>CM076572.1:1246470205-1247882405 GCA_034641835.2 Pinus albicaulis | reverse complement strand
CCAGTTTTTGTTTTTTGTAACATGCTATGGGCATGTCATATGTATCAGATTTAATGGGCTCTAAAACATTTTGAACGACACATATTATGGATATGAATCATCTTATGGTTTATGGTTATTGTCTTGTGTTAAATGCGTGTGATAAATTCCAATATAGAATATTGTTTCCAATGTTATCTACATAGTGATTTTGGGCTCTAGGTACATGACTGAATGTTATGATTTCAAATTCATGCATTAAGAGCTTCACTCATAAATATCTTCTAAAAAGGATACGATTATGCACATGATAAACACCATTCAATTGCATGACAAGCAGCAAAGAATCTAAACAAACATGAAGGTGAAGGATGCGACGGTAAAGGGCATCAGCTAATAAACCTATCACTGCATCATATTTGGCTTGGTTATTTGTGGTAGCACCAATGCATATGCCGTTAGAGAAGACAAGCGAACGCAAGGGGGTGAAAATGGCCCAGGCTGCCAAGGCTAGATTCCGGGATCAGCGACTTGCACCATTGGCATAGCCGATATATGGTGTGGATGGGAGATCCATCTGAAAGGTTCCACAAGAAAACATATCTGAGGATGATGAACAATGCTGGAAACCTGAGCATAAGACAAACATCAAACAAGCACTGCTAGGGGGAATGCTATGGGTAGAATTTCTATCCCCCGCACACTGAATGGTCAATGGTGTGGGGGAACTTCCTTGGGGACAGCTTGTGCTCAGGTCACGAAAGTCACCATAGACACAGATGGTGCCATTTTTCTTATGGGATGGATAGATAAATTGAGGGGTGGTAAAAGCTTCCATGATGTCGTCCTCACAGCAGAAGATGGGTTGACTGGTGGAAGGATGACCACATGAAGCGGTGAAGCTACCTAACTCATCCTCATGAGAAGAGAGGTTCACATGCGCATCGTCAGGGAGGATGACAGAAGAATAAGTAGATGAAGGATCCACTGATGTTAAGCCCAAGGTGATCCCTGAAGGGAGTTCAGGCGAAATAGGAGGGGAAGCCCCGAAGGGGTCTTCCATCGTGGATCTCATAGGTGATGATAAGTATAGGATAGTGGTCAAAGGCTCTATCATCTTGAAATCGGGAGGGGGAATGTCAATGGGAGTGGATGTGTCTATTGGTTTTGCCCAAGCATAACGCACAAGTAAGGGAGAGGTGAACTCATTGCGCTTGGCCTCGTATTGGCGAACTACTTCCAAAGAGGTTCGGTAGTGTGCAAGGTAGGGACAAAGGTGGTTATAGTGGCCATTGAGATCACACAAAGAATAGGGGTGGTTTGTGTGCACAATATTTAGTTTCTTGGTTGAAGTCGGTAAAGTAACATGGACATCTGGGACATCAAACTTAGGAAACACTACATTGACCATGGGTTTGATACGAGACAATTCAGGGCAATTGTGGGTGGCATGACCGACAACATCACACAAAGCACACAAAGGTGTACACTTTGGAGGCTTAGGAGGAGAAGGTGTTGTCTGGGAAGCCTTGTCCTTAGGTGCCTTTTTGTGGGCTTTTCTCCCTCACCTGAGGCTTTCGCAACATGAGTAGATTCTTGTTGAGGTGGCTAAGGCATAGAAGCAAAGGGAGGGGTCATAACAACTAGTTGGACGAGGGTCAAAGTAGTGTAAGGTTTGGGCTGACCAGGTGGGGTATTATTTGGGGGATCAATGTACTAGACTGGGATCCCCAGGGTCATGTTGGGAAGGGTAAAGTTAGCCATAACAGGTACCGGAAATGCTCCAGAAGGGGGAGCAGTAAACGATATTTGACTGGAGGGGTAATGGCCAGGCGGAATAGCTCCCAAATGGTTAAGGCCAAGGGGAACCATTCTAGGAGGAAAAAGATGACTAGGGACACCAAATACAGATGAAGGGCCTTGAGGAAGAGGTCTTGAAGGTTGATTCGAAGTACTAGGAGCAGGTTCCAAAGGGCGAGGTTGCTGACTAGTTGAACCGAACCATTTGAGGTTGGACCAAGATGATTTCATCATGCAAACATTCGATGAGGTAGCGTCAAAGATAAGAGGGGGGAGACCAGGGAATGAACCAAGAAAAGAGGAATATTTATAGATTCTGGGTGAGACATTGGTTGGGGGTTCAACTTATTATTTATTGGCCACCGAAGAAATAATGGACTTTGGAAAGGTCTGAGACTTTGGTTCGTAATATGGCAGTTGATCTATAGTGATGATATTTCTGTTGTGAGGAAAACACATCTTACGATGAACCACAGATGGGAAAAAAAAAATCGCATAAGTGTAGCTACAACCAAATAAAATGTTGTAGTCTAAGGGGGCATCAATGACTTCAAATTCAACACAAACAGTTTTTCCCGCAAGAGGAACAGGACAGTTGCGGAACATGCCAAGGGGTTGGGAAGAGTGGCCATCCCACACATGGAGGGTGATATTGGAAGGGGCTAACTTGGGTGATCTGAGTTGTTTCCAAATAGAAGCTGACATCACGCAGGTGGATGCCCCCTCGTCAATGATACAATGGGAGACGTTGGCATTTTGGATCTTGCGAGGTATTTGGAAGGGGATGGATGTAGGAAGGGGTAGATGCTCTGACTTGTCAACATCAAAGACAATAAAATGATCATCTGAAGGATCCAAAACTCCCATAACAGTTAGTATAGCTTTTCGTTGTGAAGAGCACGACTAGAGGACTTCCGGAATTGACCTGGCGGCATGGGACTGCGCCAAGTCATCTATTATACTGTAGGTGTGAGTGGCTTTACCAGAAGCAATGTTTCATCGTAACGGCCCTTTGGGGATCTTGGTATGTACCTATACCTTAGGCCAAGGGATCTGTAAAAGAACATTTGGTGTCGAAAGTGGCTCTATGGTACCTGAAGACGGGGGATCGGTTGCGGACGTAGCGGGGGGCTTGGTGTACTAGCGCGACCGAGTCTAAAGGTTGAGATCGACAGTATTGTCCTGGTAAAAGTTCAATATGAGGATATGGTAATCATAGGTACTAGAGGGAGGAGGTTGAGCGTCCACCTGAATTTTAGGGGGTTGAGTAGCTACATATCCTTACTGGGGGAAAGGATTGATAAACACAACAGGTTGGATGGGTGCATCATTAGGAGGAACCACAAAAGTGGCTTGATGTCCTCGAGATGCTTCTTGAGCTTCCCACATTTGACACATCTGAGGTAAAAGGGGACAATCATGGGTATAGTGACCATGGACACCGCAACAAGAACAAGGCTTATTCGTGTGACGAGGCCTATCCTGCTTGGGCTAAGCGCCCTGTTGCTGGGTTGCAGTGTTAGATGTATTCCCTTGGAGTTTTTTTCCTAGATTACCTAGAGCGGGTTGGTTATGGTTGCATTTCCTCTTCTTTTTGGAAGTGGGAGGATTAGTCATACTCTGCTGTGCATACACCTGGCCCTGGGCGGGGGGGGTGGCTGATGGTGCGGAGCTTGAGAAGGCATGGGAGGCGGGGTTGCTTGTGCGAGAGGATCTGGAGCACCGAGTTGTGGATACAGATAGTAAGGAGGTGGAGCAAGATTGGGGTAAAATTTATTAGCAAAAGGAGGCCCTTGCATTGCAGGATGCAGTTGGGCAAAGGTGTGGGGCATGCCGTGTGTTGGATACATGCTGCTGGGAGGGGGAAAAGTACTAGAGGAGTTGGCCCCTCCCTGAGGGAAACCATAAGCCATAGGAGGATGAGTTCACGGATGTGAAAGGGATCCAACGATACCTTCGGTGCATGAGATTCCCCTAGTGTGTTGGCAGCACCAGGTCTAGGGAGATCAAGTAAGATGGTATAAACATAACCAGATTGTGCGTAGATGAAGTCATATTTTAACGCAATTTGGAGGGCTTCTTCCTTAGTCTAAGGAAATTGAGGTGCGAAATATTTACCAATAGCAGGAAAAATGGATCTGAGAAACTAGTCCATGTAGACACGGTCTTCGAAAACAAGGGCTCGACATAGGCTCTTCCTTCTGCGCCATTCTTGAATATGGTTAGATAGGCGGGTGGCAGAAGTTTGACAGAAAGAGGTCAAGAGTTCGGTACCAATGTCATAGCGAAGGGGAAGCTGGAAGTAGGACAAAAATGCCTTTGCAAGAGTCACAAAAGTAGTATGAGAGGAAGAGGCATGGTCGACATACCACTTGGAAGCTTCTCCAGTAAGCGTACACTGGAATAATCGAAGATGATCAAAGTCATCAGTGATAGAGTTAGATGAACACCACATGTGGAAAGAACGAACATGGTTGGTAGGATCCTCTCCAGCATTTCCTTCAAACTTAGGGATATCTAAAGGAAGCTTGGTTGGCATAGCAGAATAACCTGGATCATGGTGTATGGGGTCATTAATCAACTAGATGAAATCGGGAAGACTTAGGCCTGCCATATAAGGAAGCAAGGGAGCAGTCAGAATAGTTCCTATTGTGGCACCACGAGTAGCATTTCCAGCATTAGGGCTGGGGCCACCACCAGCTTTAGGTCCTAAACCAGACATGATGAAGATGAAAGGTGGAGGAGAGCCGGGGATAGAAACAGAAGGGGAGCCCGATGAACTAGAATCAGAGTCGGAATGGGGACTCGGCGGAGGACGAACTTGAACCCTATGCGGTGGGGTAAGTCTTCCTAACAGAAATTGAGGATGAAGGCCTTGGAGTCTCCAAGATAAACACCTTAGGGGCACAATGATGGAAAATATACACAAAACCCAGTAAGGAAGAGAGGTAAACAAGGGCACGGAGGGGAAGATTAATTAATTACAATGTTTAAGTCTTGGCCTAGCGGTGTAAACCATGTGCTCTTCGCTTTAGGTGTGCGTTTATGTAATAAGTGTGTTAATTTTAATTAAGCCCATACATGTGTAGAGAAAAAAAAGAAAAAATATGTTCTATAACTATAAATAAAACTAAATGTGACAGTAAAATAAACAGCTAAAGATGCATAAATTTAAACCCAAGGAGGAGGGCTTCCCAACAACTAGTCTATGGGTGGGAGAAATCTACTCAAAACATAGAAAATGGCTAATGGATATAAGTTCAAGAGGGACATGGATCTAAAGGTTAGATATGCTGGAAAGAGGTGCAGAAAACATCAAGAAACCAAAGGGAAAAATGCTGAAAAATAGGTGGCGAAAGGCTACATCCTAAATTGAAACAGAGGGGACCCTAAAGGATGACCCAAAAAAACTAAAAATAGGTGTTTGGATGGATAAATAACTGATCTAAAATGGATATGAATGTGTAGGTTCAGATCTGAAAAAAATGGCTGAAAAACACTGAAATCTCAGAAGACCTGCTTCAGCTAAAACTCCTCCTAAAAAGGTTGAAGTGTACTGAAGCCCTAAGGGGCTTGGTTCCTACTTAGATGAGTAAAACTAAGCAATTACAGGTCCAAGACGAGTAAAGACAGAGGTCAGATAACCCTGAACAATGCCCCAAACAACCCTGAAAATTACAAAAAAACCCTGCAAAAATGTATAGGTCATAGGTGCTAATCTGTTTTCCACTGAGGTCATATTTTTTGGGCAGTTATCCACTACCTGAGAGTTTAGGTCACAGGTTTTGGGCCAAAAAGTGTGAAATTCACTTCCAGCTGTCTCGGGAGCAGGTTTCAAAAAAAAGTGTCATTTTTGTTTCGGTTGATGCCTGTTACCTACACAAAAGGACCAAAAACACACAGAAGTTAGAATTTTTAGTGCTTTAGGGTTAAAAAGGTTAAAAAAAACATCGAGGAATGAAAAATAAAAAGTTGAAGAAAAACCCTAGGGGTTGAAGTAGCTTGTCATGTAGGAATCTGAAAAATGGTAGCAGTTATAATTAAAAACCCTTATGGAGTCACTAGTTGTTAGTGTGAATTCTAATCGCAAGCATATGAAAAAAGCTCACTTTAGTTGTGCATAACAAACAACCCTAACATCAAAATTAGTTGTCAGTTTCCTTATATCTGCAGTAGGTGATCAAAATAAATGCTACAAAAATCTGGATCTATGCAGTTAAAGGCATTAAACAACAAAAATAAACAAGAGTTCCTCCATACATCCAATAGACAAGACAATAATTTATAAATAATTTTTTGTATTATGACACCTGGGAAGGGAACACAAAAATATGTTACCATTCCCCCTCAATGGGATGGGTTCTTGTATGTCCTCAGCACTTCAGATCCAAGATCTTTCACTCTTGATGGTGTAGAAAAGCCAGACAAATAGAACTCAAAGGGAGCTCCTAAGCAAAAGTAGAAAAAATATGACAATGATGGAGGATCAAAGTCAGACCAAAAGCATAGATCAAAAGGTGATCAAAAGGTGACAAAAGGTAGTGAATGAATGGAACAACCTTCTATTTATAATAAAATATTGACTTAGTCTAGATATTGGTGCATAATTAAAATATTATTAACTAAATCTAGATCCAACTTTTATGGAATATTTTATTATTTTTGTTGGAGGGAAAAGGAATTTAAATTTGGTCAAATCCCTTTATTTAGAAATAACAAATAAATAAATGATTTATTTCTTAGTTTAAGAATGTAGTTAAGGAATAATTAAATAAATAATTATTTATTCAATTATTTATAAATGATTTAGTCAAATTTCACAAGGAATATTATTTAATAATGATTTAAATAATTATTCCTAGAAAATAATAAGATAAATAATGATTTATCTAATTAACTCCCTGTTTTGGATTAAATATGACCAGGAATATTGATTAAACAGTGGTTTTGTTAATTATCCCTAGAGGAAAATCAAACAAATAAGGATTTATTTAATTATTCCTCATGAGGTTTCATGTTTAGATACATAAATAACTTAATAAACTATGGGTTATTAAATTATTTCTCATAGGGAAAGCAATTTTACTATTGTAAAATTGTTCTTACATGGTGTACTTTAGTCCATCTAATAGTAACAGGTTAGATGACGAAAACTTGGTGTAACAATATGCGTTTGGTCCCTTTGAAAATGAACATGTTTGTTTTTCCATGAAAGATATAGTTAGTTTCCTTTTGAAAGAAATATATGTTTTACATGCAAGAATAACAAGCTATCATGTTATTTTCTATTGGAGAGGGCAAGTAGTTGCAAGCACGAAATGATAACTATTATGTTAAATTTTTTTGAAATAGAGCTTGCAATTTTATACATAATAGCCATTGTGAATAGCTCTTGTGTGGAAAATATTTTTTTGGAAAAGAACATGAATTCACATGGATAAATATAGAATTTATTGTGTTAATCACTTTGTAAAAGAAAACATAATAGTAGGCACAAAGAAAATTTCTTTTTGGGCTAATTATCTTGAAATCTTGTTATGCATTTGCA
Organism: Pinus albicaulis; assembly: GCA_034641835.2. Lineage (NCBI taxonomy): Eukaryota > Viridiplantae > Streptophyta > Pinopsida > Pinales > Pinaceae > Pinus > Pinus albicaulis. The sequence continues at coordinate 1,247,875,078 of CM076572.1, read as the reverse complement.
TGCACAAGAATATTATCTAGTATGTTAACTTTCCTTTGGAAAGAATATGAATGTGCACATAAGATTTTGTTGGAAAGATGATGCTTGATAGTCATTTATTTGTTACTAATGCATGTGAAATGATGTTAAAGAATGAATTTCATGTTATTTTGTTTAGGTTATATACATGAATACAAATAGTTTTTGAAGTGTCACAAATAAAAATTGATTATTGGTTTATTAATATTTTATCTAATCGTGATATCAAGTGTGCTGACAATATCAATGGCTGGAAAGGATGGTGACTTAGGCAAAGGATTTTCAATGTTTAACATTGTGGTAGATAAAGATTTGTTAGTCCATGCAGGTTTAGGAGTTCCAACTGCAAGATGACCTACTGATGGAAAGAGTTTGACCACAAAGAGAGAGATTGAGGATTCGTGGGTAAATGATATCATGATGATTGTAATAGCCTATGGCTAGTTATGTTACATTTAAGTTTATTTTATATATAATATTTTATGACAATGTTCAAAGTATGGACTCCCTTATAACCATTGAGTGAGGGGTGAACACCCTCACAAGCGTTTAATAATAAAATTAAACGTCTGTTGGTTTTCACCCTTCGGGGTTTCCAGGGTATATCGCTATCTGATTATGTGATTGTTCATTGTGCCATTTTTATGATGTTAATTTATTTCATGATGTTATGTTTATATTATCAAGTATGTGATTTACTGATTGAGTTCAGATAATCATGCAATCGATGCATGGTTATAGCAGGAAATTTAAGTTAATATGCTACAACAATGTAGGTTAATGGTTGTGTAACTCACTATGCTTTCACTAAATATTTCTCTAGGTAATGATGATGGTTATTCTAGTGGTCATTTATGGAACATAGAAATTATTTTAAAAGGTTACACATTGGTAAATGTTGAAAAAAATTCCTAACTCCATGTGTTTTCCTGCGAGGTTACCTAGGGATGTTACAAATGGTATCAGAGCAAAAGGTTTCAACACTAGCGCCTTTTAGGAATCATTAAGAAAAAAATAAGTGGAGGTATGATGCTAGTGGGCATCATCTCAGGTATGATTCTAATTGAACTTGTAGTAGAATACAATTAACATGAGATGCATGATGCATGATTAATGACTTCATTAAATATTAGAAAGTGATAATGTTTCTTTAAAATTTTTGCTCATGAAATTTGAATATGGACACGGATAAAAAACAATAAAACCTATATTTCACCTATGAACAATCCTGAGCACTCACTGGTTATAGTGAAGATTAATTACCAACCATTTCATGCATAATATTACAAAAATGATTATGGGACATAAACAAAAAAAAAAAACATGACTAAAGTTACAATGCATCGCTTATAAATAATGAATACATGTATGGTTTGCGTGATAACTAAAGAAGTCAGAAGTCGGGGTTGAACTTGAAGAGGAAAATAGAATGATGTAAAAAAAGCATTGAAATAACCTCTTGGGATGTTAAAAATGAGAAATGAGTCAAGTGGAATTCATATAGTGAACTTAAGTTCAATGAAAAACTCATAGTAGCATAAAATTGGGTTGTCTTTCTTCATGTAGAGCTGTAAATGAAAGTTTGCATTCCATGTGTTTGACAAAAGTGGTAAATGAGATCCAATTTTTTGTTGTTTTAAATAATTACATCCTTGGGAGTATTGGATGCATGTCAGTTATGTGTTTATGGTAGTACAATAGAGGGAATTGAATGACAAAATATATTGCCATTAAATGTTGAAGAAGGCTCAGGTTGAGATTTCCTTTGGAAGTGTTTGGAACCCATGGGGATTGAGTCATGGTGTTTGTTTCTATTCTTGTGCTTTTAGTATTTTGTGATTCGCGACCTTCATTTGCAGTCTTGTCTATGTCTGGCGCATAGCTATTCCACTTTGTTCCAGTGTCATATTTATTTTGGTTTTTATGGTCTTCTTCTTGTTTTTTCTTGTTCTTGCCTTTTATGTTTTGAGAGTCATGGGGATTAATTGAGGAAATAGGAAAGTTGTTAGGTCCCTATATTACTAGTGTAGTCCTTTATTGTTTTTAATGTAGCCCCCTTATTGTTATTGTTTTACCCTTGTAACCCAAATATTGATATTATTGTGCCTTTACATTATTATGGTTATGTCAAGTAGGATTATATTGTGACCCCATGGACTCCTATATATAGAAGAAGGTTTTGTGATTTGTATCATTCAAGAATTGTTCATTTATTTGATGTAAAGGAGGTTTCCCCCTCGAAGTGGCTTATTTCTAAGGCATTGATCTCTCTGTTTCTTCTATTTTTGGAGCTGGTTTCATAACATTTGGTATGAGAGCTTTGGATTCTAGGGTTTCGCTGCTCCAAATAGGTCATCGTGGAATTTTTTCTATAACATTTTTTTCTACGATGGTTCAGAAGCTGAAATTTATAACATGCAAAGCCGAAATCCTGAAGAATGTCCTGTAAATTTTCAAATCTTAGTTCGCAATATTTTCTAAGATATGATCTGTGGAAGTTAGGATTTTTGGAGGCTCCTGAATTTCATCTAAAATAGGTCACTGTGGGAAAATCCTCATAAATCTCTCTCTGGGCATCGGATTTGCATTCTGTAAAAAGTGACCGCAAGTACATAAACTGTGGTTTTTTTTATATCAATTTCATAACTGAAGGAAGAAACAAGGACACGTGGCACGCCATACAAGTTCATTCAACTGAACTAGTCCATAATTAGGTCATTGTGGGAGATTGGGCATAAATTTTCCTTGAAGAATCCAAATTAGGTCAGACCTGTGGCATTGGAAATAAGATTTAGAGGGCTACTAGAGGACCAAATTTCAAATATTGAAGACCTGAAATCACGGAGATAATTCAATTTCAATATCGAGCTCCTCAAAATCAAGAAAAAGGTGTGTATTTGTTTCAAATGGCATAAGTATTGTTTGAAAAATGAGTTTGAAGTGATTCCAAGAGCATATTGAAGCATAGATATTAGTATTGGGTTCTAAAATGCCCCTTGAAAAGAATTCAACACCCATTAATCCATCAAAATACTCTAATATGACTAATTAATATGAAGAAGTGCAACATGATATATAAAAAATACAAGAGCAAGTGCACCAAATTTCGCTCTCACAAAGAGAAACAAAAAATGAAATGGAAGTTTTGAAGAAAGGCGTGGAAGCTAAGATGGATGGTTTGAAGAAGGACATGGAAGCTAATATGGATGGTTTGATGAAAGGCGTGGAAGATAAGATGGATGGTTTGAAGAATGGCATGGAAGGCATGGAAGCTAAGATCGATGATATAGAAGAAAAAATGAAAGGCAACATGGAAGACACGAAGAATGATCTAGAAGAAGACATGGAAGGTTTGACAAAGTTGATATAAGAAATGTTTCCTAATGGCGAAAAGATAGTAGAGGAAACTCATGATGAGAACAAAATAAATATTAATCGTCATTTCATAAACTCTAATGTTGGATTGAAGACCCACCATATTCCAAAGATCAATATGAGGAAGTTTGATGGCAAGGATCCTGTAACATTGATACTACAGATGGAGCAATATTTTAATCTGAATAATGTGCAAAACACACAAAAGGTATGCATTGGAACTTTATATTTAGAACAAAATACACTTGTATGGTATCGATGGCAATGAGGATACAAAGAGCAACACCTTTTTTACCCAATTGATAATTCTAAAAAAAAAATTGGTTTAGTGGTGGAGCACATTGAGGACTTCCAAAAATTGAATATAAGGGTAATTGGTATTCGAGAGGAACATAGGATTGATGTCTTCATAGGGACTTTAAAGGATAACATCCAACATGAGGTTCGTGTTTGGGAACCTAATTCATTGGAGAAGGCATTAAGGTTGGTAAGAAAAATTGAATGTAAAATTATGGCAACAAGGAAGCCTACCACTCACATATATAAATATGGAAGTGTTTCTACTCCACAACCTCCAAGGTTGACACGACAACAATTGGAAGAAAAAAGAGCAAAAGAGCTTTGCTACAGTTGTGATAGCAAATACACTAAAGGTCATAAGTGTGCTAAGAAGAAATTATTTTACATAGATTGTGAAGAGAAGGAAGAAAATGAAAAAGAAACTTCAAAAGAAGAGGATATACACCAGTAACCAACCCTAGAAGAAGAAGAAATGAGTCTGACCATATCATGTAATACATTGGCAGGAATTACCACTCCTCAAAATCTCAAGATAGAAGGACATATCAAGAAGAAAAATGTAATAGTGTTGATTGATTCAAGTAGTACCCATAATTTTATTCATTGTAAGGTAGCCAAGGAATTGGATTTTTTCCTATACCCAGCATTAGAATGTCAAGTTATGGTTGCAAATGGAGGAACTATAAATTGCTCTGGAAAATGCCATAATATCAAGCTAACCATGGGGGAATATGTATTGAATATTCCAATTCTTTCCATTCCAATGGGAGGTCCTGATGTTGTACTAGGAGTACAATGGTTACAATCTTTGGGGACGATAGCTTTTAATTTTCAAGAACTTTTCTTGAATTTTTTTTCAGAAGGAAAGGAAGTCGAATTACAGGGTATCGCAGGGAAACCAGGAAATATAATGAGCTCTAATGTCATGAAAAATCTTCTAAAGAAAGAACAACGAGGTGTAATTGCACAATTATGCTCACTAGAAGTTCCAACATCAAAATAATATATTTCTCCAAATCTCCAAAAAGTCTTGGAAAATCATTGCAAGGTGTTTGCAACTCTCGAAGGACTCCCACCTATTTTTGATCATGATCATTCTATTCATTTGATTCTACGAAGTGTTCCTCCAAAAATTAGGCCTTATAGATATCCTTATGTCCAAAAGAGAGAAATTGAACGTATGATTACATAAATGTTATAGGTTGGTATAATTCAACCTAGTCAAAGTTCTTTCTCTGCTCCAGTAGTATTGGTGCACAAGAGGGATGGATCATGGTGCATGTGTTTAGATTATACAAAGATCAATAAGACCACTATTAAATATAAATTTCCCATTCCTATGATTGATGAATTATTGGATGAATTACATGGAGCAATTTATTCTACCAAGTTGGATCTTTGTTCAGGATATCATAAAATTATAATGAAGACTGAAGATATTCCGAAAATTGCATTTCAAACTCATGAGGGTCATTATGAATTTTTGGTCATACCTTTTGGCCTCAACAATGCACCTTCTACATTTCAAAGGTTGATGAATTCCATTTTAAAACCCTTCCTTAGAAATTTTGTGCTAGTATTTTTTGATGATATACTAATCTACAACAAGTCTTGGAAGGATCATGTTCAACATGTTGACAGGGTGCTCAAACTATTGGAGGAGAAACAATTATATGCAAAAACATTCAAATGTTTCTTTGGAGTACAAGAGGTGGAATATATGGGTCATATTGTATCTCACGAGGGTGTTAAGGTAGACCCTAACAAAATTAAAGCCATTAAGGAATAGAAAGTCCACACAACCATAAAGCAGTTGCGAGGATTTCTTGGGTTAACAGTGTATTATCGCAAGTTTGTTAAGAATTATGGGATAATAGAGGCACCTCTAAAAACATTATTGAATAAAGATTCCTTTTCGTGGACTCATGAAGCAACTAAGGCCTCTGAACATCTTAAAGAGGCAATTTACCTAGCACCGATCTTAGCTACGCCAGACTTCACAAAAACCTTTATTGTGGAATGTGATGCCTCAGGAAATGCAATTGGTGTTTTTTTAACGCAAGAAGGAAGACCCATTGCTTTTGAAAGTCGCACAATCAAAGGAAAGTATTTACAGAAAGCTATTTATGAGAAGGAAATGTTAGCAACACTACATGCACAAAAGAAATGGCGACCTTACCTAATGGGAACACACTTCAAGGTAAAAACTGATCATGATATTCTTAAACACTTTTTGGAACAAATGCTATCTTTAGAAGAGTAGCAAAATGGGTTACAAAGATGTTGGGTTATGACTTTGAAATCATCTACAAAAAAGGGCAGATAAATTTTGTTGCAGATGCACTCTCAAGAAAGAATGAAGAGGTGGAAGCATTGCTTTTTCCCAATATATTATCCAACCAGATTGGATAATCGAAGAAAGGGATGAATGGAAGAAGGATGAAGAAGTATGGACACTCATTCAAAAGTTGCAGCAAGATCCTATTACATCTCATACATTTAGTTGGAAAAATGATTCCTTATGGTACAAAGATCGCCTATATCTTTGTATGAATTTCCAACTAAAACAAAGATTCTTTTGGAATTGCACACTTCTCCTTTAGGAGGACACTCAGGCTTTTTAAAAAATTACCACAGCATGAAAAAAAAAAAAATTGGATAGCCTTAAATCTGATATTCAAAATTTTGTGGCAGAATGTTTGGTTTTCCAACAAAATAAGTTGAGAAAATTAAGACCCCAGGTCTTCTACAACCTTTATGCATTCCAAGTTAACATTGGGAGGATATTTCAATGGATTTTATCACAGGTTTACCTAAATCCAATGGAAAGAGTGTCATCATGGTGGTAGTTGATAGACTTACCAAGTATGCACACTTTTATGCATTATCTCATCCATTTAAAGCAAGTACAGGGGCTACTTCATTTATGGAAACAATTAAAAAGCTACATGGAAACCCGGAGGTTATTGTAAACGATAGAGATCCCATTTTTACTGGAAATGTTTGGACGGAGTTATCATCATAGCTCATTTTATCATCCTCAATCCGATGGTCAAACTGAGATAGTGAATAAATGTTTGGAAGGATATCCTCGTTGTTTTGTATTTGATAAAAAAAACACAATGGGTTAAGTGGTTACCTATCGTTGAATGGTGGTATAACACTTCCTTCCATACTGTAGCAAAAGTGACCCCATTTATGACACTTTATGGATATCATCCACCATCCATCACATCATCTTTAAGAGAAAACTGTAAGGTTCAAGCAGTGGAAGATCAAATCGAGCATCAACAAGAAGTTCTCCAACTCTTAAAGGGTAACCTAAATTTGGCACAAAATCGAATGAAACAACAGGCAAATCAACATCATATTGAGAGATGTTTTAATGTAGGAGACTTGGTATTTTTACGGCTACAACCATACAAACAAATGTCCCTGAAGCAAGCTAAGAAGGATAATAAGTTATCGCCAAAGTATTATGGTCCTTACAAGGTGTTGCAAAATATTGGTACTATGGCATACAAATTGGAGCTTTCTTCTTCTTAGCGAGTGCATCCATTTTTCCATGTTTCATTCTTAAAGAGGGTTATAGGTGAAAAAATTCTAGTTGAAACAATATTGCTAGAACTTGATGAGGAAGGAAAAATCATATTGGAACCTGAAGCAGTCACAAAAATAAGAACTTGATAGCTACGAAATCGATCAATTTCAGAGTATCTCATCATGTGGAAGAACTTACCCACTGACGATTCTACATGGGAGGATGAAAATTTTATACAGAAGCACCCAGAGCTACTCTAGCGTTGAGGACAACACTTTTTTTTAAGCAGAGGGGCATGTTAGGTCCCTCTATTACAGTGTAGTCCCTTATTGTTGTTAGTGTAGCCCCCTTATTGTTATTGTTGTACCCTTGTAATGCCAATATTGTTATTATTGTGTCTTTACATTATTATAGTTAGGTCGGCTAGGATTATATTGTGACCCCATGGACTCCTATATATAGAAGGAGGTTTTGTCATTTGTATCATCCAAGAATTGTTCATTTATTTGATGTAAAGGAGGTTTCCCCCTCGAAGTGGCTTATTTCTAAGGTGTTGATCTCTCTGTTTCTTCTATTTTTGGATTTGGTTTCATAACAAAAGTAATGGAGCTCAGGGAGAGCTGGATGAAACCCAACAGGTAATGTAAGACTCATATGAAGCTCGGTGCATGAGTAAGCACAATAGAAGGTAAGAATATGACAGTCAGTTGGATTGGTTGAGTCCTTTGGGTAAATGGATAGTGGCAGAGTAGGTAAGTAAATGAATTTGAGGTGTTAGACGCCTTTCTATGTTGGGAACTGTTGTTCTCAAAGTTTTGCATGTTGTGCATGAATAAAGGAAGTTCTCTTGACCTAGACCTTATGATATCGAGCAATTATGTTGTGATCATGATTATGTTTGTGTTTATATATGTATACTTGTATGTATGTATGTACGTATGTCATGTCTGACAGGGTTGTCATGGATCATGATTGTTTAATGCTAGTGTTTATATGTATGTATGTATGTATGTTATGTCATGGTATAATAGGATCATGATTGTTTTATGTTAATGATAATAAATATGCATAATAAATATAACATACGAGTTATCTTACCTTGTTGGGCCAATCACGCTGCCTTGTAACTAAACACACACATCTCGGTCACATGTTCCAAATATCAACACAACATATCTATTAATTTGGAATCGTTACCAATTCTGAAGCCATGTCATAATCAACAATCAACTTGTTGTGGATGATTTTGTCACCCCCCTAGAGACAGCCTAGAGTTGCCATAGACCAGTGCCTAGGACATCTTAATATAGCAAGGAGTCCTTTATAATTGGGTTGTCAGTCCAAGAACTCACTTACTATCTCTTGTTAAAAACAAGGAAATTAGATTTTGAATGGGACCATTCTCTCTCAGAAGCTGATACAAAGATTAGAGTAATGTAAAAACATCATGTAAAACTTCAGCATGAAAGCATCAGACAGTTAAGAGACCGCTTGCTGTAAAGAGGGCCGATTCAAATAATATATCACAGAAATCAAATATCAGGAAGTGAGTGCAGTGAGGAAACATAAGAAGATATTAGCAGGCATAAGGGCGCACCAATTTACGAATCCTTAAGTCACTAATATAGCAGAAAATATGGAAGTAGTGAACATGGAACAACATATCATGACTAGGCCTATTTAAAGCGCTTGACTAATTCCAGAAAGGGCACCACTTAAGATGAATCCTTACTGCAAACTAGTGAGCCACTCGCATTCTAGAACATGATACAAGAAGATAATTTGCATGAAAAGAGATAATGTATTAACACATAAGAAAAGTTACATACTGTGAGATACCAAAGACCAGAATCCTCAATACAGTTATAACCCCTCCTCACTGAGACCCTACGGGCTCTGAAACTTCATACAAAAATATTACAAGATGAATACAGTAGTCTTCTCGCTGCACAGTTTGCTGACAGAAATCTGGAACCCTTACAATGTCTTCTTTTTGAGTATTTATAGAGAATACAGAAACTTCTAGAGGAGGAGGGAGACGAGGCACAATTAATGACTCAATTTGAATAACATGGCGGAAAACATTCACGCCTTCTCTATGAATGACTAGCTATAAATGAATACACCTAACAATCTGTCCAAAGAAATAAATGCTGGGAGATAAAAATCTCCTTAGATACATGACACAAATAATAAAATATATACAAAGAGATGCTTTTAGCGGAGGGAAAATCTGATGCCGTAAGAGATTTGGAATAATCTGCGTTCCTGTACTGTACTTTTGGCCCTTCAGCTTTGAATTTGAATGTTGGTTCTTAAATGCTGGGCGAATTTCTCTGGAGGGTTCTGAGAATCCATATCTGGGTCTTCTTTAATGGTGGTCATTTCATGCACCTGTTCTCAGTCTCTTTCATTAAATTTCGCTCACAGGAAATCATCTTCTAGTATGTTCTTCATCTCTGAAATGGAGGCGACGAATTAAAGCGCCCCCTCTGCTATTTTAAACCTGCAAAACCCTGGAAATGTTAGAAAAACAGACACGGACGGAGGCGTGGATGATGGAGGTGGAGATGGAGGAGGTGACATGGACACAAACGGAAGATGGGAATACCCAGGGTGGCGAAAGCAAAACAGTGGAGGATCCCACAAACAGACGAAATGCGGGTTTAATGCGACATAGTCTGGACGCGAGGAAAGAATAACGGCAAATACGAAATAAAACATATAAACACACATATATATATATATATATATTGGCGCGAAGAAATGTTACGGATGTACGGGGGCGAGACACATAGGCGCACAAGGGACAAGTGGGGAGACGACGTGGCGGAGGAATCAAGGGGTGGAAGTTGGTGAAAATGACACGGTGGCGGGCCATATAATACGGCGGAGACGAAATAACGGACGTGTAACTCCAGAGAATGCCCGCCGTCAGATCAGGACCGGTAGATCCAACGGCTCAAACTAATTTTGCTGCCCGGCGATGAGATGACCTTTAGCGCGCGGGGGATGGGCGGTTTCCCACCCGTACTAAGGACACGCGGCACCATTCCTATGGAATCTCTGGCCCTACGGTAAATACCGCTTTGTCGACGAGAGTGGTGCGGGGGGTATACTGTTGGTTTTGCCGCGCGCGGGGGCCACCACTCAATACGACTGCCGCTCCGTTGATTAGCTTGATCGGACGACCACCATGGCACCCGAAAAATAAAGTAATAAGCCCTTTTTCCCTTTAGCTTGTGATCTCCGGCCTCCGGTCATGTGTCGAAAACAGCAAGTGGGCTAAGGACTTGGGGGGCTTACGGCCAAAAAAATTTAAATTGCGGGTTTTTAATCATTTGAGCAATATATTTTGAGGCTGAGAAGGGGGCGACGAGCATGATATGGGGTGGGTTTTGACCACGAAAACATTGGAAATGGATTTTAGAGGAGCTGGTGGTCAAAATTTAGATGGAGGAGGGAATATATACAACATCGGCTCCATCTGGGGACGGCATGCCTGTCCTCGGGCATGTCGAGAACACGCAGACCATTCAATTCTTCATTTTGCTTCTCCATTTTCTCTGCGCTTCTGCTTCAGGTAACTAGCGACATTCTTCTCGATTATAAAAATACAAATCAAAGCAATTTATATACAGTATATACAGTGGGGCATTTCCAACCTGGGTCAGAATTGAAAATATGGTTTGAGGAATTGGCCATTCACGGGCGGATCCAATAACTCACCCTGTAGATTTTCTAAATAGAAAGTGTTATTTCTTCCCAGCTTGACTATTTTGAATGGCCCAAACCATAATGGATCAAATTTAGCATGCTTGCCCTTTTCTGCTCTGCGAACATCCCATCTAAGAACCAGGTCTCCAACTTGAAAATTCCTATCCTTTGCGTGCTGATCAAAGACCTTCTTCATTTTTTCCTGATATTCTATTAATCTCTGATCTACCTGGTTCCTTATTTCTTCCAATTCTACCAGCTGATTAATTCTTCTAATCATCTCATCTGGTTCTTCCTGGTTTTCCTGCATAAAGCGTGCCACTGGCAATGCCAATTGCGCGGGAAACACTGCAGCCCGCCCGTACACTAGAGCATATGGAGATTTGCCTGTTTCTCTTTTGCTGGTTATCCTATTTTCCCATAGGGAAAACTTCAATTGAGAGTCCCAGTTCTTCTGATTTTTAGCTATTGTTTTCTTCAGGGCTCTCACCAGGGTTTTATTAGATGATTCCGCTAAACCATTTCACTGTGGATAATATGCTGTGGAATGAGTTAATACAATACTATATCTTTGGCAGAAATTTACAAATCTGGCGGATTTAAAAGCTTGAGCATTATCAGTTACAATCCTTGCTGGACAGCGAAACCTGGATATGATATTATCTTCTATAAAATTCATTATTACAGCATCTGTAGCTTTCCTTGTCGGTATGGCTTCCACCCATTTCGTAAAATAGTCTGTGGCTGTCAGTATCCATTTATGTTGGCCACTTGATGGGGGATGTATCTCACCTATAAAATCCAATCCCCATTTCTGAAATGGTTCATTTATATGAATAGGAATCAAGGGAAATGCTGCTAACTTCTGCCTTTCTACAAATATTTGGCATTTGTCACACGATCTGACCCAAGCAAAACTATCTGAATACAATTTTTGCCAGTAAAAACTAGCCTTCAAGATTTTATGGGTTGTAGCCCTCCAACTGTAATGTCCTCCACATATCCCTTCATGAAATTCGGTCATTACGTTTTGCACTTCATTTTCTGTGAGGCATAAAAGCAATATGCCTAGAGGGTCTCTCCAATAGAGCTGTCCATTGGCAATTGCATATTTCTGAGATTTCATCCTTACAGCTCTGTATTTCACCTTGTCGCATCCTGGAGGACAGCTAAGTGTTAACATATATTCAACTATTTCTTTATACCAAGGACTAGTCAGATATTTCACATGTATCTTCTGAGTGGCCATTTCTAGTCCTTGTTGTTCCTCTTCTTTTTCTGATTCTTCATTTGCCACCATGGATAGATTAATGCCCAGAGCTTGATGATTTGATTCAGATAACATCTTGGCAAGTCCCTGTCCTTTGATCAATTTAGTAGGCCTTATATCCAGATCATACTCCTGAATTTTTGCAATCCATCTTCCTCTTCTGCCTTCAGTGTCTCCCTGAACTAGAATGTCCTTTACAGCTGTTGTAGGAACATAAGAAGTGATATGAGATTGCAAAATATAAACTCTAAAAGCTTTAAGGGAATTTACCAGGGCATATGCCTGCTTCTCCAGTATATTGTATTTCAATTCAGCATCATACAGCACTTGACTGAAGAATGCTATAGGCTGTTCATATCCCTCTTCATTTTTCTGCAATAACACTCCAGCAATTGTATGAGGTGAAGCAAATGAAAATATCATAAATGGCTTACTATAATCTGGTCCAACTAATACAGGAGCTTCAGCAAAAGCCTGTTTTATCCTTGTAAATGCATCTCTAGACTCCTGGGACCACTTAACTTCATTGTCCTTTTTCAACATATTGGTTATATGCCTAACTATCTCGGCATAGTTAGGAATGAATCTTCTCAAGAAATTTATTCGGCCCAAAAACACCTGTACTTCCTTTTTATTCCTTGGCAAAGGAATGCTGTTTATTACCTCAACTCTTTTAGGGTCTATTTTGACTCCATCCTTTGTTACAATGTGCCCTAAAAGTTTTCCCTCATCTAATGCAAATAAGGACTTTTGAGGGTTGAGGGAAAGACCGTACCTTCTGCATTTATCAAAAGTTCTTCTTAAATGCTCAATATGCTCGTCATCATTCTTTGAGAACACTGTGATATCATCAAGATACACCACCAAGAACTTGTCCTGTTCTCCGACAAAGGCTATGTCCATTGCCCTCTGAAAAGTAGCTCCTGCATTAATCAATCCGAATGGCATCCTAGCATACATGAAGGTTCCCCATGGTGTGGTAAATGCAGTTTTCTTTTGGTCCTCGGGGAACACAGATACCTTATTGTAGCCTAAGAATCCGTCCATCATTGACATTCTGGATGCTCCCACCACTTTCTGCAGGATATGGTCCATTTTAGGCAGTGGATAATTATCCTTGAGAGATGCTCTATTCAAATTTCTGAAGTCCACACACAGCCTTATTTCTCCATTCTTATTTCTAACAGGAACGAGGTTTGCTATCCATTCTGAGTATCTCAAGGGCACAATTATTTTAGCTTTCAGCAATTTTTTAATTTCCTTTTCAATTGAGGGAAGCAGTAAGGGGTTTATCTGCCTGAGCTTCTGCTCGTATGGTTTTGCATTTTCCCTCAGTGGAATCTTGTGCTGTATAATATTTACATGAAAAGTTTTTAGGTCCTCATAGGACCAGGCAAAAACATCTTTGTAAGATTGAAACAACTTCAAATATTTTTCTTTGTATTCTTCTGGGACTTTTTTGGATAATTTAACAATTTTGGGGTCAGTGGAAGTACCCAGATTCAAATCTCCCACTTGATCTTCTTATGTTACTTTGTTTGGCTGCGAAGGTATATCATCTTTATTAAATAATCTTTCTAGAGGTACCAGGCCTCTAGGTATAACATTTCCTTTCAGTTGCAGCACTTTACTACCTTCTATTCTTTCTTCCCATCTGTCCTCAACAACATTTTCAGCTTCTTCCTCTTCATTATCATCAATCTCCATATTGGAGAATTCTCCCACAGTCTCCATAAATATTTTCATTTGTTCATCATCTTCGAATACCTGCCAATGCTTTATATTGTCTGGAATGGATGGTCTGTATCGTACCTCCACCTCATATCTTAGGAGTGGGTTCTGAGGAGGACGAAAAGTACTGGCAGCTACAGCGAGAGAGTCTGCTATTCTGTTTTGCTCCCGGGGCATGAACTGTATGTTAAATGCTGAGAAGAAATTTTCTATCATGTCCCATACTTTGTTTCTATATGCTCTGAGCCATGGATGCTTAGTTTGACATTCATTTTTAATCTGTCTTACGACCAGCTCAGAGTCTCCAAACACTTTCAAACACTGGATGCCCATACTCTTGGCTGTCTGGAGCCCAAATAATAATGCTTCATATTCGGCTACATTGTTTGTAGCCTCATACTCCAATTTGAAAGACAGTGGCACCCATTTTCCTGCAGGGGAAATCAATAATACCCCAGCTCCATTACCCTCCTTGGAATTAGCTCCATCAAAATGTAAAGTCCAAATATCCAATTCCTGATCCTCTTTAGGCTGCTCAGCCTGAATTTGACCAAAAAGGGGCTCATGAGCATAATCCTGACTTTCTTCCAACATTAAACATGAAAAGTCTCCCTCTTTGTTATAAACTGGGGAATTATCTGAGCAGTCAGCCTGGGTTACCATTTTGACAAATCTAGTCTCCCTATACAACCTCCTTTCCTGACCTCCAAAGACTGGGACAGTAGCATATGTTAGATCCAATTTAATTGATCCCCCAATCTTTGTACCCCAGGACCTTGACAATAGCATGCCAAAGCGGGCTGGGATATCAGCAACCACAATGTCCATGACCACACTTTTTGCTGGGATTTGAGCTAAATTGACCACTAAATATTTTATCATTCCCAAGCATTTAACCCTTTTAGAATCAAATGAATATAAATATTTATATGGTCTCGTAATTTGCAGCCCTAGTTGCTCCATGACAGAGAGAGGCATGAGATTATGGGAGGCCCCAGAATCTAACATACAATTATGTAACAGCAGGTCATGAATGACTAGAGACACATAAAAAGGAGGAGTAGAAGGGTCTATCTCCTCGACATGTGGGCCAAAGACTACCATGGGTCTTTCTTCTTGAAGATTTAAACTATCAGGTGCAATTGGTAGTTCAGGAGGAAGAATGAAAGAGGTAACTTGAGACTGATATGCAGGTTGTTTTAACAACTCAGTCAGAGGGACAGGAATCTTAATCTTCTCAAGTTCTTTTTGCAAATTGAAAGCAGATGTGGGCTTTTCTAGCACTACTTCTTTTGACTCCTTATTCTCAACTGAAGATTTAATTTCTTTTGACACTGGCTCAGCGTTAGGAGGACCGACTAGTTCAGAAGAGGAGGGAAACTGATCATTAGACTGCAAGGGGGTATTCAGAAGATTCTTACCTTTTTCCATACATCTCTTTGCTGCTGATTCCTTCTGAGCAGATGCTTCTTTCTGAGGTGGTTCTTCTTCTTGCTCCTGAGTTCTGGTCCTCTTCCTCGAGGATCTGAGATCATATTTGACGTTGAATTGGGCTTCCATGAAATCAGCAAATTTCTTGCAGTAATGGTCAATCTCTGCCTCTTCATCTTCTTCTTGCAAGGGGCACTCCATGTCATCATTGTTTGAAAAAGCCAGATTTGAGTCCTCTAATCATAAGCTGCATCTCCAGTGGAGTCATCTGCTGGTCCTTCAAGGTACAAGGGATGAGGTACCTGATCTTGCTGTTCTTTCGCTTCCCTTGGCAATATCTGCAATGGAGGCTTTCTGTACTGAGGATTATATCCTCTGTTTGGAGCATTATAATAGTTCTTGGGAGCTGCATTCTTAGCTTCCAGTTCTAGCTTGACCATCTTCTTTATCATCTTGCTTATCTCATCCATTTTATCTGAATCTTTTTCTTGATTAGAGGTAGAAACCTCTTCTTTGCCTTTTCTTCTAGTTTCCTGTTCTATTTTTCCTTTTAACTTCCCAGTGGCAGCAAAATTTGCCTCCAACTCTAGAGCATCTGTCTGAGCATCATCCAGGGTGACAGGCATTCTTTCCCGCAGAGAGAAACCGAAATCAGAGTCAAAAGCTGCTATTAAACAACTTTGGCAGCAGCTTGGTGAGGTTTCATATCAGCAGGAAGGTTCAGATATAATTTATTAAACCTTTTGATAAATTCTGCCACCCCCTCGTTATGTTTCTTCTTTAGCGTATTGAATTCAACGAGGCACTGCCCGTGATCTTTCTTTTCTCCCCACTTCCTAAGAAAAGCATTCTCTATCTGGTCCCAGGTGGTGATTGAATGGTTTTCCAATGTCTTGAACCATTTTCTGGCTTCACCTTCCAAGGATTGCACAAATAACCTCAGGACCACATCCAGATGTTCAACATTTAAGTTCTCTGCAAAAGAGCAGAAGGTCTCGAGGTGCTTCTGAGCATCAACTTCATTCTCACCATTAAATCTTGGCAAAATCTTCAAGTAATCTTGTGGCATATCATTTAACACCTGGGGCAAGGCCAGAGGAGCATATTTATTTAATAGAAAAGCAGGAACATTGGCCATTGGGGGAGGCGGGGGTTGCACAACAATTTGAGATACAGATGAAGGGAGAGGAGTAGGAGGAAGCAGAGTATGAATAACAATGGGAATATATTGCACAGAGGCCTGAGGTGTAGATGGGAATAACTCACGGTTAACAACAACTAATTCTATGACCTCTTTAATTTCTTCAGCCTCGAAAGCAGGATGAGATTCTCCTTCAATCCAGGTAATTCCTCTACGTGGAGTTTCTGAGCGAAACTCGGGTTTTTCTATTCTAACTTCTTGAGAAGAAGAAGGCAGATAATCTTCAATGGAATATTCAGGATTTTCGGAACGAACTAACTTCTTCTCTTTCCAAACTCTTTTATGAATGATCTTCTCCGGGTCGGACACAGGTGTTTTCGGCTGCGAGGTATCCGACCTCAAATGGGGCTTCCGGGAAGCTAGGACTTCCAATAAAATTTATCAATCAAAGACCAGTGGAGTCGCCAAGGTGAGAAATCTACAACTCTTCACCTCTCTGTGCTCACCTGATTAGAGAGTGAATATGAGATGTCGAACCCAGGGAAACGGATTTTCTTGAATTCGATCCCCGGCAACGGCGCCAGAAAGATGTTGTGGATGATTTTGTCACCCCCCTAGAGACAACCTAGAGTTTCCATAGACCAGTGCCTAGGACATCTTATTATAGCAAGGAGTCCTTTATAATTGGGTTGTCAGTCCAAGAACTCACTTAATATCTCTTGTTAAAAACAAGGAAATTAGATTTTGAATGGGACCATTCTCTCTCAGAAGCTGATACAAAGATTAGAGTAATGTAAAAACATCATGTAAAACTTCAGCATGAAAGCATCAGACAGTTAAGAGACCGCTTACTGTAAAGAGGGCCGATTCAAATAATATATCACAGAAATCAAATATCAGGAAGTGAGTGCAATGAGGAAACATAAGAAGATATTACTGGCAGAAGGGCACACCAATTTACGAATCCTTAAGCCACTAATATAGCAGAAAATATGAAAGAGTGAACATGGAACAACATATCACTTCTAGGCCTATTTAAAGCGCTTGACTAATTCCAGAAAGGGCACCACTTAAGATGAATCCTTACTGCAAACTAGTGAGCCACTCGCATTCTAGAACATGATACAAGAAGACAAATTGCATGAAAAGAGATAATGTATTAACACATAAGAAAAGTTACATACTGTGAGATACCAAAGACCAGAATCCTCAATACAGTTATAACCCCTCCTCACTAAGACCCTACGGGCTCTGAAACTTCATACAGAAATATTACAAGATGAATACAGTAGTCTTCTCGCTGCACAGTTTGCTGACAGAAATATGGAACCCTTACAATGTCTTATTTTTGAGTATTTATAGAGAAGACAGAAACTTCTAGAGGAGGAGGGAGACGAGGCACAATTAATGACTCAATTTGAATAACATGGCGGAAAACATTCACGCCTTCTTTATGAATGACTAGCTATAAATGAATACACCTAAAAATCTGTCTAAAGAAATAAATGCTGGGAGATAAAAATCTTCTTATATACAAGACATAATTAATAAAATATATACAATGTGATGCTTTTAGCGGAGGGAAAATCTGATGCCGTAAGAGATTTGGAATAATCTGCGTTCCTGTACTGTACTTTTGGCCCTTCAGCTTTGAATTTGAATGCTGGTTCTTAAATGCTGGGCGAATTTCTCTGGAGGGTTCTGAGAATCCATATCTGGGTCTTCTTTAATGGCGGTCATTTCATGCACCTGTTCTCAGTCTCTTTCATTAAATTTCGCTCACAGGAAATCATCTTCTAGTATGTTCTTGATCTCTGAAATGGAGGCGACGAATTAAAGCGCCCCCTCTGCTATTTTAAACCTGCAAAACCCTGGAAATGTTAGAAAAATAGACACGGACGGAGGCGTGGATGATGGAGGTGGAGATGGAGGAGGTGACATGGACACAAACGGAAGATGGGAATACCCAGGGTGGCGAAAGCAAAACAGTGGAGGATCCCACAAACAAACGAAATGCGGGTTTAATGCGACATAGTCTGGATGCGAGGAAAGAATAACGGCAAATACGAAATAAAACATATAAACACACATATATATATATATATTTGCGCGAAGAAATGTTACGGATGTACGGGGGCGAGACACATAGGCGCACAAGGGACAAGTGGGGAGACGACGTGGCGGAGGAATCAACGGGTGGAAGTTGGTGAAAATGACACGGTGGCGGGCCATATAATACGGCGGAGACAAAATAACGGATGTGTAACTCCAGAGAATGCCCGCCGTCAGATCAGGACCGGTAGATCCAACGGCTCAAACTAATTCCGCTGCC
Source organism: Pinus albicaulis (assembly GCA_034641835.2). Taxonomy (NCBI): domain Eukaryota; kingdom Viridiplantae; phylum Streptophyta; class Pinopsida; order Pinales; family Pinaceae; genus Pinus; species Pinus albicaulis. The sequence continues at coordinate 1,247,856,222 of CM076572.1, read as the reverse complement.
CGGCGATGAGATGACCTTTAGCGCGCGGGGGATGGGCGGTTTCCCACCTGTACTAAGGACACGCGGCACCATTCCTGTGGAATCGCTGGCCCTGCGGTAAATACCGCTTTGTCGACGAGAGTGGTGCGGGGGGTATACTGCTGGTTTTGCCGCGCGCGGGGGCCACCACTCAATACAACTGCCGCTCTGTTGATTAGCTTGATCGGACGGCCACCATGGCACCCCAAAAATAAAGTAATAAGCCCTTTTTCCCTTTAGCTTGTGATCTCCGGCCTTCGTTCATGTGTCGACAACAGCAAGTGGGCTAAGGACTTGGGGGGCTTACGGCCAAACAAATTTAAATTGCGGGTTTTTAATCATTTGAGCAATATATTTTGAGGCTGAGAAGGGGGCGACGAGCATGATATGGGGGGGGGTTTTGACCACGAAAACATTGGAAATGGATTTTAGAGGAGCTGGTGGTCAAAATTTAGATGGAGGAGGGAATATATACAACACAACTCATAGTCATTATTCATAGTACATGATTCTACAACTATCAACTACTTACACTCAATTAGATACCAAATATCTCAGCACATATGTGTTAGAACAACCATCCCAAAACAATATCATTCCTTCATGAAATATTACACACACATACACTCATATCATGCAATTAATCAAACATTCAAACAACTTGCAAACATACCATGCTAAATAAATAAAATAGATGGCATAATAGACACAAATAACTCAAAGAACAAATACATGAAATAATAAAATATTCAAGCACTGAGTATACGAAATAAGAAAAATCATACCTTAATGTACCTTAGGGGAGGCTATCTTACCTACACAATCAATCTAGACTAACACAATGTAACTTTACAGCACATCAACTCAAACATAAATAAGATCATGATATCCATAAAAATAACTAACTAACATGTTCACATAATAATCTCATAAACATTCGTCATTCATGCATAACAATCAGAGATGCATCGTCAACCTAGATTACTAGAACACATTATCATAATTAGGTCAAATCATACCGGAATGTCATAATCCTGACCCACTACATAGGCCAATCCAAATTAGCATGATACATATAGCATCAAAATACCAATTTTATAACCCTAATCATCAAGTTAACTATCATACAACAACTACAACAAGTTAACCCATAATAGGCTCATAAACAACATATAACTTATCTAACATAAAACAACAATAGCAATGCATACCACCACAGGTTTCTATCGTTCATGATGATTCGACAGATATACATATAATTTCACTAATCAACTAGCATCTATAATGTATGTGACCATAATAGAATTAAGTGAATACTCATAGCCATAATGCATATAACTACACTGATCAACTAGCATCTACCATGCATGACTAACCCACACATGTACATATAAATAAATTGATTAACTAACACATATCATGTGTGTAACCATAAAAACAATAACATGAAAAACATATATATAAGTAACCCTAATTCATATAACAATCCATGAGTCACATACCTGCATGCCAAGCATAAAACTTGTATGATGATATTCTCTTGCCTCGAGGTCCAATATTGCAACTTTACATTGATGGTCTGCATCTCATGCTCTATCTTAGCCAACACATTAGCATCATAACATACACATATCATCATGATGACCTAATTAAATACAATGAAGTTATGAGCAACAAACTTAATAAAACCAATGCAAACCATATGTACCCACTTGACATGTATAACCAATCATGAACGACCAATGCATGTTCAACATATGACATCACACAACCAAGCATACATGAATAACATCGAAGCATCAACAATATTTAACCTTAGCATAATAAATAAATGCATATATGACATTTAGAATCATGTAATCAAGTGTGCAACAACAATACATATGCAAGAACAACACATAACCAGTCATATACTCATGACATCATGTTGACAAAAACACCATCATCACATCCATGGAGAAATCACTACCACCACGACCAAAACAACATGGATGCCACAATTACATAAGCCATAGGTATGAGAAACACATAAGAAATCAACAAAAGCATGAGCAACACACCGCCCATCCAGTCCAGGGGCTGAACCATGCTCTGATACCACTTTGTAACACCCTCTTCTCACATCTACCCAAGTATCCGGCCAACGGGGGTAAACATGTGATGAGAGGATACTAATATGAGATTCAACCTCTTAGATGAATTTGAGGAAGTGGAACCAACGAAAACACGATAAACAAACCATACACTGCATCATTGACATCCTGAGGAGGTAACCCAACCTTCCAAGGCCATGTTCCCTGAGGGGGAACTGATTTGTGACCCATTTTAGGCTTACCCGTGGGCATGTAAGCGAAATGGAGTGCTTATAGACCCTTAACCATGGGCTTTCCTTGTCAAGGCCGCAGTTATGTCCCTAAAATTTCAATATTGTGACTGCAGCTTCAGGATTTGTGCCACATTTTCAGCCCCTAAGCCCATGTCATTGCCCATAAATTCTTGTAACTTTAGGAGAGGGTAAATAACATTAAAAAAAATACAAGGAATAAATCACATCATCAGGAACTCATTCAACCCCACCCAACCATGACAGGCATTTCTTCAAACGTTGCATCTACAGGTGTAAAAAACATAACTAAACATAAGGGTCTAATACAAATCAGAGAATAGCCAAGAATTGTTTCTCCCCCGCATAAGCTACAATACACTCTATTGGACCATAGATACATTGTGCATTCATTTATAGGTAAGAACATAGAAAGAGCCATACATCATCACTGATGAAATACATGCTTATAACCAACATATAAAAAACATAAATACAATGGATATAACATGAAATAAATCCATACATAAACCAATACATTTGCATACTGAATACTAGAGGAATGAGTTATTCATTTATGATTGTAATACCCAACTGAAGATGTGACTTCCACGTTCCACCCAACCATATATTGGCTAAGCCAAGTCTCACTTCAGCCAATCACCCTCATGCCATATTCCAAGCATGAATGTGGGAATTTATCAAAAACATCAATCGACACCAAAGGAGGGCTCCAGAGACCGAACCGTCTCGACCCCAAAACCAGTGATTCCACCTCATAGTCGAACATCTCTAACCTTCACGGATTGGTCTCCACCCTAGCTCCTCTAGGGTTCTAGAGTGTTTGTTCCAACCAAGGCTCCATGACTAGTAAATCAACCCTAGTTGTTCCAGGACTCTAGAGCATTTGTCCAACCAAGGCTCCAAGACTAGCAACTCAAACCACCTAGGGCTCCAAAGTGTTTTTCCAACTAAGGCTCCAGAACTAGTAACTCAACCCAACAACTATCTGTTGGGCTCGAGAGTTTTTTTCCAACCAAGGCTCCAGGAACTAATAACTCAACCCAACAGCTAAAGGAATCATAAGAACCAATCAGAAAAAAATCAATGGAAATAAACCCGCAATACCATGGTTGTGCAGGAAATGCCAAGGCTAGGGAAATCCACATATATACACCATGCATACCAAAAATAGTGAGGAAACATACATGCAACTCAATACCTATAGTCAAATCCTATTGTAGTCGCTGATCCCGATGTCCACTTGCACTTTCCTGCTCTCCTTTTTCCTTCTTGCTCCAAATCACCAAGTATACACACTCTCCAAGGGTGCTTCAAGAAAACTGTAAGTATCCAAGAGTATGAGAGAGAGAGAAAATAATGAGAGAGCTCCAAAAATGCACTGACTAAAGCTTGAGAAAAAGCTTGCCAACTAATCTCGAGAAACCTTTTTATAGATGATGCCTCTATTTTCTTCATTTTTCATTATTTTCCTTCATTTTACTCGTCACATGCAACATGTGACCTTTCACCTTTTTTTCTCCTATTTTCCATTATTTTCATAAGTAAATGTCAAATAATGTCTCTTGCCTTTCCAAAGCCTTTTTCCAATTTCCTTAGCCATAATAAACCGAAGTGAATACTAGATAGGATTTTTTCCCAACATTCAACTTGGAATATGTGTCCCATCAACCATGGTATTATATATATATTTTTACATGAATTTTTACCATGGGTTGTTATAGTCTTATTAGCAGTCATACCCACATTGGAGGACGAGGAACACAGGAAAGACAAGTGGTCGCTGTGCGTGTTATATAATTCAAAGGTCTTAGCGGCCTTTCGGTTTAGTGGTCCTTCGAATCTTTTGAATCATTGATTGTGATTACCTGATCGGGAACTCCAAGAGACATTTGCAGCAGCAACAAAGAATGACTGTGACAACCTCGATCAAGAACTCCAAGAGACATCCACAGTAGCAACGAAGACTGCTGGCTGTCTAACATCAAATCTCTAACCTTGAATTAATTAAACTTAGTATGTCACATACATTCGAATTAATTATAATCTATCCGAGCTGCTGGATATAATGATTTGCCATTCAAATTTATAAGGAAAAGTCATCGCTTCTTGTTTGAGACCACACGATCCACTATTTCAAGTAGGTTATTTTTCCATTTGTATACTTTATTATCTAACTGCAAATAGATGTTGAAATGGTCATTTCCATAATTTAATCTTCAATCAAAACAGTAAAAATCTATTTTAAAATTCATCTTTGAGAAAGAATATAACCCTTAAAACTTCATTTATTTGGTTAAAAGCTTGTCTTTGTGAAACTTAAGAAAACAAACTACCATCTCAAAACATAGAACATCTCGCAAGAGTCTTTCTCCCTTAAGGACCACCAACTTGTTAATTTCATGTGGCACATCTCGCAAGAGTCTTGCTCCCTTAAGGACCACCAACTTGTTAATTCCATGTGGCCTGGTTTCCCCCCCTTAAGGATCATCAACTAGGTAATTCCATGTGGCCTGGTTTTCCTAGAATAACATTGATGGGTTAGCTTGCAATAGAGATAGAAACAGGTGATAACTCTATCTGGTGTTGATTTAAAAACTACATTATGGTGATAATAGATTTTCTTACTATAAACAAAAAAAATCCAAAACAAAATAAAAAAGTAGGCTTAAATATTTCAACCTATGGATGTGGGCTTGAGATATTTTGATTTTTTAATAAATGAGTAGAGAAGATTTAATTTCAAAATAATATTCTTCCTCTAATACATTTTTTAATAAATGGATGGAGAAGATTTAATTTCAACATACTATTCCATTGGAAAGGTAGAGGAGATCAATCACAAATTTAACACACAAAACAAATGAGTTGCGAGTCTTATATTGATTACAAAAAACTTGATTAATTGCAATATTTAACCTTTTCCATCTAGCGACTCGCCTAAAATAACTTGACATGTAACCCCGTACTAAATTTGACTATCACTTAACTCGACTTGACTTAACACTCAGTTAACTGACTCTCTAATTGTAGCCATATTATTCGTGCAGGAGTTAATTAGCTCTTTTAATACCTCCCTGTTCACCATGATTTCTAAACAAGGACATGACTTATGACAACTCAAATGTGCTTGTTGGTCTATGTCTTAGATAAACTTACAACACCTAATTTTTCTCTATGAAACTCAAACACATATTTTGCTAATTACTTACTAAATATATAAGCGAATTGATCACTAGATTTACAAGGCTTCATGTGAACTTCTCCATTGCTCACAATTTCTCTAAGAAAGCGATATCTATTATCAATATGTTTTCTCTTTTGATGAAACACGTTATTCTTAAATAGTGCAATCACTGAGGTGTTTTCACAATATATTGTTGTTGATCCTTGTTGTTTATGTTTGAGTCCATACAATACTCTTATTAACCACACCACTTGACATGTTGTTGATGTTTCTTCTACATATTCTTCTTCTGCTCACAAAAGTGTCACAATAGGTTACTTCTTAGATGCCCATGAAATCACACTTGAACCAAGATGGAACACATAACCAAAACTGCTCTTCCTATCATCCAAACTTCCTACAAAATCACTATTTGTGTATCCAATAAAATCCTTATTTTATGTACTTGCATACATTATGCCACAATCTCTAGTTCCTTCTATGCATCTCAGAATTATTTTTCCTACACTCCAATGTGTGTCTTTTGGAGTCTCCATAAATATGGAAATCAAACTAACTCCTTGCGTAATATCCAATCTTGTAGCTGTGAGATACATGAGGCTTCCAACCAATATTTTGAATAGATTTGGATTGAAATTTTATCCTTCATCATCCTTGCTTAACTTTGTACCTATTGCAACAGGTGTAGGGGTAGGTTTTCAATTCTCCATCGTGAATATTTTCAGCAAATTTCTAGCATATTTATTTTGGCAAATAAAAATTCCTTTTTCAAATTGCTCAACTTCTATGCCAAGAAAATATTTCATGAGACCAAGATCTATCATGTCAAATTCTTTCTGCATGGCTGCTTTAAATTCATCTAGGTCAATATCACCTACAAAAATAATGTCATCCACATACAAAAAAAAATCAAAATTTGTCCATGCTCATTTACCTTTGTGTACAAGGTAGGTTCGATGTTTCTTATGCAAAATTCATTCTTGACAATGTAGCTGTGGATTCTTCTATACCAAGCTCTAGGCTTTTGCTTGAGTCAACATAGCACTTTCTTCACCCTGTAAACTTTATCTTCTTTACCCTCAAATTCATATCCTCAAATTTATTGCACATAAATTTCATCTTCTAGAATTGTTGAGATTCAATAAGATGATGAGCTTAGTGAAAATGAGTCGCCTTCACTAAGTGGGCCTACAGGCTATTTTTTAGGTGCAAGTCTATTTTTAGACTATGTCTATTTTTAGACATGGTGATCATATTTTAGAAGTTTCAGGATGCTATTTGTGGATGGTTGGTCAAGTTGAAAAAATAGATGAAATTCTATTTTTAGAATATTGGGCGAAGTCTATTTATAGATCATCGATCTAAAAAGAGAAGTGTCAATTATTATTAGCTCTTAATAATAATCAGACAATAGACAACAACTTATTCTCTTGGAGCACTTAATTTCAGTATACAGATTTGGCAAATCAATGGGATGAAGGAATTATGCAATTCCTAGGGTTTACTGGTGATTGATGCATGGAGGACTCAGTTAGAATTGAAGTGGAAAATTTATGACAGAGTTGGAAAAGTAGTTCATGAAGTTGTTATTCAGTTTAACTCAGTTAATGGAGTTAAACTCAGTTGAGCTAGTTGTATCTAGTCTAACTGAATGATACACTAGTGAGAGTGGAGTGAATTAATTAGTTAATTAATTCACAACTAATAACTCACTAACAACTGAACAAATACAACAGTTAACTACAGTGCATGTCAGTTCCAGTGGAGACCCAGTGGAGAGATAGGTGAAAGGGCAAGATGGACTATTTTTTGTGACTATAGTGATGCATTGATTGCACCACACACACATTGGAGTTGCCAATGAGGATTGTGCAGTCAAGGAAAGGGTAATTAGAATTCATTCAGAGCTATTCTTTAGCAAGGATTGCGTAGTGAAGGAAGACTATTAGGTGGCAAGAAATCGGTGCATGGATTTGAAGATTTCTTCTATGTTAGTGTGTGACGATTGATTGTACTGAGAGCTTGATGTACTAAGATTTGTATGATATTGTTACTTGATCTCCGTGATACATAATATATGATAGTTGGGGTTTTGAGATTCAGGCTTTCCCATTAAACAACTGTGTTATGTGTGATTGTTTTTATTGCTTCATGTGTTTGCAATTGATTTTAATTTCCACAAAATATTAACAGTGGAAGGATTCTTTATTTAGCAAGAAGATAAATATTGTTAGATTAGGAGAATCTGGATATATACATGCATCTTGTATATAATTTCTAAATGGTATCGGAGTAGTGTTAATTCTTGAAGATTTCAATTGTGAAGAATTGTTGAGTTTGTTCTAGTGGACAATTCGAATTTGCTACAGAAAATTTTTGGTTCGACAGTTGAGTATACATTGAAATGTCTTTCAATGGGTTGCGATTGGAGTATGCCCTTAATGGCAGCTTGAATTACATAGCCTGGAAGGATAGGATGGAGGCGGTGCTGGAAGATAATGGACTGAAGGAGTTCATCGATAGAGATGTTCCTAAGCTGGGATCTAGTGATGCTGCATTACTTAACGCATGGCAAAAGAAGATAGCAAAGAAAAGAAGAATTTTGTTGGAAGGTGTGAAGGACCATATTGTGTCCAACCTTCACAGTAAATCCACTCCATTTGCAATGTGGAAGGCTTTTACATATTTGTTCCAAAGTAGCAGCGACTAGAGGAAGTTAGCGCTGAAAGATAAGCTCATAAAAATAAAAATGGAGAAGGGCGACAGTATTCCAAAATATCTCATGAAGTTCTTCCACTATAGGGATGAACTAGGAAGTGTGGGGATTACTATTGATGATGAAGACTTGGTGAGCTTGGCTCTCCTTGGGCTTCCAAAGAGTTGGCATAGCTACGAATACTCTATCAATGGACGGGAGAAACTATCGGGATGGGAGCGACTTTGGTCGTATTTTGTGCAGGAGGAGATAAGGCGAAGTACCAGGGATGGCTCTTCATCAAAGAATGAAGATGAAGAGAATTGTGCTTTGGCTGCAAAAGCAAGGAAAGGGAAGGAGAAGAAATTTCCTTCAAAATCTGAAGCTAAAGGCAAGAAGCAGGATTTGTCCAAGGTGAAGTTTTTTCACTATCACAAACATGGGCATTTCACCACTAACTGTCCACAGAAGAAAAAGAACAAGAAGGCTGTTGGAGCTGCAGCTGGAGAGGCCTTAGCCTTGCAATTTCAACTTTATTTCTCTTTGATCGCATGCTTGGTTTCAAGCTATATGGGATTGGTGTGGTATCTTGATAGTGGTGCGTCTTTCCATATGACGGGAGACAAGGAGTTGTTTAGTGACTTGGAGGAGAAGGACCTTCAAATGCATATAAATATGGGTGACGATGGTCAATACAATGCGACCGAAATTGGGACCATTACCTTTGAGAGGGAGTTAGGTAATTCATTTCTGTTGAAAGATGTTATGCATGTTCTAGGTCTGAAGAAGAACTTGGTCTCGGTCGAAATGCTGGAAGACAAAGGTTATGACGCTGTTTTTAGCAATGGAAAATATTTCCTGCGACATAAAACAATGGGTCAAACCAAGAGGATAGGGATCCGAGTTAAGAATCTATAAAAGCTGGAGGTAGATGGCTGCGCTGCAATGGTGGGCAAAGCAGAAGAAGTGGTGAGTCGGGATGAGGGTGAATTATGGCACAATAGATTGGGCCATCTTCACCATGGCGCTTTGAAGATTTTGCAGTAGATTTCTACTGAACTTCCCAAGGGTACTCTTGTGCAGTCAAATGAGTGCAAGGGATGTACTATGGGTAAGTTTGTCAAGACCACCTTTCATGAGAAGGAGAACCGTGCTTCGGTGATCTTGGAGAGAATTCACACAGACGTGTGTGGACCTTTCTCGGTTGCTTCAACAGAAAAAAATAGGTATTATGTTATATTTGTTGATGACTATTCTCATAGATGCTGGATCTTATTCATGCAAAATAAGAGAGAAACATTATCAAAGTTCTGTGAGTTTAAAGCATTGGTGGAGAATGAGTCGGGGAAGCAAGTGAAATATCTACAGAGCGATAATGGTGGTGAATACATCTCGGGAAAATTCAAAGACTTTTGTAGCAAAGAAGGAATTCGAAGAGAACTCATAGTGCCTCATAACCCACAGTAGAATGGGGTCACGAAGAGGAAGAACAGAATGATCGTGGGTACTGCACAAGCTATTCTTGAGAGGGAGCTAGACTTGGATGTAGTGGAGGAACTGCTTGTTCTGAAAGATGAACCTCCAGATGTGGATCAGCCACAGGAGGAGATTCATGGAGTGGAGGAGTCCACTCATGCAGAACCAAACATCAAACAAGGCAAAAAGCGTACCACAGAATCTGAAAGATTGAAGCTTGATGCGGCACAGAATGTAGGAGTCCCTACATCACAACGCAGACAGAGACAGTCACTTGACCGATTTACTAGATACATGGCTCTTATGAGCAAGTGTGTCGTGACATAGCCATCTTCTTTTGAAGAAGTAGTGCAGGAGCCCACATGGGTAGATGCCATGGTGGAGGAGTATGACTGGACTGTCAAAAACAGTGCTTGGGAGATTGTTCCAAGGTCGGTGGGAAAATCAATTGTAGGATCAAGATGGATCTACAAGGTAAAGCAAGCTGCTGATGGGAGCGTCAAGAAGTATAAGGAAAGATTTGTTGCCCGGGGCTTCTCACAGATCGATTGGATTGATTATGAAGAAAACTTTGCACCTGTCACACGGTATTCTTCCATAAGGACCATCCTTTCTCTCTCAGCACATATGGGTTGGCACATTCATCAGATGGATGTGAAGACTGTGTTCCTTAATGGGATCATTGAGGAAGAGGTGTACATTAAGCAGCCTGAAGGATTTGAGATCTTCAGTAGTGAGTCGCATGTGTGCAGGCTCAAAAGAGCGCATGGTCAAGAAAATTTATGTTAAATATGGCCGACAACATTTTAGATTGACTGGCTCACCAAGAGTGAGGCATGAAAACTGTGCTCAAATTCAGGTGGAGGGTAAGCTTTTAATCATTGTTCTTTATGTTGATGATTTAATACTAATGGGTGATGAGAAATTGATACACTCATGCAAGGCAGATCTTGAAAAGGAGTTTGAGATGAAGGATTTGGGCCTCCTTCATTATTTCCTTGGATTGGAAATATGGTAGCGAGAAGGTGAACTGTTTGTGTCTCAAGGGAAGTATGCTCGAGAGATACTGGAGAAGTTTCACATGCAAGGCTGCAAGCTTATCGACACTCCTCTTCTTGAAAATTGGAGGAAAGAGGATGATACATCAGCAGAGGTAGTGGATGCCACTGTTTATCGATAGTTGGTGGGTTCGCTCATGTATTTAGTTAATACAAGACCGAACATATGCTATGCGGTGAAACAACTTTCACAAGCGATGGTTAAGCCTACCAAGATCTTTTGGAAGGCATGGAAGCATGTCCTGAGGTATCTCAGGGGCACATTCGAGTATGGCTTATGGTACAGACATATAGATGAAGTGAAGTTGCATGGCTTCACGGATGCAGATTGGGCAGGAAGCCCAACAGATAGAAAGAGCACATCAGGAGGGGTTTTCAGTATCGGATATACAACAGTTTCTTGGTATAGCCGGAAACAAAGATCCGTGGCACTCAGTTCAGCGGAAGCAGAATACATGGCAGCAAGTCAAGCTGAATGTGAGGCTATCTGGATGAGGAAGATCCTGGTTGTTTTGTTCGGTTTACATTTAGATCCTACAGTGATACATTGTGATAATCATAGTTGCATTAAACTCTCAATTAATCCAATGTTTCATGATAGATCTAAACATATTGATATCTGGTATCATCATATCAGAGATTGTGTGCAACGGAAGATCATGTTGCTTCAGTACAGTCCTACGAAAGATCAGGATGTAGATATTTTGACGAAAGCGCTCAGCAGGAGAAAATTCGAATACCATAGAGGCAGGATCGGGGTGAAGGATAATCCCTATCTTGTTGAGAGGGAGTGTTGAGATCGAACAAGATGATGAGCTTAGTGAAAATGAGTCACCTTCACTAAGTGGGCCCGCAAGCTATTTTTTAGGTGCAAGTCTATTTTTAGATTATGTCTATTTTTAGACATGGTGATCATATTTCAAAAGTTGCAGGATGCTATTTGTGGATGGTTGGTCAAGTTAGAAAAATAGATGAAATTCTATTTTTAGAATATTAGGCAAAGTCTATTTATAGATCGTTGATCTAAAAACAGAAGTGTCAATTATTATTAGCGCTTAATAATAATCAGACAATAAACAACAAATTATTCTCTTGGAGCACTTAATTTCAGTATACAAATTTGGCAAATCAGTGGACTGAAGGAATTACACAATTCCTAGGGTTTAATGGTGACTCATGCATGGAGGACTCAGTTAGAACTGAAGTGGCAAAGTTATGACAGAGTTGGAAGAGTAGTTCATGGATTTGTTATTCAGTTTAACTCAATTAATGGAATTAAACTCAGTTGAGCTAGTTGTATCTAGTCTAACTGAATGATACACTAGTGAGAGTGGAGTGAATTAATTAGTTAATTAATTCACAAATATTAACTCATTAATCAACTGAACAATACAGTAGTTAACTACAATGCATATCAGTTCTAGTGGAGACCTAGTGGAGAGATAGGTGAAAGTGCAAGATGGACTATCTGTTGTGACTATAGTGATGCATTGATTGCACCACACACACATTGGAGTTTCCAATGAGGATTGCGCAGTCAAGACAAAGGTAATTCGAATTCATTCAGAGCTATTCTTCAGCAGTGATTGCGTAGTGAAGGCAGGCTATCAGGTGGCAAGAAATCAGTGCATGGATTTGCAGATTTCTTCTATGTTAGTGTGTGACGATTGATTGTACTGAGAGCTTGATGTACTAAGCTTTGTATGAGATTGTTACATGATCTCCCTGATACATAATATATGATAGTTAGTTTTCAAATTTCAGCTTTCCGCTATTTGTTAAACAATTGTGTTATGTGCGATTGTTTTTATTGCTTCATGTGTTTGCAATTGATTTTAATTTCCACAAAATATTAACAGTGGAAGGATTCTGTATTTAGCAAGAAGATAAATATTGTTAGATTAGGAGAATTTGGATATATACATGCATCTTGTATATAATTTCTACAGGAATTCCATTCAAGAATGATGATTTGACATCCATCTGATATAATTTCTACTTGTTAGGAGCTACTGTGGCTAGAACTTCTCTTACACTATCCAATTTGGCTACTAGAGAAAAATTTTCTCCAAAATATATTCATGGTTGTTGTGAGAATCCTTTTGCTGCAATTATTGCTTTAAGTTTTTCAATTCCACCTTTCTCATTCAACTTTGTCTTGTACACCCATTTTACACCAATGAGGTTTTTATCCTTTGGTAAATCAATAAAATATCCTATATCGTTATTTTCAATAGCTTCAAGTTCTTCATCCATGGCTTGCACCCAATTTTCATCTCTGATTTCTTCTTCAAATGAAGAAGGCTGGAATGACAACAATGATAAATCTGCACTAACATCCAAATCGTCATAAATATATTTCAAAATTATCATCTTTCTCTTACCATTGCTTCATTCATCACCTGATTGAATTCTTGAAGAATTCGGGTATGTTGATCTCCTTAAATATCCATGCTGCTCATAAAATATTGGATTCCTTCTTGGTATCCTCTCTTGTGATTCATGTTGCTCCTTCTCTGCTACATCATCTTCTTCCATTAGTGGTTCTTGTGCATCAATTTTTTTGTCTGCAATCCCATTCCATGACTCTTGTTCTTTAAACACAACATCTCTATTAATTATGGTCTTCTTGATGACAAGGTTATACAATTTGTAAGCTTTTGACTCCTCACTATAACAAGTAAATATGCATTTTTTACTTTTATCATACAACTTCTCTCTTAGCTCCTTAGGCACAAGTGCATAAGCTACACATCCAAACAATCTGACATGAGATACAAAGCAAAACATACCTGACCATGCTTCTTATGGTACTCTGTTCATCAGTCTCTTTGTAGGAGTTTTGTTAATCACATAAACAACACATGGAACTGCTTCTGCCCAATACTCATTAGACAAGTTTCTTCCTTTCAACGTGATGCTTTCCATATTCATAATGGTTTGTTATTTATCTCTACTACACCATTCATTTGCGATGTGTATCTAGTTGTAAATTATTTTATTATTCCATGTTGTTTCCATAAATCATGGAATTCCTTTGAATCATATTCTCCACCATAATCGGACTTAAATACCATGTTCTGTCGATCACTTTGGTTCTCTGCTAAGGATTTGAATTGTTTTAACTTTGCAAAAATTTCAAACTTCTGATTCAAGATGTAAACCCAAGTCTCTCTACTATAGTCATCAATGAAAGTGAGGAAGTAACAACTTTCACCAATCGCCTATGTCCTCATACGTCCACACAAGTCTGTATGCACTAGCTCAAGAGGTTTCTTTTCTCTGTATGAAACTCCCTTTAGAAAACTCTCACAGTGTTTCTTTCCCAAGATGCAACACTCACAAGTACTAGCAAGTTATTTGATGAGAGGTAATCATCTGACCATTTGTTTTTGTTGCAACAATCTTAAACAATAAAAGTGCAAGTGTTGAAACTGAAAGTTCCATAACCAATAATAATTAAAAAAATGAAATTGTAAGCGAACTGACCTAATCACTGTAATTCATGATTAGAGGAAACAGTTTGTTCATCGTCATCTGCACCTTTGCTATTAACTGATTGCTTGGGGGTTGTTATAAATAACACACTCTTATCCTTAAAAGATAACTTTTTATCCCTTTCGCATTAATTGAACAACACTTATCAAATTATGTTTGAGATCACAGACATAATATACCTCTCAAATTGTCTTTGGCTCCTCCCGCTTGGTCATAATGTTGATCATTCATTTTCCATCTACATCCATAGTCTTGTCAGCCCCCAACTTCATCTCTGTCTTCACAAATTGATCCAAATTTGCAGCTAAATTCTTGTTGTCTTTCATGTGGTTACTGCAACCACTATCTAATAGCCACACATTATCAGAAATTTTGTACATGGTATGACAAGCTAGGAGCATGGAGTTAGTATTATTTGTAGTGACATTATCTCTATTGTTAACTTGATAAAATATCTTCTTCCTGCAATCACAGACATAGTGACCAAATTTATTACAATAATAACATCTCAACTTTGATTTCTCAACTCTTTGATTAATTTTGAAGCTTCTATTATTGCTTCCACTTTCACGTTAATGCTCTTCACGGAAATTTCTATGACCACCATATCTTCTACCTCATCCTCTACTTCTCGATCTACTTATGCCTCGACCTCTATCTCTTGAAATAGAAACCTGACTTTTTGAAAGTGACTTCTAAAATGGAATCTTTATTTCTGTCTATTCTTGCCTCATGGGATAGAAGTGATGACATCAACTCATCAACTGTCAATGTTTTTAAATCCTTGGCTTCTTCTATGGCTACTACCACAACATCAAATTTGGAAGACAAAGATATGCATACCTTCTCAACCATTGTTTGATATTTAATATCTTCACCATAATTTTTTAAATGATTTATGATAGTCATGACCTAATTAATGAAAGAATCGATGTACTTTGTCTCCTTCATCTGCATACTTTTAAAATATTTTCCTAGTATTCTGCAACTTAACAATATTGACTTTGGCCATACCTTTATAGCTTGTCGTTAAGGTCTTCCTTGTTGTCTTTGCTGAAGTCATGATCATAATTTTTTGGAACAATGCTCAGTCCACTCTCTGCTAGATAAGTTGCAATGCTTGTGCATTCCTTTTTTTTGTCTTTTTTCCATTGATCTCTCTCTGCATTACTGAGAGATAGTTCTTCTGATTCATTCCGAGGTTCTCAAAACCCAAACTGAACATGATCCCAAAAAACACGCGCCTTCAACGTAGTCTCCATCTTAATGACCCACACATCATAATCCTTCTCTATAAACAATGTGAACTAAAGCTGCAAATTTGTTCAAACCATCTTTCTAAAAAAAAATCATCTCTTGTCAAAACCCTAAATTTCTCCTTTAATATAAAAGCTCTCTCCTATAATGTTTTATCCAAACCTCCCATTAAAAAAAAACCTTTATTTACCATGTATTGTTCCAAAATTGAATAAGCCACGTATTGTTATAGATATCCATGTGAATCGTTCAACTTTAAAAAGCTTTGACTTGAGACGAGTTTTTTGTTTTTAATATGCTACAGGACTGTCACAAATTAATCGATGAGACTTTTCCAAAACTTTTAATGTTGACCATGCACCACACCTTTTAATACGCTAGGGCAGCAGTGAACTGCTCCAAAATTGAAAATCGTCAATGCAGTTTATGAATGGTAGGAGATCCGATGGTCAATTCTCGTTAATTGTGCAACAAATTTGTTGCGTACATTAACTGTTTTACAATTTTCTTAATTGAAAAGTTAAAAAAAAAATTACTGATCTTCCCTACTTTCCCTTCTTTTTCTGCTGGCTCCATGGATCTTGTGATTTTTCGTGAGATTTGATATCAATTTGTTGAAAAGAGAGAGGAGATCAAACACAAATTTAACACATAAATCACACAAGCTGCAATGCTTCTATTGATCACTACTGTAAAAAAACTTGACATGCAACCACACACTAAATTTAACTATCACTTAACTCAACGGGCTTAACACTCAGTTAATTGAATGTTTTCATGTCCAAATTAATGAGCCATTTTAACATATTCTAAAGCAACTTTACATATTTCAGTTTCAGGCCAGATTAAATTTAAATATCATATTTTTGCCACTCTTAATCGATTGCAATCCAATAATTTCGTTACTAGGTGTGGTCTCCACAAATGTGAGGGAGTTCAATATTAAACTCCAACCTGTTAAAGTGAGTTTGCTTTTTAATATTCATTGCATTGTCTTCATAAACTAAACTGCACCGACATGTGTGAGAGAGAGTCGTATAAATCCTACGTCAGAGTCGTAATTTTTTGTAATATTATATTTCTCTCTGTAAATCCCAACCTGGGATCATATATCCGTAGGTCAATAGCCCCAACGCCATCCATGAATGACAAGATAAGTATGTAGCGGTGAAGGGAGGAGACTAGTCAGTTTCAAAGGTGGAAGAATGACGTGGCCTATAATTAAGGTGGTGTGCAACCTTCTTGTTTTTTTTCAATACCCAAATTTCAGATATATATTTTTATTAAGCAATAGGTGTATTTATTTCAAGCTGGATAAGGTTTAATTGCAATCGAATATTCTTCCTGTAATACACCATCAAACATATAATAATTAAAAAAAAAATCCGTTTCAAAACCATAAATAATATATTAAATTTAAATATCATATTTATGCCCCTGCTTAATCATTTTAAGCGGATTGCAATCCAATTTTTTCGTTTGGTAGGTGTGGTGTCCACTAATGTGACGAAGTTCATTTTTAAACTCCAACCTGTTACAGTGATTTTGGAATGGATCTCACCCTATAAATTTTCTCGGTCTTGTTTTGTAATCCCTCTACGCCTTTTAATATTCATTGCACTCCATCTTCATAAATTAAACTCTACCGACATGTGTGAGAGAGGGTCGTATAAATCCTACGTGAGAGTCGTAATTTTTTTAATTTTATATTTCTTTCTATAAATCCCAACGTGGGATCGTATATCCTTTGGTCAATAGCCCCAACGCCATCCAAGAACGCTGAGATAGGTATGTAGCATTGAAGGCAGGAGACTAGTCAGATTCAAGGGCGGAGGAATGACTTGGTCTTTAAGAGGAATGACTTGGTCAATTATTAAGGTGGTGTATAACTTCTTTTTTGTTTTTTGATATTTCAATGTAAATCTAAAAAATGATAAAAATCACTGAAAGCACTAATATATTTTACACAAAGATATATGGGTCAACACACATTCTTAAGTTTGAAAGAGAGTTATTTCACACAAAGGTGTATGGGTCAAAACACACACTCCTATGTTTGAAAGAGAGTTTGAGAGAATTTCTCAAAAAGCATCTCAAATATAGGATGTAAGCATTAATTCCAACATTCCCTTTGAATGTTTTCATTACATAAATTTATTGAAATCACCCATAAACAACAAAATATATAATCATTCTTTAACTGGTTTACAACTTATCAATATAGGCTCCATCAAGTTGCCTCATAACCCTAGTAAAGGTATAGTTGGAAAGTTGGATTCTCAAGTTCGACTCCTGAACTCTCGAATCAAGGACCTTCTGAAGTCTATTATCAAACAACGTCCCAAGCTGTTGTATAACCTCATTAGATGACCAATCCACGTCTTCAACGAATGAGGGATCTTTCCCTAGATCGGTAGCTGACATATTATCTGGACAACCATCCATATTGAGCCTTACTTCCATTGGATGTCTTAAATAGTGGCTTCAGACACATAGCTGAATTGCTAGTAATTCTATGGACAAGCTCCCATCTACCAAGATACATGGGTGCTAATCGTTGTACTCACCAGTTATCTATGGAAGTTGTCTACATAT
Source organism: Pinus albicaulis (assembly GCA_034641835.2). Taxonomy (NCBI): domain Eukaryota; kingdom Viridiplantae; phylum Streptophyta; class Pinopsida; order Pinales; family Pinaceae; genus Pinus; species Pinus albicaulis. Next base: position 1,247,838,094 of record CM076572.1, on the reverse strand, counting down.
AGAATGTATCTAGAATCAGTTTTAAAAAATGAACTCCTTTTATAGTATTGATATTCATCATCACTTAATTTTTACAAACAAATTTATAATACTTATCAAGAATCTACAATTAATAAATGTAGCTTCATATCACAACAACATAGCATGTAATCCAACCAGTTTCATTTGTCTTACCATCCACTTTGGAAATAAACTACATTAATCAACAAAGTCTGATTGCCAACCATAATTCCCACGTGACAACGACTATGAAATTTGAGGGATATCTGGGTCATCAGAATAGATATCTGCATATGTAAAAGCATAGTTGAATATTTTCTTTTTTGGTAAGTTAGGCTATTCCATTAATTTGAGAAAAGAAACATTACATATGCTACAGGTGGGGTTGGAAAGTTGCGCTTAACCAATCCCAACCTTAGTTTCTTGGTTTCAAGGCTACCTCAGTGGAGGAAACCAGCCCAGAAAATACTTGAGACAGAAAATTACAGTATGCGCAGCTGCGCTGATATATCTAAATATTACAAAATATGCAAAAACAAGGGTATAACACTGGTGGTAGCATGCTTGACAAAAAACATGGAAGAGATGTGTAGCTTCGCAAGCCTCAATCTTCATCTTTATCATCATTGTTTGGGACCTCCTCCTCTATGGGGCAAGCAGGTGCCTGCGTAGTCACTTCCTCAGAGTCTGCCACTGGACAACTGGGTTTGGTGATAGGTGCGCAAAGGATGGGGGACTCCGGATCCTCTGCGTTAGGGACGCGCATCTAATTGCCTTAAGATTCCGTCAACCAGACATCTGATTAATCGTCTTCCTCCACCTGAGCCAGCATCAGATCAGTATTGCGAGGCAGGGGATGTGCATCATGCGATATGGTAGAATTTCGCAGGTCGCGCCTACCTCTCTGTGCAATTTTCACTGGAGCTTCTTCCTCCTACTCATGATCGGGGCTTTGTCTCGCAAAACTACCGGATGAGGAGCCTTCCACCGACTCCAAATGATTATCCTCTCCACGGTGACTGGCTAGGGAGATCCCCTCTCTGACCACCTCAGATGGTTCTCTGGCATAATCTCGAGGCCATTGCACAATGAGGCAGAGGAGAGGCTTGAAGGGAAGGGTGCATAGTAAGGGGAAAAAGAGAGTCAAGGATAGAGGGAGTGGAAGGGCCAGGGGGGAGGTGTGCAAATTGGGAAGTCATAGCCTAGAGGGGACTGCGCAGCGTAGTACTGAGAAGAGGGCTCTGCGACAGTCTGGAATCAGGGAAGTGCCAAAGCAGAGTAAAAAGGAACGGCAGAGGGAAATTGTTGTGAGTTGCTCGGGGCTAAGGGCTCATCCTTTTAAAGGGTCTAGGACACATGCGAGGGGGATGTCAATGACTAAGCCTTGCACGCAGCTGAATTTCATTGCCAATTTCCTTAGCAGGCTCGAGGGAAGGTGATGCAGGAGCATCAAGGCCATTTTTCATTTGTAAATATGTAATAAAGGGGGGTGTGACATTTTTATTATTTTATTAATTAATTTGTCATTTTTAATAAAATAGGAGATAAAGTGAGGATTTGTAAATATTCTTTTATTAATTAAAAGGATATGAGAGAAATAGATTAGGAGCAAAATTAGGGATTAGGAATTCTATGTATGGGACTTTGTTGAGTCCACACCTAAAATATAGATTTATTTGAGGATTAGGTGGAGAGATTTTTGGAGTGAATTAAATGCATTATTTATGTATAAATATGAGTGGTTTTTGTGAGGAAAATACATTGGAATAGATTGAGAGTGTAAGTAGTGAGAGGGTTTCTATTTGAGAGCCTACGAGCTTTTGTAAAGGGCCATAGATATTGAATACCTGGCCAATTAAGAGTTTGTAAGTAATTTTGTTTTGTTTCAAGTTTTATATTAATTGATTGGGAAATTTCTTGTTAGAGTTCTTAAATTCAGTCATATGATAAGCTTTGTAAACAAGCTTTGCACATAATTTTAAAGAATCGATATTATCAGTATTATAATTGATGAATCTAGGTGCTTTTATGTCGATTTGTAGTAAGGGGCGCACTATGAAATTGTGGTCATAGATCTGAACGAAATAACGTTCTGAAGAAGCTGTTGGATGAAATTAATTTGAAAATTAAAGTCGATTGATTGTGTGAGACTGTGCCTTAATTGTAGTCATGGAATTGGCAAATCGATCACAATGGATTGATTTCAAGGAGGAAGAATTCCTGTATAAGTAATTTTTCAATTACTGGTTGAAAGAGGGCGCTATCCTTTTAAATTCTTGAATTGTATATCTTTGCAAAGAGTTCTGTCTTGAATGTTTTTAATCGCCTCTGAAAATTCTGAACGCTGTCATTAGAATACATGATCTTCACAATTCCGGGATGAACGCATAGTTTGGAGCATTAATGAAACATTGTTCACCTTAATTTTTGATGGCTCAATTGCAGACTGGAATAGTTTGTATAAGATAAATGGTATGCATAGAAACGATAGAGCATATTAATGCAATAGCAGATTGCGTATTTGTGAATCGTTTGATGGCTTACCATAGTGCAGTTTAGAATCGATCTGTGAGATTAATGAACCATGTGAATGGTCCTGGAGCTATGTTGATACTGAACAATCAGTAATTGAATGCGTAAATGATTTCTGGGTAAGCGAGGTTTTAATGTTCTAAATTCCAATTGCTATTGACACAATTCTAAATCCAGAATCGTGGAATGCTGAAAGCATTGGTAACATGCGCAAAAGAGTTCAGTTTGCATTTAAGAAATTGGTAAGGAAACGCTAAGTGACATCAAATGGTTGGTTAACATTAATCTGTTGGGTGAATTACAACAATCTATACTGAAGTGACAAGTTTCAATAATTCGATTTCTGCTTGTGAGTCATTAGACAGTAAATTAACATTTGAAATTGCAGAGAAGAACCACAAGTCAACGAGCCTGGAAAAGTCTTTGAACTGAAGGCGCTAAAAGATTACAATCTGGAAAAGTCTCAACTGCAGTATTGTTGTAGTTGTATGAGGTTAAACTGTAATGTTAATGTCAAGTTATGAAACTGCCATAGCAAACAAGCATGCGTGAGGCGTTAACCTAGTTTGGTTGGGTTGATTAAAATAACGTTAATTTGAATTTTGAAACAAGGGCGCATTATCTCATTGACTTCTGATTATAGGAAATCCGATATTAAAACCCATATATAAATGATTGTGGAAATGACTAATGAGAAGTATTGGGTCTGATTTATGAGAGCATTTGAATGTTAATTGGATTGGAAATCTTGAAAGGCGCATGTACAATTCAAGGTTTGGTTTTGGATTGAATTATGTTTGAATCTTATGTTTTGATAAGTTTCAATTCATGAGGAAACTTTTGTATGAAGATTGTTGGGTTCTGGTTTTGAACCATATGCTGAAGATAGCTTCCGCATGCAAATGGTAAAGTATGAATTTGCCAACAATTGAGGTTTTGAATTTGGGTAATGTTGAGATGCATGTTTATATGCATGGTATTTTGGAGTTCCCGGGTATTGCAGGGCTAGCCCTGCATCAATTTTAGTATCAGAGCTTGGCTCTGTTGAAATTGAAGATGTTTGTTTTTTTGAATAAGTGAAAGAAGGTTTTGTTGAGAACTGAAATGTATTTTTGAATGTGTGTTGAATACTGAAAGGAAGATCATATTTTTAAATTTGATATGCAAGCTACATAATTGCAATGAACAGGATGGCAGAAATGAATGGAGGACAAGATCATGCAGGATCTTAAAAGTGAGATGATTTTCTGATTTGAGATTTATGATTAAAGTTTATGGTTGCAGACAAGATGATGGCAGTGAACCTGACATTCAGCTAAAGGATGGATAGGGAGGACAATTGCAGTGTCTTGAAGAAGAAGGTGAGTTGAAGAGATAGCCTAGAGAACCAGAGGTTCCAGAGGCAGTGAACCAGTACTTACCAAAAGACTGAGTGAGGAGAGCTTGGTGAGGTAAGTGGCGGCAGGACAGGAGAGCTTGTTGTTGCAGAGGCTAGTGCAACTCATGGTGAGTGAGAAACTCATGATCATGGAGGATTAGAGAATAGGTTCAGAGGAATGCCATAGAGGTAAGATGACTGATGAAGTCCGAGAAAGAGAAATTGTAGTAATGAAGGTACAATTGCAGGTACTAGAAGAATGGCTGCAAGAGCAAGAAAATCAGAAAAGGGGATGGATCTTTCCACTAAAAGGAAAGAGAGTGATTTGGCAACCATTGCTGATGAAGTTGAGGCAAAGTGTGATTGCCTTATTGAAGAAGGAACTTAGAGTTCTTGAGCCAGAGATGGAATTTGAAGATTCCACACGCAGATCTATTTAAAGGGAAGTATTGGAGGAAGCAGTCAAAACTGAAAAGTCTTGTGGCTTTAAAACTAATGAGTTGTGTATGTTTGCAGGTACAGTACAGGGAGATGAGCAAGCTTTAAAGTTTGTTTAGGAGAGAGAATTGAATCTGAAATCTGTTCAGATCGATGCTGAGATAGCAAGATCTCAGGAGGAAATGAAGACGAAGGAGTCTAATCAGAATATTGGTGCAGAGAGAGAAAGACCAGCTGATGATTGGCCAAGAGCTGGTGAAGGTATGGAAAATTGTGTGAAGTTTCCAAGTTCTACTCCTAATGAAATTGTTGAATTATATAGGAAAATAGATCTTCAGAGAAGAGAATTGGAGAGACAAAGGACTTATGTACAGGTTAATTTGCTGAGGAAGCAAGGCAGGAAATTTTTCATGAATGACATTCATGAAGCAGAGGATGGAAATAAGGAGAGACTAGCTAACAGTCTCATGATGAATGCAAATCAGCATACTGATGTGCTGACAGAGGAGTCAGAAAGGAACTCAGAGCAGCATACTGAAGTGTTGCCAGAGGAAGCTGAGGAGAAAGCCAGTGAAGATTTTCTAAGTCCTGAAGAAGACTTGGAGCTGCAGAGAGAAAGCTTGGTGACTGAATCAATAAGTGAGACCATTGCGTCTTGTGATTTTGAAGCTGACAATTTGATTGTGTTTACAGGTGATGCAGAAGATAGTCCATCACTTGGAATTGTCTTGGAAGAAGAAAAATTGTTGCAGGAAGAAGATGAGACAATCATGTCTCATATGCAGAGGCTTGTTACCATGGGTGACACGAAAGAATTGGCTTGTCTGTATAGCCAAGAGAAGACTGGAGGACAAATTTTTGAAACTGCTACAGTAATACAGGATGAGGCTACAGTATTTGTAGAACTTGATTTGATTGCCAGAATCAATCAAGATGATGATGGACAATTACTGAAGGTTGTCGAAGGGGAAAACAAAGGTTATGCTGGAACTAATTTGCAGCATGTTGATGAAATGCTGAAATGTTTGCTGGAGACATTTGAACCAGAGAAAGAAGTTGCAGATGAAATTGCAGGTGATGAGCAAAATAATGTTGCAGAGGGACAGGGAGTTTGGGAGGCAGCAACATGTGGGGTAGCATCTGCAAGAGTAAAACCAATGTTAGCAACATTTATGGTGGCAGTTGAAGCAACATCTATGGGGGCACTGAAGCCTTATGTTTTTTATTCTAACAATTGTTTTGTGAGTACAGGTTTTATTGCAGATGCTGGAGAAAATCTATTGGACATAGAAATTGAAAGCATCAGAAGACTGATGATGAAGGTGTCTCAGAGACAGCAGACAACATCAAGAAAGCAGAAAAATGTAAGCAAGAGAAAGACAACAAAAGATTGCGAGAGCACAGCCAGTGGGGCATTGCAGCATAAAGTGTGGAGACCTGGAGAAGGACAACATACAGAAGCAGCGACAAGTGGAAAGTTACAGCACAAGATATGGGATCCAGGCATATACAGATCCGAACCCATGATCAGGCGATCATGATTAATTTTAACGTTGGGAGTCTGATGCAGGAGCATCAATGCCATTTTTCATTTTTAAATATGTAATAAAGGGGGGTGTGACATTTTTATTATTTTATTAATTAATTTGTCATTTTTAATAAAATAGAAGATAAAGTGAGGATTTGTAAATATTCTTTTATTAATTAAAAGGATATGAGAGAAATAGATTAGGAGAAAAATTAGGGATTATGAATTCTATGTATGGGACTTTGTTGAGTCCACACCTAAAATATAGATTTAGTTGAGGATTAGGTGGAGATATTTTTGGAGTGAATTAAATGCATTATTTATGTATAAATATGAGTGGTTTTTGTGAGGAAAATACATTGGAATAGATTGAGAGTGTGAGTAGTGAGAGGGTTTCTATTTGAGAGCCTACGGGCTTTTGTAAAGGGCCATAGATATTGAATACCTGGCCAATTAAGAGTTTGTAAGTAATTTTGTTTTGTTTCAAGTTTTATATTAATTGATTGGGAAATTTCTTGTTAGAGTTCTTAAATTCAGTCATATGATAAGCTTTATAAACAAGCTCTACACATAAGTTTAAAGAATCGATATTATCAGTATTATAATTGATGAATCTGGGTGCTTTTATGTCGATTTGTAGTAAGGGGCGCACTATGAAATTGTGGTCATAGATCTGAACGAAATAACGTTCTGAAGAAGCTGTTGGATGAAATTAATTTGAAAATTAAAGTTGATTGATTGTGTGAGACTGTGCCTTAATTGTAGTCGTGGAATTGGAAAATCGATCACAATGGATCAATTTCAAGGAGGAAGAATTCCTGTATAAGTAATTTGTCAATTACTGGTTGAAAGAGGGCGCTATCCTTTTAAATTCTTGAATTGCATATCTTTGCAAAGAGTTCTGTCTTGAATGTTTTTAATCGCCTCTGAAAATTCAGAACGCTGTCATTAGAATACATGATCTTCACAATTCCGGGATGAACGCATAGTTTGGAGCGTTAATGAAACGCTGTTCACCTTAATTTGTGATGGCTCAATTGCAGACTGGAATAGTTTGTATAAGATAAATGGTATGCATAGAAACGATAGAGCATATTAATGCAATAGTAGATTGCGTATTTGTGAATCGTTTGATGGCTTACCATAGTGCAGTTTAGAATCGATCTGTGAGATTAATGAACCACGTGAATGGTCCTGGAGCTATGTTGATACTGAACAATCAATGATTGAATGCGTAAATGATTTCTGGGTAAGCGAGGTTTTAATGTTTTGAATTCCAATTGCTATTGACATAATTCTAAATCCAGAATCGTGGAATGCTGAAAGCATTGGTAACATGCGCAAAAGAGGTCAGTTTGCATTTAAGAAATTGGTAAGGAAACGCTAAGTGACATCAAATGGTTGGTTAACATTAATCTGTTGGGTGAATTACAACAATCTATACTGAAGTGACAAGTTTCAATAATTCGATTTATGCCTGTGAGTCATTAGACAGTAAATTAACATTTGAAATTGCAGAGAAGGACCACAAGTCAACGAGCCTGGAAAAGTCTTTGAACTGAAGGCGCTGAAAGATTACAATCTGGCAAAGTCTCAACTGCAGTATTGCTGTAGTTGTATGAGGTTAAACTGTAATGTTAATGTCAAGTTATGAAACTGCCATAGCAAACAAGCATGCGTGAGACGTTAACCCGGTTTGGTTGGGTTGATTAAAATAACGTTAATTTGAATTTTGAAACAAGGGCGCATTGTCTCATTGACTTCTGATTATAGGAAATCCGATATTAAAACCCATATATAAATGATTGTGGAAATGACTAATGAGAAGTATTGGGTCTGATTTATGAGAGCATTTGAATGTTAATTGGATTGTAAATCTTGAAAGGCGCATGTACAATTCAAGGTTTGGTTTTGGATTGAATATGTTTGAATCTTATGTTTTGATAAGTTTCAATTCATGAGGAAACTTTTGTATGAAGATTGTTGGGTTCTGGTTTTGAACCATATGCTGAAGATAGCTTTCGCATGCAAATGGTAAAGTATGAATTTGCCAACAATTGAGGTTTTGAATTTGGGTAATGTTGAGATGCATGTTTATATGCATGGTATTTTGGAGTTCCTGGGTATTGCAGGGCTAGCCCTGCATCAGAAGGGTGATGGCTGATATACGAATCAATCATGATAATCATTTATGGTGATAGTTTCAGTGGGGTACCCTAGAGAGGGTGATGTTGTACCCAACGTCTCATCATCATACCTTATCCCATTTGTCTCGTGTGGATGGCTAATGATTTGAGGATTCACAGCAGGTGAGGCTCTGTGCAGAAGATCTCCGTCGTCCGGGGTGTGTGAGAGATGATTGTCGTTCGTTCCAATTCTGTCACCTGCATCCGGGGAAAAGCACAGTTGAATATTCGAATGAAAAAGGAATTCCCTTTAGTGCGTGCTATGAAGATCTCCTCCAAAGTTTCGACACACTTTGTTCATAAGCCTCCGAATGATTTTGAAACTTCGGAAGTACTCATTTAAACATGCATTGCTCATAACATTGCATTGCTCGCACAACACATATCCAGTGTCCAACTTCGCCACCAGTGACACACGCTGGTTAACGTTAGCACTAGATCTAGGTTCGTTAGTTCAGGGCTACGATTGAGAACTAGGAAGATGAGTTAATACATGTGGCATCCAACAAAACACTTAGTGCCTTGACTAGTTCGCTATGATCTGCTAGTGAAAACAACTCATTACAATCCTGAAACTCGAGATCCTCCTCTGCCCCGATTCAATCACACTAACCTACAACGGCTTCTTAACAACATACAACACACTATTACGCAACAAAAAATTACACTCTATCTATGTCGGCTGGGCCCTCCCATGAGGGAGGTAGTCTAGAAAGGCTCTGATACCATGAAAAAAATGACTAAAATCACTCATATATTTCATACAAAAGTGTATGGCTCAACATATACACAATTTACATTCAGATTACTCTAATATATAGATTTTCTTAGATCTAAATTATTCCTAAATTTGAAAGAGAGATTGTGAGGATTTCTCACCCAACATCTCAAATATAAATTATAAACATTAATTTCAAAAAAAAAACCAAAATTTAAGATATTTTCATCTATTTATTAAATGATATTATGGATCCAAATGTGAATTTGAATTGTATTTAATATTTCCAGAAACACAAATATGTATCAAATTTCAATTTTTTTTACATAAATATTTATGTAGCGTCATCTTGAACATGTATCTACAATTAATTTTAAGATTGAAAATTTCAAAGGGAAATATCAAACTAGGTATGCCGTTTTTAATTTGTGATTTTAAAAGGGCAGAGAAACAAATAGGGCAAAGTATATGGAGGATTTTAATGGCGAAAAAAGTTAAACGGTAAATATGAAATTTTATATGCAATTTTTTTTTGTTATTCTAAAATCAGCGAGGGAAAAGGACAAACGAGGATTGTCTTAATAAACATCTCGGTAATATAAAATATTTCACACATGCCTATTTATTTTTAGGCCGTATAAAATATTTCACCTTCATCTATTCATATTTATTTATGTTGGGTCTCAACCATTACTCGTTATTCACATACAACCTCCAATTGCACACACAAAGAAAGAAAGGTTTTACCCCCAAATCATTTTGCAATTCTTGGGTTTTCCAATAGATTTAGTAATTGCTAAAATTATTCTAATTTGTTATTAAATTTGTGTAGTTTTTTCTAATTTATTATTAAACTTGTTTAATTGGCAATATAATGAAATTGAAAAATAAGATAAAATAGATAAAGACAAAACTAAAAGAACTTACCTGATAGAACAATTATTATTTGTAAAATATTATTTATTTATTAGGATTATGGTTGAATAACATTAATAAAATTTGTGTTTATATTTTAATTATTAGCCCTTAATTAAAAATAGAGTTATACCTAGATATTTAAAGATAGTTATAGTAATCCAATAAAAAATGATGAATCTAAATAGCTTTAATATGTGGGTATACTAACCACGTAATTTCTTAACATGCTATTGAATATTCATTTGGCTAATGTATTACTTTATTAGTAATGGTAGATTATTAATATAAGCTTACAAATTATATCAACCACATTGTGGTTGTACTAATTAAATAAAATTATTAACATAATAATAATTGACACGCTAACTCATAAAAAATAATAAATTTAATTTTCATGTGAATTTGAATGAAGTTAACATTAAAATTAAAAATATAAAATTTTGTCACGTGAGTTTGAATAGAGTTAAAGATAAAAATATAAAAAAAAGTTGATAACATTTTCTTGGTTAATAACATTTTTTGGGTTAAGGAGGAGGAGTTACAACAAAATGAATCAACCATTAAAATGGGTTTGGCCGCTGCTGCGACCTTTTTGTTGGGGTTTTGCTTGTAGCTGCTGTCTCTTTTTTACAGGGGCTTTTAAGTGGGCGATGTTGTTGGATCTGCTCTGTTGCTGTTGATGTGGGCTTGTGCTACGACATCTGTATTTGGGGTTCACAGGGTGGAGACTACTCTCACTCTGCAGACATATATGTAATGAGTGGTTTATGCACTCTGAAATTAGCTAGGCCATGCTACTGTAATCCTCTTTCTTACTTAGAATGTGATCTAGTATGTTTTCTAGCATTGATGTCATGATGCTTTTGGCTATAGCACAGCTGAGAACGAAATTGATGTAATATGTACTGACATATATAATATATCAGTGTTTTTTTTCCTCCGAAAAAAATACAACACAGTATTATTATATTATTATAATATAATAGAGGAAGTATTAATAGCCATTATTGAATTGGACAAAGAAATTTACTGGAGTCAAAACAAGCCATTTAAAATCGCATTTAACAAGATTCTTAGCTTAGCCATTCTTTTATGTGTACATCAATTCCATGTAATACCTAATTAAAAAAAGTTACCAAGTTCGATCGAATGGGGGAAAATAATACGAAAATTCGAGCATCCGATATCACATGGATTTGATAATGTCCACACGTTTAGAGTTTAACGGATATTCACGCGGATTTGGTAATGTCCACGTGAATGGTTAGAGTGACGTCTTTTTTTTTAATTTACAGAATAATCAAGAAATTATAAAAAAATTATAATATTATGAAAAATTATAAAATATTTTGGCAAAGTATTTTGAAAAATTGGATTATAATTATTAAATTTTAGTATTTTGAGTGTCATAAGGGTTTTTGATGAAGGTGAATCTATTTCTATCATAAAAAACGCAATACATTCTAACTTCCTGATTTTTTGAAAAAAAATTACCAAAAAAAATGTGCCTAGACTATTGTGTCGAGTAGACAACTCCTAATTGTTGCTGGATCACAAGCGGGAAAATTCCTAATTTTTGTTTTGAATTTCATTGTTTCCTTTAAAAGTTTATAAAGTTTGGAAAATTCCTAATTTTTGTTTTGAATTTCATTGTTTCGAGGTTTGTAAAGTTGCTGAGGTAAGAAAGAGAAATTTTATATAAGTTTTTAATATTTAATATTTAAATATATATTAATATTGAAATTAATTTAGAAAGATTTTAAAATTAAGAAGGAATTTAAAATTAAAGTTTTGAGTTTTGAAAATAAAGTAATTTATTTTTTAAGCTTGGTAGTATTTTTAACTTTTCTCTTTGTTCTCTTTTTTTCTTTGCAAATTTTGGAGAGAAGAGTAAAGTGGTTTTTTGTGAATTGTAATTTTAAAATTGTTTATATTAGTTAAAATTAATAGAAATTATTAAAATTTCAAAATTAATGGGAAGAAAATGATCAAAATAGTTGTTATTATGGAAAGAAAATTATATATTTCTAAATGCTTAAGATGTATAGTGTCCAATTTTTCCCTAATTGAAAAAATTTCATTCTAATTTTTATTGTATCATATTGAAATTCAAACTTGGTAACTATGGTAAAAAGAAACACCATAAATCGAACTGCTCAAGAGAAAGAGTTTTTCTTCCGTCTCGATCTCTTAATCTTTATAAATCATTTGCAACCAACCTTGTTTTGATAATTTTCCTTGATACTCTCAAGATTATGTCTCCAACATTTGGCTCTGCACTTTACCAACTGAGATGCGACCTTTCTGCAATTTGGCAATATTCAAGAGTCTACACTCCTCATCTGTGGAATCCCCTTCCACTGAATGCCCACATTCGTAAGCATTAAGCCTTACGTATTCCATAAGATTTGAAATAAGCTGCAGACAAACTCTGTCTGGAGACCTCCTTCCACATTGATCTTTTGTATCTAAAACGGTTGGCAGAGAAGGGATGCACGCTCAATACTAAAAAGTGGAGCTCATAGAGAAGTGGGAGTAGCTGGGGCGGCCGCCATAATAGGGAAGTCAGTGACAAGACTAAAGGCACAAAAATAACACAAATAATTCACACAGAATAATACACGAGTTGTGGCTCTTCTTTTGATCCCACGAACTTGAATCCATCACAATGAACCCGGTGAAGGGTATTTAAACATTTTCAACTAGAGACTCACCTAATATAAATTAACATGTAATGACACAATAAACTCATCTATCACTTAACTTGACTTGACTCAATGCTCAGTTCACTAACTCTCTAAATATAGATAAATCTCCATGTGGGAGTTAATTAGCTTGTTTTAATACTCCCCCTTAATTAAAAGTGCTAAACAAAAACATGACTCATGAAAACTCAAATATGCCTGCTAGTATATGTCCGAACTAGACTTACAACACCCACGTTTCTTTTTTGAAACTCAAACACATATTTTGCTAATGAATTAATAAATATATCAGCCAGTTGATCACTAGTTTTAAAAGGCTTCAAGTGAACTTCTCCATTGCTCACAAGTTCTCAAATAAAATGATATCTAGTATCAATATGATTTATCTTTTGATGAAACACACTATTGTTAGATAATGCAATCGTTGAGGCGTTGTCACAATATATTGTTGTTGATCCTTGTTGTTTCTGCTTGAGTCCATCCAATACTCTTCTTAACCACACTGCTTGACATTCCGCTGATGTTGCTGCTACATATTTTTCTTCTGTTGATGATAGTGTCACAATAGGTTGCTTCCTAGAAGCCCATGAAATCACACCTGAACCAAGATGGAACACATAACTATAAGTTTTCTTCCTATCATCCAAACTATCTGTAAAATCACTATCTGTATATCCAATCAAATTCTTATTTTTTGTACTTTCATACATTATGCCACAATCTCTAGTTCCTACTATGTATCTCAAAATTATTTTTCCTTCAATCCAATGCATGTCTTTTGAAGTCTCCATAAATATGGAAATCAAACTCACTCCTTGCATAATATCTGGCCTTGTAGCTGTGAGATACATGAGGCTACCAACCAATGTTTTGAATAGAGTTGGATTGACATATGATCCTTCATCATCCTTAATTAACTTTATACCTGTTGCAACTAGTAGGGATATGTTTGAAATTCTTCATCCTGAATCTTTTCAGCAAATCTCTAGCATATTTATTTTGACAAGTAAAAATTCCTTTTTCAGATTTCTTAAATTCTATGCCAAGAATATATTTCATGAGACCAATATCTGTCATCTCAAATTCTTTCATTATGGCCGCTTTAAATTCATCTAGTTCAAGATCACCTATAAAAATCATGTCATCAACATATAAGAAAACAATCAAAATTTCTCCATGCTCATTTACCTTTATGTATAAGGTAAGCTCAATGTTGCTTCTGCAAAATCCATTCTTCATCATATAACTGTTAATTCTGCTATACCAAGTTCTAGGTGCTTGCTTGAGTCCATAGAGCTCTTTCTTCAACATGTAAACTTTATCTTTTTTACCTTCAACTTCATATCCTAGAGGCTGTTGCACATAAATATCTTCTTCTATAATTCCATTCAAGAAGGGTAGTTTCACATCCATCTGATATACTTTCCACTTGTTCTGAGTTGTTGTGGCTAGAACTGCACTTACAATATTCAATTTGGCTACCAAAGAAAATGTTTCTCCAAAATATATTCATGGTTGCTGTGAGAATCCTTTTGCCACATGTCTTGCTTTAAATCTATAAATTTCACTCTTCTCATTCAACTTTGTCTTATACACCCATTTCACAGCAATGAGATTTTTCTCTTGGAAAATCAACCCAATAACATGTATCATTCTTTTCAGTAACTTCAATTTCTTCATCCATGGCTTGTACCCAATTTTAGTCTTTGATTTATTCTTCAAATGAAGAAGTTTGGAATGACAACAATAAAAAATTTGAACTAAAATCCAAATCATCATAAAAATCTTTCAGAATTATCATCTTTCTCTTACCATTTCTTAATTCATCACCTGATTGGCTATTGGGAAAATTCTGGTCTATTGATTTTCTTGAAGATCGATGTTGCTCTAAAAATATTGGAGTCCTTGCTGGTGTCCTCTCTCATGATTCTTGTTGCTCCTTATCTGCCATGTGATCTTCTTCCATCAGTGGTGCTTGTGCATCTAGTATTTTGTCTACAATCCCATTCCATGACTCGTTTTCTTTGAATACAACATCTCTAATAATTATGGTATTCTTTTTGACAAGGTTATATAGTTTGTAAGATTTTTAATTCTCACGATAACAATTAAATATGCATTTTTCAATTTTATCATCCAACTTTCCTCTTAGTTCTTTAGGAACATGTGCATAAGCTACACATCCAAACACTTTGAGATGAGATATGTTGCAAGGCATACCTGGCCATGCTTCTTCTGGTATTATGTTCATCACACACTTTGTAGGTGATATGTCTATCACATAAACAACACATGCAACTGCTTCTGCCCAACACTGATTAGACAAGTTTCTTCCTTTCAACATGCTCTTTGTCATATTGATAATGGTTTTATTCTTTCTCTCTTCTACACCATTCTGTTGTGGTGTGTATCTATTTGTAAATTGTTTTCTCATACTGTGTTGTTTTCAAAAATCATGGAATTCCTTTGAGTCATATCATCCACCACTATTTGACCTCAATACCTTGGTCTGCCAATCAATTTAGTTCTCTGCAAAGGTTTTAAATTCTTTGAACTTTACAAAAGTTTCAGACTTCTGCTTCAAAAAGTAAACCCAAGCATTCTACTATAGTCATCAATAAAAGTGAGGAAGTAACAACTTCCAATAATCGATTGTGTCCTCATAGGTTCACACAAGTCTGTATGCACCAACTGAAGTGGTTTCTTTTCTGTATATGCAACTCCCTTTGGAAACATTTCACAGTGTTGCTTTCCCAACATGCAATACTCACAAGTATTAGCAGGTTCTTTGATGGGAGGTAATCCTCTCACCATTTGTTTCTGCTGCAACAATATTAAACCAAAAAGGTGTCCAAATGGAAAGTGCCATAACCAATAATCATTAGAACATGAAGCTGTAAAAGAACTAGCCTGACCACTGTAATTCATAATTAGAGGAAATATTATTTTCCTCTTCATTTGCACCTTTGCGGTCATCTGCTTGCTTGGGGGCTTGTCATAAATAGCACACTCTTGTCCTTGAAAAATAACTCGGTATCCCTTATGTGTCAATTGACCAACACTTATCAAATTATGTTTGAGACCAGGAATATAATACACATTTGAGATTTTCTTTGGCTCCCCTTGCTTGCTCAAAATTTTTACCATTTCTTTGCAATCTACATCAATAGTTTTTCCAGTCCCCATATTTACCTTTGTCTTCACAGATTTATCCAAATCTGCAACCAAATTCTTGGTATATTTCATTTGGTTACTAAAACCACTGCCTAATAGCCACATATTATCATACTGATCATGCATGGTATGGAAAGCTAGGAACATGGAGTTAGTATTCTTTGTACTTACATTAGCTCTCTGATTTTCTTGATCAACTAAACTCTTCTTGCAATCACATGCATAGTGGCCAAATTTATTGCAATAATAAAATATCATATTTGATTTTTCAAACCTTTCATTATTGTTGAAGTTTCTGTTGTTTCTTCCACTTTCATGTTCCTTCTCTTCTCGACCATCTCTCTGACCACTATGTCTTCTGCCTCGTCCTCTTCCTCTCAGTCTACTTCTGCCTAGACCTCTGTCTCTTGAAATATAAACCTTGCTTTTGAAAGCAGTTTCTAAAGTGGAATCCTTATTTCTATGTATCCTTTCATCATGTGTTAGAATTTATCCCATCAACTCATGAAATGTTAGTGCTGCCAAATCCTTGGCTTCTTGTATGGCTACTACCACAACATAAAATTTGGTAGAGAAACATCTTAGGACCTTTTCAACCACTTTTTGATCTTTAATATTTTCACCATCAAATTTTAATTTATTTAAGACAGTCATGGCCCGATTCAGGAATGAATCGATGTCCTCTGTCTCTTTCATTTTCAGACTTTAAAAATCTCTTCTAGTATTTTGTAACTTAACATTATTGAATTTGACCATACCTTTATAGCTTTTTGCCAATGTCTCCCATGCTGTCTTTGCTGAAGACGTGATTATAATATTCTAGAATGCTGCTCGATCCACTCCTTCCAGCATAAGCTGCAACACTTGTGCATTCTTCCTTTTGTCTTTCTTCCATTGTTCCCTCTCTGCATTAGTGAGAGCTTGTTCTTTTACTTCACTCTTAGGTTCTAAAAACCCAAACTGGACATGATCCAAAAAATCATGCGCCTTCAACATGGTCTCCATATTAATGGCCCACACATCATAATCCTTCCCTGTGAAAGGGGGAAATTGTGGTTGGAAACTCATGTTTCCATCTTTATTAAAAAAAAAATCGTCTCTTATGAAACCCTAAATCTCTTATTTTGTAAACTTTGCAAAGCTCCTCTTTCCAAAAACCCTTAATTTACATACATACATACATACATACATACATACATACATACATATATATATATATATATATATATATAAATAATCTTTATATATAAAAAAAATCAAAAACCTTTCCTAACAAAAAATACTTTTAAAACTTCCTTTTTAATACTATTCAATGAAAATAAATCATGGTCAACCATGGTCCAATGTTGCATTGTGATAAAGATAGTCTTAATATGGAAATCAACCATAGTCAACCATGTTTATGTTATGGTTTATAATATTTATCTTAGGGTTTATAATATCAATCCCCTAGGTTTATTAATATAAAGGTTCATATTCCTATAGTTTAATATTATATATATATATATATGATGATGATGATGATGGTTAATGTCCACTGAGACCAATATTTTGTCTATGGGACCTAAAGAAAAGATTTTTTTAGTTTTATTTAATATTTTATTCCTATGTTCAAAAATCTTGGAGAGAAGCCTCCCGAGCTCACTATAATTTTGACATCTTAAAAGGTTAGGAAGGTCAGTGTTGCAACAAAGATTATGAAATTGAGCTCTAATGTGGTTGTACGCAAGGAAATCTACGAAGAAGTGATTTTCATCCTCAATGTTCATATTCTCAAAGAGATGGCAGATGCTTTCCATCCATGGTGTTTTAGGAACTATCCAATGACCTGTTTCACTATGGAGCTCATGAAAGTTCATTCTAATATTTGCTATATTAATTTTCTTCTTTGAGCTAGTTAAAACAGAGAGATACTTTTGATCTTCTAGGGTGGGGTTGATGACCTCCTTATAATATCTTAATTTTCTTTTAGCTGCTAGATCTTTCTCACACCACATTTTTTCTTTGAACTTAGAAGTAATTTTTTATTTTTATTTTTATTTTTTATGTTATTAATGTTTTGCAATGCAACATTCTCGTCGATCCCCTAATGGTTTAACCAGGCCCTGGTGTCTTTATACCAACCTCGTTTAAGCCTTAGATGGTTTTGGCCAGAATTTAAATCTAGCTTAGGAAGTTTGTGGTCTCCTATGCTATTGAGCTTGTGCTTGTACAACAGAAGCCTAGTCATAGCTAGGCTCTCAATAGGGGAAAGACCCACTTCTATAAGGGGAATAGGATAGGGTGTATTTCTTTTAATTTTAAGGTTATACGTTATAAAACGCTTCTGGATTTGCTCAATATTTGTCCAGGATTCTCTAGAGATGCTACAACCCCAAACCTCACATCCATATAAGATAACAGGAGTGACTATAGTTTCAAAGAGGAACTTCTTTCTATCCCACATTACGAGGTTTGTTGTTTTACAATTATTTTCAAGGCCAAAATAAGATTTCCACCCCCCATTAATCCTTTTCTGAATGCTATAGTTCCATTTGAGCTTGTGATGAATATCAATTCCTAGGTACTTGTAAGAAGACACTTCCTCCAAGTTACTATTGTCATACATAAAATTAGCGTAAGTGTCCTTCTTAGATTTGATAATCATAACTTTTGTTTTGTCAGTGTTAACAGACATACCCATGGTAGAGTATAAATCCTTAAGAAGTCTAAGTTGCTTATCAAGATCAGATGGCCACCTTGCGAGAAGAATAATATCATCAGCATAGAGAAGAATAATGATGACTATCCCATCTAAGATCGTGCCAGAACATCCTGCTTCCTCTAAACAACCTTCTAGCTTGTCGATGTAAATGCCAAATAGGGTAGGGGAGAGGGGGCAACCTTGTTTAACTCCGATATTACACTTAATATCTTTCGACCACCCCTCATTGCTCTTTAACTTGGAAATTACATTATCGTATAACCTTATAGTGGCCTCTCTTAACTCGAAAGGAGCATTTAGCTCTTCTAATCTATTCCATAGGTTATTTCTAGGAACCGTATCGAAAGCCTTTCTAAATTCCACAAAGAAATAGAAGAGATTGGATTTATCATTGCGGCATTCCTCCACAATGATCCTAAGCGTAACGAGGTGGTCCGTTGTTGAGTGTTGCCTTCTAAAACCTGCTTGGCCTTTAGCCCGCTTACCTTCACTTTCAAGCCAAATGCTCAACTTATTTTCCAAAATAATACCATATAACTTGGCCAAGAGAGGGTTGATCATAATTGTCCGATAATTAAAGGGGTTATTTGTATCCCCTCTTTTAAAAATAGGGATAATGAGGCTCTGAGTCCAAGGTTTAGGGAACCCTTGCTTGAACCGCTTGGTTGAAAAGCTTATGGATGTGGGGGATGAGGATAGGACCTCCAATTTTTAGGATTTTTGCCTGGTAACCTTCAATGTCTTTAGCTTTCCCACTTTCCATGCTTTTAACCCCAAAATCAATGTCTTCTAATGAGAAATATTCTTTCATTGTGAGAAAGGTTTCAAAGTTATCCCTGGCATTTGGAGATTCATAAAGCTTTTTAAGATAGGAATTCCAATCCTGTAAAGAAATTTTATTATTGTCTTTAGTTTTCCTAGTTAGAATCTGCCTCCAAAATTTCTTAGGAGCCACCTTAGAGAGGTGTAAAAGATTCTCTTGTCTTTTACGGATATGTTGCCTTTTTTCCTTTTAGTTAGGGCTTTTTAGATTCTTATCTTGTCAATTTTGAGAGATTCATCAACAACTTCCTTAATTGCTCTCCTCGCACTTTTACAATCTTTGTCATACCATGGGTTGGTTTTTCTATTTCTTTTATTACATGAGACTTCAATTGAGAACTTGTTAATAGAATATGAGAGGGTTGTAGTAAAATTGTGATAGAGGTCATCTATCTTGTCTATATTAGATAAAGAAAGAAAATAAGTTTTTAATTCATTTAGAAAGAGATCGTTTTTATTTCTATCAAAGATTTAGTTCTTTTGCCTATAAGGATTATCTTCAATGCGATCTCTATGCATGAAAAAAGTGAGAGTTATGAGTAAAGGCCTATGATTAGAGTCAGGGTCGTGGTCATCTAAGGTGTCAAAATTTAGTATTTCGTTGTATAAAGGGAGATCGGAAATAACATAGTCTACCACGCTGCTGCCAAGCCCATGGATGCGCAAGTCATCTGGCTAGAATTGGGCCACTTCTTTAGACCATTGCAAACTATGAGATCCTGAGCACTACAGAGCTTGACTAGCTCCGACCCAAACAAATTATCCCCGAGGTCTTCAGAGCTCCTTTTGTACCGGCTAGCCAGAGTAAGGTCTTCGTCTAACCAAAGAGGATTGGTGTTGGAATGATTGCTTAGAAGAATATCTTGGATGCTTGAAGTTTGAGCATTAAAGTCACCCATTAAAAGGATATTACCTTCATTCCTTAGGCTAGAAATATCATTCTCTAAACCATTGTAAGGACTATTTTATCTAGATTATTTTTCTTATAGAAGTTAGCATTGATGGGGGGAAAATAACAGATTGCTATTTAGGTCTTTTTATCATTAATTTCAGTAATATCAATCCAACTATATTGGTTGTAAGGGTTGTTTTTATAAATCCTAGCATGGGGGGAGATGTTCTTCTTAATGTAGCAAGCTATGCCCCCAATGCCTCTATGGGAGGATCGCTTGTTCCAGGTAGACCATAGTGCAAAGCCATCTATGTTAGGGACCTTAGATTCTTCATGCTCCCAAGTTTCAACAAGTAATATAATATCAACATCATTTGAGATCCAACTTAGCTTGGGGCCTTTGTTCCATGGAAAGCCCCGACAGTTCCAAGAAAGAATTCAGAGCATGTTGAATTTGCTATTTATTACTATATTTTTTGTTTCTATCTCGAATAACGACTTTGTTATTTCTGATTATTGCCCATTTTCCTTCCTTCCTAGCTTCTTTTACCTTTTGAACCTTCTTTCTTAATTCTACTTGATCTTCTGGAATGAGATCTTCATTTATAAATATTCTCGTTCCTTTTAGACTTGAGGTTTTACTAAGTATGTCATACTTATGGTCAGCAGAGCTCACCTTTATTCGGATCATCCTTCCTTTATTCTCAGTTAATTTCCCTAACGTTGTTGCTTTTATGAGACATGTAGTTTCAATTTGTAATCTATTATGTAATTCTATCTGGGCTATGGCTAAAGTATCCTTGTCTACCTCCTCTCTCAAACCAAAAATTATATATATTAAATTAATTTTTATCTATTTTACTATTATAAAAATAAAAACATTATTATTATTATTATTATTTATCAATAATTTATGTAAAGACATAAGTTAGATTTTTGTCTATATCAATCATATTAATATTTTTAATACGATTTTCCTTTTATAAAACTTTTAAAATTTTATATAGATGTCATACATATTATTATTACACTATCAACAAAATAGAAATAAAGTGCTCTTCATTAACTAATGATTAATCTTGCTTTAAGTAGATGGAGATAATTTATAATTTAAAAAAATCAAATTAGTGATGTAACATTTTTATATAGATGTCATACATATTATTATTATACTATCAGCAAAATAGAAATAAAGTGTTCTTCATTAACTAATCTTGCTTTTAGTAGATGGAGATAATTTATAATTTAAAAACAATCAAATTAGTGATGTATATTAAAAATTGATTTAGTCAAATTTCATTACCTAACTTATTTTTTATATTAATTTTTTAAGATACTATATGGTATTAGTTTGTATTTATGTGATGTAGTAAACTATTTTAAGTATAAAATTACGTTTCACTAAATTGGTGTATTGAAAAACCTGTTTTATTTATTTGGAATAGTTTATTTGAATGAAATTTGTGTTGTCATTATATTAAAGATGATGGAATATTATTTATAACTATATATTAATGATATGTATAATATATTATAATATTTAGTATTTATAAAGATTAAAATTAGTTTATATAATTTTAAGAATGGTAAAGGATTATTTGAATTTTTTATTTTATCAATATATAAGTTATTGATAATGAAATTTCAAGATTATAATAGAGTTAAATAATTTAAATATAGAAATATTAGTAGTGTAATATTTTTTTTTTAAATAGAGATTTAAATTTGGGTATATATAAAATATATTTTAAGAGAGTTTTTTTCACATTTTTATTATGAAGAGAATGATAGATTTAAAGTTGGAAAGATTGATAGTGTAATAATTTTTTTGAAAAAGATTTAAATTTGGGTATATACAAGATATTTTAAGAGAAAATGTTTCTATTTCAAACCTTTTTATTATCAAGAGAATGGTAGATTATTTCATCCCAAGGCATTTTGAACAAATATATTTGTGATCTTCAACATTAAATTTGTTTGTTTCCCTATAATATCTTAAATGTTTTTTCTTCTAATTTTTATTACACCCAAAATATTTCTTTAAATTTAGATGTAATAATATTTGTAATATTATTTTTATTATGTAAAACGATCTCTTCTTTTATTCCATAATCATTTTCCCAAGGCTCATTATAATTTTGCAATCTCACCTAAGTAATAGGTGGTTTTGATTGGTGCTTGAAGCAATTTTGGGAAGCCTCTTGGCTACCATATGACTTATGTGTGTGTACTCATAACCATGCTCTCAATAGTAAAAAAACAAAGGAATGGGTAGAATTTATTTCCTTTAATTTTAAGGTTATTGTTGAACAAAGGTATAGTCTGAGTATATAAGGCTCTCCCCTTTTACATCATAATGATGTGTTATACTTTTTGGTAAGATTGTAATATGCATTTTATTTAATGCATAAATAATTTTAGGGAATTGAAAGACCTCGAGGGATTCACTAGAATTGTGTAAAATACACAACTCAAACTAATACTTCCAACGCATCTTTTTCAAATTTTCTATGCAAAATTGAGTGAAAACAAACAAAGGAAGGTAAAAATGTACAAAAATTATTAAATACTTTTGAAAAAATATTGAAAATAATTATAAAATAAATATCCATCATTAAGTAAAACGTAAGGAAATATTAAATATCATATTATGCAGAATTAAATATCATATTAATGTGTAGTTAATTCATTTTGGTTTATCTAATATGTATACATTATGTTTCTACGATAGCTAAACATAATGTATCATTAAGAAGTTAAACAATTCCTATGTGTGTGTGTGTGTGTGTCTGTGTGTGTGAAAAGGATTTAATATTATTCCAGGTATATATTATTTTAAGGATTTAATGTTTTCATTAAATTTATATTTCTATTATTTGTAATTATCAAGATTATATTCATGATTTACAACAAGCCAGAAAAACTAGGAAAATGGCTTCAACCTAGTAGAAAAAAACATGAGTATAATATCATCAACATTACAGCCATAGAAATGTCCAAAAAGGACTATAACCATCTGTAACATGTTCATAAAAAAAAAAAATCATCACAGTAAATATTAAAGTAAATTTTTCCCTCATTCACATCATTAATAAAGGCTAAGATCCACATAATTTATCACTCATACACATTGTTAACTAAGGGTAACAACCACTTGCATAACCCGTCTTCGCATGCCTTATGGGTTACATAGATATTACATCATTTCCTATGGTTAAATAAATTTCAGTACTAATACATTTTACCTCGCAGTACTAGCCTTAAATACCACATATCTCGATGTTTCTTGGAATCTGGCTATGAACCTCGTCATTACCTCCTTAACCATTGATCATTAGTTGGCCAATTCTTCATCAGAACCTTCCAAAAAGTCTAGAAACCTCCAGATATCAATCACCAGATTGACACTTGGGAGAATCTACACTGTAGATGTCACGACCTCCCATCAGACAGTGGAGGTTGTTTCCTAGGAAATTAGGGTAACAAAACGCTACCCTCGCAAGGAATGTTTCACTCATTCACATTGGAGGGGCGAGCGACCGAGCTATGCAACTTGGCACTATATTTTCAAGCCTGAAGCTTGTAGGCATGCTAATCCCTCGAGCAGGTATGTCCTTTACTTCCTCAGCTCACAAGGACGTTTGGTTTTCTTACAGTCTTTGTTCCTTTGGGGGGGGGGGGGGGGGGGCGCGTTAAATTGACAGTTATAGGTACCTTCTTTTTTTGGGTATGGAGCCTGATTATCTTATTTATTTATATGTATCACCACATTAGACCCATGTTCTTAACAAGGAAGCAACACCGCCCATCGTTTGATCACCGTCAGGGGGGTCCATGGGGGGCGACAAAGACCTTTTGGAGCCACCCCCTAGTGGGGGGTTTCTAGGGCAGTGCCCCCAAAGCTAAAAACAAATGTAAAATTTCCTTGTAAAATATTGTAATTTTGTAGTTAATTTAGGTCGTTTATTAGGCGGATGATTTGACAGTGGAAGTTATGTTTAATTTAGGGTTTTTTCCCTAGAAGGAAACCCCTCTATTGTATGAGGGTATTGTATTGTGTCTGTGTATGTTCTGTATACTTTGAGTGAGAAATAACAAGGGGGACTGTGTGAGAAAGTAGAGCATATTACAATGGATCTAATGTAGGTTGTCTCTTCATTTTGTTGGATAATATAAAGGAAGGACTAGTAGTTTCCATGGATGTAGCCCAAGTTGGGTGAACCACATATATTTGTGTCTCTCTTGTTTTATATGTTATTTATGTGTTTGTTTTTCCTCATATTTTATGTGTTCCATTTCTTTGTAATATATAATTTTCTAAAAACTGGTATCAAAGTGGAAGGTATATTTGGATGACAAACTCGCAGGAAAGAAGTGTTCCTAGTTTGCATGGGAGAAATGGCAGAAAATGGCAAGTTTAGGGTCAACAGATTTAACAGAAAAAAGTACCATCTGTGGAAGATGTAAATAGAATATTATCTATATCAGAAAGATCTGTACCCACCATTGAGTGGAAAAACAAAGAAGTTGTCTGGTATGACAAATTAAGAATGGGAGATTCTTGACAGAAAGGCACTTGGAACAATACGGTTGTGTCTGGTGGTGTCGGTAGCCTTCAATATTTTGAAGGAAGCGACAACAGAGCGTTTAATGACGGCATTATCGAAACTATATGAAGAAACCTCGGCCTCAAATAAGGTATTTCTTATGAAATGTTTATTTAATATGGAGATGTCGGAAGGTGGATCTGTTATTGGCCAATTAAATGAATTTAATATGGCTACCAGTCAGTTAAGTTTTGTAGGGGTAAAATTTGATGATGAAGTTAGGGCTCTGTTATTTTTGTGCTCGTTACTAGAAAGTTGGAATGGTTTATCTATGGCCATTAGTAACTATGTCTTTGGATCTAGTACTTTAAAGTTTGATGATGTTATCAGTGCCATCCTTAGCGAGGAAATGCAATGGAAAAGCTCCGGTGAGACATCGAGAAATGATTTGAGTGCAGAGGCTTGGTGAAGAAAAATAGAAAGAGGAAAGAGCTCAAGGTAACGCATTAAATCAAGGAAATGTAGATCCAATTCCAAATCAGGGATAGTGCTTGAAATGCATGAATAAATTACACCTGAATAAAGACTGTAAGTCTCAGAAGGGAAAAGAAGGAGACGCACAACAAGAAAACAATCATGAAGAAAAATTTACAGGTGATGTGTTACAATATGCTTTGATTCCTTCTTTATAAAATTTTATTGATGCTTGGGTGGTAGATTTAGGGGCCTCATTCCATGCCACACCTGATAAGAAACATTTTCATGACTATATTCAAGGAGATTTTGGATAGGTTCGTTTGGGTGATGATAAACCTTGTAAAATTGTTGGAATGGATAATTTTTTTGTAAAATAGCAGAATGGAAACCAATGGTTATTAAAGGAGGTAAGACATGTTCCAGATCTAAAGAAAAATCTGATTTCAATAAGGTAATTAGGCAGTGAAGGTTGTGTGACAATTTTTTCAGATAAAACTTGGAGGTCACTGAAGGTGCCCTGGTAATAGCGAAAGGAGAAAAGGTTAGTACATTTTATTTATGCAATGGTATTTCTAATTTTGTTAATGCTTTAACATCCATAGGAGTAGATGCAACATTGTGCCATTATATGCTTGGACACATGAGTGAGAAGGGGATGAAGATTCTTCACTCAGGAAACTTTTTGCTTGGTTTGAAGAATATTGCTTTGGATTTCTGTGAGAATTGTGTTTATGGAACACAAAATAGAGTCATATTTCTTAGAGTTGTGAAAGAAAATAAGAGTGAAAAAATATATCTTGTGCATAAAAATGTATGGATACCTTCTCATGTATCATCTCTCGATGTCTCTCATTATTATGTTACTTTTATTGATGATGAAACTAGAAAAACTTGGATTTATTGTATTCAGAATAAATCTGATTTATTTGATACTTTCAAGAAATGGAAATCTTTGGTTGAGATTGAGACAGGAAAGAATTTGAAGTGTCTCATATCAGAGAGTGGAGGTGAATATTGTAGGAAAGAGTTTGATAGGTACTATTTAGAGCATGGAATTCACAAAGAGAAGACAGTTCCAAGAACACCACAGGAAAATGGTGTGTCAAAAAGGATGAATAGGAAAATCATGGAGCATGCAAGGTTCATGAGATTTCATGCAAGATTGCCTTACAATTTTGGGCAAATGTTGTAGATATTGTTGTTTATCTAATAAATAGAGGGCCTTCAAGTTCCTTGAATGGTGGTATTCCAGAGGAGGCATGGATAGGTAAAATGGTAAACTAATCCTTTTTAAATCCTTTTGGTTGTGAGGCCTTTGTCCATATTAATAAAGAAAATAGAACAAATCTTGAGGAAAAACCAAAGAAATGTACCTTTATTAGATACCGTGTTAATGATTTTTCTTATTTCTTAGATTATTATGAAAATCACAAAATCATTAGGAGAAAAGATGTAATATTCAATGAAAAGGTCTTGTGTAAGGATCAATTGCAGGAAAATAAACAGGAAAAAGAAAACAAGGAATACACAGTTCTTGTTGAGATCACAGAAAAATTAAAGGTGCCTAAAAATAATAATAATCAATAGCCACAATAACAACAATAGACGCCTCAAATGCTAGAAAGTGGTGTTAGAAGATCTACAAGGATAAGTATACCCCCTGAACGATATTCTCCTTCATTATATTATGTATTGTTGATTGATTCTGGTGAACATGAATGTTATGAAGAAGCAATTTAGGTAGAAACCAGGAATAAGTGGTAGCTATCCATGAAAGAAGAGATGGACTCCCTAATACATAACAAGACTTGGGACTTAGTCAGGTTTCCTACTGGTAAAACAACATTGCAAAATAAATGGGTTTATAGATTGAAGGAAGAAGATGGAGGAAAAGAAAGGTACAAAGCTAGTCTTGTGGTGAAGGGTTTTGCACAGAAGAAAGGTATTGACTTTGATGAAATATTTTCTCATGTTGTTAAAATTACTTCAATCAAAACTATTTTAAGTCTTGTAGCAGCAAAAGATTTGCATCTTGAACAGTTAGAAGTAAAGACAACCTTTCTCCATGGAGATTTGGAGGAATATATCTATATGCAACAACCACAAGGATACGAGGTCAAAGGGAAATAAAAATTAGAGTGTAGATTGAAGAAGAGCTTATATGGCTTAAAACATGTTATACTATATGTCACTATGATCATTGTGTTTATCTAAAAAAGCAAAATGATGGAAGCTATATTATATCATTATTGTATGTAGATGACATGCTTGTTGTAGGGTATAACATGTAGGAAATAAATGTGCTCAAAGGAAAATTGGAAAATTCATTTCCAATGAAGGATTTGGGAGCTGCAAAACAAATCCTTGGTATGAGAATAACTAGAGACAAGAAAAATCACAAATTAACATTGTCTCATAATGAGTACATACAAAAGGTGTTGAAATATTTAATATGTAGAATGAAAAACTAGTTAGTACACCTTTGGCTAGCTATTTCAAACTTAGTAAGGAGATGTACCCCAAGACCCAAGAAGAAATGGATTATATGTCTAAAGTTCCATGTGCATCAACAGTTGAAAGCTTAATGTATGCATTGGTCTGCACAAGGCTTGATAATTCACATGCAGTGGGAGTTGTAAGCAGGTACATGAAAAATCTAGGAAAAGAACATTGGATGGTAGTGAAATGGATTTTCAGATATTTGAGAGGTACCACAAGTCAAGCATTATGCTTTGGTGGTTCAAACATTTCTCTACAGGGATTTGTTGATGTAGATATGGAAGGTGATAGAGATAACATGATGAGCACTACAGGGTATGTATTTACTTTAGGTGGTACAACGGTCAGATGGGTTTCAAAAATGCAAAGTGTTGTTGCATTTTCAACAATAGAAGGATAATATGTTGCTGCTGCAGAGGCTAGTAAAGAAATGAGTTTGTTACAAAGGTTTGTGGATGAATTGGGTAAGAAGAGGGAGATGGGAAGGTTATACAGTGACAGCAAGGGTGCCATTCATCTTGCAAAGAACTTTGCATTTCATTCCAGGAGTAAACACATCAAACTCAAGTACCATTTCATACTGTCAGTGTTGGAATATGGAGAGTTGAAGCTGGAAAAGATACACACTAGCCAGAATACTGTAGATAAGTTAACAAAAGTTGTAATCAGGGAGAAAATGATATTATGCCTAGTTTCAATTGGTCTTCAAGTATGATGATGAAGATGAGAAACAATCAGGTCCAAAGTGGAGTCATTATCCAACAAACGAAGTAGCAGTGGAGTTCCTACAATCAGTCTCCAAGTCGGAGATTGTTGGGTGTGGAGCATGATTATCTTCTTTATTTAGATGTATCACCACATTCGACCCTTATTCTTAACAGGGCGACAACGCCTCCTGTCATTTGATCCCTATTAAGGGGGTCCAGGGGTGGACGATGGCGACCTTTTGGAGCCCCCCCTGCCCCCATGATGTGGGATTTTTGGGGAAGCACCCCCAAAGCTAAAAACATATTAAAATTACCTTGTAAAATATTGTAATTTCATATTCAATCTGGGTTGTTCATTAGGCGGATGATCTCACGGTAGAATTTATGTTTAATTTAGGTTCTTTTTCCCTCGAAGGAAACCCATCTATTGTATGAGGTTATTGTATTGCGTATGTGTATTGTGTGTATACTATGAGCGAGAAATATCAATGGGGACTATGTGTGAGAGTAGAGCATATTACATCGGATCTGTTGTAGGTTGTGTCTCTTAATTTTGCTGGATAGTAGAAAGGAAGGACTGGTTGTTTCCATGGACGTAGCCCAAGTTGGGTGAACCACATATATTTGTGTCTCTCTTGTTTTATATGTTATTTATATGTTTGTATTTCTGCATAATTTATGTGTTCCATTGCTCTGTAATATATAATTTTCTAACATCTTTTGCATATTAATACATTGTCCTGAGCTGCAAATTGAATATGGATATAAGTATTTGCGTGCCAAAAATTAGTATGTTATGCACAAAATTTATTTCTCCTCACAATTCCTCGGTTGCGAATATCCCTGTTATTTTCCCTTAAGAAACAATCTCAGGCTATGTTGAGATCAGTTCTGAAGACATTTATCATAACTTTGAAATAAAAAATTTCTTTCCCTTTCGTTTTGAAAACCCTAGAATGTAATACATAAAACCATTTAATATTTATAACATAAAAATACTCTTCACAATGCCTTCAAATGATGAATACAAATGTAAATGAATGAGATAGAAATGATGGTGGAAAACTTCTAATAATAGGCTACTAATACAGAATCTATTATCTTGGTTTTAGAAGAACATGGTTAAGTAGAAATGACATTTAGAATAAAGGAGAAATTCATTAAGGAATTTAACTCTAAACCATATACGTAATATTAGAGCCCATAAACTACATTATTTAATTCTAAGAAGAAACAAAACACAAGATGGAACAAGAAAAACTAATTGTACTAAAAAATATCTAAAAATTCTTTTGAAAAGCTTTATCCATCATCATAAATATCAAGTACAAGTTTTGTGGTACTCTGAGGTCCAAAAATCTAGAACCTCTTTCATCTTCAGAAAAAGTCTTATATACAAAGTTTCAAAATAGACGATTATAAAATTGTCAATTTCCTAAACTACCTTATTCTTACTATTACATTGAAAATATAAAATTAGTATCTCTTTAGGAAATTAATTAAAAGTTCGAATAAACACTTATTCATTGAGAAACTTGATTCTGGAACAAAAGAGGTTCCTATTTCTGTATCTTTTCTTGTGCAGACATCCACTCTTTTCATTTTTTCCACAAGTCTACATTTGAATTAGGACAATTTACAGGTTTGACATGTGCCATTCTAAAATTTTTAATCCTGGAATATGTTGGCCTTTCTGCAAATAAAGTCTTCATCATCCACAACAACTGAAAGTCTTTGTGTAAATAATTAACAATAGTGGCTCCCTTTAAAATAACAATATTCACGTAAGTGTTTCCAATCTTTGTTTTTTCTTCCACCAGTAGCTTCTCATAGGTTTCCCAAGGAATTAAATTTCCCTGTTGGTCCCAATAGGATGGTAGTCCAGCCCTCATTCTTTTATCAAATAATATTAAATTTTGTTACTTCTCCCTTGACTTATTTCAACTTTTTCTCTACATATTTCCTATATTAATTCTTAACAATCATCCCATTAGTTCTAACACAGATTGGGTCATGTCCTCAATCTCAAATTATTTGAATTCCTATGTAGACTTACAGTTTATAAAATCAATGAGTTTCTTGGCATACAAATCTCTATTTTGTGAATTTTTCTTATTTTCCACGATAATTCCCTCCAAGTATCTTACAAGATTCTTTTCCTCTCCAATAATAACAAGTAAATCCCACACATTCTTAACATTATCAATAATGCCAATCCATATGATTTCCCTGGCCTGAATAAGGGATATATTCCCTTTTAATTTTTCCTTTAGTTCCTTGATTTCTTGACAAGCATTTTGGTAATATTTATTTTAATTTTTAGAATTTTCCTTAGTCATATGAACCTCTTGCTCTGTGACTCTAATCACTATTCATGCATCTTCCAGGTCCCTTTGAGTCTTTTTTAAATCAATATCATCCATCCTGTTAGACTCCTATACCAATAGGTGTCATTTTTCATGATTGTCTTGATTGAACTATGGAATATGTTCAAACCTTTTTCTTGAGCAAAGGTGTTCCATATTCTTGAAAACCAAAAAATCAAAAAATTTAAAAAATGTAAAGAGGGTATACCCTAAAAGAAAGATCAAAGGGTAAAAAGAATAAAATGGTCAAAAAAGAGAAAGAAATGAACCCCAAGCAAAAATAGACCAAGGAAAGTGTGCAAATCCAAATGCCACTACTATTTCATTTTTGTAATAAAGCAATTGTGTGCAGCTTGTCAAACTTTTGCCACAATTTATGAAGAGTCAAACTGTTTAAACTTGACTCATTCATGTTTCAATTTTATGTTGTAGAATAGAGAATAAATATCTGACCAAACAGTTTAATCTTGGCAGATAAGTAGATAGGTAGAGTTAATAAAAGGTGCTCAACAGTTTAATCTGAGCCCTTGGATGTAATAAGGGTAGAATTAGATAGATCTGCCTTGTAAAAGAAAAGAATATTGATAAGAGTTTGCCAGTCTAAGTGCACCCTAATAAAGAAGAGAAAATGGTAGTGTAAAGTAGATAGGGTAGGTAGATGGTGTTGCAAAGTTTCATATGATGAATGATGGTGTTAAATGTGTTTGATCTTTAACTTTCATCACAAGTACTGAAGCAGAATATACATTGTAAAATTTACAGAAAGCAAAGTCAAAATCATTAACTTCCCACATCACTTTCTCCCTAAGAGTTTTACTAATTTCCCCAAAGTGCTAAGGTATTTGAAGATTAAAGGGGCTCAAGGCATTTCCTTGACTTTTGGAGGGACCGGACCCTCAGCCTGATGATCAAAAAGACCTAAGTATTTGAAGTTATTTATTATTATAAACATTCCCTTTTAATCTTTTCCTAAGTAAAATTTTATTTTACTTAGAAAAATCATGCAAATTTCCATAATAATCCCTCAAAATTACTTACTATTTTATGTTTAAGTGTTGAAATTGAAATGATACAATTTACTTCAGAAATCTCCACTTTCCTAGTTGTGTAAAGTATTTTGAGTTTCCCTTGTCCCATTGTCATATTAACATTTAACTTTAAATATTAAATCCTTATATAACTTACC
Source organism: Pinus albicaulis (assembly GCA_034641835.2). Lineage (NCBI taxonomy): Eukaryota > Viridiplantae > Streptophyta > Pinopsida > Pinales > Pinaceae > Pinus > Pinus albicaulis. Next base: position 1,247,806,317 of record CM076572.1, on the reverse strand, counting down.
TTTTCCTATATGTATAACTCCTTCTACATAAATATCCCAAAAGCCCATCTTATTATAAAATTTCAACCAAAGTATTTATTTTCCAATTATTCATAAAAGACCCACATTATGTGTCCTTTGGTTAGAAATATATCTTTATAATCTATCCTCGCCCCTATGGATAATAAATTACATTGATTTATTACCATATAATAACAATATTGAAAAGGTTTTAAACATATGTTTTATGTTTTAAACGGAAAAAACAAATAAAACCAAAGCCCCGCCGCAACCCCAACTCTCATTAAACCACGGGATTAATTAATCACCCGGATTAATTAATAACCAATCCTTCAGTCAATAAGACGCCGCCCGGAATAGTTAAATTAACATTAATTACTTTGGGCCCACGTGTTAAATCCCCTACCTTCTTCATGTCATATCACCCGTCCGATCGCCCATTCCCGGATCAACGGCCCGCTGTAATTCCGCCAGCCATCCATCGTCTGATCGTTAACGTGCGGGATCACGGTGGTTTCGAAACAGTGCACCCGCCACGTGTTGATCTCCGAATGGAATCGCTGCCTCCCCGCGGAAAACCGTCTGCTCCCGAAAGCGGTGCGGAATTTACCGCTTACCGCCCGACCCTGGTGACGCATCCATCGTACATCAGTGACGTCATCCCATAAAAATAATAAAAATTCCCCCCCGTTTTAATTTTCTAATAAAACAAAACATTCACGTCTTTTTCATCATTTTGTACGCCAGTGAAAGAAAATGCATTCCACACAGAAAAATTCAAAATTCGAATTTGTGAAGTCCACTTACCTTATCCTTTCGAAGAAGATTGCAGACAAGCCTCTCAGAAGATTATCTACCTTAGCCGGCACCTATCCAAACGTTGTTTTCTCCAAAAACAGGTATTTACCCTAAATTCAAACTGAACTCTGTTGAAATCTCGGCTTTCCTTTTTTCCTTCACTGAAACAGAGTTAGAATTAATTACTAGTTCATTCCGTGACCCCGAGAACTGTAATTGAATTACTAAATCTGCAAATGGACCTGTTTTTTCCGTGAATTTACTCAATTCCTCACCATTAGCCAAATTTCCATTTTTCCACAAGAACCAAAATGGGAGTTCCTGTAGCCTTGAATGATGCTCCATTTTGAACCTGGTCAAAACCTCACTCCCTTGTCCATTGGGGAATTGCTTGAAAAATCTACTCGGTTGTCCCCTGAAGAGGTAATCAGAAGATCACATCCTTGGATAAACATTCTTAATACTAGTCATAATATTTGTTTACTCCAAGATTGTTATCAAATCTATTCAAACAGAGGTTAGAAAGCATAACAGCTAAAGAGTATCAGTGGTTAAAGTGTATCAGGTAAAAGTCAGTGAAAGTTAAAATGAAGTTACAGAGCAGTCAAAGGTAAATAGTAAAAGTAAATACAGAAGGAAGTAAAATGGTAAAAAGAGATGAGAATACTTTCACCAATAGTGAGGTTTGTCTAAAGTGAAAGTAAAACAGTCAAAATAGCAAGAAAGTAAAAAGATGAAAAAACATAACAAGAAGGAACATTTTTGTAGAAATTGCATATTTTAGTCATAGTTTTGCAGAAACTATTGTGGTCAATCCAAGATGGATTTTACAAAACTGAAGGAGGTTTATTTTCTTAAGAGGTCCATCTACCAAAACCTCTCTCACTTTTCTAACAGCCATTATGGTTTTGGAAATATTAAACAATGTTGGAAAGCACTTTTTGCAGAAAAGTCCTATTAAGTCATCATTTTGCAGAGAATATTGTGGCCAATAAGAAATACATCTGACAAAGCTGAAGGAGGTTTTTGTTCCTATGAGACCCATCTACAAGAACCTATCTCATTGTTTGGACATTGATTTCCGACTGAGAGATAGATGCACATATTTATAGGCTATTTTTCAGACTCTGTAAAACTCTGTTTTACACATCTTTTTACATAGCCTATTTTGCACAGCTGGAGAGGAATTTTAGGAACATGAAAGAGGTTTATCTCACCAACATATTTATCTACAATAACCTCTTTCCCTTTTTACATATCTATTACGGATTAAGAAATATAAAGGTATCATTGGACCCCAAATTTGCAGAATTGCACAAAGAAAGGAAGCAGTTAGTGACTTGGATGCCTCATCATCAACTAAGAGTTGGATAAAATTCGAATTCTCCTCTTTGTCATCACCTATCCATAAAAAATAGTGCCAAATATATGAATTAGTTTGAGTGTCCTTTACTTAAGTTCTGTTTATAAATAATGGAGATTTGGTGAAACTAATCTTGGATATTTTTTCAAGATATTTTAGTTTAAAATTTGTATAAATACTTCACTCTTGGAAGTATTTTGGTGTGGATTCTACTACTTTGCTGTGACATTGATGTTTTTGGAATAAAATTGCATTGGAGAAACTTCTTTGTGGCTTGCTGGATGACAATTTGAAGCTCAAGACTTTTTGCAGGATTCATGTGTCTGACTGAAATTCAATAAGTCTTTCTATCCTATGTCTTAAGTTTTATATTTGTTTATAATATCATTGTGTCCATTTCTGAATACTTGACATAAAAGAATAACTCAGAATTTACTTAATTGTACTCTGAGTTCAGTTGTGATTATTCTAAATGTTTTCCTCTAAATTAGTTATAAGCAATGAATTATTAATTGTTCTTGCTTCGCTAATTTAAACATTTTGATTACTATAGTAAAGAATTCTTCACTGCTCTTTATTTGTAATCATTTCATTTCTTTCTTTTGAACATGGTGAAAGATTCTTAACTGCCTTTCATCCTTTCAATCCAATTCCATCCACTTTAAATTTTAAGGATTGTTCTCTGTTTGGCTATCTGTTCTTGTGTTACTCCTCGTGTAGAAGATTAATCCAGTAAAGCCATCCTTTGACTCCATAGCCCAATGGCCTGAAAATATTCAACCTTGCCCTTAGTTGGCGGTTTCGACCATTTTCAAACAAACTCTTGGACTTATAACTAGCCTAAAAATTTCTAAGAATAAAGATAAATCATAAAGAGCTCCCTCTGTAGGGATGCGGATCGCTGACCGCATCCTCAAGGTCAAGTCAAAGTCACCGAGTATACTCTCTTCATTTTCCACAACTTCAAGGAAAACCGAGGAGTAACATAGTGGCGAGCTCATACCTGGGACTCGAATCATTTTATTGATACTATTATTTGATTTATAAGCTGCAGACGGTAGTTCCGAGATCAGCCTGTAGCTTCAGAAATGCTTTTGCTCGTAAATCGTATAGTAAATAAATGCTGTCATCATTCCTGGTTTAGCTTATAAAAGTACAACCTAAACTTGGATTCAGTATTTAACGACTCTCTAGTTTAATAAATCTTTGAGAAAATTTTAATTAAAAATCTTAAATTTCTTAAAGAAATCATAGAAGTTGTTTTGAAAATTCATAAAAAATAAAATAATCATAAAATATTCAAAATTTGGTTTCCTGAAGAACTAACTTTTTCTTCAAAATTGTTTTACAGGTTTAGATCTGATCTATGATGGTGGACAGGGATCAGACACACAAAGGTTAAAATCATCCACCTGGCGACTCCAAATCAATTTCAGAATCAAGACTCCACTGGAGGAATGAACCTCAAAGGACAATATGGAAAGATCAAGCTTTCAACTTGGATCTTAATCCAAGACATTATGTTCTTTCTCATTAAGAAATTTTTTCAATGTATATTGTATTTTATAGAAGATCTTAGATTAGTTTTTAGTTATTTTCCTTTGAAGTTTGTAAGTAATAATTCTCCTAATCTCTTTGAGCAGCTTTCTTATGAATCTAATGATGATAATTTTCCAATTAAGAAGCCTCAAATAATTAAGACTGATCTTGCAATCCCTGTACATATCCCTGTGCCATATAAAGTTCCAGATAGATATAAGCCCCTTATTTTACCTCCTATACTCCATGATTTTCCTAAAAAATACTACAAGTATCTTCCTAGATTTGATGGAGATAATGGTATCACTGCCCAAAAACATATTCAAGGTTTTGAGAATTATTTGGATTTATTTGAGATTGATGAAGATGATGTTAAAATCAGACTTTTTGCTCTTTCTTTGCAAAATAGAATAAAGAGTTGGTTCAAAAATTTGCCTAATGCTAGCATCTCAAATTTCCAACAGTTTATCAAACTTTTCCTTGATAGATGGATAATAAAAGTTAATCATTTTGTGATCATGGAAGAATATAATCAATTAAAAAGACATTAAAATGAAACGATACAACAATTTTATGACAGATTTAATCAAGTTTATTATTCAATGCCAGAAAATATTAGACCTCCTCATGATTCAGCTCTCTTGCATTATCCAAGTGCCTTTGATTCAGAAATAGAATTTCGGTTAAGAGAAAGAGATCCAAAAACACTTGTACAGATGCAAAATATTGCAGTTGATGTGGAAGTTAATCTCCAAATCAAACAGGAAAAGTTGAAAGTAGAAGAAGAGAAAAGGAAAAACATTGCAGAGGTAAAACTCAACCTTTTGGTAAGAAAACTAGATGAAATAACACAGGAGATCACTATGAAAGAAGAATTTTTTATTCAAAATCACCATGAAGAAATAGAAGAGGTTGATAGCCATGAACAAATTCCTATTAATTCAAATTATCATAAATCAGAAAATGAATTTACAAATCAATATGAGGAAGAGGAATCTGTTGTTCTAATGTGTATGTTTGATGACATTCCTTATTTTGCTGATTTGCCTAAGTATGATCATTATGATGATAGTTATGTTCTCCAAAGTCAAGCTAACTTTACAGAGATATCAGAAGCTAGTTTGGAGGATGAAGAAATGCAGTTTCAGCAGATTGAAGACAGTGATCAGCCAATACAAATCAACCATGAGAGTGAGGAAGGAAGAGCAGAAAATGTGGAAATAAGTGAAGATTATTTACCTCTTTGTTTTGCTTCATTTCAGTTCATTAGAGAAAACTATCATGCCATCAATAATCAACAATCTTTAGGAATTGTGATTGACAACAAAGAAGATAATGAAACTATTGATCAAGATTTTTCAATTTCACAATTGCAGTTATCAGTTCCCATTGAAATAAATGATCAAATGACACAAGAAAGTTCCATACCACTATTTTTTGAACCATTTCAGCTTTTAAAGGAAATGTGGTATAACATATTTAAATATAAGAATGGGAAACTTGTTGAAGTTTATGAAGTCCCATGGAATTTTATATGTCATAGGTTCCAGCAATTTTCCCAAGATTTTCAGGATCCAATAGCAGATATGTTGAATATTTAAGGCATTCAAAGCATTCCTCTATTAACTAACTATGATTTTCAGAATCAAGATGATAAAGGATTTAACACTCAAACATTACAATCAGTAGGAATATCATCACAAATCTTATCTGAAAGTTTACAAGGAGATAAAGATGAAAATAGCATTTCATAATCATGGTATGGAGGCCATCCAGAATAGATGTACAGTTGTTCAGATCAGTTAAACATCAATGTATATATTTTGGAAGATCCTTTTGTACAGTTTCTAGAGTCAAAAAAGGAAATCAAGTGTTTCCTTATCCTCTCATTTGTTGACAAGTTTCTAATAGGTTGCAGAAGTACAATTTTGATAATCAACAAGAAAATGCAACAAAATCTATCAAAGTACATAATGCTTGAATGGTTGCATTGGCTATTTCATTTTACCTAACTAGCAGTTGAACAGTAGATTGAGTAGGTAGATGAGTGCTAATAAGCTCAAAATTTCGAGCATTTTTTTTAGTTTTTCAATTTTCAGCTAGTTTTTCATTAAGTTGGTTTGAAAATTTTTGTGTGTTGTTTTAGTTTTAGATCAGATTTCAGGTTGCAGAAAAAGGAATATATTCAATTCAAGATTTTCAACCACAACAAATTCATGTTTGGGATTGGAACAAGGCAGAAAATTCCTAACTGGGAAACAAAGTTTTAAGTTTTGAGTGGATAGTAACTTACTGGAGTTGAAGCCCGAAGTGAAGGCCCTAAGCTTCAGAAGTTTTACTATCATATATACAATAAAGCTACCAGAAGAAGGAGATTACATGGTTTATTTTGAAGACATTTTGAGGCAACTGACCTGCTGTTCTTGACTTTTCACAAGGAAAAGCCATCCCCAAGTGGAGCCAGTGTTAGACTCCTATACCAATAGGTGTCATTTTTCATGATTGTCTTGATTGAACTATGGAATATGTTCAAACCTTTTCTTGAGCAAAGGTGTTCCATATTCTTGAAAAACCAAAAAATCAAAAAAATTAAAAAATGTAAAGAGGGTATACCCTAAAAGAAAAATCAAAGGGTAAAAATAATAAAAATGGCCAAAAAGTAAAAGAAATGAACCCCATCAAAAACAAAGGCCAAGGAAAGTGTGCAAGTCTAAATGCCACTACTTTTTACTCTGATGTAATAAACAAATTGTGTGCAGCTTGTCAAACTTTTGCTACAATTTATGAAGAGTCAAACTGTTTAAACTTGACTCATTCATTTTCAATTTCATGTTGTAGAATAGAGAATAAATATCTGACCAAACAGTTTAATCTTGGCAGATAAGTAGATAGGTAGAGTTAATAAAAGGTGCTCAATAGTTTAATCTGAGCCCTTGGATGTAATAAGGGTAGAATTAGATAGATTTTCCTTGTAAAAGAAAAGAAGATTGATAAGGGTTTGCCAGTCTAAGTGCACCCTAATAAAGAAGAGAAAATGGTAGTGTAAAGTAGATAGGGTAGATAGATGGTGTTGCAAAGTTTCATATGATGAATGATTGTGTTAAATGTGTTTGATCTTTAACTTTCATCACAAGTACTGAAGCAGAATATACATTGGAAAATTTACAGAAAGCAAAGTCAAAATCATTAACTTCCCACATCACTTTCTCCTTAAGAGTTTTACTAATTTCCCCAAAGTGCTAAGGTATTTGAAGATTAAAGGGGCTCAAGGCATTTCCTTGACTTTTGGAGGGACCGGACCCTCGGCCTGATGATCAAAAAGACCTAAGTATTTGAAGTTATTTATTATTATAAACATTCCCTTTTAATCTTTTCCTAAGTAAAATTTTATTTTACTTAGGAAAATCATGCAAATTTCCATAATAATCCCTCAAAATTACTTACTATTCTATGTTTAAGTGTCGAAATTGAAATGATACAATTTACTTCAGAAATCTCCACTTTCCTAGTTGTGTAAAGTATTTTGAGTTTCCCTTGTCCCATTGTCATATTAACATTTAAATTTAAATATTAAATCCTTATATAACTTACCTTTTCCTATATGTATAACTCCTTCTACATAAATATCCCAAAAGCCCATCTTATTATAAAATTTCAACCAAAGTATTTATTTTCCAATTATTCATAAAAGACCCACATTATGTGCCCTTTGGTTAGAAATATATCTTTATAATCTATTCCTGCCCCTATGGATAATAAATTACATTGATTTATTACCATATAATAACAATATTGAAAATGTTTTAAACATATGTTTTATGTTTTAAACGGAAAAAACAAATAAAACCAAAGCCCCACCACAACCCCAACTCTCATTAAACCACGAGATTAATTAATCACCCAGATTAATTAATAACCAATTCCTCAGTCAATAAGACGCCACCCGGAATAGTTAAATTAACATTAATTACTTTGGGCCCACGTGTTAAATCCCCTACCTTCTTCACGTCATATCACCCGTCCGATCACCCATTCCTGGATCAACGGCCCGCTGTAATTCTGCCAGCCATCCATCATCCGATCGTTAACGCGCGGGATCACGGTGGTTTCGAAACAGTGCACCCGCCACGTGTTGATCTCCGAATGGAATCGTTGCCTCCCCGTGGAAAACCGCCTGGTCCCGAAAGCGGTGCGGAATTTACCACTTATCGCCCGACCCCGGTGACACATCCATCGTACATCAGTGACGTCATCCCATAAAAATAATAAAAATTCCCCCCCGTTTGACTTTGCCGATAAAACAAAACATTCACGTCTTTTTCATCATTTTGTACGCCAGTGAAAGAAAACGCCTTCCACGTAGAAAAATTCAAAATTCGAATTTGTGAAGTCCACTTACCTTATCCTTTCGAAGAAGATTGCAGACAAGCCTCTCAGAAGATTATATACCTTAGTCGACACCTATCCAAACGCTGTTTTCTCTAAAAACATGTATTTACCCTAAATTCAAACTGAACTCTGTTGAAATCTTGGCTTTCCTTTTTTCCTTCACTGAAACAGAGTTAGAATTAATTACTAGTTCATTCCGTGACCTCGAGAACTGTAATTGAATTACTAAATCTGCAAATGGACCTGTTTTTCCCGTGAATTTACTCAATTCCTCACCATTAGCCAAATTTTCATTTTTACACAAGAACCAAAATGGGAGTTCCTGTAGCCTGGAATGATGCTCCATTTTGAACTTGGTCAAAACCTCACTCCCTTGTCCATTGGGGAATTGCTTGAAAAATCTACTCGGTTGTCCCCTGAAGAGGTAATCAGAAGATCACATCCTTGGATAAACATTCTTAATACTAGTCATAAGATTTGTTTACTCCAAGATTGTTATCAAATCTATTCAAACAGAGGTTAGAAAGCATAACCGCTAAAGAGTATCAGTGGTTAAAGTGTATCAGGTAAAAGTCAGTGAAAGTTAAAATGAAGTTACATAGCAGTCAAAGGTAAACAGTAAAAGTAAATACAGAAGGCAGTAAAATGGTAAAAAGAGATGAGAATACTTTCACCAATAGTGAAGTTTGTCTAAAGTGAAAGTAAAACAGTCAAAAGAGCAAGAAAGTAAAAAGATGAAAAAACATAACAAGAAGGAACATTTTTGTAGAAATTGCATATTTTAGTCATAGTTTTTAAGAAACTATTGTGATCAATCCAAGATGAATTTTACAAAACTGAAGGAGGTTTATGTTCTTAAGAGGTCCATCTAAAAAAACCTCTCTCACTTTTCTAACAGCCATTATGGTTTTGGAAATATTAAACAATGTTGGAAAGCACTTTTTGTAGAAAATTCCTGTTAAGTCATCATTTTGCAGAGAATATTGTGGCCAATAAGAAATACATATGAAAAAAATGAAGGCGGTTTTTGTTCCTACGAGACCCATATACAAGAACCTATCTCATTGTTTGGACATTGATTTCCGACTGAGAGATACATGCACATATTTATAGGCTATTTTTCAGACTCTGTAAAACTCTGTTTTACACATATTTTTACATAGCCTATTGGGCATAGTTGGCGAGGAATTTTAGGAAAGTGAAAGAGGTTTATCTCACCAACATATTTATCTACAATAATATATTTCACTTTTTACATATCTATTACGGATTGAGAAATATAAAGGTATCATTGGACCCAAAATTTGCAGAATTGTTGGAGCAGAATTGCACAAAGAAAGGAAGCAGTTAGTGACTTGGATGCCTCATCATCAACTAAGAGTTGGATAAAATTAGAATTCTCCTTCTTGTCATCACCTGTATTCATACAAAATAGTTCCTAAATAGATGAATTAGTTGAATTGTCCTTTATTTTAAGTTCATTTATGCAAGTTGGAGAGATTTGTAACTAATCTTATTATTTTTTCAAGATATTTTATTTAGAATTTTATAACATTTCACTTCTGGAATTATTTTTGGTGATTCACTATTTGGATATGATACTTTGATAAGCTTGGAATATGCTTTTGGAGAAATTTACTTGTGGTCAATGATGATACTTCTTTAGTTCAGACTTTTTGCTATGATTCATGTGTCTTCGATTATACTCAATAAGTCTTTCATCCTATGTCTTAAGTTCTATCTGGTTATAATATCATTGTGTCCATTTCCTAACACTGATGAGTGGAATCAGAATTACTAATTGTATATATCTACTTCTTTAAATGATTATTCTTAATGTTTTCCTCTAAATTGGTTATAAGCAACAAATTCTTAATTGCTCTTGCTTCGCTAATTTAAACATTTTGATTACTATAGTAAGGAATTCTTCACTGCTCTTTATTTGTAATCATTTCATTTCTTTCTTTTGAACATGGTGAAAGATTCTTAACTGCCTTTCATCCCTTCAAACCCATTCCATCCACTTTAAATTCTAAAAATTGTTCTCTGTTTGGCTATCTTGCCCTGCAAAGCCATCTTGTGTGTAGAAGATTAATCCAGTAAAGCCATCCTTTGACTCCATAGCCCAATGGCCTGAAAATATTCAACCTTGCCCTTAGTTGGCGAATTCCACCATTTTCAAACAAACTCTTGGATTCATAACTAGCCTAAAACTTTCTAAGAACAAAGATAAATTATAAAGAGAGAGCCCTCTCTGGATGCAGATTGGCTAGATTCTACATCTGAAGGTTGGTTTGTGGTTACCTCGGGTATACTTTCCTTTTCCACAACTTCAAGGAAAACCTAAGTGATAACACATCCTTAATTTTGTCATCACTTGTGTTAATTTAGCACCAGGGTATTTAGAATTTGATGAAATGGAAATAGTACAGACATGAGAGTCCAATATCTTTTGGAGCATTTCATTCATTTCCTTTAATTTAGACATCTCTTCATATTTTTGCAATAGATCTTGTAGCAGTTTTTCTTTCTCTGTTTCCACTTGAGCCACCTCAATAGCGATTGGTTGTTCACCTTTGGGAAGCTTGATCTTCTTTTTCAAGGATTGAATCTTATATTCAACACTTTGTAACAGCTTTCGAACTGTTGATTTATCCTCAGGATAACTCAAATCTTAATAATGATCTTTCTCCCTCGAATTTGATTTTTGCAATTTCAACTACTTTATCACCTTACTCAACATATTCACATCTCTAACAATATCGGAAGTAATATTGTTTAGATCATTAAAATTTAAATGACCAGTCTACATATGAATGTTAATTTTATCCAAGAGGGAAATCCTCTTTGCGTCAACTGTTAAATTAACAGTTTTGAAAGCAGTAGAAGATGCTTCAGTCATGGCTGACGGGTGAGAAAAAGCTATCCTTAGTTGATCTTTTTCTAATTCCATTGCTGAAAACAATCTATTCTACTTAGGAGAGATTTTAGATTTTGACTGAGATTCTACACTCTCCCTTATCTTCTTATTTCTTTCCTCAATCTGTGAAAATACCTTCTTGATAGTCGAAACAGAATTATGGCATGTGTCCTCAGGAACAGGAGACGAGGGAGTACAAGAAGTTTTCCCCAACTGCAAAAAGTATCTTAGCATGGTTGATGAACTAATTTCATCCATTGTCTTTGCTCTCTTGGCTTCTTTCTTTACATCACCCTCCAAATCAATTATTTATTCTCTTCTCCTTTTGAGGTTCTTTTTAGTGGGATGTGGGGTTTCCAATTCCATTTGCACAGGTGCAACACACAGTCCTCCATTTGTGAGTTTCTCCATCTCTAGACTGGACTCATGAATGAAAGGAGCATATCCATTTTCCAATTTGCGATTTGAAATTATATAGTATGGTTCATAGGCCCATTTTTCTCCCAACAAGAAATTCATGTCATCTTACCTCATATGAGATTATCCAATTGCTTGTCTAGTGTTCATAATAAATGGGCCCAAAGTCATGGGAAACTTGAATAAATGACCCTTTTCATGGGCACAAAGTGAATTTGATCCACATTGAGACTTTTCTTTATCAATTCCAAAGAAAATATTCTCATTGGAACAAAATTAGGCAATATAAAAGTTTAAGCATTAGCTCCATATTACCTTATCTCTCTATGATCCTCAAAAGAAAACCAATCTCCAAATGTCACATCTTTTCTCAATTGTAAAAATGATTAGGCTCTTGGAAATAGACAAGGTGCGAGTGACCCATTCAAAATTGAATATACAATTGGGACAAAAGAAGAGGTGAAATAAAAAACGCCTTCATTTCCCACTTCTCTCCATACTATATCTGTCCAGAAAAAAAAAATGACTGCTTATTTCTATTTACATCCATAACATTCCACCCCAACTGTGTGAAACTTTCCAAATGACTATAAATAAACAAATAAGTAACAAAAGATGGAAACCTAAAACAACCAATGAGAGATAGGTTCATAAATTGAGTATTGACACCATTTTTCAAATAAGCAGGTATGTCCAAAACTACTCCCAACTTCATCATGAGGGATAACATTCCCAAAACTGACTAGTCTACCATGACAATATCTTCTTTGCCGAAATCCTTAGCTAAAACTTGAAGAACTAGTTTCATATCTTCAACAAAGAGATCTAAGGATAATTTATCTAAATATAAATAACAATTTTCTTTTTTGGGCATCAAATATAAAAGGTTTTGGGCAAAATCAGGTCCAGGAAAATCTTGGAAATCCTTGGTTAAAATCTCATCAGAAAAAGTCATGTATGAATTTGTAGAGGGGTAATAGAGAAACTGTTGAAATAAGAGGGCAGAAACTTGAAAAACATTCTCTCCCAACTAGTTCATTACAAAGCATTTCTAAGGGTACATTGACGAGACTAGCCAATGGATAAAATATGGAAACAAGTAGGCATGAGGAACAAATGTTTACAAAACCCCTAACTTGACTAGGGAAGAGTAGATTGTACAATTAGACTGGTTTATTAAAACATGTTGATAAAATTGTCAGTGGTTGACTGTACATATTGTGTTGATAATGTCACTTTCAGTATCCATAAGGGGAATGTGGGTATATGACCCAATTAACACACTTTTATTTTCCATTTTTATGTAATTTTAGTGAAATTATGTGTAAATACCTGGTTCTAACAAAGCACAAGTGACTAGACGCCGGTACAGACCTTTGGAAACTTTGGGTTCTCAGAAGAAGGACATGGAAAAAGAATGAAAAGGAACCCTTTTGTAGATGAGGAGAAAATATAGTGGTAATAATGTTGTGTGGGAATGGAATGAGTGAAATGATTGATGAAAAGACATGTGGAACAATGTGGAAGATTACATGGGATGATGACAAGGCTGTATTTCATGCTGACATCATTGGTTCACTTGCTGACGTCACTACAAGGGGACTCTGTTGTATGGGAAGGCTTTTGGTGTTGTACCCCCATAGTAGATCTGAACCATTCATCTATGGTCAATGGGAGGGGGTGAGCATCCTTGCGGAGGCACCCCTCACGATAACATCTGCATTTTTTGTGGTGTCGGGTTTGCCGCATCACGTGAACATTAATGCATCGATGGTCCCAACAGTGCAACTTGTAAAATTTTTAACTCTGCATTGTTTAGGATAAGGTCCCACTCTGACTGCATTCAATTACTCAAAAAAGTTCAAGCGCATCATTTATTCAAAATCATTCTTTTTATATATACTTTGTATATTCACTACTTTTTTTTTTTAAGAAACAATGAAATATATACAACACATGAAATGCTAAAATGAGTGATAACATCTAGCTCCACATCAGGATAGTGTTTTTTGTAGAAGAACATTAAGAACCACATATTAGTGCCTTCACTTCGGGCATGGAGTCAAAGGTAACTTACACATTGCAATGGATCGCTCATCGATTTATGTAAAATGATCACACTGGTATATACAATGACAAAACCATGAATTTTAATGTTGGAAGTAATGTTTGAGACACTTCCCATTCACTACCAGTTGCATCAATTCTCCATCCAAATTTTCCAAAATGAAGTTATTATTAGCTCTAGATTCGACAATCTTGAAAGGACCATACGAACAAGGATCAAATTTCCCATGTTTTCCTTTATATTTTCTTCTAATGTCCTATCCTAGAACAACATCACATGGTTCAAAAAGAACATCCCTTATGTCAAAAATTACCTTCATTTTCTCCTGATAGATGATTATATTTTCCCTTACCTTATTGATACTTTCACTTAACTCCACCAACTTATTAATCTTTCTGACTAAGGGGCTTGGTTCTTCTTGGACTTCCTGAATGAAATCTATAATAGGTTTTATCAATTGACTATGGAATAATGATTTTGTGCCATACATGAACTCAAAAGGTGACTTACTAGTTGATCTTCTAGCAGTGACTCGACTTTCCCAAAGAGAAAACTTCAATTTAGAATACCAATATTTTTTATTCTCTCCTATAGTTATCTTCAGAATTGTTACCAATGTCTTGTTTGAGGAATCTGCTAACCCATTCCCTTGGGGGTGATAAGCAGTAGAGTGAGATAATATAACATTGTACTTTTGACAAAAATAAATCAATTTTGCATATTTAAAAACTTTGGAATTATCTGTTACTAACTTCTTTGGACAAACAAATCTACTGAAAATATTTTCTTCTGAAAAATTCATTACCACCAAATTATTTTCCTTTCTTATTGGTACTACCTCAACCCACTTTGTAAAGTAATATGTCCCTTTAATTATCCACCTATACTATCCAATGGAGGGTGGATTAATTTCTCCAAAAAAATCTAGCCCCCATTGCCTAAAAGGATCTTCTACAAACACGGGAATTAATGGAAATGTTGCTAACTTCTTTTTCTCAGCAAAATTCAGACATTTCTGGCTACTTCTTACTGATTTGAAAACATCCAAAAATAATGAAGGCCAGTAGAAAATAGCTTTCAAGATTTATGAGCTGTCACTTTCTAGCTATAGTGACCTCCACACAGACTATCATGATACTCCTTAATTATCTCTATGGTTTATACATCTGCCAAACAGAGCAACAGAATTCCAACTGGATATTTCCAATATAACTTTCCATTGACAATTATGTATTTTTGAGCTTTTAGTTTCAAAGCTCTGTATTTTGATCTGTTCAAGGTAGGAGGAAAAAAAATAAAACATAAATAATGTACAATATCCTTGTACTATTCAGAACACAAGAACTTTTACTAAATTTTAACATCGGGTTTGGACTTCTTTTGTTCCACTGCATCTCTTCTTTCTCCAACTTCAGTTAATAAATTTATTCCCAAGGCATAGAATTAGTTTATGTTAAGATCTTAGGTAAGCCTTGTCCCTTTATTAACTTGGTTGGCTTTATGTCCAAATAATATTCCTGTATTCTTGCTATCCATTTACCCATTCTCCCCGCAATATCACTCTGAGCTAGAACATCGTTAACAACAACATTTGGTACATATGTAGTTACTTGGGACTAGAGAATATAAAACCTAAAAGCCTTAAGTGCCTTAACCAAAGCATAAGCCTGTTTCTCCAAAATATTTTACTTGATCTCTGTGTTTCTTGACACTTTGCAAAAAACTGATACAGGTTGCTCCCTTTGCATCTCATTCTTCTGTAGTAGTACAACTGCAATAGTAAAGGCAGAAGTAAATGAAAATATCTGAAATTTTTTTTCATAGTTAGGAATTATCAACACAGGAGATTCCTGTAGGGCTTCTTTAATTCTTGAAAATTAATCTCTTGTAGCTGTATTCCACTTAACTTCAACTCCTTTCTTTAGCATGTTAGTGATTTCTTTAACAATTTCAGCATAATTTGGAACAAATCTTCTAAGGAAATTAATCTCCCCAAAAAAATTTGAATCTCCTCTTTTATCCTTGGCAAGGATATTTTTCCAATTGCTTATACTCTTACAGGATATATATTTACTCCCTCCATCGAAACAATATGACCTAAAACTTTCCTTCCTTTAAAGCAAAGTGATAATTCTTAGGATTCAAAGATATACCATACATTCTGCATTTTTCGAAAGTCTATTGTAAATGCTCCAAATGTTATTCATCTGATTTGGAAAAGAGAATTATATCATCCAAATAAATCACCACAAATTTATCTCTTTCTCCCACAAATGCTATATCCATAACTCTCTGAAATGTGGCGCCAACATTTATCAGTCCAAAAAGCATTCTAGCATACATGAAGGTGCACCAAGGAGTTGTAAATGTTGTTTTCTTCTGATCATATTTTTCTACTGCAATCTAGTTATAACTAGAGAATCCATCGATAATTTATAATCTATATGATGTTGAGAATGCAACAAGATGACGAGCTTAGTGAAAAGAAGCCGCCTTCACTAATTGGGCCCGCAGACTATTTTTGGCACAAAGTCTATTTTTAGACATATGGATCATGTTCTATGAGTTGCAGGATGCTATTTGTGGATGGTTGGTCAAGTCGGAAAAAATAGATGGACTTCTATTTTTAGACATACTGGGCGGAATCTATTTTTAGATTGCCAGTCTAAAAATAGATATGTCGAATATTATTAGCTCTTTATAATATTTGGACTCTAAACATTATCTTATCCTCTTGGATCACTTCAGTTAAGTGCCCAGATGTGGCACATGCATCTGATAGAAGGAATTACCCTATTCCTAGGGTTTAGTGGAGCTATTGCATGTTGACTTCAGTTAGAACTCATGTGACAGAGTTTGGTGGAGTTGATTGAGGAGTTAATGGAGTTGTGTTCAGTTTAACTCAGTTAAACATAGTTGAGCTAGTTGTATATAGTCTAACTAATTGATACACTAGTGAGAGTGGTGTGAATTAATTGTTAATTAATTCACTAATTATAAACTCATAAATCAACTAAAGAATACATCAGTTAACTTCAGTGCATGGACAATTTTAGTGGAGACCAGTGAAGAGGTAGGTGAAAGAGCAGTGTGACTATCAGTTGTGACTATACTGGTGCATGAGTTTGCACCACACATTGATGGAGATGCCAATGAGGATTGCGCAGTGCATACCAGAGGGATTCGAACTCAAGTGGAGCAATTATTCATCTTGGATTGCGCAGTAGAGGCAGGCTAACAGGTGGAGCAGATTGGAGCATGTGTTTTGTTAGATCTGAGCTTGTGTAGTGTGTAACAATTGGAGATTGTAATGAGAGCTTGTGAGGAGTCTGTAAAATGATTGTTACATGATCTCTATCATTATAATATACAAATAGTTGGGGGTTTTCAGCTTTAAGCTTTCCCATAAATACTGTGTTTATATGTGTGATTGTTTATGGTTTTAATGTGCGCATGCGATTGTTTATATTTCCGCAATTAATGATCAATGGTAGAAGAGGTTATGTATTATGCATGAAGCTCAAATAGTGTTTGATCAGGATAATATCGGTGAATAATTTAATAGTTATTCAAATTTTCTGCATGGTATCAGAGCGATATTGATCATTGGAGCAATTGCAAAACATTGAAGCAGTTGAGTCTTGTGCTGGTGGAATTCAAATTTGCAGCAGTGTTTTCTTGGTGTCGAAGTTGAGATGTCTTTCAACGGATTGCCATTGGAGTATGCCCTTGAGGGCAGATCGAATTATATTTCATGGAAGGACAGGATGGAGGAGGTGTTAGATGACAATGGGTTGAAGGAGTTCATAGATGCTGAAGTCCCAAATCCTACTTCTAGCGATGCTGCCGTACTTGAGGCATGGCAAAAGAAGAAAGCAAAGTGTCGAAGGGTTCTGTTGGAGGGCGTGAAGGATCACATAGTGTCCAGCCTGCATGGTAAGGCTTCTCCATTCTTGATGTGGAAAGCCTTGATAGATTTATTCCAAAGCAAGAGCGACCAGAGGAAGTTGGCGCTCAAGGATAAACTCAGAAACATAAAGATGGAGAAAGGCGACAGTATGCCCAAGTACCTCGCGAAGTTCATCCAATGCAGGGATGAGCTGGGAAGTGTGGGGGTGACTGTTGATGATGAGGAATTGGTGAGCTTGGATCTCCTTGGGCTTCCAAAGAGTTGGCACTCCTATCAGGACTCTGTCAATGGTCGGGAGAAATTTCCAGGATGGGAGCGACTTTGGTCGGATCTTGTGTAAGAGGAGATAAGGCGGAGTACCAGCGACAGATCTTCATCATAGAAATCTGATGAAGATAATTGCTCTTTGGCTACCAAAGCAAAGAAGGGGAAGAGAAAGAAAGGTTCTCATTCTGGTGCGAAAGGCAAGAAGCAGGAAATGTCCAAGGTGAAGTGCTTTCACTGTCACCAACACGGACATTATGCCACAAATTGTCCGCAGAAGAAGAAAAATAAGCAGGCTGCTGGATCTACAGCTAGAGAGGCCTTAGCCTCGCAGTTTGAGCTATATTTTTCACTGATCACATGCTTGGTCTCAAGTGTGATGGGCTCAGTGTGGTTTCTGGACAGTGGTGCGTCTTTTCACATGATAGGAGATCGAGATTTGTTTACCGATCTAGATGAGAAAGATCTAGGAGTGCACATCGAGATGGGCGATGATGGTAGATACAGTGCAACCGGTATCGGTACCATTTCCTTTGAGAGGGAGTCTGGTAAACCCTTCGTATTGAAAGAAGTGATGCATGTTCCAGGATTGAAGAAGAATCTTATCTCTGTGGCGATGTTAGAAGACAAGCAGGATACACTTTTAGCAGTGGTGCTCTGATGTGGTCAAACTGTAGACCTGAGGACAGTCTTGAGTTAAAGAACCTTATCAATGGGTGGTAGATGGTCACACAATGACAAAAAGGTGGAAGATATGAGTCTGGATGATGCAGAAGTTGTGGCAACCGAGATTGGGCCACCTTCACCATGGAGCTTGAAGAGAATTATGAAGAAATTTCTACTAGGCTAGGGCTTACACTCTTATGTGTAGGGGAAGATCAAGGCAAGGGATGTACTTTGGGAAAATTTGTGAAAAGCCACCTTTCATGAGAAGGATAGTTGCGCCATGACGATCCTTGAGAGAATTCACACACACGTGTGTGGACCTTTCTCAGTAGCTTCGACAGCAAAGCACAGGTATTATGTGATATTTGTTGATGATTTTTCTCGTAAGTGTTGGATCTTCTTCATGCAGAAGAAGAGCCAGACATACTCAAAGTTCTGTGAGTGCAAGGCATTGGTTGAGAAAGAATCCTGTAGAAGCAGGACATGATCTTAGGAGCTGGAATGGCCCAATGGTGGTGACCATCTTCTCATTGGATGCCCTTTTTGCAAGACAAAAAGGAATTCAAGAGAGCTCATAGCACCTCATAACCCACAAAGCAGTAACTGTTTATTGAGTGTACAACGTAATCCATTGTGGGTGTCACGCAGGCTGTATGATCAGGGCCTTCCCATACACTTGTGGGCTGAGGCATGCAATACTGCAGTATATGTGCAGAACCGTTGTCCTCACATGATACTTGGCATGAGTACACCCGAGGAGGCGTTTTCTGGTAAGAGGCCTGATATTTCCCATTTGAGGATTTTTGGTTCACCTGTTTACATTCATGTGACGAAAGATGCCAGGAAGAAGCTGGAGCCGACCGCAGAGGTTGGGATATTTGTGGGGTACACTGATACGCCCCACAACTATCGTGTGTATTTTCCAGATAGTCGCAAGACTGTTGTGCGACGGGATATCAAATTTAAGCAGTAGGTGCCATGAAGTGTTCTGAGAGGGAGCCACACTTGCATGCAGATGAGGATCTATTAGTCTTAAGGATAAGCCTCCTCTCATGTGGATCAGCCACAAGAGGAGGCTCCAGGAGGAAGAGACCACTCATGCTGTCAACCATCGAGGCCATGACTGCTGCTTCGAGCGACTGGCTCAAGATGCAGAGAAGGTTGTAGGACCACCTATAGCACAGCGCAGACAGAGACAGTCACCTGACCCGTATACTGGATACATGGCTCTTATGGGAAAGTGTATCGTGACAGAGCCATCCTCTTTCGAGGAAGCTGTGGAGGATCCTGCATGGGTAGATGCCATGGTGGAAGAGTATGATTCGATTGTCAGAAACAGTGCATGGGAGATTGTCCCGAGACCGGAGGGGAAATCAGTGGTGGGTTCGAGATGGATCTACAAAGTGAAGCAGGTAGCTGACGGGAGTGTGGAGAAGTATAAGGCAAGATTCGTTGCCCGAGGCTTTTCACAGATAGAGGGGATCGATTATGAGGAGACCTTTGCACCTATCGCAAGTTATTCTTCCATACGGATGATCCTAGCTCTCTCAGCGCAGATGGGGTGGCACATTCATCAGATGGATGTGAAGACTGCATTCCTCAATGGATTCATTGAGGAGGAGGTGTACATAGAGCAGCCCGAAGGTTTCTAGATCTTCAGTAGCGAGTTGCATGTGTACAGGCTCAAGAGAACGTTGTATGGGTTGAAACAAGCACCTCGTGCTTGGTACACACGAATAGACAGTTATTTCACCGGACTTGGATTCTCCAAGAGTGAGGCGGATCCAAACCTATACCAGATTGTGGTGGAGGGTAAGTTGCTGATCATTGTACTATATGTAGATGATCTGATTCTGACAGGTGATGAGCTGTTGATAATTTCATGCAAGGAGGATCTTGCTAGAGAGTTCGAGATGAAGGACTTGGGCCTCCTTCATTATTTCCTGGGATTGGAAATTTAAGCAACATAGTTGATGGAATGTTTGAGGCCAGGTATAAGCCCGGAGATATCGGATAGTTCATGATATATAGCTGCAACAAGATACCCTCTCTCCGGTGGTCGAGGAAGGAGGATGCTACTCAACTATAGTGGATGCTATTGTTTATCGAAAGTCGCTGGTGGCTATGTATCTGGTCAATACACGACCCGATATATGCTATGCAATTAACCAGCTTTCACAAGCTATGGTTAAGCCTACCAAGCTCTTTTGGAAGGCGGGGAAGCATGTATTGAGATATCTCAGAGGCACATAGGGATATGGATTGTGGTACAGACAGTTGGATGAGGTGAAGCTGTGTGGCTTCACGGATGCAGATTAGGCAGGGAGCCCAACGGACAGAAAGAGCACATTTGGAGGGATTTTTCAGTATCGGGTCAACGACATTTTCTTGGTACAGCAGAAAGTAGAGATCCGTGGCACTCAGTTCAGCAAAGGCCAAGTATATGGCAGCAAGTTTGGCTGCATGCGAGGCTATATGGATGAGGAAGATCCTGGTCGGGTTGTTCGATTCACACTTAGAGCCTACTGTGATTTATTGTGATAATCAGAGTTGCATCAAACTCTTGGTTAATCCAGTATTTCATGATAGATCTAAACACATCGACGTCCGGTATCATCATATCAGAGATTGTGTGCAGCGGAGGATCATGTTACTTTCATACATTCCCACGGAGGATCAGGATGCTGATATCTTGATGAAGGTGTTCACCAGGAGCAAATTCGAATATCACAGAGGGAGGATAGGGGTTGCAGATAATCCATATCTTGTTAAGAGGGAGTGTTGAGAATGCAACAAGATGACAAGCTTAGTGAAAAGAAGTCACCTTCACTAAGTGGGCCCGCAGGCTATTTTTGGCGCAAAGTCTATTTTTAGACTATGTCTATTTTTAGACATATGGATCATGTTCTATGAGTTGTAGGATGCTATTTGTGGATGGTTGGTCAAGTCGGAAAAAATAGATGGACTTCTATTTTTAGACATACTGGGCGTAATCTATTTTTAGATTTCTAGTCTAAAAATAGATATGTTGAATATTATTAGCTCTTAATAATATTTGGATTCTAAACATTATCTTATCCTCTTGGAGCACTTCAGTTAAGTGCCCAGATGTGGTACATGCAGCTGATAGAAGGAATTACGCTATTCCTAGGGTTTAGTGGAGCTATTGCATGTTGACTTCAGTTAGAACTCATGTGACAGAGTTTGGTGGAGTTGATTGAGGAGTTAATGGAGTTATGTTCAGTTTAACTCAGTTAAACATAGTTGAGCTATTTGTATCTATTCTAACTGATTGATACACTAGTGAGAGTGGTGTGAATTAATTATTAATTAATTCACTAATTATAAACTCATAAATCAACTAAAGAATACATCATTTAACTTCAGTGCATGGATAGTTTTAGTGGAGACCATTGAAGAGGTAGGTGAAAGAGCAGTGTCACTATTAGTTGTGACTATACTGGTGCATGAGTTTGCACCACACATTGATGGAGATGCCAATGAGGATTACACAATGCATACCAGAGGGATTCGAACTCAGGTGGAGCAATTATTCATCTTGGATTGCGCAGTAGAGGCAGGCTAACAGGTGGAGTAGATTGGAGCATGTGTTTTGTTAGATCTGAGCTTTTGTAGTGTGTAACAATTAGAGATTGTACTGAGAGCTTGTGAGGAGTTTGTACAATGATTGTTACATGATCTCTATCATTATAATATACAGATAGTTGGGGGTTTTCAGCTTTAATATTTCCCATAAATACTGTGTTTATATGTGTGATTGTTTATGGTTTTAATGTGCGCATGCGATTGTTTATATTTCCGCAATTAATGATCACTGGTAGAAGAGGTTATGTATTATGCATGAAGCTAAAATAGTGTGTGATCAGGATAATCTCGGTGAATAATCTAACAGTTATTCAAATTTTCTACATATGATCCTATTACCTTCTGTAAAATATGGTCCATTTTGGGTAAAGGATAGTTATCTTTCAAAGATTTTTTGTTCAATTTTGTGAAATCGACACACAATCTTATCTCTCCATATTTCTCCCTTACAGGTACTAGATTAGCTACTAAATTTAAATATCTTAAAGGAACAATTACCTTTGCCTGTAATAATTTTTTAACTTATTTTTCAATTGAAAGCAATAATAAGGGATTTATCTGCCTCAACTTTGTTCTAAAAGCTTTAACCCATTGTTTCAAAGGAATTTTATGCTGGATGATACTAGTATCATAAGTCTTTGAATCTTCATATGACCATGCAAAAATATCAATAAATTTCTTGAAAAGACTTATATATCTATGTTTAAAATTTTCAGGAACATATTTGACAATCTTACCATTTAAGGTTGTTGATCTATTCCCAGCTTACAGTCTTCTATGTATTCCTCGATGTCTGTATTTTTTGGACTTATAACAACATCATTAGAACTAAATAACCTTCATATAGGTACCACTCTCTTTGGTATTACATTATCTTTAAGTTACATTTTTTTTTTATTACCTATGGAATCCTTGAAAGAAACTGCATCCTTTTGTTTCTCTCCAACATCTTCGTCCTAATCAGTTTCCAAATTAGAAAATTATCCAATCATCCCCAAAAAATTGTTATCCTATTATTCATCCTCAAAAACCTACCAATGTTTCACATTATCTGAAATTGAGGGCCTGTGTCTGATTTCTACCTCATATCTCAGTTTGGGATTAAGAGGAGGTTTAAAAGTGCTGGATGCAATTTCTAAAGAGTCAGTAAGGTTGGTTCCTTCTCTAGGAACAAAATGTATATTAAAAGCAAGAAATAAATTGTTCACTAAGTCCCACACTTCATTTAGATAAGTTCTCAACCTCGGATGCCTTGCCTGGAAATGATTTTTAACTTGCTTAATCAAAACCTCAAAATCTCCAAAAACAGATATACATTGTACTCCCAATTGTTTAGTAGTTTGCAATCCAAGAATTAAAGCTTCATATTATGAAATTTTATTAGTAGAATAAAATTCTAATTTGTAAGAAACATGCATAAGATGACCTTTTGGAGAAATCAAAAGAATACCTCCACCAGTACCATATTTTTAATAATCACCATAAAATTATAGCTTCCAGACTCCATTTTCCATCAACTACTTACTCTCAATTGTTGAAGGGAGCTGCACTTGAGTATCTTCAGCAACTTCTGCAACTTCTTGCAGCATAAAACATGAAAAATCATCTTTTTCCTGACTATACACAGGAGAATTACTTGAACTCTCCTTAGTAATGGTTTAAAAAAAACTGGTTTTCCTGTATAATCTTATCTCTTCACCTCCAAAAACTTATATTATATCATAAGTAAAATATAACTTCAAAACACCTCTCAACTTATCCCCCCGGGATCTAGAAGAAGCATCCCAAAATGAGCTAGAATATCTACCACCACCACATCCATTACGAGACTTTTTGCTGGAATTTGAATTAAGGAAATAACCAGATCTTTGATCAACCCCACAGAATTAACCTCTTTAGAATCAAAAGAGTAAAATTCCTTATAAGGTTTAGTGATTTTCAAGTTCAATTTCTTCATGACTGATAACGTCATTGAATTGTGAGAATCCCCCGAATCCAACATAAAATTCTGAAGCATAAAAGTATGCACCAACAAAGAAACGTAAAATGGAGGTGTTGATTTGAAGGGTCCTGGCCTAGGTTCGGAGTTAAGTTTAACCAACAAAACCATCATACTACTGGCCCATTCGGTAGTGACTTATTTGCGCATGTCAAAGTATCACCCGAAGCAGTATGGGGGGGTGCTGGAACTAGGTTTCCACACCCTGGGAGAGAAAATAATGATGTGGGTGTCTTCAGATCTGAAACAACTGTGATCTGACCTTCACAATAGAAACCCTAACCAGGAAGATTTAGGTCAATTTATACAGGTGTTGGGGTGTGTTTGGTGCACGTATGTATGAAATCACACCAACTTAAGGGGTGTGGTATACCCACTTAAGTTATTGGTAACATGCATAAAAAGAAGTGGATTCAAGAAAGTTACTAGAACAAGCTAGAATCATAAGCATACTAGATAGAGAAATAACATGCATATATAAACTAAAAACTAAACTAAACACGAGCTCTAAAAAGATTCAAACGAAAACAATAACACGAACGGTGGCTTTAGGCCCCTCTTATTGAGCACTGGTAGTAATAAGAGTGAAACTTTATCCTCTTCCCAAAGGGCCCCTAGACAATGGTTCTAGGTCCTGATTCAAGGATATTTTTATCCCAAGCTTGCCTCGGTGCAGTCTCCCTCTCTCTCTACTGTGTTGGACTGAACTTGTTGGATGGAAAATAATTGAGTCCCATCTATCTTTAGCTCCGGCTCACATACTGCTAGTATTTCTTGGGCAATTCTATCCAACATAAAAATGTGTTCACAAATTATTCATCTCATGGTGGCCTTATATAGGAAATTTCAAATCCTCCCTTCCCTCTCTTGGTACATGGAGGATAGTGACCCAAGAGAGGGGTATGATTGCTTTGTGTGCTCCAAATATTCCATTGTGTGCTCACATAGTGTCTAAGGAGGCATTGGTGGCTGTCCTTAGGCGGCTCAACCTAAGGGGTCACTTGTCCTTTGCTTTCTATGGTCCCAGATAGTGAAATTTCGCCACTCCCAGGATTGCACGCATATCGGGAAAAAAGGCGCGCGGAAGGCACTCTTCACGAAATTTTATGCATGCAAATAACATTTAGGACTAGTTCAAATTTGATTTTCCTCAGACCTTAGAGATTTTTAAATACTTTCCAGATTATGTAATGTCTTCCATCCCTATAAATCCTTTTTCCTGACATTAATCAATGTCATCTTCTGTTGTATGATTTTCCACTGTTAACGGTTGCCCCCTAATGTGTGAGGTCTAGGAAGAACTGTATAGCATAAATACATTATAGTTTATTTTTTTTATCGTGCGTAGAGAGAGAGAGAGAGAGAGAGAGAGAGAGAGAGAGACCTGCGTGAAGCTTGGAATTGAAAACACCCTGCACCATTTCCTAGAATGAACATGACCTAAGGTATCCCTGTATGAAAATAAAATTTACAATACATATACAATTTTTCTCTGAGGTGGGCATGTCCCATTCTCATGATGATATGGCTAGTTAAACAAATCTATTTTGACAGATACATGTTCCGTCTGTATCACTGATATGGTAGTGATTTGGTGGTTGCTGATGATGATTGATGATGCCCTCAGGGGAATTTTTTCTTTGACAATAGGTAGAATGTGGTACCCATTTTTGTAAACTTGGTATGGCATATAGCTGCGCATTGTACGCATAGGTACTGGTTGGGACCTTCCTATGTAAGCATTGTTGAAAGAGATGCTTATGGAGAGACGGGTCTTCGACGAATTTGATCAAAGTGCAATGGTTGTAAGGTACGATACCATCTTGATCCAGGTGGATATCAATGGCCACCCACCTATTCCATTTGGAATGGCACCATCAATTCTTTCAACCTTCACTATTAGCACAACTTACTATTGTTAGCAGGCTTTTGGGTCCTGCACTCCCGGAGCCGTTTTGGGGACTTAATGATCTAGGTGGATATTGGTGACCACCCACCGATTCTATTTGAACACCCACCATCAGTTATTTCAGTTTGTAAGTTTCAACACAAACTATTTTTAGCAATTTTTCGGGTCCTGAACTTCCGGATCCATTTTGAGGCCTTAAATGACGTTTTTTGGGGAAATTGAGAGCAACATGAGTCGTAGATCGATGTTTCTCACTCAAAATTTGTAGTCCTTGGATAGATATTTCTAACGAGCTATTGAGCACGTCAAACGGAGATCATATGCCAAAGTTACATCCCCAAGAAGTTGAAACACCAATTTACCCAAACGGGACCCACAGTTTTGGCGCCTCATCTCCTAGGGTTAGGTTTTTGGACGTTTTAGGTTTACATTGTTTCTCAATAATAAATAGGCCTTCAAGCCTAATTGTAACAAAGTTCAGGGGCTTGTAGCTGTCACATCTCTTCTCAGGGATGCACTACCAGTACCCTAGCTCATCTATTTCCATTATGTTTGTAATAGGCCTTCGAGCCTCAATGTAACACAGTTCAGAGGCCTGCGCCTACCACATCTCTTCTCAAATATAAGCTACCAGCACCCTATCTAGTTTCAATCATCCTTTTATTAATGAAATGAAGCATTATTTTCGTTGCATCTCTATTTTTATGCTTATATGTGTATTATGTTGTGTTCTTGCATAAATCTGGATCAGTGGTATCAGAGAAATATTCTCTTTCTCTATTTTTCTTTGCATGCCCCCAATGCAGTCAGGGTATAAGGAGTTCGTGCTCGATCTGGTTCAACCATCACAAGATCACCCTTGCAAACCTTGACAACCCCCTCATGGCGGAAGGAAAGAAAGATGAAGGAGCAGGAGATCCTATCAAAATCTTGCCCAAGAAGGCCCTCGAGAAACAAAGGAATGCGATGATGGACAATTTTTCCCAAATCCTTCAACGATGGCCCACCAACAACACATCTACATCCAACACGTCTGCCAACAGGTCTGCGACATCCTAGACAAATCCAATACGAAGTTCAGTAGAATTTTCCCCTCATGGAGGAACTTTAATGCAATGGGGACCATTGCTTCCTAATGAGGGAGGAATGATCCAGGTGGATATCAGTGGCCACCCACCTATTCCATTTGGGCTGGCACCATCAATTCTTTCAGCGTTCACTGTCAGAACAACTTACTATTGTTAGTAGGTTTTCAGGTCCTACACTCCCAAAACCGTTTTGAGGACTTAATGATCTAGGTGCATATTGGTGGCCACCCACCGATTCCATTTGAACCCCCACCATCAGTTCTTTCAGTTTGTAAGTTTCAACAAAACTTACTATTTTTAGCAGTTTTCCGGGTCCTGAACTTCTGGAGCCGTTTTGAGGCCCTAAATGACGTTTTTTTGGAAAACCGAACATGGGTCATGGAATAATGTTGGTCTCTCAAAATTTGTAGTCCTCGGATAGATATTTGTAACGAGATATTGAGAGTGTCAAATGGAGATCAGATGCCAAAGTTATGCCCCCGAGAAGTTGAAACACCAATTTACCAAAACGGGACCCACAGTTTTGGTGCTTCATCTCCTAGGGTTAGGTTTTTGGACGTTTCGGTTTTTACATTGTTTCTCAACAATAAATAGGACTTTGAGCCTAATTGTAACATAGTTCAGGGGCTTGTAACCATCACATATCTTCTCAGGGATATGTTACCAGTACCCTAGCTCATATATTTCCATTATGTCTGTAATAGGCCTTCGAGCTTAAATGTAACATAGTTTAGAGGCCTGCGCCTGCCACATCTCTTCTTAGAGATAAGCTACTAGCGCCCTAGCTAGTTTCCATTATTTTTGTAAGCCTATTTTAGTCATTCTTTTATTAATGAAATGAAGCATTATTTCCGCTGCATCTTTATGTTTATGGTTATATGTGTATTATGTTGCATTCCTGCATAAATCCGGATCAGTGGTATCAGAGTGGTCTTCTCTTTCTCTATTTTTCTTTGCATGTCCCCAACGCAGTCAGGGTATAAGGAGTGCGTGCCCAATCTAGTTCAACTGTCGCAAGATCAGCCTCGTAAACCTCGACAACCCCGCCATGGCAGAAGTAAAGAAAGATGAGGGAGCAGGAGATCCTATCAAAATATTTCCCAAGGAGGCCCTCGAGAAGCAAAGGAATCTGATGATGGATAATTTTTCCCAAATCCTTCAACGGCGACCCACCAGTAGCACATTTACATCCAGCACGTCTGCCAACAGGTCCGCGACATCCTAGACAAATCCAATACGAAGTTCAGCAAAATTTTCCCCTCATGGAGGAACTTAACGCAATGGGGACCATTTCTTCCAAAGGAGGGACGAATGATCCAGGTGGATATCGGTGGCCACCCACCTATTCCATTTGGACTAACACCTTCAATTCTTTCAGCCTTCACTGTCATCACAACTTACTATTATTAGTAAGTTTTCGAGTCTTTCACACCCGGAGTAGTTTTGGGGACTTAATGATCCAGGTGGATATTGGTGGCCACCCACTGATTCCATTTGAACCCCCACCATCAATTCTTTCAGTTTGTAAGTTTCAGAACAACTTAATATTTTTAGCAGTTTTTCGGGTCCTGAACTTTCGGAGCCGTTTTGAGGCCCTAAACGACATTTTTTGGGGAAATAAAGAGTAACATGGGTCATCAACCTATGTTTCTCACTCAAAATTTGTATTCCTTGGATAGATATTTCTAACGAGCTATTGGGCACGTCAAACAAAGATCAAATGCCAAATTTATGTCCCCGGGAAGTTGAAACACCAATTTACCCAAACAGGACCCACAGTTTTGGTGCTTCATCTCCCAGGGCTAGGTTTTTGGATGTTTCGGGTTTTACATTGTTTCTCAACAATAAATAGGCCTTCGAGCCTAATTGTAATACAATTTAGGGGCTTGTAGCCGTCACATCTCTTCTCAGGGATACGCTACCAGTACCCTTGCTCATTTATTTCCATTATGTCTGTAATAGGCCTTCGAGCCTAAATGTAACATAGTTCAGAGGCATGCGCCTACCACATCTCATCTCAGAGATAAGCTATGAGCACCCTAGCTAGTTTCCATTATGTTTGTAAGCCTATTTCAGTCATTCTTTTATTAATGAAATGAAGCATTATTTCCGATGCATCTCTATGTTTATGGTTATATGTGTATTATGTTGCGTTCCTGCATAAATCCAGATCAATGGTATCAAAGCGGTATGCTCTTTCTATTTTTTCTTTGCATGTCTGGCAGAGTCAAGTATAGGGATTTTTGTCATTTCGTCCCACCAGTTTCCAGCATTATGAGATCTGCCTGTAAACCCTGATAACCCCCCCCCATGGCGGAAGGAAAGAAAGATGAGGGAGCAGGAGGTCCTACCAAAATATTGCCCAAGGAGGCCCTCGAGAAACAAAGCAAGGCAATGATGGATAATTTTTTCCATATCCTTCAATGGCGGCTCACTAGCGGTACATCTTCAGCCAACAGGTCCGCCAACAGGTCCGCGACATCCTGGAAAAATACAATACAAAGTTTAGTAGAATTTTCCCCTCATGGAGGAACTTAACGCAATGGGGACCATTGCTTCCTAAGGAGGGAGGAATGATCCTGGTGGATATCAGTGGCCACCCACCTATTCCATTTGTAGTGGCACCATCAATTCTTTCAGCCTTCACTATGAGCGCAACTTACTATTTTTAGTAGGTTTTCGGGTCCTACACTCCTGGAGCCGTTTTGGGGACTTAATGATCCAGGCAGATATTTGTGGCCACCCATCAATTCCTTTTGAACCCGCACTATCAGTTCTTTTAGTTTGTAAGTTTGAGCACAACTTACTATTTTTAGCATTTTTTTGGGTCATAAACTTCCGAAGCTGTTTTGAGGCCCTAAACGACATTTTTTGAGGAAACCGAGAGAAACATGGGTCTTCATTCAATGTTGCTCACTCCAAATTTTTACTCCTCAGATAGATCTTTCTAATGAGCTATTGAGCGTGTCAAACAAAGATCAGATGCCAAAGTTATGTCCCCGGGAAGTTGAAACACCAATTTACCCAAACGAGACCCATAGTTTTGGCGCTTCATCTCCTAAGGTTAGGTTTTTTGATGTTTTAGGTTTTACCTTGTTTCTCAGCAATAAATAGGCCTTCGAGCCTAATAGTAACCCCACTCAGGGGCTTGTAGTCGTTACATCTCTTTTCAGGGATACGCTACCAGTACCCTAGCTCATCTATTTCCATTATTTCTGTAATAGGCCTTCAAGCCTCAATGTAACACATTTCAGAGGCCTGCGCCTACCACATCACTTCTTAGAGATAAGCTACCAGTGCCCTAGCTAGTTTCCATTATGTTTGTAAGCCTATTTCAGTCATTATTTTATTAATGAAATGAAGCATTTTTTCCACTGCATCTCTATGTTTATGGTTATATGTGTATTATGTTGCCTTCCTACATAAATCCAGATCACATCTTGACATGAAAGCTTTTGTCGTAGTCGAATTTCAGGAGGATCAATGACATCTATGGAAAATGATGTCTCCCACAGTGCCACCCGAGGATGCCCCTTGTATGGAGAGGGGTGATCTAATGTACCCTGTCCTTTTTGGAAAATGGGTGTCGAAGTCGACAAAAAGGAAGCCTCAACGGAACGAGGGGGTGCCGATATGAGGGATTGGGGACCATGATGTGATGGGTTTAATATAGGCATGTTGGCGAGGGTTGACTGAAAATTGATGATGGGGATTCAGTGGCCCAGGGTCAGAGTATACTAAGTAGCTTGGCGGAAATCATAGTTATTTCTTATGGGGAAATCCCTGGAGTCGGTAGGACTTCTAGGTGGGTATAAATTGGCTATGAATGTCAAGGTGGCTTCTACATGGGGGTATAATACTCTGCCCAAGGGTGTTTAGGGACTACTGCTGTGGGAGAAAAGATGAAATGAGAGGGTGAAGGACGTAGTGCACCGTTCGGGGTCTTTGTACACTTACCAAAAGAATAAAATAATGGGGTTTGGTTTCTACAAAACACATAGATGGGTACCCCAAAACATGAAAGTGTTCGCTCATTGATGTTGTGAGGAATGTGTTTTGCTGAGGGTGGGGATCACATTGGTTGGTTTGATGTGTGGGGTTGATGAAGCGGATGAGAAATTATCGCAGATGGGATTATGGTGGTGGAGGTATGGTGAGCCAAATACGAGGCGCGATGGTGCGCTCTGGATCTGCTTGTACAACCTAGTCGTCTGGGAAGGGGGTTTTAACTTGTATGTTAAACTTGACCTTATGCATGGTGAATGGATGGGCATGAGGTGCTTCGCGGACTGAAGTGGTATGGCCATAGCATCACTTTGCTGTGATATATGGTCTTTGCAAGTGACAAGCGCCATGTAGGGGAGGCTCTACTGACCAACGAGGATGTTTATCAGGTGCATGGTGAGGTGATGATAAACACGATCGGATGTGAGGATTCTATGGTTTATTTCTGATGGAGAAATTATGTTAGGATATTCAAAGTTTTCTGGGACTCTATCATGCTGGAGGTAGAATGATGCCTACTCTTGAACTTTCAGTAGACGAAATTGTGTATAGTTTGTGAGATTTTCCTGCAAAAACAACTACCTCAAGTGAAATAATCTTCTTTATCAAATATTATTGAAAGTCATGAGCTTTAAAAAAGAAGATGAGAGAGGGCATACCTGTCGGCGTTGATTTTTTTTTTTTTTGAGAGCGTGAATGTGTGGCATCACCGCTACTCATCATGGAGTGCTGATTGTGGCACAACTTATGGTTCGGAGAACGGACCTCCTGATCTCTCGTTATGGTCCTCCAAAGTTTTTGAAAATGGTGATATATAGGTGGATATGGCCCTAATTCAATTCATTTGTACTTGCTGAGTTTTTGAGAGGTCAAAGGACTCTGCGTAGCATTTCTTGTCATTGCGGTCAGCTTGAGCACAAGGGATTTGCGAGAACATGCCCAAGTAACCTTCATGACATCTTGTACCTGAATATTTTTAGTTTGATGGTGTCAGGGTCCATACACACTGGGTTTGTATGGATTCTAGGTGTTTTTTTCCCTAGATTGGGCAGGCGATCAGGGCAAAGGTGTGCCCCTTGTGCACTTGTTTGGGGGATAAGCACACTAATGCACTCATTTACCC
This sequence comes from Pinus albicaulis, assembly GCA_034641835.2. NCBI lineage: Eukaryota > Viridiplantae > Streptophyta > Pinopsida > Pinales > Pinaceae > Pinus > Pinus albicaulis. Next base: position 1,247,774,253 of record CM076572.1, on the reverse strand, counting down.
TTTTTTAGCGCGCTTTAACTGCACTTGTGAAAAATAAAGGTGTGCGCTAAGCGCGCCTGTCTGAGGGACAAGCACGCAAAGCCGACACATAAAATATTTTTCGATTTTTTCCTATTTTTGGGTTTTTTCTGTACTGATGGGTACCTATTTTGATGACAGGTTATTGTGGAGGGAGCAGGACTGGCCCGAGCTCCATACTGAGCTAGCTATTGATGCTGGGGCGCGCCATGAGCTGGTGCTATGGGGACTCCTAAAGTTCACAGAGAACGAGCTTCTTCGGTCGCAGGACCGACTGCTACGTTACGCAATCTGTCATTAGCGCAGGAGGCGCAACATGTTTGTGTTGTGGGGGACACACTTGTTCATCTGTCTTGAGATAAATTTTTACTTTTTGACTAGGTTACTACCTCAGAGTGAGGTGCTAAGATATCCACTCGCTGCCAGGAGAGTGGACTTGGAGAGATTTAGGAGATGCCACTGTGGTGGGGCGCCTCTTACAGAGGGATGCATCAGCATTGCATCAGTTACAGATTTGGCAGAGCAATGTGCTCTGGTTGTGATTATGCGACTGGAAGGGTGGGCTACTCTGCATCGGGCATCAGGCCCGCAGGTTGGAGTGTTGCGCTGGTTGAGGTTCGGGCATTTTTTCGACTTTGCGAGTTTCTTCTTTGATGGGATGGTATCGCAACTCAACAAGGTCCAATGTGGATCTAAGTCATTTGTATACACTGGTATCTTCTGCAGCATTATGTATGAGAGGGTAGTGTTGTTGAGGCCAGTAGTGGCGGTGCCTCCTTGGGGGCCATGGGAGCCTCGGATGAGGAGATGGGCTTTGGTGATGCTGCGAGGTGGCGGTGGCATGTTGGGGCGTTATTGGAATGCCACAACAGAGGCCTGGTTTGAGGCCAACCCACAGATGTTCCTACCATACCCGTATGCGGGGATGGACTTCCGAGGGGATCCAGACATGGGTCTCCCTTTTGGTTATGCTTGGGGTCCCACAGGTATGTTGTGTATGTTTTCTGAATTTATTTGAGTATACATGTACTTGTGTGTTTTTCTAGTGACACTAACATCATTTTGGTTACTCTTACAGATGTTGGCAAGGTGGGTTTCCCCATGGCTCGGTTGGTCGACCACAATCCTCTACAGTGACCTAGGAGTGATAAGGGAGGAGGCTATGTGGGGGAACCTGGAGTTGGTGTTGGTCCTTTAGGGGAGGGCAGCAGCTCGGCTGTTGGAGAGATTTCAGTCGAGCAAGCTTGTGCCGATGTGGCAATGGCTCATGCAGATACGACAGATGCTCATATTGCAAAACTAACAGCTCAGGTGTCAGTTCTTGAGGATTTTCGAGGTCAAGTGGACCGATTGACCCAAGGGACAACTGCTCGGGGTTTCATGGATGACTTCAAGGAGGTCTAGTTGGAGACTGTGATGGCCTGCGAGAGGGACTATCAGCTCATTCTACGTCGGGTGGCAATCGCGGTTGCAATGGCGGCTCTAGTGGTGGCACCGGGAGAAGTGGTGGGTCTAGGTGCTCCCCCTGAGGGGGCACCACCTTAGAGTATACTTGTATATAGGGAAAGCACCCATTATGAGGATGCTTCCATTATTTTTGACGACATTTGTATCTTTGGGCTGGCAGTTGGGTCGGCAACACGATTTTTTGTACTCAGACATACATATTGTGATATATATATATATATATATATATATATATATATATATATATATATATATATATATATATATGAGAGATTTTTTTTGCGTCTTTACATGATGTGTCACCTATTTCAGTTTATGTATGATGTTATGCTGATGGATATCTATATTTTTGGTTTTTTATGTATGATGGTTTATTCGAGATGCATTCCAGTTTAGGATATTGTTAGCTATGCGATCAATTGTTTGGTTTTGACTCCTTGGTACATGTGTAAATGTGATATAGTCAAATTTTCTACTTAATCTTTTGGCACACAAATATTTTCTAAACATATGTGTATCTCTTGTCTCAAATGTTTGGTTTAACTATGACACTACTAACTAGAAATCGAGGTAGATATGCATATGGCGTATACCATGATGGAGATCATCGCACATAAGTCCAATGACGACATCATATTCTGCCTCACGTTTTTTGCTGAACCAATGCACACATTGTTTGAGCAGAGTGGCAATCGGTTAGGGTGGTAAATGACATAGGCAACTGCGGCTAAACTTTGAGACCATCTTGATGCTCCATCAGCAAATCAGAAATAGGGTTCAGGTTGATGTTCCATGGTGTCACTTTGAGTGCTTTTTAAAGAAGTCCTTTGGTCAAAAATTTTGAGTGGTGGGGGTTTGTTTACGAACACTCTAGGGAAGGGCTGTCTTGGCCCTTATGGGTATAATTTCTTGAGGTAAAGGCCATTAACGGGGTTAATGAGGTAGGTCCAATCTGGCTCCATCAAGATGTATGACCCCTGTCAGAGGCAATGTTTAATGATGTAGGGTCCTTTCCACAAGGTTTTGAAATTTCCTGGCCCTAGGGCTTCTTTTGCGACATCCTAGTGGAGGACTAATTCTCCCTCGGTGAATGAGAGAGGGCTGATGTGGCAGTCGAATGATTTTTTTACCCTTTTCTTGTGGGCCTCATTTTGTTATAGCAAGTGTCTTTGACTTTCGTTGACAATCTCTAGTTGTACTAGGCATTGTTCTAGAGGTTGGGTATCATCAAGGAGTTCAATGGCGGCATGTAAATTTGGGATCTTGTGGAAATAAATGCAAAAGTGAAAGCTATCTTGACCTTTTGCGACAGGAATAGGGTGGAAATCCTGGGATGTGGGGGCAGTTGGAATCCTATTTCCGATATGCAATGATACAATTCGTATATGGTGGATCGTGTCATCGATGTTCGGTGGGGGAAGAATATCCGTAATGGGATTCTACGGGAGCACAAAGTTGGCTTCTCCTCTATGATGGTCAATTTCTGGTAGGTGGAAATTGTGCCTGCCGCAGAGGTGCCTGAATGTTTCCATTAGTGGGCATACCTTTGGTGTGTGATTTTGGCCCATGCAGATAGTGCATGGTATCACTGTGCACACAGAGTAGATTGTGTGAGATTCTACACTACTTGTTGTTCCTGATGTGGACGCTTGAAAAGGGTCCATTGTAGAAGAGGTTGTCTTCTATTTCCATTTCCGTATTGTTGGCTTGGGTGTGTCTACCTCATTGGGGGAGTGTAGACTCAACACTGCTCTTACTACTCTTAGCTTGGAGAGGTGTACACATTTAATCATATGGTGAAATTGTGAACAAATACGGAAATAGGTACACTTGATATTCTCCTGGTTAGAAAGAAGTTTCTGAGGGAGAGAAGATATTATACGAAAAATGTTTGCAAGGTGCTTCAGTTTTTTGAACTAGTTGACCTGGTGGTCGTTCAGGTTGCATAGACCGCATGTTATCCTAGGCTTGGTCAGGGTCATGCTTGGTTGGTGTGTTGTCTTAGCTTGCCTGGTATGCCACTGTGCAAGTGGGGACATTGAACCGACGATGTAATTTTTATGCCATTCCTGGAGGTCGTCTTGTCTCTTCTCTATGGTATGAATCATGTCGATGGTGGGACGAAGTTGCGAGGCATAAGTACAGTGTCGCTCATAATGATTACCTTGACATATGAGGAAAAATATCCTTGATATGAGGCTTCTGTCATGCTCAGTTTGAGGTCTTGCATGGAGCCAGCACCGTAACGCTACTAAATCATGATAATGGACAACCGCATGATTTGGCATTTTGCATAACGTGCATGCTTGTCTTCTCTGAGGAGTGCAGTTAGGGGTAACTAGGGTTTCCCTAATTGGTGGCTTCTCGACAGATAAGAACATGATGGATCTGCTCGTCACATCTTCTTGGGTTTTGGAGTTGTCTGTGGACTCCGCATCCATCTCATCTTCTTGGGAGAGGTGGACTATGGCAGAGTGCAAGCTAGCGAGGGCTAGCCGGAATCAGGGGATATAGTGACAATTCTCCAAAAGGTCATTGTAGGTGCATAGCAGACATGTGAATTGCGCTACTCACAATCCAACATAGTAAACCATTTCTATAGGATACCATTTGTGCATGATTTCCAGGGCTACGCACTCCTCAAGGAAGTGACCACGTTCATTGCATAGCGTGCAACGTATAACGGGCATGACTGGGGGTCTTTATTGTGCCCCTCGTTGTTCCTCCTATAGCTATAGGATGGTACGAGGTTCATTTATGGATGCCTAGGTGGAGGGATCCTCTTGATAGGACCGCTCGATGGCATGTAAGGTGTCCCTATATCATGGGATCTCTGGGCAATGATGGGTGTAGTGTTCATAGTTGCTGCAAAGAGTGCATGCGTGATTGGTATGCAGTACTTTACCTTTACCTTTGGTGGTAGGTTCCTTTTTATGGAGACACAGTGTCGCGATGTCTGTCTCAGATCCAAGGATTGGTTTTAATTCATCCAACTCTAGACAGATATCGGTAGGGTGACCGATTACGTCGCATATGGCGTAGACTGGTGATTCTCATTGAATGGCGGGCATCACCATCTTCTTTCCTCTCTTCTCCATTTTCTTAGCTGTAATCACCAGTTTTGTAATGGAAATTTCCTTTGCAGGGGTGGTTTCAACCGTTTATTGGATGATTTTGGCCTCCTCGGGACTAAGGGGCTTCAATCTTGTGGCGATGCGAAATAACCTCTTGTTCTGCGAGGAAGAGGACCCTAATGGGATTTCCAAAACTTGTTGGAGCGATGTTAGGTCCCTATGTTACTAGTATAGTCCCTTATTGTTGTTAGTGTAACCCCTTATTGTTATTATTGTACCCTTGTAACCCCCATTTTGTTATGATTGTGCCCTTAAATTTTTGTGTGGGTCGGCTAGGATTACATTGTGGCCCACTAGGATTACATTATGGCCCATGGACTCCTATATATAGAAAGGAGGTTTTGTAAATTGTATCATCGGTGTTCATTTATGCAATGTATTGGAGGTTGCCCCCTCGAAGTGGCTTATTTCTAAGGCGTTCATATCTCTTTTCTTCTATTTTTGGAGCTGGTTACACAACATTTGGTATCAGAGCTTTGGATTCTAGGGTTTCGCTGCTCCAAACAGGTCATCGTGGCATTTTCGCTATAACTTTTTTTCTGCGAAGTTTCAAAAGCTGAAATTTAAGGGTGTGAAGCTGAAATCCTGAGGAAGACTGTCTAAAAATTTCAGAGCTTGGTTCGCAATATTTTCGGAGATATGATCTATGGAAGTTAGGTCTTTTTTCAGGCTCCTAAACATGTCATCGTGGAATTTGCGCTATAACGTTTTTTCTACAAAGGTTCAGAATCTGAAATTCTTATGGTGCAAATTTTAAATCCCGAAGAAATTCATAAAAAAATTTCAGAGCTTGGTTTGCAATATTTTTGGAGATATTATCTGTGGAAGGTAGTGCTTTTTCAAGCTCCTGAATTTCATCTCAAAGAGGTGATCGTGGGAAAATTTCAATAACTCTTTCTCTGGGCATCAGATTGGAGTGCCGTAAAAAGTTGTCGCAATTAAACAGACTGTAGTTTCTTGGCTATCAATTTTAGAGATGAAGGATGAAACAGTGACACGCAGCAAGTCGTACAAGTTCGCTCTACTGAACCAGTCCATAATTAGGTCATTGTGGGAGATTGGACACAAATTTGTCTTGGAGAATCCAAATCAGGTCAGACCTATGGAATTCGAAAGATAATTCAGAGGGCTACGTTGGTACTGAAAATCAAATATTGGAGTGCTTCAATCACAAAGATAAATCTAATTTCAATATTGAGCTCCTCAAAAGCAAGAAAAATGTGTGTATTTTTTTTTCCGAATTGCATAAGTCTTGTTTGAAGAATCAATTTGAATTGATTCCAAGGGAATATTTTAGAATAGATATCAGTATTGGGTTCTAAAATATGCCCCGTAAAAATAAATCAACACCCATTAAGCCTTCAGAAGGCTCTACTATGACTCATGAAGATGAATAATTGCAACATGATCTATCAAAATTACAAGAGCAAGTGCAACAAATTTCACTCTCACAAAGAGAAACAAAAAATGAAATGGAAGTTTTGAAGAAAGGCGTGGAAGCTAAGATGGATGGCGTGCAAGCTAAGATGGATGGCATGGAAGCTAAGATGGATGACATGAAATACAACATGGAAAAAATGAAGAAGGATCTAAAAACAGACATCGAAGGTTTGACAAAGTTGATACAAGAAATGTTTCCTAATGGTGAAAAGATAGTAGAAGAACCTCATGATGAGAACAAAATCAATGTTAATCATGATTTCATAAACTCTAATGTTGGTGGGAAGAACCACCATATTCCAAAAATGGATATGAGGAAGTTTGATGGAAAGAATCCTGTAACATGGATACTACAGATGGAGCAATATTTTGATCTCCATAATGTGCAAAACACACAAAAGGTACGCATTGCAACTTTACATTTAGAAAAAAATACATTTGTATAGTATCGATGGCTTTGCTCCCGTAAAAAAATTGTCACTTGGTCAATTTTTACGGAGGAAATGATAGCACATTATGAGGATACAAAGAGCAACACCTTCTTTAGCCAATTGATAAATCTCAAACAAAAGGGTTTAGTGGGGCAACACATTGAGGAATTCCAAAAATTGAATATAAGGGTAACTGATATTCCAGAGGAACACGGGATCGATCTCTTCATAGGCACTTTAAAGGATAATATCCAACATGAAGTTCGCGTTTTGGAACCAGATTCATTGGAGAAGGCATTCAGGTTGGCAAGAAAATTTGAATGTAAAATAATGGCGACAAGGAAGCCTACCACTCAATTCTATAAAGAAGGAAGTGTTGCTACGCCTATATTTCCACAAGCTACAAGGTTGACACCACAAAAATTGGAAGAAAAAAGAGCAAAAGGGCTTTGCTACAGTTGTGATAGCAAATACACTAAAGGTCATAAGTGTGCTGAGAAGAAATTATTTTACATAGATTGTGAAGAGGAAGATGAAAATGAACAAGAAGAGGATATACACCAGGAACCAGCCCTAGAAGAGGAAGAAATGAGTCCGACCATATCGTGTAATGCATTGGCAGGAATTACCACTCCTCGAACTCTCAAGATAGAAGGACATATCAAGAAGAAAAAGGTAATAGTGTTGATTGATTCAGGTAGCACCCATAATTTTATTCATTGTAAGGTAGCCAAGGAATTGAATTGTTTCCTATACCCAACACCAGAATGTCAAGTGATGGTTGCAAATGGAGGAACTATAAGTTGCTCTGGAAAATGCCATAATATCAAGCTAACAATGGGGAATATGTATTGAATAGTCCAATGCTTTCCATTCCTATGGGAGGTGCTGATGTTGTACTAGGAGTACAATGGTTACAATCTTTGGGGACGGTAGCTTTTAATTTTCAAGAAATTTTCTTGAAATTTTTTTCAGAAGGAAAGGAAGTCGAATTACGGGGTATTGAAGGGAAGCTAGGAAGGATAATAAGCTCTAATGTCATGACAAAGCTTCTAAAGAAATAACAACAAGGCGTAATTGCACAATTATGCTCACTAGAAGTTCCGACATCAAAATCATCTATTTCTGTAGATCTCCAACAAGTCTTGGACAATCATTCCAAGGTGTTTAAAACTCCCAAAGGACTCCCACCTATTCGTGATCATGATCATGCTATTCATTTGATTCCAGGAAGTGTTCCTCCAAACATCAGGCCTTATAGATATCCTTACGTCCAAAAGAGCGAAATTGAACGTATGATTGCAGAAATGTTAGAGGAGGGTATAATTCAACCTAATTAAAGTTCTTTCTCTGCTCTTGTAGTATTGGTACACAAGAAGGATGGATCATGGCGAATGTGTCCAGATTATAGGGAGCTCAATAAGCTCACCATTAAAGATAAATTTCCCATTCCTGTGATTGATGAATTATTGGATGAATTACATAGAGAAATTTATTTTACCAAGTTGGATCTTCATTCAGGATATCATCAAATTAGAATGAAGACTGAAGATATTCCAAAAACAGCATTTCGAACTCATGAGGGTCATTATGAATTTTGGTCATGCCTTTTGGCCTTACCAATGCACCTTCTACATTTCAAGGGTTGATGAATTCCATTTTCAAACCCTTCCTTAGAAAATTTGTGCTAGTATTTTTTGATGATATACTAATCTACAGCAGGTCTTGGAAGGATCCTGTTGAACATGTTGACAGGGTGCTCAAACTATTGCAGGAGAAACAATTATATGCAAAAAAATCCAAATGTTTCTTTGGAGTACAAGAGGTGGAATATCTGGGTCATATTGTATCTCACGAGGGTGTTAAAGTAGACCCTAACAAAAGTAAAGCCATTAAGGAATGGAAAGTCCCCACAACCATAAAGCAGTTGCGAGGATTTCTCGGGTTAACAGGGTATTATCGCAAGTTTGTTAAGAATTATGGGAGAATAGCAGCACCTCTAACAACATTATTGAAGAAAGATGCATTTCATGGACTCCTGAAGCAACTAAGGCCTTTGAACATCTTAAAGAGGCAATGTGCCTAGCACCAGTCTTAGCTACGCCAGACTTCACAAAAACCTTTATTGTGGAATGTGATGCCTCAGGAAATGGAATTGGTGCAGTTTTAATGCAGGAAGGAAGACCCATTGCTTTTGAAAGTCGTCCAATCAAAGGAAACTATTTACAGAAACCTATTTATGAGAAGGAAATGTTAGCAATACTGCATGCACTAAAGAAATGGAGAACTTACCTAATGGGAAGACACTTCAAGGTAAAAACTGATCATGATAGTCTGAAACACTTTTTGGAACAAAGACTATCTTTAGAAGAGCAGCAAAAATGGGTCACAAAGATGTTGGGTTATGACTTTGAAATAATCTACAAAAAAGGAAAGCTTAATGTTGTTGCAGATGCACTCTCAAGAAAGAATGAAGAGGTGGAAGCATTGCTTTGTGCCATTTCTATTATCCAACCCGATTGGATAACTAAAGCAAGAGATGAATGGAAGAAGGACAAAGATGTATGGACACTCATCCAAAAGTTGCAGCAAGATCCTAGTACATCTGATACATTTAGTTGGAAAAATGATTCCTTATGGTACAAAGATCGCTTATATCTTTATAATAATTCCCAAATAAAATAAAAGGTTCTTCTGGAATTGCACACTTCTCCTTTAGGAGGACACTCAGGATTTTTAAAAACTTACCACAGGGTGAAGAAAGAATTTTTTTGGGATGGCCTTAATTCTGATATTCAAAAGTTTGTGGCGGAATGTTTGGTTTGCCAGCAGAATAAAGTGGAGACAATTAAGACCCCGGGACTTCTACAACCTTTATCCATTCCAAGTCAACGTTGGGAGGAGATTTCAATGGATTTTATCACGGGTTTACCTAAGTCCAAAGGAAAGAATGTCATCATGGTGGTAGTTGATAGACTTACCAAGTATGCACACTTTTGTGCATTATCTCATCCATTTAAAGCAAGTACAGTTGCTACTACATTTGTGGACAGAATTCAAAAGCTACATGGAAGCCCAAGGGTTATTGTGAGCGACGGAGATCCCATTTTTACGGGAAATTTTTGGACAGAGTTATTTTCTTCTTTGGGTACTAAATTAGCTCATAGCTCATCTTATCATCCTCAATCTGATGGTCAAACTGAGATAGTAAATAAATGTTTGGAAGGATATCTTCGTTGTTTTGTATACGATAAACAAACACAATGGGTCAAGTGGTTACCTCTCGCTGAATGGTGGTATAACACTTCCTTCCATACTACAGCAAAAATGACCCCATTTATGGCACTTTATGAATATCATCCACCATCCATCACATCATCTTTAAGGGAAAATTCGAAGGTTCAAGCAGTGGAAGATCACATCGAGCATCAGCAAGAAGTTCTCCAACTCTTAAAGGATAACCTGAATTTGGCACAAAATCGAATGAAACAACAGGCGGATCAACATCGCAGCGAGAGAAGTTTTGATGTAGGAGATTGGGTATTTTTACGGCTACAACCATATAAACAAATGTCCCTCAAGCAAGCTAAGAAGGATAATAAATTATCGCCAAAGTACTATGGTCCTTACAAGGTGTTGCAAAAGATTGGTACTATGGCATACCAATTGGAGCTTCCTGCTTCTTCGCGAGTACATCCAGTTTTCCATGTTTCATGCTTAAAGAAGGTTATAGGTGAAAATCTTCCAGTTCAAACAATATTGCCAGAACTTGATGAGGAAGGAAAAATAATATTGGAACTTGAAGTGGTCATGGAAACAAGAACTCGACAGCTACGGAATCGATCAATTTCAGAGTATCTCATCAAGTGGAAGAACTTACCCACTGAAGATTCTACATGGGAGGATGAGAATTTTATACAGAAGAACCCAGAGCTACTCAAACATTGAGGACAACACTTTTTTGAAGGAGAGGGGCATGTTAGGTCCCTATATTACTAGTATAGTCCCTTATTGTTGTTAGTGTAACCCCCTTATTGTTATTATTGTACCCTTGTAACCCCCATTTTGTTATTATTGTGCCCTTAAATTACTATTGTTAGGTCGGCTAGGATTACATTGTGGCCCACTAGGATTACATTATGGCCCCATGGACTCCTATATATAGAAAGGAGGTTTTGTAAATTGTATCATCGAAGAATTGTTAATTTATGTAATGTATTGGAGGTTGCCCACTCGAAGTGGCTCATTTCTAAGGTGTTGATATCTCTTTTCTTCTATTTTTGGAGCTGGTTACACAACAAACGAAACCAGTGTTGCCAAAACCTGCTGGGGGACGAAACCAGCTGAGGGTTAGAGGAAAGGGCTTTGGGAGGTGGTGTAGGCTAGAGAGGTTGTCGTGGCCGATGACTCGGTGTCATTACTGCTTGTGTCCATGTCTTTACTAGGTTCGACACTTGATGTACACCTCATGCACACCGGAGCCCATGTGACATCAGGCGATGACTCAGGGATTATGGGAGGATCTCCTAGGAGTGACCCTAGAACGAACAACGGTTTGAATTGACCAGGGCCATATTCTTGGTACCATGAGAGAGCATCTGAAGATGTATCTACATATGGTAGAAGTACATCGGTGTTTGCTAGGGGTCACTTCTCACTATGCGTCAATTGGACTATAGTAATGATGTGGTCCTTGTGGAGGAACATCATAATGTGGAAGACGGAGGAGGCTATGGCAGACATGGCATACATATAACTTCGCCCAAGGAGTATATTGTAGTCCAGGTGAGCACCCAAGACTTCAATGTCTATGTGGACCGTCTTTCTGGCCAAGCAGACCAGGATGTTTTGGTAGAGGCCGACGGGGGTCGATGGATGGCCGTAGTATGCTTGAAGCGTAATGACTAAGGGTTTTAGTTCGGGAGAACCTAACTTCTGCCAAACATTTTTGGACATGATGCATGTGGATGCACCCTCGTCTATGACACATCGGTGAATAGTGATATTCTGGACCGACACTGGTATCTAGAAGGCGACCATGAAAGGAAGCCCAGGGTTGGCTTTGTCTAAGTCAAAATCCATTAGGCACGTATCGGCAGGGTCGATAGCGCCTAACGCAGAAAGTAGGGATTTCCTTTGTTTTGGGCATGACTGCAATACTTCCAAAGCTGAAATAGCAATGGGAGATTATGTTAAGTCATCCACGATACTATAATTATGGGCCACTTTGGAGTAGTTTCATGTTCGCTTATTAGGTCCCTTCGCCATCTTTGGAAATGGTTCTATAGGCATATTTGAAATGGTCAAAGGTGCAGTTGGTGCACTGGTACTTGCCCCTGACATATTGGTGTCTAGTGGGGTGTCGTAATTGCGATTCCATGTTTGGAAAAACATCTCTTCAATAGTCATGTAGATTTCATGGCTGCTTTTCCTGGAGTCGTCTGTATTTTGCTATTGGGTGCTTACTATCACTTGATGGGGGAAAGGTTCTTGCATCACAGCTGGTTACTAGGAAGATTCTCCTTGTTCTCGGTTACTCTATAGGTTATTCAACTTAGGGATATTGGGACAATGGTGAGTATAGTGACTGTACTCACCACATATCAAAAAGGAATTGTTTGTTTGAAGAGGTGCCCTTTTTCTTTACCATTGGGCATTGCTCAGCTTTTGGTTATGATTCTGGTTGGAGTTGCCTCCAGCCTGGGATTGTAGTGAGCGCTGCTGGTTGTTGCCCCCTATTGAGGGTTCCCTTTTGGATTTTTTTTTATTTTTTCTTCATCAAGTTAGGAGGGTATTTCTCCTGGTTGTATTGGTGTGGTTGGTTTTGGGACGGCTGCACAAAGTTCAACTGTGAATTGGTCTGCATAGGTGGGTCGTGTGCTGGGGACTAAGCATAATGCAGTCCCTGGTTTGCACCTGCCTGTTGGAGAGGAGCTCTTCCATTAGTGTTTCTTTCTACTTATTGATTCCCCTGAGCTGGAGGATAAGGTCCTCCCTGGTGATACGCTGGCACCCTATTGGTCAAATTTTGTTAAGGCATATGATGACTTTGAAAACCAGGTTGAGGTACGTTCTGGGTAGAACTGTATGTGTAACCAGGATTTTGACTGCTGCTGCCTAGGTAAACTTGGGTCAATGACCCAATTAGTCCGTCTGCAGAGTTCGAGGTGCCTAGAAATTCTTGATAAGTTTGCAGGTGTGGGGTGTTAGGTAGGATGTTATAAATGTATCCTGACTGTGTATAAATCAGCTCAAGTTGCTGGGCTTTGTTGATTGCATCCTCTTCGGATGTGGGCTTCTGTTGTGCCACATCCTTTGAAATATTTGCCGTAAGATTTTTCAAGAACAAATATAAGAGAACCCTATCATTGAGTTTAGCTTTACATAAACTACGATGTTTCCTCCATTCATGGAGATGGTCCGAGATATGGACGACGGGGGTTTGTCTAAAATGTGTTAGTAATTCCATTCCGTAATCATGGTGAATGGGTAACTGAAAATATGTTAGGAACGCGATAGCGAGGGCGCTAAAGGTTCCATGTGAAGTTGTGGGTTTCTCCATGTACCACTTCACAGCTACTCCTGTAAGAGTGTGTTGAAATAATCTAAATCGAATAGCGTCATCAATGATACTGTTCGATGAGCACCACAGGTGAAAGGTCATGACATGATTACCTGGGTCTTCCACTTGCTTGCCTTTGAATTTTGGAATATTCCAAGGGAGCTTCGTGAGCATGGGAAGCCATGTAGGATCATGTGCGATCGGGTCATTCGTCAGCTTGGTTAAATCAGGCAGATTCAACGAAGCTAAGAAAGGTGACTAAGAGGTTGACACCATTGCAATGTACGAAGACACAAAGTTATGGTTATGAAGAGGGTTAGTCTGCGATGTACCTTGTTGTGTATTCGGTTGGCTTCCCAAATGGGACGCACTCCTCTGCCCCCTAGGGGTCGTGCAAGGAGTGGTGTGTGGTGTGGTGTTGGGAGATCGACTAGGGTTCCCAACTATGCCTACCCCAATAAAGGAAGAACCAATAATGGTGGCAACATTCTGTCTTTGACGCCTGAATGGAAAAAGACCTGGAACCCCTCCCAATAATGGGGGGAGGTCCAAAAGACGCATGGATCGACAAGGTTCCGTTGGGACTGTTCAAGTGTCAACCAACTTTGGTTTTGGAAAAATTTGAGAGGATAGAGTCTATGATCAAAGAAAACTTCTTGTCACATACATAAAACAAAGAAAAAAATAAAATAAATCCCTTTCAATTAATCTATGTGGTCAAGCAATAAAAAAAGTGGTTTTTATTTGTTTATGTGTGACACTCAAAATCCTAGAAGACCTATGCGTCCTCACACACTCAAATGCAACTGGGCCTTGAGAAGATTTTTGTGAGTGCTGGCACAACGTCCTGTAAGAGATGGCGATGCCCCCAGTCAGCTGAAGAGAATCCACCAAGGTAAGGGTAAAGGGTCTGGCGCTTGCCTGCACCGTCACTTATAGGGAAAAGGATGCCCTAGTTTTTGGCCACTAAGAACCACCGTCCCTCGTGAGCGTTTGAGTATTGGGCCTCTTGGTAGTCAGCTAACAGTACCAAGTATCAAGCAAGTTAGGTAGCCCTAACTGATACCACATGCACTGCGTCTAAGCCTAACCCCCTTTGAAAAGGGTCTCTGACGTGCTCGGGTTTTCTTTTATTGGGTGTGGATCCTGATCATCTTGTTTATTTTGTATCACAGCGTTGGACCCCTATACCTTAATGGGGTGGAAACACCACCCATAATTGTATGCTACCTGGGGAGGTCTTGGGGGGGGGGGGTTTCGAGTTTATGGAGCCCCCCCTGGTGGGGGGTTTCAGGGGTAGCGCCCCCGAAGCTAAAATAGATGTAAAATTTCCTTGTAAAAGTATAGTAATTTCTAGTCAATCTGGGCCATTCATTAGGTGGATTATCTGATGATAGAAGTTATGTTTAGTTTAGGGTTTTTTTTCCCTAGAATGAAACCACTCGCTTGTATGAGGATATGTTATTATGGCTATGTATTTTTTGTATATTCTCAGAGCGAGAAACAGATAGGGAGACTGTGAGAGAAAACAGAGGATATTACAATGGATCTATTGTAGGTTGTGTCTCTTCATTTTTTTGGATAATAAAAAGGAAGGACTGGTTGTTTGGGGTGGACGTAGCCCAAACTGGGTGAACCACGTATATTTGTGTCTCTCTGGTTTTATGTGTTTTGTGTGCTTGTGTTTTCCGCTTATTTTAAGTGTTTCATTTCTCTGTAATATATAATTTTCTAACCTCTTTGCCGTGGGATGATAGGTGGATTTGAAGCTCCCTAGATAGACAACTTCTATGTTTCAAGATGAAGTATGGTCAAGGCATCTTATTGGATGCCTACCCCCTTGATCCTAACTTAAGCTTTAAATTCTTTTTTGGCCCCTGTGGGGAGAATTTAGTGAATTTGGTTAAGTTAGTTTTAGGTATATTTGCTTCACTCAGTGGGTGAGTGTGTGTGAGCACAAAGTGGACAAGCACATAGTTTGAACATGTGGATATTTGATGATCCTTTACAAAAATCCCCTATTTAAAATATGTTGTATTGTTCCTCACTCAAATGAAAAACATGTGTAGATGATGGGCCGTTTTCTATTTTTCCTAGTTAATCTATGTGACCAACTATAGGGAGATGGAAAATTGTGAATATGGAGCGTTCATATGCTTACCTAGGATGATCGGAGGGTGCAAAGGTAGCAGAGATTACTTTCTCTTATATAAAAAATTCAATCCTAGTCCTGAAATCCCTAGTGCAAAAATTAAACTAAACTAAAACTTTTACACTAGAAAAAAGAAAACTAGCTTTGCATGCGTGGTCTTGGGCCACTTACTTGGGCTAGTTATCTAGGTGTGTAAGTACCAAAATTTGCATAACATAATTTTTTTTTGAAATGCAAGTTATTTTGTCCCCTTACTTAAACTATGTGTGAACTTTTCAAAAATCAACTTGAAGTAAAACTGACACTAAGCCTACAAAAAACAGCTAAGAGAGAGCTTTAACGAGCTGCGGGGTACCACAACCAGTGCTGGCAGGTGTATTAGGGGCTGCCAAGAACTTTACAAGCAGGAGAAGACATAAATAAGGGAGAAAATTCTCATTCTGTATTTTGCATGCAAAAGGCTGAGACAGGCGCGCTCTCTGCATGCGGGTAAGCTCTAAACGTGCGCCCTGCACTTCTGTGAGGAGAAAACGCGTGCAAATTCCTATAAGAAAAAACTTTGGATTTGTTCTTCTCCAGTCTGTCACTTGGGATGAACTAGGGACTACAAGAGAAATCAGGGGAAATTCAGCTCCACTCCACAGCATAGACAAAGGTCTCTGCAAAAAAGGCACAACCACATAAACTTGGTAAAATTTTTTAGTGGAGTCACCAATCCTATTGGGGTGTGTTTGGTGCACATATGTACGAAATCACACCAACTTGACGGGTGTGATCTACCCACTTAAGTTATTGGTAATAGTAAGAAAAAAAAGTGGAGTCAAGAAAGTTAGTGGAACAAGCTAGAATCATAAGCATACTATATAGATAAATAGCATGCATATATAAACTAAAAACTAAAACAAATAAACACGAGCTCTGAAAAGAGTCAAAAGAAAAAAATAATACGAATGGTGGCTCTAGGCCCCTCTTATTGAGCACTGGTAGTAATAAGAGTGAAACTTTACCCTCTTGCCAAAGGGCCCCTAGACGATGGTTCTAGGTCCCGATGCAAGGATTTTTTTATCCAAATCTTGCCTCGATGCAGTCTCCCTCTCTCTCTACTATGTTGGACTGAACTTGTTGGATGGTGAACAATTGAGTCCCCTCTATCCTCAACTCTGGCTCACACACTGCTGTTATTTCTTGGGCAATTCTGGCCACCATAACAATGTGTTCACAAATTATTCATCTCATGGTGGCCTTATATAGGAGATTTCAAATCCTCCCTTCCCTCTCTTGGTAGATGGAGGATGGTGACCCAAGTGAGGGGTATGATTACTTTGTGTGATCCAAATATTCCATTGTGTGCTCACATAGTGTCTAAGGAGGCATTGGTAGATATCCTTAGGCGGCTTCAAGTAAGGGGTCACTTGTCCTTTGCTTTGTGTGGTCTCGAATAGTGACATTTCACCACTCCCAGGATTTCACGCATATAGGGAAAAAATGCTTGTGGAAGGCGCTCTTCAGGAAGGATTATGCGTGCAAATAGCATTTAGGACTAGTTCAAATTCGATTTTCCTCAGACCTTAGAGATTTTTAAATACTTTCCAGATTTTGTAATGTCTTCCAGCCCTGTAAATCCTTTTGCCTAACATTAATTAATGTAATCTTCTACAAGATGATTTTCCAGTGTTAACAACAGGTTATCATGCGCACACACAGATACAAATCCTGCAATCCTTTCAATAGTCTTTAGTATATAAAATTTACATTCAACAACAATAGATCCATTCATTTATCATTCATCTAAGGCAGAAAAAATTTGCACAATCGATCACAGATAACAAAGTAAACATAAATAATATGCAGAAACAAATCATAAAGCAGAAGGAAGATGCATATGATACTCAGATTTCATCCAAAACATTCCTTATTAATTAATAGTTCAGATATTCCTTAAAATACTTTCGTTCTACCTGCACACACAGCCAGCGGGGTCCACTCGCATCAGCACTAAGGTCTCCGCGCACACAGCCATGAGGAGCCTTCTAAACTCAGAAAAGTTTTATTCTTAGCTCAGAACATCAAAACATAGTTCAGACTTATTACCCCCTTCTCTCCTATACTCGATCTAGACTCCTATTTATATCTTTAGGCTGCGCTCATCTAAGGTCCGCAAACTGTGGTTTGCGGCCCCTAGTTCTACCCTTTTTCCCATTACAAATCATGAGGGGCTTTGACCCACCCTAAAGCCCCTTAACCTGTGCTTTTCTTAGCACGCATGACTTAACTTACAAAAAATTACAAAAAAAATACATTATTTTTATCCAAAATTTGGTCTTAAGGGACCTCGCTCCAACAGGCCCCCAACATAATCTTGTGACTCGTCCCGAGTCACAGCGGTGCAGGGTTCTTCCTCTTGGTATACAAGTATTCCATGGAAGCAATAAAGGGCACCAGGACACCCGCACTTTGATAAGCTGCACTCTGCGCTATGTTTACCAACTTCTGCGATGTCAACCCTTCAGCGGCCAGGTTGATGCTTTGATAAGTCTGGTTCAAATTCTCGACAAATGCATCCAGGTCTTGTGACAAATTCATTGCCTCGTCGACCCATCGATTCATGTGTTTTTTCACGATCTTCTTCTTCCTCTACAACTCCTCTACTTCATCACACAATATTTGACTAGTCTGCAAGCAGGCCATGCGCTAAGCAGGGACAAAAGTGGGTAGGGCCTCCTGGAGGTCGTCAAATGCCTGCTCCTTAGCACACAAATCTTAAGAGATATTTTTGACTAGTGGATCTATTTGCATAGATGTCCATAATCACATTTTTGTTTTGAGCAGTGCGGAGCCCTTATCAACAGTGGTGACGATACTTTCTGATGCTTCCTTCACCAAGGCCACCCATTGCATGCGCACATCAGGGGGAGTCTCTGGCTATAGCTTAGCTTGCAATACTGTGATCTGTTATTCGAATTCGTCTTTGACGGTTTGCACCTATGACCGAGAAGCCTTTAGTGCTGTGACCAAGCTTTCAAATTTTACCTACGGTGCAGCTGATGCAGGGATGGCCACTTCTGGAAGATCACTACACAGCCTGTCAATCAAATACTCCAACTTTGCGCTTTGAGCTATAGCGACCTGCTGCAATGTCTGTGCTTGGAGTGATTCTTCAGTATTTGTTGAAACCTTTTGCTTAGCGTCGCTCAACTGCTACCACGTGTGTGCCTCCCTGCATTGAAGCTCATCTGTGATGATGTTCTGAATCGCATGCAGCTTTCCACTCGATAGCATGGATAAATATATCCTAACCTCTGGGAATTTCTGCACCTGCGCACAAAATTCTAGCTACTCCAAATTAACTATAGCATTTATGAAGGGGCAGATCCTACTTTTTAATGTTGCGATGATCATTACTGTAGGCTGGCTTGCTTGAATTGGCCTCGCTTGATTCATGCTCACTTGTATACTGTTACTCTTTAATTGTAGTACCTATAATCCAAATTGTAATTCTCTGACTGGAACCTTGTATTTCTCTTCCATGGTGGTCCATCTGTCTTTAGAGGCAAATTCGATTGCATCTGCTCTCTTTTCCAGGTCATATTTTGTTAGAATGACTTCTTTGGTGCCTCCAAATTTGGATCCTTTCCGCTTCTTTCATGGACCCTTGGGGGTTTGTGTGCCACGCTTCGTGCCACACAGAGATTTTGCACCAGTACTATCCAACCGATCAAGGCCTCCAAGTTCTGCATCAACTTCACCTCCTAGATCTTACTCTATGTATTTTTCAGTTTCCTTCTTTGTGTCATTTCTAGCATCCTTTTCTGCACCCATCTCTGCATCTTTGTCAGTGCGCTGCTCTACTTCCTTATCTTTGTCTCCTACTGTTTTCTCTTTTCCAGAAGTGGATGAGAAAACAGGCTGGATGGAGCCAAGGCCTTCCTTCCACGCTGCTGGCCAGGTCGTAATGAGCTGGTTGATCTTAGCTTCAGTCCCCATGAAGGGCAAATTATACCATACAGGGTCGTTTCACGCCATGATCTACACGTGGTGCATGGTAACTTGAAATTCTACGATACTTTTGTACTTTTCATATGCTACTAGAGATAATCTAGGCCACGAATGTATTGTTGCTACCAACGCGCCCTCAAATAGAACCCAAAATATTTTGTTTTCCTTTATGTGCTTGGAGTCGTTCGAATCCCACAGATTGGCGCAGTGCACCCCCTTGCATAGGCCAGGCTTCAACTCTGCAACGACTACACCCTCTAGAGTCTCCCACATTACCAACGCAATTAGCAGCAATGGCCAAGAGTAGTATAAATTTTTTCCTTCTTCCTGCGCATCGCACACGTTGTCTAGAAATTCCTAGAAAAGATATTGGGACCAGTTGTAGTTGACCCCCTTCTCGCACTAGCCTACCAATGCTATCACATGCGCACGAACTATCTTTGGGCCGCACTTGCACATCAATTTTCACCCTAGGACTAAGGTTCCTAGGTACACACCCGAGTTTGCAATCTGTTGCACCGTGAATCCCCTGGCATCCCATCTGACTCGGTAATATTTCTTCACCTTCACAGAAACCTTGATCTCATTTCTCTTTCCGAAACTATCCATAGGATGAGGACCCTTCTTGGGCAAGCCAGTGAAGCGGTGTCTATTGGGATGCATCCTTGAGTCCATAGGTGACCTTTGTGCACTAGTGCCAATAGCTGGCACACGTAGATAGTGGTGATAGGGTACCTCCCAAAGTGAAGAATCCTTAGTAGATTGATGATCTCAGTGTTGCTCAGCCCACGCGCCCACGACATAGGCTGAAGCTTCACCACATCTTCATAGAGAACGCACTCGTGGTAATATTCTGGCACCAACTCGGGGAATGCCTCCTCATCCACTAAAATCATAATTGTCAAACTTGACATGAGGGATCTTACCATACATACCTTTAACAAGGGGGATGGCATGTGGGATCATTGGCATTTGAAGGTAATCCCGCACCACATCTAAGTTCTTTGGCACATGCACGAAGGGTCTGCACGGCTTGACATACAGCAGTCGCCATGAGAGTGGCTCAATGAGAACAACCTGCTTGGTGGTGCTCATTGGTCTCTTCGTAGGATCACACATAGGCGACCTATATTTTGTAGCTTGGCGCAAAGAAGTCACATTCCTAGGAGAGGTCCACGACTTAGAGGAGGACCCCTTCATCATATTTCCCTTTCCCTTAGCCAACGTAGACACGAATTATTCAACCTCAGGCACCACTTCATGGAAATCATCTGATCCTGGCTCTGTCGATGCTATGAGGGGCATAGATTGCTCCTCATATGGTGCACTCTCTAGATTGGTGGTCATCATTATTGGGCGAAAGATAAATTTCAAATTACTCATGTTGGATAGGCTCAGGGCACAATGTACTTAGAAAGAAAAGGAACCAAATGTGACCCGTGCCCTTCCTTTTATAGGCAATCCATGGTGAAAATGATCAGATCTCCATTAAATTCAACTTACCTCCATAAAAATGGTCAAGAATCCCATAAGATTGCTTCATTAAATGCAGAAAACCCGCTCCATCCAACGGTAAAACCACGTTTTCACCTTGTTTCACTGTTCTAATGGCTAGTTTCTCCTCCTGCGCATCACCACTGTGCTCTTGCCGCACCTGTCTGTCCATTCCCTCTGTGTCGTGTGCAATCAAATGGCTTCATATTCTTCAGCCATATATTCATTTGGTCGGCACAAGATTGTCCCTATATGGCTTTAGTCGGATTCCATTGAATATCCTGGGAAGATTCTCACCGTGCAATGTGGCCAAGCATACCACACCTCCATCAGTCATTTCCTTCATAGTGTATGGCCCCAACCAATGTTTTCAAAACATCCCTGGGTGGCGCGCAAACTAACTGTCATACAAAAAGACCAAGTCTTCCTCCTTGAACACACTACAAGGAAAAAACCCTCTAGCGGACGTTATAAAGGAGGTTTTTAGTGTTATAAAATTGGCCAAAATGATCAAAAAAACATTTTCTACAACATCTGTTTATGGTTACAGAGGTTTTGGTGGAGCTTTTAATGGAAATTCAACATAAATAAATAAAAATGGCCAGCCGGAGGTAATTACATATGTTTTTTTCATCGGTGTGCTAACCAGGATTTAACACACCGGTGCGTACCTGTAGTCGGAGTCCCGGGGTGGTTGAAGGAGAATGCACCAGGCCGTTAAGGTATAAAACAACACTGGGCATAGTGTTGGTGATACAATGCACGGGGTCATATCAACGCGTTGGTGCATAGACTTATAGAAATGCACTGGTGCGCAATATCATACAAATGCACTTGTGAGTATAGACACTTAAATGCCCTGGTGCGCATTATCACATAATGCACCGATATTTATAATTTTTATCGGTATTCGTGTAGCACCTCTAGGTCGTACAAATGCACCAGTGTGTATAGACACAAAAATGCCCCGGTGCATCATATCAAACAAACGCACCGAGATTTATAATTGTTATCGGTATTCGTGCGGTGCCCATAGCTCGTAAAACAACACCGGTGCATATATAGACATAAACGCACCGACGCACCGTACCGCACAAATGCCTCGATATTTTTATTGCTTTTGGTATTTGTGCGGTGCCCATAGGTCATAAAAACGCACCGGTGCACTTAAGAATACAAACACACCAGTGTAAGAATACACGCACCGGTTTTCATTTTGTATTTTTAAGAAACATCAACCTGTGACAGTGCAATTATTGTGATTGTTTTAAATTCATTATTCATCAAAACTCGACACATCTTATAACAATATTCATATTAATTAAATTTTTATTAATGCATTTGAGTGTGATGTTTTGATTAATTTGTTATATCATATCATAATTATTGTGGTTTTTTAAAATTCATTATTGAGAAAAAGTCGACACATATATATCTTATAACATGAATTAAATTTTTATTAGTGCATTTGAGAACAAAATAGAATAAATTAAAACACACACACACACACACACACACACACATATATATATATATATGAATAAGACATTCTTTTTCATACAAAATGGGACAGTTATTGGTATCCCTTTATCTTTCAATTGGGACACTATGTCCATTACATTAAAGAAAATGTCTGATTTCATAGACATATTTCAAAAAATACAACGCCTTGCTTTGATATCCAAACATAGTGATCATCATTCTTCGCTTGAACTGCTATCACTGCTAGAGCTACTTCCATGATGGGTTATTTTCAGGAATGTTTTGTTCACGATGTTGATTGTTTTCTTCTTCTTCACCTTCCATCTAAAAACATAAAATAAACTGTAATGAGTGTATATACATTGGTGAGAATAATGAAAATTGGAATATTAAATAATATAAATCAATGTAAATCGAAAATGAATGACATATCAATGCAACAATTGACTCATAAACTAAACACATTCTTTCAAAACCATGTAACATGTCATCTTTCAAGATTTGATCTGTTGCCACAGTTCCATACTTTGTTCCTGCAAGTTTTATACCCCATAAAAAATCATATATTTAATATAAAAGACTTTTTTTTCTATTAATTATAGAAAAAACTAAGTAAAGCAAGATCGATAGATGCTTACAAATTCCACAATTAAGTTCTGATATACCAACATATACTCACAACCCATATTTAACCTAATTTCAATCAATTCCTCTAATGGTTATTCTTTGTATGTTAGCACCTGTTTGAAGACATTTAATGATGATTTTTGTAAAACAACTTAAAAAAAAACAAAAATGAAATCTAGTTAAGTTGTTATAAGGAAGTAACAATTACTCACAAACTTAGATATCAATCATTTTCTTCCTTGTCGTCCTGTTTTTATGTGCTGAATGGGTTCCATTTTCTTTTCTTTTCTACAAGAAAATACTTGAAAATTAATATTTAACGCTAAATTGTTTATTTATTGTACCTAATGATTGAAAAATTCAATGATTACATATTACATTTGAAGCACGTTTTTGTTGAGATGGCTCCTCCCACGATGCAATTTTGTCCATTTCTTTGATCATCTCCTTGTACACCTTTTTCAACATTCCTACTGGCATATTCTTGATATCAGGTCGTTCATCTTTTGATATTTTCATAATATTTCTGAAAATGTAACATGACAATAAAATATTTAATTTTTATATTGATATATGAAAAGTAAGTATAAAAAAAGTGATATTTATAAATAATTCTAGACAAACATTTAAAGGAATATTACTTTTTCATTCTTTCTTTTTTGTTGTTGTACGTTTTTGCTATTAAAAGTCTGACATGTCTCATTGACCAATTCTCTGGAAACTCTTCCTGTAGTTTAGATAAAATTTGGTTCTTGGAATCATTGGATTGGTTTTTGTATTGTAAGTGGAAAGAACGTCTATACATCCGTTCCAATAGATCCCTCAAACTTTTGTAAAAGTTTTTCCCCGTTTCGTTAACCTCCAGCACCACTCCAGATGACCTAAGGAGCAATTCATTTTCATTTGCATGTTCTATTTTTCTTTTCTTTTCTTAGAACAACATTCATTTTCTGAGTTGTTGGTCCTTGTAGAACATTAAACAGATGTGAATTAATAGACTTTTTCACACATGTTATCTAATAATTTTAATTATATTATTAATGAAAACTAAAAAAAGAAACCCATATTGGATCGATAGTATTTTTTCATTCACCTGATTCATCCTTTTGCAATTTTTCCATCAAGATTTTACGCTCTTTTGGTCTTAGATCAGAAATGACCTTATCGAGCTTCATCATTTTGTGGCTCTGCATGATACACAGTAAACAATACATATTAGTTAAACTTACATATAGTTAAAAAATAATATTTTTTGTAAAGAATTTACAAAGAACTTGTATTTTTTTATTTTCTTAATGTGTTATCAGTATTTTTGTTACTTGATCTCTTGTCATTCATTTCTTTATCAACCTCAAACCTGTACCATATCATTCATTAATATATTTATAAATAAATTGTCAACTTTTCAAGTAAAAAAAAATTCTCATGAAACTGGTGTGCCATTCATTGTGTATGCACTGATGCCAGTGTGTGGGTGTATTAGAAACACACTGCACAAACAATATAATAGACCATACAGTGCTCTATGTCAATAATTTTCACCGATGCTTTACATTTCAATTACCACACCAGTTAACCATGATAGAATAATAAAAATCGTCCAGTTTTAGTTTTTGTAGCATAAACTGGTGCCATATTTTACATATGGTGCATCGATAAAAAAAAATTGTTTATTAATTTTTTATCACATTACTTATATGGTGTGGTTATACAATATAGAGCACCAGTGTGCTAATTTATGTCGGGCGCACCGATAAAAAAAAAAAAAAAATCTGTTTTTTTTTTTAATTCACGCAAGGCCAACATGGATTGGGATCCGACTATGCTAATCGTCTTGTAGGTTGGATGTCTTAGGTCTATGTTTAGTAATAAAAACCATATAAATCTGAATTTAAAAGCCCTAATTCTGAAATCACAGAAAGAGGGAGAAGAAAGGGCAGAAACAAAAAGAATGTAAGGTTTGCATTTTCTGAAAGTTTTTTTTTTCGAAATAGAACGTTCGCGGTGCGCCATAATGAAATAGCACACTGGCTACATATTTTACAAATGGCACATTGAGAAAAAAATATTTTGTTTTTTAAATTTTCTATCACAGTACTTGCGTAGTGTGCTAGGATAATAGAGCACACTGGTGCGCTTAGGTACATAAGGCGCACCGAAAAAATAAATTTTTTTTTTTAATTTACGCGAGGGCCGACATGGATTGGGATCCAAATATGCAGGTCGTCCCGTGGGTTGGATATTTTAGGCTTATATTGAGCAATACAAACCCTATAAATATAAATTGAAAAGCCCTAATTCTGAAATCACAGAAAGAGGGAGAAGAAAGGGCAGAAACAAAAAGAATGTAGGATTTGTTTCTAAAATGGTTTTTTTTTTCAAAACAGCACATTCGCGGTGCGCCATAATGAAATAGTGCACCGGTGCCATATGTTACATATGGCGCACTGATAAAAACATTTTTATTTTTAATTTTTAATCACTGTACTTTCGTAGTGCACTGGTATAACGGAGTGCACCGGTGCACTATGTTACGTAGGGCGCATTGAGGAAATTTTTTATTTTTATTTTTTAATTTACGCAAGGGCCAACATGGATTGGGATCCAACTATGCAAGTCGTCTCATGGGTTAGATGTCATATGACTATACAAACCCTATAAATGTAAATTGAAAAGCCCTAATTCTGAAATTACAGAAAGAGGGAGAAGAAAGGGAAAAAACAAAAAGAATCTAGGGTTTTTTTTCTAAAAATGGATTTTTTATTTTATTTTGTTTTTGAGAACTGAAAAAAAGGTAAAAAAAACTGCATAAAAAGTAAAAAAAACAATAAAATTTGATTTTTTTCTTTTACTACATAAAAAAACTACAGAAAAAAGTGAAAAAAATAATAAACTTTGATTTTTTCTTTTACTGCATAAACAAAACTGTAGAAAAAAGTAAAAAAAAAAAAAAAAACTTTACTCACATCGTTTGAAATTATATGGTACAAGGTTTGAATCACCAGAGGTTTGGAATTTTGATTGTTTGAATACTTCTGTTCGAACGTATTTCCCTGCTCCACAGTGCTCTCATGCTCTATTTGCTCCAGGTATGTATCCTGCAAATCTCTGGCTGAAATTTTTTGCAAAAATAGCGAAATAATGAAAAGTGTTTAGTATTTAAAGAAATGTTTTATGAAATTAGATTTTCGAAAATATTTTGCTGCCCATTTTTCAATTTATCGCTTTTTTTTCACTTAAAGAAAATACGGTTGCACTTTTTCTATTTGCAGTTATTCGTTACCGGTGTGTCCCTTAATCGGATAGCACCAGTGCATCGGGTTATAAAAATTCACTGGTGCGCAATACCAAAAATGCACCGGTGCAGTTATCTGTACATTATGCACCGAAATTACATTTAGTTTTGTGCACCAAAATTTATTATTGTTTTGCTCAATTTCAGGGAGAAAATATCATATATTATATGGAATGGACATTTCTTCAAAATCCAGCTCATTCCATAATATTTCTCAAAGTCCATCGCGGAGTTCTGCCTATCCATCTGGAGACGTAATATTTACTTCAGATTTGTTTTATATTTTCACTATCTAATTAAATTTATGTTTTTTATTCATGCAGTAAATCATGCACAACTTAATTAAATTTATAATGCATACAAATTTGCAGGTTCATGCAGATTCAACATCGAGTTCAGATGCATAAAATATTCAAACTGCTCCAAAACTTTGGAAGTTCTTATAAGGAGCTACATACCACAAGGCCCATTTGGTAGATGAAAATGGACAACCGCTTCACCCTGCTAATTGTAACAATATTTCATCTTCTAGCTACAATCCCGGGACAATGATGGTAATTATAATTATAATTGTTTGGTATATATATTGATTAATATGTAATTATTTCAACGTCAAACCAATTTATAATAATGAAATATTTTCAACGTGGTTACTAATTGATATCATATATTTTGTACTAATCATGTTCAAAAAAAATTTCTTTAATTATTAGGATTCTAGTGATGATGAACAACCTACCTACCATCTTCCGTTGCACCCTACAATAATGTCAAATCGAGAGAAGACTTAATTAAGAGAAAAAATCGGAGAGGAACGATACTAAGAATGGCTGAGTCAACCACCGATTCAATTCCCGCTACGTCCAGATTCACCAGTTAGGAATGACTACAACAATAGTAGTTCTTCATAAGCTAGCAATGGAGGCAATCAAATAGAGGTTGGTATGGATGATTACATAAGGGATATGACTACCATGGAGACAATGTTGTTAGATGCATTCCAAAACGATGATCAGCTAGGGGATGATGCTCATATCGCTAACACCTTTTTCGAAAGCCTTAAATTTGCTTCCACCACCCCTCTCTTTGGACCTGGCGGTCAGTCAAAGTCTACCCAGTTGTGGACAACGATGTTACTATACAACTTGAAAGCAAATTTTGGCTTGTCGAATGCATGTTTCTCAGAACTTTTGAGATAAGTTAACATAAAGTAATCCCTTATATAAATTTGAAATATAATCAGTACACTACAATGAACATTACAAATGGTAAATTTATGAACTTTAATAATTATATCGACATTAATGTACATTTATTAATATATTTTTCCATGATCACCAACTACAGGTTATTCAAAGATAAGGTTCTTCCGAGTGATAATGTCTTTCCTGGTAGCTGCGAAGAGGCAAATAAATTGTTGAAAATTTTGGGTGTTGAGTACATATCATATCATGCATTTCCAAATGATTGTATTCTATATAGAGGATAATATACAGATAAAGAAATGTGTCCGAAATGTGGGCATGAAAGGTATGATAAATAAAAAAAGAAGGGTAAATCACGTACTGGTCCTTTTAAGATATTGAGGCACATGCCTGTAATCCCAAGGATTCAAAGGCTCTTTCGTTGCAAAGAATTAGCTATGTTGCAGGGATGGCATGCCTCACATAGAAGTGAGTTTGGAGTTATGTGAATTCCAACTGATTCAATAGCCATGAAGCATATAGAGGATACATGGCCCGAAAAATTCAATGATGAAGTACGAAGTCTACGACTCAGCATATCCATGGATGGCGTCAACCCATATTCCCTCCAGAACACCAACTATTCTGTTTGGCCTGTAGTAGTGATCAATAAAAATATCCCCCCATGGTTGTCCGTGAAGAATGAACATCTTATGTTGGCTCTCATAGTCCCTGGTAGAAGACAAGTGAAGAATATGGATGTCTACTTACAACCACTGGTAGATGAATTGAAGGAATTATGGGATGGGATAAATGTATATGATTTTTCAAGACCCATTGCAGTAGAGAGGAGTTTTATGTTGTATGGAATATGTTCTTACATGACACATGATTATCCAGGCTTAGGAGTTTGCTCTGGTAAATTACATGTTTAATTTATTGATTTGTTTATATACGTAACAATATTCTTTCACATATTAGTTATTTAATTCGTTGTAATATTTTTTCTGATCTTCATGATATTCTTTAACGTGCCATGCATATTAATTAATGTATACAAATATAGTCTTGCAGGTCTTATAAAAAAAGGGTATTTTGGATGTAAATGTTGTGGACCTTCTCTGAAAGCTAGATGGTCCAAGGACCTATGAAAGCCAGTGTTTTATTTCTCTACCTGATATTCCTACCAGATGGACACCCTTACAGAAGAGCACCATCCACTTTCAATGGTAAATGAGAGAGAACCCAAAGGCCTACAATAATAACACCCGCTAAATGGCTTAGAGCATATGAGAGAGAGAAGGAAACAGAGTTCATAGAAATGTCTGATTCAATGGGGAGCCTATGTTCGATTCAATTGGGGGGCCTATGTTCAATGATCCAGATTTCTTCAACACCTATGTTGAGAAATTTCCCATTGGGATGAAAAGGAAATATATCTTTTATGACCTCCCATATTGGGAGCATCTTAAGATTGCCCACTTATTATATCCCATGCATATATTTAAAAATGTTTCATATTCTTTATGGAGGTACATATCATTGAAAAAAAGTGACACATTCGCTGTTAGGAAAGATATTATTACTTCAAAAACTAAAAAGAAACAATGGCCAAGATGATTAGAAAGTACGGGATCAGAGGCAGGCACTGGTCCCTCTAATTCATGGTTTTTCAAAGAAGGTGATGCCCCATGGATTTTAAAAAAATATGATATATCTTTGGCAAAGGAAGTTATAATGGATGTGAGGGTGCCAACTTCATACGAGTCTTCATTATGGCGCTGCTTCACCGTGGATGACCATTTTTCGGGGTTCAAATAGGATGACCATTTGAATCTTCTAAGAGTACATATAATGTCAGAAGCATGATTTTATTATTTTTTATATTAATAAATTTTATCCCATGCGGGGATCATAAAACATAACTAATTTTGTATATTATTGCACATTTTTATAAGTTTGAAGTGTCATTATCCTTTGTTCGTGAGTGGGTGTGTGAAACATGAATTCCCTCAAGCCCCAGGACGTGCCATATCTAAATTATATGCATTTGTACGTTGGATCATGCCAAAGGAGATTCATGTGGCCCTGAATTAGTTGGGGTGGTTTCTTGTCATTGGATGTTTTTCTTAGAGAGGTACATGAAGAAATTGAAAGGTTTTGTTTGAAAAAGGGAAAAACCCGAGGGGTCTATGGCAGAGGGGTAAATATCGTATGAGTCTTTCTATTATGCCAGTGAGTACATCAACCAGATTGACAATAGACCAGGTGCAGTGATTTGGGACGATGAAAGGGATGAAGACAAAAGAGAAGGGGAGTTGCACCAAATGAGTGGAAAAAAGCGCTTGATAAAGAGTAAGCGACTTATAATTTTTTAAATTTACAAAAATTAATTAATATTGATGTTGAACTTCGATATAATGTATATTTTGATCTCTTAGTACTATATAATGTTGGTTTGATTTCATTAGCGAATGCAGAAATTGAAGCAATCAATAAATTCATTCTTTACAATTCTTAAGTGACACAACTATGGGTCGCATTATGCGAACAAAAGAGGATGAAATGGGATAGTGACAGGAAATAATTCATATGATGTAATGGTAGAAGTGTGCCTTATCCCGATCATTTAAAATAAAATATGCCAAAAATATGCCCCAACAGTTGGGTTGTTGACCAAGTCAGAGATAAATACGGTGCTACTGGTCGTTACGTGCGTGCGTAAGAGGATGCGCTAAACATAGGGATTGGGTGCAGCAAGTCAGTAATAATATTTTTTATTTATATGTAAATTTGAAACTTATATTAAGACATCTACATTTCATATTTTAACTGTTGGGTTATTGTAAGAAACATGACACTATGATTCTTTTAACTTTTTTATAATAGGTGCATTTGTTCCCATCTATGTGGGAATATGGACACCATTTTCACACAGAAAATGCCAATGCTAGAAAAATCACACAAGACTGTGGAGTGGAAGTCGAGTTCGATCAATCTAGTCGATCTAGCCACCGTGATCAAAACCTAGTATGAGGGACGTTAGGTTACGTCGGAAAGATACAAGAGATCATTGAAGTGGATTTCTCTTCTTTCGAATGTGTTATTTTTAGGTGCAAGTGGTGGGACACCTTTGATCGGAATAATGTAAAGGAAGATCATGATAGTAGGTTGATATGTATCAACTCTAGAAAGATGTGGGATGAAGCTAACGAGCCCTATGTTTTCCCTAAACACTGCAACCAGGTGTTTTTTTACCCAGATGTGTTGGATAGGGATTGGTGGTTTGTATTGACACATGAACCTAGATCAAAAGATATTTTTGAGATCAATAGTGTTATCATGCCATGCAAGCTGGAAGATAATGAGGGTGATCATGAGAACCGAGAGTGATATGGTACATGTGTTATTTCATCAATATTTATACTTTTTAAGATGGGTTTTTCAAAACATTATCATATGTATTTTGAATTAAATGGTAATTTGCATTGTGTTCATGTTAAAATCAATAATTCACTTGATAATTATTTGGAATTATGTTGATCTCAAAAACAATGGCGTATTTTATAAATTAGTTCTTTTTTTTTGCATCTAAGATCATAATAAAATAATTATAATTCTAAAGTACATGAATTTATTTGCATTATTTTCTAAACTTTATTAAGTTACAATAAATCACATTATTCAAGATTTATTATTTTACAATTATTTAAAATTTACAAATTTACAAATTTTAATAAATTCATTTCACATTAATACAATTAAAATTTTACAAATATTTTACATACAATTACAATTAAAATTACAATTTTACAATTTCACATACAATTAGAATTACAATTTTAGAATTTTACATACAATTACAATTTTACAATTACAATAATTTCACATTAATACAATTAAAATTTTACAAATATTTTATATACAATTAGAATTAGAATTAGAATTACAATGACAATTACAATTTTACAATTTCACGTACAATTACAATTACAACTACAATTTTAGAATTTTACATATATACAATTACAATTTCACAAATTAAAAAATTACAATTACCATTACAATTTTACAAATTTACATATATACCATTACAATTACAATTTTAGAATTTTACATACAATTCAAATTACAAATATTACAATATCATGATCATTTAGTATTAAATTAATTAATAAACATCACGTTCATGATAACCATCATACAAACATCATATTTGACTAAAAAACACACTCAAAATCGCTAACATCATCGTGATCATGATCATCTAACAAAACACAATTATTAACATATTCATCACAACACAAACATCAAATATACATCTCATGTCAAATAAATCATGCTATCATCACATACACATTAAGTGCACATATCTAGCATGACCTAACAATATACACATCATGATGATCACCAACATGTAAATTAAGTACAACTGCAACATGAACATAAAATACATGGACCATATATATATATCTATATATATATATATATATATATATATATATATATATATATATATATATATATATATATATATATATATATATAATTGAATAATGTTAAAAATATACAACTGTAATATAAATGTCATGGATCAGCTGGTGGTAGTACAACATCAATATCAGTATTAGTGGAGGCCTGCTTAGTCAATGGTGCAGCCTCGATGGTCGATGGTCCAGCCTCATCTCCATGAAGACTACTGCTAGATGCTAGTGGAGGCTCATGCTCATCTGACGCGGCGCGAGGTGAATGATCATGAGATGAAGAATCATTGCTCGTAGACTGTCCATCACCTGCTACGTCACGACCACACCTATAACGTTCAACATTCCTTGTTAGTCGCGTAAAAGCTATCATAACGCCTACAACATGCCGCATTAGGTTGTACATGTCACGCAGCATGCCTCTCCACATATGTAATAGCCTATCATTGGCCTCTATGTCTCTATAATGAGCGGGCTGATGCTTGCCTCAACAATCAATGCACTGAGTTGGTCGCCTAACTCCATTCGATATCTAGCATCATGTCGACCGCACCTAGCACCGGCCTCCTAATGATCCTCGACACCTGCCATGCCCTGATCATCATCAGCTGGATCCACACCTGGATCATGTGGTACTGGTGTTGGCATCTCCTCACCATCAAAAGAGCCAATGTCTGCAAAATATATACAAGTACACAACAATAATTAGACAATTTCATTACATAATTTAATAAAACAAATTTAAAGAACATGCTAGAATAAATTTAAATTTATAAAATAGTAATGTTACCTCTATCATCTTGCGGCTCATCAGCTGTGAATAGGATGTTGGCACACCCTCACCAATCCAAACCCGGGTAAGGACAGGGGACCATAACAAAGGGATGCTCATCAACACTGGCTAGCAACTCCAATGCATCCTACGATATCCTCGCGAAAAACTTAGTGTCACCCCTCTCGGGCATCATCTGACCCCACATGTGCATATGTGCCTGAAACATCGTCCTACGAGGCTGCTGAAGAAAATTACGCCTCGTCTCTGGAAACCTCTCAAAAAATAAACAAAAAAGCTCTGAAGCAAAGGGGAATTTCACCGTCCCTTGTGCATGAGCACAGCATCTATCTAAGGCTGTACATAATTGCTGCAGAAAAATGGCAGACCACCTGACAAGTCATGGCTCCTGTACTAAAGAATCAACACAATATAAAAGCGGGCAACTAATGCATTTCCCATCACTAGTGTTGTGCGAAATGGTCTAAATGATAAGTGAGAGACACTACACCTCCTCCCTACCAAATGTACCAATACGTAACTGACCACCAACAACCCGAAACTCGATAAGAGACAATACATTATCTCCAATATATCTCTACGAGTAGACTAACTGAATCCTTGCTATATAGACAACTGGAACGTCTAGGAATGAGGGAAAATCCACCCCTCTCCTTGATAGCCCTGTAATGAAGTATATATCCTCCTCAGTGGGCATGTACCACTGGTTGACACCAACCTAGAAAACCTGTTGCTGGGCGTTCCACCTTCGGATAAGATGTCTCAAAAACAAATTATGACCCTTAAGGGAAGTAGCCTCCTCATATAACTTGAGGAGGCCTACCTACCTTAGGAGCGTAGCTGCTGTAATAGGGAGAGGGTACGCATCTCTCTCCCTCTCTCGTGCCTCCCACAGGCGAACCATGTTATACTGCTTCGCCTGTTGTTGTTGTTGTTCCCTCTCTTCTTTCCTTTCACGTCTCTGAATGATTGACATATTAAACACAATTTTTTTATTAAATAACACATGTATTTAGAAATATACATAGATAATTTTTTTTGAAAAAAAAAAAAAAAAACAGTCGGTGCACCAAAAACACAGTCACGCACTGGTACCGATGCATCTTTCTATGGAGCGCACCGCCCCCGGTGCACCTAATAATATTAAGTGCCCCGATGATGGTGCTCTAGAAGAATTTATAGTGCACCGTTGATTATGTATGGTGTCAGTAGGGCGGTGTGTTGATGAAAATCTACGTCCCGGGT
Source organism: Pinus albicaulis (assembly GCA_034641835.2). Classification (NCBI taxonomy): domain Eukaryota; kingdom Viridiplantae; phylum Streptophyta; class Pinopsida; order Pinales; family Pinaceae; genus Pinus; species Pinus albicaulis. The sequence goes on along the minus strand of CM076572.1, from coordinate 1,247,740,449 downwards.
CATATAGTTAAGTCAACGGACCGACCTCCTACCATCGTGACATAGTTAATGGTATGGAGTTTTATAAGGCTGCATTGTTGACCCAGGTGAAATACAGAAAGTCGTGTGCTGACAAAAATAGCTACCCTGGGGCTGCGGTTTTAGTCAACACACCGCGTCGCAGCTATTCAACTAGGTCAACGGTGTGGCCAGATAACATACTGCACCACAATTTTTTTTAAAAATTGAAATAACACGGTGCGCCTTCAGTACCACTCCGGAACTAGTGCGGATACCGTGAGCACTAGTTTACCAGGGCACACCATTGATAATGTGGAATAGCGGCAGCACGGTGCATTGATAAAATTACCAGCACCGGGGTGGAACATTTAGTCAACGCACCGTATTGTCGCTATTCCACATTGTCAACGGTGCGGCTGGGTAAACGACCGCACCGTAATTTTAAAAAATTAAAATTAAAATAACACAATTCGCTTATCGGTACCACCCCAGAAATGGTGCAGATACCATTAGCAACAATGGCGGTGCAACCTATAAATTTATAGGTAGCACTGCAACTGGTGCGAGCCGAACGGCTCGAGTGCACCACGTGACAAAAAAATATATATATGTCCTTTTAAATGGTTAATTTTAAGGTTATTTGAAACTCTAATTTTCTAGAAGGTTTAATTATGGAAAAACGAAAAATACCTGTACATTTTCTCGTCGAGGAAGCATATTGGCCATAGAATTTGCAAAATAAAATTTCTCCACTGTTTTGCAAAATTCAAGCTGGAGATTAATGGGCAATGCACAGTAGCAGTGCATGCAATGAGTGCAATGGGAGAACTGATGTCAGGGCGGCTCAGACAAGGATAAATTGCACCCGTGCTTGAGAGCTCTGTAGCACTAACAAAAGTGAAAAATGCAGTTTTTTGGCTGTATTTTTTTTTTTATTTAACCCTATTTCGGTGCGCGGGATTTTATACGCACATCGGTGCATTTGCTTCAGTCCAGACCGAGCAATTTTTGTTTTCGCGTGCTTTTTATGAGGCACCTGTGTAGACGGTCTCTAAAGCACCGGTGCACAACAGTAATACAATGCACCAGAAGGGTGTGTACGGAGCGCACGGTGTCCAACGTGCCAATGTTTTGTGCGGTTTTTTGGCCCTAATTTTTTTTTATTTAACCCCCTTCCAGTGCGCGGGATTCTATGGACGCATCAGTGCGTTTTCATCATTCTGTGTTGGGCGATTTCTTTTTTCGTGCGCTTTTTATGAGGCACTGGTGCGGATGCTCTGTAACGTACTAGAGTGCTAGAGTAATAAAACGCACCAGGCGGGTGTGGACGAAGTGCACGGTGTCCATTGTGCCAATGTTTTGTTCGGTATTTTGGCCGTAAATGTTTTTTTTATTTAATACTGTTCCAGTGTGCCGAGTTTATGGGCGCCCCGGTGTGTTTTTGTCATTCCGCTCTGGGTGGTTTATATTTTTGCACGCTTTTTATGAGGCACTGATGCGGATTATGTGTCAAGCACTAGGGCGCTATAGTAATAAAACGCACTAGGTAGGTGTGTACAGAACGCACGGTGTCCGGTGTGCCAAAATGTTTTGTGCGTTTTTTTGGCCGTAATTTTTTTTTATTTAACCCCGTTCTGGTGCATGGGTTTTATGGGAGCACTGGTGTGTTTTCTTCATTCCGCACCGGACAATTTTTTTTCCGCGAGCATTTTATGAGGCACCGTTGCGGATGTGTTGCAAAGGCTCAATATGCTACAAAAAGGAAATGCGTCGGGTGGGTGTGTATGGATCACACGGTGTCTGGTGTGCCAATGTTTTGGGTGCACCGGTGCTTTCTCATGTTGAATGCACCAGTGCGTTTTACGGTGATAAGTGCATTGTATGAAATACATCCTCAAACACCTCCACCCGCTAACCTCCTCTAGTAACTTCCGCTAGAAACAAATGTCTAGGGTATTTTTATAAGGGGTTCCTCAAAAACATTCACTAGAGGGTCTTTTCCTTGTAGTGACATCTTATGTTTGATGTGCCTATCATGCCAGGCCTTTTCGAGCACCTTCTGCACTTGCTGATGGAGGTTAGCAATGAACCGATATTCTTCTAAGGCAACCAATTATGCAAGACATTCTTCCATGATGTCAAGCTCGACCATATTAGTTAATCCTACGATGTGCACGCTCAAGACGATATATTCCATGGGCATGATCTCTTCTTGCCCATAAACCATCATGAAAGGTGTTTTTCCAGTCAACTTCTTGCATGTGGTCCTATAAGCCCATAACACATAAGGGATGTGCACATCCTAATCATTCTGATTGCCCTTACAAATATTTGTGAGAAAATTCTCCAAAATTTTGTTGAAAGCTTTGACTCCACCATTTTCTTGAGGGTGATAAGGGGTACTCTTCTGGTGATGAATCTAGAATTCCTCTATCAGAGCTTCAATTGTTTCATTAAGAAAGTGCGTACCTCAATCACTCATCAATATCTTCGGACATTGTCAAAATATGTTAAAAAATGAAGTGCGCAACAGTATCTTTAGTACAATCCTTGACAGCCTTAGTTTTTGCCCATTTAGTTACATAATCAGTGGCATTGATGATATAGCAATCTCCAGTCTTCTTCCCTGGAGGATTGATAGGTCCAACAAAACCTATAGCCCATTTATCAAAGGCTTGCAGGGACATTTGAGGCTGCAGGGGCATTTCATCTCTATGCAAGGTCTTCCCTATTCTCTGGCATACATCACAGGCTCGGCAGTATGCATGTGCATTTTTACACCAATTTTTGGTCATCTAACCTGTTACTATTAGATGGACCAAAGTACACAATGTAAGACCAATTTTACCCTAAGTAAAATTTCTTTCACTATGAAAAATAACTCAGTAATCCATAATTTATTAAGTTGTTTATGGTCTAAACAGGAAACACCATGAGGAAATATTGAATAAATCCATATTTGTTTGATTTTACTCAAGGAATAATTAGTTAAACATCAGTTTAATTAATATTTCTGGTCATATTTAACCCAAAACAGGAAAATTAATTAGACAAATCATTATTTATCTTATTATTTTCTAGGAATAATTATTTAAACCTTATTTAAATAATATTCCTTGTTAAATTTGACTAAATCATTTATAAATAATTGAATAAATCAATATTTATTTAATTATTACTCAACCAGATCCTTAAAATAATAAATAATTTATTTATTTATTTATAACTTACAAATAAAGGGATTTGATCGAATTCAAATTCTTTTTCCCTCCAACAAATATAATAAAATATTCCATAAAAGTTGGATCTAGAATTGGTTAATAATATTTTAATTATGCACCAATATCTAGACTAACTCAATATTTTGTTATAAATAGAAGGGTTTTTCCATTCACTTACTACCTTTTATTGCCTAAAGATCCCTCTGGTTCTATACTTTTGGTCTGACTTTGATCCTCCATCATTGTCATATTTTGCTACTATTTTTCTTGTGAGCTCCCTTTGAGTTCCATTTTTTGTCATGGTTTTCTACACCATCAAGAGAGAGAGATCTTAGATCTGAAGTGCTGAGGACACATAAGAACCCATCTCATTGAGGGGGACTGGTAACATCTTTCTATGTTTCCTTCCCAGGTGTCATAAATATAAAAATTCTATATTCTTGTCTTGTCTATTGGATGCATGGAGAAACTCTTGATTTTATTTACTTCTTAATGTCTTTTACTTCATAGATCTGGAATTTGTGTCATTTATCTTGGTCAAATAACTGTAGATCTAAATAAATTGGAAACCATATTTGATATTCGGGTTGTTTTTTATGCACAGCTAAAGTGATATTTTTTCGTACGCTTGCTATTAGAATTCATCCTAACAATTGGCGACTCCACAAGGGTTTATGATTACGACCTCTGTCATTTTCAGATCCCTCCATGACCAGCTGCTTCAAACCCTATGATTTTTCTTCATCTTCTTGTTTTGATTTCCTTGATGTTTTTTCTAACCTATAAAACCCTAAAACAGTAAAATTTCTAACTTCCGTGTGTTTCTAGACCTATTGCGCAGGTGACAGATATCCGATGTAGCTGAGATGACACATTTTCTTAAACCTACTCTCGAGAGTGCCGAAAGTTCAGGTCACACTTTTTGTGCCAAAACCTACGACCTAAACATCCAGGATGCAGAAAACAGCCTCAAACCTATGACCTCTGCAAAAACAAGTCAGAAACTACGACCTGTACTTTTTGCGGGAATTTTTCTGAGATTTTTTTGGGTTTGTCTGGGCTACTGTTCAGGGTTGTCTGATCTCCATCTCCACCTATTTTAGACATGTATTTTCTCTTTTTTACTCATCGAAGTAGGAACCTAGCCCCCTAGGGATTCAGTACGCTTCCACCTTTCTAGGAGGAGTTTAGCTGAAGCAGGTCGTTTGAGATTTCACTGTGTTCAACCATTTTTCAAATCTGATCTTGTACCTTCAGATCCATTTCAAATTGGTTATTCATCCATCCAAAACACCTATTTTCAGTTTGGTTTGGTCCTCCTCTAGGGTTGCCTTCGTTTCCCTTCAGGTTGTAGCCTTTCGCCACCTAATTTGCAACACTTTCTCCTCTGGTTTTTTGCTATTTTTTGCACCTATTTCCAGCAGATCTGACCTTTAGATCATTGTTCCTCTCGAATTTAGATCCATCAGATTTTTTTGGTGTGTTTTGACTAGATTTTTTCCCACCCTTAGACTAGTTGTTGGGAAGCCTGCCTCCTTGGGTTTAGATTGATGCATCTTTAGTTGTTTATTTTATATTATATTCAATTTACTTTACTATTGTTTAAAAATTTATTTATAGTTATACAACACACTTTTTCTTTTTTCTCTACAAACATCTGGGTTTAAAAATAAAAATTAACACACTTAACAAACCCCCTAAGTGAAGATTGCCTAGTTAGCTAGGCAAAAAATATAACATTGTAATCAATTGATCCTGCACCTCCCTACCCTTGTTTCAACACTGTAATCATTTGATACTGCACCTCCTTAACCTTCTTGTTTTCTCTTCCTTTTGTGATCTGTGTTTTTTCTTTCATGATTGTGCCCCCCAGGTGTTTATCCTAAAGAATTCTTAGCCTTCATCCTCAGTTACTGTTAGGAGGACTTACTCCTCTGCGTAGGATTCAAGTTAGTCCTCCCACAAGTTCCCATTCTGACTCTGCTTCTAGTTCATTGGGTTCTCCTTCTAGTTCTATCCCCAATTCTCCCCCTATCACCTTAACCATGTCTCGTTCAAGACCTAACGCTGGTGGTAGCCTCGGCCCTAATGTTGGGAATACTACTAGTGGGACCGCAACAAGAACTATCCCAGCTACTCCCTTGCTCCCTTATATGGCAGGCATCAGTCTTATCGATTTCAAGCAGTTGATTAATGAACCCATACACCATGACCCTGGTTAGCCTGCTATGACAACCAAGCTCCCTTCCGACATTCCCAAGTTTGAAGTTCTTACTGGAGAAGATCCTACAAACCATTTTCGATCTTTCCACATGTGGTGTTCGTCTAACTCCATCACCAATGACTCTATCCATCTTCGGCTGTTCCAATGTACGCTTACCAGAGAAGCTTCTAAGTGGTATGTTGACCAGGCCTCCTCCTCTCATACTAATTTTGCGACTCTTGCCTGGGATTTTTTGTCTTACTTCCAACATTCCCCTTAGTTATGACACTAGTACCAAAATTTTGACCTCTTTCTGGCAATCGTCTACGACCCGCCTATCTGATCATGTCCAAGAGTGGCGGAGAAGAAAGAGCCTATGGCGAGCCCCTACCTTCAAAGACCATGTCTCCTTGGACTGGTTTCTCATATCCCTTTTTCTTGCTATTGGCAAAGATTTCGCATCTCATTTCCCTCAGACCAAAGAATCTTCTCTCTAGATTGTGTTAAAATATGACCTGATCTATGCATAGTTTGATTATGTTTATACCATCTTACCTGATCTCCCTAGACCTGGTGGTGCCAATGCACCAGGGGCATCCCATGCCACCTACAGTATCATTGGAGCCCTTTCTCATCCGTACACTCTATCCTCCCATGGGTTATGGTTTCCCTTAGGGAGGGGCTATCTCCTCCAGCACTTTTCTCCCTCCCAGTAGCATGTATCCAGGATACAGCATGCCTCCTTATTTTTCCCAACTTCCTTATTATCCATATCCACAACCTAGTGCTCCAGCTCCTCCATCATTATCACCCTCACCTACCATGCCTTCTCAACCCCCGCAACAGCAGCCACCACCCCCCTAGGGGTAGGTGTACGCATAGCAGGGCGCGAATAATCCTCCTACTTCCAAAAATAAGAGGAAAGGTGCCCAAAATCAATCTGCCCCAAGTAATCCAGGACCTAATCCCTAAGGGAATGTATCTAACACTGCTAACTAGCAACAGGGCACTCAGCCCAAGCAGGACAAGCCTGTTTGCATGAATAAGCCTTGTTATTGTTGTGGGGGCTATGGTCACTACACCCACGATTGTCCTCTTTTACCTCAGATGCGTCAGATATGGGAGACTCAAGTAACATTGTGGGGACAACAAACCTCCCCTTCAGTTCCTCCCAATGTTGCACCTATCTAGTCGGTTGTGTTTACCAATCCTTTCCCTCTTCAAGGATTCATGGCTACCCAACCCCCTGAAGGTTAGGCAGCCACTCAACCTCCTCCATCTGGTACCTCTGATTACTAGATTTTCATGATGAACTCTAAGCAACCCATTACCATTAACCTCAACCTTCCGACTCGGTCCCGTCAGTACAACAAGCCTCCCACTACGTCTACCTCCAAGCCCCCTTCTTTAGGTGCCACAGAGCCTCTTTCGATAACCAATGGTCCCTTACAGATCCCTCAGCCTAAGGCAGATTTTCATACCAAGATCCCCAAGGGACCGTTATGCCGAAATGTTGCTTCTGTCAAAGCTACCCATTAGTATAGTATAGTAGATGATTTGTCCCAATCTCCTACTACCATATCAACGCTGGAACTCCTCCAATCATGCCCTTCACAACAAAAATATCTACTAGCTACCATGGGTGTTGTTGATCCTTCAGATGATCATTTGATCTTCTTCGATGTTGACCGGTTAGAACATCCTCCCCTTCCTGCTTCCATCACCTTCCAAATCCTCGTCAAGATCCGAAATGACAACGTCTCCCATTGTATCATTAATGAGGGGGCATCCACCTGTGTGATGTCTTCTTCGGTTTGGAAGCAACTCAGATCCCCTGAGTTGGCCCCTTCCACTATCACCCTCCAAGCGTGGGATGGCCACTCTTACCATTCCATCCCCCTATTTCGCAATTTTCCTATTACTCTTGTGGGCAAGACTGTTTGCGTTGACATGGAAGTCATTGATGCCCCCTTAGATTACAAAGTTCTATTGGGTTGTAGCTACACTTATGCGATGTTTAGTGTCCCATCTGCGGTTCACAGTAAGATGTCCTTTCCTCATAACAGAAATATTGTCACCATCAGCCAGTTGACATATTATGAACCGAAGTCTCATACCTCCCCTAAATCCATCATATCTTCAGTGGCCAACAAGAAAATAGCCAAACCTTTGACCAGTTTCTCACCTAGAGTTTACAAAGACTCCTCTTTGTTTGGTTCTTTCCCTGGTCTTCCTCCTCCTGTCTCTGATCCTAGCTCGTCAAACGTTTGCATGATGCAATCATCTTGGGCTTCCCTCAAGTGGCCCGCTTCGAATAGTCAGCAGCCCTGTCCTCCTGAACCTACTCCTAGCACCTCAACTCAGCCTTCAGGACCCCCTCCTTAAGGCCCCTCATCTGCAGCTGGTATCCATGAGCCTCTCTACCCTCCCGACATGGCTCCTCCTGTCCTTAACCATCTCGGAGCTTTCACACCTGGCCATTACCCCTCCGGTCATATACCGTTCTTAGCTCCCCCTCCTGGAGTTTTTTCAGTACTTTTTATGGCTACCTTATCCCTTCCTAACTTGACCTTGGGGATCCTAGTCTGGTACATTGATCCCCCAGCCGCTATCCCACCTGGTTAGCCCAAATATTATCTTGCTTTGACCCCAGTTCAAATGGTCCCCATGACCCCTCCCTCTACTACCATGCCTCAGCCACCTCAAGAGGAACCTACTCCTATTGTGACAGCTTTGGGTGAAGGGGTAAAAGCTTGCAAGAAGGCACTTAAAGATAAGGCTGCCCTGAAAAACCCTGCTCCTCCTCAGCCTCCAAAGCATACCCCCCAGTGTGGTTTGTGTGATGTTGTTATTCATGCCACACATCATTGTCCTGAATTGCCTCATATCAAGCCCATGGTCAATGTTGTGCTCCCTAAGTCTATGGTCCCTGAAGCCTCTATTTATTCCTCGAATGCAGCCAAGAACCCCAAGACTATTCACACAAATAAACCTTGTACTTTATGTGATCTCCATGTCCATTATACCCACCATTTTCCCCACCTCAAGCATTACCACGCCTCTTTGGAGGTAGTTCGGGAGTATGAGATTGAACATAAGCAGTCTGCCTCTCCCGTCCTTGCACAATATGCTTCAGGCCAACTTGAGGATTTACCCGCTCCCATTGGCATTCCCCCTCCTAATGTCGAGATGACGGAGCCTACATCCACGACCCTCTACCTGTCATCATTCATGAGATCCATGGTGGAAGCTCCCTCTGAGACTTCCCCTTATGTTTTTCTCAACCTCCCTTCAACGATCACCCTGGGGTCAACATCAGTGGATCCCTTATCTGCTTGTTTTTCTGTCACCCCGTGTGATGATGCACATGTGAACCTCTCTTCTCATGATGATGATTTAGGTAGCTTCATCGCGTCAGGTGGTATTTCTTCCACCAGTTACCCCATCTTCTATTATGATGACGCCATTATGGAAGTAGTCACCACCATTGACTTTATATATCTCCCCTTACATCGAACCCATGCATTTGAAACACATACACCTTGTGGCCATTACATTGACACCCAATGTTTAGGTAAGGGGGCACCCATATTTGAGAGACCAGGAGAAGCAATTCTCCACAACTCTCCTAGTGTATCTGGTCGTATCGACTCTAGTACCCTTATTCTTCCCCATTTAGAAGAACCTCTAGAGTCCCATATCACTTCATATCACTCTAGGGATTATATCCCTCATCATTCCTTCATCTTACATCAACAACCCAGTCCCCTAAACATTGTTGTTGACCAACCTATGGGTTTTCTAGGAGAGCACTAGTTCATTATCTCCAAATCCACTCTTTGGGATAGTGACACCATATATGCCAACCTAGAAACTTAGACCCTTTGATTCATATATGAAGTACCAAAAGAGATTGGTAATCCTCCATTCCCTTTCTCAAACTGCATAACCAAAACGAAAACAAATGGCGCACCACATTATAAAAATGTGTTTAGATTCCCCTTTTTTCTAAATACATTTTGGCATGACCATAACATGCTTGGGGGCACCTATGCCCCTCAACCATAAAAATTGCATATCTCAGCCAAAAATAACCTTGAAACCCCCTTTCTCTGATAGGTCGCACCTTTCAGGACATTTCCTGGGATAGATCGTAGTTTTCTACCCAGTACTAGCTACCCAAGTCGTAGAACAGACCCCAAAAAGTGCGACCTGACCTGTTCATGAGCTCTGGGTACCTAAACTGAAATTTTGATCCCCTTAATTGAAAGAGTATGGTTAGGCCTCTTACCTACAATTGACGGATCTCAATTCCAACGGTCGGTTTGTCCTCTACGATTTCCGTAAGATTTAGGGCCTTTTCTCCTCTCTACATTCACCATAGCTACACTTGCAAATGAGTGAATTTGGAGGGGAAATGCCTTATTAAAAGAGAAACCCTAGATTTTTCTTTTGCCCGCTGCAGCCAAACCATAGCTCAGTTTGAAAAAAAATGCATACCGTTGGAATGCTCTCACTGAGCTCTAAACTGGGTATCCGTTAGTTTTTTGTGATTTGATACTTCACCCAGACACAATTTTTCCAAGAAGGGTCACTTCACCACTCCTCAAAATCAAATTTCTTCACCTGCAACACTTGTACTTGGGGAACCACCTTTCTTTCATACTTTTCCACGGTCCTGTCGATTTTCTTCATGAGTGACCATCTTGTACTCATGTTTTTACGGTCCCCACTAGACCTTTTATATGTGGAACCATCATCAAGTCGCCCTTGTTTAGAGCATCCGAGTTGAGTCAACATCGCATCCATTGAGTCTATCTCGAGTCTCTTTGTATCCTGCTATAGTCCTCCATCCTTCAATGCTTGGTTCCTATCTCGTGTCGCACATAGTGGCCTCTGTTGTAGATCATATGCACATCCTTTTATTTTTTCAAATACTTGAAAATATAAAAATAAGAAATTGTTGGAAAATATGTTAAAGTATCAAAATCTTATACTTTAGCATGAAAAAAGATGTATGTTCATCAAAATCTCAGTTAAATTTTAAACATTTAAACTTTATAGTTGTGGGTTCAATACTCAATGTTAAACATTGATTGGTTTGATTGGCGGAAAGTGATGATAATTAAAGTCCTTATCAAAAGGCCCAACCCACGGGCACAACTAACACACCAGATACCATGATGAGTGCCTCCACAGTTGACCGGGTTGACTGTGGGGACAACAGAGATGAACGGCGGAGATTGAGTGCGGGGGCACCAGCCAAAGTTTTCCTCCATACCCCAAGAGCCCCCGCAGTGACGTAAGACACTGAGTTGGTCACAGCTATCTTCCACGTCGAGCAGAGTTAACGGCTTGCTAGCGCGTCTTGTTAGAATTAAATTTAAAACCCGTGCCACCTATTTAAATAAATTTTTTATCTGTTTTTCAAATTACTTGTGATTTGTTGCATTGCACCCTGTTTTAGCTTTCTGCCACCTACAAATTTGACCACCCTGTAAATTGTTCTCACATAAATTTTCAACCATGGCTAAATGGTCGTCTTTATCTAGTTCAGCTAGCAATATCCCTCTCATGGATATTGAGAGGGATATTCAAGATACCCTCTATTCAATAATTCACCTCCATTTCTACCAACAATTTATCTTGAATGATAATGCTTCCCCTGTGTATTTTTCCATGGTCAAGTTTGGATTTTTGTCTGCATGAATTCCAAAAACCCATATTTTCCTTGAATTTATCTATTGGTTGGTATCCGTCATGTATCCAAGGAAGTGTTTTGTCATGAATTCCCAAGGAGATAATGTTCTGAAGGTGTCTACCCTGTTAATCCGCCAAGCCCTTTTCTATCCTGAGTCAGAGTCATCCATCCAATTTTGTGACGATTCGCTAGTAAAATATTATGATAATCTTGTAGGAGAAGAATTCAATCAGTTCATGTTTTATTTGAAGCCTGACATGAAGTAGTTTCAGCCAGATTGCAAAGAGTTTTCTATGGGGATTTTTGATGCTGAGACTCGTCCAGTATTGAGTAATATTGCAAAAATCCTGGGTAAAGATGATGATAATACAATGGATAAATCGGTCCTAGGGATGTTTTCCATGATGATGAAGCTAGGAATGGTGCTGGATATTCCATCATATTGGCAGGAAGCGGTCAATTCACAGCTGATGAGCCTTTCACAAACAGGTTCTTTTAAATTTCCTTCATTGATTGTATATTTGTTCTTATATCAGAATGTGGAAGAACTCATGCATTTAGGTCTAAATATTATGGATGTATATAAAAGAAGGAAATCAGTGATATTCTGGACAGATGTAGTTAGAAGGGAGCAAAATGAGGCTGGGTTGTTTGATTTTACTAGCTATTACATGCCAACTGCATACAAAATATTGAATGGAAGTCCTCATTCCCATTTCTTACCTAAAGCTTAGGAGTTTCTGCATTTAGGAAACAATTGTAAATGTGGAGATTGGTTTGTTTTTGAGGAATATTCTGAAATAAGGCTATATGGAGCAAGTGTTGAGCCTTACAAACTCCCAACTTTTGTACCAATGAGAATTTTTTCTTTAGATTTCATTATACATATTCTAAATGTTGATCAGGTTCATTTCATGCGTATGAAGAAAGTACACATCTATAAATTACCCATGGTTTTAGGCCCTTTCATAGTAAATATGAAGCAGGCATTTGATGAAGTAACAAAAATGTTAGATGGCATGCATATGCTACTAGGAGAAAGTTGGGCTTGTGACCCATATAGTGTTATTTCAAATAGAAGAATTGAGAATGGCTACTCTGCTTTCATTCATGAAAGTAGGCCAGAACAAGAGATGATATCATGTAAAGGTGTGATGAGTTCAGTAGATGCAAACATTCAAACTCCCATCATAGCAGAGAAAACAACTAAAAGAACCAAGGAAGTAGTTATTGATCTAGATGATGAGGAGCAGGGAGCGAAGAAGAGAACAAAACTTACTGAAGAGCCTAAATCTAATGCATCTGTTTTTTCTTTACATTTGGGAGAAGAGAAAAATTCTCCTGCTTCACCCAGGAATCATGAAGCTTCTTATGAACAGGTGCCCTTGATCAAACAACAGTTTTCACAAATTGAAGAAATAAATCAGAGGATGAAGGCCAGCATGGAGGCCCAAGCTGAACATCAAGTTACTGCTGAGAAAACAATATTTTTAACTGTAATGGATCTTGATAAATATCAATTTAGAATTTCCCTGTCACATCCTACAGATATGTCATTTGGTTCTTCCAGCAATTTCAACACTATCAATGTGACTATGGATGTAAAGAAAATTCCATTGATGGATAAAATAAATTTTCATATGCAAATAGGTCAATTGATTGTAAATGACCTCACAAAGACTAATGCAATGGCAATAAAGGCAGAGAATATGTTGGGTAAAGTAATTAAACAGTTGAAGTTAGAGAAGGCTAACTCAAGAGCCTTAACAGTTCAGAATGAGGAATTGAAGAAAATTATTATAAAAATTGGAGTAGACCCCAGTGATAAGACTGTTGTGTAGAAATTCATGCAAAGTGCTGAGATAGAAATATCTACATTAAGGAAAAAATTAAAGTTACCTACTGGAGAACATTCAATGGCCAGAGAAGTTGCAGAGGTAGAGAAGGAAAAGGAAAAGTTGTTGCAGCAACTCATGTAGAAAGATGAAGAACTCTCCAAAATAAAGCAGACTGCAATTTCATTGCAAAATCATATTGATAATCATAATTGTATTTTTGTTTTTCCTACAGGTGATGAAGACGCTCAAGCACAAATTTTTCAATTAAATACTGAGTTGCAGATGGCTGAAAGAGATCGAAAGAAGGCTCAAACAGATCTGGATATTGCAAAAAAATTAATGAAAGTCATATAAAATGAAGCTGATAAGTACAAAATGGATTTCTGAAATGTTGAAGCTGAGATTAAAAATCTCAAAGAAAGGCTGAAAGGAAATCTCTCACTGATACAAGCTAAAGATATCATTTGGACTTATATAATCTCAAAAATGAAATCTAATTGGTGTTTCCTGATGATAATTACAAAAGAGAATAGCCTTATTTTAGAAAGTGAAGAACCAATCATGTCTGATAATAAAAAAGGAATTAATAGAGCCATTTGGTCCAAAAGATTTATTTATTTTATTAATTCTAAATCAGATCAGGAATTAGAGGAGAATGATATGCAGGACAAAATGTTGTACGTAGTAGAAATTAACAAAATGATTGTCAGAAATGATCTCAAAAAGGCTGCAGAAAAGAAGCTAATGGAAATCAAGGAAGCAGTAAGTCAGTTTGATAAGGCTTTTGATAAAATGACAAGAGTAGGCTTGCCATCATGTTGGGGAGCTAAAGGAAATATTTTGCCATGGAGGTCTTATGATAACTTACTGGTGATGACAAAAGGCAAAGTTGATAATAGGCATGAAAAGACTCAGGTGCTTAAAGGAGAGACAATGTTCAACTTCTTTCAGAGACATTTTCAACTCTTGTGGATGGTAAAGACTCTTTTCACAGAAATGCCTTCTTATGATCGAATTACTGCATTCAGATTGGAATATCGAAATCTGACACATTCATCCAAGATGAAGGTAGAAATATGGAAAAAGTGCAAAGCTTGGACAATAGACCTGCTAAAAGGATCAGCAGCAAAGAAATACAAATAAATTGACCAAGGAAAAGAAGCCACATCATCAGCAATTCATATAGATTAGGATAGTTATTTTATGTTATTTTCTGAAGACAATGTAATTGTAACAAGACACTTTCAAGGCATGTAATAGATAGCCTTTGAAGACTTAAAGTAGTTTTGGTAGTTAGGATTGGTTACAATAGTTCCAAATTGCTTTTTACTGTATTTAATGAAATTTTCAAGGGAAGGAAAGGTTCCAAGTTTTGGACCTTTAGACAATTATTTTTGTACTCAGAGATTCAAAGATTAATGAATGAGTAAGCAAGTTTCTAGCATTCTGTTTATGTTGAAATGTATTCCAGTTTAAATTATGTGTTTCTATATATGAATAAAACAAAATTATGAGCAGTAGGTCTCTTTTTATTTATGTATATAAGAGTTAAAAACCTTAATTGGCGCTCCTTTGTTTTAATTATTTATTTCATATATTTCTTCTGGGGTTGGAAATAATATTTTCTGTATGAAACAGCATATCAGTTTGGACTTCTTCTTTCATATTCTTCTAGTCACTTCATTCAACATTAAAAAATGGTAGCATTGTGAAGCATTCATCATATTTGACATCTAAGGGTTTAATCATAAATACTTGAGGGTTAATAAAATAGAGATATATATATTCATGACATAATCATATAAATGTCTTAAGCATTGATTCCTTATCACAACTAAGGGATTGTCTTTTAAGGTACAATAGCCTCCAATCATACTGTCCCCTATCCCCTTTGATATTATGTTAGTTGCTGCCAGGTCATCCATGCCTGGCATGCTCTAACAAGGGAAGTTGTCAGCCCGCTACTCAGTACCCTCCATTCAATCATCATCCTTGGGGTCAGTCTGTCAGTCACTCTACTATTATCTATCGTTCCTTAGTTGAGGATCCCTTATTGTCTCACCTATGGTGGACCTCCTTCTGTCAACATCAGCTCATTCATTCCAGAAGACAGGTCTAGAGGGCTATGTACCTTGGTTCCAATTCCCACTCTTGTTCGGTGCATCATATCAGGAAATGGGACTCCTCATTTCCCTTTGACTTGATTGTTTCTCAGCTCCAGCTCCTTACGACATGATCGAGATCCATATACTTGATGGTTCAGTGATGCAACCGATTGTACCGTTAATTCTAGGGTCTATGTGAGATGTTTCAGACCTCATGAGGGGGTGGCCCTTCAGGTAGACCCCCACATGCCCGAATGACCTCTTCATTATAGCCTTAGATGCAGCTCCATATATTTGATGGTTCCAGCCTCAGCCGCTTCCAGCACCTCTTTAGTTTTCATGTATCATTCAGATTTTCAAAGCCCTTTCCTATTTCATAGGGCCTCTTTGGTTGTACTTATATCTCATGTACTTAGATATTATTGTATAAGTCCTGGCTGCTATCCCAGGTACACTATGTATGTGGGATCTTTTATCATGTTATTTATCTGGCTCATGTTTATTATGCCAGCATGTACTATATAGTTCAGTCCCTTGTTTACTGGACGCATTATTATTTGTACTTTGTTTCGACGGGCATAGGTATGCCTCCCCCGCCTCTTGTAGCACAGGTACTTAGTCATAAAAGAGACTTGTCTCACCTATAAGTCTTGCCTCCTTAGGGTCTTTTCCTCTAGCACTTTGGTCTACCTTAGATTTCTCTCTCTCTGACTTCCCCTTTAGTGTCTAGTGATTGAGTTCTTACAACATACTTCGGTCATACGACTAGCTCCTAATGCTCGCACGCTGGGGGGAAATGTGTTACACAATTTTTTGGTCATCTAACCTGTTACTATTAGATGGACCAAAGTACACCATGTAAGACCAATTTTACCCTAAGTAAGATTTCTTTCACTGTGAAAAATAACTTAGTAATCCCTAATTTATTAAGTTGTTTATGGTCTAAATAGGAAACCCCATGAGGAAATATTGAATAAATCCATATTTGTTTGATTTTCCTCAAGGAATAATTAGTTAAACAATATTTTAATTAATGTTCCTGGTCATATTTAACCCAAAAAAGGAAAATTAATTAGATAAATCATTATTTATCTTATTATTTTCTAGGAATAATTATTTAAACCTTATTTAAATAATATTCCTTGTTAAATTTGACTAAATCATTTATAAATAATTGAATAAATTACTATTTATTTAATTATTACTCAACCACATCCTTAAAATAATAAATAAATCATTTATTTATTTATTATTTACAAATAAATGTATTTGACCGAATTGAAATTCTTTTTCCCTCCAACAAATATAATAAAATATTCCATAAAAGTTGGATTTATAATTGGTTAATAATATTTTAATTATGCACCAATATCTAGACTAACTCAATATTTTGTTATAAATAGAAGGGTTTTTCCATTCACTCACTACCTTTTGTTGCCTAAATATCACTCTGGATCTATACTTTTAGTCTGACTTTGATCCTCCATCATTGTCATATTTTGCTACCATTTTTCTTGTGAGCTCCCTTTGAATTCCATTTTTTGTCTGGGTTTTCTACACCATCAACAGAGAGAGAGATATTAGATCTGAAGTGCCGAGGACATACAAGAACCCATCCGATTGAGGGGGACTGGTAACATCTTTCTATGTTCCCTTCCCAGGTGTCATAAATACAAAAATTCTTTAAAAATATTCTTGTCTTGTCTATTGGATGCATGGAGCAACTCTTGCTTTTATTTACTGCTTAATGTCTTTTACTGCATAGATCTAGATTTTGTAGCATTTATCTTGTTCAACTAATTACAGATCTAAAGAAACTGGCAGCCATATTTGATGTTAGGGTTGTTTGTTATGCACAAATAAAGTGAGTTTTTTCCGTATGCTTGCGACTAGAATTCAACCTAACATGCATAACTATGCAGTGTGGGCCACCGTAACCCAACACACAACACCTTCTGCGTACTAGCCTTCCCTGCATAATGGCCTCCTGCCAACCCTCCATGAGCCTCAGCCAAGATATCCTGTCTCTCATGTTCAAAAACATACCTCCTTAATACTTCATCTGCTCCTAGCTTGTATAATTGACCAACAATCAAAGTAAAATCAGTTGTGTGTGAAACCAACTCCTTCTTTAGCTGCACCGAATATTCAACAGACGTACTTCCAGTGGTCATAAAATGAATAATATTGGCAAAGTGCTCATCAACCACATTGATAGCAAAGATTTGTGCATCGGGCAATCCCTCCTCTAGACTGGTTGGTTCTTCCCCATTTTTGATGTGTGATAGATGATCAGGTCCAACATTCAATCTACCTAGTTTCACAATGATCTCAAAGTCATATTCCTCAAATAAAAGCAACCATCGACAAATCTTCCCCCCCAACACAGGCTTATTGACCAGGTATTTCGAAGCAGAATGGTTAGTGAACATTTTGAAGTGTCCTCCTAGCAGATAGTGCCTGTATTTTTGCAGAGCATAGGCCATGGCCGATCCTTCCTTTTCTCTGGTTGAGTAGTTGCACTTTGCACTGGAGAGCTTCCTACAGGAAAAAGCACCAGGGTGATCAATGTCTTCTATTTGTTGCTATTCTAAACTACCTCCATGTGCTATACCAAATGCATCCAAATGTACATGGAAAACCTTAGACCAGTCTGGGAATATCATAATAGGTGCAGTGACCATCTTCTCCTTCAGTTGCTAAAATCTCTTTTGACATTTCTCATCCCAGAAAAATGACACACCCTTTTTCAATAACTTCTCCATAGGCGCAGTGATCAAAGCATAGCCTTGAATGAACTTCCTGTAATATCTAGTGTGTCCTAGGATGGAACGCAATTGTTTTTCATTAGTGGGGAATTCTAGGTTGATGATAACTTCTATCTTGGCTAGATCTACCATCAATCCTTACTGACAAACTATATTACCCAGCCAAATTCCAAAAGGCATGCAGAACATAAGTTTCCTCAAGTTAAGAGAAATCTGGTGCTTCCTACAAGTGTCAAGAATCATGCACAGTTTTGACACATGCTTCTTTACCAACCCAAACATTGTGCAGTTATTAAAATACACCTCCAAGAACTTGTGCATTAATTATTTGAACACGGATACTACTACGCGTGAGAATATTTCAGGTGCATTCTTCAATCTGAAAGGCATGACAATTTATTGGAAAGGACCCCATTCTATTGCAAAGGTGGTCTTGCTGCAGTCTTCATGCGCAATTCTGATCTGATGATACCTCAAAAATCAATCAGTAAGAGAATAAGCCTCTTTTCCTCCCAAATTATCCAATATCTCATCTGAAAATGGAGTAGGGAAGGGGTCATGCACACGTGCATCATTCAACTTGCGCTGATCTACACAAGTCCTTATCTCTCCTTTGGTCTTATTTTATTTAATGACCATGGGGCTCACCCAATTAGACTGCTCTATAGGCTCAATGATACCTACAGGGCATGAATTTTGTTTCAAAGTTCTCTTAATAACACCTAGGTCTCCTACAATCCCTTTGAGCTCAGAAAAATTCATGGGAAACATGTCCTTATACTCTGTCAGTAGTTCCACAACCTTCCCTACCGTATCATCATGCCAATAATCTCCAATTTTGGCTAACTTGGGCTGCTCTTCTATCCCAATGTTGACTTACTTTAACCTCATAGGTCTAGTTACATCTACCATTCCCCATGAGGGCCTTGCATCTACGCACTCCCCTTCAGACTCAGGGATGTTGATATTTATTAGATCGTCTTCATTATCCTCTACTGAAAGGTTCCTGCAATTGAAAATATCTTGCATCTGCTCATCCCATGTTAGCGCAGAAAATTCTCTTCCCGGTCGGGAGTTATCAAAGATAAGATCTTCTATATCCCACAGAGCTTCATCCAATCCCTTTGATCCCCCAACCAAGCTAAAGGTTGATAGGCAATCGTCAGTCATTGTAATTAAATTGTGATTCCCTCGGTGCAGCTTTGTTTCCATATACCAAGTAGTAGGTACCGTCCCTAACAAACAAACAAACATATGAACCCATTCGTTCCAGGTATTTTCCTTCAAAAACTCTATCAACATCGCTAGGTGCTTTCGCAGGTCTCTCAGACCATATAAAATATCAGTTGGCAGAGTAGCGGGAGGCTCAAAGCTCAATGCCATCATTTTGCTACATTCCTCCCAGTCCTTAAAAACTCGCTTGTACATATCCCACATACCTGCTAGGGTCGTGTGAATATCCAGATCAAGTGCCCAAAACCTTCGTTCTTCTAGGATAGCCTTTTCCAATTCTTCCAGAAATACTATGACACTAAAATAACCATCAAAATGGTGTGGTTCTCTTACCTCTTATGAGATGCATCGGAAGCTTTTAGTGGTCTTGAGGTAGCACAATGCAAAAACATCATGCAACCGATTCTGCCATTTTTCCATATCCCCATCCGAATCTGAGAAACATGAACTATCCTTCTCCTAATTCAGCATTCCATCAGCTACAGGGTTGATCCAATCCTCGTCCGGTGCAGTAAGTTTGTAGATATGGTCGACATCATCTCCTTCGCACATTGGCTCTGTATATGTTTCTCCTTTTGTCGGGTCTAGTGGTAATATTACCCGCATAACATCATTCTCAAAGATGAATCATCTATGCTTTAGGTTGATGATGCCTCCCATATCGATGGCCTAATCCAATCCTAGTAGCATAGGGTAGGGGTCTGCATCATCCATAATTTGTATCACTTCAAAATCTGCGCTTACCTTTACTCCAGCAATTTATACCAAACCCTGTGGAAGTCTTCCAAGTGGAATGATATTCTACTTATTGACCATGTGTAGTTGAATGGTGGACCATTCTAGCTTCAGTTCTCCCATCTTCTGCCAGGTTTTCTTAGGTAGAAAATTTGCATCTGACCCTAAGTCCAGGATGACTTGATCCATATCATACTCTCCAATTTGCATGGTCATGCACATCTCTCGACCACTTCTCTTCTTGTTCTTATAAATCTTGTTCACAACCTTAGTCTCAATTCGAGGCACTTATTTTCCTCTGCAGCTGTCTATCAGGGCCTGTAGATTATCTACTGCTTTCTGATTGTGAAATAACTTAATACAGGCTTGCAGGAATGGTTTGGCTTCATCATCAATATTTGATTCCATGATAGACTTTGATGTTGATGCCCCTGCAACAGCAAAATCCTTCATGTTTTTAATAAAAGTCTCCTTTTCCTTCTGTAGGTTGAGTCCTTCTTTCTTGTCAGAGGCTTTCCTAATCAATGGCTCTGCATCAGGCTTCTTTCCCTTATCTCCTCAAGTGGCAGCATCACTGCCTGTAATTATGTTTATACTTAGACCATCATCATGCAGTTCCGCTTTAACCATTTGTATGTTTTGAGTAGGCGTCTGCTATTGTTTTTCCTTCATTCTAGCAATTAAAACATGACATTCTTCAATTACATGATCAAATTGTATAGAGTACCCATAGGATTGTCGCACAGGGTTCGGAAAGTCACACGCATAGTGTCCAACGTCTCCACAGTTATAGCAGATTAATTGTCCTCTTCCCCAACCTGCGCCTCCACCTCTCCCCCCTCCCCTTCCTCTTGTCCAAAGGGAGATATTGGTGAATATGGGTCAGGATGCACTCTATAAAGGTTAGCATTGTCCACCATTAGGTCAAATGTGGGGCAGTGGTTCTCATTGTGACCAACTAAAGAGCAAAACCTGCACCATTGTTGCTTCAGCTCCGGCACATAGCTTCCTAATCGAGGGAAATGGTTTGTATCATGTCGTCCAACTACCCTACAATCAACGCACCATAGTGTGGGAGTACCACTTGGCCCAACAACTTCCTTGGGGCACAGTGGATTCGGCCCCCTGCTTACATATAATTTGAGAACAAAGTACACTGATATTTGGTGTGGCTGAAACCATGACAATGTATGTGCCATTCATCTTCACCAACTTCCTTTCCTTGGTCTCTGCGTAGAATCTGAATCTCCAAGTGCATTTCCTCCAACTAATTTTGGATTTTCATAGTTCTGAATTGATCATCTGCTTTGGGTGGAGCTTCCAGTTTCATAGCAACTTCCAGAGCTTTGGCTTGACAATCGATCTTCTGATGATTCATAGGCCCACGTAGATGTGTCAAGAGCATGGAAATGAACCACTCCTTATGTTGCTTATAATCATAAATGAATCCTCCCTCGCTGATGGTGCACTTCATCCGTTGATCAACCTCCAAAAAAGATTCATTCAGATCTTGTTTGATATCTTTTAATTTTGTTACACAGTGTGAGTAGGACTTTAGCTTCTTGAATTGCTGCTTTAAGGCATCCTTAGTCTACACAATAGTGGGATCAATGTGTTGAGTCAGATATCCCATAAACTAATCTAACGCACGACCTTCAAATGCCATTTCCAGTTGTGCTCCCTTCACAGCACCAGTGTTAACATTTTTCGTAGTCCACACTGCATCAGCAACAAACCAAAACCTATCCATGTCATCATCTCCCACACCCTTAAAGGTGGGTAGCTTCATATGCACAACCATATCTCCTTCAGGTGGGGCTGGTGGTGGGGTAGGAGATGTCTTACCCCTGCACGAGTTCAACTATGGCGTAGCAGGAGGGCTACTTCCGGCGCATGTAGCCTCCCACTCTCTAGATCAGTTTTAGGTGAGTTTCTTAGAGGGATGTATACAAACCTATCTCCTCTCTGATTAACCCGATAATACTTTCCACTGCACGTAGTGCTTCCTATCTTATTTGGGGTCATTCACTCAGTGTGGCTACAAAAAATACCCTTTTCATACAATATTATCTTAACCAGCATAGGCAGAGAGCGTATGAATTTACCTCTCAGTCCTTTGAGGAACCTCATTTCAGCTTCAAAGTACGACACAAACTGATCTACTACAAATTCTGTCACAAACCCACCCAATATGTTGTCAACCTAGTGATCTATGATCCGAGTGATGGAATTATCAGTATGCTCTAACTGTTGGATCAATTCAGGTGTCCACTGAGTGACCTTGTCATCCTTCCAATAGGTTTGTAACTATGCTAATTTTTACAACCACTTCTATAATTCGTGCGCAAATATCACAAAGTAGATCTCGTGAACCTCTGTGAGGATATAATTCTATTTCCAATTTTCAACAGACAGTTTCTTACTTATGTTTTCCTTAAGGTAAAATTATTGAATTTTATTCTCAAACCATCCTTCTAATTGAGACTTTGATGGTCACCACATCACCCAATCTCTCTCAAAATGATCCTGGTCCTAGCAACGAAACCATTCTTTGGCTTGAGGGGTCCTGACCCAGGTTCGTAGTTAAGGTTAACCAACAAAACCCTCTTACTATTGACCCTTTTGGTAGTGACCTACTTGCACAAGTCAAAGTCTCACCCGAAGTAGTATAGGGGGGATGTTGGAACCAGGTTTCCACACCCTAAGAGAGAAAATAATTATGTGGGTGTCTTTAGATCTTAAACAACTATGATTTGACCTTCGCAATAGAAACCCTAACCAAAAACACTAAGCAGGAATATTTAGGTCAATTTACATAGGTTATCCTGTGCACGTACAAATATAGATCCTGCAATAATTTCAATAGTCTTCAATACGTAACATTTCCATTCAGCAGCAATATATCCATTCATTTGCTATTCATCTAAGGCAGAAACCAGCTGCGCAATCGATCATAGATAACACAATAAATAGAAACAATATACAAGAATAGATCATAAAGCATAAGTAAGATGCATTTGATACTCATATTTCATCCAAAACATTCCTTTATTCATTCATAGTTCACATCTTCCTTACAATACTTTCGTTCTACCCCCGCACACAGCCAGTGGGGTCCGCACACATCAAGACTAAGGTATCCGTGCACAAATCCATGAGCAGCCTTCTAAAACTAGAAAAGTTCGCTTCTTAGCTCAGAACATCAAAACATAGTTCAGACTTATTGGCCCCTTCTCTCCTCAACTCCATCTAGACTGTTATTTATATCTTTAGCCTGCGCTCATCTAAGATCCAAAAACTGTGGTTTGCGGCCCCTATTTCTACCCTCTTTCCCATTACGACTCATGAGTGGCTTTGACTCGACCAAATCCCCTTGAAATTTTCTTTTCTTAGCATGCATGACTTAACTTACAAAAATTTACAAAAAAATATAGTATTTGTATCCAAAATTTGGTCCTAAGGGACCCCGCTCCAACAGGAAGAGTAGTTGAATCCACCTCTTCAAAATGAGGACCAAACATAGCCACTCGTCTCACTTCTTGTAAATTTACCATGTATTCTAAATTATAATCTTGAGAAAGGTTAATAAAATCTAAAATATTCTTTTTATATGCTCGAGTTTTAGCCAACTCAGCCAGATGAATTTGTATCTTTATTTTATGTCATTCTTTTGCTAAGTTAAAATAATTTCTTGGCTTTATTAACTTATCTAAATATTCATATTTATTTCTTAAATTTGAAATTTTCTCAGATGAATGAGAAGATTTATTCAAATTATCACCTTTTGATATTTCTTGTGAACTTTCTCCCTGTTGAAATGTAGTCTTTGCTATTGAATAATTTTTTTTATTTCCTTTATCAAACTGCTTCAAAGGTTGTTGTGTTGTCGCCATCTGTCAATGTGTTGGATCTTTTGGTACATCTTCATTATTTTTCAGCCTTGATATTTTCCTTGATCTCAAATCATGTTTCTTATGTAATTCAACCTGCATAAGATCAGTAAAATTTTTGAAATATTCATAAATTTATTTCTCATTCAGAGACTCTTCTGTTTCAGCATTAAACTCCTCATTTTCATCATCCTCTATTTCATCTACATACACCGCGAATATTTGGTTATCCTACTCCTTTGAACTCTCTTCTACTACATCTTCAAACCCATCTTCTATACACAAAGGAGGCTATATCTCATCCTGATCCTTTCTTTCTATTTGCATAATATAAATAGGTTTTCTTCTAGATTGTGGGTTAAAATTTCGATTTTGATCCCGCTGAATATGCCTAGGAGGGTTTTTGTTTTAAATTTCTAACTTCACTAGTTTATTTGATAATTTTTAATGACCTTAGTCATATATTCCAATCTCTTATCATGCAAAAATTCTTCTTTCCCCTTTCCATTATCTTGCACTTGCTTCTTTCCTTTAGTTTTTCCTGTTGCAGTCAAGTTTGCTTCAAATTCTAAATAATATGTTTGGATCTTATCCAAGGCAGGGGACCTTCTTTCCCTCAAGGTGAAACCAAAATTCGATTCAAAAGCTCTAGATTAAAAAAAAATTAAAAGAATTAAAAAAAAAAAAAAAAAAGACCATTATACAACTTGTTAAATATTTTAATACAGTCTGCAACATTTTATTCTTGTTTCCTTTTATTAGCCTTAAATTCCATCAAAAAGTACCCATGATCCTTATTTCCCCCCCATATCTGAGTGAAACCATTTTCCAACTCTTCCCAAGTGTTAATCAAATTACCTGGAAGGGTTTTAAACCACTTTCTAGCTTCTCCATCTAAAGAAAAAGAAAACAAACTCAAAACCACATCAAGGTATTTGACATTCAAGTTTTCAGCGAGGGAAAAAAACATAGGAATATGTTTCTCTATTGATATTCATCCTCCCATGTGAAACGAGGAAATAATTTATGGTAGTCTTGTGGCATTGCATTCATTGGTTGAGAAAGGTTTAATGGAGCATATTGATTCAAAAGAGAAGTAGGGACTACCATATTGAGGTTTTGATTAGTACCTACTTGAAAAAAAAAGGTGGAGGGGGTAACAAAGGTATAGGGACTGGTTGTTTCAAAGGAGAAATAGAATGCTATGAAGCTTCAAAATGAATGGTTGTAACTT
The DNA here is from genome assembly GCA_034641835.2 of Pinus albicaulis. Classification (NCBI taxonomy): domain Eukaryota; kingdom Viridiplantae; phylum Streptophyta; class Pinopsida; order Pinales; family Pinaceae; genus Pinus; species Pinus albicaulis. Next base: position 1,247,715,521 of record CM076572.1, on the reverse strand, counting down.
CTTCAAAATATGGGAAAGAAAAATAAACTGACTCAGACGACCTTTCCTCCAAAGTTGGTTCGGGAAAAACTTCCGAGAGGACGCAAGTCATTCTTCAAAGAAATGAAGAGTTTTGATTACCTCTTCTAAATAAAAAATAGAGGTTATTTTATTAGAAATGCTACTTGAGCAGATAAGGTAGAGCTTGGAGTGACTACGGATTTGGCCTTCCAAACCATTCTTGATACTATCTTTTCTAGGTCAGACAAGACTGGAAGTTTTTTCTGCGAGGTATCTGACCTCGTATGTGTTCTTTTGGAAGCAAGGACTATGATTATGATGAAAAATAAAACCTAATCACTCTGTTTTTTCATCAATCAAAGAAATAATTTCTTTAATAAAACCCAGGGAAAAATAACTTCGTGTCTCCGTTCCTTGGCAACGACACCAAAAAATGTCGTCCCTTGAGAAACAATCTCAGGTTGTGTTGAGATCAGTGCTCCAAAAATTTATCATAACTTTTAAATAAAATATTTTTTTCCCTTTCATTTTGAAAACCCCAGAATGTAATACATAAAACCCTTTAATATTTATAATAGAACAATACTCTTCACAATGCCTTCAAATGACGAATACAAATGTAAATGAATCAGATGCAAATGTTGGTGAAAAACTTCTAATAACACGTTGCTTATACAGAATATACTATTTTGGTTTTATAAGAACATGGTTAAAAATAAATGGCATTCAGAATAAAGGAGCGCTTCATTAAGGAACTTAACTATAAATCACATACTTAATATTAGAGACCAATAGCTACATGACATCATTTTGAGAATAAACAAAACACAAGATGGAAAACATAAAAATTAATTGTACTCAACAATATCTGGAAATTATTATGAAAATATTTATTCATCATCATAAATATCAAGTACAAAATCTGTGGTACTCTGAAGTCCAAAATTCCAGAACCTCTTTCATCTTTAGAAAAATTATTTTATACAAAGTTTCAAAATGGACAATTATAAAACGGTCAACTTCCTAAGCTACCTTCTTCTGTGTTGGGTATGTGTTATATTATTTCCATGATTAGTCGCACATGTGGGGGGGTCACAGGTAGGGTGGTAGACCCTCCTGTACGTTGCGCCAGGCATAGCATGGGGGTCACAGGGGGGGCAGTAGCGCCCTAGGAAAAACATTTTGGACCCTATTTTTCATTGGGTGGACCTGCCCATGTTTTTTTTCATTGGTTTTCACATGGTTTTGGGGCATGATGGTTTTCAGTCCCTGGTATTTTGTAGATCCGGTCAATGGGAAATACGGTTATGCTCTAATCTAGGGTTAATGGATTGGGGTTTATGAATGCTTCGGCATGTGTATATATATATATATATATATATATATATATATATATATATATATATATATATATATCTGTGTGTGTGTGTGTGTGTGTGTGTGTTGTAACACTAAAAGGAATATAATGAAAAATCAATCTGGTAGTCCTAATTTGGGATCCAGGGGAAAATATCTGCGTATATTTGTTTTATGTTTTATTCTCTCACTATTTATTTTATGTTTTTAAGATTCGTTTGCGGCTAATTTTTGTACAGGGTTCAAACCTAAATTATAAATATTACATTGAAACTATAAAATAAGTATCTCTTCAGGAAATTAAGTAAAATATTGAATAATCACTTAGTCACTAAGAAGCTTGAGATTCTGGAACAGAGGAGGTTCCTGCGTCTGTATATTTTTTTTGTGGAGACATCCACTCTTTTCATTTTTTTTGCAAGTATACATTTGAATTAAGACAATTTACAAGTTTCACATGTTCCATTATAAAATTTGTAATCCTGGAATATGTTTGTCTTTCTTCAAATAAAGTCTTCATCATCCATAGCAACTGAAATTCTTTGTGTAAATAGTTAACAATAGTGGCTCCCTTAAAATAACAGTCTTCTCATAGGTGTTTCCAATATTTATTTTTTCTTCCACGAGTAGTGTCTCATAGGTTTCCCAAGGAAGTAAATTTCCCTGTTGGTCCCAATAGGATGTTAGGCCAACCCTTTTTCCTTTTATCAAACTGAATATTAAATTTTGTTACTTCTCCCTTGACTCCATTCAACTTTTTCTCTCCAGCTTTCCTATATGAATAATTAATAATCATCCAGTTCAGTTCTAAAACACAATGGGCCATGTCCTCAATCCCAACTTATTTCAATTCTTGTGTAGACTTGGATTTTAAAAAATCAATGAGTTTCTTGGCATATAAATCTCTATTTTGTGACTTTTTCTTATTTACCATGATAATTTCGTTAAGGTCTCTTACACTATTCTTTTCATCTCCAATAATAACAAGTAAATCCCACGCATTCTTAACATTATCAATAATGTCAGTCCATATGATTTCCCTGGCCTGAATAAGGGACATATTCGCTTTTACTTTTTCCTTCAGTTCCTTGATTTCTTAACAAGAATTTTGGTAATACTTCCTGTAATTTTCAACATTTCCTTAGTCATTTTCACCTCTATCTTTGTGACTCCCACTTTGCATGCATCTTCCATGTCTCTTTTAGTCTTTTATAAATAAATCTCAGCGATCCTAAACTATGTCATGACCTGAATTAATTTAGAAGCAAGGTCTTCAGAATCTGATGAAACGACAATAGTACAGACATAAGAGTCCAATTTATTTTGAAACACATCATTCATTTACATAAATTTAGACATCTCTTCATATTTTTGCAATAGAGCTTGCATCAATTGTTCTTTTTCTATTTCCACTTGAGCTACCTCAGTAGCCACTTGGTGTTCACCCGTGGGAAGCTTGAGCTTCTTTTTCAAGGCTTGAATCTCAGATTCAACAATCTGCAATAGCTTTTGAAACACTGATTTATCCCGAGGATCAACTCCAATCTTAATAATGATATTTCTTAATTATTAATTCTATGTAGAGTAAGCCCTTGAATTTTATTTTTGCAATTTCAACTGCTTTATCACCTTACTCAACATATTCTCAGCTCTAACAGCAAATGAAGTAGTCTTGTTTAGATCATTAAAAATCAAATGACCAATCTACATATAAAGGTTAATTTTATCTAGGAGGGGAAAATTCTTTGCATCAACTGTTAAATTAACAATTTTGAAAGTAGAAAAATATGCTACAGTCGTGGTTGAAGGATGAGAAAAACCTATCCTTAGTTCATCCTTTTCTAAATCTATTGCTGACAGCAATCTAGTCTGCTCAGGAGAGATTTGAGCTTATAAATGAGATTATATACTCTCCCTTATCTTATTATTTCTTTCCTAAATCTATGAAATACATTCTTGATAGTTGGAATAGAATCAGGGGATGTGTCCTCAGGAATAGGAGATGAAGGAGTACAGTAAGTTCCCCCAACTGCAAAGAGTATATTGGCATGGTTGATGAACTAATTTCACCCACTGCATTTTCTCTCTTGGATTCTTTCTCTACATCACCCTCCAAATCAATTATTTCTTCTCAACCCTTTTGAGGTTCTTTTCAGTGGGATGTGGGGTTTCCACTTCCATTTGAACAGGTGCAGCAAACAGTCCTCCATTTTCTAGCTTCTCCATCTCTAGTCTGGACTCATGAATGAAAGGAGCATATCCATTTTCCAATCTGCATTTTGAAATTATATGGTATGGGTCATAGGCCCATTTTCCCCTCAAAAAAAAATTCATGTCATCCAACCTCATATGAGCTTCTTCAATTTCTTGTATAGTGTTCAGAATAAATGGGCCCACATTCTTGGGAAACTTGAATAAATGACCCTTTTTCACAGGCACAAAGTGAATTTGATCCACATTGAGACGTTTCACTTTCTTATCTCACTTAAGAATCAATGATATTATAGAAATGAAATTATCGTGAAAAGAAAAAAACCTTCACACACATGTAAACAGAAGAAGAAACTATGTCAAAATACATTACCACATGAATCCCACCAAAATAGCTGCAACTTTGTCAATAAATTCCTACCAAAAGTCTGATACAATAGTGTTCTTTGATCAATACAACAACGTCCAACCCTTGAAATGAGAAAAGAGGTGGAATATATAGGCCAAAACAAACTTCTCCCACTCTCAGGGGTCAAATTCCTGAGTTGTTGAGCTAATCCCCAAGATATTGAACTGAAAACCCAAAGACTAGGGAGGTCAACAAACTCATCCCTAAATTTGGTGAAACTGATTCATTCATCCACAAATACACTTTTATCTAATGTATTTACCCTCTAGTAACCAAAATTAACTTAATTACATTTACATCATCAAATTACATTAGTACAATTCATGAATTCTTTTACCAAACTGGAAAATCTGGAAATTTTTGAAAAAATCAACAAACTGGCAAAAGCGCAGTGCCTTTGGCAGGAGCACAGTGCCTTTGGTAGGAGCGCAGTGCCTTTGGCAGGAGTGCAACACCTGAAGGAGGAGTGTAGCGCCAACTTCAAGGCCACTTTTGGGAGCCTTCCTGAAGTCCAAATTGAGCTCATGATAGCATATTGGAAAGATGCTCCTGTATAGTTTCCAAAAATTCCCTTTGTTTCTAAAAATGATGAATTTAAGGCCTCCAAAAGTGCAATCACCCAACACTGCTCCAAAGCGCAATGCCAGCGTGAAAATAGCGGCAGAAACGTGACTTTTTAGGTGTTTTTGGCCATTTATCCCTGCCTGATTGTCCAATTTTTGAGTGCCAATAGTAAAAATTGAATGTAGAGGGCCTTTTGAATCCAATGGTGGTGGCTATTTTTCATCTCGAGGTTCCTAGAGAAAGTGAAACGCGCTAGGAGTTGTGCTTTTAACAAGCTCATTGTGCTGAATTTCAGTGCAAATTGGTCAAAATGTAGAGAATTACAAAATTTTCCCAAAAAATCTCAAAATTGGTAGATAGAGTTCTGAGTAAGTGCCTTAAGAAATAAAGGAAGCATCAACAAGAATTTCAATTTTTTCCTTGTCCTTTTTCTTGGCTTGGGTTTCCTACAATTTGTCCTTCAACTACTTGATTTTGATGTTGTTGATCTGATTCCTTGTCTTGTACCTATTGGCCATGTTTCTGAGCATGTCACTGTCCTTGTTGGCCTTTTGAAGGAGCTTCTCTAGGTGTAGGTTCACTCTATCAAGCCAAACCTCTCTGTCATCCTCAATCTCTTTTGCAATCCTCTCATCAAAAGTGAGGTTGTCCTCAAGTTTCTATTTTTCCAATGCTTTCTTAAGACCTCTTATTCTTGGTCTTTTCCTGGTGGCTTGATCAGAATCATTTGTGTTTTTCTTCCTAACCTTTAGGAGCTCCAATTCCATGAGTACTTTATTGTAATTTAGCTGTTTTTTCTCTTTCTCAAGGTAGGATATCACTTATCTTGCCCTATCCATGTTATCCTGTAGTTCTTTGATTTGGGCATCCTTCTCTTTGATGATCAAGTTTGAGACTTTATGATAATATTGGACATCCAAGTATACCAAATCAAACTCTGTTTCTTCATCATGAAGATCTGCCTCCTTATGAACAACTTCATCATCCTAATGTACCTGCTTTTTTTATGAAGAAGGCAAGGTACCTTTCATAATCTGTCAAGAAAACACTTGCATAGATCCCCTCTCATAGGTTTTGACCATTTCTCCTTTATTGTCTTCTTCACTGTAGCCCTACTAGATGACCCTGTTTCTTTTTTAGGCACTGATACTGGTGGTGGAATTGGTATAGCGGGCTGATATGGTGGAGTAATAAAGACATAATTCTCAATGAAAGTCTCACAAGAAATTTTTAGCTGATTGAGATGATGAATGAAAATTATCTTGATAATGGAGTGATGAAAAAGGTTGCTCATTTGATTTTCTAGCTCTCTGCTTTGCACTTTGTAGGCCATATTGTCAATGCTCCTGTACAAATAGTGAGGGGTGTTGAGAAATTTCACCCTTGTGAAGTGCATGAGCAACCTGATGTGATATGAGTATAGTCAAGAGAACTTTCTCTCACAAGTGAAGAATTTCGTGATGATCTTCATCATGGGAGAAAATCTATGAAGTAGGTTGATGAAAGGAAAAACCTTCATGTTCTCATTTTTTTTATCTTTACTTGAGGAATGACTCATAGTTCTGGGCATCTATGTTTATGGCCGTGAACCCTTTTTCACCCACATGGGTATCCCTGTGGTTGCAGCAATAATATCTGTGGATATGGTAAAGGTCACCCATGCAATCGTCACTTGATTGTCTTGAATATTGGAGAAGAAAACTCTCGTCAAAGTAGGGTGATTTTGAACTCTGAGGACTAGCTCACAGAAATCAAAGCAACCCACATGTTTGATGCAATTGATTGTCATGGGTGAGGCCATTAACTCTCTAGTTTTGGAAGGCTTAAGCCTAAAAATACTCCCTCCCTTGTGTGTTCTTCTTTCCTCTCTGTCCTCCTCCATGAAATCTCTTACCTCCTCCATATGTTTGTTTTGTTTTTGAAATACCTAGGAAATATGAAGCGGGTAGGAAGTAGGTTTAGGGAGTGGAAATGAGTGTAAGAAAAATAAGGTAAGTAGGGAATGATGTTAGGGAGCTTAGGGAAGTGGTAGGGGGTAGAAAGAATTAGGGAAATGGAGTGGGGAAGTTTTTTACAAGGATGGTGAGGCTACCTAGGAAATTTGCAGCCTAGGATTAGGGTTTTGGGAAAAGAAGCTTGGGAATAAGGAATAATGCTATGTAGGGATAGGGGAAATGTTTTCTGAGATGTGGGAGGGGTAAATTGTGTCTAGGGAAAACAATTTAGCATGTAGGAGTAAAATTAGGGTTTCTTAGCTTTAAAACATGAAATTATGCATGAGGATGGTTATCATCACAAATTTATTATCATGCAACAATAGGAGGTCGTGAAATGATGTACCTTACTTTATATGAGTTGTAAATAACCTCACTTTCTGATTTGACAACTTGGTAGAAGGTTTGAGAGCTTGTGGGAGCTTGTAGAAGAAGTTTGATAGGAGCGCAACGCTCTACACAAGAGCAAAGCGTTGAACGCAGGAGCGCAGTGCTCTTCACAGTAGCGCAGTGCTCTTCACAGGAGCGCATCGCCAAAATGCCAGGAGCGTAGTGCCTCCAAAAAAAAAAGTTCCTTCTTCACTGAAAATTCGATTTTTTAGCCAGGGAAGTGAGAGCTTGATGGATGCGAGTGCAAATGAGCCTCCCCTTGGTCTTTGATGGCCTTTATACCTTGATGAAATTTTTAAAATTGGTCTTGGGACCCACTTTCATTTTTCACACTCAACTTAAACATTTCAATTTTTACCTTTCATTTGATCTTTTGAATTTGATCAGTTGGTGGATTTTTTGAACACTAAGAAATTTGGAACGTTGAATTTCTTGGCAATTGGAACCTTGAGTTTGTAGCTAGTTTCGAACCATGGGTGCTTATTACATATAAAAAACATGAAATTACATATTGAAATTGAAATAAAATTTAAAAATTAATCTTTACATAATAAAAATGTGTTTATTGTCATCTTCTTACTTGCTGGTCTTTTATGTATGTAGATGGTAGTTTGATGGAACTTGAAAACCCTAAGACCTAATCGAAACCCCGACTGATTTAACTTCATGGTGAAATGACTGAAATGGTGATAAAAACTCATGAGTGATGGACACTTAGCAAAGTGATGAAATGATCCAACAAGTAATGAATTTTTTTAAAAGAGTGAGGTTTTGAGCTAGGACTACCTCCGGTGACCAATTTTTTGCATGATGACCTAATGGAATGACAAACATTTCTGAATGGGACCCTAAATGATGTGAAAAAGAGATATTTTGATGACTGGTGGCAGGATGCAAATACTAACACTAACATTGGCTCCAGCTGGGGACGACAACTCCTTCGAGGTGTCAAGAACATTGTAGCAAGTGCCTATGCATTAGACATGGAGTCAAGAGCTAAAGAGAAAACTAAATATTGAACTTTTTAAATGACAAACTAACTCAAGACTTAATTGAAATATTTTTGGAAAACTGACTCAAATTGACAAAAAACTTTGAAAACAACATAAAACCAATGAAACTTTATGGCCTTCACTTCAGGCTCCAAGCTTCGGTGATCCTCTGATTCATACTTTCCAAGAAATTTAAACTGATATTTAAAATGATAGTGGGAAATCTGAAAACTAAATCAATAAATTTAATTCTTAAGGAGCCTTTCATTGACCAATCCTCCTAAAACTTCTTCTCCATTCTTCTCCTATAATAGAAAATTATTTTGTCCTCGATTAGTTGAGATCTTTTAGGGCCCTTTCCATAGGTTCTCAAACTTTCTGCGCTTCCCTTTTTCTTCGTTCCTTGCATCCCATCGGAGTACCAAATACTCAATACTGAAATAGTCCACCTTCGTCTTGCAGTCATATACCTTCTTTACCTTTTCATGCAACTTTGAGGTGGTCTGAAATACCTCATCTCTTGTTTTCTAAAGGTGGATCATCTGACCGATCCGATGTTGTACATCACTTTCTTCACTTCCTGATTCTTGCAACAATTTCATGACCGAAACTGCAAGTGATGTAGGAAAAATAGTCTCTACACCATAAACCAACTAAAAGTGGAAATTCCTATTGATTTCTACTACTCATGTTGTCCACCCATAAAGCATTCACAGGCTTCTTCTACCAATTCTTCTTGTTTGCTTCCATCATTTTTTTATGATATTAATCATAGATTTATTAGAGGATTATGCAAAGCCATTACCTTGTGGATAGTAGGCAATTGAGTGTCCTAGTTTGATGTTATTCTTGTCACATAACTCAACCGTTATCTTAAACTTGAATGCAACTGCATTGTCGATAATGATCTTATGAGGGCAACCAAAATGAGACAAAATGTTAGTCTCTAAAAAATTGGATAATCACTAAATATGTTTCTTGCATTGTCAGTATCGCTTCGATCCACTTGGTGAAGTAATCCGTGGGTGTTAAGATCCAGCTATGTTGTGCGGACAAAGTAGGGTGTATCTCTCCGATAAAGTTGAGGCCCCACTACTAGAAAGGTGCATGAACTGAAATAGGCCTCAATGGTAATGGAAGAAGTTTTATTTTGACTTGAAACACTTGACACTCATGGCAACTCATCATTGTCTTGTACAAGTCTGCAAAAAGAGTTGGCCAATAGTGCCCATCCCTCAACACTTTTTTAGCTGTGGTCTTCCAAAAGAGATGGCCTCCACTGTCTCCTCTATGGAAATAATTCATGACATTTTTAGCTTCATTCTCTACTAAAAGGTTCATAAATATACCTCCGAGGTCTTTCCAATAAAGAGAACTATCCCAAATGTAGTAATTGGATCGTTTCAACTTCAGGGACCTATCGTTTCTCTTAGACATGCCTGGGGAAGGATTTAAGTGCTGAAGAACATATATTATGTCTGATTACCATGGAGACGAAAGAAAAATATTAGATACTTGTATAAGAGTGCAATCCTTTCCTTCATTAGTAAATGTTGCAATGAGGTTGATGTCTAGAGCATGTAAGTTTGACTCAGCCATGAGCTTACCTAAGCCCTGACCTTGATCAAATTTTTAGGCTTCATCTCGAGGTCGTATTCTAGCATTGTTGCTATCCATTTCCCTCTTCTACCTTCTGGCTCTGTCTACATAATAACATCTTTTAAAACTCCATTAGGAACATGAGCGAGAGTATGTGAATGTAGGATATATACATGGAAATATTGCAATGCTTTTACCAAAACCAAAGTTTGCTTCTCTATGATATTACACTGAAGAGCTGCATCCCTGATGGATCGATTGAAAAATGCAATAGGTTGCTCGAACTTGTCTGTCTTTTGCATTAATATTGTAGCTATGGTTTGCTCAGAGGCGAATGAGAATATAATAAAATCAATAGTGTAATCAGGGATTATTAAAACAGGGGCGGTAGTCAAAGAAAACTTCACTAAGTTTAAATACTTCTTGGCATCCTCATACCAATTACCTCATTTTCCTTTTTCAACATGTTGGTCATTTCCCGAAGATGCTCTGCCAAATTTTGAATAAATCTGCGTAAGAAGTTCATCTTAACGTTGAAAGCTTGAATTTCATTTTTGTTGAGAATTTAGAGGGCTGGGGTTTAATTCAAATTCTCTTCTTGATAATTACTTATGAGCTTACTTGAGTTACTTGTCTTCTCTTTGTTATCTTATTTAGTCTTTCATCAAGTCAATTATAAAAAATACACAAGACACAAAATTAGGCTCCTACAGCCAGGGAAAAATCTCTCCCTCTTGGAGAGGAAAACCTGCAAAGAATCCTTCTTATAGATCTTCAAATGACAAGTACCTTGACCAAGACTCAAACCCTTGACCTAGGTATGCTTCCAAAACCTTGTCACTTCTTCTATGTCTTCCTCCAATGCCAATCTTTCTTTCTTCATCAATGTGTACTGATCAACATAGAGAACTTGGTCTCTAATACTTCGTATATAATGGAGATGTAGAAGCTTTGAGTAGGAAGGTAAATCATAGATTTACCTTCCTCCTTTTCCATACTTCTTTATAACATAATCAACTTCATTCATAGCTTCATAATGCTTCACAACAAATATGCTTGAACCAGACCTTTTATTATGTTGTGCTTATCTTGTACTTATTCAAATTTATGGCACTACTGTATATAACATCAATGTATCAAGATATACGTATAAATATTATAGATATATTTTTTACCTTGATTCAAATACATAAATACCAGATATGTTCTATTCACATAGAATACTAGACTTCTCTGCCATCCATATTAGCCACAAAAGAATTCACATTTTCTTCAAAGTAATCCGTACGTTCAGCTGTGATTTATCTGCACGAGAAACCATGTTCTTGTCTGCATCTCTGGCACATAGTAATTCACATCCAAGTCAAACCAATCCGCATTGAAAAACCTTCAACTAGTCTCCCAAAAATATGCACTGTATTTTCTGTTTTAAGTCTGCACTTCTAGTCAGAGAAATTCGCATTTTTTTCTCTCACTAAAATTCGCAATACCATCCAGAGCCATCCGAATGGTTATCCCTTTAAATCATCCGCATTGTTCTTCTCATTAGCCCGCATTGTTATCTCTGCACTTGTCTTTAGAATATCCACAATTGATCAAAACTAAATCCACAATTCTTGCTTTTTGTAAATGATCTGCAGTTTTTGTGTATATATATGGAGAACGTTCAGTTAATTTAGGCCGACCATACCTCTTACAAGTAGGCTGACTTTTCATTCTCTAGAGATGCCGACTTGATACATCAATATAACATTTCTTTGAGCATTTGAGTGAGGGATAATGAGAGCTACTCTTCCATAGTTTTTGGACTTGGTCTTGGAGCATTTCTAGATCCTTCGTATATGACACTTATCACATTTATATCAAGAAGAAAAACCCTATTAGACATCAAGAAGAAGTTTATTTAACCTATAATAAAATCTTGCTCATGACACACATGAAGCAAGTACAAAACACATTTTTTTATCTTTGTCTTCTTCTTTATAAAATACATAATTACATAGTCAATATGAAGACTGACCTAGTTACACTTTTCAAAACTCCCTCTTAACTAGGGAGGTATTCATACAAGTACATGGTCACTTTCAAACAAAATAATCTCATAAGAAGAATTAGATTGGTAATCACATCTGTATAGCATCATATCAACCAACATTGTCTTAGTGCAAGGCCTTGACTAACAACCCCATCTCTCAATGAGAAAATGGGCTACAATGCTGGCAAGACACATGACTTATAGACACCTTCGTCATTGTCTCTCCAAGGTACATACTCCACCCGGGTGTTCCCAAAGTATGACCTTATTGGATTATTCTTCACTTGGGTAGATAGCCCTCAAAGAATTTAGTCCCTAACTGATCCAGGTGGATATCGGTGGCCACCCACCTATTCCATTTGGACCCGCACCATCAATTCTTGCAACTTTTCACTTTCTGCACAACTTACTATTTTTACCAGGTTTTCAGGTCCTGCACTCCCGGAGCCGTTTTGAGGCCTTAACGATCCAAGTGGACATTGATGGCCACCCACCTATTCCATTTGAACCCCCACCATCAGTTCTTTTAGTTTTTAAGTTGCAACACAACTTACTATTTTTAGCAATTTTTCGGGTCTTGAACTTCTGGAGCAGTTTTGAGGCCCTAAATGACATTTTTTGGGAAAACTAGGAGCAACATGGGTCCATGGAATAGATCTTTCTAATGAGCTATTGAGTGCGTCAAATGGAGATCAGATGCCAAAGTTACGTCCCCGGGAAGTTGAAACACCAATTTACCCAAATGGGACCCACAGTTTTGGCGCTTCATCTCCTAGGGTTAGGTTTTTGGACGTTTCAATTTTTCCATTTTTTCTGAATAATAAATAGGCCCTCGAGCCTCATTGTAACATAGTTCAGAGGTCTGTAGCTGCCACATCTCTTCTCATAGATTCACTATTAGCACCCTAGCTATTTTATTTCCATTATGTTTGTAAGCATATTTCTGTTATTTGATATTAATGAAATGAAGCATTATTTCCACTGCATCTCTATGTTTATGGTTATTTCTCTATTTTTTTGTGTTCCTGCATAAAATCTGGATCCTACACTTATATTGAATTCCCTAACACATTCTCAAAGAGTTTCAAATGCCAGATGATTACCCAATCCTCCATTTTGTCTTCCCAAGACCAGAATGATGTGTCTATCTCTCCCTCTCAACCAGGGAGGACCTATTCCACAAGGGAATGTACTCATTCCATACAAGGAATGTACCTAAGCTCATTCTTAGAAATTACCAAGTTTATTCCAAGTAAGAAACTTATCATCATGCTCCCTCTTAACCAGGGACCTCCACTAGCAATGGAAAGACACCCAGCTGCTCATGGAGAATTATTGTCCTCGATGTCACGGATTTTGATATTGAGGAATCTTAAAATTTTAGCTTCATAGGGCATAGATCATCCATCACTTTCATCCTGAGTCGTGTCAGCTGTTAGAAAGTGATTTATCTGACTTCCTTATCTAGTCCACTATTGTGCCATGTTGCTTTCCTCTGAATCATCTCCCAGGATCATAAATCCTTTCTCATGATTAGCATCTCTGCACAAATTCATCTAGATAAACATTTACATATGAAATTTTAAAAGAAAATTTACCTCAGTGATGATATTTCACCATGACATCTTCCTGTAAGCATCGGTATCCTTCATACATATTGACACATCTCCTAATGATATGTTTTTCCAAGGGTCTTCTTCTTTACTAGACTTTTGTCAGAGTCTACATATATTTCAAAAGATCTCCTTGTCACATCTTCTTGGCCTCCGGATGATAATTTCCTCTTGACATGGTTGCATTTCATGATCTCTTCCTCTCTGAACATTCTTGATTCCTTTGTCTAGCAGACCTTGAGTGTCTCCTTTGTCTAGCAGACCTTGAGTTTAGCACCTTAGCTTTGATACCATGCTGAGAATTTAGAGGGCTGGGGTTTAATTCAAATTCTCTTCTTGATAATTACTTGTGAGCTTACTTGAGTTACTTGTCTTTTCTTCATTATCTTATTTATTCTTTCATCAAGTCAATTATAAATAATACACAGGACACAAAATTAGGCTCTTAGAGCCATGGAAAAACCTCTCCCTCTCGGAGAGGAAAACCCACGAAGAATTCTTCTTATAGATATTCAAATGACAAGTACCATGACCAAGACTCAGACCCTTGACCTAGGTATGCTTCCAATACCTTGACACTTCTTCTATGTCTTCCTCCAACGTTGATCTTTCTTTCTTCATCAATGTGTACTGATCAACATAGAGAAATCGGTCTCTAATCCTTCGTATATAATGAAGATGTAGAAGCTTTGAGTAGGAAGGTAAATCATAGATTTACCTTCCTCCTTTTTCCATACTTATTTATAACATAATCAACTTCATTCATGGCTTCATAATGCTTCACAACAAATATGCTTGAACCAGACCTTTTATTACGTTGTGCTTATCTTGTACTTATTCGAATTTATTTCATTACTGTATATAACATCAATTTATCAACATATACGTATATATATTATAGATATATCTTTTACCCCGATTCGAATACATAAATACTAGATATGTTATATTCACAGAGAATACTATACTTCTTTTCCATCCATATTAGCCACAGAAGAATTTTCATTTTCTTCAAAGTAATCCATATGTTCAACTGTGATTTATCCACATGAGAAACTCTGTTCTTGTTCACATCTCTGGCACATAGTAATTTACATCCAAGTCAGACCAATCCGCATTGAAAAACCTTGAACCAGTCTCCCAAAAATCTGCACTATATTTTCTGTTTTAAGTCCAAACTTCTAGTCAGAGAAATCCGCATTTCTTTCTCTCACTGAAATTCACAACACTATCCAGAGCCATCCAAACGGTTGTCCCTTTAAATAATCTGCATTGTTCTTCTCATTAGCCTGCACCGTTATCTTTGCACTTGTCTTTATAATATCAGCAATTGATCAGAGCTGAATCCACAATTCTTTCTTTTTGTAAATGATCTGCAGCTTCTGTGTATATATATTTAGAACGTTCACTTAATTTAGGCCAACCATACCCCTTATAAGTAGGAAAACTTGTCATGCTATAGGGAGGCCGACTTGATACATCAATATAAAATTTCTTCTAGCATTTGAGTGAGGGATAATGAGAGCTACTCTTCCATAGTTTTTGGACTTGGTATTGGAGCATTTCTAGATCCTTCATATATGACACTAATCACATTTATATCAAGAATACAAATGCTAGATAGACATCAAGAAGAATTCTATTTAACCAATAATAAAATATTTCTCATAACACACATGAAGCAAGTAAAAAATACATTTTATTATCTTTGTCTTCTTCTTTATAAAATACATAATTACATAGTCAATATGAAGACCGACCTAGTTACACTTTTCAACACTTTTTACTGCGCAGAAAGTCAAACTATTGAATTTCCTCATCTTGAGAAGGGTCAATTCAGATGCCATCATTGGAGATGATGTGACTAAGAATTTTTTCCTCTTCCATGGCGAAAATTCTCTTTTTCAGATTAAGAGAAATTCTAAACTTCATGCATATCTGAAATATGATCCTTAAGTGATAAAAGTGTAGATCATCATAATGAGAGAAGACCGTTAAATCATCTAAATATACCACTAAGAAAACATCTTTCAAAATCGGAAAAGGCTATGTCCATGGCTTGTTGAAAGGTGGCCCCTGCATTCTTGAGTCCTAATGGCATATTAGTTTATTTAAACATGCCCCAAGTTGTTGTAAGGGAAATTTTGTCTTTATCCTTCTCATTCACTAAAATCCAGTTGTATCTTGAATATCCATCAAGGAGAGAAATCCGGGAAGCTCCAACCACTCTTCGTAGTATGGGATCCATTTTGGGAAGGGGATAATTATCCTTTAGTGACACCTTGTTTAAGTTTCTAAAGTCAATGCAAAGCCTTATTTCTCCAGTCTTCTTTCTTACTGGGACTAGATTTGATATCCAATCAGAAACTCTGATAGGAACAATGATGCCAAATTTGTAAAGTCTATTCACTCAATTTTCTATCTATGGTAGAAATATCGGGTTGATACTTCTTATCTTTTTATTGAAGTGCTTTTAATTAGGATTAATTGGAATGGTGTGATGAATGATATTCTTATCATAAACCTTCGATTCTGCATAATCCCACGTGAAAACATCTGAAAATTCAGAAAATAAATCAATATATTTGTCTTTTACCTTAGAATATAAATACTCGGACATTTTTACCATCTTAGGCTTGTTCTATGTCCCAATGTTTACGTCCTCCACACCTTTCTCTGTAGGAACCAATGTTGTCTTCCTCGCTACATCATCCTGATCAAACAATTCTTCCAAAGTTATGAGACCTTTTGGAATATTTTTATCCTTCAACTCTAATATATCAACCTAAGTGGCTTTGATGACTTGGTCATCCTTGTCATAAACTTTATCAATCACAGAATTCTCGAATTCACCTTCATTTTGCAGAAAATTGTTAACTTGTTGATCATCCCAAAATAATTGCCAATATTGCAAGTTATCAAGAACTATAGGCCGATGTTTTACATGAGTTTAAAATTTCTTGATAGAAAATATAGGGATTTTGAAATTCCTTGTTGTTGTAGCAAGCGAATCTGCCATGAGATTCTGGCTTCTCGACACTACTGAAAAATTGTATTCGGGAAACATCTTTAGGATATCCAGTACAAAATTCCTATACGCTTTCATTCATGGATGCTTGGCCTAGTATACCCCTTTCACCTATTTTATCACAAGTTCAAACTCACCATATATTGAAATTCTTCTTGCACCCAGCTTCTTCAGGATCTTGAGGCCTTTGATCAATGCATCATATTCCACCTCATTGTTAGAAAAATAAAAGGCCAACATGTATGAACATAACCTTACATTTTTGGGCACATTTCCTGGCTGATGGAGAGGACTGTAAATCCAAATTTTGATGCATGCCCGTCTTTACCGAAGGCACCATCAAAATCCATGGTCCAGAGACGATTCATTAGGGGAATTTTGAGGTCTGAAATGGGCCTCCTAAGGAAATTATAAAGTAATAGTGGAAATAATAAAATAAAATTTGATTACATCATCAAATTTTGGAGGGAAAAAAGAAAAATCTATTTTATGTTATTATTTTATTGAAAACTTTGGGAGATAAGTTGAAAATAGGAGTTTAAAAAGTAGTTTTATTATTTTATTATTTTTTTATATTTTTACCCTTTTACTTAAAATATGGTGAATCATCCCACATGGTTGACATGATCATCTTGAATCCTACTGGTTCTCATAAAGTTTATTTTGGCTGTACATTTTTCTTAGGAGGCCCATTTTAGACCTCAAAATTCCCCTAATGTTCATCTTCTAGGTGTTGAAATTATGATTTCTATTTGGATTGATCTGTTCGAGCCACTTCTTGATTCTGTTCTAAAATATTTTCTACCTTATCTAATGGCTACTTTGAAGGATTAGGTAGATTTTATTTTCCATCTTCTAAAACTTCTCTAATACAATTGAAATTTTTTGGAACATCTTTTACTTCTATAATCTGGCTATCTTCATAATTCAAACCGCTATCATTAAACAAAATAGATGATTCTAGATCTATATCTACAACTTTAATCGGATGATTGTTAGTCTTTTATTCATTGGTTACCATGTATTTCATCTTTGTTTCCCGGTACAACTTTCTCAATTGTCTGAAAACTAGGATGGTTGCATAAGAAAAGTCTAGTTACAAAGTGCCTCTCAACTTCGCTCCCCAAGATCTCTACAGAAACATACCAAACTGTGGCGGTATATGAGCTATGACCACATCCATCAAGGCATTCTTTGTTGGAATCTATTCTAAGGAAACTACCAAATCCTTAATGAGGCCAAGACAACAGACTCTACCTGAATCAAAGAAATACAAGTCATGGTAAGGACGAGTAATATCTATGCCCAATTTCTCCATAATGGCTTTCTGAATCAAATTGTGGGAAGCTGTAGAGTTGAGCATGGCATTGTGAAGGATATTTTGGTGGATTCTGAGACTCAAATAGAATGGGGGAGCTTTACTATCCTCTAACTGGTCGTCTATTGCTGGACCAAAGATAAGTTCAAGTTGGTCATCTTTGACATTAAGTATATCAGATGAAGGATCTACTTTTAACATTTTGGCTACATGAGAATTATATGATTATTCTTGACAAGTTCAATTAAAGGTATTGACACTTTCAATTTGGAAATTTCAGTTTCTAAGCTGAAAGGCATGGATTTGTCTACCTCTTTAATGATTTCTATTTTGTTGGCATGATTCTTTGATGTAACTTCTTTCCTTTAGCATTCCTTTTCTTTACCTGATGAGCTTGTAGATGGTGGATTATCTTTGTTCTAAATTGCAACTGCAAGTTATTTTCCTTTATTCTGATTACCTTGAGAATTTTTTTTGGTTGAGTTTTTTTTTTTGAGATGTTCGCTTCTGAATAGGAGTTATTGGGACATCTATACCCCTCAATGTGTACTGCCTCTTCTCCGAGTTGAGGGCATTCAAGTATCCTCTAATAATCATCAGATTCAACCTCCAACTGATGATCCTGAGCTAAAATATAGTCTTCATCGTTGGGCACATCCATCTTGTTGACATACTCTTCATTTTATGTCAAAAATATGGGATAACCATCAGTTGTAAAAAAGTGGTTTTGTTCAAAAATATGATCTTCTTCTTCTTCCTCACCTCCTTGAGCACAATTTTGCTGCAAGGGTGTCTGAATTTTTTGTGGTTTTGCTGGTTGCTAGGGCGCCCTCTATTCCCTTTACTTAATTCTGAATTGAGGCTTCTGTTGTTGTCCTTTGAAGTTAGTATTTCTAACTTGTGGTTTCGGATGCCTTTCGGTGATAAACATCCTGTCAACCATCCTTTATATTGTTCTTATCAAGGTGTCTAGTTTAACATCAGAGGATGATGATGTGTATTCTTTGATAGTTACTCTTCTTTCACCCTTAATTTTTGACTTCTTTATGGAAAAATTAGCTTCTACACTAATTGCATTTTTCTGCATGTCTTCTAATGTAGCAGGATTCCTTTCTCGCAACTGATAGGCCATGTATGGATCAAACCATCCAGGTAATGCAAGAGGGCCAACCCTGGAGTAGGTTTGATCTCATTTGGAATGGAATTGATTACTCTGTTGAATCAGGCAATGAAGTCTTGTTCTGATTCATTTGGTTCTCTTTTCAGATTATTGTATTCAGAAATGATTCATCATGGATTCTTATTTACCTCCCATCGGGCTATGAAAGAATCTATCAACTGATTTGAAATGGCTATGGAATTTTCATTTAATGATCTGAACCATACTTTAACTTCTCCTGAAAATCTATGACCTATGATTCTCATCTTAGCATCATCTTCATCTACTTCTTCCGGATCAATAAAGCCGACGACTTTAACTATATGTTGTTTTGTAGTGATTGAAGAATTTTCATCAAAAATTGGGAGTCTCTGGCCATAACCTTGTGGTAAGGCATGGAGTTGACATGGTAAGATGAGGGGTGAAAATATGGCCATAATTCTAGCTGAATGAATTACAAGAGTGACAATAGGAAAAGATCTAAATCTATCAAAATGTCTTCTTTGAAAAAGAAACAACAATCTAGTTAGGTTTTCTAACTTTCTTTCATGGAAGATAAGGACAATGAAGTCATACATGAAGGGAGATATAAGAGCCCAAAATATTCTTACAGAATCCATAAAAGACTCTCATCTTCGTTGTATCAAATATAAAATCATCAAAAGGAATATATGAGAAATTGGTGGAGCTATTCTCTGAGAGTACTGTAGGAGAAGTAAAATCTTTGAGATCATCTGCAGGAAGAGGGAGAATCATCTGCCAGATGAATGGGGAAACTTCACTTAAAAATTAAATAGGAAGAAGGAAGCCACACCATTCCATGATTTAGGGTCTCTATGTAAAATAGAGGAAAAAATATTGAAAAGCCAAAGGTATTACAGGATCAAGTGAAGGGAATCAAGCCTTTGTTGAATAGATAATGAAGTAGATGGTGTCGATGAGGAAACAAAAACTGACTGTGATTGTTTCAGGATGGGTATTGACTCTTGTTGATATTGGAATATGGCTTTTTCCGACTGGTACTGAAGTTGGTTTGCTAAAATTTCAAGTCTATAGAATTGACTCTAGACTTTAGTGTCAAGGTCTGATTCATACTTAGTTTCTTCAAAGGGTAGATTTTCTTCAAGTTTTGAATAACTAAGATCTAACTCAAATAATTATTTTACCTCAGAAAGCCTTAATGGGTCAAAGACTATATTAGATAATGAGGTTTCAGACTTAAATCGAAACAAAGACAACTCAAATTTTAAATCAAATGTTATATCTTCAAGAGATATAAATTTTGTAGGAAGGGAAGAAAATATTACCAATGGGATTGGATTTGAATTAATTTTTGTAGCTTTATATCTATGCTTCCGAACAATCCTCTCTGGATCTTTGACTGGATCATTTGGATTAGGATTGGGATTTGATCTAGTGTATTTGCTCGAAGACAAAACGTTCATTGTTTAGCAACTTGGTTCTCTGTAAATTTTTCAGATCAACCTTAATGAAATCTTAGACCTATCATCCAAGGCAAATAATTTGAAGAACTAATGGTACAACAAGGAAATATCTGCCTCTTTCATCCCCAATATGGTCGCCAATATTTGATCATTCTAACAGATCTCTGAGGCTGAGAAGAGACTAATAAAGGTAACCAAAAACCAATATTTTTCCAAGTTGCTAGCCCTACTAGGAAGGAGAGGGCTCTCTCCAATGGATCTCAACCAATATGAATGGATCAATGAGATACTATGCTAGGTGTAGTAGCACAAGGGTTTGGTTTATTTTTGAGGTGTTGGATGGTGAATAGGTCAAAGAGGAAACTACGTCAGGGAAAAATGTCTAGCAATTGCAGACATCGTATGGGGAGAGGTAGGTAGGTACTTTAACACTTTAAGGAGGTTTTATGGAGTGAATTAGACTGATGAGTTGCTAAAAATAGCATGACATACATGAAATTTTTTTAAACTAAAGAAATGAAACACTTTTATGATGATTCTCCCAAAATAGAGCATTAAAAATAAATTCTTATTATCTCACTTAAGAATCAACCATATTATAGAAATGAAATGATCATGGAAAGTAAAAAACCTTAACACATATGTAAACAGAAGAAGAAAATATCTCAAAATACATTACCACGAGAATCCCACCAAAATAGCTGCAACTCTGTCAATAAATTCCTGCCAAAAGTCCGATACAATAGTGTTCTGTGATCAATACAACATCATCCAACCCTTGCAATGAGAAATGAGGTGGAATATATAGGCCAAAACAAACTTCTCCCACTCTCAGGGGTCGAATCCCTGACTTGTGGAGCTAATTCCCAAAATACTGAACTGAAAACCCAAAGACTAGGGAGCTCAACAAACTCATCCCTAACTTTGTTGAAACTAATTCATTCATCCAAAAATACATGTTTACCTAATCTATTTACCCTATAGTAACTAAAAGTACTTAATTACATTTACATCATCAAATTACATCAGTAAAATTCATGAATTATTTGATCAAACGGAGAAAATCTATAATTTTTTGAAAAAATCAACAAACTGGCAAAAGCGCAGTGCCTTTAGTAGGAGCGTGGCACCTGAAGCAGGAGCGTAGTGCCAACTTCAAGGCCACTATTTGAGGCCTTCCTGAAGTCCAAATTGAGCTCATTATAGCTCATTGGAAAGCTTCTCCTATCTTTGGTTACTGAAAATGATGAGTTTAAGGCCTTGAAATGTGCAATCACCCAACACTTTTCCAAAGCGCAGCACCAACCTGAAAAATAGGGGCAGAAAGGTGATGTTTTAGGTGTTTTTGGGAATTTATCCTTGCCATATTGTCCAATTTTTTAGTGCCAATAGTAAAAATTGAATGTAGAGGGCCTTATGAATCCAATGGTGGTGGAAACGTTTCATTTGGAGGCTCCTAGAACAAGCTCTTTGTGCTGAATTTCAGTGAAATTTTGTCAAAATGCAAAAAATTACAAAAAGTTTCCCAAAAACTCCCAAAATTGGTAGATAGAGAACTGAGGAAGATTCTTAAGCAATGAAGGAAGCATCAACAAGTATTTCAATTTTTCCATTGTCCTTTTTCTTGGATATGGTTTCCTTCAATTTTTCCTTCAACTACTTGATTTTGATGTTGTTGATCTGATTCCTTGTCTTGTACCTATTGGCCATGTTTCTAAGCATGTCTTTATGCTTGTTGGCCTTTTGAAGGAGATTCTCCAGGTGTAGGTTCACTCTATAAAGCCAAACCTCTCTGTCATCCTCAATATCTTTTGCAATCCTCTCCTCAAAAGTGAGGTTTTCAGCCTCAAGTTTCTGTTTTTCCAATGCTTTCTCAAGACCTCTCGTTCTTGGTCTTGTCTTGGTGGCTTGATCAGAATCATTGGTTTTTTACCTCTTAACCTTTAGGAGCTCCAATTCCATGAGAACTTTCTTTTAATTTAGCTATTTTTTCTCTTGCTTAAGGTAGGAGATCACATATCTTGCTCTATCCAATTTATCATGTAGTTCTTTGATTTGGGCATCCTTCTCTTTGATGATCAAGTTTGAGACTTGATGATCATCTTGGAAATCCAAGTCTACCAAATCAAACTTTGTTTCTTCTTCATGAAGATCTGCCTCCTTATGAACAACTGCATCATCATGATGTACCTACTTTGCTGATAAAAATGGCAAGGTCCCTTTCACAATATGTGGAGCAAACACTTTCCTAGGTCCCCTCTGATAGGTTTTGACCTGTTTTTCCTTTTTTGTCTTCTTCATAGCAGGCCTGCTAGATGATCCTGTTTATTTTTAAGGCACTAATACTGATGGTGGAATTGGTCTAGTAGGCTGAGATGGTGGACTAATGAAGACATCATTCTCGATGCAGGTCTCCCAAGCAATTTTCAGTTGATTGAGATGATGAAGGAAAATTATATTGATAAGAGAGTGATGAAAAAGGTTGTTCATCTAATGTTCTGGCTCTTTTCTCTACACTTTTTAGGCCATCTTGTCAATGGTCCTATAGAAATAGTGAGGCATGTTGAGAAATTTCACCCTTGTGAAGCGCATGAGAAACCTGATGTGATATGAATACAGTCGGGAGAATCTACCCTCACAAGTGAAGTATTTCATGATGATCTTCATCATGGGAGAAAATCTGTCAAGTAGGTAGCTGAAATGAAAAACCTTCTTGTTCTCATTTTTGTATCTTGGTTTGAGAAATGATTCATAGTTTTGGGCATCTAAGTTTATGGCCTTGAACCATTTTTCACCCACATTGGTTATCCCTATGGCTGCAGCAATAATATCTTTGGAGATGGTAAAGTTCACTCTGCAAAGGTCACTTGATTGTCTTGAAGATTGGAGATGGAAAATTTGGTCACAACAGGTTTATGTTGAACTCTCTGGACTAGCTCACAGAAATAAAAGCAACCCACATGTTTGAAGCAACTGACTGTCATGGTTGAGGCCATTAACTCTCTAGTGTTAGATGGTTCAAGTCTCTAAATCCTGCCTCCCTTGTTTGGTATTCATCCCTCTATGTCCTCCTCCATGAAATCTCTTTCCTCCTCCATGTGTTTGTTTTGTTTTTGAAAACCCTAGGAAATGGGAAGGGGGGTAGGAAGTAGGTTTAGGGAGTGGAAATGAGTGTAAGAAAAATTAGGGAAGTAGGGAAGGGTGTTAGGGAGCATAAGGAAGTGGTAGGGGATAGAAATAATTAGGGAAATGGGGTGGGGAAATTTATTAGAGGGATAGTGAGGCTGCCTAGGAAATTTGCATCCTGGGATTAGGGTTTTGGGAAATGAAGCTTGCGAATAAGGAATATTGCTATGTAGGGATAGGGGAAATGTTTTCTGAGATATGGGAGGGGTAAATTGTGTCTAGGGAAAACAATTTAGCATGTAGGAGTAAAATTAGGGTTTCTTAGCTTTAAAACATGAAATTATGTGTGAAATGATGTAACTTACTTTATAGGAGCTGTAAATAACCTCACTTGATGATTAGACTACTTGGAAGAAGGTTTGACAGCTTGTGGGATCTTGTAGAAGAAGTTTGGCAGGAGCGCAGTGCTAAACGTAGGAGCACAGTGCCAAAATGCCAAGAGCGCAACGCCTCCAAAAAAAAATGCCTTCTCCATTGAAAATTCAATTTTCTAGCTGGGGAAGTGAGATTTCGATGGATGAGAGTGAAAACAAGCTTCTCCTTGGTCTTTGATGGCCTTTATACCTTGATGAAATTTTCAAAGTTGACCTTGGGACCCACTTTCCTTTTTCACACTCAACTTAAACATTGCAATTTTTACCTTTCATTTGATCTTTTGAATTTGATTAGTTGGTGGATTTTTTGAACACTAAGAATTTTAGAACTTTGAATTTATTAGTAATTGGAACCTTAATTTTGTAGCTATTTTGGAACCATGAGTACTTATTACATATAAAAAACATGAAATTACATATTGAAATTGAAATAAAATTTACAAATTAAGCCTTACATAATAAAAATGTGTTTATTGTCACTCTCTTACTTGTTGGTCTTTTATGTATGCAGATGGTAGTTTGATGGACCTTGAAAACCCTAAGACCTAATGAAAAACATGATTGAATGAACTTCATGGTGAAATGACTGAAATGGTGATAAAAACTCATGACTGATGGACACTCAGCAAAGTGACGAAATGAGCCAGCAAGTAATAATTTTTTTTAAAAGAGTGAGGTTATGACCTAGGGCCACCTCCAGTGACCAAATTTTTGCATGATGACCTAATGGAATGACAAAAATTTCTGAATGAGACCTAAAAATGATGTGAAAAAGATATATTTTGATCATTGGTGCTATGATGCAAATATTGACACTAACAAATAACATTTGTGTTGTTCATGGTGTTGGGTTTGTAGCATCACATGAATTGTAATTCATCGACGGTCGAATTAGTGAAACTTGTCAACTTTTTAACTCCGTGCTATTTAAGCTATGGTCCCACTCTGACTGCATTCAATTACTCCGACAAGTGCTTAGTGCATCATTCATTCAAAATCATTTTTTTTATATTCACTATTTTTTTTTACAAAAAATTGAAATATATACAACACATGAAATGATAAAATGAGTCACAACACCCGTTATCATATATTTTTGTTGTGTTATGATAGGGTATTTATGTCATCTTCCAAGGATTTTTCAACTGGTCGAGTTTCCATGTCTTCCACCAGGCTTCATCATTGCAACTAGGACCTTTGTCAGGTTCTCTAGCACTTGCTGGATTCACTACACTTTTACAAGGTATGATTCAAATATCTTGGGTATTTTATCCCTTAAATAAAACTAAGAGACACCAAGAAACTTTTTGGCTTTGCGCAGGCACCCAAGGGTAGTCGATTTTGGTTATAACATGGAGTGTGGACCTATATCTTACAACAAGATTTCTATTTGGCTTTCCCTTTTGTGGATATCTTTGAGTACAACCCAGTGAAAAGTTAGGGTTCTTAATTTTGGTTTACTGTAATAGATACCTAGTACTAGTCTCCCATGAGTAATTTGGATCTAGGTTTTAATGAATTCTAGTTTAAAATTTTTTACAGTTAATCATTTGACTGATATATGTATTAAGTTTTTTCTTATACAAATTTATGTCGCTAGACACTTTTAATTTTTTGTTATGAAGTTCTCTCCATTCGAATCTCTATTTTTGTATGTGTTTTTGTTAATAACATATGGTGACTGTTCTTTTCTTATTGCATATTGTTTTTATGTATCATTTTTTAGAAAATAAATTATAATCTTCTGCATGCATTTCTAGAAATATATATAAAGTTGTTTTTTTTCTCATATGATGCTGATGATGGTGGTGGTTAACGTCCACTGAGACCAAACGTTGGTCTATCAGACCTATAATCTTCTTATTTCTTAATTGTCTGGCTTCTCATATTTCTTGGCAAGATTGGTGTTGTAGCTTTCATTTTCTTCTCTACGGTCTTCTAACTTCCTTTATCTTCCACTTCCTTCATCTCTTCTAATTCTTGGGACACTAGTGTCTTATCGTCGGGGTCTAGGAGGTTTTTTTTGCTGCTAAATGAATATTTATTTTGCGTGGTATTCAAATCCTCATAAATGTTGATGCTTTAGGGGTTGTCGAGTTCATTTTTTTGTTGTTGGGCAGGGCTTTCCCCCTACTTGTCTTGAGGGTTGTTTCTTTCTTGCCTGATTTCTTGTGATTCAAAGATTTTTAGAGAGTATTCTTCCTTGGTGACTACTCTTTTTGTGCTCCTTCCCACCATGTAGATCTATGGTGGTTCTTTCTAGCAAACATTTTTTGGGAGACTTTTGAGCAATTTTTGGCTAGATGGCATGTCTCGAAGCAGGATTGACATCTGAAGAGGATACTTTCATAGTCGAGTTTATGGTTCCATACATAATCTTTGCCTGTTAGGATTCTTTCAACTAGGAATCTGGTGTTGAATTCCATTTCTACATAGATGCATGCATAGGTGGTTTTGACATATTCCTCTATTTCTGGGCACCTGCAGTAAAATTTCTCAATTTCATTTCCAATGGCTTTTAGTGAGGAGAGATTCCAGAGATGCAAAGGTAGGATTGGCAATCTGACCCAAACAAGTGTTGAGGTTATGACTGTTGTTGAGGGATCGAATGATGGGTTCCATGGCTTCATGAATAGACCCAATTTTTCCCAAAACTAAGGGCTGGAATCTAAAATGCATTGTCTTCTTTCAGAGTTTTCAAAATCTACTATAAAGGACTAGATTAGGCTGTTGGTCCTTCTAGCAGGTGACCCAAACCTTCTTGGTATCTATCCACTTTAAAGCCCATTTTCCCAAGCTACAATGGTAGATGAAATTATTTTGTATACTACATTGCACAGGGTGATGGGACTAAGGCCACTTGCATCAATCGAGATATTATTTTTAGGAATAAAATTAAGAAAAGGAGCATTCAGGATAGACCATACCTATTGAAGGCATATATATTCCTCCATTATGGCATGCACCTCGTTACCAATGAATGAATAATAGGATTTGAAGAATTCAATCATGAATCCATCTCATCCTAGTGCTTTGTTGTTGGTCATCTCTTTAACTTATTTTTCCACCTCCACAAAATCCTTTTACCTAACGTTTTGATCTACATTAATAAACTTGGGAATATGCGTAGTGATTTTGATTATCACTTTTGTTCTATCTTGTTCATTTTCCGTCAAATGATCATGATAAAAGGACACCATTTCTTCCTCCATATATTGATTTTTAAACAACCAAGTATTAACCCTCGAGGCCAGGAAAAGGATCCAATTGTTGTGTCAGTTCTTAACCATAGCTTTTTGAAAGAACCTTCTATTTCTCCCCCGCTCCCTCTACCACTAGATCCTTGAATTCTTCCTTAGAAAGGTTTCATCTTCCTTCTGACATTATTCTAAGGCATGGATTATCTGACCCTCCTCTTCAAGCATTGTCTCAGATCAACCTTCTCTTATGATCTCCTTTTGAATTTCCTCCATGCATGCTTCTACTCTCTTCTTCTTTGAATATGTATTACCAAATTCTATCAGGTTCCAATGCTTTATCCTTGCTTTCAATTCCTTTAGCTAAATTCGAAAGGTCTACATTTGATTTCTTACCTGGATTGAAAATTATTTCCACCAACCCTCCATCTTTGATAAGAAATTAGTGTTTTGGAACCAAAAGCTCTCAAATATGAATGGCCTTTTACGGGGAGCCATTTTTCATATATATTTCCAATCATATTGGCTAGTGGTTTGAGCTCAAGATTGGTATAATGGTAGCTTCTACAAAAACATCTCTATTGACAAATTATTTAGATAAGAAGAAGTGGTCAAGGTGACAAGAAACATAGTATTGACCTACTCATCGGTTAATCATAGGTGTGTGTGTCATTGATCATATCAATGTCTACAATCCTTATGTCTTACATTATCTCCTAGAAGAGATATATTATGAGTTATAGTATTTTGGTACCCCATTTTTTGTAATATTTATTTTCCTTGATATGGTAAAAGTGAACAAAAAATTTCCCATGGTGTTTACCCATGGTATTTTCCCCTAGGTTTTTTCTTCATTTTTTGGGAAATAAAATAAAATAAAGACATCTAGAAGTTTCATCGAGCTTATTAAAAGGGAGAAGAGTTAAGAATTTGGATGGTCTTGTGTTGTCTATATATTATGTCTTTGAGGCGATTTCTAGTTTTATCCCAAGGAAGAAAACCCCATGGGTGTAACTTTTCTAGTGGATCCATCTAGGGTTCACGATTGTGCTTCAATGTTTTTGTTTTCTCATTTAATGAGTAGTCGTGCATGCATTATAGGGGCTCTGATATTATTGTATGGGAATGTAATATTTTATTTATTTAATAATATAAATAAAAATTTTCATTTATAGATCCCATTGTGTTCACTGTTTTTTTATTACAAGAAATTTTAATTAGAACACTAAAGTGTGCCCGATCTATTAAAAAGTTTTGACGTTTGGGACCTTACATTGGTATGATAGTTGTACATCCTTCCAGCCTGCTGGTATTATGCAGGAAATTTCAGTGGGATTTATTCTCACACTAGCCCAAATTTCCATCTTCGGTGGTATTCAATATCACCCAAGTTGCTCTCTCATTTTTTGTTTTCCACGATAGGCAGACTAGATCTATATCAGCTGAGGGTTTCTTGTTATAGAGATAAAAAAATTGTGATTTTCCACTCAAACCCTTATTATTTGGTCTATATACATGGTTTTGAAGGCTATCATACAAAGGGCCACCACATTGCATTATTGGGATGCATTGTTTCATGGGAAGGAAAACATGCCATACCACCTGTCTGACTAGCCAAACAACCATATTGCTATCATTTTGTATTTAGGGAGAAATTATTTAGGAAAGAGGCCATACCAGGGCCGATAGTTCAAACCATTGTGTGCCTGTCATACAAGCCGATCTCATATGCATATGCCACACATGTCGATCTCAAAAGCCACATGCCACATAACCTTATGTGATCGACCATATCTTGGTTCATAGCGTCATACCTACAAAAAAATTCTCTCATGAATGTGAAAAAAATCTACTACCATCATCTAGAAAGGTGTGTGAAGGATTTGGAAAAAATTGCTTGGGTCGTTTATCAAAATTTTGTAATTATCCTTGTTATAAGAGCCGATAATCACCACTTGAAGAAGGATTGAATGACTTCCATATATTTCACATGGAAGCTCAATCCTCAATGCAGCAAGGGTGTATATGTGCCAATTGATAGAGGATTAGAGTCCTGAAAAAGGTGTCGACATAATACAACCACCCTAACAGTTGATGGAACCCACCGATGAAGGCACGAGGGGGTCATTATAATTATTAAAAAGCACCCACCATTTGGTTATAGGGTGTTGAGAAATCTAGGGCATGACTATTAAGTGATTTCTCTTCAATTAATAACTCCTTGCGAGTTATTTTTACTTCTTTATATTAGGATATTCTTTGACTTAGGCTATTAGTGTTCTTCTTCATCAAACAACTACCAATTCATAAACCATAAAGATACAAGAGACATGGAATATAGGCTATGAACCAGGGCCAAAACCTATCACTCTTTGAGAGGAAAAAATGAAAATTATTCTTATAAATATTCCAATTGACGAATACCAAGACCATGACCCTTGTCCTATTTTCCACTCCAAGACCAAGACACAAGTTCTCTTGACATTCAATATTTTTCTCTTTTACTCTTCTCGAGTCCTCTTCCACTTTGACCTTCTTAGCACTGAGACATTGTCATCATTGAGATCTCATTTATGTGGTGGCACTAAGTCTTTCTTACTGTGATGCCATAAGACCTTATCATTGTAGTTATACCGAATCCTTCTTATTTTGATGACAAAAAAACCTTACTGTGGAGAAAACGATCTATTCTTACTGTGGTAGCATTGAAAAAAATATTTTACCAAGACTGTGCTAGCATTGTCACTGTGATATCATTGAGACCCTTTTGCTATTGATAGTACTAATCCTTCGCATCTGAAATGGCATTGAACCATACTATGATATATTACCAAAACTCTTTTTATAAACTCCACTATAATCCACATTGTAATCTCCAATGTAATTTGCACGGTAATCGGAACTGTAATCTCTACAATTAGCTTGTTATTTTATGTGGTAAATGACATTCGAATGGCCCTATTTATTGTGGTTTTCCATTGTAATGATCCAACTTGAGTAAGGTGAACCAACATGATATTTTTGAGGATTTAATTAGTTAATTTGAGGCCAACTTGAAGAGGGATCACTTGTGATTGTCTTGGAGGGCTACTAGACAATCCTATTGACTCATACATAAGTGTAATATGCCCAATAAGGGTCCTTCATAAATGACATAGACTCAAATTAATTTTATTAACTATACTAAGGACTCACAATGGGAATCATACTAAAAATTAATTCCTTTCTCATGAAACCCATGAGACAAGCATAATAATAGTTTTATTTTTCTTATTTTCATCGATTACATAAAATCACAATTATGCATTTCATTATGAAGACCAAACCTAGTTACTTTTCAACACTCCCTCTTAACTAGGGAGGTATTCATAATGGTAGTTTTCCATTCTCAATCTTGAATAATTTCTCATAAGAAGAATCAGATTGGTAACCCATCTATATAACATCATAATAACCAACATTGTCACATAGTAAGGCCTTGAATGATTACTCTATCTCTCCACAAGATCTGAGCACAATTTTGGTGAGACCAATGATGTATAAACACCCTCATCATTGTCTCTCTTGGAACATACCCCACCCTGGTTCTCAGGGTGTGTTCCACCAGGACTATTCTTATCTTGGATTCCCAGTCCTCAAATAATATCGGTCCTCTATGACCACTCTTATCTTGGATTTTCAAATACATCCTCAAAGAGAATCGGATGCAAGATGTTTACCCAATCCTCTATTCTACCTTCCCGAGTGAAGACAAGAATGATGTGTCTATCTCTCCCTCTTAATTAGGGATGAAATATATATTCCAAAAAAGGAATTTACTCATTCCTACATGAGGAATTTACCTAAGCTCTCTATTAGATTAGGAATTTCAAAGTTTATTCCAAGTAAGAAACTTGTTTCCAAGCTCCCTCTTAAATAGGGACCTACAACAACTCCCCGTGTGGAGATAATGGGGCAAGAAACTACATGAATAACTTCTCTTCACGATGTCATGAAATTATTTTTGTTATCTAGGAGTATTTATGTTTGGGACTTCTACATAGGGCACCGACCATCCATCACTTTCATTCATGAGTCATCCCTGTCATCATTGCAAAGTGATCCATCATTCCATAAGTAACCTTCCTTCATGCCATGCTGCTTTATTCATGCCATGTTTACTTAAGGATATTTCATCCTACTACATGTGCATCGGTGGTGGAAGAAATCCATAGATCTTCCCTTAGAAACCCTACATAAACTCATATAGATATTCAAAAATAGGGTAATGAACATTAAAATCAACATTACCTTTGTGATGGTATTTCATCATCACATCTTTTTAGTTTTCATCAACATCCTTCATACTTAACGACACATCTATCAAATTTATATATATATATATATATATATATATATATATATATATATATATTCAAGGGTCTCTTTCTTTTCCAGACTTCATCACAGCCTTCATATATTCCATGGAGATATCCTAGTCAAATATTCTTGGTTTTATGGATGATCTCCAGGAGGTATGGATGGAGATGGTGATGGACTGGGAGCGGAACTATCAGCCTATTTTATGTCAGGTGGCAGTCTCAGTTGTGACGACATCTCTAGTGGTGGTACCAGGAGTAGTTGTGGGTCTAGGTGCCCCTCCTGAGGAGGAACCGTCCTAGAGTATACTTGTCTGTGGTGAAAGCACCCCTTATGAGGATGCTTCCCCTATTTTTTGGTGACATTTTGTGTATCTTTGGGTTGGCCGATGGGTCAACGACGCTATTTTTGTACTCAGACACATACATCATGATATATATATATATATATATATATATATATATATATATATATATATATATATATATATATATATATATATATATATATATATATATATATATATATATATATATATATATATATATATATATATATATATATATATATATATATATATATATATATATATTTAGACAGATACACATCTATTTAGAAAATATTTGCGTGCAAAAAGATTAAGCAAACAATTTGACTATATTACATTTACACATATACCAAGGAGTCAAATCCAAACAACTGATCGCATAGCTAACAATATTCTAAACTGGAATGCATCTCTGATAAACCATCATACATAAAAAACCAAAAATTATAGATATCAATCAACACAACATCATCCATAAACCAAAACAGGTGACACAACATGCAGAGTCGTAAAAAATATCTCTCATATATATATATATGAGAGATATTTTTTACGACTCTGCATGTTGTGTCACCTGTTTTGGTTTATGGATGATGTTGTGTTGATTGATATCTATAATTTTTGGTTTTTTATGTATGATGGTTTATCAGAGATGCATTCCAGTTTAGAATATTGTTAGCTATGCGATCAGTTGTTTGGATTTGACTCCTTGGTATATGTGTAAATGTAATATAGTCAAATTGTTTGCTTAATCTTTTTGCACGCAAATATTTTCTAAATAGATGTGTATCTCTTGTCTCAAATGTTTGGTTTAAGCGACACTACTAACTGGGAATCAAGGTAGACATGCATATGGAGTATGCTCTGGAGGAGGGCATCACACATAAGTTCGATGAGGACGTTATATTCTGCCTGATTGTGTGTTGTTGAACCGATGACCACACCATTTTTGTAGAGTGGCGGTCGGTCAGGGTGGTAGATGACCCAGGCAGCTACGACTAAACTTTAAGACCATCTTGATGCTCCATTAGCAAATCCGAAATAAGGTTCAGGTTGGTGATCCATGGTGGCACTTTAAGCATTTTTAATAAGTCTTTTGGTCAAAAACATTTAGTGGTTGGGTTTGTGTACGTTCACTCTAGGGAAGGGCCATCTTGGCCCTTAAGGGTAAAATTTCTTGATGTAAATGCCGTTGATTGGGTCGCTGAGGCATGCCATGTCCATTTCCGTCAAGATGTATTCCCCCTGTCGGAGGCAATGTTTGATGATGTAGGGTACTTTCCACAAGATTTCGAACTTTCTTGGCCCTAGGGCTTCTTTCACGACATCATATCAGAGGACTAGTTCTCCCTTGGTGAATGAGAAAGGGTTGATGTGGTGGTCAAATGACGCTTTTACCCTTTTCTTATGGGCCTCATTGTGTTGCAGTGACTATCATCGACTTTCGTCAATGAGCTCTAGTTGTACTAGGCGTTGTTCTAGAGGCTGGGTATCATCGTGGAGTTTGATAGCGGCATGAAAATTTTGGATCTTGCAAAAATCAATGCAAAATCGCAAGGTACCATAATATTTTGTAATAGGAATAAGGTGGAAATCCTGGGACGTGGGGGTGGTTGCAATCCTATTTCTGATATGCGATGATACAAATCATATATGGTGAATCATGTCGTCGGCATTTGGTGGGGGAAGAATATTTGTGATGGGAGTTTGCGTAAGCGCAAGGTTGGGTTCCCCGCTAGAATGGTCAATTTCCTGTGGGTGGAAATTGTGCCTGCTACAGAGGTGCTTGAATTTTTTCATTAGCGGGCATACCTCTTATGTGTGATTTTGGCCAATGAAAATAGTGCATGGTATCATTGTTCCAATGGAGTAGATTGTATGGGAATCGACACTACTCGTTATCCCCGATGTGGATTCTTGGAAAGGATCTATCATAGAAGAGGAGGTCTTATGCTTCCATTTCCGTATTTTTGACTTGGGTGTGTCTAACTCTTTGGGGGAGTGTAGAATCAATTCTTCTCTTGCCACTCTTAGCTTGGGGAGATGCACACATTTAATCATATGGTGAAAGTGTGAACAAATCTGGCAATAGGTACGCGTGATATTCTCTTGGTTAGAGAGAAGTTTCTGAGGGAGAGAAGAGACTATGCAAAAATTGTTTGCAACGGGCTTCAGTTCTCTGCACCAATTGACCCAGTGGTAACTCAGGTCGCATAGTCCGAATGTTATCCTAGGCTTGGCCTAGGTCATGCTTAGTTGGTGTCTTGTCCTAGCTTGCCCATCACACTCGTGTGGGTGTGGGTTCACTGACCCGGAGGTGGTATACCTTTTAAACCACTCACAGAGGTTGTCATGTTTCTTCTCTATTGTATGAATCATATCGATGAGGGGACGGACTCATGGGATAGAAGTACAACGTTGTCCACAATGATTGCCCTAACATAATGGGCAGAATATCCTAGATATGGGGGTCCCGTCATGCTTGGTTTGTGGTCTAGCAGGGTACCAGCATCGTAACACTGCTAAATCAGGGGAGGTGGCGACCACATGATTGGGTGTTTCGCATAACGCGGATGTCGGTCTTCTCTGTAGAGAGTGGTTGGGGGTAACTAGGGGTTCTCTGATTGGTCTATTTTCAACTGACAAGAATAGGATGGATGTACTTGTCACATCCTCTTGGGTTGTAGAGTTGTCCATGGATTCCACATCCATGTCATCTTCTTGGGAGAGGCTAACTATGGCTGAGCGTAAACTAGCGAGGGCTAGCTGGAATCGGGGGAAATAGTGACAATTCTACAGAAGCTGATTTTCGGCGCATAAAGGAAATGTGAATTGCATTTCCTGCAAGCCAACGTAGTAAACTCGTTCTATAGGATATCATCTATGGATGAGTTCTAGGGCTGCGCATTCTTCGAGGAAGTGACCATTTCATCGCACAGTGTGCAGTGTATAACAGGAGGGGGCATGACTGGGGGTCTTTCTAGTGCCCTTCGTTCTTCCTGTAGGTACAGGCTGGTACGAGGTTCATTTCTGGATGCCTGTGTGGAGGGATCCTCTTGATAGGATCACTCGATGGCGTGTAAGGCATCCCTATATCGTGGGATCTTTAGGAAATGATGGGTATAGTGCCCATAGTTGTTGCAGATAACACATGCGTGATTGGTACACAATGCTTTGCCTTTACCTTTGGTGGCGGGTTACTTTTTACAGGAACGTGACGTCGCGATGTCTGTCTCAGAGCCAAGGAGTGGTTTTAATTCATCCATCTCTGGGTAGATATGGGTATAATTTCCTATTATGTCGCATATGGCGTACATTGGTGATTCCCGTTATATGGTGGGAGTCTCCTTCTTCTTTCCTCTCTTCTTGATTTTATTAGTCGTAATCACCATTTTTGCAATGGAAATTTCCTTTGCAGGGGTGGTTTCGACCGTTTCTTGGACGGGTGGGGCCTCCTTGGGACTAAGGAGCTTCAACCCTGTGGCAGTGATGTGAGTGGGTCCTGTTGCTGTAGGGGGGATGAGATACCAAACTGGTATTGCCAATGATATGTTTGGTAACACCAATGTTGCCAAAACCTGCTGAGAGATGAAACCAACTGGGGGGTAGAGGAAAGGGGTTTGGGAAGCGGCATAGGCTAGAGACACTGCCATGGCCGATGACTCGGTGCCATTATTGCTCGTGCCCGTGTCTTGACTAGCTTCGGCACTTGATGTGGACATCATGCACACCGAGGCCCCTTTTCACATCAGGTGATGACTCAGGGATAATGGGAGGATATCCTAGGAATGATCCTAGAACATACGATAGTTTGAACTGGTTGGGGCCATATTCTTGGTACCGTGAAAACACATCAGAGGATGTATTTACATAGGGTATAATTACATCAGTGTTTGTTAGGGGTTGCTTCTCACGATGCATCTATTGTTCTAGAGTAAGGGTGTGGCCCTCGTGGGGGAACATCATAATGCGAAAGATGGAGGAGGCTATGGCTGACATGGCATACATATAACTCTGACCAAGGAGTATGTTATAATCCAAGTGAGCATCCAAGACTTCAATGTCTATGTGGACTGCCTTTCCAGCTAAGAAAACCAGGATGTTTTGGTAGAGGCCGACAGGGGTCGAAGGACGATCGTCATATGCTCTAAGCGTGATGACTGAAGGTTTTAGTTTATGAGACCCTAACTTCTGCCAAACATTATTTGACATGATGCACGTGGATGCACCCTCGTCAATGACACATCGTTGAATGGTGATATTCTGGACCTACACTGGAATCTGGAAGGGGACCATGGAAGGAAGCTTGGGGGTGGCTTTGTCTAAGTCAAAAGCCATTAAGCGTGTACTGGAAGGGTCGATAGCGCCTAACATGGAAAGTAAGGCTTTATGTTTTTTTGGGCATGACTGCAATACTTCCAAAGCTGACATAGCAGTGGGAGATTGTGTTAAATCGTCCACAATATTATAATTATGAGCTGCTTTGGGGTAGTTTCCTACTCGCCTATTAGGTCCCTTTTCCATCTTTGGAAATGGTTCGATAAGCAACTTTTAAATGGTCAAAGGTGCAGTTGGTGCACTAGTACTTTCCCTTGATGAATTGGTGTCTAGTGGGGTGTCGTAATTGTGATTCCATGTTTGGAAAAACATCTCTTCGCCAGTCATGTAGATTTCGTGGCTGCATTTCCCGGAGTCGTCTGGATTTTTCTGTTGAGTGCTTACTGTCCCTTAATGGGGGAAAGGTTCCTGTATGAAAGCTGTTTTCTGGGAAGATCCTCCTTGTCCTCAGTTACTCTATAGCTTATTTAGCTTAGGGAGTGTTAGGTATCTGTAATAAGCAAGATTGGCAAAAGTCCGATCACAGAGTTAACATCATTTCAACCAACTTTGGGATTCTAGGATCTAGCCCTCCTGAATCCGGAGAGGAATCTCTCCAATATGTACAAAGATGGATTTGTCTTTCAAAGCTTAAGGTAATGATATTAGGCTAGTTATGAAGTCCAAGGGTTTTGTTTTATTTTTGGATGGTTGGGCATGATTTTCTTTTTGAGGCGGAAAGATCTATATGCAAAGAGTTTCAAAGGTGAGAAGTTGCAAGCAAATAGGACAGCTTAGGGTAAAAGATAGATATAACGCTGGTTTTTAGTCCATTGGGCTATGGAGTCATATCTGGGCTTTAATTGAACAACAACATCAAGAGTGATCAAGGGGCAAGTCATCTATATCACAAGATTATTGAGATTAAAAAGAGTGATGAAATGGAAACAATAAAGTGTTGGAAAGGTGAAGCGAGTAATAATTTCTCAAAGGATTTATAGTCGGTCAAACAGAAGAAAGCCTCTTAAGTAACTGTTTAAAACCAACCAAGTGCAGGGCTAACCATTGACTTCTTGGGCAAGTTTGTATTAAAGCAGCTTAATTGACAAACAATCTAGTAATCCACATAATTACCTTCAAAAAGTATGAAAACATATAATAAAAACAAAGTGTAACTTAAGATCAGATAAAGTACTTTTAAACCTAGTCTACTTTCAGTCAACACCAAGGGAAACTTTCAGAATCTTCCTTTGGAGAAAAGAATCTAGGAATCCGGGCAAACCATATCTCCTCTAGTCTCACTTTAATAGCAAATAATGGAAATCACATTCAAGAACAATGTTTTAATCCAACAGAAGGACGAGGGAACGCCAACATTCCTAACTGTTTAAACTGTATTAAATCATTCTTAAATAAACAAATTTGAAGAAAACATTAAGATAAAGATTTCTTAGCCAGAGAAGGTTACTGATATACAGTAGATCCTAACCCTGTTTAAACTGTTCTTTACAGCAGAATATGAACAATATGGCATACATAGAAGGAAACGATTTAACAAAGAAAGAAGCACTTCACCAGTGATATAGACCAGGATCCCAAGAAACAACTTTTATATTGATGTCAAACCAGTTACAATATTTAGGTTTAATGTTTCAGTTCAGCAATCATCTTCACTATTCAACCTAACTACTCTAGGACAAACAGAGCTTCAAGGGCCAGCGAACACTATGTACAAATAGAAGTTTCCAGCTCAAGTGTATTTCAAAGTTCTGCAACCAACCAACCCCTCACTCATCTTTTACTGAAGTATTTATAGAAGAATGAGGAGGTGAGATGTGATAAAAGATTTCAAAATCAATTAATACAGGCATTTAATGTCTTCTTGGCCTTTGAGGGGCTCAATGAAGAAACTGTACAGGTGTTCCGCTGTATTAACTGATTTACACTTATGATTTTTAGCTCGGTGGGAGCTTTGTTGACCTTTTGAGGATCTGTGTACAATTTGGGTTACTCTGCGGACCTGTGTCAATAAATTCCATGGCAGAAGTAACTTCTTTGGCTGTTTCGAGGAAAAATATCTGATCCTACTCCATAAATTCGGCTCCTGATTGAGTTTTTTGAGGCAATAGGTGGCGCTGTGGTGGTTGAGGAATCAATCTGCCTCAGATATGGCGGTGGAGGCATCTTGTCTGATAAACACTTTTTAGGTCTTCCTTTCAAACTATGTTTTAGGCTGGGGATTAGGTTTTTGATAACTGTCTTAGCCGTAATCCCCACCGATTTGTCCACTAAATCTCTGCTCTGATCCATTTCTGCTCTCTACAATTTGATACTCGTTCATTGCGATTTCTTCATATTTTCCAAGTTTTACAGGGGCGCCTGGTAACAAAGGCTCATGAAACCTTGTTGACATCATAGTTCTACACCCTACAGTGAATCTCCTTTGACAAATCGAAAGAAAGAGAATCGTCACCCTCGTCCTTCGAGTCTTCTTCAATCATGGCAGAAAAAACCTTAAACCTGCAAAATACAAACGAAATTATAAAGTCCTGCGTTTATATGGAAATCTGCATCGGAAGGTGTGTGGGGGAGTGGGGCGATCGGAGCTGTTGATCGCGCGGTGATCAATGGTCGGGAGCGATTGGAAAAGTCAGCGGCGGAGAAAGTTGACTGGGAAATATAATCGGGCAATTGAATGCGGATCGTCGATCTGCAGAGATCGACGGCGGAGATTTACTTCCCACCACGCGACGGCTTGGTTATCGAGCGGGCGCTTTGGTTAACAGTCGGGTATCTTGGGTGATCATCAACCATTGGATCAGCGGGCCCAGATCGGACGGCTGTCGTAGATTCCACTAGGCGCCCTGGTCCGAAGAATAATGCGTGGGGGACAATGATAGCTCGGCGGTTTTGAAACAGGATGGAGGACACACATCAGGCAGTGTGTGGATTCGCTGGGCAACCGGGGAAAACCATCCTTCGCACGAGGGCGGTGAGGAAAAATCGAGCGGTTTTGAGAGGTGACGTATGGTTGGGGGGGGGGGGGGGTGGGGCGCACGATATAAGTCACATGCCATGCCATCTGATCTGTGGAGTAGATCGATGGTCAAGATTATTCCATCGATTTATATGGGCGGAGACTTTGGAAATTGATTTAAACCTGATTTTCATGAATTACAAAGGTTGTTGGTGCTTCGGGCGGAGAAAAATGGATAAGCGCCCGAGGGTTATAGCATTTGGTTCAGGCGCTCGGGCGTATGGAGGAAGAAGGGGTAGAGGGCTTAGCCTGAGGGGCTTAAGTCCAGCGCATAGAAAAATGTGTTTTCTATGGTTTTGAAGGGAAATGAAGGTTCCGATAAGGCTAAGAAAAAGTCTTAGACCTTAGGAAATAAATTTTGATGAGGGAAAATAGAAGAAATGCGGAAATGAAGGATTTCCATGGGAAATGGAGAAAAATGAACTGAGTTAGTTGTGAGGAGAAGAAAAAGGGAGAAGGGGTCCTTTGCAGCAATATTTAACTTTGGAAATCGGCAGGGTTTCTGAGTTTTTTGGACATAAACAGCAGTATGGGATATGGACAGAGGGAAAAGGTTGGAGGCCTTATAGAGACTTCAAAAGCCAACAACCTTTAGTGATAAAATTTGTTCCTTGGAGGCTCCTAAAGCTTTAGCCACCTTTTGGTATAACAAAATATTATAGGTGGCTAACAGTGGCTCCACATGGGGATGGTGCCTTCTTGAAGGCATCAAGAATTCAGACTTGATTTCTCTGGGACGCTGACTTGTGCCTGACCCATTGGATTTCTCTTCTTTGTTGGATGATCTTGGTTGCTTCTAAAAAATAATATCAGTTATGAAAGAATAATGGAGTTCATCAATACAACTCTCTACCTACCCAATCCTACTGATCTAACATTTTTTCTTCATCAGAGTGCACTTGGATTGGCCAACTCTTTTCACAAAATTTTATTCTTTTGGAAGCATAAAAACTAATCTAATTCTACTCTTTATTTCTCCCTGAACTCAGATTAAACAGTTGAGCTCAGATATTTCTCTACCTAATCTACTGTTTGTTGGGATTAAGCTGTCCAACAGACTTTCATTCTCTAAATTCTACAACAGAAATTTAAAAACAGACAAGTCAAGATTAAGTTGTTTGACTCACTGTGATCTATGGCATAAAAACAAGTTGCACATAGATTATTATTTGCAGAGAATTTGAAATAACAATGGAAGGCTTAAGATCTGGAACTTGAAAGTACTGCCTTCTATTTTCACAGCTCTATTTTTGCTCTTGTTTGAGATGTCCTTGCTTTTCTTCTGTTTCAGATTTTGAGTTGATTAGAACCAGATTTACATTTCTTGACTCAATGTTTGGAACAGCTTTGAGTCATCTCTTCTTTGAAACTTGGGTTTAGGTTTTGAGTTTGTTTGAACCTTCATTTTCTATCCTAATCTATCTACTGATAAGCCAAGATTGAACAGTTTGGCAAATTGAATTCACTATCCTATCAACAGAAAAATTTAAAGCTAATTAATCAAGATTAAACAGTTTGACTAACTAGGAGTGTGTTTTCAAGGAGTGGCATTTGAGCTTGCAAACTTTCAGATTTGTTTCTCTTTTTGACATGGGGCCTTGCCTTTCTTGTTTTTGTTCTGCCCTCTTTTCATTTTTTCTTTTTTTTGGTATTTTTTGATTTTTCATAACTTTAAATGCAAAGGTGGATGGAATATTCATAATGGAAAAAGATAAAAGGATTTAAAAAAAGGATCAAGAGAAGTAATGCTTAAGCATCCTGCCATTTACAGGACCCCCAAACAAATCTATTCCATCCAGCTCTTGTAAGAAAAAAGCATTATGACCAGCGACTGAATGAATAGAGTAAGGGCCAAGCCAAAGGCTGTCAAATTTTCCATGCTTTCCCTTTTCTTCTTTTCTTGAGTCCCACTTCAAAAATTTGTCCCCAATCTTGAAATTGCTAGCCTGCGTTCTTTTATCAAATATCTTCTTGATGCTGTCTTGTTTCGGCAATGATTTGTGATACACTTCTTCCCTGATTTGCTGAAGATGAATGGTCTGATTTATTCTTCTGGTCATGTCATTTTCTCCAACCTGCAACTCCTGGATCAACTTCATAACTGGTACCCCAAGACTGTTAGGAAAAATTTCATTTGCACCATACACAAGCTGGAAAGGCGACATACCAATAGATTTTTTCAAAGTTAATCTGTCAGCCCAAAGTGCATGGATCAAATTTGTGTGCCAAGACTTTTTATTGTCCTCCAACAGTTTCTTGATTATGTTCACTAGGCTCTTGTTTGAAGATTCAACAAGTCCATTACCCTGAGGGTAATAGGCTGTGGAATGCCCCAATGTTATCTGATATCTATGACAGAAGTCAACCATTTTATTTGATCCAAATGCTGCTGCATTATCTGTGATGATCTTGGTAGGACAGCCAAATCTGGAGAGAATGTTAGTCTCCATGAATTTTATGATAACTGAATCATTGGCCTACCTACAAGGGATGGCTTCTATCCACTCAGTGAAATAGTCTGTGACTGTAAGAATCCACCTATGCTGGGTAGAAGATGGTGGATGGATTTCTCCTATGAAGTCAAGTCCCCATTGTTGAAAAGGAGCTTCAACAGTGATTGGATGTAGAGGAAGGGGTAGCAGTTTTATTTTTCCCTCGAATAGTTGGCATTTATGGCAAGTAGTGGTCATCTTGTGTACATCAGGAAAAAGAGTAGGCCAATAGAAACCAGCCCTCAAAATTTTGTTGGCTGTTGCCTTCCAGTATAAATGACCTCCACACTCTCCTTCATGGAATTCCTGCTTAACCTTTTTTGCATCAAACTCAGGAAAACATTTAAGCAATATACCACTTGCATTTTTCCAATAAAGACATTTATCAATAATGCAATAGTTTACAGCTTTTAACTTTAGGAATCTTGTCTTTGTTTTCGATAAACCAGGAGGTTTGTTCAGATTAAGCAAAACATAAATAATATCAGCATACCAAGGAGAACTCATAAAATGGTCTTCAACAATGGGAGTTGAGAATTCTTCTTGGTTATCCAAAGCATTAATCATGTTAATATCAAGAACTTCACAATTTGATTCAACCATTAATCTAGCTAGACCTTGGCCTTTGATGAGCTTAGTGGGTTTTATCTCTAAATCATATTCAATAATAACAGCAATCCACTTACCTCTCTTACCATCTGGGTCCTGTGTTAGAATGTCTTTAACAACTAAGTTTGGGACAAAGGCAATAATGTGTGAGTGAAGGATGTATACCCTGAAGTCTTTCAATGCTTTCACCAAAGCAAAAGCTTGCTTTTCCATAATGTTATACTTCAAAGGGGCATCCCTCAATGCCTTGCTAAAGAATGCAATAGGC
Source organism: Pinus albicaulis (assembly GCA_034641835.2). Taxonomy (NCBI): domain Eukaryota; kingdom Viridiplantae; phylum Streptophyta; class Pinopsida; order Pinales; family Pinaceae; genus Pinus; species Pinus albicaulis. The sequence continues at coordinate 1,247,673,241 of CM076572.1, read as the reverse complement.
TGCTCTTGTCCTTGTGGATTTTTTTGTAAAAGGACCGCAGCTATGGTATGTTCCAATGCAAATGAAAAAATATAAAAATCCTTTGAAAAATCAGGACTTACAAGAACCGGTGTTTTGGTTAACGCTTGTTTTACCAGCTCAAAGGAGGTCTTTTCTTCCAAGGTCCATTTTACCCCTTGCTCCTTCTTCAACATGTTTGTGATATCCCTAAGGAGCTCAGCTAAGTTGGGGATGAACCTTCTCAAAAAGTTGATCTTCCCAATGAAAGATTGCAACTCTTTGATGTTTCGAGGATGAGAGATTTGCAATATGGCCTCAATCCTTTTGGGATCAATCTTAATACCCTCCTCAGAAATAATGCGCCCAAGAAGTTTACCTTCTTGGAGACCAAATAAAGTCTTCTTAGGGTTTAAAGACATCCCAAACTTTCTGCACTTCTCGAAAACTTTCCTCAAATGTTCTAAGTGTTCTTCATCTGTTTTTGAAAACACAGTGACATCATCAAGATAGATAATGATGAAGAAACCCAATTCTTTTGAGAATGCTATGTCCATGTCTCTTTGAAAGGTTTCTCCAGCATTCATTAGACCGAAGGGCATTTTCACATACATGAAGGTGCCACATGGTGTAGTAAAGGATGTCTTTAATTGATCAGCGGGGTAAACCAAGATCTGATTATACCCTGAGTAGCCATCAAGCAAAGAAATTCTTCTAGACCCTACCACTCTTTGTAAAATATGATCCATTTTCGGTAAAGGATAGTTGTCTTTTAATGAAGCTTTGTTTAAATCCCTAAAATCTATACAAAGCCTAATTTCTCCAGTCTTCTTCCTAACAGACACCAAATTAGACACCACCTCAGAATATCTAATAGGGACAATAATACCAGCATCATACATTTTCATGATCTCCTTCTTAACCAAAGGCAGTTGTACCGGGTTTATTCTGCGCAGTTTCTGTTTGAATGGTTTTTGGTTCTCTTTGAGAGGGATTTTGTGCTGTATTATTTCAGTGTCATAGGACTTAAGATCTTCGTAACTCCATGCAAAAACATCATAAAATTCTTTGAGCAACTCTATATATTTGAGTTTAATGTGAGTTGGCAAAGTTTTGGACAGTTTGATCATCTTTGATTTTTCCTCACTGCCTATATTGCATTCCTCCACTTCAGTCTCTACAGGTTCCAGTTTTGGTTTCTTAGCCACGTCGTCAAAATCGAACAACTCTTCCAAGGGTGCTAGACCTGTAGGCAAACTTTCGTCTTTAGAGTGCAGAGTTTCCAATTCCTTTGTTTCTGATTCTGCACTCAATTCTGTTTTGTTACTAAGTTGGCTCTTTGAAAGGCTAATATTGGTAGGCTCCGGAGATGGTTCTTCTTTACCAAGAAAGTGTTCTTCGTTGCAGTCTGTATCATAATCTGAGTCCGAACTATGCAGTTCGAATTCATTTCTGAATAGCATGAAGTCTTTTATTTGTTTATCATTGTCAAACACTTGCCAATATTTTTTTTTTATCAGGGACTGCTGGTCTAAATTTTATCGGAGTTGTGTTGTCTCCAGTTTCATATGGCGTTAGACATGTCCTAGCCGCAAAAGCTAAATTGTGGGCTCCAATGTTTCTTTTCCTTGGGACGAAACTCAGGTTGGCCTCCTCAAATGTTTTCAAAAGGTCCACGACATCATTCCGATAGGCTCTAAGCCTGGGATGATTTGCATTATACTCCCCATTGACTTGCCTAATGATTAACTCAGAATCCCCATACACATTAATTCTTATGGCTCCTAACTTCTTCAAGAGATGCAAGCCTAAGAGAAGGGATTCATATTCTGCTATGTTATTTGAACACTGAAAGTTTAATTTGCATGAAATGCATTCAGTGTGGTTGTTTTCAGTGTTAGTAATCCAGACACCTACACCAGCATTATTTCTAGTGCATGAACCATCAAAATACATATTCCAAAGAGGATTGTTCTTAGTTTGATCTGTTTGGTGACTATCCTTTTCAACTTCTGTGTTTTTGGATGCTTCTTGGTTATCAGCGGTCAATTGCGTTTGCTTTGATTCCTCAAGTGTTTCGTTGCGTAGACGAATTTCCTTTTGACTGTCCATGTTCAAAATGAATGGTTTCATGATTTGCAACTCATGACTTCCATTTGGTTTGCTAACACTTTCAGATACAAAAAACTGCTCAGACACCTCTGCGTTGTTTTTCTCTTCCCCTCTGACGGCCGTCAATTCCGTTAAAGTGACTGGTTCATTAAATGTTTCATCATTAAACATGATAAAAGAATCAAGGTCTGTATTTATAGAATACAGGGGAGAGTTTTGAGGTCTGTCTTGACTTGTGACTATGTATTGCATATGGGACTCCCTGTAAAGTCTTCTATTCTGATTGAAAACAGGGATAGTCGCATAGGTCATGTCCATCTACATGGTACCTTGTACCTTAGCCCCCCAAGATCTTGATAAGAGCATTCCATATTTTGGGGGAACATCAGCCACAACGATATCCATAACTAAACACTTGGCTGGAATCTGAGCTAGGTTAACACAGAGGTCTTTGATCAAGCCTAGACATTTTACTCTACTTGAATCAAAGGAGTATAGGTCTTTGTAGGGTCTGGTAATTTCAAGACCCAGGCTCTCCATTACCGCTTTCGGCATTAAATTATGAGAAGTCCCGGAATCATGCATAGCATTGTGCAAAATCTTGTCATGGATTTTTAAACTTACATAAAAGGGAGGGACAGGTCCCTCTTGATATTTACCTTCAATCTTTGGACCAAAAATGAGCTTTGGTTGGTCATCATTAAGATTGAGAGTGTCCCCATTCTCTTGTACATTTAAGGCTTTCAAAATTTGATTCCTATATACATGTTGGGCAGCTAATTCGGTCAAGGGAACATAAATTTTAATCTTTGAGATTTCCTATTCCAGGCTGAAAGGAATTTGATTCTTTAAGGTGCTGGTTTCAGCACTATTAGCTGTCATTTTATCAGCAACATCAGTTTGCTACTTTTCTTTATTTAAATTTGATACATTTGTTTTAACAAGAGTACTAGCCGAGGTGTTAGTACTGCTAATGTCTGCACTCAGTTTTTCAAGATTTTGGGTGCTTTTCTCTTTACCTTTATCAGAATTTACAGCCACTATTTTATCCTTTTGTTTGACCGTTTTAGGCTTGGTTGTAGTGTTGTTTTGTGAATATTTGTCAGAGGTTTTGGTGCTGGGGGTTTGTTGACTGGTTTTACTCCTAAGGTCGTATTCTCTTTGAGTCTCTATGATGACATTTTCCATGTCTTGATAACTGTTTGCGTCATCATGCCTTCTGTCATCATAAGGTGTGTATAGACCTTGTTTCTTATCATAATGAATCTCGAAGTCATCAATATCTACTCGCAGCATGTTGATGTATTGTTCCTCTGTTACCTCATCTGTTTCCTCAACCTCACTCACAAAGTTTTGATGGAAGGGAGGAGTGATCTGTTGATCAGCTTCCCTAGGTTTGTTTGGAGGTTGGTTCCTTCTTACATTATAATTCTGGTTCTGGTTTCTACTTTGAGAAGCAGTTTGGTTTTGACTTGCTTGCGCTCTCTCAAGAATGCTCATTTTTTTTATCATTTCTTCCATCTTTCTTTCCATCTTTGAGTTTGAAGCGGAAGGTATGGATTCCTCCCCAAAGGATACTCTCTTCTCTTTCTTCATCCTTGCTCTTTTCTCCATTAAGTTTACTTCCACAGAGAGAGCACCTCTTTGCATATCTTCAAGGGTTGTGAAATCTCTTTCTCTTAACGAATAGGTCATATCAGCATCAAACCCTTCAGGAAACTTGTTTAAAGCTGAGCCCTGTGGAGGTTTTAGTTCTGGGGAGAGGGCATTATACACACTGTTGAATCTGGTACAATAAGCCTGTACATTTTCCCCTAGGTTCCTATGGAGATTGTTATAGTCAGCAAGAACTTGGAGAGGGTTCTTCTTTACCTCCCATTTGTTTAAGATTGTTTGATGGAAACTTTGGATATCATTAATACTATGGGGGGCTAAGCCTTTAAACCATTTTCTTGCTTCTCCCCCCAGACTTTGAGCAAATAGTCTAAGTTTGACCGAATCATCATCAATTTCATTTATGTCAAAGTATTCATTCATCTTATCTACATTTTTTGATGCAGTTATAGTATTTCTAGCATCATACAATGGGATTTTGGACTGATAGTCCTGTGGAAGATTGACTAATGGTATAGGAAGGACTAAGGGAGCATACCATGCTGCCATGATAGGTGGTGGGGGTGGATTTACAAGAGGTGGAGTGGGCTGAAGTGGGGTGGTTTGAACAGTGGATGAAGGATGAACAGAAGCGGATGGAACAGGAGTATATTGTTGAGCTGATATTGGATGAGAGACACCTAAGTTAAGCAGAAAATGTAAATCAAGAGGCTTTGTTTCTCTGCTAACAAGACGTTCACTTGTTTTAGGAGATGATAGTGAAGACTCAGAATCTAGTTGTTCTAACTCACTAAATGACCTAGTCCTAAATGGATTAACTAAGTCAACTTGGGAGTGTTGTAGAGCTGAAAGTTTTTCAGGAACTGATTTAGCTCTTGGAGGTGATCTGAAAACAGTTGATAATTTAATCTTAGGAGACTTCCAAAGGATACTTTCTGGGTCGTCAACTATCTCAGGTGGGTTGGGGTCAGGATGGGCTCTAGTGTGGATCTTTCTAGAAGCCACTATGCTATGTTTTTAGACCCAAATAAACTAGAAAAGTTCAACCAGATATGACAATCTTTGAGAGGTTAACCAATCTGCTTTCACAATTTTAATCCTACAGTCCTCTAACTGGATTTGAATGATATTATAATGATGAGGGTTCTTCCCAGTGGAGTCTTAAGGTCTGTTCAGGATTGTGGAGTCACCAGGTGGAAAGTTTAGAATGTTTCCTAAGAGATGCACTATCCACCACAGTGCTTGCGAAACATCCCTTTTCAAGGATATCCCACAACACAACAAACTCTAACCAGAGATTGACTGGGAGGGCATTCACCAGATATGTCACCTCTAAGAGAGGATGAGATTCGGAGGCTACCTGGCCCTGTCCAGACTCTGTCTAGGAGTATGGGGTAAAACACAATCAAAAGGTAAATGATATGTAGGAGTAAGTGTTTTGCTACCAATCTGAAATGTTTTTGGTATTTTCTGAGTTATTTTCTATTTGTGGTTTCTAGGAATGAGCCAACTTTGTTTCAAAACTTAGCTACAGTTGGGAGACAAAGGCAATCCACTCTTATGGCTAAGCCAGCTGATTTTTCAAGGTTAGATAAAAGCTTATAAGAATCCTAGGGCTCACCTAGATCGTCACTGATTCAAACAAGTTTCATCATGATTACCATTTCTTGGTAGTGCTTGGAAAGGCTTCTTTTTACTCTCAAAGTTTGTGTAAAAATAAAAGGGAAATAAGGTGAAAACTCAACTCAAGTCCCCAGCGGAGTCGCCAGAAATGTTAGGTCTCTGTAATAAGAAAGATTGGAAAAAGTCCGATCACAGAGTTAACATCATTCCAACCAACTTTGGGATTCTAGGATCTAGCCCTCCTGAATCCGGAGAGGGATCTCTCCAATATGTACAAAGATGGATTTTTCTTTGAAAGCTTAAGGTAATGATATTAGGCTAGTTATGAAGTCCAAGGGTTTTGTTTTATTTTTGGATGGTTGGGCATGATTTTCTGTTTGAGGCGGAAAGATCTATATGCAAAGAGTTTAAAAAGTGATAAGTTGCCAGCAAATAGGACAGCTTAGGGTAACAGATAGATATAACTCTGGTTTTTAGTCCATTGGGCTATGGAGTCATATCTGGGCTTTAATTGAACAACAACATCAAGGGTGATCCAAGGGGCAAGTCATCTATATCACAAGATTATTGAGATTAAAGTGATGAAATGGAAACAATAAAGTGTTGGAAAGGTGGAAACTGATAATAATTTCTCAAAGGATTTATAGTCAGTCCAAACAAGGAAAAGCTTCTTAAGCAACTGTTTAAAACCAACCAAGAACAGGGCTAACCATAAAATTCTTGGGCAAGTCTGTATTAAAGCAGCTTAATTGACAAACAATCCAGTAATCCACATAATTACTTTCAGAAAATATGAAAACACATAAGAGAAACACAATGTAACCTAAGATCAGATAAGGTACTTTTAAACCTAGTCTGCTTTCAGTCAACACCAAGGGAAACTTTCAGAATCTGCCTTTGGAGAAAAGAATCTAAGAATCAGGGCAAACCATAACTTCTCTAGTCTAACTTTAATAGCAAATAATGGAAATCACATTCAAGAGCAATGTTTATGTAAACAAAAGGATGAGGGAATGCCAACATTCCTAACTGTTTAAACAGTATTAAATCATTCTTAAATAAACAAATTTGAAGAAAACATTAAGATAAATATTTCTTAGCCAGAGAAGGTTACTGATATACAGTAGATCCTAACCCTGTTTAAACTGTTCTTTACAGCAGAATATGAACAATATGGCATACATAGAAGGAAACGATTTAACAAAGAAAGAAGCACTTCACCAGTGATATAGACTAGGATCCCAAGAAAAAACTTTTATATTGATGTCAAACCAGTTACAATCTTTAGGTTCAATGTTTCAGTTCAGCAATCATCTTCACTATTCAACCTAACTACTCTAGCACAAACAGAGCTTCAAGGGCTAGCGAACACTATGTACAAATAGAAGTCTCCAGCTCAAGTGTATTTCAAAGTTCTGCAACCAACCAACCCCTCACTCATCTTTTACTGAAGTATTTATAGAAGAATGAGGAGGTGAGATGTGATAAAAGATCTCAAAATTAATTAATACAGGCATTTAATGTCTTCTTGGCCTTTGAGGGGCTCAACGAAGAAACTGTACAGGTGTTCCGCTGTATTAACTGATTTACACTTATGATTTTTAGCTTGGTGGGAGCTTTGTTGACCTTTTGAGGATCTGTGTACAATTAGGGTTACTATGTGGACCTCTGTCAATAAATTCCATGGCAAAAGTAACTTCTTTGGCTGTTTCGAGGAAAAATATCTGATCCTGCTCCATAAATTCATCTCCTGATTGAGTGTTTTGAGGCAATAGGTGGCACTGTGGTGGTTGAGGAATCAATCTGCCTTAGATATGGCGGTGGAGGCATCCTGTTTGATAAACACTTTTTAGGTCTTCCTTTCAAACTGTGTTTTAGGCTGGGGATTAGGTTTTTGATAACTGTCTTAGCCGTAATCCCCACCGATTTGTCCACTAAATCTCTGCTCTGATCCATTTCTGCTCTCTGCAATCTAATACTTGTTCATTGCGATTTCTTCATATTTTCCAAGTTTTACAGGGGCGCCTGGTAACAAAGGCTCATGAAACCTTGTTGACATCATAGTTCTAAACCCTGCAGTGAATCTCCTTTGACAAATCGAAAGAACGAGAATCGTCACCCTCGTCCTTCGAGTCTTCTTCAATCATGGCAGAAAAAACCTTAAACTTGCAAAATACAAACGAAATTATAAAATCCTGCGTTTATATGGAAATCTGCATCGGAAGGTGTGTGGGGAGTGGGGCGATCGGAGCCGTTGATCGCGTGGTGATCAACGGTCGAGAGTGATTGGAAAATTCAGCGGTGGAGAAAGTTGACTGGGCAATAGAATCGGGCAATTGAATGCGGACCGTCGATCTGCAGAGATCGACGGCAGAGATTTACTTCCCACCGCGCGATGGCTTGGTTATCGAGCGGGTGCTTTGGTTAACGGTCAGGCATCTTGGGTGATCATCAACCATTGGATCAGCGGGCCCAGATCGGACGGCTTTCGTAGATTCCGCTGGGCGCCCTGGTCCGAAGAATAATGCGCGAGGGACAATGATAGCTCAGTGGTTTTGAAATAGGGTGGAGGACACACGTCGGGCGGTGTGTGGATTCGCTGGGCAACTGGGGAAAACCATCCTTCGCACGAGGGCAGTGTGGAAAAATCGAGTGGTTTTGAGAGGTGACGTATGGTTGGGGGGGGGGGCCACACGATAAGTCGTGTGCCGCGCCGTCCGATCTGTGGAGCAGATCGACGGTCAAGATTATTCCATCAATTTATATGGGCGGAGACTTTGGAAATTGATTTAAACTCGATTTTCATGAATTACAAAGGTTGGTGGTGCTTCGGGCGGAGAAAAATGGATAAGCGCCCGAGGGTTATAGCATTTGGTTCAGGCGCTCGGGCGCATGGAGGAAGAAGGGGTAGAGGGCTTAGCCTGAGGGGCTTAAGTCCAGCGCATAGAAAAATGTGTTTTCTATGGTTTTGAAGGGAAATGAAGGTTCCGGTAAGGCTAAGAAAAAGTCTTAGACCTTAGGAAATAAATTTTGATGAGGGAAAATAGAAGAAATGCGGAAATGAAGGATTTCCATGGGAAATGGAGAAAAATGAACTGAGTTAGTTGTGAGGAGAAGAAAAAGGGAGAAGGGGTCCTTTGCAGCAATATTTAACTTTGGAAATCGGCAGGGTTTCTGAGGTTTTTGGACATAAACAGTTGTATGGGATATGGAAAGAGGGAAAAGGTTGGAGGCCTTATAGAGACTTCAAAAGCCAACAACTTTTAGTGATAAAATTTGTTCCTTGGAGGCTCCTAAAGCTTTAGCCACCTTTTGGTATAACAAAATATTATAGGTGGCTAACAGGGAGATCGAGACAATGGTGAGTATAATGGTCGTACTCACCATGTATCAAATAAGAATAGTTTGTTTGAAGAGGTGGCATTTTTCTTTGCCGTTGGGCATTGCCTGGCTTCTGGCTCTGATTCCGGTTGGAGTTGCGTCGAGCCTAGGATTGCGGCAGGCATTGCTGGTTGTTGTCCCCTTGTCTAGGATTTCCTTTGGGTTTGTTTTTTCCTTTTTTATTCTCCTAGTTATATTGGTGTGGTTGGTTTTGCGAAGGTTGCACAAAGTTCACCTGTGCATTAGTCTGCATAAGCGGGTCTTGTGTTGCGGACTGAGCATAATGCGATCCCTGGTTTTCACCTGGCTGTTGGAGAGGAGCTCTTATGTTAGTGTTTCTCTCTGTATACTGGGTCCCCTAAGCTAGAGGATAGGGTCCTCCATGGTGATATGCTTGCCCCCTATTGGTCAAATTTTGGTGAGTCATATGATGACTTTGAAAGCCGGGTTGAGGTATGTTTTGGGTAGAAATATACATGTACCCGGGGTTTTGACTAATGTTTCCTAGGTAACTTTGGGTCAATTACCCAATTAGTCTGTCTACAGAGTTCGACACTCCTAGAAATTCTTGATAAGTTTGCAGGCGTGAGGCGTGAGGCAGGATATTGTAAATATATCCTAACTGTGTATAAATTAGCTCAAGCTGCTGAGCTTTGCTGATGGCGTCCTCTTCAGATATAGGCCTTTGTTGTGCCGCATCCTTTGAAATATCTACAGTGAGATTTTTTCAGGAACAAATATAAGAGAACCTGAATGTTGAGTTTAGCTTTACATATACTACAACGCCGCCTCCATTAATGGAGATGGTTCGAGATATGGATGACGCGGGTTTGTCTAAAATGTGTCAGTAATTCCATTCTGGAATCATGGTGAATGGGTAACTCAAAATATGTTAGGAACACGGTGGTGAGGGCATTAAAGGTTCCATGTGTAGCAGAGGGATTCTCCACGTACCATTTCGCCGCTACTCCAGTCAGAGTGCATTGAAATAGTCTCAATCGAATAGTGTTTTCAATGATACTGTTCGATGAGCACCACAGGTGGAAGGTCATGACATGATTACTTGGGTCTTTCGCTTGCTTTCCTTCGAAATTTGGAATATGTAAAGGGAGATTCGTTGGCATGAGAGGCCATGTAGGGTTGTGTGCAAGGGTGTCATTCGTTAGTTTGGTTAAAACAGGTAGATTCAATGAAGCTAAGAAAGGTTACTGGGAGGTTGACGCCATTGCAAATTGCGAAAACACAAAATTATGGTTAGGAAGAGGGTTATTCTGTGATATACCCTGCTATGTATTCGACTGGCTTCCCGAATGGTTCGCACTCATCTACCCCCTAGGGGTCGTGGGAGGAGTGGTGTGTGGTGTGGTGTTGGGAGACCAACCAGGGTTCCCAACTAAGGATCCCCAATAAAGGACGGAACAATAATGGTGGTAGCATTCTATCTTTGATGCCTAAATGACGAAAGACCTAGAACCCCTCCTGGTAATGGGGGGAGGTCCAAAAGACGCCTAGATTGACAAGGTCCCATTAGGTCCATTCTGGTGCTGAGTAGGTCTTGTTTTGGAAATTTTTGAGAGGATAGAGTCTATGATCAAAGAAAAATTCCGTTCACATACATAAAATAAAGCAAAAATAAAATGAAATTTCCCTTTAAATTAATTCTATGTGATCAAGCAATCAAAAAAGTGGTTTTTGTTTGTTTCTGTATGATACTCAAATCCTAGAAGATCTATTTATCCTCACACACTCAAATGTAGCTGGGCCTTGTGAAGATATCTTGCGAGTGTTGGCACAACATCCAGTAAGAGCTGGCGACGCCCCCAGTCAGCCAAAGAAAATCCACCAAGGTAAGGGTAGAGGGTTTGGCGCTTGCCTGCACCGTCACCTATAGGGAAAGGATGCCCTAGATTTGGCCACTAATTACCACCGTCCCATGTGAGCGTCTGAGTCTTGGGCTTCTTGTTAATTCATATAACAGTATCGAGTATCAGTCGGGTCAGGTAGCCCCAACGGATACAGCACGCACTACGCCTAATCCTAACCCCCTCTAAAACGAGTCTCTATCGTGCTCGGGTTTTCTTTTCCATGGACTGATAGGTGGATTTAAAGCTCCCTAAACAGTCAAATTCTACGTTTCAAGATTAATAATGATCAAGGCGGCTTAGTGGATTCCTACCCCCTTGATCCTAACTTAAACGATAAATTCTTTTGTGGCCCCTATGCGGAGAATTTAGTTAGTTTGGTTAAGTTAGTTTTAGGTGTATTTTCTTTGCTTAGTGGGTGGATGTGTGTGAGAGAAAAGTGGACAAGCACATAGTTTGGACATGTGGATATGTGATGATCCTTTTCAAAATCCCATATTAAACTATGTTGTATTGTTCCTTGCTCAAATGAAAAACATGTGCGGATATGGGCCGCTTTCTATTTTTCCTAGTTAATCTATGTGATCAACTAAAGGGAGATGGCGAGTTGTGAATAAATAGTGTTCATATGCTTGCCTAGGATCACCAGAGGGTGCAAAGGCATCAGAGATTACTTACTCTTCTATCGAAAATTCAATCCTAGTCCCGAAATCCTAGTGCAAAAATTGAACTAAACTAATAACTTTTATGCTAGAAAAAAAAATAGCTAAGCATGCGTGGACTTGGGCCACTTACTTTGGCTAGTTATCTATGTGTGTTGGTAACTAAATTTGCAAAACATAATTTTTTTTCGGAATGCAAGTTATTTCCCCCCCCCTACTTAAACTATGTGTGAACTTTGCAAAAATCAACTTGAAATAAAACTGACACTATGCCTACAAAAGCAGCTAAGAGTGAGATTTACCAAGCTACAGGGTACCTCAACTAGTGCTGGAAGATGTATTATGGGCTACCAAGCACTTTACAAGCAGGAAAAGATAAAAATGTGGGAGAAATTTCTCTTTCTATCTTTTGCGCACAAAAGGCTGAAACAGGTGCGATATCTGCGCATGGGTCAGCTCTGAATGCACGCCCTGGGCGCGTCTGTGGGAGGGAAAAGCGCGAAAATTCCTTCAAAATTAATTTTTGGAGTCGTTCTACTTCAGTTTTTCACTTGGAATGAACTAGGGAGTGCAAGAGAAAAAAGGGGGAAATTCAGCTCCACTCCACAACACAGACATGGGTCTCTGCAAAAAGGCACAACCACATAAGCTTGGTAATAAACATTAGTGGAGTTGCCAATCCTGTGTTAGTGTGTTTGGTGCACACATGTACGAAACCACACCAACTTAAGGGGTGTGGTTTACCCACTTAAGTTATTGGTCACAGGCAGAAAAAGAAGTGGAGTCAAGCAAGTTAGTGGAACAAGCTAGAATCATAAACATACTAGATAGAGAAATATCATGCATATATAAACTAAAACTAAAAAAAATAAACAAAAACTCTGAATAGATTCAAGCAACTACAATAATCCAAACGGTGGCTCTTAAGCCCCTTTTATTGAGTGCTGGTAGGAAATGAGGATGAAAATTTAACCCTCTTGCCAAAGGGCCCTTAGAACATGGGTTCTAAGTCCTAATGCAAGGATTTTTTTACTTCCAAGCTTGGCTCAGTGAAAATTCTCCCTCTCTGTACTGTGGTGGACTAAACTTGTTGGATGGCCAACAATTGAGTCCCCTCTATCTTTAGCTCTGGATCACACATTGTTGGTATTGCTTGGGCAATTCTGGCCAGCATAACAATGTGCTCTCAAGTTCTTCATCTCATGGTGGTATTATATAGGAGAATTCAAATCCTCCTTCTCTTTCTTGGTACATTGTGGATGGTGACCCAAGAGAGGGGATGATTCCTTTGTGTGCCACAAACATTCCATTGTGTGCTCCCTTGATGTCTAAGGAGGCTATCCTTAGGTGGCCTCAAGTGACGAATCACTATCCTGGAGTGTGCTTTTTGTGGTCTTGGAAAGTGACTTTTGCGACTCCCAGTATTGCACATATTTTGGGTCAAAAGGCACGCAAAGGCACTCTTCACGAAGGATTATGCGCACAAAAGCATTTATGACTTGCTCAAGTTTGATTTTTCCTCGGACCTTAGAGATTTTTAAATAATTTCCAAATTCTCTAATGTCTTTCAGCCCTGTAAATCCTTCTGCTTGACATTAAATAATGTCGTCTTTTGCTTGTACAATTTTCTTGTGTTAACAAGCCCCAACCAAGCTGTTTTTCTCCTTGCAAAAACACATTTTGACAGCTTCATATAAGGTCATATACTTACTTGATAGGATACTCCTTTCTCTTTGCTACTTGATGTTGATGATGATATCGAGAATAGAAATATTCTCTTTGTTGAAGATAGTTTTCTTCAATAATGATACTTGATCTCAGAGAGAGGGATATTCCTTTCTATGGTGAAGTATTTTTTATGAAGACCAATGATGACTTCTTGGTGATTTCCTTAATGGAAAGTAACTTTTTTCAATGAGATAGATTCTTTATGACACTGCATTTTTTATCAAGCTTCCTTTGGATGAATAGTATTTTAACTTGATTCATAGATCTCTTCAACTTGAGTAGATGTAGGGTTTTGGCCTTCTTGTCTGGATGATGATCCCAATACTTATTTGTAGACTTCTTTGATATAGGGTTATTTTGACTTCAAGGTGATATTTTCTTTGATGCCTTCCTTGAGATTTTATCCTTGATTGTACCTTGATAAGATGCCCTTCATTGTCTTAGTCGTCTTAGCTCTCATACCATGTTGAGAACTCTAGGGAATAGCTATTAAGTGATTGCTCTCAATTAGTAACTTCATGTGAGAAATTTTTACTTCTTTATATTAGGATCTTCTTTTACCTAGGTTATTAGTGTTATTCATAAAATAACTACCAATGCATAAACCATAAAGATACAAGAGACACATAACATAAGCTATCATCCAGGGCCAAAACCTCCCACTCTTTGAGAGGAAAACAAAAAAATATCTCCTTATAGATATTCCAATTGACGAATACCAAGACAACAACCCTTTACCTATTTTCCATTCCAAGACCAAGACACAAGTTCTCTTGACAGTCAATATTTTTATCATTTCCTCTTCTCAACTCCTATTCCACATCGACCTTCTTAACACTGAGACATTATCACCACCAATATATGAGTTCTATGGTAGCACTGATTCCTTCTTGATGTGATGAAAATGAGACCTTCTCACTGTAGTTATACCGAATCCTTCTTACTGTGATGATAGAATACCCTTTCTGTGGAGACAACAATCTCTTCTTACTATGGTGGAACTGAAACATAGATTGCATCGAGACTGTGGTAGTATTGTCACTGTGGTAAGATCAAGACCCTTTTACTATTGATAGTACTAAACCTTCTCGTATTAAATAGCACTGAACCATACTGTGATATATTACTGAAACTCTATCTATAATATCCACTATAATCCACACCCTAATATCCATTGTAATCCGCAATGTAATCTGCATTTTAATCTCTACAATTAGTCCCAGATTTTCTATGGTAAATGAAAATTCAGATGGTCCTATTTATAGTGTTTTTCCACTGTAATAAGCTGACTTGAGTAAGGTGAACCAAAATTACAATTTGGAGCAGTTAATTAATTCATTTGAAGCATACTTTAAGAGGGATTACTTGTGCTTGTCTTGGAGGGCTACTTGAAAATCATTTTGACTCATACATAAGTGTAGTATGCCCAAGAAGGATCCTTTATAAATGACATAGACTCAAATTTATTTTATTACCAATCCTAAAGACTCACGATGGGATTAATACTAAAATAAAATTCCTTGCTCATGAAACCCATGAGACAAGCCTACAAATAATTTTATTTTTCATATTTTCATCAATTACATAAAATCACAATTACAAATGTCATTATGAAGACTGAACCTAGTTATTTCTCAACACAAGGGTCATATACCATGACTCCAACATCAATCTGTGAGCATGATGATTGGGCGAACACTAATGATAAGGGATAAAAGCCACCAACCAATGAGCAGTAGGCTAGACAAGTTTTCGGTGAAACTGTGGACACAGTGGCAAGGTAAGAGTTGGTTGTGAACCCATTTGCAGTGGTATTAGGTTGCATACATATTCCCAGCGAGAGGGCATCGCATCATCTCTTTGTTACCAGAAAGAGATATCATTGAAGAGAAATTGTAAAAAGGGTAATTTTCCATTAGTTGATTGATCGCCACTAATTTTATCTATTTAAATGTGCTCCAAATATTTGGGTGTAGTGGGTTGTGGGTTTGTTGATCGGGAAATAAAAAATTGGGCCATCAACAGTGAACTGAGGGAAGTAAAATTCATATTAAAAGCTATTTACACTGATACATTATCACTAATCAAATGAAGGCGTAAGATATCGAGACTTACATACCTCCAAGGGACATAGATGTGTCAAATATGTGGATATTGTGAAGGGTCATAGTCATGGAAAAGTGGAGGAGAATTGCAGCATTTCTAGTTCAAATAGTGGAGTGATTCATTGAATTGCAAGTGTGACGGAGCCATACATAAAGGTCATGAAGAATCACTGAGGAATGAATCATCTCGACATGACAGGGTGGAGCCATCATTCTTATTTACGGGTATTGTTCCATTGTAAAGGGCACATAATCCTTGAATGTTTGATTGGGTTGAAAGGCCAGAATATCATTGATTTACCATTGTGAAGCATCAAATCTTGAAGGTCGAGGGATAGGTAAGCATGGATCACAAAGGCTGAGACAACCAAACATTACCATTTAAACAACAACGCCTCTATTTTAATAAATTAACGCGGCCAATATTATTTTATATGTGTCAATTTTATTTTTATAACACTTGGGTTGGCACATGTATATAAGAGTTGGTCTGAGAGCCCATAAACCTCCATTGCGAGAGGCACAGGGCTGATAGGCCATACCCCATCAAGTTTTTCTAAATATGCTATCAAGAGTTTTCATGGCATAGAGTCGCATTTGATGAGGATACATCACCAAGAAATGAGTTGATTATATCATTTTGGTAAGGGCCGCCAACAATATATATTGGTTTGGCATGCCAATATACCATCCTCTCTATCAAAGATCAACCTATTACAACCCCATCAGGATCATAACTCAAGTCTCATTCTAGCGTAGTGGAAAGGATTAAGTTGACATCACGATTATCCCTGTCTCTAGTTTGGTTCTATCATAATGGAAAGGATTGAGTCGAAATCACAATTCTCTCCATCTCAAGAAAAAGTCTGAAGATTGGAGGGCCAGGGCTAAAGGAGCCCTATACTAGTGTCACAGATCCAAGGTCTGGTCATAGGGAACACTTACTCGTGTTTATAAAATAGTTGTTTGAGGGTCCTACATTATAAAAGGTCTACAATATCATGCTTCACAATCCCTCATTTCTAACTTGTAGTCCACCACAATATCATTTGAAAGGTTTTGAATGAATGGGTGTCGAATACAAGCCAAAATTTTTGTTGGCTGCACAAATTTGGTGGATATATAAGGGTTATAGGGAAATATATTGGTTTAATAAGAAGGGTTTGATTGTAGAAGATAATAATATATAAATATATAATATACATATTAAAAAATAAGGGCTTTATTGTGTGTGTGTGTGTGTGTGTGTGTGTGTGTGTGTATATATTGAGAGAGAGAGAGAGAAGAAAAAAAGAAGGTGGGAAAATCATTTCTATTATTAGCTCGAGCTATTATCTTCCAATTCCGTGGATATCATATATTTGGCCCAAATTTTTTGAAGTGAAATATTTGGGAAGGCGTGATTGACAAAATGTTGATGTAATATCCCTATGAAGAATTAGAGTGTTCTTGCATATTTTCCTACATTGGTATGGCAGAAGATGGGTCATCTTGAAGAGACCCTAGAAAACACCTAGAAACTTATTTATGAACGAGAGAAAATAAATGGTCCTTTACGCACCAATACATCCTTAGACCAAAATAATGGTCAAAGAAGAAAATATTTCTCGAAAATCGTATATGCCATTCTACAATAGAAGCACCCATGTGAAGTGAAGGAAATATAAGGACGAGGGGCTAAGCTCTTCGCACTTGGATTTAAATTGCAACAAACAAAGGTAGTAATAGAACTTTGTAATTTAGATGAATTAGACATGTGTATATCCGTGGTTGTTGGAATTATGATGTATGTATTGTCCTTGATGGAAACCCACTTGTAATAGAACACATTTATGGTAACTGGATGAGTTCATAGAGGTGACAGAATGATGGAACAGGATAACAGAATGATGGGACATAGGTTTTTAGGTCAGAAACAAAAGATTTATGAAGGTAAATATTTGAAGAAATATATGTGGGTTAGACGAGGCTAAGTCGCCTACACATGCGGGTATGAACAAGCAAATTCATGTACATATTGGCACACTATTTTATTAATACCAAGGTTCTTTACCATGGTATTATCCCACAACGTTGAATGTAGTAACGACTATTTAATCCCGTTAAGAATTACCACCGAAACTAGTGTGGTTTTGGCTCATGGTATTAGCTAAGGCTCAAGCTAAGAATATCAAAGTGTTGAAGTGTGCATAAGGTTTTTTGATGAATACTTCAATCTGAAGTATATTTTCATTATATGGGCTATAGTTGACAAGTTGATCTGAAATAATTATGCACCGATAAATACAATGATGGATCAAGATCATGAGACCTGAAATGAGTTTCCATTGTATGATCTACTCATGGATTGACTAGATCTATGATTTGATAGATGTTTTATCTTTGAATAGCATGATCTCGGTCTATCTGATGTTCTGAAGGGTTGTGTAATTATAGGTCAAAATTTGTAGATCTGTTCGCGGTTTGGTCTCGGTGAAAGCCCGTATATATGCAAGTTTGATTCATAAAAAGTGTTTGATTCAATCTAATCAGTGTTGCTCTATTTCTATTGTCTGTTAATGATGTCTTCATGTTTATCTGTGTTTAGTAGCAATGTCTAAAGTTTAATTGATCGAATGGTGATTGGTTAGATAATATCCATGTTGCATCTAACTATATGGGGTTTCAGAGATATTTAATATGACATAATACTTTAGTATGTCCGTTAGAAATAATTTTTTTTTATTCTGATTAAGAATTTATAACCTGGTAGGTTGAGATCTGTAAATAGGATGTTGTTCAAAAAATCATGTATACATGTGGGTTTCCTTAAGTGAAGTAGCATATATATTTTTTGTATGGATGATCATGGATACAACTGATTTAGTATGTTGATGCAATATTTTGGGTTCAGTTCTGATATTATTGTTACAGTGATCTTACTATTATGTTTTATTTGATTTGGTGATTGGTTAAGTGACTATTTGCTTAAGTGATTGATTGGTTAACTGGTTATTGTCAATGATTTATTGGTTCAATGTTTTTTTTCAATGATTGGTTTGGTACAATAATCAACTTTAGTTTTTGATATTGATATTAAATGATGTTAATGGGTTCAATATGAAAATTTGATAAAACGTAGCCTACAAGTTATGATGTGTTGAAGAAGGTGCATCCAGTGTGAAAATTTATGAAACATGGTCCACAAAGGTGTTGAGGGTTGGAGCCTCCCTTCCAGTGGGTGTTGGTAAACGATATCAAGGGGTCATAGCTCCCTTCCAGTGGGTGTTGGTAAATTATATCAGGGGTTTTACGCTCCCTTCTAGTAGGATCTAGAGAATGAGTTAAGGTTGTAGCCTTATGCAGGTGGTTTCTTGTGTGCTGGTATGACACTACGCCAATACAAGATTGTAAGAATTTTTCTATATAATAAATATTGAAGACAAAGATGAAAACAGTAGTGGTTTTCTCCCACATTGGGTTTCCACCTTAAATCCCAGTGTTCAAGTGTGTTTCTTATGTGTGATGGTTTATTATATTCTTACTGCACATGTTTACTACTTATTAATGTCTGATGAATCAAGATGCATTGGTTTAAGTCAGCTAATTGAATATTTATACGAATTATATTTTTTCTCGGTATATGATAGTTTATTTAATAAAAATCACGTACATATGAAAGTTTTCTTCAGTCAAGTCACATAGAGAATTCAAAAAAGAAAAGTAAAAGTTTGTGTGTGTTTTAAATACTTATTCACCCCACCCCCCGCCCCCTCTCAGTATTTTTCCCAACAATTGGTGTCAGAGAAGGTTCTTTAGAAGAAAATTGATCGCTTGAAGAAGATCTGTCAATATGATGGGAATGAAGAAGTTAGCTCAAAGAAAGGATTTGGAAACCAGTGGTTTTGGTAGTGATATATCAGATGCAATACAATTTATTTATGTTAGAAAATATTCAAGTTCGAGAGCACCCTATTTTCTATTGATCAGTAAAGAAAAAGATGATAAAAAGGAACTAATAGGTATGGGTTCTGGTTCTAATTGTAGTCCATTTCCTTTTCTATGCCATATTGATAGTGATGATGACACTGATACTACTAAATTTTCAGTCATGGGTAAAAGTGAAAGTAAGCATTCTCAAGAGAAGCTAGATTAAAAAATAAAGCCTCTAGAAGTAGAAGGTCAAGGAAAGTCAGAAACAATGGTCAATGCAGATATACCAATCATAAGAAAAGATAATTATCAATTTTGTAAAGAAAAAATTAGGTCTAATCTAATGAATCGTGATGTTTGGAATTTTTTTTGCAATGGCGACACCAATGTTCCCCCATCAAAAGAGGAAGTGAAAAAAAAAAGTAGTGCATTAAGTGACATATTTTTTAGCATATGTGATTCAACATTAAATAAGGTTATTCATATTACAACTTCAAAACAATTATGGGATAATCTACAAGAAATCCATGAAGAAATCCTAGAGGAATATTATTCATCAGTGAATCCATTAGGTAATCCTATCCCTAACAATGTGTCAAAGAATGTATATGATGATAAAACATCATTTACAATGATGGATGGAGTTTCTAATTCAACAGATGAAAGGTTAAAGGATATTCATGATCTTAGAATGAAACGTGATATTTATTTTAAAAATATTGATAGTATTACAGACAAGTTGCAGACATACAATAACAAGGATCATATTAAATCACAAAATCTTGTTGTGGAATCTAACTAGTATTGTGAAGGTCTTGAAGCGAAGATCTTCTCTCTAAAAGGATATCTTGAAAAATCAGATAAGTGGAATGAAGAAATACTTAAAACATTTTAAGAACAAGAAAATGGGTTGAAAGAAGAGATTCTCAAAATAAAGGAGAAAGTAGAAGAAGGAATAAGGGGTCGAAGAAGGTATGAAGAAGCAGTACCAAAGAATGGAGGTTGAGGTAAACATTTTAAAAGGTAAATTAGAAGAAAAAGATAAAAATTTGATATTTCAAGATAGTACTAAGATTCTAGATAATATTCTTAGTAGTCAAAGGTCTCCCTCTATTAAATTTGGCCTTGGTTTTCATGAAACTATTAAAGTCGAATCTAGTTCACAAGCTAGTGCTAAATATCCAAAGGATAACAATGTAAAACCTAAAGTGTTTAAAGAGACAAAAATTCAACCTGATCAAATTCCAAGGATCATGAATCCTGAAAGGAACTCATTCACTCCTATCTATAGAAGTGTTAATCGATTCTCTCCTATGATCAATAATATCTAATGCTTTATATGTCATAATTATGGACATGTGTTGCATCAAATTGCAAAAGCAAATTGTTTCATTAAAAAAATATATATACACTCCACAGAAAGACCATCAGCTCCCATCTACTTGGGTTTCTTTAAGGGATATTTTTTTTAATGAAAAAAATTCAGTCATAAAGCTATTGATTGAAATAGATGGAACATGAGACAAACATACTATGATTCGTTTGCTCCCTTTTCTGGTCACATAATATGTTATGCTTGTAACAAGTTTGGGCATGTAGAAAAATAATGCAGGAACAGATCAATGAATCACCAAATACAACATGGAAAACAAATAGATGATATCATAAGAGTGAAGAAAGATGGATCCAACATCATTCCTCCTAAAAAGCATAAAGAAGAAGAGATAATATTTTTTTCTTCCTCTGTTTGCGTTTGAAAATGAATATGAATGGTACATAGACAGTGGATGTTCTCATCACATGACGAGTGATAACAGTAAGATGGAATCTCTCAAGAAAAATCAATATGGTAAGGTTATTATTTCAAATAAAGCTCCAACAATTTTTTGGTAAAACGTAGAGCCAAAATTAACAAAAATAGAAAGGAAATCGATTCTTTATTAGCTCAAGGCCTAAAACAAAATATTTTAAGTGTAGGAAAAATGGCAGATAAAGGATTGTTCACATCAACCAAATGCAAGGTTATGGATAGAGAAATAGGAAAAATCATAGCAAGGAGATACAAAAACACATAGAAATTATATGTGATTAAAGGTCTGAATTCTCACATATATAAGAAGGATTTAGACACAAACTTAAATATGATAGTGCCCACTTGCAGTCCTTTGTTCTTGAAAGAATATTGTTAACAATGACTGCACGAGTAATGTGAGGTACAAGACCTCTTAAGAACAAGAAGATTATTGTGAGGATCAGTGATATATAATCTCCGGGGGAGATAGATATAAGTTATATTGATAATGAATCACATGGTTGTTTTGATCATCCTGATTGTTTATATTTATGACAGTGAATTGAATATGATAAAAAAAGATAGGTACAGAATGTACAAACTCAGGGGAGCGAAAGTTGTGAAGTTTCAGTATTTCACTTTTTGTATGTGGATTTCATGAAAGACAGTCGCATATGTACGCGAGTTCCTATGTAGAAAATAGTGTATGTTTTTCTCTGATAGAAAAATAATGGGACAAACTCAAGAAAGACTCCAAGATGCTTCATATAGTTATTTGGCTCTCTTTTTTTTATGTTGATGGTTACAATATGGTGATGTGGTATTGAGTAATGATGATATACAAGTTGGTACAATATGACATTTATGTTTGATGAAGATGCTTTAATGTGACAATGAGCATGTAGCTCACGTTAAGGGGGAGCATTAACCTTACTGCTAATGATGCATTGTTGGCATTATGTTTTCTTATTCTTTAATACTTGTGATTCTCATGTTGTAGTTAAAATGATGTTATATTTTTGTCATGATACATGGATTTCTTATGATGAGATTATGGATGATCCCTAATCATATTTGTAGAAGATTATCTTTATCTGCACATGTGGACTTGATGCATGACTATTGATTTAGATATGAGGAAAGAACATGCAGATATTGTTGTTGATGACTATTGTCGTGAATGATGCCTATTGTGCTTCATTCCTACACATGTTACATCATTATTATGAAAATGGAATAAATATAAAATATGAGGACCTTGGTGATAAGAGATCACAGGGATGATTGGTTGATACAGGTTGATTATTGAGGAAGTGGTTCTGGTATGAGAATTATTCTTGCATATTGAGCTAAGAATATTTTGTTTCCGCATGGATCATGAAGACATGGTTATGAATATGCTTATGTTACAACTGTTGGATGATACTTGGAGACATACCTACATTGTCTTATATTACTGATTGGTTTTCACATATGTTGTTGATGCATGTTTATGGTGTTTACTCATGCTATATGATATGATTCTTCACTGCTCTATCTTATTTCAGGATGATATACTTGGTTCCTACATATTTTTCTTTGATGAACATTGTTTGAGGCTATTCCTATAAAGGGAAAAGGCAAGTTGTATTTGATGAAGTCAAGAGATTGAGTTGATAGCTGATCTCTACGAAAAGATATTATGATTTTGATATTTTAGACTTGGTCACAAGTTGATGATATTTAAAATTTCTCATGTTATTGCTGAGATATACTTATGGTGAAGATCTTATTCGGTATATGATGGTTGCAGATGACTATCATGGTCTTGATCTCTCACTATTAAGGTCTTATGGTCTTGGTTATAAATGTCATATCTATCATTTGATGTAAAGGTCATGTAGAGGCCTATGATCATTATAATATTTAGTCATGTTTGGACTATGTAAGGTCATGTCATTTATGTATGTAATAACATGATTGGAAGATGATGTTATGTAACCCCACTTGATTGGGTGGTTGAGTTAGATATGTAATCCCACTTGGTTGGGTGATTGATGTAAGCATGAGTCCTTGGTTATAGGAAAGTTCATACTTAGTTGAGTTATACATTCATGTACTTAATTGAAAACCTTTATGAAGTTTCATCATGTGCTCAGGGGGAGCATGGTCAGTATAGTTTAGATAATATCTATAGTTTTTATGTCTCTACAAGAAAAGAGAAGCCATCATTCGGCATTGGCTGACCATTTTCCCTTGATGTCAAAGGGGGAGAGTAACTTGGTGTTTGATGATGCTTATATTGATGTGTTTTACAGGTATACAGGTTATGGTGATAAAACACCAACATGGTTTCCATCAAGTCCAAAAGGCGATATTGTTGGCAATTTGATGTATGTGTTGTCCTTAATGGCAACCCACTTCTAACAGAACAAGTATATGGTAACCAGATGAGTACATAGAGGTGAAAAAGTGATGGAACAAAATAAAAAAAATGATGGGACAGAGGTTTTTAGGTCATAAACAAAATATTTATGAAGGCAAATATTTGAATAAGTATACGCAGATTAGATAAGGTCAACTCGCGTACACACGCGAGTATGAATAAGACAATTCGCGTACATATTGGCGCACTATTTTATTAATACCAACGGTCTTGACCATGGTATCAGCCCACAATATTAAATCTATTAATGGCTATTTAATACCATCAAGAATTACCACAAGCACTAGTGTGGTTTTGGCTCATGGTATTGGCTAAGGCTCAAGCTATATAAGGAGGAGAAGATTAAAGTGTTAAAGTGTGCATGATTAAGGTTTTTTGATGAATACTTCAATATGAAGTATATTTTCATTGTATGGGATATAGTTGACAAGTTGATATCAAATAATTATGCACCAATAAATACAATGATGGATCAGGGTAAGGAGACCTAAAATGGCTTTCCATTGTATGATATGCTCATGGATTGACTAGATCTATGATTTGACACATGTTTTATCTTTGAAGATTATCATCTGGGTCTATCTGAAGTTCTAAAGGGTTGCCAAATTATAGGTCAAAATTTGCAGATCTGTATGGAGGTTAGTCTCGGTGAAAGTGCGTATACACGCAAACTTTCTTCATAAAAATCCCATACATAAAGGAAGGGTTTCTGCTGAATATATCTCTGATCAATCTGATCAGGGCTACTCTATTTCTTCTGTCTGCTAATTATTTCTATATGTTGATATGGGTTTAGTAGCAACGTCTGAAGTTGAATTGATTGAATTTTGATTGGTTAGAGAAAATCGATGTTGTATCTAACTATATGGAGTTTCAGAGATCTGTAATCTGACATAATACTTCAGTATGTATGTAAGCAATAATGTGTTTTTTGTTCTGATTAACATTTTTCAGAACTTGGTAGGTTGAGATTTTTATGCATGTTGTTATTAAGAAAAGCGCATATTTATGTGAGTTTCATTAAGTGAAGTAGCGTATATATATTTTTTTATGGATGATCAAGGTCGTAGTTGATTTAGTATGTTGATGCAATATTTTGGGTTTAGTTCTAATATTCTAGTTATAGTGATTTCAATCTTCTATTTGATTTGAGTTGGTGATTGGTTAAGTGATCATTTTCTTCCGTGATTGATTGGTACAATGATTGATTGGTTCAGTGGTTGTTTTCAGTGATTGGTTTGGTAAAATTATTATTTTTAGTTTTTTATGTTGAGCTTAAATGAAGTTAGTGGGTTTAATATGAAAATTTGATAAAGCGTAGCCTACAAGTTATGATACATTGAAGAAGGTGGATCCGGTGTGAAAATTTATGAAACTTGGTCCATAGTGGTGCTAAGGGTTGGAGCCTTTAGCGAAGGGGTCGTAGCTCCCTTCTAGTGGGTGTTGGTAAATGAGATCAGGGGGTCATAGCTCCCTTCCAGTGGGTGTTGGTGAAAGAGATCAAGGGGTTGGATCTCCCTTCGAGTAGGATCTGGAGAACGAGTGAAGGTTGTAACCTTCTATATGTGGTTGTCTACATGCTGGTATGAGTCTCCACCAATACAATATTGTAAGCAATTTTATGTATAATCAATACTGAAGAAATATATGACAATAGTGGTGGTTTTCTCCCACATTGTGTTTCCACCTTGAATCCTAGTGTTCATGTGTGTTTCTTATGTGTGTTGGTTTACTCGGTTCTTACTTCACATGTTTACTACTCATTAACGTATGATGAATCAAGATGCACTGATTTAAGTCAAGTAATTGAATATTTATCTGAATTATAATTTTTCTAGGTATACATTAGTCTCCTTAATAACAGTTGCGTACATACACTATTTTTCTTCAGTTAAGTCCCGTACATAATTCAGAAAAGGAAAGTAAAAGTTTGTGTGAGTTTTAAATACTCATTCACCTACCCCCCACCCCCCCCCCCCCCACCTCCCACCCCTTCTCAGTATTTTTCCGAACATGCATGGGGCAACAAGAATGGAAGAAACTCAGTTAGGCTCTCAAGCCATTCATGCTTGCATTGATACAAACCAAAATTTGTGAGCATCTTGTGAAGGGATCAGACCCACATTTTCCTCTTGTATCAAAAGGATCCTAGCTTTAACATATCATCTACCACCTTACAATAATGATCATGAGGGAGATATTTTATTTGATAGTAGAATCCATTCCAGGGTTGAAAAACATCATGCTTCCTACCTTTCATAAGTGGCCCAAAATATTAGAACTCATGGAGAAGTTCAACCTTGACACATTCATGCTAAATTTGGAATGTGGTGACTTAATCTTTTAGGTGTTCCAAAATTTTTACACCAGCATTACATAAACTCATCCAAAATGTTTCAAAAGAAGCATGCAAAATATTGTGTCCTTATTTTTATAAGGAGATGTTGACATCTGCAAGATACTAAGATCCAACTTATTGACCATTGGGAGAAAGGAACTAATTGTATCACTAGCCGCCTATGATCTAGTCTAGAAGTTATTCATGGAAAACATAAAATTGCTTAGAAGGGTGCTGACTAATACGAAACTTAAAACGATTGATGAAGGAAGTAAGAACACAGGTAGAAAAACCTACAGAAAGAATGAACTAAGAAGGAGAGGACTATATTTTATCTGCAAGGGACCTTGGGCACTTAACCATTCATGTATAGGAGATAGGAAGGAGTAAATAAGGAAAAAACAAGAGGGGTTTCCTTTACATCATGGGGAGTCTTCTATAATTGTATCTATTTATTTTTAGAATGGTTAGAATCAATGTGATATTATTCAGAGAGATTTGCAGGATGAAAAGCATTCATAAGTGCATGAGGAAATTATACCTAATGGTGTTGATGAGGTAGACTCCTATACAACGGATTCCATAGGTTTCGAGGAGGATGTCCAAAAATAATATTAGTAGTCAAGTATAGATAACAGTCCATCAATGCATCTATGTTTGACATTCAGATAAGATGAACAATAGATTGCCTTCACAGGTGGAGGAGGCCAGAGAGACTTGAGTGAGGAGAAAATAGTAGTAAAGTGGCATGATGAGCATCATCATGAGGGAGAGGATGAAAAACATAATGTGCAAGATGAAACATTCCTAGAGAGTCGGTCAAATTATCAAGATGGAGTTGTGATAGTTTTGAATTTGTTGTAGATAGATACAAAGACATTCAACTCGGCACCAAAATTTCTAGTAGAGGACTTTCAGGAAAATATCAAGCATTTTAAAATAGATCTTATGATGTCTAAGTAAAGAGTCTCGAAAAATCGAGACACTCTCTTGCAGAATAGTAAATTTGAGGAGCTCATAGGGGTATGTATTGAGTCAACGGTCAAGTATTCTAGTGTAGACGAATGTCTCAAGTCCCTCACAAGGAAGCAATAGGAGTACAATTGGGAGTTCTAGAAAAACCCTTTATAGGAGTACATAGATAGGGCTTGTGACACTGCCAACCCACCTTTGTGCACTGGGGACATCATGATAGAGTTCTCTAAATGGATCATATTGGGTGACCGAGTAGAGCCACATGAGTTAAGCATCGGGTAGCATCAACATAGTGTAATTATTCCATGTGCAACCATTCATGCATTAAATATTTCCCATGGGATGGATTGGCGAGAGATTATGAGTTGGAATTCTGTTGATTGGATGATTCCTAGGAGGATACTCGTAGCCAAGGGCATATTGCAACTTGGGATCTTAGGCACAAACATGGATGGAGGGCCGAGATGGTATCATAAACCATAAGTCCTAGGTGATAGGTAGTGTTTGGATCTAGGTGGAGTTATTGAGGTAAATAGTGGGAAGGGGATTTTTGGGATGCAGGTATCGAAGGATCCATTCCGGATCATTCCCCATGGAGGTATGGAATAACACACTAATTTGTATAGGATCCTGGTATCAATATACAAATGCTTCTATTATGGATAGAAGTGGGTTTCTTGAGGGAAAGCAATATTTTAGTGAGAGGATTTGTAACATTTCATTTCCTTGATATGGTCAAAATGGAAGAAAATTTCCCATGGCATTTACCCACGATATTTTCCCCCAGGTTTTTCCTTCATTTTTGGGGAAAAAATATAAAATAAAGGGATCTAGAAAGTCCATCGAGCCTATAAAAAGGGAGAGGAGTTAATCATTTTGATTTTATTGAGTTTTCTATCTATTTTTTCGTTTTTGAGAACTCAGTGAGGCGAGTTCTAGTTGATGCCATGGATGAAAACCTCATCGTTGTAATTTTTTTGGTGGATCCATCCAAGGTTCATGATTATGATTCAGTGTGTCTATTTTCTCATTTGATGAGAAGTCGTGCATGGGAGGGGATCTGATATTATTGTATGGGCATGTACTATTTTCTTCAGTTAACAATATAAGTAAAAGGTTTCATTTCTAGATCCCATTATATTCCGTGTTTTTTTATTACAAATATTTTTAACTAGAATATTAAATTGTGTGAGATCTATTAAAAACTTTTGACATTTTGGATCTTAAATTTGTTCCTCCAAGCTTAATATTATGTTGAAATCACCACCTAAGATCCATCATTCATCTTGGTGCATCACTCTCACATTACAGAAATCATTCAATAATCCATATTTCTTTCTAGGTATAGAGTATCCATACATCATCGTTAAGCACATCACCTCACTTGCACTAGTGCATCAGAAGCACCCTGAAAGGATGTTAGGGTATGAAATCTATTATTTAAAAAGTATCATCCTAAAATTCCATACCACCACCATCCCTCTCCTCCACCATGAGCATCAATGGCCATTAAATGACAACCCTCCATCATCTAGTCATAATTTGTACTAATTTCTAACACAAAATTTTGGTTTCTTGTAGGAAAAATTTCTCTAGATTCCCCTTCTCAATTCTTGCTTGTAGGTACTTATGCTTTTCATTACTATTGAGGCTCATGATGTTCCAAGATACTACTTACACTAGGAAACTGGAGGGTGTTGGAGAAAATACTCTAAAATCGCATTGACTTTTCTGATGTTAATTAGAAACTCACTCGCCTCCTTTAAAACCTCTCTGTGAGACTTCCTTCCTTTCCTACTACTTTCTCATGTTTATCATTGTTGTTTTTGTGTGGATAGGATGTACCATCCTTTGAAGAGCTTGGAACTTATAACTCCCATTCGATATGTGTCAGACCATATCGCCACTTGACATATAGATGGACAAAGTGTTGTATTTTCTCCATGATTATGTCTTGGGCATTCACTCTAACCCCTGTATGCAAAAAAATCAGCATTCTCCTCTCATCAATTATGAATTGATCTCGTTGGTACCTTTTTTCTAAGATTTCACTAGTGTATGTGAGTAGCTCTTTTATATTTGGGGTATTGTATGGATCCTATATTCGTTTACACTTAGGGTTTGGCTTCTCCCTAGTGGTGCCACCCTTCTCCTCCACTTCCATTGGATGTTCCATCATCTAACCTTTCGTCTCCATCGCCCTTGCGAATCCTCAAGTAGCACAAGTGGCTCACGTGGATTGACTCTAGGGTCAACCTCGTTTTACCCGTCTTGTTTCTCTGTCATTTGCTTCATAGTTTGGTTATGAGTAGACTTGCCACTTCTATTCGTTACTTCTTGAAACCCCTTAGCATTCATATATCACTAGCACATTTGGCCCAATTTCCGATGGCCAAAATGTCGCTCTTCCGACACATGGGCATCCCAAGTGCGACATTTTGAGGTGGGGCGAAACGTTGGTTCTCCTAAATTTGGAATTCTGACACTTGACTTAACAGTCAGTATAGCGACGCTAATTCCGATGTTTTTTTGGTGGTGTCTCAATCCTGATGTTTCAAATTGCTCGTCGCTCTTTCGACGTTTCACGCTTCGTTGCTCTTTCGACGTTTATAAGCATCGTAATTATGACACCAAGGAACACTGCAACCAAAGTTATAAGAGTTTCTCTTCCAACATTTATAAGTGTCGCAATTTCGACACCAACGAACACCACAACCGATGTTATAAGTGTTGCTCTTCTGACGAACAAAATATTTGTGCTTTCGATGAACAAACGTGTCGCTCTTCCAATGAACACAAGCATCGTTAGTATGACACTACACAATGACCAAACTGATGCTTCTAAACGTTGAAATACCGACGACAAAAAAACATTATTTAAAATAAACTAAACTTTAACA
This sequence comes from Pinus albicaulis, assembly GCA_034641835.2. NCBI lineage: Eukaryota > Viridiplantae > Streptophyta > Pinopsida > Pinales > Pinaceae > Pinus > Pinus albicaulis. The sequence goes on along the minus strand of CM076572.1, from coordinate 1,247,643,815 downwards.
TACTGACGGCAACAAAACATTATTTAAAAAAAAACTAAACGTAGTATGCTACAAATGTCCACTGCTGGCTGAACACGATGGCCATGGCATGTCCACAAGCATCCACTTCATTATTTCAAGCAAATAATATCACCAACACTTAAAAACTTTAATACCACACATTGATAAAGTATGCATGTAATGGCCATAATTAAGACATATTTCATATTTATAATATAAAGTACATCAAGTTAGTATGTCATTACTTTTATAGAAGGTTAAGACCATTTTTAAATTAGTACTGGTACCTCTTGGATCTGCTCGATAGATAAGTACAGATCATACAAGTACAAACCCTAGGTTACTTAGAAGTGCTACCCCCTGTTACCTTAGTGCCCACTTCTCATTCTAGGTTGGCTCTTCTTCGATACAAGGGGGGCTTTCTTAGATGAGATTTCTAAATCAGTCCTTATGAACCCTTGAGAAAAAATTAGATTTAACGATCAAGATGTTTATGATAAGAAATGAATATATGGTGGTGGATTCAAGTATATCAGTGCCTAACCCTTGAGAAATGCAGTCAAACCCATTCAAGACTTGGAGAATTCAACACAATGGTACTCAATCAATGGAGATGCATGGGCATAAGGCCTTAATTATGACAACACTATGTTTTCAATTTCCTACCAAGATATTATGCTCATAATGATACAATGATAGTCGTGGTATATTCTTGCTTCATCACGTAAATCAGAATCTGAGATATGAAGTAAAAGACATCTTTTATTAATAAAAATAGTCCTCTTACATCAGGTTTGAAATTATGGGTCATACAGAGTACAACAATGTCACTGTTCAAAACCCTTATGCTGGAAAATAACCCTCAAACAATAGCAACATTTCCATCCCATATGAGAAGAAGACAATATACAACGGTGACCTTACACGAGATATTTTGCAGCCCTGAATATCTCCTGAATGATGCGCCAACCCTCCTCAGCATATCTTCATTTTCATCCCAATGATTTAGGGTTTTCTCCAGAATGAAAATACACTTTCCAAATGGAATAGATGTCCCTTTTATAGACTCCTCTTGTAACATCTTAGTTAATAAAATAGTAGCAGTGTGTTCTACATTCCCCTAGAAATGAGATGCTTCTCCAAAATAATCGCTACTTTAATCTTGAAGATGTCAAAGGTGTCCAAGTTTTACCTCAATTTTACTGGGATTCAAAGTGGGCGACTGTACAGAGATAGCGATTAAGCTACCTCAACTAACTCTCTATTGGTATGGGTATTCAGTTATCTGAAACAATTTTTTATAGAGTATAAATTCTCAATAAAATATGAGTGATTTTGAAGCCTGGAAGATGTCTGAAACAATAGAGTGTGAACTAGTAAAGCTAAAAACCTAGATAGTGTGAACTGAAGAAAGAAAAATTTAGTATTATAATAACCTCTCCATCTAAGGTTTTTAATAGGATTATTGTTGGATGCATCCATCTAGACACTGAACAAAAATGAACTTTGCAAATTGTCCTAACTTCCAACCTTAATTATTGACTCAGCTACTCTTGTTTAGATTTGTAAATATCTAGAATGTCTATGCTAATTTTTTTTTAAATTCACATCAATAATAGGAAATGTAAAAAAGGCAATGCTTGTGCTAATATTTAACTCAATAATAAGAGAGAATCCAATGAAGAGTACATTGAGATCAACTTAAATCTATATCACCAAACACATGTTTCTTTTAGGAGATGTATGCATGTTTATATAATTGTTTCATAAATTAAGGAAAAATCAACCTCATATAAATTGTCCTGAGTCATTAACATTGGTTGGTCTACATTCAACATTAGGCCAATAGGAAAAGACCTGAACAAGTCTCCCAGAACAAACTTGTCAGCTTTTCCTCTTGCCCCATTTACTAGAGAGGACCCTTAAAGAGGCTAGAAATCTTGTTGATCTGTATCAATCTTGAAATTTCCTCACCAAGATATCATTGCCACAGGTTTAAACTGGTTAAAATGCTCAGCAGTCATTACATATTCTAGAGCATCATAACCATATGTTCCCATAACTCGATTTGAAACATGGGTGTTGTCTCCCTCAGGTCCATATTTTGCTAGTCCAAAATCAGACAGCTTGGCATTGTATTCCTGCACCAAGTACATATCTCTCCATAAAGGCTTAAGAGAATCAAAAGTGTAACACTGAGCCATATCATAATTTTGAAGTTGTAGGTACAAACAGAATCCAATAGAATATTGGATGTTTTAAAATCCAAATAAATCATTGGTCTTTCAGCCCCTCCATGAAGAAATGCCAGACCTTTGCTGCACCCAATGCAATTTTCATCTTGAAAGACCAGGGGAGTGGTAGGGACCCTTCTACATGCACAAGGGAAGTACGACTACACATCAAACATCTAAATATATTTTTCAAAATAGAAATTTACAAATTGGGATTAAGAATCTCTAGAAGGACAAAGAATAATTGCGTAGCTACTCATTTCCAAAAAATGTGAAAGTCCCGTAAAACTGATGCTCAAAAATGAGATTTAACCAAGGGAGGCACATATTTCCTTGTGTCCAACAGAATTTGACAAATCCAGACTGAGGAATCCAAAATTTCATGAAAGAAAAATAGATCATAAAGTATTCAATAAAGCAACATAGAGTTTGTTTTGGGTAACATCATCAACATACAGTATGCTCTTCAACCAAGATGACTTAGAAATTTCATATCAACCAGTGAATTTTTCTGAACAGAAATATTCTAAGCAGACATTTCAATAAAGCCTCACCAAAAATGGATTTTTTTTCAGAAATATACCCCCCCATCTAATCACAGAATAAAAACAAACATTAAATTTAATACCTAACAATATTGAGTGTTCTGTCAAATTTGAAAATCATACATGTTATTCCAAATGCAGTTGATGCCTTGGACGCAAAGACCAGCACAAACCTTGAAAATTCCAATGGATATGAACCATGTATGCTTTACTAAAATGTAAGGTGGAAAGCAGTATAAGATAATAAAACAATATTTTTTTGTAGGTATTCATACCATTGTATATAAAAGATTGGAAATAAGCATAGAGCTTCAATATTTGTCACTAGCATGTGGACCTCAAGATGGCGTAAATTATGCATTAAGATTTCAAATCCACAAGGCCAATAAAGGATTAAAACTTGAATTTTGATCAATGGACAACCAAGATAACATGTTTTCCCTCTTATCTTAACTTCACATCTGCCAATCTGAAGGTCTCAATCAAAGAAAAATGTAACATCAATGTCCACAAGTAAGTGAAATCAATAGATGGGACTACTAAATACCAGCATACCAATAAAAATAGAGGTGAAATGGAGCTCTAGAAAGGGTTCTGAAATGAAAGCAACCAAGGAGTAGGTATTGCACTCAAAATGGAAGAAATTCCTTTTTTATTAAATCACAGAGACGGTTTGTATGGAATAGCTACACGGTTTACTTCATTGTTTTGTATTCTTGCATTAGTATCAGAAAATATTAATGAACAATCCATATCTCTTACCAAAATAAATAGAAAACAAAACATACCCTAGTGTGTTTGATATATTGTGTATTTCAGGAAAATAATTCACGGTTTATGCTTGAAACCAAAACTTCAAATATGAGCATTTAATTTATTTATAGAAAAAAAACATAAGCATACCAAGGCCACTCTGGCTAAAAAAACAAACTATACTATGATCACAGTTCATACTTGATGCCAGCTTTCAAAAAATGATCTGTTCATACCATGAAAATTATATTCATGTTACAAATTCTTCAATATGAAAGTGCATGCTAGTTCCCATATACTGAGAAGTCACAAGCTTAAAAGGCTACTTAAATAATTTATTGGTAATGTACTCATATTCTTAGGCATTGTACAAAACTACAAATTTTGCATCCCCCCGAGCTTACTAGATTTACATTTCTTGGAAAGAAAAGAGACATTTCAGGTACAATAACCTATTATCTATGTCAAATGCCTAATATATGCAATATAAATAAAAAACACTCAATAGAAAGAAGATAAAATGGGAGGATCATGAACTATACCAATGTTCATAAATAAAGAGGGGATGCAATAACTTGTAAATTTATTCTTACAGAAAAAGAAAAAAATCAAACAAACTCTCTATTACTGATTACATTGCTTGGGATTTGTTATCACCTAACAAAGGTGTGAAACTGAATTTGTGGTTGCCTGTGGTTTCAGGTATGGGCAGTATTTTAATCAATATGAAGTTTGAACTCTCAGTAAAGATAGTCACTATATCATGAAAATTCACAACCATAAGAACATTGAAAAGCATATAATAATCATACAGATACCTATTGCAAAAACAAAAGAAGGACAAGTCACTTTCACTTCTAAATCTTACAATTGCATTTTGAAATATTGAAATGTACTCTCCATTGACATCATGTATAGTAGCACATTATTTTGGCTTTTAAAACATGATCTATCAATCTACATATATAAACAAAATTTTAAAAGCAAAAAATATTTTTAATTCTATTTAAGGTGTGTTACCCGCCAAAAGTGGGTGACCCCATATGAGAATTTTTCTTCTATATCTCTCTTCAGCCGGAAGCCAAACTTGTCATGAAAAATTTGTTGCAATACATTGGACTTATTATATTTAAATGATAATAAGTTTCAGGCTTTTTCAAAGAGGGAAAACGGCACAAACTTGTTCAAGGTTTTTGAGGATATCTAATTCTCATTTAAACTTAATCCCATACCATACCACATAACGATGTGGGTCCAGCGTATAGGTGTCAATACACAAATCAATGCCATGGCCTCCTCATTAACATACTATAAAAATCTTATCAACTCTAACTCAGCTACTGGTTTAAACAATGGCATGGACCTTGATCTAAGCACCTAATTTCTTTAGAAAAAACATAAGTGAACCAATGTAGAAAAGTTTAAGATTACAATTCTTAAAATTTAAAATCCAAGATTGCAAGGAAATCAACCAAAAATAAAATCCAGAGAGCCATAATAAAGATAGTTCCACGACACCAAGATAGTACAAGAATATTTTCTTCTCCACCCTGTTAGCACATGGATTTTCATCTCTCTCAGCTGAAAAATCTGGACTTGAGTGATAATCCTATACGAGACTTTGGTGTAAAAACTCTCATTCCCTATTTCCAAAATATTTCTGGAAGGGATATAAAATGGGTGATGTCAAGACAATAAATAAAAATCAATCCAGAGTTTTCTCTAGTTTTGAATGCATTTGATTCAAAAGTACCTCATCAATTTTCCTCGATGGCTTCAAACCGTCATGTCTGACCTTTACAACATCAAACCCTATGCAATGTGCACCCTACTATATAGGCCCCAAAATCCTATTATGAGGAACTATTGAAAGACTACAATTTCAAGTTGTCCACAAAGCCAAAAAGAGGTCATGTTGTTGTTGGGTCAATTTTCCACAACTGATCTAGAATGCAAGGTTCACATAGTTGCAACGAGGTGCATTACATACTCTAATTTTTCTGCACTATGCCCTACATGCTCAGATCAGGTCTATGGTTGCTTTTGCTCTTGGTAGACTAGCACACAACACACACAACCAAGCTAGCATAGTTCATGATGGAGGACTGCCACCATTGCTAGAAATTCTTGACTTAAGAGATGGATCCCTTCAGCACAATGTTTCCTTTGCAATATATGGTCTTGCAGATAATAAGGATAATGTGTATGACAAGGTCAATGGACCATAAGGAAAAGTAATTAGGGCATATTCTCAATTGTACCAAACTCTCAAGCAAAAGTAACCTTGCAATAGTAAAATACATAACTTAGATATGATTTATCTTTGTCATGAATTAAAGTTGACATTATAATTTGGTTACACAACATAATTGTTTCAGCAAAGTTGGTCATGGTCAAGGCAGAAATAATGTTGCTCAGACACTAGAAAAGGATTTTTGGAGGGAGCATACAATATAGAAGAAGATACTTGTGTAATGGGATCCTAACAAACCATCAATAAGGTCTTCATCATCAACATCACTCTACCTAGTCACTGCAATTCGAGTGCCTGAGTAAACACATGAAACATTAAGAGAAGGATCAAAATTACAATGTTATGGAGATAATAAGATAATTAATGTCCTACAAATTCCCACACAAGTAGGTCAACGGGACTGTTGAGTACAATGATGTTGATGCAAGCAAGAGTACCAAACAATACCATATATAAATAACACCATATAAAGCGAAAACAAAATGTTTGCATGCTAAAACATGAAAAACCTTCAACTCGAAGTGCAGGAACATAATGTTTGCATGATAAAACATGGAAAATCTTCAACTCCAAGTGCAGGAAGTCATATAAAGAAGCCATGGACTAGGTCATGGTTCTTTATAGAAATCTCAACTAATATTCAAAGATGAATGAAAATAAATCAAGATATAATGGTTCCTAGAGGGAGAGCTCAGGAAAGAACTAGACCCTCTGTTGCATTGTTGCTGTAAATAAGTAACCCACCACTAGTGTCTAGTGGACCTCGACAATATACTAGTAAGAGATCTAGTTTGGTGATTTCTGTAAGTTGTTGGGGAAGGGGAATGGTCTGTCAAGTCCACACCAATCTAGATTTCAAGGAAATGTACTATTAGTATATCTCTTAGATCCCCTAGCTGATGAAAGAATTCTAAAGAAATATATATCCCTTGAACAAGATCTAGTCTAGAAGAACATTAGATAATGTGGACATGAATTCTGAGGGGTTCCTGTATGTAAAGGGCTAGAAATATTCGACCAGGTATTAGAAGAAACTAGATAGGTTATGGATCCCCCTAAACAGGCAATGAAATCTCCCATGGATCTGATGTCACAATATCAAATCTCACAGACATGTTCAAGAAGTATGAAATAGGTTTTGAAAGTAGAGAGGATTTGTTCTCTAGTTCCAAAGGGTCAATATTCAAGCTAAAGGAAGGCTAAGCTCCTATAGGGAAGAAATTCTGAGTTCTGGGCATATCTACTAGTCAATATTTATGTGGTTGGGGCCGCAGACCTGGGCTAACAAAGAAAAATAATTAAAGAAGGATGGACCTGTTTTGGGTTCATATTACAAGATTATTAAGCCAATTCATAGAGAAGTCAAGGTCGAAGAAAAGGTATTTTCTCTGGGTATACTCTAAAGTGGTTCTTCTTACTGAAACAAACTGAAGAGATCATAGACCTGTGAAGTCTAGGCCACAGATCTGAAGTGGATGATTGAAGGGCTAAAACAAGCCTAAATAGGGTTTTGTAGGTACCTATCAAGAAAACATATAGAATAAGAGATTAAGGATGAAGTCCACAACATTTCAGAGAGTTGTTGAAGCAGTTGAGGAGAGATGTAACAAAAGGTTGGATGCCCAAATCAGTAAGTAAAGCTACTATTAGTCTACTCCAGAAAAATGAAGTCACCTTATAGAAGACTCTAGACCTAAAATTGCAAATTAATGGCACAATTAAAGACAACGAAATATCTTTCAGATCTTTGTAATAGAAATAGTCGTCATCTGGTAGTGGAAACTAGGCCAACTTTAGTGGAAGGCTTTTTAGGCCTATTCTAAAATATTATTCAATAACCTGTAAAAGTCCTAGTTTGAGATATCGACTCCAAGAAGTGGTCAATATGAAAATAATATAAGTGAATTGAATATAAATATATTTGTCTCAATAAATATTAGTGATTGTGCCCTAATAGCCAAGGCTGGATAAATATATATATTGGTGTTGAAACTAAAATCTGAAGCAATAAGCAACAAATAGTCACCTTATGGTGAACATCTTGTTTTGTAGTTGTTCTTAGGAGGATCACGACTTCAATGAAAACAATATTTGTATCCTCGAAGGAAAATGTTGGCTTTGGAATCCTTGGAGTTTTCAACCTAAAAAACAATAGCATCTAGAAGAAGGATAAAGTATAAACTGGAATATTAGTAGCAAAAAATTTGGCAAGGAGGATCTTGAAGGCAGCCTTGAGAACTCTTGAAATCAAGATCTTGTAGAAGGTCCTACAACAACGTCCAAGTAATCATAGAAGAGAAAGGTGCGTACTACAACGAATGTATGATTGTTTAATTAATAAAGGGTCTACATACATTAAGGACTTGTTGCATAAGATCTAGGGTGTGTGAATCTTGGAATTAGAAACCCTAGATGTGATAGAAAACCCTGGCAAGAATCCTAACGCTAATCTGGTTTGTTCCCTCTTAAGAACCCCAGATTGATAATTTGACATCATACTTTTGATATTGCATATTTTGCTTGATTGTGATATGATCCATCTTTACCAAAGAGTTCCTTAGGCCATCCTCGAAGGGAAGGATGGGGGCCATCATCTATGTCTTGAGAGATTTTTCAGATTTGTTTTCTTACTTCATATGATTCATTGTTTGAGCAACTTAGCACCAGGGAGAGGGGTATATTGAACTCTCTGCTTGTTAAAGGAGATGATTTCTATTAGTATTTGGCAACACCAATGATTTTTTAGAGCCTTATTTTTTGTTGCAGAGCATTGGTATTTATATTAAGCATTCACCCCTTTCTAATACTCTTTTAATGATGGTCATCTCTTACCCAAGTGTGATTTGAAGCAGGTGATCAAAGAAGATATTATTGATGTTACATTCAAATTACTTGGATTGACTCCCTTTAGTCTCAGCCGCAAGATGTCTTTCCACCCAGAGAATTTCATGTAGTTGAGAAATGGTGTTATTGCTCATTGTGGGTATACTTGAAAACTTTAGACGTATGGCATTTGGATTCATCTTGGCCAGCTTTGGATTTGTTCTCACCATATTTGAGTGGACTCTAACTGTCACGTCCTATGTAATGAGAGGATTCATGAGTTGTGTCATTTACAAGAGATTGAGTTAGAGGAGAATTTCATTACACATACCAAGAATCCTGAGGGATTCCTTGACATTGTTGCAAAGTACAAGCTCTCATCATGCTCCGAGACTCTGATATTTTCTTGAGGACATCCTCTGCTAGTGTATAGGCCCCATGTCTATGGTAGATGTAAAATTTGGAGTTTCCTCTGTTATAATGGAATCTTCACCTTATAGGAGTCTCAAGGTTGCTTCTTTTTCATCTTTTGCCTCTTTGTCTACTTATAATGTGAGTGGAATAGGCCACTCTTACATTATATTGATGTATAGTCATTTAATTTTTCTTTTACTGTTTTATTGCATAGTTTCTTTCCTTACTTATTAGGCTTTTAGGAACTTCTTTTGCTCTCCCACTTCTTATCACTAATTTTTTACTTTTGGTGCTCATTGACCTGCTTGTTTGGTCATTTATGGATATTAATAGAATTATCTTTTGTGATAGTCCTCTATGTACCATTATTTGAAGCTGCAAATTTTCTTGTATGCTACTTGCTAAAATCCAAAGTATTCCTAGAGAATACATTTTTCCTTACATTTAACCTTCAGTGCCTCGCATAAATACCTAGAACAAACTCTTAGCAAGCTCATAAACCAATTAATGTCGTTACAGTGAGACATTTTTTATGGTGTTATGACATTATATGAAAAGAAAAATTGTGTCTTTCCCACATAGCTGTCCTAGTTGGGTACTCACAATGTCTCGTGTCATGCAGTGACGGGACAGCGCCTACAAAAACAAATAATATTAAATTTTAATTGCTAGTTTTTAAATATCATTGAAGTAGTTCAGTAATATTAATAAAAAAAATTGCAATGACATTATTTACCTAGTGCACCAGTTGTCACCATTGGAACCATTGCCTTGTGTTTCTCTCTAGTGGTAGGATGCTCAAGTACAACATTCTTTGTCATTTAAACAAAAAACGTTATCAGGACACAAACCTCAATGTATAATTAGAAAAAATTGTAAGTAAAAATTAATTACCGTAGTGGGCTTCATTGATAGCAGCATTGTCGGCTTGGTCTCACCTGGAATGATAAGGTTGCACTTGAGGACCAGGTTTTGGCAAAATTGAACTCTTAACGCGCTGCTCTACCACTGGTTTATTTGGCTCATTGAAAGTGTTGCTCCCTAGATTTAAAAAAAGTTGTTATACATTAAATTTATGGACGAAAAAAAACATATTGAAAGGTTAACCTTTTACCTTGTCAGGCATTCTGGATCTTGGGATCTATCCCAAGCTTTTACAAAATTCAACTACGGCTTGATAGCCGGAACAAAAAGCGATATCTCTATCTTCCTTTGTGGTTTCCGTTCCAAAGTCATCACCCTACATTGCATATGATTGTGTATTTTTAATGTTATTTGATGGGATTACAAAAATGTTGGAAGGCGATACAATTAACTATAAGATGTTTAGCTACTTATAATTCTTGCAACTAATTTCAAGTAGCCACCCTAGCCTAGCTTGTGTTGCCCTTTTTTGTCAATCCTAGCTTTGGTTGCCTTCGAGGTGTCAGGCAACCTATCATAAAAATCTTGAAGCCAGTTATGTAGCACACTTTTATTTTATACATAGAGGAAATTAAAGCTATTGAATTAAAGTTGTACTTTACTTACAGGTCCAGTTAGAATTTTTCCTTCTTTCTTGGTCTTTTTCTCTTTTCCATCATTGATGAGTGCTCTCCACTCCCTCTCTGGAATTTTGAGATGATGCTCATATCTAGAGTTAATTTGCAAGTGCATCCTATAGGTGTCTCGCGTATATTTCATATATTTTCCAACTTCTCGGGAAACCGATGTTCTATCAAATGTGCCTACCCCAAAAAGGCCTTCTAGATAATCAAGAAGTTCCTTTTTCAAGTTGGAATTCTGAGAATTCCACCTTGTGCGTATGGTTGGGCCAAAAATTACCAACGCCTTGCTCTCCAAGGCCCTGTAGAAATCATTGTTTCCTACACCAAAAAAAATATTATCATTAATTTAAAAATAATAATAATGATACAATATGTTCTAGATAGAGTACATGAAACAATTAAAATATTAAAAATTACCTCAGATTTTTACTTTCTTTATAAGAACACCTTCATTGTTCACAAAAAACGTGCCTAGAATGGTCTCCGTGGAGGTGACACGTGTATCTCCAGGAAATGCAATAATAAAGTTGGTCATATCAGCCTTATCACTGCCACCATGTTTAGTAGTTGGCTGTGTGTCTTCTTGGGGTTGTGTTTCTTGGCTGCTACCTAAAGGTGTATGAGGTGTACAAGAGTGTTCCTTGGGAATATTTTGCCTTTGTGTCCCACTACCACCAACAACGGGGACAACATGTTCCAGAAAATGCTACATACAAAAGAATTTTTTTGTTACTTTAGTTAATGTAAAAGTTATAAATCAACCTATCACAATTGATCTCATGCATAACAACAAAAATTTCTTTTTGATTTTTTGTTATTACTTATATGTATCTAGCTGGGTCATAACTTGTCTTATCTTTTTTTCTAATTTAGGTGTTTGAGGCACAATATCTACCAAACACTCAAGTTCCTTGTTTGCGTTTAGCATATTTTTTTTACAGCAACACAAATGGAAAATGAAATCAATACAACTCTTCCTCATTGATGGAATCATTACGCGTACCATTGCTAGGAATCTGCATATTTGAACAAAACTAACATTATTTCAATTATGTAAATAATCAAAATACCTGAAGATATAGCAAAATTGGCACTTTACATGTTCTTAAGCTGGTCGCTTTCCACAATCATCCTGCCACATTATAAAATAATAAGAACCATGAAATATATAAAAAAAAATGATTAAAGATAAAAAAATAATATGAAACCGAAATTGTTATTTGTTTACCTGTCATGGGTTTGTTCCTGTGCCATGATCAGTTGCCACATTGCAATAAAATTAGAAATGTGAAAACTTGAAAACAAAAAATGAAAACTAAAATAATTTCTAAATTTACCTTTCTAATACATAAACATTGTGCATTAAAGAGTACAACTTACCATCAAATGACATTCGAGTTTAAATAGAATAAATAGTAAATCAGAAATATTAAGACCACACCTTCTCTAATTTTTCATATCAACATACAACACAACAAGTTAGAGGTGCATTTATAAGGAGGGGAAACCAATATGGCCACCCCTTCTCTCCATGATGTATGATTCTTGAAGTACCCAACCTGTAATAGATGATAGTAGAATCTTCGAAGAGACAGATTGAAAGATATGTGCACGTGTGCCTCACATTTTTCTAAGGTGTCCCTTTGCAGCTGCGATATGGATAAGGGTAGGCCATATCCCTAACATGAGTGTATCATGGGATAAGTCCTCTATTGATTCCTACCTTACACTTTGGTTTCGAGGATATAAGTCAGACAGAACATTGTCATTATATGTCATATGGGGCATATGGAGAGTGAGAAACACAGCTGTCATATGGGTACATGGAAAGTGAGAAACATTGTTCTCTTTGACCGTACTATTCAATATGTGAGGAGCACCTCCATTAAGGTTGTGGAATTCTTTAAAGAGATGTCCTATTAAGGAGAAGATGACAAAGAGAAAATTTTCTAATGTTTTGAGGCCTAGAATCTACTTTTCTTTCAAATGGTTTAGTGGCAAAGAATTCAACTCGAGAGTTGAGCTCCTTGCTCTATGGGGCGTCCTCTTTTGTGCCATATAGATGGAAATATTAGAGATTGATGTCTATGGTGATTCAAAAGTGATTTTTGAGTGGTCAAACTAGAGAAATGATTTAGAGGCTCCAGCACTGGTGAATTGGATGGAAGGTACCAGGTCATTGACGATGTCCTTTAATAGATTATCTATCTCACACATCTTTGGGGAAAAAAATCATTTGGCTGATCAAATTTCAAAATATGGTTGTAGCGAGTTGCCGAGTTTGATCAGATACTCTATTTTTTAGAATGAAATGTTTCACAGATAAGGGATTATCAAAATCTGAAGCATTTCACCATATTTTAGTGTATTTTTTATGCTTATTATGTATGCGTTCCTCTGTTTCATATGATTTGTTTTTGTTTTTTAGTTGCCCATGATGTTATATGGATATAGTAGATAGGGAAGGCTCATTGTAATAGAGATGTGGAACGATGCTACCGGGGGTTCCAATTTTTTTGTGCTTTGCTTAAGTTTCTAGAAGAAGTTGTGTACAAATGTAAACTTTCTCATTTTCATAATGAAAACAAGTTTGTGTTTTTCTTTACTGAAACAAATGACTTGTTCTGTGCTAGAAGCTATGGACCTTTTCCAATCTCCTTTTATCTAATAACACTTAGCAAGAATCAATTAAAAAAATGTTATTTGCCTCTTTCATGTAGAAAGGGCTTTTACGAGCTAGATACGTGAGAGGAGATCACATTTCTTGGTAGTAATTTTTTTTGTTGTTGCCTTCGTTACTTTTCCAGCTACAAATAGACAAAAATAGAGGGATTATTTGAATGTACGAATCCTTGCAAAGATGGTGTTGACATGAAGTATAGATGATTCTCCAACAACATAGTTTCACCATGTGGAATTGTCTGTTGCATCTCAACAGTGTTGAAAACTTCAAAAAAATGCAGTGAAGCATATTCGTATAAATTAGCAAGCACGGGAACCCACTATAAAAGAGGTTGTCTTGGCTCATGAAATTCATTTTATTAGCATATGCAAGAGAAGTTTCAGAGAAGATGGAAGTGAAATAGGTGTGGAGATTGCTGCAAGAGTGACAACTCATGTCAAATGGCTTGAAACCTCTTCAGCGTAAACCTGCAGATGTTGGAGCCTTTTTGCAAGGTTTGGAGCATGCCCACCATGTATTCCATCATTATGGTCTAAATTTTTTTATTTTGTTAGAGGGTTTCGATGAATCCGCTGCCAATCTGCTTGTAGTTGAACATGAGGAATAGTGAACATAGATACAAACACAAAATGGGGTTCCAGAAGTGTTGTGTGCATATTTAGTTAGTTTACAGTGTAATAGAGAACTAAATTAGTGGATCAGCCAGTTATTTGCATCAAAGATATGGTCTAAAAAATAGTGGAATGTATTGTCGTGACTAGGCCTTCCAATGGTAAAAAAGAATCATACACAGTTTGGAAACGAAAAGAAAAATGGTTTGCGTAATCCATGCAAAAATAGTTTCCCTATTTATCACCCAAAATTCACTGTAAAAATGTTTCAAGAAAGATTCCAAGTAGAATTAAATTCTAAAAGTGGCCAGAATGACAAAGCTACAAAGCTCATAAGAAGCCACAATCTTAATCCTCTAATGCCAATTGGGATGAGCACAATAACAACAATTTAAATGACATATACACAAGCCAACAAGCAAGAGACAAGTACACAAGTAAAGATAGCATTATCATAGAAATAGTACAAACTTGTGGGGAGAGTAATCAAAGTTGACAGTCTCCAATAAAATAGGTGAGTCAACAATTTATACCAAGATACCCAAAGAGATGAGACAAAGAACAAAATGGAAGTGTACAAGTATTATACATGTTCATACATGCTTGATAAAACAAGTCTCGAAACAACACTATGACCAAGTCCCATCAAAGTAACATTTTTGGATTTCCCAACATCTTGTTCTACTAAGTAACTAGAGAGGTTTCTGGGCTGATGGGGCCATAGATGTACTAGCATAAGCTATATAGACAAATAAAACAAGAATTAAAACTAAAGACAAATAGAGCTGTTAAAATGCAGGGCTAATAATCTTCTCCAGACCATACAAATGCTCAACATGCCCATATAAAAGATTACAAATGTCCTTGTTGTTTAATTGCTATCCTCTATCAAGGATGATATGTAATATTCCCAAATGGGAAAAACAACAATATAGCACATAAAACTGGAAATATTCATAAATATCAATAGATCAATACATGAGACAACCATAGAGCCATTCCACTATGATTATAATAGCAAAATAGGTACATAGACTTGAGGAAAATATTACTCAAGTTGGGCAAACAAGCCTCCCATGAAAGCATACACCTAGATCTAAAATGCTGCTAATACAATAAAAGCTTGAATGTCAAAACTGTGTTGTCTATGAAGGGATAGATACAGCTGGAAATGGAAATACTTGTATATGCTACTACAATGCTCCAATAGTCCAAGGAATATAGATCCAAGCCCCAAAACAGATTTCCAGGACAACCCAGAAAAGGTTTTCGCAAATACACACTATACAAAATATAACAGATATGGCCCTAGGTCTGAATAATCTCTGCAATTGAATCATTGATGGGAGATGGCTGATATGATATACAAGATGGTTGATCCTCCTCCAACATATCTCCTAATGAAGGGCTGGTCCCCTCAAAGAAAACACAACTCCTCCAAAAAGGGAAATAAACCCACTACTACAGTTGCTCTCTACAATAACGCAATCCTTGAGGGAAACTATGATGTAGCTGATGATAGCTACTTGGCTTGGTGCCAAAATATGAAATGAGGCACTGAGAACTTCCTCACTAGCTTCTGGATGGAAGGATGATCCTTCCAATGGAAAACTAGCTTAGAAATTGGATATCTCTCTCCTCCACTGCTACACCCCTGCAACACAACACAACCCTGAACACAATTGCACTGCATATGAGACTGAAGCTTGGAAAAATGCCAGATAGTGGTAATGAAGCTCAAGATAACCTCTCCTAAGTATGCACTCTAAGTCCCCCAAGGATGAGGGTGGTATTTCCACTCATAAACACCCTTGTGCTAAACAACACAGCAAACCCTACTAAATAGCAAAAGCATGCACACAAATGTCACATGACAAATCCAGATCTAAAAATATCAAAAACAATAATACAAATCCATCTCCTCTAATGCTTCCATCCTCTTCCTTTTATGCTTGGTGAGCTTCCTCACCCTGGGTCCCACTCAATAATGAAGCTACTCTCATGCATACACTCCTCCCAAATGATTGCGTTGTCCTCCATTCATCCTCCATGATCTCCATAACAACATCTTTGATCTGGTCAACATTGACCTAGTCCACATGCTCTAGACCTTGTTCACATCTTAGGGTGCTTTATTAAGCTGAAATATGATACAATTTCACATGAGAAGTGGTTTTATTCTTCATAAATAGATTTATCGATCTCCCTACCCACTTATTCACCTATCTAAGTGACAAAAAAAAACTTTAATATTACAATTAATTTTGGAATATTACAGTCCTCCCCTCCAAAATGTTGCTTTTCCTCAAGCAACTCTAAGGATACTACAAAAATTCCAATGGATATGTCTCCTCCCAAGTAGACAAGTTAGCCTTTGGTAGATAAACCAAGTAGCTTTCATCATGAATAAGTGGGAGATATATGGAAAGAGTTATATGATGTCCATTGGCCTCCTCAAGGCATGAGAGATGGTAAATATTGGGTGCCTCAATCCCAATGAGAAACTCCAATCTACATGCTATCATCCAAACAAAGTGAGCCATCCTTTGTATCTCATAGAAACAATCACCAATCCCCTACTTTTTCAATGTATAGGGGTTGTGTGGCTGAAAAGGAGAGATCAAATTATTCAACTCACACTATCTCTCTCTCCATTTATGATAAATATGGAGCTGTTGATCTTGGGATTCAAAAATATAGTCCTCAGGAAGCAAAAAGGTACTTTGAATCTCATGATCCCACTCTTTGGTTCTAGGAACCTCTCTTTCCCAATCCATCCCACATATAGTGAATAGAATTTCATTACCATAAGGGCTCCAAAATAAAAATGGACTATGTGTCATATAACATTCTAGATGGTGACAATAGTCCCTTAAGTGAGACAAGCGTTGTTCTGCCTCTAGCTGTCTCAAAACATCATATGATAAATGGTCATCCAACCACTTTCTTTCTGCCATAAGCTTCTAAAAAGCTTGAAAACAATGAAGGAGATTAGGTATTAACTGAATATGGGCCAAGAAAAACATGTCTTCCCCAAAGTCCTCTAGAAATAGGACAATCCCATCACTGATTGTAGTCCCAAAAGGACCATGAAATCCAAAGAGAGGTTTTCTCTCTTGTTAAGCAATGTGCTGCAAATGTATGGTAAAGGACTGTACATACATTATTAGTTGATCAATAAGAATCAAAACATAATCTTTACCATATATTGTAGACAAGTTGGTGAAGAGTTCCATAGTTGAGCCCTCCCATCTCTTCATAAAAAGGGGAAGTGACTGAGACAACCTTGCAAGGTGGCTGCTCTCCTCCTCATACATCTAACAAGCTACATATCTCCTGATATTTTGGCACACATATTCTTTGAGATCCTCCCAATAGAATCCCTCCATGATGGTGTGATATGACTCAATGAAGTCTACATTTCCTAAAGAGAGTGCCTCATATGTTGCATGTAGAATCTCCTCCTTGAGCTTGGAGTCTCTAGTCAAGTAGATCTGATCATGGAAAGGAATGACTCCATCAACCACTCTATACCTCCCATCTACCACTTGCCCAGCAAGAACCTTACATGTAAATAGGTTCTTGGAATATTCCACTAATAGTTGGGACTCCCAATATGGATCTAGGCTTCCCAACAATGAAAACACTGTTAAATTTTGAAATGAAGCACCTGCCATATCATAGCTCTCCTCTTTGAAATGTTTAATGCGAAATCCACATGTTGGAGTACTGCTACCCCACCTTCGCTGCCTCCCTTGCAGCTGATCTTGCTCAAGACAAGATTGAAGTAAATGGAGGTCAACCTCCTCTTGGAAGGTATGGCCCATCCAAAACTTCCATAGTTTGTCCAATGCATACAAGAGTTTCAACAACCTCTTGCCATATTCAGAAATATTCCTCGTATGTGGAAGTATCATTTTTTGCTCCATAGATATGTAGTAGCCCTCTGACACCATGCTCATTCCATCACAGATTTCCGAATCATCATCTTTCAACGCAAATAGCTAAGTGGGAGATGGCAATATCCATATCAGAAAATTGATCATCCCTCCTTTAAACCCATCGAAGGTTCTTTGCACTATGCTAACTCCTCCCAAGGCTCCTTCCTTAGCCAAATATACCAATGTTGCACCATGTTGAGAGAACTTTTTGATCATCTTCCAATAAGGGGGTCTCCCTAGTGGAATGCCTCCATGTAATGAAACATCAAGGTCTAGAGTAGGTTGTATATGTGAGTAGACTAATTTATCCCTGCCCTCACTGCGGAAATCATCCTCCTACTTCTGTGCATAAACCTCCTGAAAATGATGGGTGTGTATGTTCCCAATCACTTGGTGTTGGCTCTCCTTCTCATCTCCTCCTACCTTATGCAAGATCTCATAGTTTAAGGTCTTATTCTCTGATGTAATCAGCCCATGCACACCCAAGGTCATATTGGTGTCAAGATTTTTAATCACAAAGAAGTGATCTATCATGGTGTATGTCCCCAAAACTGTGGTCAATGTTAGAACACTCTTCCTCCATTGTTTTGTATCATTGTCTATTAACATATACACATGTTTCTCCTGATCATCATATGTAAGATCCATTGGAACTTCTTGCAAAGATACAAGAGCTCCTCTAGTTGAAGCAAATGCTTTATCTCCATCTCCTAATAGTGGTGTATCTCCTCTTTTTGTCACAGCGTTGGAGGCTCTATCCAGCTCTTCCTCTTCCTTCTCCTCATCATTGGAGAACACCTCACCATTAAGAGATCCTTTGGCTTGATCTCATCTTGAAGGAGGCATCCTCATGTCTTCTTCTTGAGGAAAAAGTCTTTGTTGAAGTGGGGCTTTTTCCCTTGGCAAAGCATCCTGCAAATTGCTAACCCCCTCAACAATGTTCTGAAATGGAGTGGGTTTCATGGATCCTTCCAACTCATGCAAAGGCTCTGATTTCTTGGGATTAGCTAGCTCACCCAAAGAAGTTCCAGAGTTTCTTTGATCAAATATTTTTACTAACCTCCTAGTGAACTTTTCATAAGTAGATATGTTTGCATTATTCAATGAAGAATATTCATAAAACCACCAGGCATAAGCCTTACCCTCAATATGCATCACTGCTACTCTAATGGCCTCCTCTTTTGAAACTTGATGCAGCTGAAAATATGTATCTAGCTTCTTTACCGAAGCCTTGGATGTGCTCTTGGGTGACCCATCAAAAGTAGGTAGAAATAATCTACCCAAAGTGTGTTGCATGCACCCTCTTCTTCTATTGTGGTTACTAGTTCTTCTATCTTCTTTGATTTGACAAAACCCTTGAAAGTTTAGATTCTCCTTGAATCTTCTAGACTGAGATTCATATTCTTGGAGATAGTCACCAAGAGTCTCCTCTTTTGGTGTTTCTCCTTCCTCTTCTTCTCTTGCCAAGAATGTAGGCATGGTACCACGTTGTAGATCCGATGGTGTAGCTGAATGCTCACACCCACAAGGTGAAAAACTGAAGATTTCTTTATATACAAGCCCTCTTTGAGAATCTCTATATCTCTCCATCCTCATCTCTATGATGTCTTTGATAATGCCCTACATTGTTTGGAAAATAAGTCTTGAGAACTCCTTCCCTTTCATTTCTCTTGATAATGGGGTTTTGCCTTCATCTCTTTTGCATATCTTCTCATTTATATGAGAAGCCTCTTTTGATGACATAATATCTGAAGCGCATAGGCTAAGCCAATATTATGCTTTGACACCACTGTAATATTCCCAAATGGGAAAAGAATCAATATAGCACATGAAACAGGAAATATGCAGAAATATCAATAGATAAATACATGATACAACCATAGAGTCATTCCATTATGATTATAATATCAAAATAGGTACATAGACTTGAGGAAAAGATCACTTAAGTTGGACAAACAAGCCTCCCATGAAAGCATACACCTAGATCTGAAATGTTGCTAATACAATAAAACCTGGAATGTCAAAACTGTGTTGTCTATGAGAGGATAGCTACAGATGAAAATGGAAATACATGTATATGCTACTACAATGCTCCAATAGTGCAAGGAATATAGATCCATGCCCCAAAACAGATTTCCAGGACAACCCAAAAAAGGTTTCTGGAAATACACACTATACAAAATATAGCAGATACGGCACTAAGGCTGAATAATCTCTGCAACTGAATCACTGATGGGAGATGGTTGATCTGATATATAAGATGGTTGATCCTCCTCCAACAGATATCCTAAATCAAAGGCTGATCCCCTCAAACAAAACACAACTCCTCCAAAAAGGGCAATAAACCCACTAGTGCAGCTACTCTCTAAAATAACACAGTCCTTGAGGGAAACTACACTGTAGCTGATGATAGCTACTTGGAATGGTTCCAAAATATGAAATGAGGCCCTGAGAACTTCCTCACAAGCTTTCGGATGGAAGGATGATCCTTCCAATGGAAAACTAGCTCAGAATTAGAGATCTCTCTCCTCCACTGCTACACCCCTGCAACACAACACAACCCTGAGCAGAACTATGTTGTATATGGGACTGAAGCTTGAAAAAATTCCAGATAGTGGTAATGCAGCTCAAGGTAACCTCTATGAATTAGGCACTCTAAGTCTCCCGAGGATGAGGGTGGGATTTCCGCTTGGAAACACCCTTGTGCTAAACAGCACAACAAACCCTGCTAAACAACAAAAGCATGCATAGAAATGCCACATGATAAATCCAGATCTAAAAATATCAAAAACAATAATACAAATCCATCTCCTCTAATGCTTCCATCCTCTTACTTTTATGCTTGGTGAGCTTCCTCGCCCTAGGCCCCACTCAATAATGGAGCTACTCTCTTGCATACACTCCCCCTTAAATGACTCTGTTGTCCTTCATTAATCCTCCATGATATCCATAACAACATTGTTGATCTGGTCAAAATTGACTTAGTCCACATGCTCTAGCCCCTGTTCACACCTTAGGGTGCTTTATTAAGCTGAAAAGATGATCCACTTTCACATGAGAAGTGGTTTTATTCTTCATAAAGAGATTTATGGGTCTCCCTACCCACTTATTCACCTATCTAAGTGACAAAACAAAACTTTAATATTCCAATTAATTTTGGAATATTACATGATACCACATGAAACATTAGATTTTCAAAAAAACATTCCTAAGCTGAAATTTTGGGAAATTAAGGACAGGATCATAGTTGTGCATGGTAAAACACATCAGGTGGAATTTTCTTCCCATAAACTGGACTAAAACATATTATAATTATCAGAAAAATACTACATTCAAAAGACAACACTACAATGCACTCTTTAAGGGATTTTCTACTTCCTGGTAAATCTTACCAAGAGAGATGGGCATGCAGCAGCAATAGTGAAAGATGCACAAGAATGTATTAAACTATAACTGGAGCCCTCGGTGTTGGTATTAAAATTCAAAAGGGCAATAAATCCAAGGCGGTTGCCTTTTTCTTAGAAGTTTCAAATGATTTTGCTTGCTAAAGCTCACTAATGTTGTCGTGCTCATCGTCTGTTATAATTATAGGTCATGCGCCTTCTCAAAGAGGACTACTTATTCATTATATAATTTTCATAACAATATTGAACAATGTAAATTAAATGCTACCATGAATGGCGTTATGTAGGTTCATGTTTCTCACCAAGCTATACATATAATGTCTATCATAGTATTGGTAGTGACTTCATGACAGTGCCTTGAATACAAAATTCCATTTTATATGTACCAATTTATAAATTTTGATGGAAAATATTGGTTGGTGCAAAGGCATCACCATCAAGCTATGGATATAAAGAGATATCATGCAATAGAAGAAGCACCAGGCATAACTAAGGCAACGAAGAAATAGACAATGTAGGAAAACAAAATACTGATGAAGGATGTTAAGTAATGCTAAATGTCATCTAACTATTGAGAAGGATGAGAGATCATATTTTAATATGAATCCGAGCACAAGAACTACTAACCCACAGATGAGGATCTGAGTAATATAGATTCATGAGATGTTAGAAGCCTGTGTATGACAGAGGATATGCTTCTTATATGTTTATAAATTAAGAATTGATTGTAGGATTGAGAGAGACACCCTATAGAGTGATGCCACTCTCAAGAATAAATAGATATTTTTCCAAGTATATAACTATTTTGGAAAGCGTTGTGAAAAGTAGCAAGTATCTTGCTACAAAATCACGGAATAAAAAAAGTGAAGCATATGGAAATCCCATCTGCATCAATCAGTTTGGATGTTTATGAAAACCAACATTAAAAAGTATAGCCACCATTATGTGCCTAATTCAATTGGATTTTGCTACCAACATGTAATCACAGCTTTGTATGTCAATGATGCTACAGATACTTGAAGCAATTGTTATTCAAGTTATACATTTTATTAAGTTCAAAAACACAGACCCGTGATCCCTGAATATTAGAAATACAACCATATGCCTTGAAAGTAGAGAATCATGAATATGCAGAAACATAAGAAGAATTTAAATAGAAAATAAAGACCAATCAAACTTATTAGGGTCCTCACCATTTTGTCTATAATGGGTTGACAAAGGCTAATTACACCTAATTTCATGGTCGGGCCAATAGTTTTCTCTTCTTAGGGGCTAGAAGTCAAATTAATGGGTCCCCTACTAAACCCCCGAACCAATGTCTTCTCAGTAGTGTCGTGGCCGAGCCCATTGAACCAATGTCTTCTCAGCAATGTCGTGGAACCAGTTATAGTCTATGCATGACACTGGAGGTGATGGAATGGACCCAAGATTCTACAATGTGATTGATCTGCAGTTTCAGGTGATGGTCGTCGGGCACTACTATCTCAGTGATATTTGGGCTGAGCATTACTGGAAAAAAGGCAATAAGGTAATTAGGCTAAGAATTGTTGGAAAAAAGGTGGTAAGGTAATTAGGATAAGCATTGTTGGAAAAAAGGTGGTGAGGTAATTAGGCTAAGCATTGTTGAAATTTAAAAAAAAAAAAGGCGGTATTTAGGCTAAGCATTGTAAGGGTTGTGAAGGCTAAGAATTGTTGGAAATGGGTTAATGGGTTAGGGGTTAGGGATTAATGGGTTTATGGTTAGGAGTTAGCAGTTAGGGGTTAATGGGTTAGGGGTTAGGGTTTAGGGGGTTAAATGGGTTAGGGTTTTAGGGTTTAGGGGGTTAAATGGGTTAAGGGTTAAGGGTTTAGAGGTTTATCATTTAGGGGTTAAATGGGTTAGGGGTTTAGAGTTTTAGGTTCATGAGTACTTCAAATGGCCACAAATTATTGGGACTCGTTGATTGTTTTTTGTTGTACATGAGTACTTAACATGGCTAAGAATTGCTAAGAATCGTTCAATAGCATACTCCCTAGTTGGGTTGTGGGGTGGTGTTGGGGTACATTACACTCATTAGTTCATTAAGGCACACACTCTGGCCATCATTAGATCCTATTCCATAAATTATTAGGGGCACATATGACCACTTTTCATTCACTATTGGGCATTCCCTGTAATTTTTCAAATTCTCTATTTTTAGGGCTTTCTATTTTAATAGGGGGTGCCACCTAGGATGACATGTGGCACTAACTAGACTCTAGTTGGAGGATTAAATGGATAATTCCAATCCATTAATTCATACTACCTAATTCAAAGGCCTTCCTAGAGTGAGTATGCACTTCCTCCCTACTTTGCATAAATTAGCCGTCATTTTTCTCTCTCCTCTCCTTGTTAAGTTGAATTTTTTTCTTATTTTGGAGTTCAACTAAGTTTAACCCAAACGCATTTCCTGTGGTGCCCTCACATAGCACGATGCGACCCGCCCGAATGATGGCACAAAGGAGAAAATGGAAAACGTATCGCACAAATGTGCACAAGGAACACAAGCGGTAACAAGTTAGCATTTTTGATATGGCCACACTCACACGACTCGTCTTGACCCACCCGAACATGTTTCCCTTGGTGCCCTCACATGACCCGACCCCACCTGACCCACCCCAACTCGATGCGAATGTAAACCCACTTTGAAAGCACCAAGGGGGGTCTGGAGGGAATCATCTCATGCTCTTGTGCGTATGTGGTTAAAAAAAAACGCCCCATTTCATTTGCATGAAGTGTTCCTGGTACAAAATCCATATTATATTGGAGGCCCTAAAAAGATGAAGTCCAAGTACATTGAATGCATTTTCTATAAATAACCTTTCTAACAACCTGACATAAACATACAATGATTTCATTGATATTGGAGGTGTAAATAACTTGAATTGTGTTACAACTTTAATCGCTAGAGAGGCCTTGTCTTTGTGAGTGATTTATTCATTTCCAACTCCTTGTGTGAGAGAGCACTACAAGCTCCATCTCAACATGAATGTGGATATTGTGAGAAATTCAAATCGAGGCTTGGAAAATTATCTAATTTTTCTATTTTTGGTATACATGGTATTAATGGCATTACCCACAAACACATAACCTCATAACCAATACCTAGTTCTCTAAAAATCAAATGTTTCCAATATGCTCAATTAAAGGTGAAGGATTCTCCTAGGAGGTCAATATGTTGGTTTGGGGTGTTATTTTCAGCCTTGTATACTTAGTGTTTAAGGGCTTCAAGTGTCAACGGTTAAGGTCCAAGGGCTTTAGGGTAAGTGGATTTAGTTGTTAAGGACTTAGAATTTAGGGGATTTAGGTGTTTAAGGGATTAAGAGTTAAGGTGTTTAAGGGTGAAGGATTAGGGGTTAAGGGTCACAAGTTAAGAGGATATGGATTTATGGCTTATGAGGTTCATGGATTATAGCTGGTTAGGGGTTAGTTTCTTAAGATTTAATGACTCAAGGGGTTTATGGGTTATGAGTTATGAGTGTAGAGGTTAAGGGATTATGGATTGGGGGTTAAGGGGATATGGAATTCAATGGTTATGGGTCAAGGGCTTATGGTTTGTGATAATTTGACTCCTAATCCCCTTATCACCACTATTGGGTGTTCCCCTATCGATTGCTCTCGCTACCTTCCCTATAGTTCCCCTAGCCCTTATGAAACTAGGTCCTAAGCCCCCTTCTCATTCTCTAATGCTAGGATTATATATCATAGTAAACCATGCTTGCACCTTTGAATTATACCCATCCATGCTACCCTTGTGTCCCCTTTCCTCGTTCTTTCACATTCCCCAAGGCACAAATCAAATATTTGGATGTATCTTGGATGACTTGTTAGATTCCACTAGCTTCACCAATGAATAGGAATTCCCATCATTTAATAATTTTTTGGAGGGTTTTCATGGCATAGTCAAGGGTCATATTTACAAAAAAAGAGTTTTTTATAAGTATATGTTAGAGTGATTAAGGACTATAGGGTTTTTGATAGGGAAAAAATTCCACCTTGCCAACAAGGGGGAATTAATTTCCCGATCGTAGGTCCCAACTAGACTTCCTCTCGTTTTGAATGGCTAATCCCAATGGGTTTTATGGACTGTTATAAGGGTTAGGGGAATAATGAGTTAGTGATTAAGGGATTAGGGATTAGGGGCTTAGGAGTTAGGGGAATAGGGGATTATGGGTTAGAGTTTTAGGGTTTAGAGGCTATGAGAATAATGAGTTAGTGGTTAATGGGTTGGGATTGGGGGCTTAGGGGTTAGGGGATTTAGGATCATTTAGGGGTTAGGGGAATAATGAGTCATTAGAGAAATTTTGAGGTCTAAAATGGGCGTCCTAAGAAAAATATACAACCAAAATAAACTTTATAAGAACCAATAAGATTTAATATGACGATGTCAACCGTGGGGGATGATTCACCATTTTTAAGTAAAATGACACAAAAATTAAAAAAATAATAAAATAATAAAATTACCTTTCTCAACTCGTATTTTCAACTTATCTCCCAAATGTTTTACTCAAATTTAGAGCAGGAGTACTTGTTGGATGAAAAATTTAATTCCCCATCCAAGGAGTATCCATGTTGCATACTTTTGATGGACCCCGCTACACGAAAAATGAGAAATACATGAAAAAACATGATTACAATCACGTTTTTCATGTATTTCTCATTTTTCGTGTAGAAGGACCCATCGAAAGTATGCAACATGGGTACTCCTTGGATGAGCAATTAAATTTTTCATCTAACGAGTGCTCCCGCTTGAAATTTGAGTAAAAACTTTGGGAGATAAGTTGAAAATACGAGTACAAAAAGCAGTTTTTTATTTTTTTCCTCAAATTTTGATAATGTAGTCAAATCTTATTTTATTATATCCACTATTATTTTATAATTTCCTTAGGAGGCCTATTTTAGACCTCAAAATTCCCCTAATGTAGTGGTTAAGGGATTAGGGATTGGGGTTAGGGGAATAATGAGTTAGTGGTTAAGGGTTTAGGGATTGGGGGGTTAGGGGTTAGGGGTTAGGGGATTTAGGTGAATTTAGGGGTTAGGGGTCGAATAATGAGTTAGTGGTTAAGGGATTAGGGATTGGGGGATTAGGGGTTAGGGGATTTAGGCAAAGTTAGGGTTAGGTGAATAATGAGTTAGTGGTTAAGGGATTAGGGATTAGGGGGTTAAATGTGTTAGAGGT
This sequence comes from Pinus albicaulis, assembly GCA_034641835.2. Taxonomy (NCBI): domain Eukaryota; kingdom Viridiplantae; phylum Streptophyta; class Pinopsida; order Pinales; family Pinaceae; genus Pinus; species Pinus albicaulis. The sequence goes on along the minus strand of CM076572.1, from coordinate 1,247,617,408 downwards.
TGGGAATTAGGGTTTAAGGGGTTAGAGGTTTAGGGTTTATGGGGTTGAATGGGTTAAGGGTTTAGAGTTTTAAGGGGTTAGGGGATTTAGCAGTTAAGGATTTTAGGGGTTAGGGTTTAGGGGGTTAAATGGGTTAGGGTTTTAGGGGTTTACAGGATTAAATGGGTGAGGGGCTAGGAATCAGGGTTTAAGGGGTTAAGGGCTAAGGGTTTAGAGGTTTAGGGTTTAGGGGGTTAAATGGGTTAAATCTCTGACAGCTGGTAGTTTCAAAACATGAGTGAGACCCAAACCGTAACATATTTTCCTAAACTGAAGGAGGTTATTTTATATGATAGTGTTGGGAAGAAATACCTCTCTCTGTTTCTACAAATACTTCCCCATATTCTCACAAAATTATTTTCAAAACCATAGCTCAAAACAAGAAATTTACAAACTACGAAAAATGACCTTAAAGATGAGGTGAGATCATCGTCAGTAGGAATGAATTTGATCACTTTATCTTGGAGAAAATCCCTTCCATGTTCATATGATCCCAAATCAGTTGGGATGCCTTTTTCATTTGAGAAATGTCTGGTTTAACAAAAATTAATTGGAGGGAAACATTTTGAGTTGAACCTTCTGATTGAATTTTTATCCTTAGATGGTTTTAGTGCAGGTTTGGATATTTGGTTCTTGTTCATTGTGTTTCAAGGAGAAACATATTTACAAAATAGCTAGGAAATGAACTTACTGAAACTTCTAGGCTTATGAAGCATATGAGGGGAGGAAGATACGAGAATTCCATCATTTCGTAACTAGAGAAGCATCTAATTAGACTGCAGGAAATTGTTACTCACCCAAACGCATTTCCCTAAGCACCCTCACATGACTCGACACGACCTAACCAGCACGAACATGTTTCCTTGGGCGCCCTCACACGACCCAACCTGACCCAACCCAAATGTGTTTCCTTAGGTGCCCTCACATGACTCGACCCAACCCACACAAACGTGTTTCCTAGGGCGCCCTCACACGACCTGGCCCGCCCGAACGCGTTTCCTTGGGCGCTCTCACATGACCTGACCAGACCCAACCTGCCCAAACACGTTTCCTCGGGCGCCCTCACACGACCCGACCCGACCCGTCCGAATGCATTTCCCTAGGTTCCCTCACATGACCCGACCCAACCCGACCCGACCCGCCCAAACACGTTTCCCTAGGTGCCTTCACACAACCCGACCTAATCCGAACCGCCTGAACGCATTTCCTTGGGTGCCCTCACACAACCCGACCCGACTTCACCCGCTCAACTGTGTTTCCCTGGGAGCCTCACACGACCAGACTCGACCCGCACGAACGTGTTTCCTAGGGAACTTGCCCGAACATGTTTCATTAGGTGCCCTCACACGACCTGACCCGACAACCTGCCCGAACTCGTTTCCTCGGGTGGCCTTACACGACCCCACCTGACCCACCCGAACGCGTTTCGATGAGTGCCTTAACACAACCCAACCCGACCTGACCTGCCTGAACGTGTTTCCCTGGGTGCCCTCACACGACCCGACCTGAACGTGTTTCCTTAGGTACCCTCACACGACTCGGCCCCACCCGCACAAACGCGTTTCCTTATAGAGAAACCTCACATGACCCAACCCGAACCAACCCGGCCCGCCCGAACGCGTTTCCTTGGGCATCGTCACATGACCTCATCTGACCTAACCTGCCCGAATGTGTTTCCTGGGCGCCCTCACATGACATGACGTGACCCGACCCGACCTGCCCGAACGTGTTTCCATTGGAGCCCTCACACAAAACGACTCGACCCAACCCGCTCGAACACGTTTCCTTGGGCGGCCTCACACGACATGACCCGAATCGACCCAATCGAATGCATTTTCCTGGGTGCCCTCACACGACACGACCCGACCAGACTCGACCCACCTGAACACGTTTCCTTCGGCACCCTCACACGACACTACCCGACCCAACCCACCCAAACGTGTTTCCTTGGTATGCCTCACATGGCATGACCCGACCCAACCCGACCCGCCGAAACGCGTTTTCTTGGGCACCATCATATGACATGACCCTCCTAAACGTGTTTCCTTGTGCGTCCTCACACGACCCAACCCGACCCGCATGAATGCGTTTCCTTGGGCGCCCTCACTATACGGCACGACCTGACCCGACCCGACTCACCTAAACGTGTTTCCTTGGGCACCTTCATAGGACGACATGACCCAACCCGACCTGACCCTCCCGAATGTCGATTAAGGCAGGAGGGAGAAAATGGCAAATGGGTCGCACAAACGTGCACAAGGCACACAGGCAGTCACAACTAAACATTTTTTATACGCCCTCTCTCAAACGATCCGAACCGAACTTGTTTCATGTGGCGCCCTCACATGACACGACCCGACCCACCCGAACAAAGGCACGTGAGAGAAAACAGAAAATGGATCGCACAAATGTGCACAAGGCTCCACACGGGCAGTCACAACTTAGCATTTTTGATACAACCACCTTCACATGACCCAACCTGACCCGACCTGACCCACTCGAAAACGTTTCCCTAGGTGCCCTCACATGACCTGACCTGACCTGACCCACCCGAACGTGTTTCCCTAAGCACCCTCAAACAACCCGACTCGACTCGCCCGAAAGCGTTTCCTTGGGCTCCCTCACACCACCCGACCCGACCTGCCCCGACCCACCCGAACGTGTTTCCTTGGGCGCCCTCACATGACACGACCCGACCCGACCAGACCTGCCAAAATGCATTTCCTTGGGCGCCCTCACATGACACGACCCGAACTGACCCTCCCAAACGCATTTCCTTGGCTCACCTCACATGACACGACCCGACTTGACCTGACCCGCCTGAACGCGTATTCCTCGACGCCCTAACATGACATGACCTACCCGAACGTGTTTCCTTAGGCACCCTCACACAACACAACCCGACCCAACCTGCTCAAACATGTTTCCTCAGGTGCCCTCACACGTCACGACCCGACTTGACCCGCCCGAACATGTTTTACTAGGCACCCTCACACGACACAACCCGACCTGACCTGACCCAACCGGCCCAAACATGTTTCCTGGGTGCCCTCACATGTAGGCATGACCTAACCTAACCTGCCCGAACACGTTTCCTTAGGTGCCCTCACATGACCCAGCCTGACCCGCACTAACGTATTTCCTTGGGCACCCTCACACAACTCGACCCGAACCGACCCAGCCTGCTTGAATGCATTTCCTCAGGCGCCCTCACACAGCCTCACCTTACCTGACCCACCCGAACACGTTTCCTCTGGTGCCCTCACATGGCAAGACCCAACTTGGCCCTCCTAAACATGTTTTCTTGGGTGCCCTCACACAACACGACCCAACTTTCTCGAATGTGTTTCGTTGGGTGCCCTCACATGACACGACTCAACCCGACCTGCCTGAATGTGTTTCCTTCGGTGGCCTCACATGAAACGACCCGACCCAACTCGACCTGACCCGCCCAAACTCGTTTCCTTCAGCGCCCTCACAGGATCTAACATGACCCGACCCGGACGCATTCCCTGGGTGCCCTCATAAGACCCTGACCCAACCTAACTTGCCCGAAAGAGTTTCCTTAGGCTCCCTCACATTACGACACAACTTGACTCGACCCAACCCACCCAAACATTTATTAAAGCACGAGGGAGAAAACAGCAAATGGGTCACACGAACATGCACAAGGCACACAGGCAATCACAACTTAGCATTTTTGATACGACCTCCCTCACACAATCCAACCTGAATGTGTTTCATGTGGTGCCCTAACACAACATGAGTCGACCTACTTGAACGAAGGCACGAGAGAGAAAACAGAAAATGATCACACAAACATGCACAAGGTTGCACACGGGCAGTCACAAGTTAGCATTTTTGATACGGCTGCCCTCACACGACCCAAATCGACCCGATCCACCTGAACGTGTTTCCCTAAGTGCCCTCACATGACTCGACCTGCCCAAACGCATTTCCCTAGGCGCCCTCACACGACCCGACCTGACCCGCCCGAACGTGTTTTCCTGGGTGCCCTCACACAACCCGACCCGACCCACCCTAACTCACCCTAATGCATTTCCTTGGGCACCCTCACAAGGCATGACCCAACCTGACTCGACCCGACCCTCACATGACCTGAACCGACCTAGCCCGCTTGAACGTGTTTCCTTGGGCGCCCTCACATGCCCTGACCCGATCCGACCAGCCCAAATGTGTTTCCTTAGGCGCCCTTACACGACACGACCTGACCCGACCCTACCCACTTGAATGTGTTTCCTTGGGCGCCCTCATATGTCTCGACCTGACCTGACCCGCTCAAACGCGTTTCCTTAGGCTCGCTCACACGAACCAACCTGACATGACCTGACTTGACACGACTCGACTTGACCCAACCTAACCCTCACACAGTTTGGATACCTTCGTCTCAAATCCAAACCTTCGTTGCAAGTCTGACGGTTTGGAGGGTGTCGTCGCAAGACTGACAATTTGGAGCTTTTCGTCACAATACTGACAGTTGGAGCCTTCTGTCATTATTCCGACATTGGCGTCGTTTTCATCGCAAGTCATCGCAAGACCGACAGTTTGGAGCATTTCATCGCACTACCGAGGGTTGGAGCCTTCTGTCGCTATTCTGACGTTGGGATTGTTTTCATCGCAAGTCTGACATTTAGAGAGGCTTGTCGCAAGACCGACGTTTTCTCCGATGCTTTTTGGCGGGATTAAAAAAATTGAGAAAAAGTTGGGAACTTTCCGACAATACATCAAAACTGTAGGAACTAAAGTGTCTGAAAAATGACCATATGTACTAGTGTATTCCTTAGTCATCAGATTTTCTGAAGTGAATAAAGAACAATCCCTTATCAAGTTTTCGTGTTCATGGCATCACCTACATTTTGAAGGCACATGTTTTTAATCTAATTATTGGGTCCATATCTCGTCATGATATTCAATATTTATTAGTTCTAGGAGGGGTTTGAAATATTTATATATATGTAGATTCTAGCATATGACAAATGTCTCCTCCTTTTGGTGATCTCTAAAACTTTTACAAAATCCCTAATATTGTTGCCAATTCACTCAAGAATATATGTTTTGTTCCTAGAAGTCTTCAGGAAGGGAATAAAGTTGTACCCAAACCAAGGCTTCCATAAATTGACCCTTCTCTTGACTATATCATTCCTCCCAAAATCTTATGAAAATTCCAAATTTATTCATAAAATATGGGCCATTTTAAAATAACCTCTTTCGATCTTCCAGATCTTAGAAGATGATAATAAAAAACCCTTTCCCCTCAATTGCAGTTCAATGGGTCCTTTTGGTCTCCACGTGGTTTGGATCCATGTCACAATATCCATTTCTTTGGGCCAAATACCTATGAATTTATATATCAAAGCATAATCTTTCATGAATTGTTGTGATTTCTATAATCTGTTATTTAGAATAACAAATTTTGGATTCATAGGTGACTTTGGAAGACATCTCCTTTTTGGGTTTCCTCCTTTCCTCTACTTTCTTTAGAAGTATCTCAATTTCCCCTCACAAGCTTATGAGATCTTGTAACTACATTATGATAAGAAGGGGTTTCAACCCTCCCTGATGATTCACTCATCTAACCAATTAAGAAAACAAACTATTTCATGGAATAACTCAAATTAAAATATGTAGAGCCCTAATTCAGTTTCTACCACTCAGTATTCATAAATATCTAAAAATCCCTAACCCATAGCTCAATTTTTAACCATAAGCATGTTAACAAAAATATGCTCACTTTCTAACCATAACCATGTTAACCAAAATAGTATTGAAACTCTTATAGACAATAAATTTAATTTTATTAAACAACCGTATAAAATTTTGTTATCTATGTGAATGTGAAATTGTATGGAGTTAACATTGGATGATCTGAATATGGGAAAACTAGTTTTGTTGTGATAGCTCCCTCATCACTATAAAATAAATGTGTTTAAGATCATCTCAAATTAGCCAGTTATGTGAGGGTTTATGTGTCAAGTTTTGTGTCTTTTATGAGAAATTTCTTAAGTACATTAGTTGTTAAAAACACATGTACAACAAATAAATTGTAGAGAAATAACACACAACAAACACATTACTCAGTAGTTGATAACAGAGTTCACCCCTCCTAGGATACATCTCCATGGACTTGCTTCAACTGCTTATTACCTCTTTGGATTAATGGTCAATTCTCTGATTAAATGCACCAACATTGCTCCAATGGATTTGCAACCTACTCCATTGGATTCAAAAGACCCAAAAACCTCAAAATAGACTCTTCAAGCTCTTAAAATTGTCTTCAACTGGACTAGGCATGACTCCCTCTCATGTTGGCCCTGGGCTTCTTCAATCTTCATAGAGGAAAAATCACTTGCAGAAGTGCTCCAACACCTCTCCAACCTGCACCATCATACTCTAAGCATCCAAATCATCTAGGAATGACTCTTTCTAAGCCTAATTTGGTCGAAAAATGCTCCAGTTATGTCTCATTCAGTTATGGCCTAGGAAACCTCCAGTAAGTCTCAAGAAACTCCAGTTAGCACCACCAAATGCAGAAGTGGAGCCGAAATTAGGGGCTCCGCCAGTTTTTCCGCCAAGATAAAAGCACTTTAATTAAATGCTAAGCATTATTTAGCTGTTACTTAGGTTTTGATTGCACAATTAACTAAATCTAAATTAAAAATCGGATTCGTGTTTTAACTTTGGGTTATGGTTAATTAAACCATGCTTAATGGTTAATTCTGTGCAATTACAATAAGTCTTCTGCCAGTGCTCATAGCACCATATTCACGTGTATGAGGGCTGGCCCTTTTTAAACCCCGCCCAAACTCAATTGAAACTTCAAATATGTATTGTCCCCCATACATATTAAAACTTGTTTAGTGGTGTAATGGTAAGCTATGTGGTTAGTGCGGGGGAGTTAGTGGGTTTGACCCTGACCTCTACCATTCTGCCAACAATAAAAATTTTCCCTACCAAATATTAAAATTCAACCTTTGGACTTAGTCAAAACTCGGCCTTTGGGAGGGGCACGTGGCAATCTCTGGGCTAGCCACGTGTCAGCTCCCCATTGGATCTCGACAAACCAATCACAAATTTCCATGTTCCTAGAATTTCGGGCCGACTAGCATTCAAATAGTGTCAGCTTCCCATTGGGCTGGAGGAAAACCCAAAATTTGACCTTTGACCTTGTTTGACCCTTTTGTTTGAAAATTCTCCTGTTTGGTCAAGCAGACAATGAGCTCTAACTTTCACATACGAAGTTTGTTTTCGACAAAACAAATTGCGCCAGATTCCTGGCGATGAGACCTATCTAGTCATTCTGGTTTGGATCAATTATGATCACTTTGAATTTTTAGCAAATTTTTGCCCCTAATCCAGATTATGATCACTCCTTCCCACTGACAGGCTTTTAGACCCACAAAATTTGGTTATATGATGAGAGTTGAAAACTCTTCTCTTTCCCAAGTTCTATCAACTTGATTCTACTTGGAAAAATCTCCATGACAACCACTTGAGTTCACTGACATGCCTTGCCTTGCAAATGGCTTGTCACTTCAACCAATGTCCTCCTTTCACTGCTGACCCAATCCAACACTTGTTGTCTACCTATTGACTCATTAAACACCTTGTTGTACCAAAGCGATCCCTCGGTGCCTAGAAAACTAACTGATGGCCTTCCCACTGAGAATCATGTTCCTCCTATGCACAAACATGCATTCGATGCAACCACTTTTCCAAGTTAAGCCCATCTTAGTGAACTACAGAAATGAGTTCCAATATTAGTAATCACAAGAAAATAAATGACCATTCTTTTCACCTCCATGGTTCCAAATTCCACATCTGGAAGAATGCATTCACCATCTTCTTTCACTTCTTGGCATCAACACATCAAATGGTCTACAATGGTTGTTGTTTTCCCTGCAATCTTTTTGGCATCTTGTCCACTTTCTGCTTCTTGATTCCATCATCCTCCAGTATCGACATGCTTATCATGACATGATTTTAGAATGAAGTCTAATCATGAGCCTCTCACTCAAGAGTGGACCCTCCCAAAATCTTGCAACATCTTGTCAAAAACATAACCATCAATCTAAAAAACACATAATGAAAGAAACATAAATTGATGGAATATCATTTTTCTCCTTCAAAGCAACAAATGTCACATCATGTGAACATCGCCATGTACTCTTACATCTCGATGTACAATCCATCGATCAAACACAATTCGAAAAAACATGCCTTTTCACATAACTAACTCTCAAGTCAAACAAAAGTTATTGTGCATGCTTTTTTTTCAATAATTTGACAATTCTTCTCCCAAAAAAAAAAAAATTCCACATCTTATGAAACAATTCGTCAAAATCTCCCTTTCATCTTTGGAGACAAAATCAACTCTTCCAAGTCGATATTACATGCATGCAACACACAATCGACCAACACTATTGGACACTCATGCATGTGCAAATGATCAACACTCTCAAGTTGACAACATACATAATAAACAAAGTGAGTCAACATACTCCACTTTAAAACACCTTCCTAGCATAAACATGCAACATGCAACATACTTCCAAGAGGAAAGAAATTCATTCAATTATCAAAATAAATGCAAGGCCTTAATTGTTTAATAAATCTAACCATCTCTTTCCACACCTTTTCAACGACACTTCTTTATTTTGCACCTCATCATGTGACTCATCCAAACCCACATCAATTATGGAATCCTCTTTTCCATTCTTGTCAAGATCTCTCTCCACCTTCATCAAATGTCGTGGATGACTTGTTGGATACAAAGTCCAACACTTGTCTACAAGATGACCTTGCTTATGGAAATGAGTGCAAAACAATTGCATCTTCTTTTAAACATGGTTTACATTATCCAATGGACCTTTAGCTTTTTGCCTCCTTTGTTTAGAAATTTTATTGTGCATGGCTATCTTCTTCCAACATCTCGAAACATTATAGTTATTCAAACCACAAAAGGAACATGTAAAATTTCTCCAAATCTTATGTGAATATTTACCATGTTTATCATAATCAAAAGCAACTTGATGAAAGGAAGATTTATACCTTGTACATTCACCTTTGTCATCTTCTTGAGGAGTTGAATTTGGTGAGGTAGTGGCTCTCTTCAGAATACTAACAATGGCTTCAATGACTTTAGAGCTTTTAAGATCCTCTTGTTTTCCATTCTCAATAGTTGCATTCTTATGAGCATATTCTTCCAAAGTGGGTGTGAAACTTTTGCATTCCTCATGAACACAAACTTCACAAGCTTGAGGTTATGAACATGAAATAAAAATCCTTCTTGGAACACTTTCATGTGCCTCCTTGACTTTGGAGCATTCTCCATCATGTTTTCCATAACCAAGACCCAAATACCTAGGCCTTTCCTCAACAACAATTGGATCAACTATGCCTTGTGCATGTTTTCCCAATCCTTTACCTTCATAGCCTATTTTCATCAATAAATTGGACCCTATTCCTCTAGTGTGGCTTTCAAAAGCACCTACACATTCATTTTGAGAGGAAATTGAAGATAAACTTGAATTGAATACATATTTTTCATGCACATACTTGGCTAGGGTTTCTTTGGCATCATGGAGTTGAATCTCCATCTCATGCATCTTTGCTAGGTTTTCATTTGCAATATGGAGCCGAGTCTCCATCTCATGGATCTTTTCAAGAAGCTCTTGCATCTCCTCCTTCGTGGCCATCAACTGCTCTTGAAGAATAGTGTTCTCCTTCCTATCTTCAACCAAATATTGCATCATGTCTCTCATGATCTAGAGCTTCTGCAACATCTCTTTATCAAAGAGTCTTCCTAAGGAAGATGGATTAGAAACAATGCTTATTGAAGCTACCATCACACTTGTAATGCATAAAAAGCTTCATTTTTGTGATTTGAGAGTTGATTCCAATCTTGACCTTCTCCTTACACATATAAACTTGCACACAGTTAAATTCTCCTTGCACAATTCAAAACTAGTAGCCAATTCTCTAGCTAACCTTGGCAAATTATCTCAGGCTAAAATGAGCTAAACTAAGCTCTGATACCAACTTGATCTGAATATGGGAAAACTAGTTTTGTTGTGGTAGCTCCCTTATCAGCATAAAATAAATGTGATTAAGATCTTCTCAAATTAGTTAGTTATGTGAGGGTTTATGTGTCAATTTTTGTGTCTTTTATGAGAAATTTCTTAAGTAGATTAGTTGTTAAAAACACATGTACAACAAATAAATTCCAGAGAAATAACACACAACAAACACATTACTCAGTAGCTGATAATGGAGTTCACCCCTCTTGGGCTACATCTCCATGGACCTGCTTCAACTAGCTAAGTCCTCTTTGGATTAATGGTCAATTCTATGATTACATGCACCTACATTGTTCTATTGGCTTTGCAACCTGCTCCATTGGATTAAGAAGACCCAAAAACCTCAAAATAGACTCTTCAAGCTCTGAAAATGGTCTTCAAGTGGACTAGGCATGACCCCCTCTACTGGTGGCCCCAGGCTTCTTTAATCTTCGAAGTGGAAAAATCACTTATATAAATACTCTAATGCCTCTGGAATTTTCACCATCATGCTCAGAGCATCCAAATCATCTAGGAATCACTCTTTCTGAGCCTAATTTAGTCGAAAAATGCTCCAGTTATGCCTCATTCAATCCTGGCCTAGGAAACCTCCACTAAGTCTGGAAAAACTCGAGTTAGCACAACCAAATGTGGAAGTGGCGCCGAAATTAAGGGCTCTGCCAGCTTTTCTGCAAAGCTAAAATCAGTTTAATTAAATGTTAAGAGTTTTTTAATTGGTACTAAGGTGTTGATTGCGTGATTAACTAAATCCAAATAAAAAATCAGACTAGTGTTTTAACTTTGCATTATGGTTAATTAAACCATGTTTAATGGTTAATTGTACACCATTACAATAAGTCTTCTGCTAGCGGTCATAGCACCATAGTCATGTGTATGAGGGCTGGTCCTTTTTAAACCCCACCCTAACTCGATTGAAACTTCAATTACGTATTGTCCCCCATACATATTAAAACTTGTTTGGTGGTGTAATGGTAAGCTATGTGGTTAGTGCGGGGGAGGTCGCAGGTTTAACCCCAGCCTTTGCCCTTCTGCCAACAATAAAATATTTCCCTACCAAATATTAAAATTCAACCTTTGGACTTAGTCAAAACTCGTCCTTTGGGAGGGGCACGTGGCGGACGTGTCAACTCTCCCCATTGGCTCTCCACAAACCATCATAAATTGCCATGTGCCTAGAAGTTTGTTTGACCATTTTTTTTGAAAAATCACCCAAAATTTGGTAGGCTCTAACTTTCACATACGGACTCCGATGAGACCTAGTTTGACCATTTTGTCCTTTGGGAGGGGCACGTGGCGGACGTGTCAGCTCTCTCCATTGGCTCTCCACAAACCATCATAAATTGCCATGTGCCTAGAAGTTTGTTTGACCATTTTTTTTGAAAAATCATGCAAAATTTGGTAGGCTCTAACTTTCACATACGGACTCCGATGAGACCTAGTTTGACCATTTTTTTTGAAAAATCACCCAAAATTTGGTAGGCTCTAATTTTCACATACGGACTCCATTTTCGACGAAACGAATTGCGCTGGATTCGTGGCGATGAGACCTACCCAGTCGTTCTAGTTTGGATCAATTCTTAACACTTTGAATTTTTAGCAAATTTTTGCCTCAATCCAGATTCCGATCATTGAAAAAAAAATAATGACAAAGTCATTTTTTTCTTTTTTCTTTTTAAGAATTAACAATGTGTTTTACAACAAAATCTGCAATAAGTAGAACACAATAACTATTACATGGATATGCAATCAGTGGTAGAATACAGTAACTATTATACGTGGAGGAGGTATGATTAGCCATTATTGAATTGCAAGGAGAAGTTCAGTGGAGTCAAAAGAAGCCATTCAAAATCCCATTTAACAAGCTCTTTAGCTATTCTTTTATATATACATCAATTCCATGTATTACTTACATCTTGCTCTCCTGACAAGAAAGCTTTGTAAATTGACTTCAGTTAAGCACTGTTGCCAGGTCAAAGTGTATTTGAATTCCATTACATTACCAGACATAATTATCATGGCTGAAGGAAACATGTACAGTATTGCACCACAAATCTTGGCCTATCTTTGGCAGAATTAATCAAAGAAGGTGCCGGTAAAAAGGAGCACCATAAATTGAACTGATCAAGAGCAAGAGTTGTTCTTCTGTCCTGATCTCTTAATCTTCATGAATCTGTTGCAGCCAACCCTGTTGTCATTTTCCTTGATGCTCTCAAGCTTCGGTCTCCAACATTTGGCTCTGCACTTGACCAACCGGGCATAGTCTTTCTGCAATTCGGGAGTATTCAAGAGTCTGCACTCATCGTCTGCGGAATCCCCGTCCACTGGAAGCCCGCGTTCATCAACATTAAGCCTTACGTCTTCCATAAGCTTTGAAATAAACTCCGGGGAGACCCGGATCCGAAGCCCTCCATCCACATCGCTCTTTTGTATCTCAAACGGTTGGCAGAGAAGGGACGCACGCTCAATACTGCGAACTGGAGCTGATAGAGGAGAAGTGGGAGTAGTTGGAACATTCTGCGGCGGCGGCGATATTAGGGATGCCAGCGACAAGAGAGTTAAGGGAGAGTGAAAGAAGTGTTGGGGCAGAAGGAAGTAGTTGTTTCCCAACTCCAGTTGGTCGTCTGGAGAAAGGACAGGCGTTTTCTGCCCTATGAACAGAGACCCGGAATGACAGATTAAATGTTCAGGAAATTCCCCAACAATCTGGGCGACCCTGAGGGGTTTATGGAGGATCTGAACCGTACCGTCGGACTGAACCAGCTGGATGATTTCCTTGATATTGAGGCAGCAGATATGGTTACCCATATTTAATTTTGTTTCCGATCAGCGAGCAGAACATGAGATGCAAGGACAGAACACAGAAGTGTGTTATAGAAAACGTAAAACCAGTAGTTATAGAAGGGAATGGAGAAGAGAGACGTGTAGGAATAGAGAACATCGAGTCAACGATCCGATCATTCTTGGTACTCTCATTATAAATATCTATTCCTCCTTTTTGCAATTTCGTGAGCTCATTTTACCAAAAGCGGATTCGTTTTCTTCTTTCGAAGTCTGACACTACTGCCTTGACCACAACAACATTAGGGTATTACTATTCCGCTCGTTTGAATTTTTATTACGCACAGTATGAGTGTAGAACGGATTTTTAGAATGGACTTTTCAGTTTCGTATACCCAGAAAATAAACATCGAATGAAAGGTGTTCTCTGGGTATGTAAAAAGCCAGTTGGGAATAACTTCGCTTTCAAGATTACGCGGATCGTTCAAAACTACTGTAATGTCATTGTCATCGTCAATGGAGGATGAGGTTGACAGCGCGGGACCACGGGCGCCACCCCCCTTCTTGAATATATAATCATAACTTCTTCCAGGGCTTTTACCAGGTCTTCCGTTTGTATCTTTTGAAACTTATTGATCACGACAGGCTTATGAGAATTCCAAGAGACACTAAGAGTGGTCAAGGAAGACTGCTCGCCTTCCAAAACGTCGAATCTAAATCGTATAAATTAATCAAACTCACAGTCACAAATACGTTATACTTAAATTTAAAATATAAACTTTCATTAGTTGGTGGAAGTGGATTTGTCGTCAACCATTTCAACTGCACAAATGAAAACTATTATTTGTATAAACCGCTGCAATTACGTTGTTGGATTTACAAATTTTATATAAGCCTACTCTAACATAGATTAAATGAAATGGCTTTTTCTGGGCCATAAATTTAAGTTATTTAATTATAAAGGTTTTTAAAATGGTAATCCATGTAAGCAAGCTCTTTCCATATACGTATCTACTTATTTAATTCATCTCGAACTTTGTTAATAATTTCCCCATTATTCAACATAAAGCCAAGCTTCCGAAACGATGGGCAAGTTGTCTATTTAATGATAATGTCGAACTTCGTGCTGTTTTTAGTAATTATCAATTAGTTTTTTATAAATCTTTCCAACAGTAACATTTGAATATATAGTATGAACAGTAATTTTAAAGTGTTATGAAATTGTTTCGTCAACGACTCGGAGGAAGAACAAGGGAAACCTACGTTTTACTTTAATATCCAACTGAACAAAAAAATTATTTGAATTGAATAATGACACTCAATTTTTCTTCATCAAAATTTCGTAGGTGCATTAAAGTTTTCGTCGTCCTAACCTAGATCACCGTGGCCGTAAATGCCGGAAAATATAGTTATTAAATGTAGCTTTTTTATTGGTGTAACGCGTGGCAGTAAACACTAATTAAGGCCTCCCTAATTAAGTGCCAAAATTGATGTTCAAATCGAACCAAATCACTCAATTGATATGAAAGCTGTACTCGAATAAAAAACTTTCAGGGAGTTCGCGATAGGGGTTTGAGTAGTTCAATACCCGATTTGATCTACTCCTACCTTATCGAGAAAAGGGAATCAGGTTTAACATTCATAAAATATTTCATAAGATTAACACATAATATCATATAATAGAATTGTGGTTTTGTAATTTGAATTGAATTTTTTAAAAGCTTGATGATACATTTGATGATACTTAGATTTGCTTTCTGAAAAAAAGATGATACTTAGATTTGATATATTCAAAAAATTTAATAATAGATATTATTAATTTTAGCTATAGATGTATGATTAACTATTTATAAATTTAGATTTCATATAAATATAAAAAATTACAAGTTAATTGGTATTTATTAGTATTAATTATTATTAATATTTCTCTTCAATTACAATTATTATTTACAAAAGTTGAAAATAATTAATATTATAGTGTATTAATGGAGAAATTGTTACATGGTTGTAACATAACTCCTTAAGTTAGGATTAGTTCCTAAGTTGTAGGAGTTTGTTCCCAACTTCCTATTCTTTGGAGATGTATTTATTGATGTATCCTTGATTAATTGAATGTAGAGTGTACGCTCCAGTTTCTGCAGTCTCCAGGTGCATTGCTCACCTGTGAGTTGCTTGTTATTTAATTCATTTCTTTTCTTTCCAGTTTTTATCCTAGTATTAGAGCTCAAATCTAGTGAGCCCGATTAACCTACAAAGCCTTAGTAGCTACAGAGCCTTCGTGGCTACAGTGCACATAAGAGCCTTAGTGCTCACAACTGAGTATAGGTGGTCTACAGAAACACCTTACTCGCAGGAGAAACTTGTTTTTATTTTACTGAGCACAAAGTGGATCAATGTGTTTTTTAGAGCCACAACAGTGCTGATCAATGCGTTTTTCGGAGCAACAGTAGTGTTGATCAGTACTAATAAGCACGTTTTTCGAGGTCATTCCAGCGCTGGTAGACGATGCCTTACTAGAATTTTAAACATCACGAGTTTTTAACTGATAGACGTGCTAACCTCTTTTTATGGTTTTGCGCATGAGATTTGCCAGATTGGTGGCGGATTAGAGCTGCAGACATAGCAATTTTTCAGGTTGGTGGCGGGTCTAAGCTGCAGACACAGAGATCATGCCAGATCGGTGGCACATCTGTGATCAGGTTCTGGTATGCGTTGAAGTTTTATTTGTAGCTTGTAATTTTTCACTTGGTTATAATCGACTGAAGATCAGAGGATTTGAAATCCAATCAGTCCAAAATGAACAATTTTACAGAAACTTATCTCAACGAGACTAGCAAACTCGATGGGACCAATTATACCAATTGGAAATTCAAGCTACAAATGTTGCTTGAGGGGGTGAGCGCATGGTCGATCGTCAGTCGTGATGAGCAGAAGCCGAACAGTGCAACAAGCATAGTTGCACTCATACAAGATTGGGATAAAATGGAGAATAAGGCGAAAGTTTTATTGAAGATGTCCGTTAAAGGCAATATTATCCCACATATCAGAGACGGTAAATTGTCCAATGAGATCTGGACAACACTAAAGAATCTATACCAGACACAGAATGCCAATTGCATCTTGTCACTCAAAGGCAAGTTGTTTTCCAAGAGGATGGAGGAGAATGAATCTGATGATGGATTCATTGCAAGGGTTAAGGACCTAAAGGACACATTGGGTGACATCGGGGAGAAGGTGTCTGATTCCGATCTTGTCACAATTACTTTGAATGAGATGATGGATGAATGCCAGATGTTCATCACATGCTTGTCTGCACGGGATAAATCCCCTACATTCGAAGAGCTGATAAGAATTTTGTTATAGAAGGAAGAGCGGCAACAGAATTTGAGACCTTAGAGTGTCGATCTTGCTCTAATGGAGAAAATGAAGCCATACAAAGGGAGACAACCACAGGGACAGAAAGTTGGTGGTAGTTGTTTTCAGAAGAGACCATTCAAAGGTATGTTTGCAAGTAAAATTAGTAATGTTTTTTGCATTAAATGTTTTTACTGAGGGAAAACCGGTCATCTAGCTAAGTTTTGGTTTAAGAGATAGACATATGAGGCTAGAAATAAACAAAGAAAGCACACAAGACACTTTGCCGATGGTCACAATCATGATTATCGATTGTTTGTAGTTTATTGTGCTCTTTCAGCTTCTGAGGAGGATGACGCTGAAATATGGTATGTTGATTCATGCTCGTCTTCACATATGACAGGTAATAGAGGTTGGCTTGAGTTTTTAGAAGAAACTACTTGTGGAGCTAAAATTTATCTAGGTGATGACAGAGGTTATGAGATTAAGGGGTATGGTGATATTCTGGTGATTATTCCTGGTGGTGATATCAGACATATTAAAAATGTAATGTATGTACCCGAGATCAAGAAGAACTTAGTCTCCGTGTCAATGATAACAGATCAGGACCTGCAAGTTGAATTATTCAAAACATATTGTGACATAAATGACAGCAAGAAGGAACTAGTTGCATCGGGAAACACTGTTACCGATGAAATAGGTAACCTGACCTCAAAACAGGAACTCTAGCCCAAAAAGACTCAAAAAACATGAAAAAACACCCCAAAAACAAAAAATGTGTATTCCAGAACGTACTTGGTTTTTTTTTAAGGTCAAATTTCAACATTTTATAAAATTATGCTAAAAACAAAATTGTTTCTGGAAAAAAGGATTGAAAAAAAACCCTCAAAACAAAACCAGTTGATGCTGGAATAACAAAAAAAAAATTGTGTCATATTTTTGACATTTTTAAAAATAGAAATAACATTTTTTAATTTTTAAAATTCAAACATTAAAAAGACCTAAAATTTAAGAAAAAAATAAATTTAAAAAATAAAAACATTTTAAAGCTTAAAATTTAAAAATATATAGGAATAAAAAAATAAAAATAAAAGCAAAATAAAAATTTTAATTCAAACATTAAAAAAAAACCTAAAATTTAAGGGAAAAAAAAATTTTAAGATTAAAATTTCAAAATATATAGAAATTAAAAATAAAAAATAAAAACAAAATAAAAATATTAAATTAAAAAAAAAAGCCAAAAAAGGAAAGAAATTATAAAAAATAAAATGTAGAAATTAAATTTAAAAAAGAAAAAGAAAATGTTTATTCAATTAAAAAAAATAAATAAATAAAAATAATTTTAAAATAAAAAATTAAATTTAAAGAAATATATTAAATTTTAATAAATTTAAAACTTAAAAAAAAAACATTATTTAAATTAAAAGTAAAAAAAGAAAAATTAATTAAAAATGAAAAATAATATACAATAAAAATATTAAATTTTAAAAAAATATATATTAAAAACACAAATAAATTTTAAAAAATAAATTAAATTTAAATTATATATATATATATATATATATATATATATATATATATATATATATATATATATATATAAACTTAAATTAAAAATATATATATTAGATTTTATTAAATTAAAAAAAGAAAAATATTAAATTTTAATAAATAAATGAATAAACAAATAAATTTTGACCTCGTTCTTTTGCATGTGATTATTACCGAAAGAATTTCTACTAATTTATATGGATCACAGAAGCTTAGATTCCAAAAAATAAATTTTGAAATAAAAAATAAATTTTAAATATAAAGAAGAAAAAAAATTGTTAAAATAAAAAGTCAAAAACTTTAAAAATCAATTAAAAATGAAAATTTGAAAAAAATAAAATAAAAAAATATATTAAATAAAAAATAAATAAAAAACAAATTAATTTGAAAATATTAAGTTTAATTTAAAAAAAAAAAATCTAATTTTAAATACACAATTTTAATTGAAATAAAAAAAATATAAAAATTTTATGTAATTAAAAAAAATAATAGTAAAAAAATTAAAAAAAAAAAGAATATATATATATATATATATATATATATATATATATATATATATATATATATTAAATTCAAATAAAAAAATACAAAATTTATTAAATTTTAAAAAATTAAATGAAAAAACTAAGCATAAAATTTAATAATAAAAAAAAAATATGAAAATTAAAAAAAAAAAAAAAAAAAAAAAAAAAAAACGCAATTAAATAAAAAAAAAAACAAAGTTTAATAAAAATTATTATAAATAAATAAATAAACAAAAAAATGAATAAAATTAAAAAAAATTAAAATTAAAATTAAAAAAAACAAAAAAAATTAAAACTCAATTAAATTTCAAATATAAAATTAAATTAAAAAAAAAAAAAATTTAAATTTGTGTTTCTTACACAATTTATGGATCACAGAAGCAAAATTCCTAATTTAGAGACCCTTTTCGGTAAGGCCTTGGTATGAAATTGTGATTTTCACCGAAAGAATTTCTTACACAATTTATGGATCACAGAAGCGAAATTCCTAATTTAGAAACCCTTCTCGGTAAGGCCTTGGTATGAAATATGTGATTTTCACCGAAAGAATTTCTTACACAATTTATGGATCACAAAAGCAAAATTCCTAATTTAGAAACCCTTCTCGGTAAGGCCTTGGTATAAAATTGTGATTTTCACCGAAATAATTTCTTACACAATTTATGGATCACAAAAGCAAAATTCCTAATTTAGAAACCCTTCTCGGTAAGGCCTTGGTATGAAATTGTGATTTTCACCGAAAGAATTTCTTACACAATTTATGAATCACAGAAGCAAAATTCCTAATTTTAAATTTTTTGAATTTAAAAAAAAAAATTAAAAAAATTAAATTAAAAAAAAAAATATATATATATATATATATATATATATTAAAAATAAAAATAAAAAAGAATTTTTTGATCGTGCTGGCACCGCCAATCGGCCTCCCGCCCAAGTGGCAACGGAGGTCGGCCGCTGGGCAGGCGGCCGGCCTCCACCGCCACCTAGGCGGGAGGCCGATTCCAGGAATCGCCCTCTCATGGCAGGAGACCGATTCCAAGAATCGCCCTCTCATGGCAGGAGGCCGATTCCGGGAATCACCCCTCCCGCGGCGAGAGGCCAATTCCGGGAATTGCCCCTCCCGCGGCGGGAGGCTGATTCCCGGAATCGCGCCCCCGCGGCGGGAGGCCGATTCCCGGAATCGCGCCCCCGCGGCGGGAGGCCGATTCCCGGAATCGCCCTACCGCCGCGAGAGGGCGATTCTGGGAATCGCCCTCCCACCCCGGGAGGGCGATTCCCGGAATCAACCTCCCGCGAGGGCGATTCCCAAAATCGGCCTCCCGACGCGGGATGCGCGATTCCCGGAATCGGCCTCCCGCCCAGGTGGCGGTGGAGGTCGGCCGCTGATCGGGCGGGGAGTTGCATGCAGCCTCCCCGCCCACCAAGTGGCCAGCCTTCGCTACTGCCTAGGCGGGAGGCCGATTGGCGGCGCCACCACGATAAAAAAAATTGTTTTTTTTTTTTAATTTTTAATATATATATTTTTTAATTTGATTTTTTTTAATTTTTGTTTTTAAATTCAAAAAATTTAAAATATTTTTTTTTAATTCAAATTTTTTATTTTAAATTTAATTTGTTTTAACTTCTTCTTTTTTTTTAATTTAATATTTTAGATTAATTATTTTTTAAAATTTAAAATTTATTTATTAAATTTATTAAATTTTAATTTAATTTAATTTATTTTTTAATCTTTTAGTTTATTTAGTTCTTCATTTTTAAATTTTATAAATTGTTTCATTTAAAAAAAATAGTAAATTTATGGATATTTGTTTTTTAATTATTTGCACGTGGTTTTTTTCAGTTTTTTTGTTTTTTAATGATAGTTTTTTTTTTTTAATTTTAATTCTTTTATTTTAATTTTCTTTTTCAATTTTTTTTTGGTTAATTTTAATTTTTTTTTTCTTATTATTATTATTTTTTTAATTTAAATTTTTAAATTCAATTTTTTCTTTTTTGTATTTTATGTTTTTAATTTAAATTTTAATTTTGTAATTTAAATTATTTTTAAATTTTCTATTTTAATTTTTTTTTTAATTATATGGTTTTTTTTAATAACTTAGAAAAAAATGTTTTTGATGTTTTTTTTTTTTTTAATTTTTGTTTTTTTTCTTTAAATTATGTGTTTTTTTTTCAAATTTTATCATTTCTTTTGATATAATTTTCGAATATTTTTGTTTTTTTCTTAATTTATTTTTGTTTAAATTTTTTATTTTTACGAGTTAATTTTGTTTTTTTTTACATTTTTATTGGTTTTTTTATTGTTTATATATATATATATAATTTTATCTAAGTTTTGTGTTTTATTACCAACATGAAAATCACCACTCTAAAAAAAAAAGGTTGATGCTGCATCAATATGTTTCAAAATTAGCATGAAAATCAACGCTCTTTAAAAAAAAAAAAAGTTGATGCTGCATCAATACGTTTCAAAATTAGCATGAAAATCACTAACATTTTAAAACAAATATTCATACTTCATAAATAAAAGTATTAGAATGTCAAACATGTGCACAAAAAAAAGGGGGTGATTCTGCATCACCACTTTTCAAAATCGGGTTCTTTTTATGGTACCAAAAAAAAGTAGGTAACAGTGCGGTTACCTATTTCATCGGTAATAGTGTTCAGGAGTGTGTGTGGGAAGCCTGTATAGATTGAATGTCAAGAGCATGCCATACGAAGCTGTGGTTTCAACAAGATTGACATCCCAAAATCTTTGGCATTGGATATTTGATCATCTTAACCTACAAGATCTCATGCTTTTGCGAAGGAAAGGTATGGTTGATGGACTTCCTTCTTTTCATAATGTTTATTTAGATTTTGATGGATGATCATTAGGGAAAATGCATAGGGAAGAGTTTCCCGTGAATGTTGATAGGAAGAAAATAGATATTCTAGACTTGTGCATACAGATATATGCAAACCTATGCAGACTAAGTCGCTAGACGGTGCATATTATTTTTTAATTTTTACTGATGATTGCACTAGATTCTCTTGGATATAGTTTATGAGCAAGAAGAGTCAGACATTTCAATGCTTTAAAGAATTTAAGAAAATGGTGGAGAAGAAAATAGGGAAATTCATAAAGATTCTTTGCTCAGATTAAGGGGGAGAATACAAGTTGGAAGAGTTCATGAAATTTTGTAGAGATCATGGGATTATTCAACAATTCACATTTCCTCACACTCCATAGCAAAATGGAGTTGTAAAACGAAATAATAGAACCCTGGTTGAGTGTGCATGAAGTATGCTTCAAGGTAAGGGTCTATCCAATGGCTTTTGGGCTGAAGCAATCAACATTGCAGTTTACTTAAAAAATAGGAGTCCAACTAAATGTCCTAATTTTATAACTCCTTTTGAAGAAGTTTATGGATATAAGCCAACAATGAATCATTTAAGAGTTTTTGGGTCAAAATTAGCCTTTGCCCATATACCCAAGGAAGATAAAATGAAGTTAGATCCTAAGGCCATGAAATGCATCATTGTAGGATATTGCATTGAGTTTAAAGCTTATAAGTTGTTTAATCCTTTGACTCATAAGTCTTTGCAAGTCAAGATGTCAATTTTAATGAGCAGGTTGAGGAAGGAAATAAATAAAACTTTCTTGAAGAATGGCATATTCCATTGTTGATGGAATAAAGTAGTGAGGACAATCAAAAACAACAAAAACAACAGAAAGAAGAAGATGCAGGTGATGTGGTCAGTAAATCAAGCCTGTAAAGGTCTGAAGCAGACATAATTGATTTGAGTCCTTTACTAAGAAGATCAGGTAGGTAGACCCAACTACCAGCCAGATTGAAAGACTATTCTTTAATGTCAAATATTTTAAATGTTATAGAGCCCACAAATTATAAAGAAGCTAGTAAATCTCATGAGTGGAGGGCTGCAATGAATGAAGAATTTGAATTTATTAGAAGCAATACTTGGGAACTAGTTGAATTGCCTGAAGGAAAAATACCCATAGGTTGGAAGTGGATTTACAAACCTAAATTTAATGGAGATGGGAGTATATAAAAGTTTAAAGCTAGACTGGTAGAAAAGGGTTATTCACAAAAACAGGGAATTGACTTTGAAGAAACCTTTTCTCCTATAGCCAAACTAAATACTGTTAGAATGTTAATTGCTATAGCTACAAAATATCAGTGGAATCTACACTAGTTAGATGTTAAGTCTTCCTAAATGGAAATTTAAAGGACGAGGTTTATTTAGTGCAGCCAGAAGGGTTTGTTAAGCAAGGGTGGGAACATTTAGTGTGTAGATTGAAAAAGGCACTTTATGGTTTGAAACAAGCACCCAGGTTTTGGTACGAGAAGATTGATTCATTTTTCTTATAGCATGGTTTTCATAGGAGTATGAATGATCCAAATCTATATACTATGTATAATGAATAGAGGCATATTATTTTGCTTTCCTTGTATGTGGATGACATGATTATAACAAGTAATGCAAATGCATTAATCAAAGAAATAAAATTGTAGATGTCACAGATTTTTGAAATGAAAGACCTCGAAAGTTTACATTATTGTCTAGGTCTGGAAGTATGGAGAGACTTTGGGAAGACTCTCCTTACTCAAGGGAAGTATGTCAGAGGGTTGCTCAAAAAGTTCAGAATGGTGTAGTGTGAGAAAACATCAAAACCTTTGCAGCAAAATCTGAAATTGTGTAGTGACGATGGCTCTAAGGAGGTGGATGCCACTTTGTATAGGTAGCTAGTTGGTAGTCTGATATATCTAACTACAACTAGACCATACTTAGTGTTTCCATTCCTAGAGACAGCCTAGAGTTGTGATAGACAAGGGCCTAGGACATCTTATATCGCAAGGAGCATAGGATATAACAGAGGGAGTTATCAATAACAAGCTCTCATGCTATCTCTTGTAAAACAAGGAAAATTAATCTGAATGGGACCAAGACCTTCAGAAACTGACACAGAGACATGGATATTGCAGAGGCAACATGCAAAACTCTAATATAAAAGCAACATACAATTCAGAGACAGCTTACTGCAAAGCGGGCCGATTCAGAAATACTTCACAGAAACAAGTTATCAGAAGGTGTATGTAGTGAATGAAATGTAGAGAAAATATTAGTTAACATTGAGCTGATATCCAAATATAGAATACCACCATGCATGGGCTTACCAATCTAAGAATCCATACATGACAGTAGCATTTTAAAAACACCCTCCCAAAGAAACTAATATAGCAGAAACATCGTTTAGATGAATAGTGGAACAGAATATCATGCATGAGCCATATTTAAAGCACTTGACTGATCCGAGCATGGGCATCAACTAGGATGAATCCATACCAAAAATCAGTGAGCCACTCGCATTCCAAAACATGATACAGGTAACATGGATGAAATGAAATGATATATTAAAATAACACATAAGAGAAAGTTACAAACTATGAAATACCAAAGACTAGAATCCTCTTTAACAGATGGAACTCCTCCTCACTGAGACCCTATGGGCTCTGAGCCTTTATACAAGAGTTTTACAAAATGTATACAAACAGCCTTCACTGCATAATTTTCTAATAAAATATGGAACCCTCAATAATCTGTTCTTCAGGGGTTTTATAGAGAAAAAGAAAACTTAATAAATGAAGTAGGTGATGGACATTTAATTTTCCTCATTAAGACAAAACGGCAGAAACATTCGCGCCCAAAATGCTGAATGATTATGTTGTGCTGTATGTAATCTGCCGTCGCCTTTCTGAAATAAATGCGCTGGGTGAAAATCTCCTCAGGGACACGGCGTAGAAGTGAAATCACATAAACATTTTGTCCTTTCCTGAAAGGAAATTCTGCTAAAATAAAACCTGGAGGGTATGGTTTCTTGTGCATTGTACCCTCTGTGTGATCCGGGATATCTTTGATTTGGTATCTTTGTCTTCTAAGCCATGGATTAGGGCTTAGAATATTTAACGCTGAATGTTGAAATCCTCGATCTTCCACTGATACTCTTTGCCGCGACATTAATGTCTCCATCTACAAAAATATGTGCTTTGAATGGCTCTGGGGAGTTTGACAGATTTTAATCCTGGCTTCTGTAATGAAAGTCGTGCCGTAACAACTTCCCAGATTTTCCCTCATAAATTTTGTCTCTGAAAGATGGTCCTTTGATGCGTTCTCGACTTCTGAAATGGGGGCTATGAATAATGGCAATTTTCTGTCGCTGTAATCCTGCAAAACCCACAAACTTGGTTATGAAAGCTATGCATAGGGAGAATGGCTATGGAGGGCGGAGGAATGATACTGCGGCGGTGGAGATTAACCCGTGGAATGACTTATGAACCTTAGGGGAATACATATGAAACATAAGACTTTAATGAAAAATATGAAGATTCAGGCTGCAGAGGAAATACAATGGAAATGCATGAAATATAATGGAAGTGCGTATGAGGTGGGACCCCTATGGAATCGCAATCAGAAATTGGAGCGGGACAGTGGGATACACATATGACAAAAATTTTCCGATGCGATTGGAACAAACCTTTACATAAATGAAATACAACCGAAATTCAGGTTTAACAAGGAAAAAGGGGTTTTTGACATGAATGGTGGAGGGATCAAAAGGTGGGACCGGGGTTGCAATTGCAATCGCAAATTGGGAGTGGGGAGTAATCGCAATCGCATTAGGGGATGCGCGATGCCATCAATCGGAGGGGAAGGCGATCGGGAGATCGCGGATAAGGATTGCGATCGGGAGATCGGAGTGATCGGGGGATCGCAATCGGAGAGGTCAGTGGGGTGACACATAGAAACTTGCGATTGCAATGATCGGGGGGAGATGCGACGCGATCGATCGCATCACAAATTTTTGCGATGATTGATCAGGAGGCTTAACATAAATGTTGCGATTGCGAAGTTTTGCGATCAGCGCGGGCCGTCCGATCTTCGTATAGATCAACGGTGCATAATACGACGGAGGACTTATATAATAAAATGATTGCATCGGAGTTTTCAGAGTTAGCAAAGGGTTGCGCTTGTTTGCAAACCGCGATTGCGACTAGCCCCCAAGGCATTAAGCACTTGGTCTTGGGTAAGGGCTACATGGGGAAGTGGCTGAAAGGGGCTGGCAGGAAATGGGCTAAGGCTTAATATATTTTCAAATATGGGTTTTCGGCCTTTCATAATGTAATTCAGAGGCATAGGAAAGTAATGATAAGCAGAAGAGGAGATTCTCAAGGCAAACCGAGGGGGTTTGAAAAGGTTTAAGCAGGATTGCTTGCCAAAACTTAACAGGGGGCTGATATGATCAACACTTAGCATACTCTGTCAGTGTGCTAAGCGATTTCATGTCTAAACCTCTTGAAAGTCATTGGGTGGCAGCAAAAAGTGTGTTGAGGTATCTTCATGGTACTAGTAATTATGGTATTTTATACACTGATACATTTGATGTTACTTTAGCATGTTTTTCAGACTTTGATTGGGAAGGTAGCCTGGATGATCGATGATATATCACATGTTATGCATTTAGTGTTGGATCTGGGGTCATAACATTGAGAAGTAAAAAGCAGAGCAATGTGTCTTTATCTTCAACTAAAGTTGAGTACCAAGGATTATGCACAACAACATGTGAAGCTATCTGGTTGAGGAGGCTTCTCCATGATGCAGGAGAAGAAGATAAAGAGGAAAATGCCATCAAATGTGATAGCCAGAGTTCCATTAAGCTAGCAAACAATCTAGTGTTTCATAAGAACACGAAACACATCGATAGTCAGTTTCACTTTGTTAGAGAAAAATTCTAGTCCAAAGAAATCTTTATTGAATATTGTAAAACATCTGACAATGTGGCTAATATTTTTACTAAGCCTCTTGGAAAAGTGAATTTTGAATTGTTTAGAGGGATGTTACAACTATGGGATACTCCTTTCTCCATTAAGGGGGAGAGTTTAAAATAATTAATATTATATTGTATTAATGGAGAAATGGTTACATGGTTGTAACGTAACTCCTTAAGTTAGGATTGGTTCCTAGGTTGTAGGAGTTTGTTCCCAACTCCCTATTCTTTTGAGATGTATTAATTGATGTATCCTTGATTAATTGAATGTAGAGTGTACGCTCCAGTTTCTGCAGCCTCTAGGTGCATTGCTCACCTGTCAGCTGCTTGTTATTCAATTCATTTCCTTTCCTTCTAGTTTTTATCCCATTTGGTCTCTTCAACTACTATCACTATCGTTTTGTCATCATTTCAGCTAAGCTTACAACATTTAAATTTTATCTATGACATTCAAATACATTTCTTGTTAACGACTTTATGATTTATTATTATTTAAAAATGCATTTTCAATAATAATAAATCACATTCTTACTCAAAATTGTATTGCCACGTCCAAAAAGTGCATTTCATCTATTAGTTAAATTGTTAACATCTTTTTATTCGGATTAAATAGTAAACTATATTTTTCAATAATTTCTTCAATATTCAATATACATCTAGGCTTTGGAAAGGGAAAGTTGTCTATTTAATGATAATGTCGAAATCCATGCCTTTTTAATAATTGTCAATTTGTTTAACCAAAAAATGGGCATAGTGAACATTTGTGTTGACCCACAAAATTAGGGTGTCTCACAACTAGATTCAAACTTCAATCAGGCCACCCTTCACAAAATAACATAAGATAACTAAAAACTAGCGTCACGACCACATAGACAAAATTAACACAACACGGAGTAGTAAGGACTCAGAAAAACATAAACTAGTCAAGAATGATAATTGTCGATCCTCGAGAGTTAGCAGCATGGGAGTTGTTC
This sequence comes from Pinus albicaulis, assembly GCA_034641835.2. Lineage (NCBI taxonomy): Eukaryota > Viridiplantae > Streptophyta > Pinopsida > Pinales > Pinaceae > Pinus > Pinus albicaulis. The sequence goes on along the minus strand of CM076572.1, from coordinate 1,247,590,266 downwards.
TCCGGTAAGGCATAATTGGCATTGGTGACGGTGAGATGAATTGCATTGATTATTGCATCCTCTTCCTCATGTCCATTGGAGTTGGTATCAAATCCTAATTAAGTTATATACCATTCCACTCGAGTCAGCCTTGCCACTATGTCATCCAAATTGTATCTAATGTCCCACATGTTGTGCTTGATTTCTTTTTGGTTTGCAAAGAGTTTGTAATTATTGGCTTGCTTATCACAAATAACCATGCTAAGTGGCATTACCATTTGGCGATGGTGAATGATTGAATGAATAAAATGGAGTTGTCTCTTCCTAAATTTTCCAGGATCTACTACCCCATTTGAGACTTCCTCCACTTATTTCAGATTCAGAGAAATATTCGCAGTCTCCAAATTCCTTGGCTTCCAACCTCAGCGTTTCTTTCATGACCACCAAAAGGGCAGCTTCAAAGAAGTTTGCTATTGACTCTCATCAAAACAGTCACCAATGCCTATAGGAGGATGTCTCCGTTGCCGATAAATGATGGGCAGCGAAACACCCCTATTGGTTTCGTTAACAACTCAAAGTAAGAACAAATGAAACTTATGCTTTAATTTAAAGTCCAACAAAAATTATTTTAAATGAGTAACGACACTAATCTTTTCTTCATCAAACATTCGTAGTTGCAATAATTTTTTCGTCTCCTATGCTAACCTAATTCACCATGGCAGAAAATGTCGGAAAATTTAGTAATTAAATGTATATTTTTAATGATGTAACGGATGGTAGTAATCACTAATTCAGTGCCAAAATTTATGATTAAATATAATAAAATCACTCAATTAATATGAAAGTTGTACATGAATAAACAAACTTTTAGGAAGTACAAGATAAGGGTTTAAGTAGTTTAGTTCATGATTCGTTCTAGTTCTACCGGATGGAGAACGATTAGTTTCGTCTTGGTATATCATGGATAGAAAAGGAAATTAGATTTAACATTCATAAAAGAATTCATAAGATTAACCCATAATATAACATAGTTTTGGTTTTGTTATTTGATTTGTTTTTTTAAAGCTTGATGATGCATAGATTTAATAGATTAAAAAAGTTAATATATATATATATATATATATATATATATATATATATATATATATATTAAGTTTAGCTGATAGATGCATGATATACTATTTATAAATTTATATAAACTATCAAAAATTCTAAGTTAATTGGTTCTTATTATAATTAATTATCACTGATATTTTTTCTCAATTACAATCACACCAAAATATCACTATTAGAAATATGTTATATCTCATTATTCTACCAATATATCTCAAACTTCTTTTTTTTCTTCATAGTATTAGTCTTTTGGAGACTCCATAAACCTAGAAATTGAACTAAAACCACAACATGTCTAGTGTAGTCTCGGTATGAAGAAAATTTTTGGGGGCTAATATTCTCAAGTGCGCTAATTTTCCATGTTTTTTCCAAAAAATGATTTATCAATTTCCATTTTTTCTAAAAATGATTCACCCAAATTTTATAGTATAAAATTATTTTACCTTAAAAATATTCAAAATTTTATATAAACTAACATAAAATCATTATAAATATTTAAAAAATTACAAAAATATTGCCAAACATTTTACAATTTGCATATTAAAAATTAGTAAAATTCACAAAAGTTTCTAAACTTGATAAACTTCCATCCTACTGCGGTTGGATTTACTATTTTTATATAAGCCTACTTTAACCTAGATGAAATGAAATGGCTTTTTCTGGGCCATAAATTGGATTTACTATTTTTATATAAGCCTACTCTAACTTAGATGAAATGAAATGGCTTTATGTGGGCAATAAATTTAAGTTATTCAATTGTAAAGGTTTTTGAAATGGTAATCCATGTAAGCAAGCTCTTTCCACATACGTATAACTACTTATTTAATTCATCTCGAACTTTGTTAATAATTTCCCCATTATTCAATATAAAGCCAAGCTTCCGAAACGAGCGGCAAGTTGTGTATTTAATGATAATGTCGAACTTCGTGCTGTTTTTAATAATTATCAATTAGTTTTACAAATCTTTTCAACAATAACATTTTAATATATACTATGAACAGTAATTTTTTAAATGTGTTATGAAATTGTTTCGTCAACGACTCTAGAGTAAGAACAAGGCTTACGTTTTACTTTAAGTTCCAACAAAAATTATTTTAATTTAGTAATGACACTAATTTTTTTTTCAAAAATTAGTTATTAAATGTAGCTTTTTAATGGTGTAACGCGGGGCAGTAAACACTAATTAAGTGCCAAAATTGATGTTTAAATGTAACCAAATTTCTCAATTGATATGAAACCTGTACTCGAATAAAAAACTTTCAGGAAGTACGAGATAGGGGTTTGAGTAGTTTAGTTCCCGATATGATGTGTTTCTACCTGATCGAGAATGAGAAGTTTCGTTTTGGTATCAGGGATAGAAAAGGAAATCAGATTTAACATTCATAAAATATTTCAGAAGATTAACGCATAATATAATAGAGTTGTGGTAGTGTAATTTGAATTGATTTTTTTAAAGGCTTGATGTTACATTTGATGATACATAGATTTGATAGATTCAAAAAGGTTAATAATAGATATATTAATCTTATCTTAGCTGATAGATGTATGATTAACTATTTATAAATTTAGATTTTATATAAATTATCAAAAAAATACAAAATACAAATTACAAGTTAATTGGTATTTATTAGAATTAATTATCACTAACATTTCTCTTCAATTACTATTACTATTGTTTTGTCATCATTTCAACTACGCTTACAACATTTAAGTTTTATCGTGTACTTTTATTACATCTCTGGTTAACGACATTATAATTTATTATTATTTAAAAATGTATTGTGTACTTTTAATACATCTCTTGTTAATAATATTATAAAATATTATTATTTAAAAATGTATTTTAAATAACAATAAATCACATTTTTACGGTTCAAAAAGTGCATTTTATTTATTAGTTAAACTGTTAAAAGATTTCTTTAATTCAGATTAAATAGTAAGCTATTTTTTTCAATGATTTTTTCAATATTCAATATAAAGCCAAGCTTCTCAAACCAAGGGAAAGTTGTCTATTTGATGATAATGTCAAACTCCATGATTTTTTAATAATTATCAATTAGTTTTATAATTATTTTCAACAATAACATTGGAATACGTGTTATGAAATGGTTTTGTTAATAACTCTTTTTTTTGTTTTGTTTTTGTAAATATGTGTATATATTACTATTGATAACACAGTAAATTACATCATATTTTACATTAGAAAGTTCTCATAATTTTGTGAGCTCCAGAGTGAACAAAATTCTCCATTCCCGAAACCAAAAAATGGGCATAGTGGACATTTGTGTTGACCCACAAAACTAGGGTGTCTCACAAAAAAATTCAAACTTCAATCGGGCCACCCTTTACAAAATAACATAAGATAACTAAAAACTGACATAAAGACACCACATACGACAAAATTAACACAACACGGATTAGTAAGAACGAAGATAAACATAAACTAGTCAAGAATGATAATTGTCGATCCTTGAGAGCGAGAAGCATGGGATTTGTTCTCCGGTAATGCAGATTTGGCATTGATAATGCTCAAAGGAATTACATTGATTACTGCATACTCTTCCACATGCCCATTGGAGTTGGTATCAGAGTTTGAAGTTATATACCATTCCACTCGTGTCAGCCTTACCACTACGTCGTCCAAATTGTATCTAATGTCCCACATTATGTGCTTGATTTCTTTCTGGTCTGCAAAGAGTTTGTAATTATCTATCTGCTTATCACGGATAACCATGCTAAGCAGTTTCTCCATTTTGTGATCGTGAGTGATTGAATGAAGAAAATGAAGCTCTCTCTTCCTAATTTTTCTAGGATCTGGTACCCCATTTTAGATTCCCTCCGCTTATCTTAGATTCAGAGAAATATTAGCAGTCTCCAAATTCCTTGAATTCCAACTTCAGCATTTCATTCCAAAGGAGAGACTTCAAATAAGCTTGATACTGACTCCCATATGAAAAGTCACTGATGCGTGGAGGAGGATGTCCCTTCCGCTCTATCTCGTCCGACAGGTAGTCGTTGTCGCGACGCCATGTATAGCCTTCTAACAAAATAAAATACTACTCCCACTAAACAATGGGAAAGGACTCCAGCGATATCACGAAGGGAAAGAAATTCAACCCAAATATTCAAACGATAATTGACTACAGAGGAAGGGAAGAAAATGAAAGACTGGATGGTTGAGGGAGGTGTATGAGACACCCCTTGACACAACCAAACATATGGTTGTATGAACATATAATTCCCCTTATGGTTGTGCGAACAGATGATGCCCCTTATGTTTGTGTGAGACTAAGAAACCCCTTATAATTGCGTGAACATTTAATGACTCAAAGTGACAAGACACAAATTTGAAACCATATTGATAAAGTCCTTGAATACCAAACCCCACAACACAAGAACTAGATAGTTGAAAGATATACCAGTTGGATATGTGCTCTGTAGGGAAGTAAAGGATAGTATAGATGCCAATTCAAAATATTGGCTAGACCTTGTGTTGTGCAAGAACAACACAAAGAAAATTGAGAGAAACTACCACCCTAAAAACTCGAGCGCTGGGGTGGTTAATGACTAGAATAAACAAAAATTTTAGGTAAAAGGAAAAGGGATGAGCATGGAGGTGAATGACCTTGAAACAGTTTTGCGAGCCAATGCTCCACCAACCATGCAAGAGTGAACACCAATTCCAAGAGGATACGATATACAATTTTGTTAACAAGCAGGCCCCATGAGCTCCACCACCGTGCAAACAATGTAGAGATTTTATAATGAACTACCAACATGAGGGGACTCGTAAGAGGAGGGGAGATAAAATTATCGTAAGCGCGCGACAAGGGCCAAGTGTTTGAGGTAGAACGAAAACTCACACAACCAACGAAGAAGCGCATGATGAAACCATTAAGGAGGTTAATTCTCCTATGAGGTAAATCTATTGCTATGGCCAATCCTCCATGGGAGGAGGTCTCCATATCCACAGGGTCAGAAAAAATGATCAGAGTGATTTTTCTAGGGCGTATGAAAATGTTGTGATTGAAGGTTGGACAATTAATAGGATAGTGTCGAGCCAAGTGATTTCCGGTACCGTGAAAAAATTCGAGCCATGCAGTTGCCACGCAAGGTATATGTGAGGGCCCTTATTGATTTATGAGGGGATCTAAAGGTTATGTCATGGGGATGAAAGACATGTGTCATATTAACATGTTGCTTAAATGATGTTATAGTTAAACATGCTTTCAGGGACTTACGTTATCTCTGTTGTCGGTAAATGATGGGCGGCGAAACACTGCCATCAGTTTCATCAATAACTCAAAGTAAGAACAAATGAAACTTATGTTTTAATTTAAATTCCAACACAAATTATTTTAAATGAATAACTAAACTAATCTTTTCTTCATCAAACATTCTTAGTTGCAATAATTATTTCATCTCCTATGGCGTTAAATGTCAGAAGTAATTAAATGTATCTTTTTAATGATATAATGCATGGTAGTAATCACTAATTTAGTGCCAAAATTGATGATTAAATCTAGTCAAATCACTCAATTAATATGAAATTTGTACTTGAATAAATAAACTTTTAGAAAGTACGAGATAGGGGTTTGAGTAGTTTAGTTACCGATTTGATCTACTTCTACCCGATGGAGAATGATTAGTTTCATCTTGGTATATCAGGGATAGAAAAGGAAATTAGATTTAACATTCATAAAATAATTCATAAGATTAACCCATAATATAATAGAGTTGTGGTTTTGTAATTTGATTTGATTTTTTTAAAGCTTGGTGATACATATATTTAATAGATTAAAAAAGGTTAATAATAGATATATTAATCTTAGCTGATAGATGTATGACTAACTATTTATAAATTTAGACTTTATATAAATTATAAAAAACTACAAGTTAATTGGTACTTATTAGAATTAATTTTCACTAACATTTCTCCTCAATTACGATAAGTATTGTCTTGTCGTCGACATTTTAGTTATGCTTACGACACTTAGTTTTTATCTATGAAATTCAAATACATCTCTTGTCAATGGCTTTGTCAATCTGACAACCAACAGTTATTTTGATTTACAAATTCGAAGTGGGTTGTTCCATTGTTTGCAATCTATTTAATGAAATGATATCTTGTATCAATATGCTTGCTTTTATGATGAAAAACTTGCTTCTTTGAAAAAACTACTATGAAGTTGTCATTATGGGAATTTTGACGTATAAAATGGGCCTCCTAAGGAAATTATAAAATACTAGTGGAAATAAGAAAATAATATTAGATTACATCATTATATTTTAGAGAAAAAAAAGAAAAAACTTTTTTTTCAACTCGTATTTTCAACTTATCTCCCTATGGGTTTACTCAAATTTTGAGTGGGAACACTCGTTGGATGTAGAATTTGATTCCTCGTCCAAGTTGTACCCATGTTTCATAATTTCGATGGATCCTACTACGCGAAAAATGAGAAATACATGAAAATGTGATTTCAATCACATTTTTCATGTATTTCACATTTTTCGTGTAGTTAGATCCATCAAAAGTATGCAACATGGGTACTCTTTAGATGAGGAATCAAACTATGCATCCAACAAGTTTTCCCCCTTGAAATTTGAGTACAACCTTAGGTACATAAGTTGAAAATACAAGTTGAAAAATTAGTTTTATTATTTTTATTATTTTTAATCTTTTTACCTTTTTACCCCAAAAATGGCGAATCATCCCCCATGGTTCAAATCGTCATCTTGAATCATATTGGTTCTTATAAATTTTATTTTGGTTGTACATTTTTCTTAGGAGGCCCATTTTGGACCTCAAAAGTTCTCTAATGTGTCACAATACTTTCTTTTTTTTTCCTAGTGGTTCACGTTCCTATGTGCCTGCACACATGTACTAGCTACATCCACAGTCTTAATGAATCGCAGTAAATCCTCCCGAAGGGATCTACTGTCGGCCTAACACTGAGGCCTAACCCCGCGAGCGTCTAGGAGATTTGATCCTATGACCTCTCAATCTGGGAGTACTTCCAAGTAGGGACTCAACCAATTGAGCTAACCCTTGGGGCTTATGTGTCATAATAATTTGTAGTTGGTCCCTCTTGTACTTCTTGTAGATAACCTAAAACTCTACATAATAAAATTGCTTGATAATTTGTTATTTTTTCTACTACATACTCTGATTCAACAGGTGCGATTATGACAATGGGTTGTTCCTTGGATGCCCATGAAATCACTATCAATATATCCAACCAAAATATTACTATTAGTGCTGGAGTGAAATATGTTATACCTCAGTATTCCTGCAATATATCTCAAAATTATTTTCCTTCTTTCGAGTTTTATTCATTTGGAGACTCCATAAACCTGGAAATCGAACAAACACCACACACAATGTCTATTGTAGTCTCATTATGATACATAATACTATCAACTAATCCATTGAATAGAGTTGGGTCTACATTGGATCCTATATCTACTTTGATAAGATCTGTTCTTATTGGAATTAGAGTTAGTGTTGGTTTACAATTCATCATCTTGAACCTTTTTGGCACATCCATGGCATATCTTGCTTGAAATAAAAAAATATCTAAATTTGACTCAATGACTTCAATACCAAGAAATAATCTCTCTAAACCCAAATATAACATTTCAAACTCTTTCTTACAGTTTATTTAAACATGTCCATTGGCAGATTCACCTTGAAGATCATATTACTGACATATAAACAAACCATTAAAATTGGTTTTTGTTCATTCACGTTTATAAATAGTGTAGTTTTTTTGTTTCTTATGTTGAACCCACTACAAATCAAATATGAATAAATACAACTATACGAAGCTCTAGGAGTTGGTTCAAGACCATAGAGATATTTTTTCCACCTATATACCTTATTTTTACAAAATTTTATCACATATCCAGGTGGAAGATCCACATATACTTCCTCTTATAAACTGACATTCAAGAAATTTTACTTTACATCTATCTAATAAAATTTCTACTTGTTTTAAGCTCCTATGGTTAAGAGAACGCTACATGTATATAACCTTAAGGTAGTAAAAAGGACTCAACATAATCCACTCCAAAATGTTATTCAAATAATTTTGCTACCAATGAGGCCTTGTACTTTTCTATTTACTCTTTCTCATTGAGAATTGTTTTGCAAGTCCATTGTAGGCCTATGCAACCTTTATCTTCTAATAATTATACTATATCACATGTATTAATTTTCTCTATGAAATCCATCTCTTCATCCATTACTTTAATCCAACTTCCATCATTCATTTCCTCTTCAAAACATGTCAATTAACAAGTAAAAATGCTTAATTTGAATTCACATCTAAGACTTCATATACATCACTAAAAATTCTAATATTTCTAGGCCTTAAGGAATCAAATTCACTAATTGATCGAGTAGTAGGAGTATATTGAATTGTTTGAGTGCATGAATCGCCTTGAATAAAATTTCTTGGATTTCTTGTTGGGGTTTTTTTGATTGATGACTAAGTTTTCGAATCTTATTAATATACTCATATAACGTGTTTCTCTACATCATCTTCTACTCGAAGTATTGTTGGTCAAATTTTTATATATCTTTCAATTCTTTTGTCCCATATTCGTTTTCTTTATATTCAACATATTTGGTGATTATCGACATCTTTGTTATTAGATTGTACAACTTGTAGGCTTTGGAGCGATCACAATACCCAATAAAAATGCATTTATCACTTATGTCATCTAACTTCATTCTCAACTCTTCAGGAACATAAGCATATGGCACAAAATAAAACACTCCTAAATGTGCTACATTGCAACTCATACCTACCCATGTTTTTGGGTCATTCATTTTTGTGAGTAATTTTGATCAATTTTGATAGAAAAGACCCAAGGAGATAAGAAATGAAAGCAGAAAAGTACATGGTCAAATATGACATAAAGCGAGAATAGAAAGAATAAAGCGACAAGTGATGAAAGAGAACATGTACATTAGAACTCAACAAGGTTGCAAAAGAAGGATTGAGATGTTGAGTTTGAAGGAATCAGGAAAAAAAGTGGAACAAGAAGTTAGATTTCATAAAGTTAGCCAGGGAGGACCAAATCAAGCTAGCATGGAAAATATCAAAGGATAAATATATATACATATCCACACAAATGAAGTTGCAATGGAGAGACTAAGAATAGGGCTGACATGTTGAAATGAGAATTGGAATCCATTTGATGTTTTCTTTTATAATCTTGTCTATACATCTAGTTTTGAATAAATCTAAAGCATATCTTACATAGTTTCGACAAATCTATGTTTTAATGGTTCATATGATATCTTATTGCGGATGGATTGGCTGGAGAAACACTAGTCCTTAGTGGAATATAAGAATAAAGTCATTCATTTAAGGAAAATTATGGGATGTGACAAGAATTGCAGGCTATTAAAAAGCCCTTGCAGTTACGACCTATCAATGCATCACAATAAAGTAAATGCTTGAGGAAGGGTTTCCAGCTTTACACAATCCAAGTGGGATTAACCAATACAAAGGATAATACTCTTATGCAAGAGAATATACCGATTCTGCAAGAATTCCAAGATGTATTCCCGGAGGAAATTCCGAGTCTTCCACCAAAAAGAGACATAGACTTTACCATTGAACTAATACTAGGGGCAGCGCCTATGTCCGGAGCTCCATACAGAATGAGTTTGCCGGAGCTAACATAATTAAAGATGCAGTTGCAGGAAGTAATGGATAAAGGTTACATTCGACCAAGTGTGTCCCCATGGGGAGCACCAGTTCTTTTTGTAAAGAAGGAGGATGGCACTATCCGTATGTGCATGGATTATCAATGGCTCAACAAGATGACTATTAAAAACAAATGCCCACTACCACGCATAGATGACCTGTTTGACCAAGTCAAGGGAGCTATAGTATTTTCTAAGATTGAGTTAAGGTCAGGTTACCATCAGATCCAGATTAAGGATGAAGATATAAGCAAGAAAACCTTCCTCACCAGGTATGGGCATTACGAGTTTGTGGTACTACCGTTTGGGTTAACCAACGCACCAGCAACCTTCATGAGCTTAATGTACAGAATTTTTCACCCATACTTGGATAAATTTGTTTTAATTTTTATAGATGATATATTAATTTACTCCAAGAATATCGAAGAGAACTAGGAACATTTACGCATTGTGCTGAAAATATTGAGAGAGCATCAACTCTATGCTAAGTTTAGTAAGTGCGACTTCTTTAAGGAATAGATCCAATATCTGGGGCATGTGATTTTTGCTGAAGGAATTACGGTGGGCCCAGAAAAGATATGAACAATTATGGAGTGGAAGGTTCCAAATAATGTAGCTGATATACGCTCATTTATGGTTTTGGTTAGGTACTATCGAAGGTTGATCAATGGATTCTCCAAAATCACTTTTCCTATTACCTCCGTGCAGAGGGAAGGGCGAGTCTTTAAATGGACTCAAGAGTGTCAGAATAGCTTTGAGTTATTAAAAGAGCTGTTAACTACAACTCCTATTCTGAAGGTAGCAGATCCCAGCAAAGAGTTTGAGGTATGTACGGATGAATGCAAGGAAGGTGTGGGAGTGGTGTTGACTCAAGAGGGAAGAGTCATAGCATATGAATATAGGAAGCTAAAGGACCACGAACAGAGGTATTCTACCTATGATTTGGAGCTAACAATGGTGGTGCATGCCTTGCAGATATGGAGGCATTATTTGTTAGGGAAAAGGTTCGTATTGAGAACTGATCACAATAGCTTAACTATCTATTTTAAGCAAGCTGATCTGAATGCTCGCCAAGCTAGATGTAATGCTTTCTTAAGTGAATTTGATTTCTATATACAACACGTGAAAGGAAAGGAGAACTAGGTGGCAAACACTTTAAGAAGAAAGTTGCATGGCATTTATGAGATGTACTTTAATAAGATCAAATTTAATTTTCAAGAACAGGTTATGGAGGCAACTAAGGAAGATCTAGAATACAAGTCTTTATGGCAGCGAGTGAAAGAGGATGAAAGGCAAGGGAAACAATCTGAATACGAACTCAATGATAAGCAACTCCTAATTTATCGGAAGAGAATACTTATTCCAAATCAAATTAATATGAAACTAATGGTTTTGGATGAGTATAACAGGGGCACCCATGTCGGGCATCAAGGATATCAAAAGATGTTAAAATCAATTAGAAAGGAGTACACCTGGCTGGGAATGTGAAGGGACATAGCAGAATATTTAACAAAGTGTCTAGAGTGTCAGCAGATTAAGGTTGAGCATCAGCACCCTGCTGGATTGCTTCAACCAATTCCAGTGCCCGAATGGAAGTGGGAAGTAATTTCCCTTAACTTTATCACTAAACTACCTATAAACAAAAAGAATAATTATTCGATTATGGTGGTAGTTGATAGACTCAACAAGGTGGCTCACGTCATTCCTGTTCAATCTACCTACAAGACAGTGAAAATTGTTGACATTTTCATGAAAGATATTTTCATATTGCATGGCATACCCCGAGAAGTCATTTAATATTGTGATGTAGATTTTACATCAACATTTTGGAAGACACTATTTAGTGGACTGGGAACGAAAATACAATTTAGTACTGCCTAACACCCGCAAACGGATGGGAAAAAAGAAAGGGTAAATCAAGTTTTAGAGGACATGTTGTGCATGTATGTAATGCAATGGCCAACGAAATGGAAGGAGTATCTACATTTGGTTGAATTTGCATACAATAACTAATATCAAGAATCTCTTAACATGAGCCCTTTTGAAGCATTGTATGGGAGACAATGTCGGACTCCTATAAATTGGAGTAACCCAGAGAATAAGATGATTCTTGGACTAGATATGTTAGAAGAAATGGAACGAGAAGTCAAGAAGATTAGGTAGAATTTGAAGGTAGCACAGGACTGGAAAAAGGTTTATGTAGACAGGAAAAGAACCTTTCGGGAATTTTTAGTAGGGGACCATGTGTATGTGAGAATTAAACTGAAGAAAAACACTTTACGATGGAATTCTTGTGCCAAATTGGTTCCCCGCTACTGCGGACCCTTCGAAGTCTTGGAAAGGATAGGGCTGGTGGCCTATCGATTGGCTTTACCAATCCATATATTAGTACACAACGTATTTCATGTGTCGTTACTGAAGCATTATGTACACGATTCCAAGCACATCATCCATTGGTAGGGTAGACATGTAAGTCAACAAAGTACTACGATTAGCACAAATTAACTTCCTGATTTGAACTAATTCAAAATCTTGTTGCATGCAGGTAGAACCGGACGACAAGTTCCTAGTAGAACTGCAACATATCCTAGATCAGAGAGAAATAACGCTCTAGAAGCGAGTCATCCCCCAAGTTGAAGTGCAGTTGAAGCACTTTGGCTAGGAGGAGGCTAATTGGGAAGACAAAAAGGTTATGTATGAGGCTTATTTGGAGATGTTCTCAGAAAATGAGTAACACTGAGGATGGTGTTTATCTCAATGGGGGAAGATGTAACCTCCTGTTTTATTCTTTACTTTTTACTTATTGTTACATAAGTTGTTATGACACACATTCAGAATGGCTAACGAATGAGGCATTCGTTAGTGACATTAATACATAAATTTTATTTAGAAGATTAATTTAATGATAATTTTGCTTGAGTAAAAGGAAGAATTAACTGTGTGGTAAAATATTCCAAGAAACCCAGGGAAAGAGGTTGAGACAGTTCTAGTAGTTACCTTCCAAAAACGGATTTAAGGAAAAATCCTAAGAGGGAAAGGGGTTATGTGTAGAGTAAGTGGAGGGTTAAGCAACTGATGCTTCTCCTGAGTTGTCCAGAGCTGTTGAGAGAACCAGTGGAACTCAGGAATTTACCCTTGAGAAGCAAGACAGGATTTTCAATCCTGAGGTCAGACTTCTTGTCTCAGAAAATTACCTTAGTCCTGGTGAGGAACAAGGGGGGAGCGGAGGACGTAATCGCCTCGCTCAAGGTTGGGTGGACTGACAGTTACTAAAAAAATAGTTTCTCTAAAGTAGGTACATAAGTGCACCTGACTATACTGTTTAATGTTTGCATTTAATGCTTGCAATTATAGTACAGAAAAGAAATACAAATTTATATTTGAATTTCTATGTACCGTAATGGGAGCAATATATTAACCATGCATTACATTCTAGAAAATAGCTGAGGAAGTATGATGTATTTACATTGAGAAGGAAAGCTACAGGTAGAAATTAAATATTGCTTTTACCCTCTGTGTGGAATGTAAATAATAGTAACTGTGTAGTAGAAGCTTTGTTTTCTTGATTTTTCTTACTCTTTGTGAAATTACTCATGATCGATGTTACTGTAGTGAAATATGTAAAGTTCAAGACTGAATATTGTTTAACGATACATAAGGAAACAAGCTAAACCTTTTAATTAGAAGAGAAAAACTCTCAAGGCATGGGGTGACCCGGTCGGCTGTGGGTTTAGAACCAGAACCCTGTAACAGGGTCACGGTCTCGGTCCCATCTAAACCGCTGCTGGAAGAATGGATAGGCACTTTAGATTTCAATTAAAAACAATTATAAATAAAACCAAACTAGAATGCTTCAACTGGAAAAGGAAACTAGTTTTGCTATCCAAACGGTGCAACCAATTACACTGTTTAGAAACAAAATTGGAATATACAGAGCATGCTGATAGACATAATAATTATACCTTTTAATAGAAATGTAGTTGTATAATTAATCAAGAATACAATTGGATTTCAATATAACTCGCCCAGAAAAACCAGAGTAAAATGTATATCACTCACACCATATGAGCATTGACTAAATAGAAACAATACGTGATTACGGAAACAAAGCATCAAAGTACATTTACATACTGGAAAACGAGAAGCGTAGTTTAGGGTCAAAACCCTTATGAAAATAGTTCTGGAAAAATAAAAAATAAGTCTAGTTTAACATTTATTGAAAAGGGGGCAGAGCCCAAGAATATACACAGTCAAAACTTAAATCCATATTAGAATGCTAAGCCTACAACTAGGCCAGAAGCACCCGAAAACTTGATAACCCTTTCCTACAAGATAAGTGAGGAAGGATAGAGAATCACTATATGAACAACGTGGACATAATACTTGGGAAAAAAATGGGAATAGTACTTACCGCGGTTAAGGAGTGAAGAGCTGACGGTAAATCTTCATTCTGGAGTGTCTTGAGACCTCCCAGGCTGAGCCTTGCCATAACCCAAACAAAACAAATATTTGCAGAGATAAAAATGAAAACCAAAACTTCAATACTCATAGGTAAGTTCATGTTTAAAATCTCTGTGTGAATTAATATAAAAAAATAGCATATAAAACCCTTACCGTAGAGCCAAGTTTGTCGATGTATGCTGGAGTTAACTTGGAGACCTATCAGAGCAGTGACGCCAGGGTAGAATGTGTCGAGCCAACAACCGAAACGGAAGTTTGGAAAACTTGCACAGTCGTGTGTCGACCTGCATAGCCATTCAAAGCGTGCCTGTCTCAAGCTTTGGCCACCAAAGAAGGAAGAGAAAACAGACAGGGAGCTGTAACTCACACTCCATCATCGACAGTGGAGCTCTCATGGCAGAGGAATGGCAAGAGGATGATCTCAGAGTCTTCAGTTGCAGAGCCGAGCTCTCAGCTCCGGCAAAAGCAACAATGATGTAATGGCAGGGGGTTGGGGGTGGGTAGTTACCCTAACCCACCTCATCTGCCCGGATCATCGTCGATCTTGAAGGATGTCGGTCGAACGACCAAGAGGGTGCCATAAAACTATGACAGATGGAGGCCACAGTACACCCCTCGAGATATGGCATTAATCACATATATAAAGATCTCAACTAGACTCAATAAATATAAACATAGTAATATATCCAATCAAATGTTAAATATAGGTACAGGAATGAACCTTTGGATTTTATTTTATTAGTTTTGGCTCGCTCGCAAGCGCATGGAAACTTAAGTATGTACCACCATAAGTTAATACCTATACAACCATGTTAATGCCATGCTGATGAGGCAATATAAGGTGCCAAATCCTTATAGATAAACATAAGTAGTGTAAACAATGAATATACTTATGAGTATGTGGACTATTGGTTAATGTTATTTTGGACAAGTTCGTATTATTTGCAAGGTGGTTAATGCTAATGTTATATATATATAAATGGAATTGTCTTTAGTGCGACTTTTTGAAGTTTCAAGTGCCGGAATCTGGTGAAAATTTTTGAGGTAAAATCTTGGTTTTTGTTATTCAAACTGGTTTTTTTACTCTATATATGGATTCAGCACCCTCAAAAACCTCTATGGCACTTCGATTGTGCAAAGTTAGCAATCAAACTTCTCTTTTCAATAAATTCCTGCCGGAATTTAGAGAAATTACACCGTAAAAAGTCACCATAAAAACCTTCAAAAAGTCGCACTAAAGACTACTCGTATATAAATATCCACGATTGCTATATAGTCTACACGTCATTACTTTAATTTTTTTAATGTGGTCAATGCAAGTAAATAAAGTGGTAAATGTGACAGATTTTCTCCAACTATATAAATATTTTAAACTAGAAATACTTATTTTCCAAAATTTTTAAAAATTATATTTAATCTGGAATTTACTTTTCTCGTTGAATTCTTGTGACTCTAACAAATTAGTAATAATATAAATGAGCAATTAGATTCTAAAATATATAAAAGTGGTTATTATTGAATTTTCTATTGTGCTGGAATTGATTCTGTGATTTATTTCATATTTAAAAAACAATAAACTAGTCCTCTTCAATGTCCCTCCTGTCACAAACAAGTTTTATGCCTACAAAACATGTTCTTTCAACCATTAGTTCAGAAAATTCTGTTAAAAAATAAAATCTGGAAATATACTAGAATATAAATTTAAAATTTAATTATGTTCTAATATAGAATTTTAATATAACTTCTAAATTTTAATTAATCAAATTTTAATATCAACTCATTTTTCATAGAAATTTAATTTAAATAATATATAAACATAAGTTTATAGATTAATTTTAATATGAACTTAAAATTTGGTTAACCCTATAAACCTGAAATGCATATATAAACGTGAATAATAAAAAATAAAATAAGATAAATCCCTTTTTGGATTCGTTGGAGGAGAGATGTGAAATGAGGGCAGGGGAGGGCCGAAGGAATCCGATGGTTGAGATTATTTTAATCGAAGGGTCGTTGTTTCCTTCGAGCGTAGATGTGATGGATGGTTAATCCATCAGGCAAACTCAAAACAATTAATACGCACACACCAAGCTTTGAATTCGTTGGAGGATCACAGTTTCAAAAATTCATTAGTTGGATGCATGAGTCACCTTTGCTGCTATATTAAAGGTTAAGGAAATGTCCATTATGATTTGCATGAGGTAGGGAATATGGTCAAGGTTAGGTTTATATTTTATTTATTTTATATGTTTTTCATTTTTATTTATTATATATATATATATATAATTAATTAGAAGGCTGTTTAGAGGAGGTAGGATGTGCTGGCATAATTTTAGTTGGGATAGTCATCATCCTTCTTCTCTATGTTGATGATATTGTTCTTCTCGCAAGGTGCCCATCTGATCTTGATAAGCAACTTAGAGTTCTTAAAGATTTCTGCTCTACCATGGGTACGTGTGTTAACACTGACAAAACAAAAGTTATGATTATCAAATCCGAGAAGGACACTTACGCTAATTTTATGTATCACAATAGTAACTTGGAGGAAGTGTCTTCTTACAAGTACCTAGGAATTGATATTCATCACAAGCTCAACTAGAACTATAACATTCAGAAAAGAATTAATGGGGGTGGGAAAGTTTATTTTGGTCTTGAAAATAATTGTAAAATGGAAAACCTCGTAATGTGGGATAGAAAGAAGTTCCTCTTTGAAACTTTAGTCACTCCCGTTATCTTATATGGATGTGAGGTTTGGGGTTGGAGCATCTCTAGAGAATCCTGGAGAAATATTGAGCAAATCCAGAAGCATTTTATAACGTATAACCTTAAAATTAAAAGCAATACACCCTATCCTATTCTCCCTATAGAAGTAGGTCTTTCCCCTATCGAGAGCCTAACTATGACTAGGCTTCTCTTGTACAAGCACAAGCTCAATAGCATAGGAGACCATAGACTTCCTAAGCTAGCTTTAAATTCCCCTACCCTATTTGGCATTTACATCGACAAGCTAGAAGGTTGTTTAGAGGAAGCAGGATGTGTTGGCACGATCTTAGCTAGGATAGTCATCATCCTTCTTCTCTATTCTGACGATATTGTTCTTCTTAGAAGGTGCCCATATGATCTTGATAAGCAACTTAGACTTCTTAAGGATTTATGCTCTACCATGGGTATGTCTGTTAACACTGACAAAACAAAAGTTATGATTATCAAATCCAAGAAGGACACTTACGCTAATTTTATGTATGACAATAGTAACTTGGAGGAAGTGTCTTCTTACAAGTACCTAGGAATTGATATTCATCACAAGCTCAACTGGAACTATCGCATTCAAAAGAGAATTAATGGGGGGTGGAAAGCTTATTTTGGTCTTGAAAATAATTGTAAAACGACAAACCTCGTAATGTGGGATAGAAAGAAGTTCCTCTTTGAAACTTTAGTCACTCCTGTTATCTTAAATGGATGTGAGATTTGGGGTTGCAACATCTCTAGAGAATCCTGGAGAAAGATTGAGCAAATCTAGAAGTGTTTTATAACGTATAACCTTAAAATTAAAAGCAATACACCCTATCCTATTCTCCTTATAGAAGTAGGTCTTTCACCTATCAAGAGCCTAGCTATGACTAGGCTTTTGTTGTACAAGTACAAGCTCAATAGCATATGAGACCATAGACTTCCTAAGCTAGCTTTAAATTCTATCCAAAACCACCTAAGGCTTAAACGAGGTTGGTATAAAGACACCAGGGCCTGGTTAAACCATTGGGATATCGATGAGAATGTTGCATTGCAAAACATTAATAACATTAAAAAAATTGTTACTTCTAAGTTCAAAGAAAATATGTGGTGTGAGAAAGATCTAGCAGCTAAAAGAAAATTAAGATATTATAAGGAGGTCATCAACCCCACCCTAGAAGATCAAAATTATCTCTCTGTTTTAACTAGCTCAAAGAAGAAAATTAATATAGCCAAGATTAGAACGAACTCTCATGAGCTGCATAGTGAAACAGGTCGTTGGACAGTTCCTAAAACACCATGGATGGAAAGGATTTTCCATCTCTATGAGAATATGAACATCAAGGATGAAAATCACTTCCTCTTAGAGTGCCCCGCATACAACCACATTGGAGCTCAATTTCATAATCTTTGTTGCAATACTCACCTTCCTAGCCTTTTAAGATGTCAAAATTATAGTGAGCTCGAGAGGCTTCTCTCCAAGCTTTTTGAGCATAGGAATAAAATCTTAAATCAAACTAAATAACTCTTTTCTTTAGGTCCAATAGACTAAAGATTGGTTTCAGTGGACGTTAACCATCATCATCATCATCATCATAAACTTTTTTTTTTTTTTTTACTTTTATTTATTTTATTACGTTTTATTCATATTTTAATTATAATAATTAATTTTTATTTTTGTATTTTTATAATTATTTTGATAATTGAAATTTTGCATTTTGATTATTTAATTTTGATTAGTAATTTATTTTATTTATTATTTTTAATTTATTATTTTCAAATTATTATAAGTTATATTTATAGAAAATTTTGCAATTATTAATTTAAGAGTATAACTTCTAATTTGTTATTTAATGAAATAATGATTTTTATAAGACATAATGATTGTTATAATAATAAATCTAATACACGGTGGTTATGAATATTTTCTATGATGATTTATGCGTACAATTTTGATCATAGAAATATGAGAGGAAACATTACGATGAGGGAAACGCAAGGCAAGACCCACATAGATAGCCTAGTTCTAATGAGGGCCAATTTTAGTGACAACAAATCTCAAGCAAGAAATCGTGACTTTCAAAGTGGATGGAGTCAAAGTCATCCAACCATTGGATCCACATCAAGGTCCAATATTTACAAAGCCTATTGATGATGCATAGGAGCCTAATGTTTTGGATGGGCTATATCAGTTAACTATAGGGAAGAGGGAGGATTACATTATAATCATTCTACATATAGTTCTCTTAGTTGGAGAAGTGTTCAACATACTGACTCCAGTTCCAATGTCGTGTTGGATGAATAGCAATAGGGAGACCATGAGCTATACTCCAGACATTGCACAACATTTCGCTTTGTTAATTGGATTGATACGGAGGTAAGGAATTAGCTCGCTTTTAATATAATTGATTTTGTTGTTAATTTTATCAAATAAGTTGAGCTGCACATTGAAGAATATCAGATAATTCCATTGATGGATTTCGATTTGCAAGAAACACCTACGAGATGGTCTGGAGCTCATTGCAACCAATTCCAGAAATGGGATTATGTTAATTTTGCTATTCTATACCAGTTTAGTGTTCCAAATGAGAGCTTGGATGCAATCCCTGTGTATGAGGGTTATACTATCCTTCGGAAGCATGTTCAAGTTTCAAATTGTTTGGACAAAGGCTATATTTCCTATTGAGTTGTGGGTGCATCAACTTATCCATACATTGGCCACATTCCCTCAAGCCTAGTATCTAAAAGAAGAAATGAAGAGGCAGACATCTAGTTAGGATGCATTGATAGCTCAATTATTTAGTGACTTTTCCTTCTCAAATAAATATGCACTAATTGGTGAGGGCCTCAAATCGATTAAGGGGGTAATATTCCTTACAGGTAAAACAATTGTTAAATTCAACAACAATGTAGGTTATGGGAGTATATATGAGTCAGGATTCCAAGAAGTTTTCTCTTTGGGTAAAGTTAACCAAGAACTTGAAGAGGATGATTTGGAGGAATTAAGGCATTTGTCCTTTAAGAAATCTAAAGGTGAGACTCAGAGTATTAAGGACAAACCTATCAAGAATGTTGTGCATATGAAACCTTTAAAATTGTATAAGTACAACATTGAAACTAAAGACAAATCCAAGTTGGCTTCTATTGGTGATTATTGGATGAACAAAATACAAAGGAAATCTTTGATTTGTTGAAAGAGTATGAGGATTTATTCCCTATGTCACTTTTAGAACTTAAAGGAATAAAAGAATATCTAGTAGAGAAGAACATTGTTCTCAAACATGATGTTATGCTAATTAAGCATCAACCATGTCGTTTGAATCTACAAATTAAAGAAAATGTTTAAAATTAAATTGATAAAATATTGGTTGTGGGTCTCATATCTCCCGTCAATGAATATGATTTATCCAAGATAAGAAGGATTCAGATGATATCAAATTTTTTGTAGATTATCGCAATATCAACAATGCCTGCGTTCATGATCCATTTCCAACTCCTTTCAATTATGAAGTGTTAGATAATGTTGCAGGATAGGAAGCATATTCTGTCATAAATGGGGTTTTTGGACATCATCAAGTCTCCATTGCCGAGGAGGATAAGAGGAAAACAAAATTAAGCATTGAATGTGGTTCATATTCTTATCATGTTATGTCTTTTTGCCTTAAGAATTCTCGAGTTATCTTTTCTATAATAGTTATTGATGCATTCAGGGAGTATACTCATGAATTTATTGAAGTTTATGTGGAGTATTGGATAGTGTATAGCCTTTTCAAAAAAAAATTCAAATATATTGTGGGTTATGTTTGATAGATGCAAGTAGTTACAGATCTCTTTGAACTTGAAGAAGTATATTTTTGTTGTTCCATTTAGTACTTTGTTGGGGTATATTTTATGCAAATATGGTGTATGTGTAGATCCTACTAAATTTGCGACAATAATTCATATGGCACCATCTACAAGTGTCAAATAGTTGCAATCCACATTGAGACATACAAGTTTTTATTGAAGATTCATACGCAACTATGCTCTAATTACTGCATCATTGCAAAAGTTGTTGAAGGGTGATGGAAACATTATATGGACTAATGAGTGTGATGCTACTTTTGATACTTTGAAAAAGAAGCTTGCAATTTCTATGATTCTATTCTATCTAAACTGGAACAAATAATTTCATGTGCTCTCGGTATCGACACATCTGGTATTGCTCTCGGTGCCATTCTGGTGCATCACAGTGAAGTTAATCTTGATCATCTTATTTATTTTTCTATTCAAATTCTTTCCAAGAATGAAATAAATTATACAACTACTAACAAGAGGCTCTTATTACGGTGAACTCACTTCAAAATTTTAGGTGCTATTTATTTGGAGGACCTTGAAATAATTTCACTAAACACTTTGCACTAAAATATCTTGTCAAAAAACCTGTTTCAGAAGGGAGAATTTGTAGATGTTTGTTATTGTTTCAGCAATTCTCTTTCGAATTTAATATCAAGCAAAACCATGCTAATGTTTTCCCATATCACCTTTCTCGCTTATAGTCTGGGGAAGCCGGAGGTTCCAATTAATGATCAATTACCTGATGCATATTTATTCGGAATTGAAGTTGTTCTGGATTACCTTGAATTTATTGCACTCATTTTTACCACTGATAAGTGTCTAGATTATTATCCTCTATGCACAAGAAGCTTATGTTAGTTAGAGAAAAAAATTATCAGTTTATTTCTAGACAATTGTATAAGAGGGGGCTTGGCAATATCCTGTGCAGATGCATTTTGAATCATGAAAGTGATGATGTTATTTGGGGATGTCATAGTGGAATTATAGGAAGACGTGTAGGGGAAATCTATTGTGGGAAAGGCACTGCAAGCATGACTATGGTGGCAAAAAGTTTTCAAGGATGTGAAGGAGTATGCTAATAATTTTGATGTGTTCTAGAGATTTGGGAAACCTTCTCATAATGATGGAATTCCACTACTTCCAATCAGAGCTCTTCAAGGCTTTGAGATGTGGGTTGTTGACTTCATTGGTCTTATAAACCCCCTGCACAAAATTCATATTCTTGCTATATCATTAACGCAACTAACTATTTGACACACTGGGCCAAGACAACTCCTGTCAAATATTGTACTTCTAGTCTTTCAGTAGGATTCATATTTCAAAATATTATTGCAAGATTTGTTTTTCCAAAAAGTTTGATAAGTGGTTAGGGATACTGTTTCATCAATGAGACTATTTTCACCTTGACACGAGAATTTTTTATCCAACATGAGAAAAGTAGCCTATACCATTCGCAGGTGAATGGAATAGTTGAAGATTTTAATAAGATATTTTAGAAAGGGCTCACCAAGTTATGTTATGCTAACAAGGATGGTTCGGATGAGAGAGTTCCTACTACTTTATGGGGTTATTTCACTACTATGAAAAGATTGTGCATGTATATCCCTTTTTGGCTTGTATATGACAAATAGTTTGTGGTACTTGGTGAATTTATTATCCTAATTTCTTTATTTCTTAAGCTACTAGAAATTATGATGATGAGTCCATTGTAGAGAATTTACAGGAGCTATGGGAATTGGATGAGCAGTAATTTCTACCAAAGTTTCACCAAAGTGTGGAGAAATAAAGATAAAATCTTGGCACGATCGACATAATAAGACCAAGTATTTCTCGGTGGAACATCAAGTCCTATTATATGTAAATAAGTATCTCAAGCATTTTGGAACGTTACATATTCATTGGTAGGGTCCTTTTATTTTTGCAGAGATACGAGACTCGGGAGTTGTAAATATTTCACAACTTGATGGAATTCTAGTGCCTAGTTGGGTGAATGGAACACACGTGAAGCCATACAATGTGATGGGTCCCATTAATAGGTATATTTTGAATTTAATTATGCTATCCTACAACCCTTAAAACTATCCTCTTCTCCCATTAATTCACATTTTTAGCCATAATGTGCTTAGTAATAGGACTAAAAGGTGTTTGTCTAGAATATAAGGGGAATTTACAATGCCAGGTCTTGATGGAGACAAAAAAGAGATAATATAGGGGGATTTTCCACCTTATTAACTCTCTAAATTGGCTTGGGATAACATGATCATCACGCATGGATCAAATTCACGAGCAGGCGAGGGACTCCAAGTACATGTGACGATCAAGGAGGAATAGGTCCATAATTCTTGAGATCTTGGAGGGAATCACTATTTTCAAGGGAGTTGCCATCAACTACCATTTTTTATAAATAAACCAGCCGAAAGACTCATTAGGATTTCAATTTGCATTGCATCTATGATTAGTTATGTAAGCATAGTGCTTGAAATTTTCATTCTTATCTTTCATGATGTATGAGACTAGTATTTTCTGTTAATGAGAATTTTACTCTTGATCTGCATCTGAGTTAGTTTTGTAGGGTTGAAACCCTTATGTTTGGGCCCAAATCATAGGCTTTAGCCCGTCTTGTATCTCTTTCTTGTTCTTGTTTCAGAGTTTTTCAATTCTTTCCTTGTTTTAGTAGATGTTATATTATAAAAAATTGTGATTGTAGGCTTTCATATCACCTCTCATGTGGGAATAGTGATTGGAAAGGCTTACAATCTCAATCCAAAAATAGTTGTTTGCGATTTCTTGGAAATGGATAGATGTTAGTTGTGGTAATTTTGCATGCTTATTCTCTGCAATTGAGTAGTTATTTTAGTGACTAGAGTAGTGTTGTGGATATAATAGATTTAAATCAAATTCAACTCATACTTTCCATTATATTTTATTTCAATGTGTTATTGGTCACTTGGTGCCTGTATTTGGAGTTGCATGGGCCGTGTTGATATGCAGGGGTGGGAATACCTTCCCACATTCACTTATAATTTTCCGTCCTCCTCCAAAGCACCTCACGTTGATTCCAACCTCTGTCTCCAAAGTCACTCTGTCAAGGAAAATAAAGGACACCGTGGCCATCAACTTTGGTGCAAGATATACCCCCGAGGGGTACTATGCTTGGACAAGGGGATCCAACAACCTTCATTCATCACTTTCTACCCTAATCCGCCTTCCTCCATCCTTGAGACACCATTTCCATCCTTAAAACACTCTCGGATCCCCTCCCGTAGCAAAACATGGCTTCATGTAGAAATATAGGCCCTCCTGTAGCAGCCCTGTAGCAGTGTTTGTTTTAACCAAATTTTCTCCCCACTTTGATCCTAACCTATTTTAGTTGAATAATGGCCCCCAAATTGTGATTTTATGATTAAATAACACCCTAATAACACTAAAACCTCTTATTTTCCTCACTGCAACAATGAGACATAAAAATAGAGTTACATTAGTATCTTTATTCATATGCATGTTAAGAATTAGATTCCTTATTTTCAAGAAGTAGATCAATGCATAAAAATAGGTTACTGATTTTATTAAATATGAAAATTAGAGTAGAATGATTTACTTTTGCAAGTAGACCATCCCTTTCTCTTTCATGCAATGTCAATTAGCATTTACATTTGAATGAATGACATTTTCACTTTTATAGTTAGAATCAGGTTCAATTATTCTTTCACAAAAATGTTTCACTATAGTTATTTGGAGGAATGGACTTTGAACACCTTGATATGATTTCATGACTGAGGGCGAAATGAATAGAAACTAACCTAATATACATATACGATTGTCACCTCTAAATTTGTAAGAAACCTGGGTTGATAATTTCCGCTGAGAATCCCTTGGGAGTTGCAACATTATTGGTGCAATATCAAGTCTCATCAATTTTTGGTGTCATTGTTGGGGAGGTGTCTAAGTAGGGTTTGTTTCTACTTAAGCATTGTTTTTTTCCTATTTTTCCTAAGTATTATTTCTTTAAAAAAATGAAAGATTAAGAAAAAAGAAACGTGTTTTTTCATGCCTCGTAGGAATAGACATAACCAAGGGAAATTATTACCTAAAAACCCAACCCCCTCAAGAAGCCAACCTTCATTCTTCTTTGATGGTTTTTAACTTCCCTCTCTGACTACATGGGAGTTAGAAGACCCTCTAGGTGAGAAACCTTGAATTTTTGAAAAACCTATTGGGGAAGAAGAAGAACCCACCCCACCTACTCAAACCATGGTTGAAAACAGGCACAATGAAAATTTCCCTATTAGAGAAACCAATAGGGAGGCTAGAATGAAGAATATAAGCCTTTTTAGCCTTCCACACTTCCATGGCCTAACCTATGAGAATCTTGACACCTTCATGTTTGATTTTGTTATTGTCTGTAGGACCCGTGACTATGCCTCTCATGAACACAAGTTCAAGTTGTTTCCATCTACCCTCAAACATTAAACCTTGCATTGGTTTATGAGTTTACCTGGAGACAACATCACTACGTGGGCCCAAATGGAATAAGCCTTCATAGAAAGTATATGGAATACTATAGGATCAAGGAAAAAAATGAAGAAATATTTAGAATGACCCTTGGACCTGATGAATCCTTAGAGGACTATGAGGAAATATTCCAACTCAATTATAGGAGGGCCAACTATACCCTTGATCCCGAATTAGTCAAGCTAGTAATTCTCCAAGGGATCAGGGAGGATGTAATGGAAACCCTCAATATGCTATCTGGAGGAGATATCTACCAATTTCTTTATGATGACATCAAAAACTTATTAAAAAATCAGTCCAGGGTTGTTAGTAAAAAAGGTAGGTCTAGCCAAGGCTTGATAAATTATTCTCCCTCCACTACAACCATGAAGCATGAAATAGAAAGTATGTTGGTGGATTTTAAGAGTTAAATGTTGCATACCTTATTGTGAAACTAGCTTCAAAAATAGAAGAAAAGAGATATCAACACCTTAGAAATAAGCCACTTCGAGGGGGCAACCTCCAATGCATTACATGCATGAACAATTCTTGGATGATACAAATTACAAAACCTCCTTTCTATATATAGGAGTCCATGGGGCCACAATGTAATCCTAGTGGGGCCACAATGTAATCCTTGTCGACCTAAAAATAACAATTTAAGGGCACAATAATAACAATATGGCGGTTATAGGGGTACAATAATAACAATAAGGGGGTTACACTAACAACAATAAGGGACTATACTAGTAATATAGGGACCTAACATGCCCCTCTCCTTCAAAAAAGTGTTGTGCTCAACACTTGAGTAGCTCTGGGTGCTTCTTTATAAAATTCTCATCCTCCCATGTAGAATGTTTAGTGGGTAGGTTCTTCCACTTGATGAGATAATCTGAAATTGATCGATCTCATAGCTGTCGAGTTATTGTTTCTATGACTGCTTCAGGTTCCAATATGATTTTTACTTCCTCATCAAGTTCTGGAAATATTGTTTGAACTGGAAGATTTTCACCTATAACCTTCTTTAAGCATGAAACATGGAAAACTGGATGCACTCGTGAAGAAGCAGGAAGCTCCAATTTGTATGCCATAATAACAATCTTTTGCAACACCTTGTAAGGACCATAGTACTTTGGCGATAATTTATTATCCTTATTCGCTTGCTTGAGGGAAATTTGTTTGTATGGTTGTACCCATAAAAATACCCAGTATCCTACATCAAAACTTCTCTCGCTATGATGTTGATCTGCCTGTTGTTTCATTCGATTTTGTGCCAAATTCAGGTTATCCTTTAAGAGTTGGAGAAATTGTTGATGCTCTATGTGATCTTCCACTACTTGAACCTTCAAATTTTCTCTTAAATATGATGTGATGGATGGTGGATGATATCCATAAAGTGCCATAAATGGGGTCATTTTTGCTGCAGTATCGAAGGAAGTGTTATACCACCATTCAATGAGAGGTAGCCACTTGACCCATTGTGTTTGTTTACTAGATACAAAACAACGAAGATATCCATCCAAACATTTATTTACTATTTCAGTTTGACCATTGGATTGAAGATGATAAGATGAGCTATGAGCTAATTCAGTACTCAAACAAGAAAATAACTCTGTCCAAAAATTTCCAGTAAAAATGGGATCTTTGTCGCTCACAATAACCCTTAGGTTTCCATGTAGCTTTTGAATTGTGTCCATAAATGTAGTAGCAACTGTGATTTATTTAAATGGATGAGATAACGCGTAAAAGTGTGCATACTTGGTAAGTCTATCAACTACCACCATGATGATAGTCTTTCCTTCGGACTTAGGTAAACCTATGATAAAATCCATTTAAATCTACTCCGAACATTGACTTGGAATGGATAAAGGTTGTAGAAGACCCAAGGTCTTAATTGTCTCAACTTTATTCTGCTGGCAAACCAAACATTTTGCCACAAAATTTTGAATATAATATTTAAGGCCATCCCAAAAAAAATATTTCTTCACCCTGTGGTAAGTTTTTAAAAATCCTGAGTGTCCTCCTAAAGGAGAAGTGTGCAATTCCAAAAATATATTTTGTTTTAGTTGGGAATTCTTACAAAGATATAAGCGATCTTTGTACCATAAGGAATCATTTTTCTAACTAAATGTATCAAATGTAATAGGATCTTGCTGAAACTTTTGAATGAGTGTCCACACTTCCATTCTTCTCTTGCTTCGGTTATCCAATATGGTTGGATAATAGAAATGGCACAAAGAAATGCTTCCACCTCTTCATTCTTTCTTGAGAGTGCATCTAAAATAACATTTATCTTCCCTTTTTTGTAGATTATTTCAAAGTCATAACCAACATCTTTGTGATCCATTTTTGTTGCTCTTTTGAAGATAGTCTTTGTTCCAAAAAGTGTTTAAGACTACCATGATCAGTTTTTACCTTGAAGTGTTTTCCCATTAGGTAAGTTCGCCATTTATTTAGTGCATGCAGTATTGCTAGCATTTCCTTCTCATAAATAGGTTCCTGTAAATAATTTCCTTTGATTGGACGACTTTAAAAAGCAATGGGTCTTCCTTCTTGCATTAAAACAACACCAATTCCATTTCCTGAGGCATCACATTCCACAATAAAGGTTTTTGTGAACTCTAGCCTAGCTAAGACTGGTGCTAGGCACATTGCCTCTTTAAGATGTTCAAAGGCCTTATTTTCTTCACGAGTCCATGAAAATGCATCTTTCTTCAATAATGTTGTTAGAGGTGTTGCTATTCTCCCATAATTCTTAACAAACTTGCGATAATACCCTGTTAACCCGAGAAATCCTCGCAACTCCTTTATGGTTGTGGGGACTTTCCATTCCTTAATGGCTTTAATTTTGTTAGGGTCTACCTTAACACCCTTGTGAAATACAATATGACCCAGATATTCCACCTCTTGTACTCCAAAGAAACATTTGGATGTTTTTTCATATAATTGTTTCTCCTTTTTCTTCTTGATATGTCCTTCTATCTTGAGAGTTTCAGGAGTGGTAATTCCTGCCAATGCATTACACGATATGGTCAGAATTATTTCTTGCTCTTCTAGGGCTAGTTCCTGGTGTATATCCTCTTCTTTTGAAGATTCTTGTTCATTTTCTTCTTCCTCTTCACAATCTATGTAAAATAATTTCTTCTCATCACACTTATGACCTTTAGTGTATTTGCTATCACAACTGTAGCAAAGCCCTTTTGCTATTTTTTCTTCCAATTGTTGTGGTGTCAACCTTGTAGGTTGTGGAAATATAGGAGTAGAAACACTTCCATCTTTATATAAGTGAGTGGTAGGCTTCCTTGTCCCCATAATTTTACATTCAATTTTTCTTGCCAACCTGAATGCCTTCTCCAATGAATCAGGTTCCAAAACGTGAACTTCATGTTGGATGTTATCCTTTAAAGTACCTATGAAGAGAGAAATCCTGTGTTCCTCTGGAATATCAGTTACCCTTATATTCAATTTTTGGAAGTCCTCAATGTGCTCCCCCACTGAACACTTTTGTTTGAGATTTATCAACTAGCTAAAGAAAGTGTTTCTCTTTGTATCCTCATAATGTGCTATCATTTCCTTCGTAAAAATTGACCAAGTGACAATTTGTTTACGGGAGAAAAGCCATTGATACCATACAAATGTATTTTGTTCTAAATGTAAAGTTGCAATATGTAACTTTTATGTGTGTTTTCACATTATTGAGATCAAAATATTGCTCCATATGTAGTATCCATGTTACAGGATCCTTTCCATCAAACTTCCTCATATCCATTGTTGGAATATGGTGGTTCTTCCCTCCAACATTAGAGTTTATGAAATCACGATTAACATTTATTTTGTTCTCATCGTGAGTTTTCTCTACTATATTTTCACCATTAGGAAACATTTCTTGTATCAACTTTGTCAAACCTTCCATGTCTTATTTTAGATCATTCTTCATGTTTTCCATCTTAGCTTACATGTCATCCATCTTAGATTCCATGCCAGCCTCCATGCCATCCATCTTAGCTTCCATGCCATTCTTCAAACAATCCATCTTAGATTCCATGCCTTTCTTCAAACCATCCATCTTAGTTTCCATGCCTTTCTTCAAAACTTCCATGTCATTTTTTGTTGCTCTTTGCGAGAGCGAAATTTTTTGCACTTTCTCTTGTAATTTTTCTATGTCATGTTGCCATTCTTTGTCTTCATGAGTCATAGTAGAGCCTTCTAAAGGTTTAATGGGTGTTGAATTATTTTTAGGGGCCATTTTAGAATCCAATACTAATATCTATTCTACAATATGCTCTTGGAATCAATTCAACTTGATTCTTCAAACAAGACTTATGCAATTTGGAAAAAAAAATAGACACCTTTTACTTGCTTTTGAGGAGCTCGATATTGAAATTGACTTATCTCTATACTTCTAGATCCTAAATATCTAAAATTCTGCCTTGTAGTAGTCCTATGAAGCCTCTTTCAAATGCCATAGGTTTGACTTGATTTGAATTCTTCAAGGCAAAGTTATGTCCAATCTCCCACAATGACCTAATTATGGACTGGTTTAGTAGAGTGAACTTGTACGACTTGCCACGTGTCACTATTTTCTCCTTTGGCTTTGCAATTTATAGAAACGAAACTAAATTCCGTGTAATTCTAATGACTTTTTATAGAATTCCAATCCGATGCTCAGAGAGAGAGTTATGAAGATTTAACCACGATCACCTCTTTGAGATGAAATTTGGGATCCTGAAAAATACCTAACTTCCACAGATCATATTTCCGAAAATATTGTGAACCAAGCTCTGAAATATTGCGAAGATATTCCTCAGGCTTTC
Source organism: Pinus albicaulis (assembly GCA_034641835.2). Classification (NCBI taxonomy): domain Eukaryota; kingdom Viridiplantae; phylum Streptophyta; class Pinopsida; order Pinales; family Pinaceae; genus Pinus; species Pinus albicaulis. The sequence continues at coordinate 1,247,560,122 of CM076572.1, read as the reverse complement.
TACATCATGGTCTAAATATTTTAGCTTCTGAACCTTCGTATAAAAAGAGTTATAGCGACAGTTCCGTGATGATCGTTTTAAGTGAAATTTAGCAACTTGGAAAAAGCCCTAACTTCCACAGATCATATCTCCGAAAATATTGTTAACCAAGCTCTGAAATTTTGCGACGATTTTCCTCTAGATTTTGGATTTGCACTCTGAAAATTTCTGATCCTTAACCTTCGTAGAAAAAAAAGTTATATCGAAAATTCCACGATGACCTGTTTGGAGTAGCGAAACCCTAGAATCCAAAGCTCTGATATCAAATGTTGTGAAACCAGCTCCAAAAATAGAAGAAAAGAGATATCAACGCCTTATAAATAAGCCAATTCGAGGGGAAGACCTCCAATACATTACATGAATGAAAAATTCTTGGATGATACAAATTACAAAACCTCCTTTCTATATGTAGGAGTCCATGGGGCCACAATGTAATCCTAGTGGGGCCACAATGTAATCCTAGCCGACCTAACAATAATAATTTAAGGGCACAATAATAACAATATGGGGGTTACATGGGTACAATAATAACAATAAGGGGGTTACACTAACAACAATAAGGGACTATACTAGTAATATAGGGACCTAACATACCTTTTCCGTGCAAATGGATACTATGAAAATCAAAAGAAGGAAAGAGGAAGAAGAAGGGGAACTAGCTATCTTCTTCCCTATATGCACCAAGAGACACCCTAGGAATGAGTGTCCATTGAATTTCATAGAATTTTGGTATGTATGTGAATAGAACCATGCAAGAGACAAATGTCCCTCTTTTCTAGGTCTGAAGGTTGTATACGAAGGGCTAAAAGGTGGGTGAAAGAAACTTTGTTTCATTAAGCAAATAAGGCCTCAAGTTCCTCGAACATATCAACTGGGCATGCAAGGTGCAAAATATTCTCATTACAATCCAAATCATAAAGAAAATTTCCAGCCTTGGTACCCTTCCGCTCATCCATTATGGCCTACACCTCCTTAGCCTTATGCTCCTCAATATTCGCATCAGGCTACTCACCCTTCTTTCCAACCACATCCACCTCAATTTTCCCAATCAGGAAACCCCTCACAAGGGTGGAGGCCTAAAACACCTCAACCTCCAACTTTGTTTCCTCCACCTAACTCTCAACCAAAACTCCATCACCATACTCCAATAAAAAAACGTCAAATTCCTGCTCAGCCAAATACAAACTCGAATAATAAGTAGGCACAACAAGTCTATAGTGGGGAGACATCCAATCCTTCTTATGTTGTGGAAATCAAAGAGATCAAGCTTCAGTCTAGGAGAGTTCTCCCAGATAATCGGCCACCTTCTCCACCTAAAGATATTAAAGAATAGAAGGAAGAGAATTTCCCTCAAGTTAATGCACCTCCTTATCCTAAAAGGTTGGTACACCCTAGAGGAGGCCAAACTTCTAAGATAATTAAAGAATTTGAGTGTCAATATACCCCTCCTCGAGTACATAAAATATGGTCCCATTTACAAATAATCTTATTAAGGAGGAATTTTTCAAAAGGGCCAGGAGAAGGAGAAGAGATATCCCCACAATGAATGTTGTTGGACAACTATCTGATCTAATGTTGGGAAGAGTAATCTCCATGAAGTACTTGGACCCTGGTAGCATAGTATTTGATCTGCACATTGATTGCATTGTGGTCACTAATACCTTGATTGATATTGTGGCTAAAATCAATGTAATGACTAGGGAAACCATGTTGAATATCAACCTTGAAGGGGAGATAAGTAATACCACCACAATGATGCAACATGAAAACAAATCCATAGTAGCTCCCGAGGGAGTTATTGAGGATGTGATGTTTTCCATTGACTCATGGGAGTACCCCACTGATTTCCTGGTCCTACAGACCAAAGCCAAGTTGAATGGATATCCTCTCATTCTAGGAAGAGCTTGGTTTGCCACTATTGATGCCTACATTAGTTGCAAGTATGGGAACATGAATATCAAGAATCAACATTTATCAAAACAACTTGTGATGTATCCTCTTGCACAACATCCTATTGAACATGATTTACCCTTATGGTTAGAGGACGAGGAGGAGGAATAATTTTATCATACATCTCTCTACCTAGTCCACACTCTAGATATTGTTATAGGATGGGAACAACTTGATGAAGATGACCTTATTGACCATATATTACAGAATCAACCTACCACTACCATACTCGTTGATGAACTGATGAAATAATATGATAGTTGTCCTTGAACTGACTTGTGCTCCATTGACTCTAGCCTAGATGATGAAAATATTGTAGAGTTTGGCCCATTTAAAATTCTAAAGATTAACCCCCCGCTCTCTCGGACAAACAATAAGAACGATTTTGCAATGTATTGAGGCAACACCTTGATTCTTTTTCTTGGGATTATATGGAGATTAAAGGTGTGCATCCCTCAGAATGTACGTATCATATTTACATCAAAGAGGGATGGAAACGTGTGCGTCATACCCAAATAAGGATGAACCCAAATATTAAGGACATAATGAAAGAGGAGTTACAAAAGCTACTCGATGTTGGGTTCATATAACCCATTTCGGATAGTGAGTGGGTGTCACCTCTTATTTTAGTTCCCAAGAAGAATGGGAAGTTGGAGAATCTATTTTTATAACTGGGAACTTAACTAGGCTACAAAGAAGGACCATTTTCATTTTCCCTTCATTTACCAAGTCATATATGGCCTTGTAGGGAATAAATTATTCTCCTTCTTGGATGGATTTAGTGGATACAACCAAATTTAGATAAGCCCCGAAGACTAAGATAAGACCAAATTTAAATGTCCTTAGGGTACCTTTTCTTTATTCCCGCACTCTGTTAAGATCATAAACATTGACTCTTTATGTGTGAAATTTGAATTAACAGTAAGTATAATAACACTTACAATAATTAAGCACTCATTTTAAGAATTAAATGCTAAGTGCAGGAAGCTATGATCTAGTGCAAGAACTAGTTTCTTTCCATGGGATCTGAGTGATTTGGACCTGGAAAAGTTCAAGCCCTTGCATGAAGTAAAAAGCCTTTAGTAAAGACACCATTTATACCTTATGCATAGATCTATGTTCCTACACTAGTGCAAGCAGACTGCGATAGTGCAGGACAGATTAGCGCAAGAAGGAAATCTCTAAAGGAGCAGTTTTAAGGGCCCATCTGATGAAACTGCTAGTGTCTCTGCTAAAGAAACACACACACTCAGTAGTTAAACAATAATTAGCTAGAGTGATTTCCTTTTATCTTAAATTCCCTCTTGCAAATGCATTCTTTCTTGTTCCAGTCCTAGATTATTTTGATGGTTCAAGTTTCCTTTTTCTCTCTTTTAACTTGATTCTACAATCTTTCCTTTAAATAAAGTAGGGATTTATATTAGGAAGATTCATACCATCTCTGGCATTGTTTGTGCTTCATATTTAAGTTTATGGATCCCCTGGGTTGACAAATTAAGTGTTGAGGAGTTTGCTTAAGTGTAATTCCTGCACCCAACAACAACCCATGGTAAATTAGATAGCTTAATACTGGTTTGAATCATGTTTTCAATTTCATGTCAGTATATTAGAGAAAGAAAGCCTGTAAAACAACTTAATCTTCACATATGGTTAGCTTAGGTAGAGAATAAAGAGTTCACTAGCATAATCTGAAATCTTGGAAGTGATAAGGCTAGAAGTAGATAGTTTTTTTTTGTTTTCAAAATAGAAGAATGTCAAGGGTTTTCCAGTCCAAGTGCACCTACAAGAAGAAAAAATGATAGGAAAAGCTGATCCGGATTTATGCAGGAACGCAACAGAATAAAAATATAACCATAAACACAGAGATGCAACGGGAATAACACTTCCTTTCATTAATATCAAGAACTGAAATTTGCTTACAGACAGAATGGAAATAAAACTAGCTAGGGCGCTGGTAGCTATCTATGAGAAGAGATGTGGTAGCTACAGGCCTCTGAACTGAGTTACAATGAGGCTCGAGGGCCTATTTACTATTGAGAAACAATGGAGAATCCTAAACATCCAAAAAACTAACCCTAGGAGATGAAGCGCCAAAACTATGGGCCCCGTTTGGGTAAATTGGTGTTTCAACTTCCCAGGGACGTAACTTTGGCATACTATCTCCGTTTGACGTACATGATACATCATTAGAAAGCTCTATCCGAGGACTACAACTTTTGTGACGATTTTGATGATCAAAATCGCAACAAATTTTCATACCAAAAAACGTCGTTTAGGGCCTCAAAACGGCTCCGGAAGTTCAGGACCCGAAAAACGGCTAAAAATAGTAAGTTATGCCAAAACTGAAAAACTGAAAGAGACAATGGTGGGGGCCCAAGTGGAATAGGCGGGTGGCCACCAATATCCACCTGGATCATTCCACCCCCCTTAGGAAGCAATGGTCCCCATTGCGTTAAGCTCCTCCATGAGATGAGGAAATTTCTGCTGAACTTGGTCCCTGGTGAACCACTTTCCTTGGTGCAGGAGTTGGCCAGCTTTGACAACCCGATACAGTTGGATCTGCTGTTGACGAGTGTTCTTGATTTGCATGTCCATGATACAATCTGTGGTGGCCTGTTCCATGCAGTCTGGGTTTAACTCTGTTGGTGTGAGTTGTTCTGCAATGTCCGAGGTGTCCAGTAGAGGTGGAAAGTAAGGACGAAGGCGATCCACATTGAAGACTGGGTGCAGACCAAGGCATGGTGGAATACTAAGCTCGAAGGCATTGTTACCTATAGCCTTGGTGATGGTGTACGACCCGTATCGGAGCGGGCGAAGCTTGCGGTGAGGTCCAGTGAGGCGCTCCTTCTGCAAATGTAGCCATACTTTGTCGCCCACCTGGAAGTGGTGTGGCACCCGGTGTTGATCATGGCGCTGCTTGTACTTCGCATTAGCTCTGTCCAATATATCATGAACCTGTTGGAGGATGTGTTGAATGCGCTCGATGAAGCTACTTGCTTTGTCAACTTCAGACTGGACGTGCGCTGAATCGGCCTGAGCAGCTGCAAATGGCATGGCTACGTCAATGGGACATAGTGGCTGGAATCCCAAGCCCACCTGAAAGGGGCTATGGCCAATTGAACTGTGGAGAGCCCGGTTATAACTATGTTGTACATAAGGGAGGCTCTCGTCCCATATGCGTGGATGCTTTGAATTGTACATGCGCAGAATGTGTACAATCATTCTGTTGACGACCTCTGTCTGGCCATCTGTTTGGGGATGGAAAGCTGTGGACTTGGTGAGCTTGGTATCCAACATCGACCAGAGGCTGGACCAAAATGTGCTGAGGAACCTGCTATCTCGATCTGATATGATAGACCGTGGGATCCCAAAGTGCACCCACACTCGTTCAAAGAAGAGTTTAGCAGTGGCTTCTGCTGTGATATTCTTCTTACAGGCCGCCATGATGGCCATCTTCGAGAATCTGTCAACGACCACGAAAACACAGTAATTTCCATTCTTAGTAGAAGGCAGGCCCGACATGTAATCCATGGAGATGGATTCCCACGGTCGACTAGGGGTAGGTAGTGGAGTATATAGGCCTTGCTTCTTGATGGTCGGTTTGGCAATGGCACAAGCAGTGCAGGATCTGATGTGCTTCTTGACATCCTTTCGAAGGTTTGGCCAATAGAAATACTTCTGTAGTATTGCTACTATTTTCTCGACCCCGAAATGCCCAGCGACTCGACTGTAGTGTGCTTCCTATATCATCTTGGCACGCTCGCTTGAAGGAACACAAAGGTGTCCCATGTGACATAAAAGTGCATCTTGGAGGTGAAAATTTGGAACTTGCGTACCCCCCAAGAGTGCCTTGTAAGTGTGGCCGAATTCTGGGTCACTCTCATAGAGAAGCGGCCAATCAGAAGTCTCCTGCCCACAAGAGTTGAGCACGGTGGTGAGCGCCACGATCGGTGGTCGGCTGAGGCAGTCTGCAACATTATTGGTGCTACCCTTCTTGTACTTGATGTTCAAATGAAACTGTTGCAGATATGTGGACCACTTCTCATGGCGATCATTCTGCAACTTCCCTTGTGTCTGTATGAACTGCAGGGGCCGGTGGTCTGTGTGGATGATTGTTTCCTTCCCCAAAATGTAATGCTTCCATTGTCGATAGGCTTGCACAATGGAATAAATTTCTTTGTCATAGGTGGGATACTTGCGAACTGTCTCAGACAATGTCTCACTGTGATATGCCACTGGATGTCCCTATTGAGTAAGAACTGCCCCAATAGCATAGTCAGAGGCATTTGTCTCGATCTCAAATGGCTGTTGCAAGTCTGGTAATGTGAGCACTGGGGCAGAACAGAGGCGATTTTTCAATTCTGTGAACGCCTTCTATTGAGGTTCCGACCAAAAGAATTTTTCTCTCGCTCCTCCCTTGGTGACTTGACTCAAGGGCCAAGTGATATGAGAGAATCCCAACATGAATCTACGGTAGAAATTAGCAAGACCCAGAAAGCTGCGAAGCTCTGTTATAGTGGTTGGGGCTGGCCAATCCCGAATGACTTGGATCTTGGTCGGATCCACATGCACCCCCCTTTCATCAATAATGTATCCCAGATATTGAACCTGGGTCATGCCAAAAGTTCACTTCTCCAAATTGGCACACAACTTGTGTTGCCGCAGTGTTTGGAGGACTTGTCGGATGTGGTGAAGGTGCTCTTCCCAAGTCTGGCTGAAGATCATAATGTCATCCAAGTACACCACTACAAATGAGTTGGTGAATGGCCGCAAGATGTCGTCCATCATCCTCATGAAGGTTGCGGGAGCATTCGTCAACCCGAAAGGCATGACTAGCCATTCAAAAAGGCCTTCCTTGGCTTTGAAGGCAGTCTTCCACACATTAGAGGGTTCAATTGGTACCTGGTGATACCCAGACTTCAGGTCAATCTTGCTGAAATATTTTTCACCTTTGAGTTGGTCCAGAAGGTCATCAATCCGTGTGATTGGGTACCTATTCCGGACAGTGATCTTGTTCAGCGCCCGATAGTCAATACAGAGTCTCCACGTCCCATCCTTCTTCTGTACCAACATGATCGGGCTCCCACAGGGTGATGAACTTGGTCTGATGTGACCTTTCTGCAACAACTCCTGAATCTGCCTCTTGATTTCATCATTCTCTAGAACAGAGCGCCGATAGATCGGTCCATTGGGTAGCGGTGCACCTGAGGTCAGATCAATCGGGTGCTTGACCTGACAATGCAGAGGAACCCCTGTGGGTGAGGTGAAGATGTCCTCGTACTCCTCCACAACCTTATCCATTTGTTGTTGTCGTGTTGAGGAGCCTTGTCTGGAGGTCGTGGCCACAGTATTCTTCTTGCTCTGGGGGCGGATCATCAGGAAAACAAATTTCCTGGTTTGGGAAATGAGCTTACTGCATTGTTTTGTAGTAACCAAAGAGATAGCCGCAGGAGGTGGTACCTCTGGTATCCTGTACAACTTATTTCCCAAAGTAACAATGACAGCACAAGGTTGAAACTCATACACAGCATGGCGCTTCCACAAGTATGGTTGTCCTAATAATACATCAGAAACATCAATAGGAGAAACATCACATAATACTTCATCTGTGAAGGGCTTGATGCTATAGGGAAGGCGACACTGCTGGCTGACGCGGAGATCTTGTCCTTGGTGAAGCCACCCGATGGTGTATGGACGTGGGTGAGCTGTGGTCGGCAAGCCCAATCGCTTCATGGCGTCTACTGAAATGAGGTTCTTTTGGCTCCCATTGTCAACAATGAACTGTACAGGGGAGCCATTTACCCACATCTGGGAGTGGAAGAGACATTCCTCCTCCTCTGGATCTTCCGGTTCCTCCTTCTGGATCTTTGTAGTGGCAACAGTGGCATTGGGCTCCGCATCAATAATCTGTTTCCCTTTTTCATTCCCCTTTTCAGGTTCTGATTCGGAGTCGGAGCATGCATCTGACTCAGAAGCCCTCATCTCGGCCACTAGCGACTGCTTGGCCCGACACTCACTTGTGTTGTGAGTGGAGCTTTTATGGAACTCACACCACTTTCCCGTGTCCTTCTTTGGCTTTACGGTGTTGTTCTTTTCTTGTGGCTTTGACGGGTTGTCTTTAGCCGCCATGCTCTGTCCTTTGTTCTGCGGTTTGGAAGCACCTTTTCCTTGCTTTTGATTCACAGATCCAAAGTCTCGCTTCTTCTCTTTGAATTTCTGCTCAATCTTGGCAGCATACCGGTATGCCGTACCAAGCGAGGAGATGTCGAGGAACTCCATTTCCTCCTGAATGTATCTGTGCAGACAGCTGCGATACTTTAGCACCAAATGTTTCTATGAATCTTTGATACCCAACTTTGTGCGCAGGGTATGGAACAGATTCGTCAGCTCATGCACATCTTGATCCCTTTGTTGTCGCAGCGTGGTCCATTGTATGTACTTGTCCTCATAGCTCCCCAAGGGATAGTATTGTTCCTTGACGGCATCTCGGAAAGAATTCCAAGTTGGTACGGCCGAGAACAGAGAGGGTTCTATCTGGTCCTTGTTCTCACAGTAGGTTTCCCACCAGTCCTTAACATGGGGGGTAGCTTTGAGGAGTGCAAAAATAATCTTCTCCCGGTCTGAAAAGTCATGAACAGAGAAATATCCTTCTAATAGGTTCAACCATCTATCTACGACATTTGCGTCTATTTGACCCTCAAATATGGGAATGTCAAAATTTACTTGTACCTTAAAAGGAGTCGCACTTCCAGAGTGGCTGCTGGATGCAGATGCACTGCCGGTGGGCAGCCGTTGAAGGATCTGAACAAAGTTATCCATCATCGCGTTTCTTTGTTTTTCGAGGGCCTCCTCGAGCAATATTTTGATAGGATCTCCTGCTCCCTCATCTTTCTTTTCGTCCCCCATGGGCGTCCGTCGAGGTTTGCGAGGCTGATCTTGAAAAGGTTCCACCAGATCAAGCCCTAGCTCCTTATACCCCGACCTCGTTGGGGACATGCAAAGAAGGATCGAGAAAAAGCAGACCGCTCTGATACCACTGATCCGGATTTATGCAGGAACACAATAGAATAAAAATATAACCCTAAATACAGAGATGCAGTAGAAATAACACTTCATTTCATTAATATCAAGAACAGAAATTTGCTTACAGACAAAATGGAAATAAAACTAGCTAGGGCGCTAGTAGCTATCTCTGAGAAGAGATGTGGCGGCTACAGGCCTCTGAACTGAGTTACAATGAGGCTCGAGGGCCTATTTATTATTGAGAAACAATGGAGAATCCTAAACATCCAAAAACCTAACCCTAGGAGATGAAGCGCCAAAACTATTGGCCCCGTTTGGGTAAATTGGTGTTTCAACTTCCCAGGGACGTAACTTTGGCATACTATCTCCGTTTGACGCACATGATACATCATTAGAAAGCTCTATCCGAGGAATACAACTTTTGCCTTCTGGAAAAAAATGTTATTTGTTGGAGGCACGATGCCCAAAAAACGTCGTTTATGGCCTCAAAACGGCTCCGGAAGTTCAGGACCCGAAAAACTGCTAAAAATAGTAAATTATGCCAAAACTGAAAAACTGAAAGAGACAATGGTGGGGGCCCAAGTGGAATAGGCGGGTGGCCACCAATATCCACCTGGATCAAAATCTAAGTTGGGTAGGTAGAGTTGAGGTTGAAGCAAACATGTCTTTCATATTTTGAGATCATAGCTTCAAAAGAAACATCGGCAAATGAAAGAGGAAAAATCTCCCCAATGGATGAGGCACTGGTCATCATAAACTCAAATATTTTATATCTAAAGTTCTGGACACCTCCTAAAAAGGAGCTGCCCTCCCCAAGTGGAGCCACTGTTAGTCATCAGTAATTTTTTCCATTTTCTAGATGACTAAATTCTTATCCTAGATTTCTAAAAACAAAATTCATGAATATTGTGAGTTTTTGAAATCTCACTGCCTTCATTATCCTTAGGATAAAATTTTCACTATTTCACTACTCTGCTTTTCCCTGGTTAGCCTAGCACTCCTAGAGGATCCCTCATGGACTCATGCCACTCATCTCTTCCCCATTTTAACACTCATAAGCTCAATACTCTGTTTTGCCTATGCTTAACCTTGCACTTTACATCTAAGTTTTCCAAACAACCTACCTTCTCTCATGTTCGTCAAATGCCTCAAGCATTGATGGTCTTAAAGCTACCTCCATAGGCTCTTTAGATAAATCAAGTACATTGGGTTTTGGATCCTCAATACATCTATATGTAAAAAAACTCTGTTTTTCATACTTGAAAACCATAAGCCAATGCTTTCAGTCAAAGAGCCTCCCACTAGGTCACTAGGGTTTCATAGGTTGTAGGGTTATCTTTGGTGTACTGAATCACTGTTTTCCATGTGCTAGAAGCTGAATCAAAATTAGAAAAGGTCATGCACCTGTTTTTCCAAATCATATCAAGAAAAATTCAAGGAGGACTGCTTTGCCAAGGACAAAATTCTGCGAAAGGACAGTTGTCCATTTTGACATTTCTGCAGGAGTATCAAGGTGGCTATTAGCAGGAGAATATATAAGGTAAGAGGCCATCTTCTCACTAAAGGACCTCCACATCAAAGAAGGAGGAATCAGCCTGTGTTCAAAGAAAATCAGAGTTTCCAGGACTGACTGGACCAACAACTTTCCAAACAAGGAGTCAAGGCAACAAAACACAAGGACAGAGGCACATTAGCACAACCAAGCATGAATTGAAGACTTTTAGAAACTATAAATGAAGAAGGGAAAAAGGTGAGGTGAACTGGACAAAAATGAATGAACTGGAAAGGGCTATGGAGAACTTAGAATACAACACTAATGATTTTTCTCTAACAACCTTAAAACTTAAGGTTTTGGAAAGATAGGCAACTAGGTGAAATGAAGATGAGGAGCCTCCATAATGACATCAGGCAGAAGGTTTTAAAGGGCTGTTGAAGGTGACTTCTAGGGTTTTCCAAGTAACAAATGCTTCATTACATCAAAGGGAAAAAATGCAAAGAGTATGAGTGTGAGGGAGATCAAGCCTTCAAGTACAATCATTTGCCCTCAAATGGTGAAAGGAATAAAAGCACAGGATTGAGTTTTCAAGATAAAAAGCCAACATTATCATGAGGTTACTGTTATATGAATGAAAGTGTCAAACTCCAAGAATGTCAAAAAGGGAAAAATCAGTATGTCATGACACTTGCAACAAATCAGAAGTGGCCAAAAGGAGATATAGAAAACATGATTTATAGTCTTTGTCAAAAATGGATATATCACTGCCAAAATCAGTAAGAAGGTAAGAAAGCATGTTTTCAGGTCACTCACACCTAGTGAAATGTAAAAAGAGATATAAAAATGTTTTCAATTTCATAGTGCAACCAAAAAGAGGTTTGACAATGCCAAGGCCTTCAAGGTTGAAAAGGGGCCATTTCTTTTCTCTCGCAAGCTGACACCAAAAGCAAAAGAGCCACTTAAGATTTTTTCAAGTCACCTGCAATAAAAGGTCAAAAATATATCTGTCAAGGTGATAAAGTGACCAAAAAACTCAAAACATTAGCAAAAGTGGGTTTTCGAGTTTAATTTATGTTTCCCTAAAAAAGTATAAAGGACCTCTCTGCTCTCTTCATATATTATTTTGCATTTGAAAGAGGAAAGAGCCTTCAAAGGAGAATTTTTTGAGTGTCAGGGAAAATTCTAGGCAAGGTCACCGGCGCTACGCTCAGGAGCTAGCGTTGCGCTCATAGGACTGGGCGCTACGTGAATAGAGGTTCCCACAGTGCATTTTTTACACTGCACTATGCGTATAGCTATACGCGCGACGTGTACAGGCCGGTTTTGTGCCCAGGCAGACCCGACGCACCTAGGGGCTTGGCGTTGCACTCAGAGGCTGACCCGACAAGCCTGGCGCTGTGCGTAGAGGCCCAAATCGCCTAGTTTCTGCCTGGACCCATGTATATAGGGCCCGACTCGCCCAGTTTCTACCCGGCGTTGCACACACAGGACCTGACTCACCCAGATTCTGCTAGGTGCTATGCTCCAAATTGCAGAAAAGTGCCAAAAACTCAAGGGAGCACCATTCAAATTGCCATAAAGGGCCTGCAAAGGAGTCAAAGGTGATAAGTGGACATTTTTCCTCATCCTCCAAGTGTTTTTGTGTTTTGATGATTAAGGGAAAATTATCAAACCTTAGTGCCTAAACAAACCCTAAGTCTTCATAATTAACACTCTCCTTTGAACTTCGAGATAAATCATTAGTTAGGGGAGGTGTCAATGAGGGTTATAACAGTCAGTTCAAGTTAAAGCCCTCGTTAAGCTCAAAGAAACTCAGTCATAAACCCACCTCCATATCAATCATTTGCAAAAGTTTCCCTCACCATCATTTCATTTCACTCTTCCTGCCTCAGTTTCACAAGCAGGCCCAAGTTTGTCTAAAAACAACCCTAATCACCATGTCAGGAGAAGAAGGCAGTGTCAGCAGTGAAGGAGGCCAAGTGCCTATAAAGCCAAAGCACAAGGGAGGGAAGGTTAATAGATTTGAACCCCAGAGCACAGTAGATTTTAATTCATCTCCCATGTTTCTCACATGATTTTAGAATGTGGGTTGTTTTCGATTTTGTGAGAGAGTCAAACAAGTGCATAGTCACCCTGAACTCACTAGGTTGTTTGTCCTCAAATTACACAAAAAATAGGAAATCTTGTAGGGGTAGACTTTGAACTATCAGCAGATGCCATCTCTAATGCTACAGGTATACCTGTTGTTGGTGAAAAGTGGTTCAAGAAGGCAAAGTTGGACATGAACCATTATGAGCCATTTATCAAACCTAGGTACAAAGAGGGCTGCAAGGCTATTTTCCCTTTCTCACACTTACTAGAGAGGTATGCACCCCTAATGAAAGTCATCATGAGATACTTTACCTGTGAGGGGAGATACTCCAGGCTCTACTCCTACCATGTCAGATTACTCATGCATTTCACTAAGATCAAGATGCTTCATTTACCCTATTACTTGTATAGGAGTATAGACAAGATGTCTTCTGTTGTCCGAAGGAGAAGTTATACCCAGCAAATTCATAGTTTTTTCCACCACTCCTTGATCAAGATGGTGGTATTACATCAGCTGGAGTAAAAAGGAATACCTTGGGATGTGTTCATAGCTCATGAAATATTCACAATACCACAGCCTCATCATCAACCTAGTTTACCCTCTTCATCTCATCCTCCTCCCTCCACTCCTCCATCTCCTCCTATAGATCATGCCTCATCATCTACACAAGCAACCTCTCCTAAAAAAAACCTCCCTTCCTCACCTTCTCCTGATGCATCAGAACAAGAAGGAAGTGGCAGTGAGCAAGACAGTGACAATGAGGGTAATGGTGACAATGAGTAAGCCCAAAGTGAAGATGAGGCTGATGATGATTTGAGCCAACAAGAGGCAGAGGCATAAAATGATGACGATTAAGAAGATTATGAAGAAGAGGCAGATGATGAGAAAGAGGTAGAGGATGAAGAGGAAAATGATGAAGAAGAGGCAGATGATGCGGTAGAAATAGATAATGATGATGAGGCAGAGGATGAAGAGGAAGAAGATGAAGAAGAGGTAGAGGATGAAGAAGAAGAAAATAATGATGAGGCAGAGACAACAAATGATGAAGAAGGAGCAGATGATGAAGAAGAGGGAGATGATGATGAAGAGACAAATGAAGAAGAAATAGAAAATGAAGAGACAGAGGCAGATAATGAAGAAAAGGGAAGTGAGAAAAACAATGACCAAGAGGTAGAGAACATGGAAACAGAGGAAGAGGATGACAATGCAGAATATATGGAAGAGGATGACAATGACAAAGATGATGACAGTGAGGAAAATGTAGAAACTAAAGGCAGCAGTGACACCCATGAAGCAAGGCTCAGTGATGAACAAGACAACAAGGAGGAAAACAATAAAGATAGTCATGACAGTCATGATGACAGTGAAAAAGGTGAAGGGGTTGATAGTCCGAAAGATGATCACAACAGTGAAAAGGCAAGCAGTTGCAATGAAGGACAAAATGAAGAGTTTGATAACAACGGCAAGGATCACAACCATGAGGAAGACACCAACAAGACCACAATCACACCTCTTTGATTAACATATCAAAGAGGGCCAAGGCTTGTGTTTTCTGCCCCTAAAAGGAAAGGGACCATGCCATCCACCTCAGATCAGCCACTAGACAAAGGTAAACAAAAGGTAAAGGTAGAAGAAGAAGATCATGAAGTGGAGAGGGATTTTGAAATAATTTAGGTGGACAGTGATGAGGAGAATGAAGCAAGGATCTTAAAATTGCTCATCCAAAACAAAAATTCCCTAAATGAAGACCTCCAAGCAAATTTAGATAGGGCCAAAAGTGTAAATGATGCACTTGACTTGGAGAACAGGCAGCTAGGAGCACAAATTGCTATTTATGAGGCTAGATCCATTAAGGCCCAGAAAGAAGCGCAAAGGGCACAGGTAAATCTAGAAGAGTTCATGGGCACTTATGAAGAGAGTGAGGATGAAGAATGATAGTCTAGGAGGCGACCTAGAACCATGGGGTTGAAGAAGGCATTGGTAAAACAAAGGGAACAAGAATCAGCCTTAGCATAGCATCTCCCTCTAGATGAGCTATTGGCCATGGAGATAGCATGTTGTGAAAGTAGCTCCCAAAAATAGAAGAAAAGAGATATCAACGCCTTAGAAATAAGCCAGTTTGAGGGGGCAACCTCCAATACATTACATGAATGAATTTTTGGATGATACAAATTAAAAAACCTCCTTTCTATATATAGGAGTCCATGGGGCCACCTTGTAATCCTAGGGGGGCCACAATGTAATCCTAGCCGACCTAACAATAATAATTTAAGGGCACAATAATAACAATATGGGGGTTACAGGGGTACAATAATAACAATAAGGGGGTTACCCTAACAACAATAAGGGACTATACTAGTAATATAGGGACCTAACATGCCCCTCTCCTTCAAAAAAGTGTTGTCCTCAACGCTTCAGTAGCTCTGGGTGCTTCTGTATAAAATTCTCATCCTCCCATGTAGAATCTTCAGTGGGTAAGTTCTTCCACTTGATGAGATACTCTGAAATTGATCGATTCCGTAGTTGTCGAGTTCTTGTTTCCATGACCGCTTTTGGTTCCAATATGATTTTTCCTTCCTCATCAAGTTCTGGCAATATTGTTTGAACTGGAACATTTTCACCTATAACCTTCTTTAAGCATGAAACATGGAAAACTAGATGCACTCGTGAAGAAGAAAGAAGCTCCAATTTGTATGCCATAGTACCAATCTTTTGCAACACCTTGTAAGGACCATAGTACTTTGGCGATAATTTATTATCCTTCTTTGCTTGCTTGAGGGACATTTGTTTGTATTGTTGTAGCCGTAAAAATACCCAATCTCCTACATCAAAACTTCTCTCGCTGCGATGTTGATCTGCCTGTTGTTTCATTCGATTTTGTGCCAAATTCAGGTTATCCTTTAAGAGTTGGAGAACTTCTTGCTGATGCTCGATGTGATCTTCCACTGCTTGAACCTTCGAATTTTCTATTAAATATGATGTGATGGATGGTGGATGATATCCATAAAGTGCCATAAATGGGGTCATTTTTGCTGCAGTATGGAAGGAAGTGTTATACCACCATTCAGCGAGAGGTAACCACTTGACCCATTGTGTTTGTTTATCAGATACAAAACAACGAAGATATCCTTCCAAACATTTATTTACTATCTCAGTTTGACCATCGTATTGAGGATGATAAGATGAACTATGAGCTAATTGAGTACCCAAACAAGAAAATAACTCCGTCCAAAAATTTCCAGTAAAAATGGGATCTTTGTCGCTCACAATAACCCTTGGGTTTCCATGTAGCTTTTGAATTGTGTCCATAAATGTAGTAGCAACTGTACTTGCTTTAAATGGATGAGATAATGCGCAAAAGTGTGCATACTTGGTAAGTCTATCAACTACCACCATGATGACACTCTTTCCTTCGGACTTAGGTAAACATGTGATAAAATCCATTGAAATCTCCTCCCAACATTGACTTGGAATGGATAAAGGTTGTAGAAGACATGGGGTCTTAATTGTCTCAACTTTATTCTGCTGGCAAACCAGACATTCTGCCACAAAATTTTTAATATCAGATTTAAGGCCATCCCAAAAACAATTCTTTCTTCAACCTGTGGTAAGTTTTTAAAAATCCTGAGTGTCCTCCTAATGGAGAAGTGTGCAATTCCAAAAGAATATTTTGTTTTATTTGGGAATTCTTACAAAGATATAAGCGATCTTTGTACCACAAGGAATCATTTTTCCAACTAAATGTATCAGATGTACTAGGATCTTGCTGCAAATTTTGAATGAGTGTCTACACTTCTTCGTCCTTCTTCCATTCATCTCTTGCTTCGGTTATCCAATCTAGTTGGATAATAGAAATGGCACAAAGCAATGCTTCCACCTCTTCATTCTTTCTTGAGAGTGCATCTGCAACAACATTAAGCTTTCCTTTTTTGTAGATTATTTCAAAGTCATAAACCAACATCTTTGTGACCCATTTTTGCTACTCTTCTGACGATAGTCTTTGTTCCAAAAAGTGTTTAAGACTATCATGATCAGTTTTTACCTTGAAGTGTCTTCCCATTAGGTAAGTTCACCATTTCTTTAGTGCACGCAGTATTGCTAACATTTCCTTCTCATAAATAGGTTTCTGTAAATACTTTCCTTTGATTGGACGACTTTCAAAAGAAATGGGTCTTCCTTCTTGCATTAAAACAACATCAATTCCATTTCCTGAGGCATCACATTCCACAATAAAGGTTTTTGTGAAGTCTGGCGTAGCTAAGACCGGTGCTAGGCACATTGCCTCTTTAAGATGTTCAAAGGCCTTAGTTGCTTCAGGAGTCCATGAAAATGCATCTTTCTTCAATAATGTTGTTAGAGGTGCTGGTATTCTTCCATAATTCTTAGCAAACTTGCGATAATACCCTGTCAACCTGAGAATTCCTCGCAACTTCTTTATGGTTGTGGGGAGTTTCCATTCCTTAATGGCTTTAATTGTATTAGGGTCTACCTTAACACCCTCGTGAGATACAATATGACCCAGATATTCCACCTCTTGTACTCCAAAGAAACATTTGGATGTTTTGACATATAATTGTTTCTCCTCCAATAGTTTGAGCACCCTGTCAACATGTTCAACATGATCCTTCCAAGACCTGCTGTAGATTGGTATATCATCAAAAAATACTAGCACAAATTTTCTAAGGAAGGGTTTGAAAATGGAATTCATCAACCCTTGAAATGTAGAAGGTGCATTGGTAAGGCCAAAGGCATGACCAAAAATTCATAATGACCCTCATGAGTTCGAAATGCTGTTTTTGAAATATCTTCAGTCTTCATTCTAATTTGATGATATCCTGAACGAAGATCCAACTTGGTAAAATAAATTGCTCCATGTAATTCATCCAATAATTCACCAATCACAGGAATGGGAAATTTATCTTTAATGGTGAGCTTATTGAGCTCCCTATAATCCGGACACATTCGCCATGATCCATCCTTCTTGTGTACCAATACTACAGGAGCAGAGAAAGAACTTTGACTAGGTTGAATTCTACCCGCCTCTAACATTTCTGCAATCATGCGTTCAATTTCGCTCTTTTGGAAGTAAGGATATCTATAAGGCCGGATGTTTGGAGGAACACTTCCTGGAATCAAATGAATAGCATGATCATGATCACGAATAGGTGGGAGTCCTTTGGGAGTTTCAAACACCTTGAAATGATTGTCCAAGACTTGTTGGAGATCTGCAGAAATAGATGATTTTGATGTTGGAACTTCTAGTGAGCATAATTGTGCAATTACGCCTCGTTGTTCTTTCTTTGGAAGATTTGTCATGACATTAGAGCTTATTATCCTTCCTCGCTTCCCTTCAATACCCCTTAATTCGACTTCCTTTCCTTCTGAAAAAAATTTCAAGAAAAGTTCTTGAAATTAAAAGCTACCGTCCCCAAAGATTGTAACCATTGTACTCCTAGTACAACATCAGCACCTCCCATAGGAATGGAAAGAATTGGACTAGTCAATTCATATTCCCCCATGGTTAGCTTGATATTATGGCATTTTCCAGAGCAATTTATAGTTCCTCCATTTGCAACCATCACTTGACATTCTGGTGCTGGGTACAGGAAACAATTTAATTCCTTGGCTACCTTACAATGAATAAAATTATGGGTGCTACCTGAATCAATCAACACTATTACCTTTTTCTTCTTGATTTGTCCTTCTATCTTGAGAGTTTGAGGAGTGGTAATTCCCGCCAGTGCATTACACGATATGGTCGGATTCAATTCTTCCTCTTCTAGGGTTGGTTCCTGGTGTATATCCTCTTCTTGTTCATTTTCTTCTTCCTCTTCACAATCTATGTAAAATAATTTCTTCTCAGCACACTTATGACCTTTAGTGTATTTTCTATCACAATTGTAGAAAATCCCTTTTGCTCTTTTTTCTTCCAATTTTTGTGGTGTCAACCTTGTAGGTTGTGGAAATCTAGGCGTAGCAACACTTCCTTCTTTATAGAATTGAGTGGTAGGCTTCCTTGTCGCCATAATTTTACATTCAACTTTTCTTGCCAACCCGAATGCCTTCTCCAATGAATCAGGTTCCAAAACGCGAACTTCATGTTGGATGTTATCCTTTAAAGTGCCTATGAAGAGATCAATCCTGTGTTCCTCTGGAATATCAGTTACCCTTATATTCAATTTTTGGAAGTCCTCAATGTGCTGCCCCACTAAACCCTTTTGTTTGAGATTTATCAATTGGCTAAATAAAGTGTTGCTCTTTGTATCGTCATAATGTGCTATCATTTCCTCCATAAAAATTGACCAAGTGACAATTTTTTTACGGGAGCAAAGCCATCGATACCATACAAATGTATTTTGTTCTAAATGTAGAGTTGCAATGCGTACCTTTTGTGTGTTTTGCACGTTATGGAGATCAAAATATTGCTCCATCTGTAGTATCCATGTTACAGGATCCTTTCCATCAAACTTCCTCATATCCATTTTTGGAATATGGTGGTTCTTCCCTCCAACATTAGAGTTTATGAAATCACGATTAACATTTATTTTGTTCTCATCATGGGTTTCCTCTACTATCTTTTCACCAATAGGAAACATTTCTTGTATCAACTTTGTCAAACCTTCCATGTCATCCATCTTAGCTTCCATTCCATTCTTCAAACCATCCATATTAGATTCCATGCATTTCTTTAAACCATCCATCTTAGTTTCCACACCTTTCTTCAAAACTTCCATGTCATTTTTTTTCACTCTTTGCAAGAGAAAAATTAGTTGCACTTGCTCTTGTAATTTTGATATGTCATGTTACCATTCTTCGTCTTCATGACTCATAGTAGAGCCTTCTAAAGGCTTAATGGGTATTGAATTATTTTTAGGGGCCATTTTAGAATCCATTATTGATATCTATTCTACAATATGCCCTTGGAATCAATTCAACTCGATTCTCCAAACAAGACTTATGAAATTCGAGAAAAAAATACACACCTTTTACTTGCTTTTGAGGAGCTCGATATTGAAATTAATTTATCTCTAGACTTGCAAATCCTAAATATCTGAAATTCGACTCTGTAGTAGTCATCTAAAGCTTCTTTCAAATACCACAGGTCTGACTTGATTTGGATTCTTCAAGGAAAAGTTATGTCCAATCTACCTCAATGACCTAATTATCGACTGGTTCAGTCAAGAAAAATTGTATGACTTGCCACCTGTCACTCTTTTCTCCTTTGGCTCTAAAATTTATAGACAAAAAACTACAGGCTGTGTTCTTCTAGTCACTTTTTACAAAATTCCAATCCGATGCTTAGAGAGAGAGAGTTATGAATATTTTCCCACGATCACCTCTTTAAGAAGAAATTCGAGAGCCTGAAAAAGACCTAACTTCCACAGATCATATCTCCTAAAATATTGCGAACCAAGCTCTGAAATTTTGCGATGATGTTCCTCAGAATTTCAGCTTCGCGCTCTAAAAAATACAACTTCTGAACCTTCGTAGAAAACATGTTATAGCACATTAATTCTGCGATGACCTTTTTAAGTGAAATTCAGGAGCCTGCAAAAAGCCCTAACTTCCACAGATCATATCTTTGAAAATATTGTGAACCAAGCTCTGAAATTTGGCGATGATGTTCCTTAGGATTTCAGCTTTGCACTCTACAAATTTTAGCTTCTGAACCTTCATAGAAAAAACGTTATAGCGAAGATTCCACGATGACCTATTTGGAGCAGCGAAACCCTAGAATCCAAAGCTCTCATACCAAATGTTGTGAAACCAGCTCCAAAAAATAGAAGAAAAGAGATATCAATGCCTTATAAATAAGCCACTTTGAGGGGGCAACCTCCAATACATTACATGAATGGACAATTCTTGGATGATACAAAATTACAAAACCTCCTTTCTGTATATAGGAGTCCATGGGGCCACCTTGTAATCCTAGTGGGGCCACAATGTAATCCTAGCCGACCTAACAATAATAATTTAAGGGCATAAAAATAACAATATGGGGGTTACAGGGGTACAATAATAACAATAAGGGGGTTACACTAACAACAATAAGGGACTATACTAGTAATATAGGGAGCTAACATAGCACATGATCGGGAGCCTTGGTTGGAAAGAGCCAACATAAATTTGGAGGCTAAATTGAAGAAGGAAAATTAGAATCTTGATCTCCAAAGAAGGATGACTAAGCATTATTCCTGGAGAAACCAAGTTGCAAGGGCTAAACTAAAAAAGGCCCAAACCAAGATCCAAGCACTAAAAGAGGAAAAATGCCAAGATAACCTTGGAATTTTGGCACAAGATTCTCTACAGGTCTCTCAAAAACCTTGAAGCACACATCCACCAAATTTGAGAGAATTTTGACAATTTTTGGTTTTTTGTGAATTTGGAGGCCTATAAGCGCAACACCCCTGGCGCTACGCTTTTTCCTCAGACATCCTCAGAGAGATAAATTTACATTTTTGGATTTCTCATGCCTAGCACACTATGCTCACCAAATTTTAGAGCATTTGGAGGATTTTTGACCCCTCCAAAGGTCAAAACACACCTCAATTTCTACCTTTTTGCCTCATTTTCAGGCTTGGCGCTGCGCTCAGAGAAGTTTGGGGAATTTGGATATTTGGACCAGTTACAAGCGCTCAATCAGAAAACCAAAGGTATATTTGGAAGGTAGACTCAGCAATATTTCCAACGGGCCATCACGGAGCAAGATCTGACGTCGAGAAGGTCACCAAAACTTGTCTACAAGTGAACCTATTTTCTGCCCGGGAAGGTGCTCTGCGTTGAGACCAAATTGGGCAGTTTTGGCCAAAAGTCAACAAAACACACTCTTTCTTTGAAAAATGATATTTTAATGCTTTTTGAGGAAAATCACTCTAAAATTAGGTGCTAGGAGTTATTTTTGCATTTATTTCATGGGATATTTTGTGCCTTGGGCCTTGCATGGTCTCTTGGGAGTTAATGACATTTCTGAGTGATTTTGACATTTTCCAACCCTATCTAGGGTTTTTTCCCTCCTTTGCTAAATAAATAGAGCATGAGTGCTTCATTTTGAATTTTGGAATTTGATGACTCTTTGGAGCAATACATATTTTTTTTTGGAGATTGGAGAAGAAATTGGTGTTGTGGAGTTTTTGAATGACCTGTCTTGATTGGTGATGGAGAAGGCTGATTGCAGGATCCCTGAGCTTGGTTAATGGTGATGTGATTCTATTCAGTTATTGTTTTATTATGTATAATTGTGTTTCATACTTCTAAATTGCAGTAAGACAAAGGATTTAGACTAATAAATGTTTTCAAAGGCACCTTAGCTCTGTTTGTTCTTCACTACCTCTATGTTTTCCTCTGCTGGACCTTTTTAGAGAATTCTTCATTGCCCTGCTTGTTTGATGTCTCTAAACACTGTTCTTAAGGTCTCTCTCCAAAGTACCATTGTCTAGGTTTTCTAAAGAGGTTATGTTTTGATCATACCCTTTGTCCATGCTTGAATAATTGTTTTGGAGATATTCATAGCTATGATCAATGATGTTTAGGCACTCCCTCTTATTTGATTAAAGTTATATGTGTATCTTGAATGTTTTCTAACCTTGAAGGTGAAATCATTAGAAGTTAAATGAGTTTCTTGCCTTCTATAGTTCATTGGATTGTATGTCTGAAATGCTTATTTTCTTAAGTTGAATCAAAGAGTTATTGGTGTGCCCTGTCTATTGATTTATTCTTCATGCTAAATAGTGTTGAGGTATTTCCTTGTTTCTTAAGTACATGATAAAGGATTCTTAATTGCCCTTTGTCCTACTTAGTTCAAAAAAACCTTGAGAATCCATTTGACCAATGCTAGATTTGCCCTGTGATCCACCCTGATTTACTATTGAAACTTTCTATGACTTTTATTGACTCCATAGCCCAATGATTTGAATATTTCATCACTCTATCTATTCTACTTGATCATCTTACCCAACCAAAAAAAAAAAAAACCCTACACTTAACAACTAGTCCAAAATCAAAACCCTAGAAGCAAACAAGTTCACATCCTTTGCACAAATAGAGAGAGCCCTCTTTGAGTCCAGGAAGGCTAGGTCCTAGGACTCCAAAGACTGGGCTGATGTTACCCTGTGCATTTGATCTCACCAATCTAAAAAATCACGAGAACCTAACACCAACTAATCCTAATAATCCTTTTTATTAATGAGGCCTCTATTTTCTTCATTTTACATTATTTTCCTTCATTTTCCTCCTCACATGCAACCTATGACCTTTCACCTCCCTTTTCTCCCGTTTTTCATTATTTTCATAAATAAAAGACAATTAATGCCTCTTTCCTTTCCAAATCCTTTTGATTTTCCTTTTGCAATTTCCTTTAGCCATAATAAACTAATGAACACCTGTTAGGATTTTTTTCCCACCATTTAGCTTGGAATATGTGTCCCATCACCGTGGTCTTATATATTTTACATGAATTTTCACCATGGATTTTACAAGTACTAGGATTAGGCAAGGGAAACCACAACATCGTTAAAAAATCACTCTCAATATTGATGAGTGACCAAGAAAAAAAGAAGAAGTGGGACCTAGTCAAGGAAATATTGAATATGTTACCTCTCCTAAGGCCAAAACCAAGCCACTTGTGATACCTATGGTAAG
This sequence comes from Pinus albicaulis, assembly GCA_034641835.2. NCBI lineage: Eukaryota > Viridiplantae > Streptophyta > Pinopsida > Pinales > Pinaceae > Pinus > Pinus albicaulis. The sequence goes on along the minus strand of CM076572.1, from coordinate 1,247,536,885 downwards.
GCTCACCACTAGGGAAGTCACCTTTAAGAGACTCAAGACAAAAAATACCATTGGACAAGAAGAAAAAGAGGATATACAGGAGGAAACATAGTAGCTAAAGGAGAAACATGGGCTACTATAGGAGAAATAGAGGTTGCTACAGGAGAAACAAGAGATCCTACAGGAGCATAACGATATTCTACAAGAATGAGAAGCCACCTCAAGAAAGGATGAAAAAGGTCTCCAAGACCTACATGACTGTGATCCACAGTATAATCTAGAATTCTAATACAAATTTGTTGAGAGAGGTAGGATTATACCCAAGAAATTCATTATCCCACTCTTCTTTGAGTTATAGAGTTAAAGAGGAAGAAAACAAAGATGGATGCAAATTTTCAAATCCAAAAAATGTAGAATATGTCAGTCTCAGGGAATAAAATATCAATGAAATGGGAAAGGAATTAAGTGCCCTAAAACTAACGGTGTCAACCATGAGGGAGAAGCTACAGGAAGAGAACACAAGGCTAAAATAACAACTACAAGAAAAGGAAACACAAATTGCTACTATGGAAAGTCTATCTATGGAAGCCATACAATGAAGGAAACCATAAAAATCCTATGTTATTTTCCTCAAGGAGAAGTGGCTGCAATTCCATATAAAGACACTAACACAATATGGGTCTTTTACTTTCCAAGAATAGATGCAATTCATTGAGTGTTGCAAAAAGGTAAGTATGGAGGATAGGGAAAAATAGATAAGTTTTATATGCACAATATGATCCTAAAAGATCTAAATTTTTGGGACCCTAATTCAATATTCGAAGACAGGAATTGAAGAAGTAAAGAAGGTGATGACAAAGGAAGAAAAGGAGCCCTTATACATCAGAGCAGAATTGGTATTCCTTACAACTTTCATCAGCAATCATTATCTCATCTCCTTTGATTATGATTTAGCACCTAAGTAGATAGAAACCCAAGAGTAATCCATTCTACATTTTTAGTACACTATTATGATGTTAGGAGCAAACATTTTACAATCTTTTCAAAGAAGGTGGCACACCTTGCCTCGCTAATTCTAAATTAGAGAGTATCACTCTCCATAAAGGCTAAAAATTACCTTGGAAAGAACCCAATTGTACAAAAATATCATGCAAAGGTTGAAGATCAAATGTATAGGACTCAAAATTAGTCCTTCGTTACTTTTGGGATTACAATAAGGAAGAAACCAAGAAGAGGACTAAAAGGTATGGAAAAAGATAGAGACAATTGTAGGTTTCTATCCACCAGAAGGCACACCATTTGAGGTGCTTTGGGATATCAGCGAGGCCACCAACACCATGAATTATATTCATATGGATGGATGAGTTGCTTAAAATATGAGAAACACCTTCAACATGGGGGTGATGATGGGTCCCATTAGTAGGTATATTTTGAATTTCATTATGTTATCCTCTAGCCCTTAAAACTATCCTCTTCTCACATTAATTCACATTTTTAGTCATAATATTGATAAGAATAAAAGGTGTTTATCATATTGTGTGGCCTAATGTGATAATATTGTATGAAAAAGAAGAATCTTTTAGGCATTTACTATGAGACGGCTTGATGGAGACAACCGAGAGAGAATATAGGGGGCTTTTCAACCTCCTTAACTCTCTAACTCAGCTTGGGATCACATGATCCTCACTCATGGATCAAATTCACTAACAACCAATGAGATCCAATTACATGTGAAGATCAAGGAGGACGAGTTCCACAATTCTCGAGATCTTAGAGGGAATCACTCCTCTTTTCAAGGGAGCTTCCATGAGCTACCTTTTTGTATAAATAAACCATCTCAAATGCTCATTAGGATTCAGTTTTTTGTTGCAGCTAGGAGTAGCTATTGTGAGCCTAGTGCTTGAAATTTTCATTCTTATCTTTCATGATGTATGAGACTATTATTTTCTGTTAATGAGAAGTTAACTATTTATCTGCATATAAGTTAGTTTTGGAGGGCTGAAACCCTTGGGTTTGGTACCAACCCATAGGATTTAGTCCATCTCTTGTATCTCTTTCTTGTTCTTGTTTCAGATTATTGCAATTATTTCCTTATTTTAGTGTATGTTATATTATAAAAAATTGTGATTGCAAGATTTCCTATCACCTCTCATGTGGGAATCATGATTGGAAATATTTACAATCTTAATCCAAAAATATTTGTTCATGATTTCTTGGAAATGGATAGATGTTACTTGTGATCCTTTTGCATGCTTATTATCTGAAAATTAGGAGTTAGTTTAGTGACCAGAGTAGTGTTATGGATAATTTATTCACTGTGTTGTTGGTCACTTCATGCATGTATTTGGTTAGCTATAGGGATTGTGTTGATATGCAGGGGTGGGCATACCTTCCAAAATTCACCTATAATTTTAAATCCTCCTCCAAGGCACCTCATGCTACCTCCAACCTCTATCTCCAAATTAACTCTATTACGGAAAATAAATGACACCATGGACATCAAATTTGGTACAAGATGCACCCCTGAGGGGTACTAGACTTGACCAAGGGGCTTCCACAATGTTCATTCATCACATTCTACCTTAATCCACCTTCCTCCATACCTAAGACACTATTTCCATCCTTAAAACTCTCGCGGACCCCCTCCTATAGCAAAATAGGGCCTCCTGTAGCAATATAGGCCCTCTTGTAGCACCTCCTATAGCAACCTTGTAGTAGTGTTCTTTTTAACCAATTTTTCTCTCCACTTTGAACCTAACCAGGTTAATTTGAATAATGGTCCCAAACTTGTGATTTGATGATTAAGGAAGACTCTAAGACCATTCCAACCTCATCCTTTCCTAACTTTTACCATCAGATAGAAAATCAAAGTTAGAATTATTATATTTATTCATAGGCATGTTAAGAATTAGATTCCTTATTTTCAAGAAAATGTAAAGTAGATCAATGATGCATAAAAATAGGTTATGAATTTGATTAAATGTGCAAAGTAGAGTAACATTATTTACTTCTGCAAGTAGATTGGCCCTTTCTCTTTCATGTAATGTCAATTAGCATTTGCATTTGAATGAATGAGATCTTCACTTTTATAGTTAAAATCAGGTTCAATTATTCTTTCATAATAAGTTTTCACTATAGTTAGTTGGAGGAATGATCTCTAAAAACCTTGATATGATTTCATGAGTGAGGGTAACATGAGTAGAACCTAACCTACTGTGTATATAACATTTCCACCTATGAGTTTTTACGAACCCCAGGTTGACAATTTGAGTTGTGAATCCCTTGGGGGTTGAAACATGCTTGGTGCAATACCAGGGATCATCACAATGGCCACTAAAATAATTTGTTTTATGTGCTCTTTGTTTGAGAGATGAAGTTAGGTGCAGGATTGAGTCAGCTGTAAATTAGTTTATTTAGTCATTTTAGTTGTGTTATTTGTATGTTCTTTTTCTTAGGTACATTTTTTGAAATTTGATCCCTTTCGACATTGGTTAGATCCATGATTAAAATAGATTTATACTTATAGAAATGAAATTATTGTTGGGATACCAGCTAAAATTATTGTTATACATTTAATTCATTAGGATTATGGTCAGGAACTAGATTCACTGGAAAGGAGAATTCAACTATTTACAAATGTCTTATATACTCATCATTTAAAATAATAATTCCATAATATGTTTATCATCATAATAAAATACGACAACCCATTTTGGTCTTGTAGGTATACATCATAGTTATTTTCATTTATTGATTCATTTAATGCGTGTCTTTTCACTTTTCGATTCTTTCCCTCATAACAATCACATTTTGCTGATTTGTTCTACTTTAATTCGTTGAGGTAAATTTCATTATGTTTTGTTGTTGCATCACATACATTTTGGTCATTCATGTCATATCTTAAGGATTTTTGTCCTAATCCTTATTACTTTCTAAATCGATCCTCGATTTTTTCAAGTTGTCTTATTTAATGTCTAACTATCGAGTTTACTTCTGCTATCTTAAATTGTTCTATAAGTATAGAGTATCGATGCGCAATTTTTCATTTTTTATTTATAATTTATTTAGTTTGTCTCCTTGTCTTCTTCATCCCAACCTTCTGTGTCCAAATTCCATCAGTATCCTCTTGTTTAGTTTCTCCATAGTCATCAATCTTCTACCATGATTTTCCCTACCAAGAAAATTGTTCCTTTTGACTTATCTAATAAATGTATTGATCCAATGGATGATATAATAGGGAAGTATGAGAAGGAAACTCTAGTTGACAATGATTTGTTAGACCCTGCTCTATTTCCAACCCTCCATCCTGAAGTCTACATGGATACTACCTCAACTCCATCAAGAGAACCCATTTAAGTAACTAAACCATATTTCATGCCATTACAGAGGTATACTATTATGAAGTTATGAGATTTTATTTTGTTTAGAACCACATGAGATATTGTGAGATGCACCAAGTTTCTTATCAGTTGTATACATGGTGGCTCTCTTTGATTGGACAACGAGTACCTAATTTACATACATGATATTCCTATGCTTACTATCCTATCAATGGATGACGAAGATGTTTCAACAACATTCCAGGGCTCCTCAAAGCACGAAAAAAATACTGTCAATGAAAAATTATATGATAAATATGGAATTCGGTGTAAGGTTCCAAGAGTTGTTATCGACCTCATTAATTATGAGAGGATCAAGTATTCTTGATATATAATAGCAAAGAAGGTGGAATGAGACTATAAAAATGGGAATGTATCCCAGATACTATCTCAGTAGTAAAATTTTATGTTCACGGCACATTTTTGAATTAATGCATGTTTCTATGGGATGAGCTCTTTACCGCATGCAAATAATTCCATAAGAGGGAAGCCTATTTTATTTATGGGTACCTAGTAACGGCTATTGTGATGATCAAGTAGTGTGATTTGGAGGGTAAAAATTTGACTGATAATCTAGATGGTGAAGCCCTCACTCACGTATTCTCCATGGCAAGCTCATACCGATTCTGCAAATTTCACTCACAATGAAAACAATTTCGAGGACTAGTATAGTAAAATTATGAATGATAAAATATCCATCAGAATCCCTTTATTCATATTGGATAATTATTTCTATCAGATGAGGTTTGACATCATCCACAAAAGTAATTATGTTAGGCCAAATATTTTCAGAAAAGAGACACTGAAGATGAGGCCACTACCATATTATATGAGTGAAGTGTTTCAAAAGGAAGTCATGTCTTGGATAAGAATTTAGTGTACCTTTTCATAGATAATTTATTCCATTGACGTTATGAAGCCACGCAGTCTATATTTTGATGCTCTTTCATCATCCAAGAAACTATTGAGTGCACTTGAGTATGATTTTCATCCCATGATGAAGCAACTTCAACAATGGTTATCTTATGCCAATGCCACTATCTGTAGTGTCGAATATTTAGTAAGTATGGTTTTCAAGCTTCTGTGGTTATCGTTTATTGAAGAAATATCTATATTATCCACAGTGTTATAAAACAATGGTCGACATTTTGAATGCCAACGAGGATCCATCTTCAGGACAAGATGTTGAATGAAGAATGAAATAAGGACAAAAGATCAAGGTTTTGATATTGACAACTAGAAAATAAGAGCCGACAAGAACTAACTAATTAATATTCTATTTATTTATTTAATAAATTTTATTTTAATAAATTTTAATAAATTTTAATAGTTTATATAATATCATTTATTCAATATTGTCGCGACTACTACTCTTCTTGTTTCTATTCCATACCATGGTAGAACTTTCAAGCCTATAACCCTTCCTTTGGTTTCTCTACGCCCATTATCTTCAATTCTTGTTACCACTTCCGATGTTGATCCCACTATTTCCATAAATTTTGATCCCTTTTTATTTTTTTCAAAAGCCTTAGCTTCTATTCCATCTACAGATTCTAGTCCTTTTACCAACTCTTCATCTACCATAGATATTTTTGACAATGATCGTGAATATCCTCTTAAATCCACCACCATCGTTGAAGAACATGTTGTTATCTCACCCACTACATTTCCTCTACATAACCCTTCTTCATCACCAAAAACCACTATGCCCTTTGATACCATTTCTGATCATCCTTCTCATTAATATAACAATGAAGACACTATTGAAAATGTGGATGGGATGAAGGTTGTAAACGGATTAAAAAATACAAGGGAACATGAACACTATTAGGTCACGAAAAAGGTATGTTTCACCCTTACCCTTATGATTAGCTTGATTTATTATTAAATTTCATGTGTTTACATTCATTTTGGGAGAAAATCTCGAAGAATCGATTATAAAAAAAGGGTAAAACTAATTATCAATAAATTATGTAATTATGAGGGAAAAAGACTAACTTCCATTGTTTTTAGTTGCAGGAAATCGAAACTGATTAACCATTGTTCAAATGATGGAACAACACCATCCAGGAAAAGGAAAATGATCTAATTTTTGTTTATACAAGCTAGCGACATTCAAGGAGGGTCTCGCTCATTCTATAGCACAAACTGTTAGACAACTGCGAAATCCTCAGGATCTCCTGATCCTGAGGATTCACCTTTATCTGTTCTATTTCTATGTAAAGATATAAAGTATCAATAGATGGAGTAGAACGGGAGGTGGATTATTTGTATGTTGTAATTATATTTTATTTGCATTCCTTCTGAGCAAGAAGCTTTTCATGCTTAGTGATGTTGTACATTGACTGTTAAATTTAATGAAAGAGATATTGGCTTTTCCATAATCGTATTCTGAAGATCATCTAATCGAGACACCTGGAGACTCTGAGCCTAGTCGATGGGAGATCTACTAATGTCTTGTGTTATATTCTCATTTCACTATTTTATAATTAATCATTTCTGTGTTTTATAGAATTCATAATTGATTCGAGTTTCATCACCATCAAGTGGTTTGCATCTTATTGATTTAAATTCCTAATTTTTTTCATTTTCTTCATGAATGTTATTTCTTGCAAGTTATTTGAATAATTAGATTTCAATTCATTCTGAGTGAGCTTGTTGGTTGATCAGCCATTGAGAATTTCAATTGCAGAACGTGACTGTGTTACTTTCTATTCAGTTACTGCAATATTCCCTACCTGATTAATAGATTGTTGTAGTTGTTAATAGATTGATGTATATGTTAGTTTGTAATTCTGGTTCATTGTGAATGCCTTTAAGTTTGAATTTCCATATTCTTTCATACAATAGATTAGAATTAAGTTGAATTGATTGGTTGAATTTATTTAATGATTTCTTTTATCACTTTCACTGAACTTCAAGAATTAGATTTTAATTCTGCAACGATTTCAACTTAATAACCTCTAGTTTCACTTGCACAAACTGTGTTGAGCACTCTTGAAATAAACAAACTTACCCTGGGTTGATGATTAATGTAGGCATTAGGATTGCCCTTAAATAGACATCTTAGTGAGCCAAAATTTTGGCGACGTTGCTGGGAAGAGTGTTTTCAAGTGATGTTTTTATTTTTCTTTTACTGAAAGAAGAATTGGGTATTAAAAACAAAAGCTAAGAACCTGCATAACGGTAATCAAAACGCTTTCCCATTGTCCTACTTTTCAACAAAAATATAGAGGTTAAATTTTGATAGTTCTTTTATGAATGACTAAAAAGAAAAATATAGAAATAAATTTGAATCCCCCATCCAAATCCACAAAACCCAAGGGACCGGTGACCCTTGGAAGAACAACGTTCATAGATGAAATCATAAGTAAATATGAATCTCATGCATCTGTAGGACCCAATTTTTTTTATAAAAAGTGTCCTACTATAATCCCTTGAGCAGAAGGCTCACCATCTGCATATTACACTGAGATCCATAACGAAACGAAAGAGTTAGGAAAAAGCTTTCATATAACAGAACATATACATCCTGACCCTTTGGAAGAGGGAAATTCTTGTAATTTGCAAGAAGGAGAGGGAGAAACTAGTGGTGCCGTCGAAACGAATTGGAAATCTCCAGAGCTTGAATCTCCTAAATCTTGGTTGAAGAAGAAATGCCTGACATCCCAGACCATGGAAGTACTATAAGACCTTTTCCAAAACTATCTTCTAGTCCAATCGAGATTAGTTTCCCAGACGAGGAAATCCCTGAAATTTATTGGCACATCTTCGATCATATGGCGCAAAATCAACCCCAAAAATCAACATTGGAGTACCCCATTGTTGACCCAGTCGCTAATTCCCCTATGAAAGCCATTCCCTTACAGAACACCCCTACCTTCCATGGATTAACTTTGGAATATCGAGATGTTTTCCTGTTTGAATTCAATGTTTTGTTTAGGGGATACAATTACACCACCCACCCTCAAAATCTAAAACTCTTACCCTCTACATTGAAGGGGGAAGCTTTGCATTGGTTTATGGGGCTCCATGGAGGGAAAATTAACAACTAGGATCAAATGAAAAACTCTTTCCTTACTAAGTACCAAGATTACTCCAGGACTAGACAATTAAAATATGAAATCTTCAACATGACTGCAAGAGATAATGAAACATTAGAAGAATATGTTGAACGATTCCAATAAAATTTACAAAGGTCCCCCTGTACTGCATTGTCTAAAGATGTATTAAAAGTAACAATGATAAAAGGAATGAAAGATGATTGAATAGAAAAATTAAATGTAATGGGGAAAGGAGACATATATCATGAAAGTTATGACGATATTATTTCATTGTGTGTCAGGTGATTTAGAGGAAGCACACACATGAGACCAGCAGGACGGGATTCAGCTGCCATAAATAATAGAACTTGAGGCAGTAGCATAACACGAACAGAGATCGGAAATCTCTTGGAAGGCTTCAAGATCGATATCTTGGGGACACTCACAACACAATTAGACGTCCTGCAACCCAAGCAGAAGCAAGCATTAGCAGAAAAAAACTTGGCTATATTCTGCCCATGATGTCGAAAGAAGCACAACCAATGAGAATGCCCATTGGAGATGGTCCAAACATACGCCATATGTACTAAATGCAAGGCCACTGAAAAATGCCCGTTACTTCCAGGGTTGAAAGAAATCTTCAAAGAAACAGAATATGAAACATAACCTGTGTATTTAATGAATCAATGTCGATAGTGGCAAGCCCAAACTACTGGTATGTCACAAGACCCATCTCACTTCTTTCCTTCTTCGCATTTTAATCAACAACAAAACCCTAGGGTAGCATGGAAAAATCAACCAAATTTTTCTACTTGGCCATCTCAACCATTCTCCATGAACCCTTGGCCAACTCAATCCTTTCCAAGAAATGATTGGCCAAATTCTTTTTTCTCTCCTCCATTTTGGCAGAACAATCCATATTAATCCTAGCGGCCTGCCTCTACCTCACAAAACACCAATTGGTCTCAAAACTAGAAGTGACCCTTGGGAATAACCAATTCACCTATGGGGATGAGTCCCCAAACTCAACCCACATTACCAACTCCATATCCAATACCTCAGAATTCTCAACCTCTGATACGCCCTCAAATTCTAGCTCAAGCGAACCTGAATTCCAACAATAGACCATTGCAGTTGATCCAAATCATTGAAAATCCAAACCTCAAAGTCGAGAAAAAAGAATACAATGAACTTAGGTTGAGATCTGGATGCGTTATTAGCCTGGGGGAAGTCACAGATCCACAACAAGACAAATCAGAACCCCCAACTGAAATTTATCTATCAACAGTAATCTATATAGAAATAAGACAGGAAGAAGGTACAAATGAACAAGAAGACTCTGGGAAACTTGTTAGTGCTTCTCCCCGGTTCCCCGAAAGATTAGCGATACCTAAACCAATTGTCTATCTAGATTTTTATCTTGTGGGGGAACTTAAAAATATTTTCATTAAAATTCCTCTCCTCCAGACCATTCAAGGCATCCCTATCTATGCTAATACAATTAAAGAGCTATCCACAAGAAAACCTGTGAGGAAAAGAACAAATTTGCCAACTGTCCATGGCATAGGAATATTTTCTGATTTATTATTGGGAATGGAGACACCTATAAAGTATGAAGATCCAGGGAGTCCTATAGTCACAGCCCAAATCTATGGTTGATCTTTCCCAAACACGCTAGCCAACTTGGGCGCAACCATTAATATTTTGAGTGCATAAACTTATGAAAATCTTGGCATTACCACTTTAGAACCAACCTCCACCTTGCTGGAACTCACTGATCGATCAGTTGTCAAACCAAAAGGAACTTTGCAAGGCATCATGGTTTACCATTTATGTTGATTCATGGGAGTACCTGGTAGATTTTCTAGTAATAAATCCAAAAAGCTGACTGGATTTTGGGTCGACCTTGGTTGGCCACAACCAATGCTTACATAGGCTATCGTACAGGAAACATGGCTATTGCTAAAGGGGAGGCTATAAAAAATATTTTTCTATATCCCCCGGCCAAACCAAGTCTTCCCATTGTAAAAATTCAAAAAAACCTGCCAACATACCTGGAAGAAAAGATTTGTTCACCACTCACAGTAGCCGAAGCACTTGAATTCAAAAATTAGACTGAAGATGACATAATTAAGAATTTTATTAATCAACCAGCTACTGCAGAAAATGAAAAGTGCCAAATGTTAAAATCAATCCTTGATAATGAGGCACATGAGGACCCTTTGAGTGATAATAATGACCAACACATACCCACAACTTCCATTCATAGTAGAAAACCTATTGAAATAGAACCAGGAAAAGTTTTAAACATCAATGAAAATTTGAACGATGACCAACAAGAGAAGCTCATTAATTTTTTACAAAAATACAAAGGGGCCTTTGCTTGGGATTATTCAGACATGAAAGGCATAGATCCCTAGCTTTGTACCCATCATATTTACACCTAAAAGGATAGTCGTCCCATCAGGCAACCTCAACGAAGATTTAACGCACACCTTAAAGATATTGTGAAGGAGGAATTACAGAAGTTGCTAGATGTGAACTTCATTTATCCTATTTCAGACAGTAAATGGGTCTCTCCGCTGGTACTTTTCCCTAAGAAAAATGGAAAGTGGAAAATCTGTCTGGATTACAAGGAATTGAACAAAGCCGTGCAAAAGGACCACTTCCCTCTTTCGTTTATTGATCAGGTCCTTGATACATTGGAAGGGAAACAAGTCTTCTCATTTCTTGATGGTTTCAGCGGATATAATCAGATTCAAATTGCTCTTGAAGACCAAGAAAAAACCACGTTCACCTGCCCATGGGGTACGTTTGCTTACAGAGTGTTACCCTTCGGCTTACGCAACGCCCCAGACACATTCCAGAGGGCTATACTCAACATTTTCGTTGATCTGATAAATGAAGGTCTTGAAGTTTATATGGATGAATTCACCCCATATGGGGACGATTTTGAACAAGCACTGTAGACATTGGAAAAAGTGTTGGAACAATGTATCACCACCAAGTTATGTTTGATTAAAGAAAAGTGTCACATGATGATGACAAAAGGCGTGATCCTAGGACACTATGTTTCTGCAGCTAGAATGCAGGTAGATCCGACAAAGATATAGGTAATTCTTTTACTATCCACACCCTATACTTAGACATAGGTATGCAGTTTCCTCAGGTATGCACGATATTACTATAGGTTCATAAATAATTTTTCACAAACTGTTGCGCCTCTATATGCTTTAACTAGAAATTTTGAATTCAAATGGTCTGACAAGCGTGACATTTCTTTTACAGATTTAAAGAGGTTAGTCTAGACTACACCAGTATTGCGTGGTCCCAATTGGGAAATACCATTTCATATTTCATCAGATGCATCAAACACAACGATAGGAGCTGTTCTCGATCAAGAAGAAGATAAAAAGCCCTATGCTATTTACTATATCAACAAAAATCTCACCCCTGCTAAGCTAAATTATACAATCATAGAAAAGGAATTCTTAGCTGTCATATATGCCATATATAAATTTAGAAATTATATAACTGGATATCAAGTATTTCTGTATACTGATCATTATGCCATTAGGTACATAGCTAACAAACCAATTACAAATGGGAGAGTGAATCGTTGGTTGTTACTTTTGCAGGAGTTTGATATCACTATTAAAGATCGTCCAGGAAAGGGGAACTCATTCGTAGATTTTCTATCATGGGTCCCAAAGGTAAATGATCTGCTAGAAGTAGAGGACTAGTTTCCTGATGAACACCTATTTTTTATAGCAGTGAAAGTGCCGTGGTATGCGGGCGTAGCCAATTACCTTGCAGTAGGAAAACTGGCTAGACATTTAACAACAAAAGAAAGGAAGCTGATTGTCCAACATAGTGCTTGATTTTCTTGGATTGGTGGGTATCTCTTCCACACAGGAACTGATGTTCACATACGCAGATGCATCTGGGAAGATGAAATTTTTGACATCCTAAGGGTCTGCCATGATGAACCTTGCAGTGGACAATTTGCAGACCATAGAACCGGGTACAAGGTATTACAAATGGGCTATTATTGGCCCACTATTTGTAAGGATGCTAAGAAATATGTGCAAGCCTGTATAACTGCCAAAGAATGGGCCACCTCGGTCAATCTGATGAAATTCCCCTACAACCACAATTGGTGATAGAACCTTCTGAAAGGTGGGCACTCGATTTTGTTGGTCCATTCAATCGACCCTCAAACCAGAAAGCTTACATACGGGTTTCCACAGATTACATAACGAAATGGGTTGAAACAATAGCATTGCTGAGAGCCATAGAAGAAATGGCCATTAATTTTCTTTTTGAAATATTTGTGCGATATGGCTTACCCAGAGATGCGATAACAAACGAAGGGGCGCAATACACTGGACATAAGATTACCACTACTCTACAAAACCACCACATCGTGCATAGAATCACTTCTCCATATCACCCTTAGGCGAACGGGCTGGTCGAAAGTACCAATAAATTCTTTAAAGCAATTTTGACTAAAATAGTCTCGAGACATCGATGGGACTGGGCTACCAGACTACTAGAGGCCTTGTGGGCTTACCACACAACTTGGTGAAATACTACCAGATATTCTCTGTACCAAACTTGTATTCGACACGAAACCCATTTTTCCCATTGAATTTGAAATAAAGACTCTCAGAACAACACAAGTAGTTGGACTGGACTTTACGAAGGCCTAAATAAAAATACTTTAGCAGGTAAATGAACTAGATGAAGCCCGATTACTTGCTTTATAATGTACAACAATTTTTCATCAGCAACAGGCTAAGTGGCATGAAAACCTGATCAAGAAAAAGACATTCCAGGAAGGAGTCTGGGCACTCTTCTACCACTCCAGATTTCAAGACTTCCTAGGTAAACTGCAGACAAGATGGCTCGGCCCATATGAGATTCAAGAAGTGCATAAAAATGGCACTCTCACTTTGACCACCATAGATGGGTTTGGTTCTTCTTTCTGAGAAAACATACATTGGGTACGTCTTTATCATAAACCACTCACAAAGGAGTCTTTCTATCAACAGGTACGTGACAACCCTGCCATGAAAATCTTAGCTATAGGGAGTAATGACTCGGAAACTTTACCTTCGTAAAAGTCCACTCCTTTCAGTTTTGTAAAGAATGTATATATTGTCTTGCATTTGATTGTGATTTACGCTTTGGTAAGTGTTTTTGTTCAATCAAATTAACAACCAATTTTTTTTTTCTTTTCTATTTTTTTGTTGTTCAAACGATTGAACAATTAATGTTCAATAGATTGAACAACCGCTATTTGGTCAAATGAAAAACGGATTTTATTTTTGTGTGTTTTTGTTGTTCAAATGATTGAAAATTTGTTGTTCAATCGATGGAACAGCTGTTGTTCGGTCAAATGAACAACAAGTTTTTTTTTGTATGTTTTTTTTGTTCAAACAATTGAACAACTGTTGTTCAATCGACTGAACATCTGATGTTCTATCAAATGAACATCGCATTTTATTTTTGTGTGATTTTTCTGTTCAAATGATTGAACAACTACTGATCAATCAATTGAACAACCACTGTTCAGTCAAATGAACAACAAATTTTATTTTTGGTGTGTTTTTGTTGTTCAAACAATTGAAAAACTGTTGTTCAATCGACTGAAAAATGGTTGTTCGGTCAAATGAACAACGGATTTTATTTTTGTGTGTTTTTGATGTTCAAATGATTGAACAACTGCTGTTCAATTTACTGAACAACCGTTGTTCAGTAAAATGAACAAGGGGTTTTATTTTGTGTGTTTTTGTTGTTCAAATGATTGAACAACTATTATTTAATCGATTGAACAGTTTTTGTTCAGTCAAATGAACAACAAATTTTATTTTTGTTCTGTTTTTGCTATTCAAATGATTGAACAACTACTGTTCAATCGATTGAACAACTGCTATTCGGTCAAATGAACAATGGATTTTATTTTTGTGTGTTTTTTTTGTTCAAATGATTGAACAGCTATTGTTCAATTGAATGAACAACCATGCTTTTTATAATAAATAGATGTCTAAATGAATTTTTTCTAATTTTATGGCCATATAACCATTTTTTTATGCACTTTCTCTTGAAAATTATTGTGTGAATGGGGAATGAGCATCTAAGAAGGAGAAATACAATGATATTAATAACAATTATGACTTTTTTTTTTATACCTTTGATGGGTATCTTTATTTCCATACATTGATATGATCTAAACTATGTAATGGTTTGTTGGATATCTTTTCTTTAGAGATATTATGAAAATAATTCATTATCTTAATACCATGCTGGTTTATCTTTTTACACTATCAATAGTTGATCTTTTAGGGTAGGGTCACTTAGGAATAAATGTATAAATTGTATTGGCATTTCTTTTCACTCCTCACACCATCCCTATGAGCCTCCCTCTATTTATGATTCAAAATATACAAATATGAAAATAATATACAAATATTTTAGAAAGGATAGGGGGTCTCATCACAAGCCAACCTACCATGATCATAAGGAGATAAAAAGTAACATTCCCACAATGGCCACCACACCAGGGAAATGACCTTCTAGCTAAAAAAAAAAAGAAACTGCCTGAAGGATAGGAGGTCTCATCACGAGGCAGCCTGATTACTTTTCGAAATCCTAGTGAATGACATTGTGGCTATCTGGTTACCAAGCCAGCATGGTGGTATTTATATAAGAGAAAATGAATTATCTAAGTATTAAATAAAGGATTCTGGCTCATTTTTTGGTTAAAAAGAAACCCTGTCGAGGCTATGGACACCTGCTGGTAGCAATGGCTCTTCTTGTGGCATTAGAGTTTCATGTTGAACAGGAAATCATTTTATGTTCAATCATTCTTACTAGCCCATTCCCAAAGGAGAATTGAGAATAGGGTTATCTTTATAAAAACCAGTATGCATGGTAAAACTATATATGAATTAACTTAATTATCTCTGATCACTTATTTCCAGCAGCTGTTACCATCCTTTACATATCAGGTTCTGTCACGATTTTCCATCAAAGCAAAAAAAAAATCCTTTTCATAATAATTAATTCTCCGTTTTTCCTTTTTTAATAATTTCCACACCATGCTCATGATTTGAGCTGATTTGATCAATTTCCGCTGCATTATACGTCACTTGATTATTATTTTAAATGCATTAAATGATCCTCAACATCTTTCTCTTTTTATGCGCTCTATGGACACCCTTCTCTCATTGGAGTGGGAAAAGGTGTACATAGGTATACATGATGAGAAAGAATGCGAACTAATAATCAAAATTTGTCGAAGCCTGCCAATTTGAGAAATAAATATAATTGCATTTACACCCTTTTTTAATAGTTTCAAAGTATTTTCATACAGTATTTGTGCTCTTCTAAAATTATGCAATCGTGAGCAGTGCATGAAAAAGTAGAATTAAGCCTCTAAGACACAATAGTCATGGGTAGAAGATCTGTCTGCAACGAGCCCAAAATAATCAATATTACAGAACAAGCTCATGCTATACTGCAGAATTATGGTTGACTCTCATATTTGGAAAAATTATAGGTGTTCCACACAGAGATAACATTGGAATTTCTGCAAAACCTGCAAAATGGACACACAACTATGGAAGGAAGAGACATAACAGTATCAGAAACTGTAATAGCTGAGGTTTTTGGACTTTCGACAGAAGGAAAAAAGTGGACTGACAAGCACATTCTGTTACATGAAGCAATTACAGTATTCCAAGATCCAGATGAGAATTTGGTACGCAAAGGAAAGGGGATTCACCCTGCAACTTTGAAAAAACCATGGAAGGAACTGGAAATCATTGTTCAGAAGTATATTACATGTGACAGTCGCCAAGACGTGGTAAAACCCCTGCAAATCAAACTTCTAGCCATACTTAAGCAAAAAATTTGAGTTAATTTGTCATTTTTCTTTAATTCTTTGTTGCGTGACATATGTAGTCAGGTTAGGAGGGCTAAAACTCCACACAAAGTTATTATCCATCATGGTCTGATAATGTTGATCGTCTCTCATGGATTAAATGAGAATCAATTAACTTGGGACAACTTTGTAAACCCTCTCCTAACCCCATTAGAAGAAAACCCAAACAATAGAGAAATTGACTAGCCAAGAAGGGAAATATCAATTCCAAGGAAAGCTAGAGGAAAAAGGAATCATCCCTTGGCCTCGGGTTCAGTGAAATGAAGGCACTCTGAGCAATTAAGTTCACGACAAAAACTTCAACCTTTGGCCGATGAGGCAGGACCATCTCATTCACCTCCCCTAAGCACATAAGAGGGAATCCTACAGGAGTATGAGGAGGAAATGGCCAGAGTGCTGGAAAGTATGAGTGCATTTCATGAAGAAATAAACCCCTCCAAGAATTTTGAGGGACTGAGTGATCCTATAGACCAGAATGTTTCTGATGGTAGTTTTGGTCACACTCATATTTTACCATATGAGTAGGAAATTAAAAATTCAGGGGATTCAACACCCTGTGGTGGTGAATATGTGGAGGAAGGAAACTCTGCGGGAAGAACTCGTGAGTCCGAAAACTAGTCAGGTGATACCATCCCATTAGAAAAAGTATTGATATAGGCACAATTCCCATGGTGCATGAAGAAAACACCACCCTATTTGACCCAAGTACCGATATAGACACAATTCCCATGGTGCCTGGACAAAATTTCATCCCATTGGATCAAAATACTGATATAGGCACAAATCCTTCAGTGCCTAAAGAAAATACTATTTTACCAGATCATGGCTTAGAAATTGGTACAAATCCCTTTGTTCATGAAGAAAGTACTATTCCCTCTTCTACTAGAAACCATACAAAGAAAAGTAATTCAGCAGGGGCTAAGTTGAGGAAATTGCGCACGAAGTACAAAAAGTTGAAAAGAACAGTCAAGGAATTAAGGGAATGATTAAAAGAGGAAAATAAGGCTTGGAAGCCTAAGAAAGAAACAGACACCGATGAGACTCAGACAGAAGTAGAGACACACACTACTAAAACCAAAACAGAATTAGAAACACATACATTGGGAACTCAGATAGAATGGGAGACACAGACAGATGAAACACCTTTTTATACTCCTTTGGTAAAAGAAGCCGTTATTTCAAGACTTCAAGACACATTGAAACATAGAAAACAAGAATGGGATAACTATAAGAAGGAAGTGGTGCCACTATAGGTACATCGGGAGTTGCTGGAAAAAATCAAGAAGGTTACTGCAACTGAAGATGAGACTTTTTCCAACTTTAGAAGTGAACAAGAAAAGGTAAAGAAATCTCAAGCTTGAATTGAAGAAGCAAAAAAGAAAACAAACACTGTTTTCTCAATTTACTCAGATGTCCTGTCTTGTAGATCACCTGCTACTAATTATATTCTATTCTTATTAGAAAGATATATGTTATTGAAATTAAAGACCATTAGAGCAGGGAAACACACCGAGTTTAAGACTACTGCAGAATTTGTTCAGTGTTGTGGGGAACAGAATGAGAAAGTTCAACGCCTCTTGTGTGAAATATATATGCACAACTTCTTTTTGGAGGATGAAAGAGACAATAATACAAGTCCCTTTATAGGATACATCTAGTTTCAGGAATTCATCTCTTTTATTGATAATCAAATCAAGTGGGCTAAATCTTACAATGTTTTTCAGAAAACAGAACATGGTCTAGATCTCCGGGTTAGAGGGGAACCCATTAAACCTATGTATCTCTTCACTCAACACAAAATATTTATGAAACAGGAAGGGGTTATAGCCAAATTGGGCCCACTCTACAAGGATATTGTACAATCTGGGAGAGAACAATTTCAGGAGATCAGAGAAGATGCCTTGTTAGCAGCTAAGCAAATATTGTAGGCATCCACCAACAGTGTTAATAATCGAGAGCCTTTTAATTATAGAAAATTTAAAGCAGTTGCTGTTAGATTTTTCACATACAGTAACATCATTTTATGCATGGTTCCTACCTCGATAGGGTGCCGATATAGGTGTCCTATCATATGGTACCCTCCTAGAGGCTACCACCATAATTATGAGCATCCAGAGGGTCATGAAAATCGGGATTTTTCAAGAATTAAACAGAAACATGGTTTTAGACTGTATAAGAAGGAAGTCTACCCTACCTATTCTTTGACATTGTTACACCTCAATCATCTCATTGCATGAGGACATGCAATAAGGTAAGCTGGGGAGTATGTTGTGTCACGAAAAAGGTATGGTTTACCCTTATGACTAACTTGATTTATTATTAAATTTCATCTGTTTACCTTCATTTTGGGAGTAAATATTGAAGAATAAATTATAAGCAAAGGGTAAAACTAATTATCAATAAATTATTTAATTATGAGGGAAAAACACTAGCTACAGTTGTTTTAGGTGCAGGAAAATGAAACTGATTAACCATTGTTCAAACGATGCAACAACACCAGCTAGGAAAAGGAAAACGATCTCGTTTCTATTTATACAAGCCAGTGACAATCAAGGAGAGCCTCGCTCATTCTATAGCACAAACTGTTAGACAACTGCAAAATCCTCAAGATCTGCTGATCTTGAGGATTCACCATTATCCATTCTATTTCTATGTAAATATATAAAAGATAAATATATGGAGTAGAACAAGAGGTGGATTATCCATATGTTGTAATTATATTTCATTTTCATTCCTTCTTTGAGTGTTAAATTTAATTAAAGAGATATTGGCTTTTACATAATCGTATTCTAAAGATAATCTAGTAGACACTTCTGGAGACTTTGGGCCCAGTCGCTTGGAGATCTACTATTTTCTTGTGTTATATTCTCATTTCACTGTTTTATAATTAATCATTTCCATGTTTTATAGAATTCATAATTAATTCGAGGTTCTTCAGCATCGAGTGGTTTTCATCTTATTGATTTAAATTCTTAAATTTTTTAATTTTATTCATGAATGTTATTTCTTGAAAATTATTTGAATAATTAGATTGTGGTTCATTATGAGTGAGCTTGTTGGTTGATCAACCATTGAGAATTTCAATTGCAGAATGTGACTGTGTTACTTGATGTTCAGCTACTGCAATATTCCCTGCTTGATTAATAGATTGTTGTAGTTGTTAATAGATTGATGTATATGTTAGTCTGCAATTCTGGTTCATTGTGAATGCCTTTAAGTTTTCATTTCCATCTGCTTTCATAGAACATATTAGAAGTTAGTTTAATTAATTGGTTGAATTTATTAAATGATTTCTTTTATCGCTTTGACTTAACTTCAAGAATTATATTTTACTTCTACAACGATTTTTACTTAATAACCTCTAGTTTCACTTGCACAAACTATGTTGAGCACTCTTGAAATAAACAGACTTACCCTGGGTTGATGATTAATGTAGGCATTAGGATTTCCCTTAAATATACATCTTAGTGAGCCAACAAACACATTCTGGAAATAGTTTCTATGTTGCACGCACAACCATAGTCTGAGTCATAACCATTTACAAGTGTCACTTTCTCTCTAGTGGAGCTTTTAACTCTTGTTCGCGATCCAAACTATTGCAAATAAATTTTTCATTTGTGTTCCCATACACTTGAAATTATTTCATTAGTTTATTCTGACATGGTTTCTAAAGTTCTAGAAAATCTACAACAATAACATGATATTGCACCAGAGACATCACCATAAGGAAACTATGAAAAATTGGTTACGAGTGGCCAACCCCTACAGGAAATATTTCCCCCTCTTAACAACCTTTTCACTTCAGATATTTAGTATTGGTCATTACAATAGCTCTTTTAGATTATCATAGCATTGTCATTATAGTTGGAGAGTTAGTTGATTATTGTTGATTCTAAGTATAATGAATTTTTCATCATGCATGATCAGCAATAACAAAAAATTATCAATGTTATCGAAGAGCGTGATCAATTGCATCTACTGAAAGAGAAACTAGAAAAAACAAGTTGAAGATATTAGTGCCAAAATTCAATAAATGTGGCTAATAGTTTTGGAGTATGCCTCTACTGCATTGGAAGAAATTTCTCCTTATGATCCTATACACTGTCTTATATATATTGAGACTTATTTTACAAATCTAGTTTATGAAAATAAGGATTTGTGTAGTACCATTGTCAAGCTATGAAATTCCATTTCTAACCCTACAGAGCAGTTCTGGTAGTAGATTAGTCAAACCATTGAACAAGTATCTACTTTGTGTGATACCCTTCAATAGTGTATTGAGGATTCATAGGTGATATTTTGTCAAGGATAGGATTGGCTAGGAGTACTTTCTAAACATAATTAGCCTCTATATCAGCTACTAGATAGGAGAAAATAATTAATGGATCAAGCTCTTGCAACACAAAAGCTGTAGCAACAACAATACATCTTTGATTAAGTCGAAGAAATTAACAAGGATATTCATCAATTAGAGAAGAAATCACACTAGGCTAAGAATATTCTTTGATATCTTGAGCCTCCAACCAAAGCCAAATACATGAAACTTTGTAAGCTCAATTTTGGAGCAAATACTTAGTGGAAAAGTTTGCTTGCTTCACACCCTGATAAGCCAACTAAAGAGATTATAACCTAATTTAGTAAAAAGGAGACTACTTTTCCTACTGCATGGAAAGACAAAATTGATGTTTACAATTGTTTTAAGACTCAATTTTTGTAAAATTTTCTAGTGTGGGATCCTTCATTTGGAGGAGAAGCACCGATACAAGGTCATAGTGTATTGGCATGAGTTTATCAACCAAAGGGAGGAAAAATCATGTAATAAAAGGATTGAATCTAGGTAGATTCAATAGAATATGGTCGGGTTCTATTGGGTCCTTCATTTTTGTTAGCAATTTTTATCATTTTTTATGAAAATGAGACATAGAGATAAGAAGCACAAGAAGAAAAAAATGGTCAAACATGCTAGAAAGTGGGACCAGAAAGTATAAAGTAACAAGTGATGAAAATGGATAGCTAAGTTGGAACTCACCGAGGCTACAAAAGAAGGATCAAGATGCTGATTTTGAAGGAAGCAAGTGGAAAGTGGACTAAGAAGTTATTTTTTGTCAAGTTGGCTACGTCAGACCAAATAAACCATATTAAAAACATCTATATAGCCACATAGATCAAGCTGCAACCATATGACCAAGAATAAGGCCAACATGCTTCTAAAATGAGAGATGAAATATATTTATGTATTTTGTTGTAATAATGTCGTCTAATCTAGTTTTGAAGAAGCTTGAAGTATATATTTCATAGTTTTCGAAGATATATGTTGTAATGGCTCGACTCTCTGAAGTATAATATAAATGATTTTATTGAGGGAATATATTTACATGTATCTTGTGTTTAAATGTGTTTGAGTTATGTTTCTCTTTTAAATAATTTTAAGGTTCTTTGCTACTTTTTCATCTATATATTTACTTCATTTTTCTTAAATGTCCTTATGAATACCCTTGAATGAATCTAAGTTTTATCAATGAATTAAATGAGGGAATGAATGTCAATACTATCTAAATCCTTAAAAAATCACTTAAATATAACAACATGCCTTGGATGAGACCTTCTTCCCTTGCGAAATATTAAAAATGTTGGCGTTACACTAGACTACGACATACTCCTTTGCTGGCACCCTGGAATTGAACCCTTGGTCATAAAAATAAAACTTATCCACCAACACATGTTTATTGTGGAAATTTTTCCTTCACACTTTTAATGGGGAGATATGTCCAAGATAGAATTTGAGACGACCACTACTTCTCCCCAAAATTTTATTTGATACATGTTTTTCCTTCAACATGCTTCTAACCATATTCAAGATAATTATGTTCTACCTTTCCAGTACACAATTTTACTGCAATGCATATGGTGCTATGAACTATATTTTGAGACCATGATGATTACAAAATTTATGATTTTTTAAAATTGTACTCACCTCCTCCATTCTCAACCATTCCTTCAATTCTCGAAACTTTCCAAAATATTCACATTTCTTTGTGAGGAAATATACTCAGGTTTGTATACAATAATAATCTATGAAAGTTAGAAGCTAGTAACTTCCTGTGAGTGGCTAAGTCTACATTGGACCAGATAGACTTGTATGAACCAACTCCAAAGGTTCCTTTACTATATAAGGCACTCCCTTAGAAAAATTGTCTATATGTTGCTTCGCTAGAATGCAAATTTTTCATCAATCAATTGGTTCTAGAGTCGAAGGAAACCCCTCAACCATATTTGCTTCTTAAAATAGGCTAAGGCGACCAAAAAGAAGGTGATTAAACCTAAAATATCATAACCATAAATCATTGAAGAAAGTGTACTTTGAGAAAATCAGTTATCATGTCTATTATAAGTCTTGGAAAGAGGATAAATATTATTTTTTGTCGTCTTTACTTTTGAAATTAACATGTTATTATAAGGCTTATCATATATGAAATAATTATCTCCTTTAAGGATTACATTATACACTTTTGAAGTAATTTGGACAATACTAAAAATATTATGTTTCAAGCCTGGAGCATAGTACACATTTAGTGTGTGATTTGTTTTACCATGTTTGATGAAGATGATAACCATTCCTTTTACTATAACTTTTCGAATATTATTTGACACCAAATTGACTTAAATTCTTATTGAGTCACATATATTTACAATTATGCCTCTATTTCCTATCATATGTTTACTACAACTACTATCTATATGTCATATATCATTAAATAACTATTGAGTAACACTACATGTAAGGAATAAAGTTTCTTCATTGTTCTGAAAAGAATAGTTTGCATCTTGTTTGTTAAGATGGAGTTTCTTCTTTTTACATTCATCTTCATGATGAACCAATTCATTATGATAAAGGTTATTTGATTTTTCTTTTTCATAAATCTCATTATTTCCCTACCCCTTGAACTATGAGGATATTGATTTGATTGCATTTCTTGTTCTAACCATATCTATGATTATTTCTTTTGTTCTTCCTTCCTTTTCTTCTTGATCTTGATCATCCTCTATATGTTCAGATAGAAACGTTCTATTTGAATGTGTTTTTCAACATTCTTGTTTATTTGAGATTCAGGTGATAGCGAGGATACCAATATCCAATCTACTAATGTTTTTCACAAGTCTTTAGAGTCTTCAATAGTTTCAACCACTATATTAAGCGTCTTAGGAAAGCTTCTTAGAAAATTCTCTACAACTTTCTAATCTTAAAGCTATTGACTATTCATTATTATATAATTGACAATGTTTATGACTTAAGTCATATATTGGTCTTCAAGCTCTCTTTCATCTTCAAAATCTCAAAATATATCCTTAGGTTTGAAACTTCTCTGTCTTCACCTTTGTAATGCCCTAATAACATTCTGAATGACAAACAAATAAACCAGATGTAAACACTCTTAAAATAACTCACAAAAAATAACACACAACATAATAGAGTTGAGGCTTTGCAACTTAAAGTGACATTTTTAATTGCTTGAGTGTACATGATTAAATACACCCAGAAACATTAATAATAGATATGATAGCATTAGTTCACACATGCATGACTAACTATTTTTGAAATTAAACTTTATGTAATGTGCCAAAAACCACAAACTAACTCAAATTGTACTTAATGTGACTTATTAGATTCTAATAGTTTAGGTCAATGATTTTTAAAAAAATCCTGAATCTTGTCTTTGGTTTGTCTTCAATGCTTGAAGTATTGTTGTATTAAACAACACCCCCCATTAATTTTTACTCATAATAATAACAAGGATCATTTATTTTAATAAGTACATTGTATCACCTTGAACAAGCCTCAGGATCTTAGTTTTTCCATTTTTCATAATAAAATTAACCTATAAAGAACCATTGCATCTGATTAGGTGCTAAAAATTATGCAAAAAAGTGAAAGTTGTCACAATGGTATAAAACCTGAATGACCGCGTATATCTCATCATTCTGAATCCGACACAACTCATTTCGCGGAAAATCGACACCGTATGCTCCTAGAAACGCGTTCTATATACTTTCATAAACAGGTAAATTTTTCAAAAATGGCAGTTGACAAGGAAAAAATTGGGCCAGTGGCAGGCTGCCACGTCACCCCTTTTGGTTGGTCGAAATGTAATTTTTTTTATCCTATCAAGCTTTTCTACTTGCCCATTTTTCATTGGGTGCTGGTTGGTTCAATTTCATTGGTTGGGATGGTGGCCAACCACATGTTACCACGTGGCCCAATCGGAGGCCGCCAAGTGGCAACAAGGGGGCCACCAAAATTTTGTTAAGTCTAAACTACATTTCCATGGGATTCGATGCCAAGACCTCCCACATAATAGTGCCATGCATTACCAACCACTCTACCTTATCTCTTGTTAAAATAAATGAATTAAACTATATTAAAATGTTATATGAGAGGACTATGAGGTAAGGGGCCATGGCTTAGCCCACCCCCCCCACCCGCAAAAAAAAAAAAAAAAAAACCCACTATACGACCAATGTGGGGAATCAAGGGCGCAAAATTATGGTGAAATTGTTTAAATTTAAAAATTATTTTTTGACCACCGAAAAGTTTGTATTAATAAATGCACCTTGTTTTTTATTAAAAAAAAAAATAATTCAAACCATATCATATGGTTAAAAATGTAAATTTATGGCGTTAGTGGACAAACTAACAAATCAAAAATTTCACCCGAAATTTTGTGAAATTGTAACTCCATAAGAAAAATTTAGGGAAATTTTGTAGGACCAATACGGATTTTGGGGAATTTGTGGAGTAGTTAGTGCCAAAACTTGGGTAAGCCATAAATTGATCTGTTTTTGGCCAAATTCGATGCAAAAAGAGGCGACATAGGAATTTTTGGGCATTCTGGAGTTGATGGAACTAGTTTCAGATCTGTTTAAGCATTGTAAACACATGTAATCACACTTTTGATACTAGAAGAGGGCCAAGCCATTGGAAGTTGGACCAAGGAGACATAGCTCAAGCGAGGTGAACTCCTTCATCATGTGCTATTGTGTTATTTTTTATGGTGATGTTAATGTCTGTTAGATACCGATGTTCAATGTTTTTTTTTCATGTTAATTTTCTCATGAAATTAACATAAAAACACAAGCAAACTCATATTAAGCATGAAATTAACCTCATAATCATCAAGCACTTTGTTTATATTATAAATTAGATCTTAGCACAACAAAAATAACATTTCCATTCAGATCAAATTGGTATCAGAGCACTAGGTTTATTTGTGCAAGGATGATTAATTTGTTTTCCAAGTGTTTAAATTCTTACAAGGTTGAAGCTCAAGAGAGGAGAAGGAAATCTTGTGGGTGTAGGTTCTCTAGTTGGAGCATGGAGAAGAAGGGCATAGTTACCACAATTTCCACCACAAGATTCACCTCCAGTTTTAGTAGAAGCTTCAGTAAGAATGTCTTATGAAGAGAGGAACACAAGGTTGGAGGGTGAAATATCCAGGCCTCCAAGAGGAGTGGGTTATCTATGAGGAGGAGGTAATGGAAATGGTGATAAGCCACCATCTACTGCACCCTCATCCTCACCACCATCTTCACCTTCATATTCATCCTCTTCCACTACTATAACCCTTACTCATACTCATAGTAATACCTCAAAAGGAATTGGTAACCAACCCTTGTTAAAACTTGATATTAAATTTGAGCTGCCTATGTATAATGGTGAAATGAATGCAGAGAAGCTTTATAATTGGGTTTTTCAGTTGGAGGTCTATTGCAGAATTCAAAACCTTCAAGATGATGATACAAAGATTCATCTAGCTTCCTTGGGACTGGAGGGTGCAACACTAGTATGGTGGGAAGCCAAAACACAAGACCATATTAAAAAACATGGTAAGATCTCACTCTCTTGGTTTAATTTAATTACTGAAATTAAAAGAAAATTTTACCCTCTAGCATATATGCAAAAGTACATCATAAATTGGAAGAACTTTAGACAACTTAAGGGTCAAAGCGTGTAAGATTACACCCAATAATTTAGAAAATGATCTCTTATGTTAGGTGCTGATTTGCATTCACAAGACACATTGCTGAAGTATATAGGGGGTTTACATAGCTACCTAAGGCATACTATCCTTATGTTCAATCCCACTAGTCTAGATGAGGTATGTGTGCAAGCGACTCACCTTGAGGCAAGAGGGAAAAATATTCCAGAGATGGGAAAAAGAAGCCATCTAAGGGTGGAGAGAAAGGAAAGGGTTTCAAAGGAAAAGAAAAGAAAAATGCATCTGTTAAGAAGGAAGGAGATAAAATGAAATGCAAACATTATTCCAAGGAGGGTCACGATGAAGACCATTGTTGGAAGCTCCATTCGAAGATGAAGCCAAAAAAAAACAACAACAAAGGGAAGGAAAAGACAACTGCAATCACTTAAGAGGATTTTGGGTCCGATTCCAATGATGAAACTAAAATCACAACCATGGGGGTAAAAGGTA
The DNA here is from genome assembly GCA_034641835.2 of Pinus albicaulis. Lineage (NCBI taxonomy): Eukaryota > Viridiplantae > Streptophyta > Pinopsida > Pinales > Pinaceae > Pinus > Pinus albicaulis. The sequence goes on along the minus strand of CM076572.1, from coordinate 1,247,510,052 downwards.
AGAACTCCAGCACTAGCACTTCAATTTTTTAAACTAGTACCTCAAATGATGAAACTAGAATTGAAATGTTTCATGTGAGGGTTGTCTCAGAACATACAAAAATTGACACACTATTCGATAGTGGGTCTCAAGAAAACTTGATATTTGAAGACTTCGTCAAGGAACTTAATCCTTAAACCATACCTCATACCAAGCCATATCCATTTGGTTGGATATGAAAGGACACCAATTTAAAGGTTACAAGAAAGTGTATTTTCTGGTTTGCAATCACAACAAACTTCAATGACTAAGTGGAATTAGATGTGGTACCGCTTAACATTTTAGGGATTGTTTTGGGAAGTCCTTACCTCTATGATGGAAAAGAAATCTTTTATCGCCATGAAAAAAAGTACCACATGTTCAAAGATGATGTGGAGTACATTGTGGGATCCCATCGCAAGAAATTAAATATATCATTAGTTAATCTATAAAAAATGAAAAGGCTAGTCAATTCAAGTAGAAATTTAGTGATTCTTATGATCAAAACCAATGTTGATGATGATTATGAAGCATTAGATGGTTGTAATACAAGTTTCAATTCTGATTTGGTTGATGTAATTAACCATAATTATAAGGTGTTTCAGGATGTGAAGTGATTGCCTCTCAAGAAGAATGGAATCCCACTTGAAAATCATTTTCAGCAAGAATGTTCTCTTTGTGACATTGGCATGCATCGGATGTCAAAAATGAAAAGTGCCAACATACCAAAGAAAGGCCAAAATTTGTTGAATAATGGAATCACTCGACCATCTCTTCCACCATGCAGTGCACCTATGGTTTTGGTGCCCAAGGAGAATGGAAATCATTTTATTGTGAGGGACAAAAGGAGTGGATTTCATCAAAGACAAGTTGACACACAAGATTTCATCACAGTATTTGTCCTGATGATGGGTCTTGTTCTAGACCCGAAACGTTGACACAAAAATGTTCACTGTGGAGATTCCGAACCCAGAAACTCAAAACTCTCACCACAGAAATCTAAAATCTACAAAAAGACAAGTTGTTGAAGGAGGTATGTGGAAGATGACATTTAACATCAAACAAAGTTTTTTTTAATGGCTTATTATGTTCTATGGTCTTTTCCATATTCCCAATACTTTCATGCATATGAATAATGATGAATTGGAGCCATTTCTAGATGTGATAGTCCACTTGTATGACATTGTAAATTTTAGAAAATATCATTATCAACATGTCATGTATAAGAGAAAAATACTTGATGTCATAGGCCATGAAAATTTGTTTTCGAAGATGTCAAAGTATGAGGTCGGTAAAAATTCTTTGATGTACCTGGGATATAATGTTCGAGGAGGTAAGTTGAAGTTATAACTCTCCAAGTTTGACACCATTGTGGATTGGTTAACACCCAAGATGGTCATCTCGATAAGAGGTTTTTTGGGAGCAACGCAATGTTGGAGGATAATTTTTGTTAATATTTCTTCTGTTGTAGCTCCCTGGCATGCATTGACATGTGTGCAAAAGGTATTCCAGTTGGGAGGAAAACAACAAGAGGCATGTGATGCTTCGAAGCAAAAGATCATTTCAAATCTTTTATTTTCTCTTTTAAACTTGAAGAGGTCATTTGAGATTCATGTTTATGCAAGTGAATTTTACATTTCATTTCATTTAGAAAATTTTAATGGTGCAATGATTAAGTTGTAGCGATTAGGAACTTTCATTTGATGGGTGTTTGTCAACAATTACACTTGGTCAAAAGGTATAAGTGACAAGTTTGTTGATATTCCTTCTAGGCCTGTTATTTGTGTAACTATTTTACAAAAGCATAATTTTGTTTTACATGGAAGTTATGTTCAGCAATATGCATACTTTCAAGATGTACATTCAAGCTTGAGTCCAGTAAACCAAGTAGTGGAATTTTTTTACCATTTGCATAGTAATTTGTTGTGTCATCTTCGTAAGAAGGATGTTGCTTTTGATGGTGACATGGAAAAACCTAAGAATTTCAGTGAACGAATATAAATGATACAACAAATAGTGAAAGATAATTTTGAAAAGAGTGAAGGAAAGTACAGGTATTGTATCGATCGCAACCACCAAGTCCACAATGGAGTTTAGCGTCACATTTGTAAGGAGAGACTTCAAATTCAAGAACAAGAAGAGAATGTCAAGATTCCATATTTTGAAGATTTTTCTTTAGAATTCCTTAATGAGCTTCAACAAGATGCCATTTTTGATAGAAGAACAAAGTCTTCAAGATGAGGGAATGTTGGTTACCTTCGAGTGAAGCTCAAGGAAAAAAATTCGTCAAGTGCCAAATGGATCGAGATTGGAAAGGTGAGGCGGTTGTACCCTCATCTACTTGACAGTTTAAAGTGATATTTTGGGGTCCAAAATATTCCAGTGGGGAGGCATGATCAGGTGCTCAAAATTATGCCAAAATATTAAAGTTGTCGAAATTGTGTGGAACCTAAACGACCGAGTATATCTCATTGTTCTGAATCCGGTGAAAATCATTTCGCAGAAAATCGACACTGTATGCTCCCAAAATTTTGTTCTGTCCTCTTTCCTGAAAAGGTAAATTTTTCAAAAATGGTAGTTGACAGGGAAAAAATTTGTGCTAGTGGCAAGCTACCACGTGGCCTCTTTTGGTTGGTCAAAATGTAGGTTTTTTAGCCTGTCAGGCTTCACCAGTTGTCCATTTTTCATTGGGTGCTGGTTGGTTGAATTTCATTGGTTATGATGTTGGCCAACCACATGCTGCCATGTTTCCCAACTGGAGGACACCACGTGGCAACACGGGGGCCACCGAAAATTGGTTTAAGTATGAAAAACACCTGTGTGGGATTTGATGCCTGGACCTCCCACATAACAACACCATGCATTACCAACCACTCTAACTTATCACTTGTTAAACTATTTCTATTAAACTATATTAAAGTGTGATATGGACAAAATATGGGGTAAGGGGCCAGGGCTTAGCCCCATCCCCCCCAACAAAACCACCATACAACCATTATGGGAAACAAGGGCACATAATTATGGTGTAATTGTTTAAGTTTAAAAATTAATTTTTGACCACAAAAAATTTCGTATTAATAAATGCACCATGTTTTTTATTAAAACAAAAAATTTAATTCAAACCATATCATATAGTTAAAAGCGTGGATTTATGGCATTAGTGGACAAACTAAAGGACCGACAATTTCGCCTGAAATTTAGCAAAATTTTCACTCCATTAGAGAAATTCAGGGAAAATTTGTAGGACCTACCCGAAGTTTGGGGAATTTGTGGAGCAGTTAGTGCCAAAACTTGGGGTAGCCATAACTTGATCATTATTTTACCAAATTCGATACAGAAGGAGGCTACACATGCATTTTTGGGCATTTTGGAGTTGATGGAAAAGGTTTTAGAGCTATTTGAGCATTGCAAACACATGTAATCACACTTTTGAGCATAATAGAAGAGGGCCAAGCCATTGGACGTGGGACCAATGAGTTGTAGCCCATGCAGGGTGAACTCCTTCATCATGTGCTATTGTGTTATTGTTTATGGTATTGTTCATGTCTCTTAGATGTTGTTGTTGAGTGTTTTGTTTATGTTGATTTGCTCATGAAATTCACATAAAAACACATACAAACTCATATTAAACTTGCAATTAACCTCATAATCATCAAGCAATTTGTTTATATTCTGAATTGGATCTTAGCACGACAAAACTAATATTCCCATTCAGATCAAAATCTTTGACTTAAATCTTCAAAACAATAGAAAAAGTGCCTTTTCACAAAGTTTATTGGGGTACCTTAGAACCCTAGAACCTCGTAGTTCATATCTAATTCAATTATAAAAACTTACAAGAACACGAGTTCTTGGGTTCCACGTCATCTCTTTTTTAGAAACACTCCCACATTTTTATTTTCACACCGAAATACCTTTATAAGGAGAAGGCTCCACTTTCACTGCTTTACTTTATCAAGCCCAACTCCCTAGAATAACTGTAACATTTGTTTTTAATTTGTCATTTTTGAAACCATTCGGGCTTCTGAGTATCTGGGTTCCACATAACCGTATTAAGGTTGGCCCACATTTTTTATTATTCCTCTTTTTAGGTCAAGTTTAAAAATACATCGCCACTCTCCTTTTAAATCACACCAACCCAGAATCTTGTAGCATTCGAAATTCTAATTAAAAACACTTACTGGTATCCAAGCCTCTTGGAATCTCCTTCTCCTATTCCAGATCCTTATTTTATTTCTTTACGGGATTTTCCCCTCCGATATTTCACTCTACATATACTTCTCTACTACCTTAGAACCTCAGATCCCCAAAAATTTTAGCAAATATTAATCAAAGTTTTTACTGGATTTCCACTCCCATGGTATGATGTGGCATCTATCACATGGCCTCTCGCATCCTTCTTTTCCAATCAACTAAATGCCTTCATTCATGAGATTCTGTGCTACTATATTTATGGATAAGATTTAGCTTATTTAACAAAAATTAAAATTTTGTTTTACCATTCAGTTTTATTATTTCTCTACAATATCTTTGTGTTGTGGTAAAACACAACCCCCCATTTTTGACTTATGCACTTCAAATAAGGGGACCCTTTCCACAAAAATTTTGGCTAAACATATTTTAATATTTTGATTAAGTTAATTATTTTCTAATTTTGTCATTTTCTTTTTTATCGAATTTCTATTTTGATTATTTCATTGAATTTGGTTTTTCATAAGCTTTCCAATGATTCTTGTTTCACTTCATTTGGTCAACCGGTTTCTAAATGGAACTCTTTTGAATTTTGATCATTTTCTCGCTTGGGCTAAAAAATGTATAAAATGTACCAATATTTCAATTTTCTTAGTTAAAATAGTCTTCATTGTAAATATTAACTTTTAGTTAATTTTTACTAATTTTTTCCATTTTTCACTAACGGTCTTACAAAATGACCCAGCTAAATTGAACACTAGAGGAAAATACGTTTCGAGATATCAGTAATATACTCTAACTTATTATTTTAAAACAAATTACCAAAACCAAAACTCCAAAATTACAAAGTGGTTGTAGTCTAAATTGTAGGATGGTTAATCCACGTGGGCCCCATTTCCCAACGCATTATTCCTTCCAAAATCCAATCTAAAAATTACAATTTCAAATGTGCGATTACAAACAATGTTGCGTTGTGATATTGCGATTTCGAAATATCTCATATCGCAAATATTTTATATTTGTTTTATTCGTTTGTATTAAAACTGCTGAAATCCAATTGCAAATTCATGTGAGGGGTTTAAAATTTTTAATATAATATTTTGGTTCACCTTATAACTCCCTCTCACCTCATGCTCACCTCACTCCCTCACGTCATCACCCTCCGTTGACTTCACCTCCACTCCTTATCTCTCCACCTTATCCTTCTATTATCACTTTGTTAATACTCCTCCCTCCTCCCTAAGCTCTTCCTTTCACGTGGATGTTTGGATTTTAATTATTTAATATATAATAAATATTATATTTTTATTATAATTTTTATATTTTTATTATAATATTTTATTATAATTTTAATATAAATAAATTATAATATTAATATAATATATTTATATTTTAAATAAATTTTAAATCATTTATTTTTATTAATTAATTTCTGTTTATAGTAAATTCAGATTAATAACATAATTGTAATTAATTAGAATTAATAAATTAATAATCATAATATAATTTAAGATTAGAATTTAATTTAAAATTTCCGAGTTTTAGCCCAAGCAACAGAAAATTTCAGATTTTTTGCAATTTTAATACACCAACTTTAGAAGCTCATAAATGGAGTTTTACTTGGCCAAATGAGATCGATGATGGCTCATTAGATAGATAAAATCATGGAGAACGTTTCCGAAGTTGTTTCATTTCCAGATTTGATCATTTATTGGGTCTAAGATTCAGCAGAAGATCATGCTCTGAATTTTTAACAAAATAAATTTTTAGAGTTTTATTTTCTGCATTTTAATTTGCCCACAACTTCTTCAAAATGTAGATCCATTCATCAATGATATCCTTGGCCAATTATATTAGCACAGAAATTAAAAGAAAGCTTATATTTCCTTTTTTAATTATTTATTTAAATATGTTTTGATTAGATTTATTTTAATTTATAGATTTTGCATTTTGATTTTATTTTTACATTTTAATTTTGTTTTGATTTGTTTTTGCAGGAAAATAATTGAAGAGATAAGAAGAATAAACTCTCAATCAATGAGAAGACTCCAACAATTGAGTAATATTTTTTGAATCAATGAAAATTGATTGAGCAAAACCACTCTTCAAACAAACTTTCTTATGAAGAAATCATTTTGTAAATATTATAAATAGCAGACTGCAAAATGTAATAGAGGCTTCTCTCCTCTGCAATTCTAGAATTCTTGATGGCACTATTTTCTAGAGGATTTAGAGGTGTAGGGTGAGAGGAGAGGAATCTCAGATCTGGATATTATTGAGGTTTTTATTTTACATTCTGAGTTATGTATAATGAACAGAATCTTGCACTACTGTAGCTCTGATTTTGAAAGCAGAAGTCAGGGCATTGTAAAATACTGTTAGAGACCGGAGTTGGAGAAATGGACTTAATAAATTGGTATTTATAATACTATTATTTTAAATGCTGGTTTCATTTTATGATAACAGGAATTTGTTAATTTACTCGCATACTTGTGCACTTCTATCAGGATGAGTAATTTGCCTCAATTTATGTTATTATTTGTCTCTACTCTTATGGGTTGAATTCTGATTTCTGAGTAACTATTTACTGAGAAATATATCTTATAAAATTGATTTATTGAATAGTGATATGTTGTGAACTATTTCTAAATGTTATTGTTTAATTATTCAAGTTACTGATTAAATGATCAATATCATTTTGAGAACTACTTCCTGAGTGTCATTGATTTATTATTTTAGTTAAGAGGTCTCTAGATAGATGTGTTTGGTATTCAAAATGTCAGTTAATTGAACTACTTCGTTAGCTTGATATTCATTTAAAACAAATATATTTAAATCTCAATTATTTAAAACATCTTGCTCTCAGTTGGGATAGATTTATATTTTCATAATTGAGATAGGATTAAAATAGTTTCTTTTGCTTGCATTTTAGTATAATATTTCATATAGATTAAATTCTACATCCTAAAAAATTCCTCTTCCCAAAGAGGAAAAACTTTAGTTGTGGCTTGGCTAAGCCCAAATTAGCTTAAGGATCACTTTATTGTCCGATCGACAAGAGAAATGATCTGATGTCTCATCCCCATTCATAGATAAAAGTCATATTTTAAGCTAGTGGAGATTGAGAGAAGGTAACTGGATGTAGTTAAACCTGTCGGAGCCATCATTCCAAATGGAAAAGGAACTGCTTTAAGGTCTAGACCGGGTGGTCATCCCCCATGTTGTTGCAGCAAATTTCGAGGCCTCAACATTTTGGCGCTAGAAGGAGGGCCTGAGACTTGTTTTCCTTTGGATTATTTGTATTCTAATATTTTATTTTTACTACAATGGCTCCTTTAAAATTTCCAATTTGGACTTGTATTTTTGGACAAGCATCTTCCAATACTCCACCAGAAATAGTAAGACACTTATCTCAGGTAAAGTTTAACGGTAAGAGAAATACTTATGCATTTGATCATACTTTACAATTCATTCAAAAATTTTCAATTTTCTTTCAATGAAATTGAAGAAGGTATTTTATGCAGAATTTTTACTCTTACATTCTTGGAAAAAGCCATAAACTGGTGTAAATCACTTCCAGTTACCTCAATCCACACTTGGGAACAATTTATTACAACCTTCCTTTGTAAATTTGATGGATATATCTATGAATATGTATGTGACTATTTTGAAGATCTACAAAGGTTTGAAAATCCATCAGGTTTCGTTTAAATTGTTTAAAATTTAAAATTGAAGATAAATCTTTGAAAAAAATTGATTAGATTGGTTTGAACATATTTTCTCTCTTCCTTCCATTCATAATCCATGTGAAATTATTTCAAGCTTTGATCAATCTTCTTCTAAATTCATTGACATAAGTGAAAATTCCAATATGGAGGTACAAACAAATGATGATGAAGAGGCCTCTATTGTGTATAATCAATTCCTTCAATTACTGTACACTTCCTACAGTGTTGATAAAGATCAAGGTGGACTTTCACATGTTAATGAATTTCAATCATAAATCTTGGAAAATTTCACTAATCAACCACAAGAAGATATTAGAAACACTCTTGAAGAAAATACCACTTTAAAATATGAAAATAAATATGAGTTAGAATCAGAAAATCAGATCATAATTCATCAATTAAAGTTTCCAATAAAACACAATCTGTTGTACAAATTTCTGAATTCTTTCATGATGAGAAAATTCCAAATCCAGATCAACAAAGAAACATTCTTCAAAAAAGCACAATTACCCAAGTAAATGATCTTCAATCTGAAATTTGCAATGAAGAAAATGCACAAGAGTTTTCAAATAGAGATATTTTCAAATGTATTGTTTAGGATTCATATTTTTCTCTTTATCTTGATAATTTTTCTAATAGTAATTTAACTTCTCTTCACATTAAAGATATTTCAGAAAACAGAGGAGCTGATCTAAATGAATTGCCAATTATTTTTTATCAAGATAGAGAATTAATTAATGATCATTATTCTGACATTAATGAACATGAGATTAATATTCCTTCTTGTTTTGATACATTGAATAAGATCGAAGGGAATTCTAATGAATGCCTTGAAGTCATTTATGATAGTTACTTTGACATTGAGGATATTGATTTGTCTTCTTTACAATTGAATCCTCATGATCAAAGTCTAATCACATATGAAAATGAAGAACAATTTAATTTAGAAATTGTTCCAAATAGTTCTCATTTTCAAGAAAATGATCATACTTATGATTTCAGCATTCAAGAAACCATTCCAATCTATGATTTATATGATGATCAAGCTCACATTCCTATTCAAAGTCATATCCTTCTCTCTAATTCACAAGTGGGTATCAACAATCATTCTAATTTCATTATTCTGCCCAATTCTTGTGAAGAGGAAATTACTTTAAGTCACTCCCAATTGTGTTGTAACAATAATTGTAACACTAGTGTAAACTATGATTCAATTTTGTTATTTTTTCAACATTTAATTTAACTTCAGATTTATTTTCTATTTTTAGTCCTATATTTTTAGATACTTTGTGTTGGCATATTGAGCTGCTCAATATTGAACACTTAATTGATGCATTACCTCAAGGGAAAAATCAAGATTCAAATTATAATTGTGAACATCAAAAGTTATTAAACTTCCAGTTTCAATTGATGTTCATTCCTTATCAATCACTTTTTACTTCTCAAGAGTAGTGAAAAAAAGAGAGTGTATTTTCACCTTATGACTAGCAAATCTAATTCAATTAATAATATTCTATTGGATTTATCACACTTCCATCCATTTTTCATTGACTCGTTTGAAAGACATTTGGAAAATTTTCCTTCATAGAAGATCGTTAATAATTTAACGCCTTGAACATAACAGTAACAAAATCACACAGGCCATTGTTTTTGAAAGATCGTTTCTACAACCTGGCCCGTCATCTTCTCTTTTAAACCTCTCCCACTCAATAATGGAAATCCATCTAGATTTCTATGATCAAATTGAAATTCAGTTGGAAATGAAATTTCAAGAGAAGGTAATGGTGAATAAGCTACTAACAATAAAGATAAATTATGCTTTCAGATTTAGTTTTCTTAGATTAATTATATTTGCATTTTTAATAATATTTGACATGTACATACATGCAAGAATTAAAATTCTTACATGGTTACATTGGAAGTATGACTATACCTAGTCATGTTTCCTTCATTAAGTTAGAAATAGGAATAGATTAATTTTCTTTTATGTTTGCATTTATTTCATTATTTCAGATTTTGAATAAAACAGGTAATGAATCCAATTTATTTTGAGCATCCCATTTCAATTATAGAAAAGAAACCTAGAGACTTTTAGAAGTTCTTGAATTATCAAATCATACTTATTTGTCAAGCCTTCAATTTTCTTGTTTTTCACAATTCATAACATTGATCATACATGAATAAATTCCATGAATTTTCTACCACTTGACAATTTTTTTATTCATAAGTAATTCTAAGAACTCATTTTTACCACTCTTGTCTTCTGATATAATTTTGGAAAAGATGCAATTTCAGAAAATTCATTACTTAACATTTTAGATTAAAATAATAAGGTAATGTTGAACTTATGCAACTTTTGAGAAACATTAGGAGAATTTTAAGATTCATAAGATAAACTTACAATCAAAATTCTTCCAGGTCTATATTTACATGTTCATCATCATCTATTGTTATTTTACTTTCAAAGGTTGTTTCTTATTTCTATTTTGTTTCATTTGCAGATCTTCATTGACTCGATTATGAAGACTCAGGATAAGCAAGCAACGAACTTTTATCAAATATGCAACATGTTCAGGGAAGTATTTTTGATTTCATTTGAAATTTGAAGGATATCTAAATATTTCTTATATTTACTGAAATCATGATAAGTCTTCATAAATTGTCGAAATAATTATATCAGATCATTATATTTCACAACTCCCTTCATAAGGAAGATCTAGTAAAATTATTTTCCAATCTATTATTCTGACAATTAATTAAAAATATTAAAGGGTTGTTTATTTTAAAGAAAAGTTAAATCACTCACTTTCTTTTTGAATTGAATACTTTAAGAAATCGTCGACCCCACATATGGCTCATCATATATTGCAATTCACATATCGAAGGTTTTGAAATGAGCAGACACCAAATATCTCTGATCTCCCGATATTCTCATTCCCTTCAATTTTCGATGATTCTTCTGTCTGATATCACATCATCCATATCACAACTATTTGTATCACAATATTCCATCAGAAGCGACTCTTAGAATTTACTGATAAAAATTGCTAATGCAATACCTTTGATGTTCTTTTTTTCTCATTCTCTCGCATATCACATTTCGCATTTCATATATCAAATAGTTGATTTCTCCAAATATTGCGATGACCACACAATTCTGGACCTGATATAAAATTTAAATCAAGTTCATAAAATTATCGCATCCATTCAATTGCAATAATGGTAGGGGCATATGTTTAAAAACTCTCGATGTCCCAGACTTGATATGAGATTAAATCCATATAATAAAATATCATGTCCATTCTCAATCGGCATATCAACACATAACAAGTTGTTTGAATTGCAATGCTAAGCTGAAGAGTAAGAGAACAATGAGGATTGTTAGATCTGAGTGAGATCAACGACGGAGTTTAAATCACACCCAACAAGGTTTTGCATATCAGCAATTTTAGTGGTTATTGTTAAGACCTCGCCTGGTAAATTATATTAGTTGCGATGTGACAAAAGAAAAGGTAAGGATATTCTGATGCGATGCTACACATATCACATATCGCATGAGATAAGTAATATGCTAAACGGTAAAAGTTGCAACGAGCAATGTGGAGTTCACTGCGATTTGTGAAATCACAAAATCGCAAAATTAAAAAAGAGTGAATTTTTGAAACCCGCGGGAAGGTAAATTATAAAATATGTGAAATGCAACCATGCGTGATTGGTCACCATTTGTGTGGGCCACAAAACCAAAGTTCCGCGCATATATTTTGATATTTTCAGTCACGTTGCATCAGCCATTTACCACATTTTCATTATCACAAGAATAATATCGGCATTTAATTTAATTCACAAGCTTTAAATCTTCCAATATGACTATTCTCTGATATCACATTCATTCCTTCGCAGTTTCCCATTGGAAATGCTCATCTCGTAACATTGTCATCACAATAATTATATCGCATTGCTAAACTCAAATGAAGCTCTATCTTCAAGATCTTTTGATGTGATAAACTTCGATATTTGAATTTCCACCATTGTCTTTTAATTATTATAAAAAATTCAATCACATATTGGCAAATTGGAAGTCACAGTTTTTAAATTATGTATGCTAAAGAATCTTGTGATGCGAAAAAATTTGCATGGCAATGTGCTGATGATTAAATTCATATTTTAAATTTTTTTTTTCTCTCCATACTTATCATATAGAGATTCAAATCCTCTTTATATACTGTTACATTATTCATGATTTTGAATCAACTTTAATACTTTAGGGCTGATATAAATTCAGAATGGAAGAATAAAAAAGAACATTCATCATTTCAACTCATAAAGAAGCACATATTCACTCTCATTTCTGATGGATTCGATTTATTTCTAATTCCTTGAACATGAAACATTGCTTTCTTTTAGTTTACTGCTTGCTTTACTTTAGATTTAATAAATAATGATTTTGAGTCAATAAAACTTCTTCATGCTTTTAATTTTAATTCAAGAAAGAAGTTAACTTGCATTGGAGAAAATCATCTTTCTCAAGCCTTCATAAACCTTTCACACCTCTACCAGATCATTTTTCAAAGTTCATTTTCTTTTTCCCTATGAGATTCATGTGAGAAGTAGTAATGATCCTCATCGAATCGGCTAGACTGGGGAGTTTCTAAACCTTTAGTCTGTTTCTTTAAGCATTGCTTTTATTAGGAAATAGTTAAGGTGCTTTTATGCAGGTTTTGCCTAGAAAAATAAAATTTACAATAGATAGAAAATTCTCATTCAACATATTATCTATCATAACTGCTATTCACTTTCTACATTTTCAGAGCCTCATTTTTTAACTCTGCAAGATAAAAAATTTTAAATCTCAACATAGGAATGAACGTACATATGCTTATTTTATTTTATAATCTTTTGTTCAGAAACTCATATAAGCAATATTGTTAGAGTTTAGCTTTTAAATTTTGTTTTTATTTCTTCATTTTTATTTTCTGATTTCTTTTCTTACTTTAGTTTAGGAATTACTTTGCTTTTGTTTTCCATTTTGATTTCATTTTCGTGAATTTTCCATGATTTATGTGAAAGGAATTTTTCTTACCTTACAGTCATTGACATACATGGGAAATCTTTTACTCTATCCATTTAAGTGAATTTCATTGATCATTAAAAGCATATCTTTATGGAACCATAATTCCATCTTGCTTTAAATTTTTTTCATAGAGGAACACACATCCTTTCTAAGTGATTGAGTTTACCTTTTAAAGGAAAGAACTGATTTGAGTTTAATACAATGAATCCCTCCCACCCCTCAACATAAAAATCCTCTGATTGATAGTTGTAGGGAAAGAATTTGGAGAAAACATTATAAAAGTACTACGTCCATTAAACATAAAATCTCTATTACCATCCCACCTCTTTCACTCAAATACATCATAAATAAAAAGCTTGCAAATGCGCTTATTAAAAGAGTGATAAAAAGAGGAAGCATTTGAAATACAAGTAAACTCGTCGGGGCTATTGACGCTCACTGGCAGTGAGACTAGGCTTGTATGGCATAAAAGATAACTTTGTTGGGGTACTCTTCAAGCTCGTTGGCAGCGAAGTGATGTCAGAGACAACCTTAAAATGGATATATGATTTGTCAAAAACTCCTATCTCTACCTTCTTCTATTTTTTCACATGAGGAAAAAAAAAAAATAAAAAAATTGGATTCATCACTTTTACTAGAGTCTGTTTTAAGTACTTATCTTTACAAAATCATATTGCTTAATCTATTCATGTGCAACCTATGGAAATGTTTTACTGTTAAACGATTTTGTGATTTCCATTATTTTTAACCTTTGGGTAAATTTAAGCTCATTATATTTAATCAGAGATAAATGGTTCTTCTCCCACATTTCGCCATTGTTGTGGTAAACACAACCCCCCATTTTTGACTTATGAACTTCAAATAATGAGGACCCTTTCTACAAATTTTTTGGCTAAGCACATTTTAAGATTTTGATGAAGTTAATTATTTTGTAATTTTGTAATTTTTCATTTTTATTGAATTTCTATTTTGATTATTTTATTGAATTTGGTTGTTCATAAGCTTTCCAACGATTCTTGTTTCACTTCATTTGGTTAATCGGTTTGTAAATGACACTCTTTTGAAGTTTGATCATTTTCTCGCTTGTGCTAAAAAATGTATAAAATGTACCATATTTCAATTTTGTTAGTTAAAATAGTCTTCATTGTAAATATGAACTTTTAGTTAATTTTTACTATTTTTTTCCATCTTTCACTAACAGTCCTACAAAATGACCCAACTAAATTGAACACTAGAGGAAAATACATTTCGGGATATTGGTAATATAATTTAACTTGTTATTTTAAAACAAATTACCAAAACCAAAACTCCAAAATTACAAAGTGGTTGTAGTCTAAATTGTAGGATGGTTAATCCACGTGGGCCCCATTTCCGAACACATCATTCCTTCCAAAATCCAATCTAAAAATTGCGATTTCAAATGTGCGATCGGAAACAATGTTGCAATGCGATATTGCGATTTCGAAATATCGCAAATCGCATATCGCAAATATTTTATATTTGTTTTATTCATTTGTATTAAAACTACCGGAATCCGATTGCAAATTCATGTGAGGAGTTTAAAATTTTTATATAAAGTTTGGGTTCACCTTATAACTCCCGCTCAGCTCATGCTCACCTCACTCACCCTCCACCTCCCTCCCTCACGTCATCACCCTCTGTTGACTTCACCTCCACTCCTTATCTCTCTACCTTATCCTTCCATTATCACTTTGTTAATACTCCTCCCTCCTCCCTAAGCTCTTCCTCTCACTTGGATGTTTGGTTTTTAATTATTTAATATATAATAGATATTATATTTTTATTATAATTTTTATATTTAATTATAAAATTTTATTATAATTTTAATATGAATTAATAACATAATTGTAATTAATTAGAATTAATAAATTAATAATAATAATCTAATTTAAGATTAGAATTTAATTTAAAAATTCTGATTTTTAGCCCAAGCAACAAAAGATTCCAGATTTCTTGCAATTTTAATACACCAACCTTAGAAGCTCATAAATGGAGTTTTACTTGGCCAAATGAGGCCCAAGACGGCTCATTAGATAGATAACATCACGGAGAAAATTTCTAAAGTTGTTTCATTTCCAGATTTGATCATTTATTGGGTCTAAAATTCAACAAAAATTCATGCTCCGAAGTTTTAACAAAATAAATTTTCTGAGTTTTATTTTCTGCATTTTAATTTGCCTACAACTTCTTCAAAATGCAGATCCATTCGTCAATGATATCCTTGGCCAATTAAATCAGCACAAAAATCAAACTTAAGCTTATACTTCCTTTTTCATTTATTTATTTAAATAAGTTTTGATTAGATTTATTTTAATTTCTAGATTTTGCATTTTGATTTTATTTTTACATTTTAATTTTGTTTTGATTTTTTTTTGCAGGAAAAAAATTGAAGAGATGAGAAGAAGAAACTCTCAATACATGAGAAGGCTCCAACAATTAAATAATATTTTTTGAATAAATGAAAATTGATTAAGCAAAACCACTCTTCAAACAAATTTTCTTATGAATAAATCCTTTTGTAAATATTATAAATAGCAGATTGCAAAATGTAATAGAGGCTTCTCTCCTCTGCAATTTTGAAATTCTTGATGACACTATTGTCTAGAGAATTTAGAGGTATAGGGTGAGAGGAGAGGAATCTCATATTTGGAGATTATTGAGGTTTTTCTTTTACATTCTGAGTTATGTATAATGAACAAAGTCTTGCACTACTGTAGCTCTAATTTTGGAAGCAGAAGTTCAGACATTGTAAAATAATGTTAGAGACCGAAGATGGAGAAATGGACTTAATAAATTGGTATTTATAATACTATTATTTTAAATGCTGGCTTCATTTTATGATAACAGGAATGTGTTAATTTACTAGCATACTTGTGCGCTTATGTCGGTATGAGTAATTTGCCTCAATTTATGTTATTATTTGTCTCTACTCTTATGGGTTGAATTCTGATTTCTGAGTAGCTATTTACTCATAAATCTGCCTTATAAAACTGATTTATTGAATAGTGATATGTTGTGAACTATTTCCGCATGTTATTGTTTAATTATTCAAGTTACTGATTAAATGATCAATATCATTTTGAGAACTACTTCGTGAGTGTTGTTGATTGATTATTTTAGTTAAGAGGTATCTAGATGGAATGTGTTTGGTATTCACAATGTCAGTTAATTGAACTACTTCATTAGCTTGATATTCATTTAAAACAAATATATTTAAATCTCAATTATTTAAAACATCTTGCTCTCAGTTGGGATAGATTTATATCTGCCTAATTGAGATAGGATTAAAATAATTTTTTTTGTTTGCATCTTAGTATAATATTGCATTTAGATTAAATTCTACATCCTAAAAAATTCCTCTTCCCAAAGAGGAAAAAATTTAGTTGTGGCTTGACTAAGCCCAAATTAGCTTAAGGATCACTTTCTTGTCCGATCGACAAGAGAAATGATCTGATGTCTCTTCCCCATTGATAGATAAAAGTCATATTTTAAGCCAATGGAGATTGAGAGAAGGTAAATGGACCTATTTAAACTAGTCAGAGCCATCATTCCAAACAGAAAAGGAATTGCTTTAAGGTCCGGACTGGGTGGTCATCACCCATGTTGTTGCAGCAAATTTCGAGGCCTCAACACTTTTTTATGTTAATATATTTGAGTTTTGATGTAAATATTTCACTCCTCTCGCAAATAATAAATGAAGAAACAAAAGGAAAATAAGAAGGAACTTGTCCAACGATCTTCTCACCCATTCAGGGAAATAGTAGATGAAAATCTACTAAGTGCAAGGTTGTTTACAGATACAATATGTATCTTGGATTGAGGGCTCTCCTCATGGGAATCCATTTACAAATATTTTTAAGATAAAGGCCCTAAGGTGACAGTGATAACAATTGTGGTCAAGGATGAAACCCCAAATTCATATACAACTGCACATGATGCAAAAACTCTTTCTTATATGTAATTGGAGCGAGGCCATGGATTTTTCCATATATGGATATGGTGAGATGGGTCATTAAAAATTTGAAAATTATTGAAAGGAAGTTACACACATAGAAATGCACCACAATTGTCTTATTCATAGCAAAATACTTTCAAATGTATCACTTTCCAAACCCACAATGCATTTACAACAAAAAGTATGTCGAGGAATTCATAAAGAATCATGGGGACCTAGTTTTTTATAAAAAATAATGGAGGAATGATTCATACAAACATAAGAAAGAGGGGGATGGTAAGTACTCTAGAAACTCACTCACCTCTCCTTTTAGTCAAGTTTCTTCCATTATTTTCATATTGTATGCCTACCCAAATGTCTTTGAATTTCCTAATAGTTGGGTTGATTTAATTTATGGGGCTTCTGAGGGTTACATGTTTTAATGGGCCACTATACTATCTAAAAAAAATTCCAAACACATTTTTGATTTCCGTACTTCCCGTAGTTTGGTTGAGAATAAAATTCCTCCATTTTACATGCCAAATTACATCATGGACTTCCTCAGTTATTCTCTTGATTTTCCAGCCATGGGATGGAAGTGAAACCTCTCTAAACCCTCACCAATTCATATTTATCACATTGTACGCTGGGAGACCAATTATTTTGGTTATTTTATCAGATTTGTCACATGGTCATTATCCCTATTTAAGAAATTATATTTGAAACCAAACCCCCTAGAAATTCCCTGGAAGCTATGGAAAGCTTTAAGGAAATAGGGAATTAGTTTTTTGAAGAGTCATTTACATATGCCAGACTCTTAGGTAGCTATGAAAACCCCCATGTCTTAGCACTTTATATTACAGACAAGTTGTTATGCAGGGAAGTAGCTTATCAAATAATTGGTGGTGTGATTACTACGGCTTTGAAAGATTCAAACAAGAAGGTTTGGCCTCAATTCCCTTTACCTTTTGGAATTTTCTCTTTAACTAATTATGGACATGACGAGAAAGAGTTGTGACCTATTTAGGTACTAAAGTTGGCCACCCTCCCAAATCGGCCTTATGACCCTATTGGAGTAGCTAAAAATATTTCCATAGCCTCTAGAATTAGAAAATATTTGCATGAAGAGCATAAATTTGATGATATGTTTGTTGAATCCTCCTCTTATAGTACATTTTTGAGTCAAGTAGATGAGATAGTATCAGTGAAAGAACGTGATTTTTTTTTCTTTTAGAAATTTTTGGCTCCTCTATCATTATATTTATTACAACCACCCCTACAAAAACAAATATATCTAAAGGACACTACATTTTCTAGACAACAAGAGACTTCTTCTCAACCAGTGATCCCCCCTCAACAACAACAAACAATAACAACTAGTTCTTCAAACTCAGGAGGAGAAATTTATATAGTAGACCCACGAATGGAACAGGTTTGGGACCAATTTGGTAAGGCCCTGAATAGTCCAAGAAATGGGAACAAGGAAAGGATATGCTAGGGGGAGAAATTATTTCTCAACAATAGAATCCATAGAGTAATCATTCTTCTTAGAAAAATAACATGCTATAACATTCAGTATTTGAGAAGACACCATTGGTCACCTAGCCTAAGGTACAGATTATTCCTGTTAATCCTACTTCAAAGATGTTCCTCAACATTGAGGAGATACCTCCAATGTACATTTTTTACAACCCATTGCAAAATATGTAGTTAAAAGAGGAAGGAAGAAGACTCTAAAATTTATGAATCCCAGACTCTAGTCTAAGGGAAAACCTCCCAAGCCACTTCTCTTCAAGTTCTCTGGAAAGGATCCTTTGCTGCCACAACTAAAGAGCTTGGGAAATTAACTCAATTTACTGCTGCATATGCCTCTTCTACCATGGATAAAGCTATCGAGGTGAAAAAATTGCTAAGGGAGAAGTATGAGAATAATGTCGTTATGGAACATGCATTTTTGAATGAGAAATAACAATTGAGAGCACATTGGAAATCTAAATTGGATCAAAATAAAATTATATTGATATAACTAAAATAGTAGTTCAATCCACTGAAAATCTAGTGTGAGGAATATATTAATATAAAGGATCTAAAACTCATGGAATTGCAATAGGGAATAGAGAAATTTGAAAAAATGCGATTGATTTAAGTGTAATGAAGATTGGGAAATACTTTGACTGATGAGATAGTGGATATGATAACATGCTATGATGAAGCCAAAAATTATCTTAATGAGATGTTGAAATGAAAAACAGTGCATAAGGGAGAAAATTTGACTTTCCTAAAATATATGATATCCAAAATTCAATCATTTTTAAAGGATGGAAATCTAGAATTCGTTTGGTGAAGAAGCATATTAATGATGCTCATGAATTATCAAATTCTCTAGTTGAATCCATTCTTGATTTTTACTTGAATTAAATATCGTTTCGAGTTTTACATAATATTCCTTTCCATCTGTGGAAATATAGCTCAAGAATTTGCTTGAGGAGAGAGAAAAATTGACTAAGAGAATAGATCAATTGACTAAAGTTAACTTGAACTCAATTGGAAATTTTTGGTCAAACCCAATAGCCATTGGTTAGCTTTCAAAGCACTAACTAACAACTCCATTCAAATGATTCCATCATTTAGAGTGTCTATTTTCAAGTGTCAAGTGCATATCAAGCCTTTTTCCCCTCCAGAGATGGAAATGTTTCTAGAAATTAACATGTTATAGCATAGAACAATTGGTTCATCTTCAACCAGCTGAGAGTTGTTAAAACCATTTTATTTTATGTTAATTTTGTTATGTTTTAGTTGATAATTTTTAGGGAGATTATTTTTGGTCCTTATTGTAAAGAACTCTATAAATTCCCCTTTGGAACTCGTTTCAAGGGGTTTTGAATCTTTGAAAAAAATAGTTCTTTTGTTTCACTTTTGTACTCAAGTTTTTCTTTATTATAATTTGAATCAATATCAATTTCAACATGCACATCTTGGAAAGATTATGAGTACTTTTATATTTTTTGTATGCAATTTATTTTTAATGTAATTGTTTTAAGTATTTAGATATTATTCATGTATGTGATTTCATTAATTCAGGAAAAAGTATTTTTGAAAGAAAGGCCAGGGAAAGAGAATTTAGGGAAGGAGATATAGTGTTAATATGGGATGTGAGGAGGGAGGAAAAAGGTAAACATGGTAAATTTTATAATCTCTAGTTTAGACCTTTCAGCATTGCTAAAATGAAAGGTAACAACACCTTCATTTTAAAAAATTTGGAAGGAAAGTTTTCTACATTGGCTACCAGTGGAATATTTCTGAAACATTACATCCAGTATTGAAGAATCTAAAGAAGATTCAAAATAATCATTGTACATTACTAGTTTTCTTTAAAATTTTCAAGTCTGTTTATTTTTCACAGCAAAGACTCCATAGCCTGAGGAAAAGGCACTTGGATCTACTTGTTCTCTGCATCCTACAGGAGGAAGCAGTCCCCAGTTGGAGCTGATGTGGGAACATTATTCGGTTTTGATAAGTTAGCATATTAGACAAAAATAAGATCAAAATGCTAAGTTAAGATATGAATGAAAAAGAAAAGAAATAAAAAAAATGTTAGGACTATTTTTCATTTTATATACACTCATATTAAATAAAATGTTAGAGGTAGACTGGTCTAAAGAATGAAGGCATAAGAAATGTTAGGGAAGAAAAATAAAAATGGATGCTTTAGCTCAAAAAGAAATAAATTGAAAGGCTGCTTGTTTAAATGCGCCATCAAATTGCTGAAATTCATTAATTTATGATTAAATTGCTTTAAAAGGCATTAATATTTCTTTTGAATTATTAAATATTGAACTTTATTGTGATATGGCGCATATGTTTTTAAGCCAATGTTGCTAAACTACATAATGTCTTGTCGGCTTTAAATAATGAAATCTCATCTTTCAACGGTGGATTTACTCCCTGCCCAGATCAACGACGGGAAGAGAGTTCACACCCCCTCATCCATTTCTCGTTAATGCAGGGGGGGGGGGGTTCCTAAAATTTATTTTAATGGTGGGTGTGCCACCCTTACGCGTCAACCTCTCATGACTTCGCACTCCCCCGCTCAAAACCAGAAACCATATGCTACCCCCTCTGAAATTCGCTTATGTTTTCTCCCACCAACGGTTCTTCACCCTGCATCTTGATCGTTAGCCCTTGTCCAACCAAAAAAAACCACCTCACATATCCGTTGCGTAGCTGTTTCTACCCATTCCTACTATTTGTCCATTGCAGCTGTGCTCCCAGGCCGTTAACCTCCACATTATAACTTCACTCCCAGATCATTAAAGCCACTACAGTAAAAAACAAACCGTTAGCATGAATATTTTATGCTATGAATAAACCAAATCTTGCCCCTTTGGCACTTTTGTATGACTATCTACTATTTGTTGCAGGTAAAATACACAGTGAACAAACTTACTTTTAGAGTCAAATTGCTTTCACACTTAATCCAGACACCTTCTATCACTCACTCATCTAATCATCCCATAACCATTTCTTCCCCTTTTGTCTATCATCATGGCTCCAAAGGGAAAATCCAAAAAGCCAAATACAGAAGAAAACCTTGTTTCTACCACCACTTTTGACTTGGACCATGTTCCTCTCGCAGACTCCCTCTTCAAAATGGTTGACACAGAGTGTGAATTCGACTTCCATGACTACTACAACTATGTCACTCTCCAAGCTCAGGACTGCCTTATAAAATGTTCATTCTCAGCTTAATATTGAAAATTTATCTTCCTTAGTTAAATATAACAAAATTAAGTCCTTTGAAGATCTTGTAGCTAAAATTGGATATGATCTAAAGGACCGTAAAGTAGTTGAAGAAATCCCTAAAAAGAAAAATGCAGACATTGTCGCTCTGGGAAAACAGTTGAAGCTACATTCTACAGAGGATACATAGACTAAAGAAATTGAAGAGAGTGAGAAGAACAGAGAATAAATGCTCAAACTTATTATTTATTAGATTATCTAGATAAAGAAAATGGAGGAGCAGATTGAAGGATCACTGAAGGAGAAATAAGCAGCGCAACTTTCTATGTTCCAGTAACAGTATTTCCTATAGAAGTTGGAGGTACAAAGCCTAGTTCATCATCAATAGAAATTGGGTCTACATCAACAAAAAATGATCCAACAAAGATAGCACAAGAATTGGCTACACAGAAGTAGGAAAATGAGAAGTTACTGCAAATATTTCAAAACTTAGAAACACATAAAATCAAGAATGATACCTTGTATATGGAGGAGATGCAGAATTCCCACGGATTGGGACTTAAGATTAAGAATTTAGAGAGTGAGTCCCTAATGGCATATAACTTTGCCTAAGCCAAGGAAAGTATTTGGACAAAAATCATCCAATCCATGAGAGATTTATGGCCATCCATGCAAATCATCTTTGAACATGAGGAGTTGATTACCAGATGTAGAGCGATGATAGAGAAAGAGAAAGAAACACTTAAGACCAAACCGACATAAGCTACAAATATGATAAAGGTGCTAAATTCAGAAAGCAGAGCAGACCTAGAATAAATGGATATTGCTGATAATACAACCACCATATTAGAAACTAAGAAAGTTCTAAAGAAGAAGAATATGATTAATGAGTTAGAAACAAAATGTCAGACCTTGGATATTGATGTCCAAAGGTTTCATTTGAAGTTTAATGTTTTGAATCAGAAAGGACTACTAGGATTCATATCTCCAAATGATAAGTTGGTAAATTTATAATATTATTGCCAGAAATTGTATACCATTTTAGTGGATAAAGGTAAGTTTGCAAAGATCAAAGGACAAATAGCTGGGAAGGAATTTCTGGAAGCCTTAGAGTTTGATTTGGTCATCAAACATGAAATCAGAAAATTATTCATCAATAAAACAAATTTCGAAAGGTACACATAAGTGGATGAAGTTTTCAGAAAGGTGGTGAATTTAGAAATCCAAAGTGAGGAAAGATGGGATAATTTGTGTGAAACAATTGAGTAACTTTTTGATCCTATGATCAGGAGATCATGTCCAAGTTCAAAAAATGCTCAAAAATTAAAGTGCTAAAAAATGGTTGCAATATGAATGAACGGAAAGGTCTCATCGATGCGCTTCTGGCACCGTGAATGGTTCTAAAAACCGAGGTCGTATGCAGAAGTTATGAAGGTTTGAAAAGCCCAGTAAATCCAAAAATGTGTTGACCAAGTTTGAATTTGTTAAATTTGGAAAAATTAAAAAAAGAATATTCCATGAAGCGCGAATTATATTCTGAAAAGTGGCAATCGTTGGTTGGTTGTTTGGTTGAATTTGGAGATTTTTGGCCTATCGCGGGCTGCAATGTGGTAGGCCCGGAGGCCACCACCTGGCCCTAGGCTTCAATGAAAAAGGGTTAAAAAATTGGTTTAAGGCCCGACACCTTGGGTAGAGCTGCACGAGAACTCGGGTCGAGTTTGCATGCACAGGCAGTCAGGTCAAGATTGCACGCATATGGGTCAAACTGCATGCGAGTCGGGTCATGCTCGTTTCTTCAACTAAATTTTTTTTGTGTGGCTACAAGATTTAACTCCAGGCCTCTCGGCTGCTAGCCTATAAACACAACCGACTTGACTGGGCAGTAGTTCTTAACAAACTACAGGCACAAATCATATTTATGGTTTGAATTTTTTTCAGCGGAAAAAAAGTTAATGGGCCAGCCCTCAGGGCTAGCCTCGACTCCACGTGACCTTTTCTCACAACCGGGCACTTCTCCACCTGCATCAACCCGCCAACAGTTAACAGTTAGCGCTAAACGTGCATGTGAATGTGCCAACAAACTTTATTCGCCAGCATTAAAAAATACTCGAAACAGGTTATTCCTCTATTTCTAAAAAGCATTAAATGTCTCCACCATTTTAGCACGGTTTCTGCCAATTCAGTCCTCTCCACTGAATTTGGGAGTTTAACTAGAGTTCCTCCAATTTTTGAGGAGGCTTTTGGGGGACATTGGGAAAATTTTGTTTTTGCCATAAATCTCTCATTATTGAACAAAATTGGGTGAAAAGTAGTAAATTTTGGGTATTTTCAACATTCTAAGAAGTTTGGAATAGGTCTTAGGTCGAACAGTGGTCATATTAAGTAGTTTTAGCTTCGAGGAAGATCAAGGAGCCATCAGGGCCATCGTGGAGAAGGCAGTGTATTTGGATTTCTTTATCTGTTTTATGTAAATGATTAGTCATCTCTAGCTAATTCATACCTTATGAAGCTGATTTTACAGAGATTTTTCCCTATTGAGTCTTATTTTCACTTGTACTTACATTCTGAGCAAATTAATACATGAGGGACATGCCATTGGGAGCTGGATGAGCAGATGTAGCCCAGGAGGGGTGAACTGCTTCAACAATTTGCTGAGTAATGTTCTTTGTGAATTTTATTTCTCTGTTCTTTACAACTATACAATGATAAATAGTTAAAAAACTTAATCAATCCTCACACAGAAGTCTGTTTAACAAAGCCATAACTATTTTTTTAACCTGCAAATTAAGGAGAACCTTATGCACAATTATTATTACCATTTTGATACTTAGCACAACATAACTAATACAATCCATTCAAATCATCCTAACAACATGACAACACAGTAGAATTTTTCAGGGCCATATCATCAACTATTTCCTTCAAAACAATGACATATCATCCAACAATTTCCTTTTTCCTATTATTTGATACTATTATTGTAATGAGTTCTAGATATTTTCTTAGTATTAGAACTAGTATAAATAACTCTCATTACGAGTTATTAAGGGTTGCACACTTGGATAAGCATTTTGTAAGCAGCAATGTACAAGCCTTGATCATTAATAATAAGTGAAGGATTCTGGATTTTTTTCATACAACTTTGTTCTCCTGTGAGTTTTCCTGTTTATTATTACATTTTTTTTTCTACATATATTTAATTTTTATGAATATAACTAGATGATAATAACTAAGTTTCAGTTATCTTAAATCCCCCTGAAGTTATTATCTATATCAGAGAATGGTTTACTGAACTGGTTGTTTATGTAAGTCCCTCTCATCAATAAATTATCAACATCTTCATTATATTAAATATGTTTTGTTAAACTTTTAGAAATAGTTTGAAAGTTTCACACTTATGATTATTAAAAAATTCAATTTGAATATTTAAATAATCATATCTTCTTACATTTTATGCTTAAAATAGCTGCAAATCTAAATCACTGTGTGATGTAAAGCAACAACCCTTTTCCTTATTTATTAATATTATCTAGAGTTTAGACACTTGTTGTAAAATTGTTTTATGCATTGGTCATCCAAAAATTCCAAACCTAAAACAAAACAAAATATTATAGATGCTCTGGCATATTTTATTGACCCCAATTATCTCAGAGGACAAAACATGTCCTTCTAATAAATCTCCTAGCCCTATGAGAAGATTTTCTAGAGAGCCTTCAGTAAATACTCATCTCCATACTTGACCAGTTGAACCTTTTGAAATACAGGCCATTATTCATAAACTCGAAGAGTTTTCAATTTATGAAGAGCAGGATGATATACATGAACCTTCTGAAGGTAGCACCACATCATATTTAAAATATTATGGAATCATGACCATAGAAAAAACTGAAAAATTAGGAATGAAAGCTTTTGAATTGCCTTTACAAGATAAACACAGGAAAATAACAATTACTGGCTTTGATTCGGTTGCTAGTGATATCATCACACAATATTTCCCTCCTCTCATTCCTACTATCCCATCAGTTTCATCATAACGTGTACCATTTTATCCTCTTTCACTGATATATCCACAACCTCACTAGTTTCAATACAAGAAAAATGGACATTGGTGAGGGGCGAAAAATGTCACCATAAGCTCATTGGTGATGGTCAAAAGAGCCTTCGTCACCAAAAATCGAACGTCACCAAAGGTGGCGTCGCCAAAAGTATAGGTGTTGTGGTGAAATTCAAGGTTCATCACCAATAATGATTTATAATGATAGATAGTGATTGCCGCCATTTCATATGAGCAATGGTGACAGACAATAGTCTCAGTCACCAAAAAACTGAACATCACCAAAGGTGGCATCATTGAAAATATGTTTTGTGGTGACATTCAAGATCCGTCATCAATATTTATTATAATAATGGATAGTGACTGTCACCATTTCATATGAACAATAATGATTTATTGTGATGGACCTTTCATGGCCATCACTATTGGTGGACATATATGGTGAAATTCGTTGACCGTCACCATTTCATATTTGGTGAGGGTCAAAAAATGTCATGATGAGCTCATTGGTGACTTCAAGGTTCATTACGAATAATGACTATAATGACAAACAATGACCCTCATCATTTCATATCAATAAAAACGATTTATGGTGACAGAACTTTCATGGTCATCACTATTGATGCGTATATATGGTGGTGTTCATTGACCGTGACCATTTCATATTTTGGTGGGGGTTGAAAAATGTCACCATAAGCTCATTGGTGATGGACAAAAGAGCCTCCGCCACGAAAAACTAATCACTGCAATTGCATACGAATATCAGGACAGGATGGAATTGAACCACCAACCTTCTGCTTGTAAAGCAGGTGCTCTTCCATTGAGCTAGCACCCTTTAAAGAATTAGATTTTTAAAAATTATATCTTAAAACTTTATAGATTGTAAATTCTACTAATTTCAATAAATTAAAGCCTTAAAAATATTTTACTAAACAAGCAAAACATCATTGAAGTTTCATGTCCCTACTTAATGTTTTTGGAAGTTATGAAAAGTGGGTGGAGGGAAAAATAGTTACGTATAAGATACACTACAACAAACCAACTCCTCAATGTTTCTCCAATGACTGCTCCAAGAAGCTCCTCATTGTTGCTCCAAATATTTCCCAAGGGACTCCTTAATGGTGCTCCAAAAACTAACTCCACCTTCACAAATTCATCACAAATACTCACACTAATGCAATGATATAGTTGTCAGGAAATGAGAGGGGTTGGGTAGATTTTATAGGCTTGGGAAAGGTTAGAGGGCATACCAAAATGCTAAAATCCAATTAAATATAATTTGGGGTCTGAAATTCGTAATTTTGGTGGGTCGCGGTCAGGTTTTACTGGCTTGGCTGAGCCAAGTCAGACTCTGCCGAGCCGGCTGTTTTGTTACCAAACTGGCCGAGTTAATGACCAACTTGGGCGGTTCGGTAAAAAACTGGCCTTTGGCCTGGTTTTTGTGAGGAAATGAGAGGGGTTGGCTCAGGCGACTCGGCCGAATTTTAAAACATTGATTGAAACATCTTTGAATATTTCTTATTATTTAATAATCAATGGCTAATTTTTCTAAGAAGGCAAGTGCTCTAAATTGTTATTTAATGCTAGCCGCATTAGGGGAATTTTGAGGTCTAAAATGGGCCTCCTAAGGAAAATGTACAATCAAAATTCACTTTATGAGAATCAATCACATTTTAAGGGATGACATCATCTCTAATGGTTGAGGTGGCATTGCTTGAGTTAAAGGTACTTACTTGTCATATTATCATGGTTAACCATGGTAGTGTTCTAAGTACTTTTAAAGTCATAAAGTAAAGTACTCACAATAAATGTCATTTCACACATTTTTAATAAAATATTATTATTGTCATTTCATAAAATTTGAAAGAAACAATGCATATCCTTACACAACCTTCACGTCTTTACACACTTTTCAATAAATATTATATTTTTATATTTTTATATATTAATTTTTAAATTATATATTCATCCCATTTTATTTAATATTACAATTTCAAATTAATTAAAAGTTAATATGTCTACATATATAATATACATATGAAATCAAAATAAATAAAAATGTAACCTTGTAATTCTAGGATAAATCAAATCCATAAATAATATTATTATAATCTTAATAGCAATACAAAAATATTTAAATTAAAGAAAAAAAAACATTTAGTTTTGTATGATGAAAAATGTATATTAGTTTTGTATGTTGAAAAAAGTTGTTTTAGGTTCAACATAGTTTGAGGAAAAAAAAAGACCAAATTTCAATGTATATAAATCTTATATTATACTTATAAATATAAATTAAATCTACTTCAATACTTTTTTTTCTTTAATTTTAAATACAATTCAATTAATTTCATTATGATTATATTAATAGTATATATAATATTATGGAAAATAATCTAAATGTTACAAAATATATATTATAATCATTTTTATATTATATATTATTTCTTCTTATGTTATAAATCAAATAAATTTAATGTGTAATATAAAATTCGTAAATAAAATAATATATTACATTTATTATATTATATTATATTCATTTTATATAGTATATTAATTACATGTTATTATACAATTTAAATAATATAAATTTTAATTAATAGCATATTATATAATTAAGAATTTATGAATTTATATTTATATTTTATTTTAAGTTTTTTAAGTACAAATGACAAATGCATTAGTTGTTTAATGATAATGACTTTTTCTTGAAAATCTCATTCTTATTTATAGTCTCATAAATACAATTTGTTTATTAATTTTATTTTGGTACAACTTCTAAATTGAATTTAACTATGGTTACATGGATTATGGTGCAAAAAATGAATTGAAAATTCATAAATATTATTTTATTTGTTTAACTATTATTTTATTATTTCCTTAGGAGGCCTATTTTAGACCTCAAAATTCCCCTAATATATTTATTATCTTGCATTTTGTAATTATTGAGTAATTGTATCATTAACATCTCTTGTTTATTATTGGCACTTGTTAAATTGGAACTTGTCTTGTGGTTGAGATTACCCTTTATAAGCATTATAAAGTACTTGATATCTTAAAGAAAATCCTAACCAAGTACATTTGAGTAATCTCCCCTAAAGACACACTCATTCACCTTGCATAGCATTCTAATCTAATTTTGCGTATAATAACTTACCTCCAAGCATAAGATTGGTTTATAGAAACAATAAGACCTCCTTTCTCAATTCAGCTTGAGGGACTTAACACCTCTTTAGTGGTTAACACGGTGAAATTGTAGTCGTCAGAGCCACAGTCTCTGCAGTGCTAGAGGCGTCGGCTGGTTAATGTTGAATTGTGTAGTTTGGGAGGTACTCCAAGCCTAGGGGTTCAGGGTTTGGAGGACAAAGTGCCACAAGGGAAACTTGTGGGCTTGGAACCCAAGTGTGGGGTTTTGGAAGCTGATGTGTTTTGGGGCACAACCAAGAAGAATACATGACATATGATGGATGAGGATGATAGTGCTCCATGATATGATTCTAATGCATCAAGAATCATCTGATTCTGAGTTTTCGTTTGGAAGATATGAATTTTTGAAGATGAAATAATTATTAATTCGTCCAGTAGGTCGACTTGAAGGAATTTGGAGATGTCTCTTCATCATGATTTCATGGAGGATGAATTTTTTATAAAAAGAGGATGAGTTAGTATTTTTTGAGCATTTGAATTGGGCAAGTACATCTCTAAATTTTTTTGGGTTTAGCCATAGTTAGAAGAGGCCTTGTAAGGAGCGGATTAGGAAGGTGTGGAGGAGGCTTATTTTCATATAGGAGAGGTCGAGTTGTTGTAGGTACAATGTGCCTATTCTAGGTTTTTTTTAGGCCTCATTTAAGGTTTTTCCTAAGCTCAGACTTGCTGGAACAGAGGCTGTAGGAAGAATATTTGTTTGCAGACTGTTTAGAGGGTTGCATGTGGAGAAGGAAGGTGGATTGGGCATGTTGTAAGGTAGCCGCAATGGATTGTGGTAGGCCGCAGACCTAGCCACTCCAAACAGGCCAACGTGGGGTCTTTAAAGGTCTCCACATGCCCACAACAACAACCCATGCATAGGGCACCTTGTCTTTCCTAGGCCGCAACTAGAAGGAGGTTGTCCAGTGGCTAGTTAGTGGTTGTTGCAGTCTACAAATTTTCCTAACCAAGACAACAGTACTATAGTATTGTAACAACAGTGTTTGTGGAGGTGTGTTGGGTCAAGAAGTGACCGACTCGGATCAATTTTGTTGTTGACTGTGGAATCCAACCAGTGAAGTGGACAAGGGTGTCAGGAGCACTTAAAGTGGTGGAAAATTCCACAGTGGATTGTTGGGTGTCATATAGTTGTTGGAGGGTAGCGATATTGGATACCCAAAGTAGCCCTAGACAAGCTACCTTGAAGGATGAAGAGTAGTTGAATGTTGGGTGAAGGACAATGCCAAAGTGCAAAACTCTAATGTATAAGAGTTATTGCTAGCCTGACAGATTGGAGCTCAGGTGTTGGCCAGCCTAGAGGAGCAGATTTGATTAGCCCAAGTAAACTCTACAGAAGGATGTGCAGCAATGGTAGGGGCATCCCTCCTAGAGTCTCGATGTGTAGATGGCTTGATGGACTAAGGCACTACTAGTGAGCAGAATGGAAGCGAAGGACTGATAGGACGAGATACGACATTGTGTTTGTCAGTGTATCTTGTTTACCATATATTTTTCTATTATTCATATTTGTTTTAATATAACAAAGATTGGGAATTGTACATTATTATACAATTTTGTTTAAAACTGTGTCTATTGTGCATATGTGATTTACTGTTTTATATTTTCCGTTGTGAAAAGTAGTTTATGGTTGATATTCTTGGTTTGGTAATGTCTGTGATTTAAGACTCTAACCTAGATCAAAGGTCGCAGAAATTCAACATGGTATCAAAGTGTTTCTGAACTAATTTGGAAGCTCGTAAATCAAAGTTTGTACAACGAAGTACAACTTGAGAGGGAGTTGGTTGCATTGTGATTTAAATAGGTCACTACAATGTCAAAGTTGCAGGCAGGTCTCCGGTATAAGGATAGGTTGGAAGGGTTTTCCAACTATACTCCTTGGAAGGAAAGGATCAAGTGGTCTTGTAGGTCAACAGGATCTGGGAGTTTGTCGAGAAGGAAATCAAGAAACCAACAGACCCTAAGGAGTTGGATGTATGGGAAGATTTGGATACGAAGGAAGGTTGATCATCCTTGAAGGTATGAAGGATTCCTTGATACCACATGTGTCTAGGAAGAAAAATGCACATGAGATGTGGATGAATCTTCAGAATTTGTTCCAGAACAAGAACAAGAACTAGGTGCTGGTATTGGAGGATAAGTTGAAGTCCACCAAGATGATACAGGGTGAAGGAATGAATTCTTATCTAACGAGGTTGTCTTAGGTTCGATATGAGCTTATTGTCATCGGGGTCAAATTTTCATATGCATAGATGGTGAGGAATTCCTTGAAAGGGTTCACCTCGGAATGGAAACCTTTCATCAAAGGAATCATTGCTGGGAGAAGCTACCAGACTGGAATAGACTATGGGACGACTTCATTCAAGAAGAATTGTAAGACGAGGATCTTCATCCATCCAAGAAGGAATATGAGGACATGGAACTTGCAAACAAAATGAAGGGTAAGCAAAAGAAGGACTTGAGTAAAATCAATTATTTTCATTGTGGTGAAATGAGTTATTTTTCGTCGAATTGTCCGAAGAAAGAAAAGGAGAGAGAAAAGAATAAAAAGAAGCAGACTACTATTATTTCCAATAAAGCAGAGAATGATGATCTCACTAGAATATTGGAAGAAGAAGAAGAAGAAGACATTGTTATGATTTCTCATTTCTCGTAGGGTACTATCCAAGAGGATGTATGGTACGTGGAAGGGTACTATCCAAGAGGATGGATGGTATGTGGAAAGTGGTACGACGAAGCATATGACTAGATCACGGGATGTATTTGAGACTCTTACTGAATGGGACTCGAATTTGGACAGGGTGTTGGGCGACAAGAGATAGTTGGAGATCTGAGGATTGGGGGTAGTTCCATTCAATATGGAGAGGGGACGTATGATGTGGATCTAGGATGTGTTGTTTGTACCAGGGCTCAGATATAGTGTGAACTTCGTCTCAATTATGGAGAGGAAGGGGTTTGAGGTTTTGTTCCATGATGGGAAGGCAAGACTCAGGCCTATAGGCTCTAAGTCCGATGGGATTGTGCTTGGAGTCACGGAGAATGGTCTCTACAGGTTGATGGGAAAGCTTGAGGATCATGGGAAGAAGTAGGGATAGGTACAAGTTCTAGAAAAGAGGGAGTAGGTGCAAGTGCAGGTGCAATATTTAGAGGAGAAGGTACAAGTTCCCAAGAAGAATGCACACTTTCCAAGAAGGTTCGAGAGGCTCAGAGGGAGTTGAGTTCTAGAGGGAGTTTGCAGATTCAGAGGAGACTTTGCAACCCAATAAGATCACTTGGTTAGTGGGTAGCAAGGGTGCTTCCACATATGGAAATCTATTCAAGAGAAGAAGAAGAAGAAGGAGGCTTCCAGTGACAATGACACTTCCGAGAAAAGCATAGTGCATGCTACAGGGATTGCTGCAATTGTGAGCAAGAGGATTAGGGAAAGTGTTGCGAGCAGTGATGATGAAGATGAAGAAATTCCTTGGTCTGGAGGTACCTCCCTCGCTAAGAGGGAGTGTTGAATTGTGTAGCTTGGGAGGTGCTCCAAGCCTAGAGGTTCAGGGTTTGTAGGACAAAGTGTCACCAGGGCAGCTTGTGGGCTTGGTACCCAAGTGTGGGGTTTTGGAACCCATAGAGTTTTGGGAAAAAAACAAGAAGAAGAAATGGCATGTGATGGATGAGGATGATATTGTTTTGCAATACGATTCTAACGCATTGAGAATCACCCGATTATGAGTTGTCGTTTGGGAGATACAAATTTTTGAAGATGACATTATTATTAATTCGTCAAGTAGGCTGACTTGAAAGAATTTGGAGGTGTCTCTTCATCATGATTTTGTGGAGGTTGAATTGTCTATAAAAGGAGGATGAGTTAGTATTTTTTGAGCACTTGAATTGGGAAAGTACATCTCTAATTTTTTTTGGGTTTAGCCACAGTTGGAAGAGGCCTTGTAAGGAGCAGATTGGGATAGCGTGGAGGAGGCTTATCTACGTAGAGGAAAGGTTGAGTTGCTGTAGGTACAACGTTCCTCTTCTAGGTCCATTTTAGGCCTCATTTAATGTCTGTCCCAAGCTTGGACTTGTTGGAACAGAGGTCGCAAGAAGAGGAGCTATTTGTGGACTCTTTTGAGGGCTGCATGTGGAGAAGGAAAGTTGATTGGGTATGTTGTAATTTAGCCGCAGTGGAATGTGGTAGGTCACATGCCTAGCTACTCTAAATAGGCCATCATGGAGTCTTTAAAGGCTACCACATGCCTAGAACAACAGCTCATACATAGGTCACCTTGTCTTTCCTAGGGCGCAACTAGAACGAGGTTTTCCAATGGCTGGTTAGTGGTTTGTGCAGCTTGCAAAGCACCCTAACCAGGACAGTAGTACTATAGTATTGTAACAAAAATGTTTGTGTAGGTGTATAGGGTCAAGAAGTGACTGGATTGGATCAATTTGGTTGTTGACTTTGGAAGCCAAGAAGTGAAGTGGAAATGGGTGTTGAGATCACTTCAAGTGGTGGTAGATTCTGTAGTGGATGGTTGGGTGTCAGAGAGTTGTTGGAGGGCACCGATATTGGCTACTCAAAGTAACACTAGACAAGATATCTTGAAGGAAAAATAGTAGTTGAATTTTGGGTGAAGGACGGTGCCAAAGTGCAACACTCTGATGTACAAGAGTTTTTGCTAGCTTGGAAGATTGGAGCTCGGGTGTTTGCTAGCCTAGAGGAGCAGATTGGATTAGCCCAAGTACACTCTACAGAAGGGTGTGCAAAATTTTTATGGGGCAACCCTCCTAGAGTCTCGATGTGTAGATGCATTGATGGACTAAGGCACTACTAGTGAGCAGAACATAAGCGAAGGACTGGAAGGACGAGATATTACATTGTGTTTGTTAGTGTATCTTGTTTACGATAGACTATTGTATTATTCAGATTTGATTTAATATAATGAAGATTGGGGATTGTACATTATTGTACAATTTTGTTTAAAATTGTCTATTGTGCATATTTGATTTACTGCTTTATATTTTTTGTTGTGCAAAATAGTTTATGGTTGACATTCTTGGTTTGGTAGCGTTAGTGATTTAAGACTCTAACCTAGATCCAACATCATGGAAATTAAATAGTTAGAACTTAGAACACAAGGGGAGGTATCGTTAATAAATCCATCGATTACTTCTCATTGGCTTCTATCCCACAAACTTCTCTAGAAACTAATCCAAAAACAATTAATAGGAAGGTTACACTTAGAATAGGCATCTAACTTAAAATCAACAAAGATTTTGCATTTCACCTAGTTTGTGGGATTTCCACTTCATCTAGGATAGTCAAGCATCCAAGCAGTAATTTTTCATCCAGTTACTTGGAATCTAATTGGTAATAAGCAAGAATTTGACACCATAAGGCATTGGTATCACATCCATATCTAATCTAATTTTTAAGTCTTGCTAAAATTAACCAAGTATCTAGGTCGTTCAATCATGTCTCCCTGACTCATTGGTTTCCAATAAGTCTTTCCTCCTCACATTTCTTAGGGACTACCCCCCATAACCTGTTGTCGGGAGACAACTAGAACGGAGAGGTCGAGGATCAACGTGACAACCCTCGACTTGAGTCATTGACCCAATCCCTATACAATCTAAGTGGAAACAGGCTTCAAACCTAACAAAATTGAAACATTGTAGGCTTTGTAAAGAAAACAAAAAGGTATATTTATAATTTGTTAGTATGCAAAAGGTGCCTATGCCATATTTAAATGTAGATTAGCTTGGCACTCTTGACCACAAAATATATCATGTGTGTAAAATAGTTTTTGAATTTAAATTAACCTTATGTAAGAGAAATAGCAATATTTCAAGGAAAATAAAAGACAAAACAAAACAAAAATGAAATCTTACTTCTCCAAAAAATTGCTCGCTAACCAGAACATGTAAAGTGAAATGAATAAATAAAGCACACATATTCTTTTTACAATAGGGTTTTGTAAATAACTCCATAGCTTATGAAATCTGTAATGGATCTACATATTGATTATATATCTCTGGCACACACTCTTTATTACTTAGGGAATGTGCAGATTATTATTTAGGAAACGATGATAAAAATACATACGTCATTTTCTTTGAATTCAAAATGCACATTGATTTGCATCCTGCATTTTCCAATAACATAACTGCAAAATCTGTGTGCTTCTTTCAAATAGCTATGTGTAGAATAGTCTCACCCTCATCATCTATGGCATTAGGATCAACCTCTGCCAACAAGATCTCATGTTGTCTAAAAGTTAGTTAAAAACTTTGCAAATAAATTATTTTTCATATGAATTGACGTTATTTGACCTAGCAAAACATAATGTGCAAAAACTACAATCAGCTTAAATTTTTTTATATCCCTCTATAACTATATTATTGAATAAAACTTGAAATTCTTACTCGAATGCAGTTAGGTTGGCCATGAAATGCAAAAACATGAGAAACAGAAGGGCCCAAGCGCTATTTTAGCTTTGCATTCACATTTTCTCCTCCCATTATCAGGGTTTTTTAAAGAACCTCCATATCTACTTCATGATACTCCAAAACAGTTTCGACAAGCTCGACATAACCCCTCATGCATGCCAAATGTAAGGAATTTTTTCCTTCAGCATTGCGACCATCTAGGAGAGTACCAACTGAGTTTCTAGTCTTTCTAGATGAAGCTCTTTCCAGTAATCTCTGCATAGCGTAAATTAAAATTCATTTCTTTTCAAAGATAAACTATATCCATATAACTGAGAAATATATTTGAACAAAAATTCATGCAAACAACAAAAATTTTGGCGAGTAAAGAAAATCACCAAACACCTTCCACATCCCCTTCTAAGACCATACGATGAAGAACATTTTGAGTATCTTGTACAAATTCCGAGATAGATGAAGTAGATGACTCTATCCATGTAGTCTCATAATATTTTCATGGATCACTACCATGGGCAACCATGAAATCTATGAGTTTTTACCCACAAAAAAATTATAGATTTCAGTCTTACTCTTACGCTCAGCTAAATCGAAAATATTGATAATCTTGTTGCAATTAAGTTTTTTGAAAAAAAGAAGTATGCCTCTTCCAAAGACTGGTTACAAAGTACTCAAGCCGGGCATGAAAATAATAGTACAATATCCCAGTAAAATTTGGTCCATCATTAATCAGTAATCATATTTATGGAAGAAATATTTCTTCACCTAATTGATCTACTTATTTTGTTTAACATTGATGGAAAGTTATGAAGCTCATTTTCCACATTCTATGGTGAAATTCATAACTGTTTTTAATTCTTCCATCTTAGCAGTATAGTAACTAGCAAGCAACACAAGAAATAACAAATCTGTGAGCAGACTACATATGTACATACTAAATAAGCTTCACATCAGTTGCATCAAGAAAATATACCATAAGTTAAAATAACACTAATCAAGGAAAGTGTTACATTGCAAATAGCAACATAAAGCTTCCCACTATATTCTTACTTGTCTAGACTTGCAGGAGGGCTAAGAGGAATCTCCTACAAATGGCGTAAAAATATGGGCAGCATGGCATGAAAAGTGGGTCTCTTTGAAGGCTTAAACTGTAAACATTCACCAATAATCTTCCACAGATCTCTTGGGATTCCAACATGAACATCACTTTCATATTCAGGTGGTTGCCTTTGAGCCTTGAAAAAAACCCTATAGATCTCCTCTGATCTTAGGTTATTCCACCTGCATGACAAATCTCATTAAATATCTAGCAAATATGTTTCATATAGAGGGTACCATGTTTGCACATTACAGAAGAAAAAGGGCATTGAATATTGTACTTCTCAACTACAAACACAAGGGTAGACACAATATAACTTACGGAATTACTCCAATGCACATCTCAACCAAGGTGCAACTAAAAATCCAGGCATCGAATTCTGAAGATATTCCATTTCCTTCATCCAAAAAAATGTGCAAAGAAGACTTCTTGAGTGGTTCCCAAGCTTCTAGGGCTATATAATGAGGATTCAACATAGCACACTCAACACATGAATGTGTCCTTGTCACATCATCCTCCAGGGTTGAGCAAGATCTTCTGCATTGAGGTTTCTTTAAAATTTCTAGAAGACCAAAATCAGAAACTACTGCTCGCCCTCTTGAATCTAGAATAAGGTTGGATGGTTTGAGATTCATACATGAGACAGCTGTTGCATGAAGCTTTGCAACACCACGAGAAATATATGCACCATATATGCATACGCATTTCCAATAAGATTAGTCAATGCATATTATATTATTATTTGTATTCCCTTCATTTTAATACTCTAAAATACCCTCTCTTTATCATTAACAATTCAATAATGTATAGAGATGACCACTATAGTAGCACCCTTCTAAATATTGATTAAGTCTCAAATACCATTAAAAACTCATAATTTTAATCACAAATTCAATTGCAAACATTCTACAAACAATGAACTAGAAATTAGAATCAAATTTTGTAGGTGCATCATCTAGAATGTAGTGATATTAGAAACCATTTACTCCATTTTTTACTGCATCCTTCACTGTTTTCTCACCATTTGTTTGCTTCCTCCTTACCTATGGTAGAAAATATTGTAAAATCATGAGTTTGGGGGAGGGGGTGGTTTCCATATACAGGTGGTTTTGAAAATAAAATAAAAATCATAAGAATATGGTTTACATTTGTCTCTATCTCCTTTTGTGATGCTTCCGTTAGTGAAACCTCTTCTCTTGAGAATCACCAAAAGATATAATGGGTGTCACTAAGTAGTTTCCAAATCTTTGCGGATATCCCTGGAAACCATGTTAGGAAATAAACTAATCTCATGGAAAGTTTTCTTATGAGGATTTCCATTCCACAAGTTATCATATCCAAAATCCATATAGCATGAATACATTATATTTTATGATCTTATAAATATCAATGCAATTTCTTATTCCATGCATGGTCAACAGAATGGACCAATGTTCCATATGCCAGAGGACCCTCCATCATGAAAGATACCAAGGGAGGCTATGAATATTATTTCTTTGCAACATCAGAGACCCTTGTTAATAAATTTGTGTGACCTTCATAAACAAGCCCTAGCTGCAGGACCAGGGAATGTACCACACTCAATGGGGACTATGTCAATTGGTCTACGTCTAGCATTTGAGGATGAGAAAGTCAATGCTTCAAGACCATCTGCAACGAGAGGCGATGCAACTTCTACCCTTCTTTTTCTAACAGAGGATATAACATCACATCTGCAAAAACAGAAAGAAGAGCTTGATCAGTTTGTGAGGACACAAACAGATCAATTTAGGTAATCTCTTGAAGAGAAGAGGCAAAGGCATTCACAATCTATACTTTCTATGATTGAGGAAAGCATATTGAGGCAAATAAGAAAAAAATATTTGGAGATGGAGAAGATCAATTTTAGAAACAAGGAACTAGAGGAGTAGGTCAAACAACTGAAACTGGAAGCTTGCATATGGTAGAGAAAAGCTAAGCATCAAGAAGCCATGGTGAAATCCTTGAGAAAAAGCCTTCGACAGGCTATGGTATAGGGCAGGGAACAAAAAAATGAAGGATGTGGTTATAGTGAAGCAAATTATGCATAATCAGCACATAGATCCAAATGCAGAGGCCCATCATGCAAAATCCTTTAGAGGTATTAAGAACACAAGGGATGAGAGAAATTGCAAGGTCTGTTAGAAGAACGTTGTTTCCATTCTCCTCCTCCCTTGTCGACATCTCTGCCTCTACAGAGAATGTCACAATTTAGTGGATTCTTGCCCTCTGTGCTATTCTATGAAGATGGCAAGTGTGGAAGTCTACATGTCATAAACTATGTTGCAAATGTGGCATTTATTTGTGGAATCTATGGATATCTGGAAGCTATCCCTGGAGTATGAAACATTCTACTACTCCCTTTGGAAGAATGCAGATTATTATTCATCCATTTCTTACTAACATAGCTTTAGAACCTGAAGTAGCAGCAAGTCTATAAAAATTGTAATATTCAGTTAGAAAGTGAAGACGATGGTAAGGTGTTCCAGTAGGATTCTAGAATGCTGCAAGGGAATAGAGAATTGTCTTTCTGCAATAGCTCTCAAAGAGTACACATATGCCCTTTTGTGAGGGAATCCTATTTCCACATCGATAGATGATCATATTTGGTAGCTGAAATTCCAAAACTAGATACTATATAAACTAAGTAAAATAGAGGAGTGAAAGAAAAGGAGAAAGAGTTGCATTTTGCACCCTGCTCTTTGCTATAAGGTTTCCATGGGACCCAAGTAACACATTGATTCCTAAACCTTGCAGCTATTGGTCCTCAATTTTTTTGATGGAGGACATCCAAATTTTCATTATTGTTCATCATTGCATCATTACCTCAGCCTGTAATATCCCAAAAGGGAGAATGTAGTAATACAAAAACATAATAGCTGAAAAACAACAAAGAAAACAATTAATCTAAAGACAACATCATAATGTATAGAGAAGCTAAGCCATTTTATTATATATGAGGTGAATAACAAGTACAACAATGCTCAAAATATGAGACACTCAAGCCAAAAAGATGGCCTAGAATGACCCTGAAAGAATCCCACAAGAGGGACTACGTAACTGCTGGACTGATGGAAGGAAAATTGTGTTGTCTCTGCCAGAAAATGGCAAGACAACAACTGCCAGAAAATAGGAAGTTAGATATAGGAAGTTTGTGAGCTCCGATGATGCTGAAACTTTATATCCAGGCTTTATGATGGATACCCAAGATAACACAGAAAGGATTTCTCAGATCTGTCAATCTAATAAAATATCCCTCTTAGGGCTTGCACTATGTAGTTGATGGGTATGC
Organism: Pinus albicaulis; assembly: GCA_034641835.2. Classification (NCBI taxonomy): domain Eukaryota; kingdom Viridiplantae; phylum Streptophyta; class Pinopsida; order Pinales; family Pinaceae; genus Pinus; species Pinus albicaulis. The sequence goes on along the minus strand of CM076572.1, from coordinate 1,247,470,262 downwards.
AGATCTGAAGCAAGATCTGATCAAAAGATAGCTACAAGATGATATACAACAAGATCTATGCTTGAAGGGATGATCCGTTCACTAGATCCTCAAGCTAGAAGCTCAAGATCTAGCTCATCCAATATCCTCCACTAAAAATACCTGCTAAATGATCAACAACTTTAGGAAACTGCATTGTAAGAGAGGGAGGCTCAATAGCCTACTACTAGATATGTAAATACAACTCCAAAATGATGGAAGCAATCGATACAATTTGAGGAGATGATCCCTCACAAGATTTCCAGCTAAAATGCTGAAAAATCCCTTCCTCCAATAGATCTACAAGATTGTACTTCACAATCATTGAGGGGACTGCTGTTACACGAAGGTAAAAAACAATGGACTGAATGCCGGATATAGATCTGCTACTCCTGGAAGACTGAATATGAAGAACAAAGTGAAGGATGAATCCTCCACTAGTTTCCTAGTTGGAATGCTAGAAACAACCTCCTGAAGATGACACCAATGCCTGATGAGGAATAAAGCCCAATATAAACCTTCCTAGAGTACGCACTCAAATTCCTCCATGGGTAAGGGTGGGATTTCCACTCGGAAACACCCTGTGCTGAAAAAAATTGTAGACTTAGCTAAACAGCTCAAGCATGCATAGAAATGTCCTAAGACAAATCCATATCTAAACAAATCAAAGAATAAGCCAAGTATCCAAATCTCTTTCTATTGTACCTTTACCTTCATTATATAGATTGTGAGCCTTCTGTAGCCTAGGCCCATCTCATAACTACGTTGTATGTGTGGACATAAGTTTCCATGATTGATTGCACCATATCTCCATGTCCTCCATATTTCTACATGTGATGATCACCCTCTCCATCATGTGTGAATTAAATGCACTACTTCCTCCATCATGTCAGCATTATATGCACCACTTCCTCCACCAACTTATCATAAGTGTTTTATGTCTTACTTTTAGTGCACTATGATCTTATTTTACCTATTCAAAGATCCTCATGATTTTACATATAATATCCATGATCTTATTTGACTGTTTCATCCTCCATGATCTATCTCATAAATAAGACACGATCTCCACTCCTTTATCATTAATGAAGTTGCTCCACTACTCCATTGTGTAGATCTAGATCTAAAATATCCACATACACACATAAAAAGTGGATTTTATTCCTTTGAGGATTATGGTTCCCTCCAACCTTTTATCTTATTAATTAATTAAGTTAATTAAGAAATCTAATATTCCAAATAAACATGTGAAAATTTTGGAATATTACATGGCCTCTTGGTTTCCCCTTGTCAAAAACACTCCAACTCCGTTCATTTGCCTAGATTCAAACCCACGTGCCCCAAAACCAGGATTTGATCTAATGGATGTATTTTTGTGTGGATACAGTATGTTAGATGGGTACACTCTATTCATGAAGAAGCTTACACCTAAAATAATCCTTAACATATCAAAACACAAAAAAAGGATAAATAGCAGCAATGAGTAACATACCGTTACAGGAGGTAAACGTGCATATTTTTCCCAAGTGGACCAAGATATGTAGTATGTGAAACCACTGATGACACTAGATTATTTGTGGGAGGCCTATATTGATCGTCTGAAACCACTGGCCCATCAAGCCAAGAAGAAATTGTCTCGATGAAATCATGGTTTGCAGGAAAAATACCCTGCTATATCCACCATTAGAAGGAAATAAAGGAATTGGATATCTAGGTCTTGGACCCAAGGGAACACCATTAGTGTTCCCATTATTAACATTTCCATTCTTTTGTCTATTTTTGACCGATCAGAAGTCGCAGACTTCGAAACTTCTCCCTGTGGTGGGACAAAAAGGGACAAAAAGTACTCTTCTTAAGAAGATAAATATTTACTCCTTTTGTGTGTGCTAATAATGCCTCAAGTGTTGATAGTTGATATGGTTGACCTATCTTAGGTATTCCCCATTGAATTCACCATCAAAGTGACAAAACAATTTTTTACAGTAGAAGGATCATTGGTGTGTTTCTATTCTTCGTGATTCTACTCTTCGACAGTTCCTGTGAAATTTTTATCATATATTCACTAATATAAAACCAACAATAAAAAAATCATTTAGAATAAATGGAACCAATAACCCAAACAGAGTGAAATTAACAGCCTATGAGATGGACTACTATAAAGATTCTAATTTATTTCATATTTTCCTGTACACTTGTAAGGACTCAGGTGGTCAGGTGGTTTATTTGTTGCCGCGGCTTCCATGCTTGAAAGTCATTTTAGATCCTTGTAAAATGTAAACTATTATCTCTTAACACATGATTTTCCCGATTGAATTTTCTAAATGCTTTATTTGTACTTCATTCATTTTCCCTCTAGTGGAATTTATCATTTTTATGTAGAGCTTTTATCACCACACTGGTACTTTTAGGTTTGTCTTCTTCAGGGGTTAGCCATTAAAGGAAGTATGGTACAAATGCATCAACCACTACTGCTTTTTGTGGCATTTCATGCATAGTATTACACTCATGAGGATATCTATTATAGCATTTGAACTGAACTTTTTTAAGCATGGCTATACGACTTAAATTGTTTCATCCTAATTATTGATCTCTAGTGATATCATGACAAAGAATACAAGAGAAGGTGGTCATTTATTGGTGATCTGGCCAAAAAATACAAAATGCAAGTCATTGTTATCCCATTCTTGGGTACCATTTTAATGTTATTGCCACAACTTGTTCAATATTTGATGAGTACAAGGTACAATATAGTGGAAATAGAAATCAAAATATAGAAAGAAAATTTCATTTAACCTTTGTTATTAGAACAAAAGCAGTTTATTTTTTGTAGTTTCATGTGATTTGAACTACTTCAAAGTTCAAAATCATGAGAGATTTCGATTTCTGCAGAGGATAACCCATTCCTGAGATCAACTATACTAATGAAGAAGCTCATGTTTGGGTAGAAGGCCTTACAAACATAGTGAATTGCAGCCTAGTCATGCTTGCAAAGAGTATCTGGAATCATTTCCACTTCTCAACTTTTCTCCTAACAAAATTCCTCAACTAGAAGATATTTCATAGGTATAATGGGTTTTGATAGCCTGTATTTATATTTTGTTATGAACGGAGACTTATACCATTGTATATAACAAATTTGGCATCGATTTTGTGCATAGGTTTTGCAACATTGCACTGGATGGAAAATAAGATTTATTGTAGGGTTGTTTCACCCGCGTCAATTTTTGAATGGACTACCTTTCAAAACATTACATTCAACACAGTATATTCATCACACTATAAATGCAATGTACACTCCCGAACCTTACATTTTCCATGAGATACTTGATCACATGCTAATGCCAGTACACCCTGGGTTTGCTGATCTTGCTCAGGCTATTGGCTTAGCATCACTGCGTGCATCAGATAAACAGATTTGGCATCTTACTAAGCTATATTGGTATATAGTTGATTTTGGAACAAGAAGAAAATAAAAAAGTTAAGGAATTTGGCGCTTGCATACTGTCAAGTTTTGGTGAGCTTCAACACATTAAGTCTGGCAAAAAAACATTTCAGAACCTTGATCCATTCGCTCAGCTACCCAAGTCAAGTTACAAGGATGGATTTCAAAATATTTACTTATGTCAAAGTTTTTCAGACACTCTTATGCAAGAACTATTCACTTTGGTAATTAAAAAAGGCTCTATAAAACTCTAAAAAAACATGTATGTATGAATAGCTATTCAAATTACCTCACCTTATCCACAAACTAGCATTAGCACCTATTCTACCTAAAATTCCATAAATTTAAAAACGCACAACAAATGCTATCTAAAAATACAGGGCTACAAAAAGCTCCCAATCACCACAATTCCATTATGTTTTTAACTTTTTATACTGTATTTCATCTAAACAGCCATAAGCCAAAGTAGTTGAAGCCAAACTCTTCAAATTTAGATACCCAGTGCAAATTTTATCTTAACAGTCAGGGCTAGAAAATTATACCAATCACCCCAATTTATATTGTTTGCATAACATGTTGCATATGACCAGCCATTCCCTGAAGTTTTTAAACCCAATCTCTGCAAATTTAGAAATAGATATTACATTTTATCGAAATAGTAGATAGTCAAGGATTGAAAAACCTCCCTATAACCCCAATTTCATTTTGTTTTATGAGTACAGGTTTTAAGAAATGAATACCCACTACAAGAAAAAAGCACATTAGTGAGGGTCATGCTTGTGACGGACCTTTAAGGTCCGTCACCAATGTCACATATGGTGACGGTCCTTAAAAAACCGTCACTGTAAGTGTATATAGTGATGGTCCTTTATGGTCCGTCACCAAAGACATTTTCAATGACACTTTTGGTGAGGGTTGTTAAAGGCCCATCAGTGATTCTCTCTTTGGTGACACTTCTAGTGACGAACTTTTAATGACCCTCACCAATGCTCTTTTTGTTACTTTTGGTGACGGTTAAAAAATGTCCGTCATCATTGATAATTAAAAAACCGTCACTATAAGTGTATATAGTGATGGTCCTTTATGGTCCATCACCAAAGACATTTTCAGTGAGACTTTTGGTGAGGGTCGTTAAAGGCCCATCACTAATTCTCTCTTTGGTGACACTTCTAGTTAATGACCCTCACCAATGCACTTTTTGTTACTTTTGGTGACGGTCAAAAAATGCCCGTCATCATTGATCATTCCAATGAGTTTTTGATGACGCTATGTGCCTGTTAATATATTTTTTGTCAAAAGTTAACGATTTAATACCATTATTGTGGAGCATTTTTTATAATATGTCCAAGGCCATAGTGGTTTGGGTCAGTCAATTTTTTTAGAAGTAATTAGTGTTTATCATTTCCCTCAAGTAATGACTAGTCGAATAGAGATTTCCTATGAGTCAACACATGATTCATATATATTAAGTTTATTATCTAGAAAATTCCCTTTAGATAAAGTTCCACTATTGTGTGTATGAAATATATTATTTAATACATAATCAAGCTTTGACATTTCTATTAATGAGAAAGACCTAACGATCCTCACCAATCTGGGCATGCCTTAAATTAATTCTTTGGCACACACTAACATTTCTTAGCACCCCACATGTATTGGAACATCTTTATACCTAGAACATCTCGTGATGACACTAACGCCCAAGCACATGGCGGCATGCGCTAGCACAACATGGAACTCTCCTAGCATGTGTTGGCATGCTGCATATAGTCCCTAGCATGCCCTAGAACACCTTGGTTGAATGCATTGACATACATTAGCACTTGGCACACAATGGCACTTGGCATGTATTGGGACCTATTATTAGTGTGCCTAGCATGCCCCTTTTCAAAAAGATAAAGTCTTGACTTATTAACCCTCTTATTGGTTCTTCCTTTTGTTGCCTTGACACATATTGACATCCCCTGGCACCCTGCACCACAACCTTAACACCTACCATGTACTGGCATATCTTGGCACTATTAATTGGCACGTGATATAATTAGCACACCGTGGAACTCCCAAGCACACTTTGGGAATTCTTGACATGCCTTGATATTCCCTAGCATGCCTTACCAATGCTTAGCATACCTTTTCAGTCCCTCCTTGGCATGACAACTAACACTCATTAACACTAGTATCTGGCACATGTTCCTCATATTCATTAACTTCCATGAATTTTTGCCTAGTGCTCCCTTAATGTTTTTTCCTAGTAATCCTTAACACTCATCAACATGCATTATCACTCTCTAGCACACCTTAGAACTCTTCAACATTCCCTTAAACTTAATAACATGCATAACACTAGTTTGTGACACATATTGGCGCTTGGAAAGTCTTGGCATGATTGGAATACGTTGAGATGCCTTGGTATGATTTGGCATGGTTTAATATTAAATTTATTTGTGATGATCAATTGTTGGAAAGTAGATGAGAAGCAACAAAGGAATACTTGGCACTTAGAATGCACCAAGACTTTGCACTTGGCACCTATTTCCCCCTAGTGTTGGTGTGCCTAGCATGCCCCTCTTGGAAAAGGTAAATTGATGACTTATTAAACCTCTTATGTGTTCATTTCCTTGTAGTTTAAATTTTTTCTCCCTTTTGTTGTCTTGACAGACCCTGACACGCATTGACACACCCTTGCACATCTTGGCATGCCTTATCACTTGGCACATATTAACATGTTTGACATGTATTCCCACTATCTGGCACATCAAGGGGGTGAAGAGAGATGTAGTCCTAAAGTAGGTCGAGTACGAGGGCGAGTAAGGGTTGCTAAAGGGAGGTCATGATCATCCTCCAAGAGCAAGATCATCATGTGAGTGTTCAGAAGAATGTTACATACCTTAAGGGTCGATTTTCGCTAGGAAGTAGGATGGCATATTGTTGGTTCTCTTCTGGGAGATCGAGCTTAAGAGAGGTTTCTCATGAGAATCTGGGCATGTGATTTCAATGGTGTCTTTGTGTGAAGGCCGCATCAAATTCCGAAATGTTGAAATTTGCAACAAGAAACAGTGAGATTGGAAACCAGAAAGGACAAAAAAAAATGCACCCACACTGGTGAGGAATTTTGATGCACTAGGAGTGAGGAATGTGGGGCGTCTAATTTATTTTTCCCTTAAATAAATTGGACAATAAATTGTAATTTCATCTCATAACAACTTGTGTCAGTTAATTAAGTCATGATGACTGAGTTAGCTCAAGAACTTCAAGTACTTGAGGGTCTAAGATGAGGCATCTAGAGGGATTCTAATATTTTTGGGGTCCAGTTGAAGTTGATGCATTAGTGGGGTGCAAGTGTAATTAACTCGATTAAATGAGTTAAAATCAGTTTAACTGGTTCTAACTGAGTGATGAGCTAGTGAGAGGTCCAGTGAATTAAATTAGATTTAATTCACAATGAGTGATCAATCATATAACTCATAATTTGTTATTAATAATTGCATGCATATCAATTTCGAGGAATACCCAGTTGAGACAGAGGTTAAAGGGAACATAACTGTTAGTTGTATTCAGAGAAAATTTCCCATGTGCAAATATAAAGTCATTGGGATGCCATGATGGATTGCGTAATCAAGGAAGACTAATTTTCCTAATTAATAAGGAGTTAATTTCGTAGGAATTGCATGAGCAAGGTAGGCTGAAGTAAGGATGAGAATTGGCTAAGTACTAGACCGAGTTTGCCTAGATCAACGGGAGACGATTGACATAGTTCTGGAGAATCTCATGAGAGATTAAGCATTAATGTATTGTTTCATGATTCCTTGACTTAATACACAATAGAGATAGAGGGGTTTTGAGCAGTTTCTTTCCCCAAATACATCATGTTGTTGTGCGATTGATAATTTATTTCTCTTACTTATATGTGATTGTGCGATCGTGTCTTGTTTCCACAAATTGTAGGAAGGATTCAATATATTTTTTTAGTAGATTACAAGATTATATTGAATCTCGTTGGTTAGATTTTGTACATGGTATCAGAGCAGGAATTTTTTGGGCAACGAGTTTGAAGAGAATATTTGAATATTTTGGTGTAAAATTTTCAAAAAAAAATAGAATATTTGGATTCCTCGCGAAAATCTACCCAATTGGGAAAAAAAATCAGTCGAATAGGAGCTCGAATGAGGGAGATATCATCGATTTAAAATCAACTCCTTTTTAGAAACTTTTTGTAACGTCGGGACAATTACACTGTGCGCGAGTCAAGAACCTATATGTAATTGAGGTACCAGATGCATGCAAAGCTTTGAGGAGAAAGGTAGAATTTAGAGACTTGGTGGTTTAGAGGGAGCATAAATTACCTCTCAACATGCATCCTCATGAGAAGCAGTCTCAGAAGGTTGTGGAGTAGCTGCCACAATTGGAGAAGCAGAGAGAAGACCGAGTGGAAGCGTCCACTCAAGCAGAGACCTCCATGAGGGGGAAATTTCAAGCCAGATGGGAAGAGGGAGCAGCCATACCTCGAGGTGTAAGGTGGGGTTATGTGTAGACATAATCCCAAGATAATAAATTTGGGCAAGGTCCATTGAGATGGCGTGTCTCATGGATCGAACCTGGCTACGAGGAGCCCACAGTACAATAGTAGTAGGAAGGATCAGTTAGATTGATGTAGTCAGATGTCAGCAAGACAGAAATCAAAGTGACAGATGTCAAATACTGGATTACAAATCAGAGTTATAAATAGTTCAAAGGGCACGAATGCAGATGTCAGCAATAGCGCAGAGAATCCAGTAATAGACAGGTGTAGTAGCTAGCAGCAGTCAGAAGACTCTGATGACAGATGCATTATACTGAGTAAGTTGTTCGGAGGCTATTTAGTTTCAGGATTTGCAGGTGCAAACAACACTAGAGAAGTGTAGCATGCAGAACATTCCAAAGGTACCGGATGGGGATATATTGAATTCCTTTCTTGCTGAGAGGGAGCGTTGAAATTTGCAACAAGAAACAGTGAAATTGGCAACTTATAGAAAGGACAAAAAAAAATGCACCCACATTAGTGAGGAATTTTGATGTACCGAGAGTGAGGAATGTGAGGTGTCTAATTTATTTTTCACTTAAATAAATTGGAAAATAAATTGTAATTTCATCTCATAACAACTTGTGTCAGTTAACTAAGTCATGATGATTGAGTTAGCTCATTAAATTCAATTTAAGGTGATCGAGGTGGATATTGGTGGCCACCCGCCTATTCCACTTGGGCCCTCGCCTTTGTCTCTTTCAGTTTTCCAGTTTCCTTAATTATAGCACAATTTACTATTTTTGTCAGTTTTTCGGGTCCTAAACTTCCAGAACCGTTTTGAGGCCCCAAACGACGTCTTTTGGGCATGAAAGGTTTGGTGATTTCTTAGAAATTGCATTAGCAGTTGTAGTCCTCGGAGAGATCTTTCTAACGAGGTATCATGTGCGTCAAACAAAGATCATATGACCAAGTTACGACCCCGGAAAGTTGGCTACCCAACTAACCCCAACGGGGCCCATAAACTCTTGGTGTTACATCTCCTCAGGTTAGGGTTTTGATTGTTTAGGATTTTATCTTATTTTTAAATAATAAAAAAGACCCTTCATCCTTATTGTAACACAATTCAGAGGAACATAACTATCAGTTGTATTTATAGAAAATTTCCCATGTGCAATTATAAAGTCATTGGGATGCCATGATGGATTGCACAATCAAGGAAGGTTGATTTTCCTAATTAATATGGAGATAATTCCATAGGAATTGCGTGAGCAAGGCAGGCTGAGATTGACTAAGTATTAGACCGATTTTTCCTAGATCAGCAGGAGACAATTGGTAGAGTGCTGGAGAATCTCAAGAGAGATTAAGCATTGTATTGTTTCATGATTCCTTGACTTAATACAAAATAGAGATAGAGGGTTTTTAGTAGTTGCTTCCCCAGATACATCTAGTGTTGTGCGATTGATAACTTGTTTCTCTTACTTATATGTGAATGTGCGATCATGTTTTATTTCCACAAATTGTAGGAAAGATTCAGTATCTTGTTTTAGTATATTACAAGATTAGATTGAATCCCGTTGGTTATATTTTCTACATGAAATAGAAGAGAGGTTTGATACCATATTGCCTTGTGGTGGTTAGTAGGCGGCAAGGTCTGTGATAAAGAACAACATAAATGGAGGAGGGCTTGCACTGTAATTTCGAGCCATAACAGAAGTTGACGCAGGTGTAATATTGACTAATTTAACCATAGTTTGAGGGTCGACATTGAGATCTGAAGTTCATGTCAAGATTCAGTCAAAGAAATGCCCAGAATCTATGGATCCATATGAGCTAGGCCGAGTCCCTTATGGAGGCAAGAGTCGTTTTTTTTCTATGTGTGGATAGGTTTTGTTCTACAACAATTAGAAGTACATAGGTATAATGCCCTAGTTAGGACAGTTTCCTAGCATGTTTAGTTCATAAGGTATGCCCTTAATACTATGACAAATTTGCGTAGAAGAAGACGGGTTGTGACCCTTAGAGCGAGGTTTATTTCTGCAATAAAGATCGCAGATCTGGAAGATGGTTTGTAGATTCAGTATGTGTGGAGACAATAGATCCAAAGGAGGGTGGAACCTGAGCAAAAGATTGCGCATGCAGAAGAAATGTGCCATTTGAAGAATGGATTGAAATGCAGAGGAGTTGATTTTGGTGGACTTTCCATAGAGTTTTAGAAAAATATCTGAAGAAACCTATAAAAAATTAGTAAATGGACTGTTAGTGGCTGATTTGTAACCCTAGTTCAGTCATCTACAAATTGTTAGAAGTATGATAAGAGGAGTAGTTCATATTTGTTCATAGATTGGACAACAAAGATCAAATTGTCGATACACAAGAAAGCAACTAGGTAGCATGGTACAAAGCACAACAAAGAAAATTATAAAAATGGAAAGCCCTACAAATTAGCACCCATCCAAACATCACCACAATTTTTTCTTTAACCCTAGTTAGGACAATTTCCTAGCATGTTTAGTTCATAAGGTATGCCCTTAAGACTGTGACAAATTTGCGTAGAAGAAGAACGGTTGTGACCCTTAGAGCGAGGTTTATTTTTGTAATATAGACCGTGGATATGGAAGATGGTTTGCAGATTCAATATGTGTGGAGATAGTAGATCCAAAGGAGGGTGGAACCTGAGCATAAGATTGAGCATACAGAATAAATGTGCCATATGAAGAATGGATTGACATGCAAAGGAGTTGATTTAGGTGGACTATCCAGAGAGTTTTAGACATGGATCTAAAGCAACCTATACAAAATTAGTCAATGGAATATTAGTGGATAATTTATGACCCTAGTTCAGTCATCTACAGATTGTTAGAAGGATGATAAGAGGAGTAGTTCAGATTTTTTCATATATTGGACAACAACGATCAAATTGTCGATACACAAGAACAATGATTTTGAGAGGACTCAAACCATTGTTAGGTGGAAGATTTGAAGATCTGTAGATGAAGAGAATATTGTGGGTCCTAGATCAGTAAAAATAATTTACTGTGGTTGGGCAGATTGATGGTAGTCCAAGTATAATTGGAGGGTTGTTAGGTTACTGTCAAAGAAGAGGCCTAACTCTTGTACTTGTGAAGGACAACAAGATTGGTAGAAGGGTAGGTGTATAGGGCCTAAGGATGTGCAGACTTTGAAGGACTAAAGTAGCAGTCAAGTGGGCCAACCAACTAACCCTAGCCCTAGTTCACTAGCCCTAGAAACCATTTCCCTAAGATATAATAAAGAGTGGGACTTCCTTGCCTTTTAAGCAACAGACTTGATCTTATAGGGAGAAAGGAGGGGGATCGAAGGGTTAAGGGAGAAGAATACAAGTTATAATGGAAGTTCTCAATCCATAAAATGCTTTGGGAACTTGGATTCCCAAATGGTCCTTGATGAAAGGCCTTTGACACCAAATGGGACCACACGGGGCCAAGTGGACCCTGCCAAGGTTCAGGGATGGAATTTAGCAACCAATGATGTTCCTATCCTGTAAAATGTGAGGGGAAAGGATCAGGCAAGAGTTTTTACCTCGATGGGTCAAATTGATCCTACTAGGTTCTAGCCTTGGGAACACCTAGGCAAAACTTGATTGTAGAGATAGGGCTTGAGGTATCTGGAGATTCCACCATCATAATTGGCCCAAATTCTCAGGAGAGTGAGGGGACCCACCAACGCAGTTGCCTCTCGGAGATCGAAGTTTTCCTCTGGCTAGATTTATGGGAAATTGATGCCCTAGGTGACATAATGGGGCTAGACCTAGGGAAAAATGGAAAATTGTAAAAAAATGGAGGGAAATCATCACCCTTTTTGAGGTACTAGTGCCTAATTCACTTAGGGATATGGAGTCAAGGATGATAATAAACAAGAATTTGGTTTCTTGATCAAGGAGGCCCAGAAAGTCAACTTCGTCCAATGTTAGAGGAATATGAAAAGTTACCTTCAAGCATTTATACCTCATACAAATGGTGCAATATTATTGAGATACAATGGTATCTAAGACATTTAATTCATCTAACAATGGCCCATACATTTAAATAAGCTAAATAGACACATAATTCCACATTCCCATCATGCAACAATTAGCCCTAGTTATACTGAATTCAATAGTATGCAACAACAAGAAGAATAGAGTTAAATTTTCACTCACAATTTTAGAGAGTATATCCAATGAGCTTCGCATTTGCAAAAACAAAGCTCCAACATAAAAATAGCCCAAATCCGTACATCAAAATGCATCCATCGTCCAAAATAGTCCTCCAAGGAAAAATGTGAAGTTATCTAAAGATAGAGAGACCCCAAGTCAAGTGATGATACAAATGAATCCAGCTAAATCCTATCTATACACTAATTAGGAGTTGATCATCGATAGAGGAAAATTGAGGAGTTGCATAATGGGAGGCAAGAGGACCTGCCAGATGTGATGTTCAAGACATGTGGACTGAAAGGGCTATGTGTGGCCACCATAAAAAAGTGGTTAAAGTGTTGTCTTGTTTGAGGTAGATTGGTTATCAAAAGACTAACACCAAGCCCTAGTTGTATTCCTTATATCAACGTGATTGTAAAGGGTCATGATCCCTGGTACAAGAGCTCTAGCCTATTTAATTATAGTTTGTAATTTAACGAAGAACGGTTTGAGAAAGTTAAAAATTGTCATGTGCACTAGTTGATTCCCTAATGTGTGTATATTTCGTTGTGCAAAGTAGATGTGTTGTGGCACTTGAGTGTGTTTGCATCAAATATTCTAATACCAAAACCAAATTCTCATATGTTGTGGAAATTCAACGTATACTTTGTTCACCTAAGAACTACATGTAACTCATCTTAGGCTACTCATGTCCAATCTCAACTCATCCCACTTAACAAGTTACCAAGACAAGGCTTATCACATCCAACTGTGGTTGTAAAACAACTAAGCAACACAGTTTATATATTGACATACAATAGCACCTGGCATCTCTTAAATGCCTTGGCACTATGTGGCATGTGTTAGCATCCCCTACATTCCTTGGCATGCTTTTACACACCCTAACACACCCTAGCACTTCCTGACACGACTTGGTAGTTTAGCATACCTTGGCACTGCCTAGTATATAACCTTGTCACTCCCTCCTTAACACACCTATAACTCATTGACACTCCTTGTCACACACTCTTATTCATTCATTTCCATGCATTTGAAACTAGTGCTCCCTTGTTTTTCTTTGGCACTCCATAACACTCCTTGACATGCATTGGCACACCCTAGCACCTCACACATATTGGCATGTTTCCATGGCCTCTAGCAAGCCTTAGCACTGCCCAGCATACTTTGTCACTCCCTCCTTATCACACTTGGAACTTATTGAAACTTCCTGTCACAATCTCTTGTCACAATCTCTTAATGTTCATTTGCATGCATTATTTTCACCTAGTGCTCACTTGTGGGTCCCTAGCGCTTCCTAGCATGTGTTGGCACACCCTGGCACTTGGCACATCTTGGCTTCATGCCACTCTGGCACACTAGCATGTCTTAACGCTACCTAGCATACCATGTCACTCCCTCCTTAACACACCTGATACTCGCTGACACCCCCTGTCACACACTCTTATTCATTCATTTCTAGGCATTTTGACATAGTGCTTCCTTGTGTTTCTTGGCACCCGCTAACACTAAACACACATTGGCACTTGACACATATTGGTATGCTTCCCTAGCACTCTAGCATACCTTGGAACTATCTAGCATATCTTGTCACTCCCTCCTTATCACTTGCCATGTATTGGTGTGCCTAACATGCCTTAATGGAACTGTCTAACATGTGTTAGCACTTATTGAAATTCCTTGGCACACCTTGGCACTCCCTAATTGTCATGCCCTTATAGATAGCCTTACTTTTTTGCGACTTGGGTACCCAACCAATTTATTGAAACAATATTGTTGTGCCTAACCCAAAGTCTCGACTACTTTGTCTATCCCATTACTGCAATCGTAGGCTTTCCTCCTACAAGTCCTATTTTAAAATTATCCTAACACACTTCATCCTTGAGACACCTAAAAGTCACTAATACTCCTTGGCACACACTCTTATTCGTTCATTTCCATGCATTTTGACCTAGTTCTTCCTTGTGATGCCCTGACACTCCCCAACACTCCTCAACATGCTTTGAAACTATCTAGAATTTGTTAGCACACCTTTTCATTCAATGGCACGCCCTATCATTCCTTATTGATCACACCCTCACAACTACCCTTATTTGTTTGCAACTTGGGAACCAAACCAAATCCTGCTTCGACTACAATAGCTTGACCAAGTTACAGTTACTACAACTATATTACTCCTTGTTCACTTAAGAACTTCCTATAACTCATCTTAGGATACTCACGCTGAATCTCAAATCAAACAACTTAATAGGTTACGAAGACAAGGCTCAGATCCATTCATGGTCGTAAAACAACTAAGCAACATATTTTACATCTTGACATGCCATAACACCTAACACATCTAACAATCTCTTGGGACTATGTGGCACCTGTTAGAATCTCCTGCATTCCTTGGCATGCTTTGGTACTCCCTAGTGCATCCTACCATGCCTTGACACCTAACACACCTAGAAGTCACTGACGCAAAAGTTCAAGCCCTTGAACTTCAAGATAACCCAATATTTACAATTGTTTATAATAATAATTCCATTATGCATACTTCTCCTCTTAGAGTTGGGCTGAGAGGGAGAATATTTCATTGATGCCAACCTTGTAAATGAACAACCTTACCTACTCATTGTTTGGACTCTCCACCACTATTTGAAGAAGTATATGTTCCATGAATCAAAGATGATATCATAACATGAGTTATCGACAGTTGAACATAATTGTCATGGATATCATGGAAAATATATGGTGAGAATTTTTGAAACTTAGGAAACATTTTCTCATACTCTACTTAATCTATGGGTGGTAGGGCTTCAATTTTTTCCATTTACTAGGAAATCTCACCCTAAAAGTCAACCATTGAAGAATAAATCCTATGCTAAATCACACCTACCTTCTTATTTTTAAGATCTTCGTGAGAACTCACCTATGACCCTTAAAGTCAGTGCCCTTTAGCAACTCAAATGGTGGAATGGAAGGCATTTCAATAAGAGGTAAACTCCTTTATCCTTCACCTTTTTCAAGACCTCTAGAGACACCTACAATCTATACCCCTCCTTCGACTCAACATGAAATTTTGTTTTTTTTCTACTTCCTTTACATACCCTCCCTTCAAGGGCATACTCATAAGAAGAGCTCATGGTTGAAATATTACGACAACAAAATGGGGCACACTATCTCTTTATAAGGTTTTAAGGGAGGGGTATTGTAAAATAACCATCGCATCCCCTACAACCCTTAAGACCTTCTCAACACATAAATGAAACGATAGACTAATAGCTAGACCCAAAGATAGATCTCAATGTTTAAGGCAAAACCAAAATAGAAAGAATCACACCATGGATTAAACATTGGCATTGAGTTTTGTTTAAATTAAGGACCTCCTTTCAAGATCATGACCTTGCTTTTATCATTTTCAAATCAAAGGTTTAAAACCCACATTAAAAATGGGAGATTTGCACCTTAGAATTTGTAACCTTTACCCAAGACGAATCTATCTAATGGACTAGCTTGGATATGTCAGGTCTTGGATTTCTCGAGTACCCAATCAATGTTTTTGAGGCTAACTCCATAGCTCCAACGAAATTTAATACTATTGAAGAGGCAACTTGAAAAATGTCTCTAATACGAGACATTTTTCCTTCCTTTTGATTGATTTACAGTAAACCTTAGTGCCTCTCCTTTCTTATCTTCCTCTTCCATTCTCCAAAAAAAATCATTAATATTATATCATAAACACTTTATATAGGTAAGCATTGCAATCATTTTCCTCAACTCACGAGGCACCTTTACACCTCAACCCATGCTAGTGGACCTAAGTCCATGGTACAACCCATCATACTCTAAGAGGGTTCTAATTATCTCCTCAAAACTAGGGCATAACACATCTTACAATGCCAAATGGTTAAGACATCTCAAACTTGTGGGTTTTTTCCTTCATGAAACATTATATAGCTATTTCTCATCAAACACAATGCACTAACATCGCTAACGCACACCAAAAGTACAAGATACCTGTAAGATGTGGCCTACACCCTTGCACCTCCCCGACACTCCATGAAAAATCTACTCCAATGGTCACCTTCTAAGTTCCAATAACTCCTTTTGCAACACGACAAAACCACCTATATATGTTGCAACAACCTTGCCAACTTCTTTAGCGGGTTCCACATATATTTCACATTTCTTCTTTGTCTTGCAAAGTGGTAGTGCCAAGGAGAGGGTATCAACTTCGATCAAAGAATGTTCAATTAATACCACTGGTAAGTTTTCTTCGTGCAACTTGTCAAATATCTTAAGTTTGCTTCAAAACTTCTCATGGTGCTTAACTTGCTTTTCTACACCTCTAAGTGAGACTACAACCCACAAAACTTCTCTAAGTATTCCACATCTTCAACCCCTGTCAGAGTCTTCTTAGATGTGCACTCATGCCTCAAGAAGAACACAACACTAGCATACCAAATGTACATGCTCGTTCCATCCTTTAATGCCTCGCTAAAACCACATTATCACACTCCCTAAAATGAAATGTCCACATCTTAAGACAAAACACATATTTTACTTATGACAACCTAAACTATGAGAGTGACTTCGAGATGACTCTATGTTCTCAAGATGAAAACATAGGCTCTTACAACCCCATTCAGACAACCATTTGAATATATTTAACCTAAAGAAGAATATACACCCTACTCCTTCCAAATTTGTCATATGACATTTAAGAGACTAACACTTTTTAACTATTAAACCCACTTACCATAAACCCTCTTTTGTTAACACCAACCCAATATTAAATATATATATATATATATATATATATATATAATAATAATAATAATAATATATATATATATTTTTTCAATACAACTAAGTTAAAAATACTTTCACATTAAAATTTCAAAAATACGACATTCCTATCCTAACAAATTTTAATAATAAAATCATTACATAAAATAAATAATCTTAAAAATATATTATTATTATTATAATACATATAACGAAAAAAAAAATGCTTTCATCACAACCAAAAATGATTTCAACTACTATTAAAAAAACTTTGAAAACAAAATTATAGGATTATTGTTTTTGTTTTTTTGGATGATTTAGAAAATCCGTGGCAACCCAAATGTTCCAAAGTGGTATTTTTTTTCGATTTTTACAGGGCGGGAACGAAAGCATTTACTCTCAAAGTATCTAAATTGAATCTTTTCTCTTTGCACAGGGGCGGGAGCGAAAACCAGATTGAAGAGACTTGGGATTTGGGGTTTTACCAGGGGCAGACTGGATATCCGATCTCGAACCCCACCATCGGCTCTTCAGTCCATTGACGGTTGACGGCGCTACATTTGTTCACTGCTTTTCCACAATTTTTAGTATTCCACAGAGAGGAGAACACGCAGGTATCTGGTTCTACTATTTTTTCGCATCCATGCTTGTATGTTTCGGCTTAATCTCTGTGCTGCATTTTGTTACTATTTGCAGGGATGACGTTGGCTTCTGATGAATTGGGGAGGCCATTTTTCATAATAAAGGAGCAAGAATAGAAGATATAAATGAGAGGTTTAGATGAAGGCCAGCATTGTGGCCAACAAAGTTGCTGTGAGAATCCTCTGCACCTCACTCAGCCTCAAGGGAATAGAAAAGATGCTTCAGAGACCCCGACGACAGTGTCACCATCAGTAAGCTTCTGTTTCATTTATTTATTCTCTATTTTTAGATCGGTGAAACCTCTTAAATTATGAAAATAAGTAGAATTTTTTTTTTAAAAGTATGATTCATGCTCACAGCTATTAGTGCAACCTTGGATACTACTACACCGGCCATTCTATGCTTCGGCTTTGAATTCTTCAAGAATTGGATACTGCAATTAAGAAAATAATTAAGGCCATTCTAGCATTTGTTTTTTATTTTTTACTATTTTCATCGGTTTTGTCATTTTAATTACAGTGGACTGTTTTATTTGCTTCTCTGGTTGAAGATTTTTGGCAAGCACAACGGTTTGAATGTATATCCTCTTCCTCATCTTTGTCACTAGCAAATGCTAGTGTTTCTTGAATAACAGTTAGTTCTCTGCCACAATGTTCTCTAAGTCTTCTTAGAAGCATGAACCGACTTTCTTCCCAACACATTAGAGTTTCATGTTTATCTATGCTTTGCTACAATTACAATGTCTGTTCAAGCAAAGACAAGTTTAGACTGCAACTCTTATAGAATACAATTTGTCATAAGTATAATGGTGAAAAGTTGAAGACCATTTTAGAAAGTCTGTGTTATTAGGTAAAGGAATATTTCAGAAAACAATGATGGAGAAACACCCTCCTAAATAGATCTTCCACATTGAAAATTTAGTCTGCAAAGATGCCCGTTTTGTCAAGGCAACACTTAACCTAGCCATGAAAGTTATTATTATCCTAAAAGTATTAGAAAAGTATAATTCAAAATAAAAGCGTATGTTCGAGAAACAAACAACATCACAAATCTAGTTCAAGAAACTTGTCGTTTAGAAAACTCAAATTGAACAATCCAGTGATTGTAAAACTTGGAAAGATTGACGCAAATTCAAATATAACAATCACAAAGTCAAAGGAGAAAGCAATTCAAGAAATTTATTAAATTGGAGGGATAAGTCAGAGACCTGTCAGACCTACTACTTGATGTTTGTCAAATACATAACATCAACATTTTAGGCATACGAAGGAGTGAATGAAACAACGGTTTGTTCCAATGGATCTGTAGAAAAGTTGGTATAGGTTTTAGATTTCTCAAAGAAATGTGTGTCTGAATAGACCATCTGTATGAACCAGAAGAAGGAAAGGGTGAAGTGTTATTGTTCTACATTTTTTTCTTTTTCACTGAACACTAGCAATAAATTATTGGTGAGGTGGAGAGGGCGCCTTTGAGAAGAAGGGCATACATTTTGGAGGTGACCTGGCTATTGGCAGAGTTGTAACGGAAGGCTGTGTTTTCATAATCTAGTGCTTGTGAGTAAATAGCTCCCCCCCAATTGAGGAGGATTTTATCAGGTAATCCCTTGTTGAAATCAACTTCCACGCATATCCGTGCAAAGGTCACAATACCCTTCGCTAGCTTGTGCGTGTTGACATTAATGAATCAGCCTAGGGCATTACCAATATCGACTAAAATATCAGGGTGCATTAATTTAAGAGGTAAATTAGGGTGTTGAACCCAAATAAGAATGGCCAAATCTGGCATTATTAGGGGTTAAAATCTACAAACCATGGTTGAATGGAGAGCCCTAATCAGCCCAAAACCATGTTGCAAGCTCAAGGACCCCCTGTCGATCCCTCTGGTTCTTGAAATATACTATAAAGTATCCCTCTGAGGAGAAGAATATATAACTGTGCTTAGACCAGGTCTTAGCCACCTAATCTCGAAGTACATATGCTAAAGGCCAAAATCCATTAAATCGACAAATTAGAGCATGCTCCATGTAGTCAACACTGAGAGAGTCGGATTAATTTTTTGGCACACCAATGGATGGGATTTTCTCGATTTGATCCACAAGAAAGGCTGGCATTGAGAGCTCCTTAGGAGGCTGGTTCACAATCCCTAGCTTTAACGCTTCTTTTAAAAGATTTGGGCTAAGAGGAAGAGGGCCCACCCCTTCCTTGAGCTTTGCCTCACAATCTAGAAACTAGATTTATTATTGTGTTGTTTACTATGTTGTGCTCACTTAGTTTATTTGTATCCTAAAGTTGTTGGCCCTCATAAAGGAGATGCATAAGGCAGAGGGGATCTCGGTCCATTCTTGAATTTTGGCTGCAAGGGAGGAGACCAGATTCGTAGCTCGCACTTGCAAACATAGTATCCCCTCGAGAGGGGTCTCACAAGAACTCAGAAAAACAAAAGAAATGAATCCTTGATTACAACTGGGGGGGAAGGTGGATTCAGCTTCATACAACTCTCCAAAACTATCTGCCGCTCATTATGACTGGAGAAAGGGCGGGCCTGCACCAAGCCTTTTAAAAGAAGGCCCTTGACCACTACAATGTTGAGAAATCTAGGGGATTTAGTGTTAAGAGATTTCTCTTCATTAGTGACTGTTTGCGAATGCCTTTTAACTTCTTTAGATTAAGATCTTTTTCTTGTTAGATTATTAGTGTTCTTTCTTCATCAAACAGTAACCAATGCATAAACATAAATAGAAAAGAGACACAACATGTAGGCTATGAGCCAGGGCCAAAACCTCTCATTCTTTGAGAGGAAAAGATGCACTAATTCTTCTTATAGAGATTCCAATTGACAAATACCAAGACCAAGGCCCTTGATCTATTTCGCCACTCCAAGACCAAGACATAGTCGTCTTCCTTGATCCTTTGATCTTCAAATCATAATCCCTATAGCAACATCCAAACATAGTGATTCATCACTGAACTTCATGTTATCACTACAACACCGAGTAGCACCAAGTGTTGAGAATTTAGGGGGTTGGTGATTAATTCAATTTCTCTTCTTGATAATTACTTGTGAGCTTATTTGAGTTACTTTTGTCTTCTCTTATTTAGCTTATTTAGTCTTTCATCAAGTCAATTACCAAAATACAAAAAACACAAAGTTAGGCTCTTCGAGCCAGGGAAAAACCTCTCCCTCTTGGAGAGGAAACCCCACGAGAAATTCTTCTTATAGAATTTCAAGATGACAAGTACCATGACCAAGACGCAGACCCTTGACCTATTAATGCTTCCAAGACATTGCCACTGCTTCTAAGTCTTCCTTCAATACCGATCCTTCTTTTCTTCAACAACTTGCACTGATCTGCATCAACCTTAGAGAACTCGGTTTCTAAGTTCGTCTTCAGACACTTCTTATTGCTTATTCAAATATAAGAGACTAGATCATTTGAAGTCTCATCATTCACTTGTCATGCATTTGGAGATGTGTAACCTTTCTGAGAGTAGGAAGGTAAATCATAGGTTTACCTTCCTCCTTTTCCCATACTTATACTAGCCCTTAGACTTATCATCACATCGTGATCGTTGAGCTTAACCCTTCGCATAGCATAACATTTGAATGCTTACAGTCATTACAATACATAGAACACTGACCTTATACTATTAGTGAATTCATTACAAGTTTGACCGCACTTCACTTGACCGTAGCTTCTTCATACTAATCCGCATTCACTACTCTAGAATGCTACACAGAACAAAACTGCACTTACTGCTTCCATTTGTATTTTAACCCAGACTTTATTATGAGGTAACTATCACAGGAATGTCCACAATTCTGTCCTTTAGCCCGCACTTTTCTCCTTCCTGAAATCTGCACTTTTATGCTTCCTGAAATTTGCACTGTGTCCTGTCCAGAGATCCGCAATTCCTTGGTTCAAATGACCATAGAGTTGACTGTATATAGGCATCATGTCACTGTTGTTAGGCCGACCCTTCAAGCTGATTGGAGGTCGACTAGATCACTGTGTATATAGGTCGACATATAGTGCAATTATTCCAGTGTTTAATGAGGGTGAACATTACAAGGTCTTGGAGCATTTTGATGACTACCCTTCATATTTATGACCCTTAATTACATTTATAACTAGTAGACGAATCCTAATAGACATCAAGAAGAAGTCTATTGACCTATAAGAAGGAAAGGGTATGCAGATCTGAAGCAAGATCTGATCAAAAGATAGCTACAAGATGATATACAACAAGATCTATGCTTGAAGGGATGATCCGTTCACTAGATCCTCAAGCTAGAAGCTCAAGATCTAGCTCATCCAATATCCTCCACTAAAAATACCTGCTAAATGATCAACAACTTTAGGAAATTGCATTGTAAGAGAGGGAGGCTCAATAGCCTACTACTAGATATGTAAATACAACTCCAAAATGATGGAAGCAATCGATACAATTTGAGGAGATGATCCCTCACAAGATTTCCAACTAAAATGCTGAAAAATCCCTTCCTCCAATAGATCTACAAGATTGTACTTCACAATCATTGAGGGGACTGCTGTTACACGAAGGTAAAAAACAATGGACTGAATGCCGGATATAGATCTGCTACTCCTGGAAGACTGAATATGAAGAACAAAGTGAAGGATGAATCCTCCACTAGTTTCCTAGTTGGAATGCTAGAAACAACCTCCTGAAGATGACACCAATGCCTGATGAGGAATAAAGCCCAATATAAACCTTCCTAGAGTACGCACTCAAATTCCTCCATGGGTAAGGGTGGGATTTCCACTCGGAAACACCCTGTGCTGAAAAAAATTGTAGACTTAGCTAAACAGCTCAAGCATGCATAGAAATGTCCTAAGACAAATCCATATCTAAACAAATCAAAGAATAATCCAAGTATCCAAATCTCTTTCTATTGTACCTTTACCTTCATTATATAGATTGTGAGCCTTCTGTAGCCTAGGCCCATCTCATAACTACGTTGTATGTGTGGACATAAGTTTCCATGATTGATTGCACCATATCTCCATGTCCTCCATATTTCTACATGTGATGATCACCCTCTCCATCATGTGTGAATTAAATGCACTACTTCCTCCATCATGTCAGCATTATATGCACCACTTCCTCCACCAACTTATCATAAGTGTTTTATGTCTTACTTTTAGTGCACTATGATCTTATTTTACCTATTCAAAGATCCTCATGATTTTACATATAATATCCATGATCTTATTTGACTGTTTCATCCTCCATGATCTATCTCATAAATAAGACACGATCTCCACTCCTTTATCATTAATGAAGTTGCTCCACTACTCCATTGTGTAGATCTAGATCTAAAATATCCACATACACACATAAAAAGTGGATTTTATTCCTTTGAGGATTATGGTTCCCTCCAACCTTTTATCTTATTAATTAATTAAGTTAATTAAGAACTCTAATATTCCAAATAAACATGTGAAAATTTTGGAATATTACATGGCCTCTTGGTTTCCCCTTGTCAAAAACACTCCAACTCCGTTCATTTGCCTAGATTCAAACCCACGTGCCCCAAAACCAGGATTTGATCTAATGGATGCATTTTTGTGTGGATACAGTATGTTAGATGGGTACACTCTATTCATGAAGAAGCTTACACCTAAAATAATCCTTAACATATCAAAACACAAAAAAAGGATAAATAGCAGCAATGAGTAACATACCGTTACAGGAGGTAAACGTGCATATTTTTCCCAAGTGGACCAAGATATGTAGTATGTGAAACCACTGATGACACTAGATTATTTGTGGGAGGCCTATATTGATCGTCTGAAACCACTGGCCCATCAAGCCAAGAAGAAATTGTCTCGATGAAATCATGGTTTGCAGGAAAAATACCCTGCTATATCCACCATTAGAAGGAAATAAAGGAATTGGATATCTAGGTCTTGGACCCAAGGGAACACCATTAGTGTTCCCATTATTAACATTTCCATTCTTTTGTCTATTTTTGACCGATCAGAAGTCGCGGACTTCGAAACTTCTCCCTGTGGTGGGACAAAAAGGGACAAAAAGTACTCTTCTTAAGAAGATAAATATTTACTCCTTTTGTGTGTGCTAATAATGCCTCAAGTGTTGATAGTTGATATGGTTGACCTATCTTAGGTATTCCCCATTGAATTCACCATCAAAGTGACAAAACAATTTTTTACAGTAGAAGGATCATTGGTGTGTTTCTATTCTTCGTGATTCTACTCTTCGACAGTTCCTGTGAAATTTTTATCATATATTCACTAATATAAAACCAACAATAAAAAAATCATTTAGAATAAATGGAACCAATAACCCAAACAGAGTGAAATTAACAGCCTATGAGATGGACTACTATAAAGATTCTAATTTATTTCTTATTTTCCTGTACACTTGTAAGGACTCAGGTGGTCAGGTGGTTTATTTGTTGCCGCGACTTCCATGCTTGAAAGTCATTTTAGATCCTTGTAAAATGTAAACTATTATCTCTTAACACATGATTTTCCCGATTGAATTTTCTAAATGCTTTATTTGTACTTCATTCATTTTCCCTCTAGTGGAATTTATCATTTTTATGTAGAGATTTTATCACCACACTGGTGCTTTTAGGTTTGTCTTCTTCAGGGGTTAGCCATTAAAGGAAGTATGGTACAAATGCATCAACCACTACTGCTTTTTGTGGCATTTCATGCATAGTATTACACTCATGAGGATATCTATTATAGCATTTGAACTGAACTTTTTTAAGCATGGCTATACGACTTAAATTGTTTCATCCTAATTATTGATCTCTAGTGATATCATGACAAAGAATACAAGAGAAGGTGGTCATTTATTGGTGATCTGGCCAAAAAATACAAAATGCAAGTCATTGTTATCCCATTCTTGGGTACCATTTTAATGTTATTGCCACAACTTGTTCAATATTTGATGAGTACAAGGTACAATATAGTGGAAATAGAAATCAAAATATAGAAAGAAAATTTCATTTAACCTTTGTTATTAGAACAAAAGCAGTTTATTTTTTGTAGTTTCATGTGATTTGAGCTACTTCAAAGTTCAAAATCATGAGAGATTTCGATTTCTGCAGAGGATAACCCATTCCTGAGATCAACTATACTAATGAAGAAGCTCATGTTTGGGTAGAAGGCCTTACAAACATAGTGAATTGCAGCCTAGTCATGCTTGCAAAGAGTATCTGGAATCATTTCCACTTCTCAACTTTTCTCCTAACAAAATTCCTCAACTAGAAGATATTTCATAGGTATAATGGGTTTTGATAGCCTGTATTTATATTTTGTTATGAACGGAGACTTATACCATTGTATATAACAAATTTGGCATCGATTTTGTGCATAGGTTTTGCAACATTGCACTGGATGGAAAATAAGATTTATTGTAGGGTTGTTTCACCCGCGTCAATTTTTGAATGGACTACCATTCAAAACATTACATTCAACACAGTATATTCATCACACTATAAATGCAATGTACACTCCCGAACCTTACATTTTCCATGAGATACTTGATCACATGCTAATGCCAGTACACCCTGGGTTTGCTGATCTTGCTCAGGCTATTGGCTTAGCATCACTGCGTGCATCAGATAAACAGATTTGGCATCTTACTAAGCTATATTGGTATATAGTTGATTTTGGAACAAGAAGAAAATAAAAAAGTTAAGGAATTTGGCGCTTGCATACTGTCAAGTTTTGGTGAGCTTCAACACATTAAGTCTGGCAAAAAAACATTTCAGAACCTTGATCCATTCGCTCAGCTACCCAAGTCAAGTTACAAGGATGGATTTCAAAATATTTACTTATGTCAAAGTTTTTCAGACACTCTTATGCAAGAACTATTCACTTTGGTAATTAAAAAAGGCTCTATAAAACTCTAAAAAAACATGTATGTATGAATAGCTATTCAAATTACCTCACCTTATCCACAAACTAGCATTAGCACCTATTCTACCTAAAATTCCATAAATTTAAAAACGCACAACAAATGCTATCTAAAAATACAGGGCTACAAAAAGCTCCCAATCACCACAATTCCATTATGTTTTTAACTTTTTATACTGTATTTCATCTAAACAGCCATAAGCCAAAGTAGTTGAAGCCAAACTCTTCAAATTTAGATACCCAGTGCAAATTTTATCTTAACAGTCAGGGCTAGAAAATTATACCAATCACCCCAATTTATATTGTTTGCATAACATGTTGCATATGACCAGCCATTCCCTGAAGTTTTTAAACCCAATCTCTGCAAATTTAGAAATAGATATTACATTTTATCGAAATAGTAGATAGTCAAGGATTGAAAAAACTCCCTATAACCCCAATTTCATTTTGTTTTATGAGTACAGGTTTTAAGAAATGAATACCCACTACAAGAAAAAAGCACATTAGTGAGGGTCATGCTTGTGACGGACCTTTAAGGTCCGTCACCAATGTCACATATGGTGACGGTCCTTAAAAAACCGTCACTGTAAGTGTATATAGTGATGGTCCTTTATGGTCCGTCACCGAAGACATTTTCAATGACACTTTTGGTGAGGGTCGTTAAAGGCCCATCACTAATTCTCTCTTTGGTGACATTTCTAGTGACGAACTTTTAATGACCCTCACCAATGCTCTTTTTGTTACTTTTGGTGACGGTCAAAAAATGTCCATCATCATTGATCATTAAAAAACCGTCACTGTAAGTGTATATAGTGATGGTCCTTTATGGTCCATCACCAAAGACATTTTGAATGACACTTTTGGTGAGGGTCGTTAAAGGCCCATCACTAATTCTCTCTTTGGTGACACTTCTAGTGACGAACTTTTAATGACCCTCACCAATGCTCTTTTTGTTACTTTTGGTGACGATCAAAAAATGTCTGTCATCATTGATCATTCCAATGAGTTTTTGATGATGATATGTGCCTGTTAATATATTTTTTGTCAAAAGATAGCGATTTAATACCATTATTGTGGAGCATTTTTTATAATATGTCCAAGGCCATAGTGGTTAGGGTCAGTCAATTTTTTAAGAAGTAATAAGCGTGTATCATTTCCCTCAAGTAATGACTAGTCAAATAGAGATTTCCTATGAGTCAACACATGATTCATATCTATTAAGTTTATTATCTAGCAAATTCCCTTTAGATAAAGTTCCACTATTGTGTGTAGGAAATATATTATTTAATACATAATCAAGCTTTGACATTTCTATTAATGAGAAATACCTAACGATCCTCACCAATCTGGGCACGCCTTAAATTAATGCTTTGGCACACACTAACATTTCTTATCACCCCACATGTATTGGAACATCTTTATACCTAGAACATCTCGTGATGACATTGACGCCCATGCACATGGCAGCATGCGCTAGCACAACATGGAACTCTCCTAGCATGTGTTGGCATGCTGCATATAGTCCCTAGCATGCCCTAGAACACCTTGGTTGAATGCATTGACATACATTAGCACTTGGCACACAATGCCACTTGGCATGTATTGGGACCTATTATTAGTGTGCCTAGAATGCCCCTTTTCAAAAATATAAAGTCCTGACTTATTAACCCTCTTATTGGTTCTTCCTTTTGTTTCCTTGACACATATTGACATACCCTGGCACCCTGCACCACATCCTTAGCACCTACCATGTATTGGCATATCTTGGCACTATTAATTGGCACGTGATATAATTAGCACACCCTGGAACTCCCAAGCACGCTTTGGGAATTCTTGACATGCCTTGATATTCCCTAGCATGCCTTACCAATGATTAGCATACCTTGTCCTTCCCTCCTTGGCATGACAACTAACACTCATTAACACTAGTCTCTGGCACATGTTCCTCATATTCATTAACTTCCATGAATTTTTGCCTAGTGCTCCCTTAATGTTTTTTCCTAGTAATCCTTAACACTCATCAACATGCATTATCACTCTCTATCACACCTTAACACTCTTCAACATTCCCTTCCACTTCATAACATGCATAACACTAGTCCCTGACACATATTGGCGCTTGGAAAGTCTTAGCATGTATGGAATACGTTAAGATGCCTTGGTATGATTTGGCATGGTTTAATATTAAATTTATTTGTGATTATCAATTGTTGGAAAGTAGATGAGAAGCAACAAAGGAATACTTGGCACTTAGAATGCGCTAAGACTTTGCACTTGGCACCTAGTGTTGGTGTGCCTAGCATGCCCCTCTTGGAAAAGGTAAATTGATGACCTATTAACCTCTTATGTGTTCATTTCCTTGTAGTTTACTTTTTTCTCCCTTTGTTGTCTTGACAATCCCTGACACGCATTGACACACCCTTGCACATCTTGGCATGCCTTATCACTTGGCACATCTTAGCATGTTTGACATGTATTCCCACTATCTGGCACATCAAGGGGGTGAAGAGAGATGTAGTCCTAAAGTAGGTCGAGTACGAGGGCCGAGTAAGGGTTGCTAAAGGGAGGTCATGATCATCCTCCAAGAGCAAGATCATCATGTGAGGGTTTAGAAGAATGTTGCATACCTTAAGGGTCGGTTTGCGCTAGGAAGTAGGATGGCATATTGTTGGTTCTCTTCTGGCAGATCGAGCTTAAGAGAGGTTTCTCATGATAATCTGGGCACGTGATTTCAATGGTGTCTTTGTGTGAAGGCCGCATCAAATTCTGAAATGTTGAAATTTGCAACAAGAAATAGTGAGATTGGAAACCAGAAAGGACAAAAAAAAAAAATGCACCCACACTGGTGAGGAATTTTGATGCACCAGGAGTGAGGAATGTGGGGCGTCTAATTTATTTTTCCCTTAAATAAATTGGACAATAAATTGTAATTTCATCTCATAACAACTTGTGTCAGTTAATTAAGTCATGATGACCGAGTTAACTCAAGAAATTCAAGTACTTGAGGGTCTAAGATGAGGCATCTAAAGGGATTCTAATATTTTTGAGGTCTAGTTGAAGTTGATGCATTAGTGGGGTGCAAGTGTAATTAACTCGATTAAATGAGTTAAAATCAGTTTAACTGGTTCTCACTGAGTGATGAGCTAGTGAGAGGTCCAGTGAATTAAATTAGATTTAATTCACAATGAGTGATCAATCATATAACTCATAATTTGTTATTAATAATTGCATGCATATCAGTTTCTAGGAATACCCAGTTGAGACAGAGGTTAAAGGGAACATAACTGTTAGTTGTATTCAGACAAAATTTCCCATGTGCAAATATAAAGTCATTGGGATGCCATGATGGATTGCGCAATCAAGGAAGACTGATTTTCCTAATTAATAAGGAGTTAATTTCGTAGGAATTGCATGAGCAAGGTAGGCTGAAGTAAGGATGAGAATTGGCTAAGTACTAGACCGAGTTTGCCTAGATCAACGGGAGACAATTGACATAGTTCTAGAGAATCTCATGAGAGATTAAGCATTAATGTATTGTTTCATGATTCCTTGACTTAATACACAATAGAGATAGAGGGGTTTTGAGCAGTTTCTTTCCCCAAATACATCATGTTGTTGTGCGATTGATAATTTATTTCTCTTACTTATATGTGATTGTACGATTGTGTTTTGTTTCCGCAAATTGTAGGAATGATTCAATATCTTGTTTTAGTAGATTACAAGATTAGATTGAATCTCGCTAGTTAGATTTTCTACATGGTATCAGAGCAGGAATTTTTTGGGCGGTGAGTTTGCAGAGAATATTTGAATATTTTGGTGTAAAATTTTCAAAAACAAATAGAATATTTGGATTCCTCGCGAAAATTTACCCAAATGGGTAAAAAAAATCGGTCGAATAGGAGCTCGGATGAGGGAGATATCATCGATTTAAAATCAACTCTATTTTAGAAAATTTTTGTAACGTCGAGACAATTACACTGTGCGTGAGTCAAGAACCTATATGTAATTGAGGTACCAGATGCATGCAAAGCTTTGAGGAGAAAGGCAGAATTTAGAGACTTGGTGGTTTAGAGGGAGCATAAATTACCTCTCAACATGCATCCTCATGAGAAGCAGTCTAAGAAGGTTGTGGAGTAGCTGCCACAATTGGAGAAGCATAGAGGAGACTAAGTGGAAGCGTCCACTCAAGCAGAGACCTCCATGAGGGGGAAATTTCAAGCCAGATGGGAAGAGGGAGCATCCATACGTCGAGGTGTAAGGTGGGGTGATGTGTAGACATAATCCCAAGATAATAAATTTGGGCAAGGTCCATTGAGATGGCGTGTCTCATGGATCGAACCTAGCTACGAGGAGCCCACAATACAATAGTAGTAGGAAGGATCAGTTAGATTGATGTAGTCAGATGTCAGCAAGACAGAAATCAGAGTGACAGATGTCAAATATTGGATTACAAATCAGAGTTATAAATAGTTCAAAGGGCACGTATGCATATGTCAGCAGCAGCGCAGAGAATCCAGTACTAGACAGGTGTAGTAGCTAGCAGCAGTCAGAGGACTCTGATGACAGATGCATTATACTGAGTAAGTTGTTCGGAGGCTATTTAGTTTCAGGATTTGCAGGTGCAAACAACACTAGAGAAGTGTAGCATGCAGAACATTCCAAAGGTACCAGATGGGGATATATTGAATTCCTTTCTTGCTGAGAGGGAGCGTTGAAATTTGCAACAAGAAACAGTGAAATTGGCAACTTATAGAAAGGACCAAAAAAAAAATGCACCCACATTAGTGAGGAATTTTGATGTACCGAGAGTGAGGAATGTGAGGTGTCTAATTTATTTTTCACTTAAATAAATTGGAAAATAAATTGTAATTTCATCTCATAACAACTTGTGTCAGTTAACTAAGTCATGATGATTGAGTTAGCTCAGTAAATTCAATTTAAGGTGATCGAGGTGGATATTGGTGGCCACCCGCCTATTCCACTTGGGCCCTCGCCATTGTCTCTTTCAGTTTTCCAGTTTCCTTAATTATAGCACAATTTACTATTTTTGTCAGTTTTTCGGGTCCTAAACTTCCATAGTCGTTTTGAGGCCCCAAACGACGTTTTTTGGGCATGAAAGGTTTGGTGATTTCTTAGAAATCGCATTAGTAGTTGTAGTCCTTGGAGAGATCTTTCTAACGAGGTATCATGTGCGTCAAAAAAAGATCATATGACCAAGTTACGACCCCAGAAAGTTGGCTACCCAACTAACCCCAACGGGGCCCATAAACTCTTGGTGTTACATCTCCTCGGGTTAGGGTTTTGGTTGTTTAGGGTTTTATCTTATTTTTAAATAATAATAAAAGACCCTTCATCCTTATTGTAACACAGTTAAGAGGAACATAACTATCAGTTGTATTTATAGAATATTTCCCATGTGCAATTATAAGGTCATTGGGATGCCATGATGGATTACACAATCAAGGAAGGTCGATTTTCCTAACTAATATGGAGATAATTCCATAGGAATTATGTGAGCAAGGCAGGTTGAGAATTGACTAAGTATTAGACCGATTTTTCCTAGATCAGCAAGAGACAATTGGCAGAGTGCTGGAGAATATCAAGAGAGATTAAGCATTGTATTGTTTCATGATTCCTTGACTTAATACAAAATAGAGACAGAGGGCTTTGAGTAGTTACTTCCCCAGATACATCTGGTGTTGTGCAATCGATAACTTGTTTCTCTTACTTATATGTGATTGTGCGATCGTGTTTTGTTTCCACAATTTGTAGGGAGGATTCAGTATCTTGTTTTAGCACATTACAAGATTAGATTGAATCCCGTTGGTTAGATTTTCTACATGAAATAGAAGAGAGGGTTGATACCATCTTGCCTTGTGGTGGTTAGTAGGCGGCAAGGTCTGTGATAAAGAACAACATAAATGGAGGAGGGCTTGCACTGTAATTTAGAGCCATAACAGAAGTTGACACAGGCGTAATATTGGCTGATTCAACCCTAGTTTGAGGCTCGACATTGAGATCTGAAGTTCATTTCAAGACTCTATCAAAGAAATGCCCAAAATCTATGGATCCATATGAGTTAGGTCGAGTCCCTTATGGAGGCAAGAGTCGTTTTTTTTTCTATGTGTGGATAGGGTTTGTTCTACAACAATTATAAGTACATAAGTATAATGCCCTAGTTAGGACAATTTCCTAGTATGTTTATTTCTTTTAAGGTATGCCCTTAAGACTGTGACAAATTTGTGTAGAAGAAGACGGGTTGTGACCCTTAGAGCGAGGTTTATTTCTGCAATAAAGGCCACAAATCTGGAAGATGGTTTGCAGATTCAGTATGTGTGGAGACAATAGATCCAAAGGAGGGTGGAACCTGAGCAGAAGATTGTGCATGCAGAAGAAATGTGCCATATGAAGAATGGATTGACATGCAGAGGAGTTGATTTTGGTGGAATTTCCATAGAGTTTTAAACAAATATCTGAAGAAACCTATAAAATTTAGTAAATGAACTGTTAGTGGCTGATTTGTAACCCTAGTTCAGTCGTCTACAAATTGTTAGAAGTATGATAAGAGGAGTAGTTCATATTTGTTCATAGATTGGACAACAAAGATCAAATTGTCGATACACAAGAAAGCAACTAGGTAGCATGGTACAAAGCACAACAAAGAAAATTATAAAAATGGAAAACCCTACAAATTAGCACCCATCCAAACATCACCACAATTTTTTCTTTAACCCTAGTTAGGACAATTTCCTAGCATGTTTAGTTCATAAGGTATGCCCTTAATACTGTGACAAATTTGCGTAGAAGAAGAACGGTTGTGACCCTTAGAGCGAGGTTTATTTTTGCAATATAGATCGCGGATATGGAAGATGGTTTGCAGATTCAGTATGTGTGGAGATAGCAGATCCAAAGGAGGGTGGAACCTGAGCATAAGATTGAGCATGCAGAATAAATGTGCCATATGAAGAATGGATTGACATGCAGAGGAGTTGATTTTGGTGGACTATCCAGAGAGTTTTAGACAAAGATATAAAGCAACCTATAAAAAATTAGTTAATGGAATGTTAGTGGCTAATTTATGACCCTATTTCAGTCATCTATAGATTGTTAGAAGGATGATAAGAGGAGTAGTTTAGATTTTTTCATAGATTGGACAACAAAGATCAAATTGTCGATACACAAGAACAATGATTTTGAGAGGACTCAAACCATTGTTAAGTGGAAGATTTGAAGATCCATATATGAAGATAATATTGTGGGCCCTAGATCAGTAAAAATAATTGACTGTGGTTGGGAAGATTTATGGTAGTCCAAGTACAGTTGGAGGGTTGTTACGTTACTGTCAAAGAAGAGGCCTAACTCTTGTACTTGCGAAGGACAAAAATATTGGTAGAAGGGCAGGTGTATAGGGCCTAAGGATGTGCAAACTTTGAAGGAATAAAGTAGCAGTCAAGTGGGCCAGCCAACTAGCCCTAGCCCTAGAAACCATTTCCCTAAGATATAATAAAAAGTGGGACTTCCTTGCCTTTTAAGCAAGGGACTTGATCTTATAGGGAGAGAGGAGGGGGATTGAAGGGTTGAGAGAGAATAATATGACTTATGAAGGAAGTTCTCAATTCATAAAATGCTTTGGGAACTTGGATTCCCAAATGGTCCTTGATGAAAGGCCTTTGACACCAAATGGGACCACATGGGGCCAAGTGGACCCAGCCAAGTTTTAGGGATGGAATTTAGCAACCAATGATGTTCCTATCCTGGACAATGTGAGGGGAAAGGATCAAGCAAGAGTTTTTACTTCGATGAGTCAAATTGATCCTACTAGGTTCTAGCCTTGGGAACACCTAGGCAAAACTTGATCCTAGAGATAGGGCTTGAGGTATCTGGAGATTCCACTGTCATAATTGGCCCAAATTATAAGGAGAGTGAGGGGACCCATCAACGCAGTTGCCTCTAGGAGATCAAAGTTTTCCTCTGGCTAGATTTATGGGAAATTGATGCCCTAGGTGACATAATGGGGCTAGACATGGGGAAAAATGGAAAATTGTGAAAAAATGGGGGGAAATCATCACCCTTTTTGAGGTACTAGTGCCTAATTCACTTGGGGATATGGATTCAGGGATGACAATAAGCAAGAATTTGGTTTCTTGATCAAGGAGGCCCAGAAAGTCAACTTCGTCCAATGTTAGAGGAATACGAAAAGTGACCTTCAAGAATTTATACTTCATACAAATGGTGCAATATTATTGAGATACAATGGTCTCAAAGACATTTCATTCATCTAACAATGGCCCATACATTAAATAAGCGAAATAGACACATAATTCCACATTTCCATCATGCAACAATTAGCCCTAGTTATAGTGAATTCAATAGCATGCAACAACAAGAAGAATAGAGTTAAATTATCACTCACAATGTTAGAGAGTATATCCAACTAGCTTCACATTTGCAAAAACAAATCTCCAACATAAAAATAGCCCAAATCCATACATCAAAATGCATCCATCGTCCAAAATAGTCCTCGAAGGAAAAAGGTGAAGTTATCTAAAGATAGAGAGACCCCAAGTCAAGTGATGATACAAATGAATCCAACTAAATCCTATCTATACACTGATTAGGAGTTGATCATTGATAGAGGAAAATTGATGAGTTGCATAATGGGAGGCAAGAGGACCTGCCAGATGTGATGTTCAGGACATGTGGACTGAAAGGGCTATGTGTGGCCACCATCAAAAAGTGGTTAAAGTGTTGTCTTGTTCGAGGTAGATTGGTTATCAAAAGACTAACACCAAGCCCTAGTTGTATTCCTTATATCATTGTGATTGTAAAGGGTCATGATCCGTGGTACAAGAGCTCTAGCCTATTCTATTATAGTTTTTATTTAACAAAGAACGGTTTGAAAAAGTTAAAATTTGTCATGTGCACTAGTTGATTCCCTAATGTGTGTAGATTTCGTTGTGCAAAGTATATGTGTTGTGGCACTTGAGTGTGTTTGCATCAAATATTCTAAGACCAAAAACAAATTCTCGTATGTCATTGAAATTCAACGTATACTTTATTCACCTAAAAACTACATGTAACGCATCTTAGGCTACTCATGTCCAATCTCAACTCATCCCACTTAACAAGTTACCAAGACAAGGCTTATCACATCCAACTGTGGTTGTAAAAAAACTAAGCAACACAGTTTATATATTGACATACCATAGCACCTGGCATCTCTTAAATGCCTTGGCACTATGTGGCATGTGTTAGCATCCCCTACATTCCTTGGCATGCTTTTACATACCCTAACACACCCTAGCACTTCCTAACATGCCTTGGTAGTTTAGCATACCTTGGCACTGCCTAGCATATAACCTTGTCACTCCCTCCTTAACACACCTATAACTCATTGACACTCCTTGTCACACACTCTTATTCATTCATTTTCATGCATTTGAAACTAGTGCTCCCTTGTTTTTCCTTGGCACTCCATAACACTCCTTGACATGCATTGGCACACCCTAGCACCTGGCACATCTTGGCATGTTTCCATGGCCTCTAGCATGCCTTAGCACTGCCCAACATACTTTTTCACTCCCTCCTTAGCACACTTGGAACTTATTGACACTTCATGTCACAATCTCTTAATGTTCATTTGCATGCATTATTTTCACCTAGTGCTCAATTGTGGGTCCCTAGAGCTTCCTAGCATGTGTTGGCACACCCTGGCACTTGGCACATCTTGGCTGCATGCCACTCTGGCACACTAGCATGACTTAACGCTGCCTAGCATACCATGTCACTCCCTCCTTAACACACCCGAGACTCGCTGACACCCCCTGTCACACACTCTTATTCATTCATTTCTAGGCATTTTGACATAGTGCTCCCTTGTGTTTCCTGGCACTCGCTAACACTAAACACACATTGGCACTTGACACATCTTGGTATGCTTCCCTAGCACTCTAGCATACCTTGGAACTATCTAGCATATATTGTCACTCCCTCCTTATCACTTGCCATCTCTTGGTGTGCCTAACATGCCTTAATGGAACCGTCTAACATGTGTTAGCACTTATTGAAATTCCTTGGCACACCTTGGCACTCCCTAATTGTCATGCCCTTATAGATAGCCTTACTTTTTTGCGACTTGGGTACCCAACCAAGTTATTGAAACAATAATGTTGTGTCTAACCTAAAGTCTCAACTGCTTTGTCTAGCCCATTACTGCAATCGTAGGCTTTCCTCCTACAAGTCCTATTTTAAAATTATCCTAACACACTTCATCCTCGAGACACCTAGAAGTTACTGATACTCCTTGGCACACACTCTTATTCATTCATTTCCATGCATTTTGACCTAGTTCTTCCTTGTGATGCCCTGACACTCCCCAACACTCCTCGACATGCTTTAAAAATATCTAGAATTTGTTAGCACACCTTTTCATTCCATGGCACGCCTTATCATTCCTTATTTATCATGCCCTCACAACTACCCTTATTTTTTTGCAACTTGGGAACCTAACAAAATCCTGCTTCGACTACAATAGCCTGACCAAGTTACAGTTACTACAACTATACTATTCCTTGTTCACTTAAGAACTTCCTATAACTCATCTTAGGATACTCACGCCGAATCTCAAATCAAACAACTTAATAAGCTACGAAGACAAGGCTCACATCCATTCGTGGTCGTAAAACAACTAAGCATCATATTTTACATCTTGAAATGCCATAACACCTAGCACATCTAAAAATCCCTTGGCACTATGTGGCAACTGTTAGAATCCCCTGCATTCCTTGGCATGCTTTGGTACTCCCTAGCGCATCCTACCATGCCTTGACACCTAACACACCTAGAAGTCACTGACGCAAAACTTCAAGCCCTTCAACTTCAAGATAACCCAATATTTACAATTGTTTACAATAATAAGTCCATTACGCATACTTCTCCTCTTAGAGTTGGGCAGAGAGGGAGAATACTTCATTGATGCCAACCTTGTAAATGAACAACCTTACCTACTCATTGGTTGGATTCTCCACCACTAGTTGAAGAAGTATGTGTGCCATGAATCAAAGATGATATCATAACATGAGTTATTGAAAATTGAACATAATTGTCATGGATATCATGGACAATATATGGTGAGAATTTTTGAAACTTAGGAAACATTTTCTCATACTCTACTTAATCTATGGGTGGTAGGGCTTCAATTTTTTCCATTTACTAGGAAATCTCACCCTAAAAGTCAACCATTGAAGAATAAATCCCATGCTAAATCACACCTACCTTCTTATTTTTAAGATCTTCGTGACAACTCACCTATGACCCTTAAAGTCAGTGCCCTTTAGCAACTCAAATGGTGGAATGGAAGGCGTTTCAATAAGAGGTAAACTCCTTTATCCTTCACCTTTGTCAAGACCTCTAGAGACACCTACAATCTATACCCCTCCTTTGACTCAACATGAAATTTTGTTTTTTTCTACTTCCTTTACATACCCTCCCTTCAAGGGCATACTCATAAGAAGAGCTCATGGTTGAAATATTACGACAAAAAAATGGGGCACACTATCTCTTTATAAGGTTTCAAGGGAGGGGTATTGGAAAATAACCATCGCATCCCCTACGACCCTTAAGACCTTCTCAACACATAAATGAAACGATAGACTAATAGCTAGACCTAAAGATAAATCTCAATGTTTAAGGCAAAACCCAAATAGAAAGAATCACACCATGGATTAAACATTGGCATTGAGTTTTGGTAAAATTAAGGACCTCCTTTCAAGATCATGACCTTGCTTTTAGCATTTTCAAATCAAAGGTTTAAAACCCACATTAAAAATGGGACATTTGCACCTTAGAATTTGTAACCTTTACCCAAGACGAATCGATCTAATGGACTAGCTTGGATATGTCACGTCTTGGATTTCTCGAGTACCCAATCAATGTTTTTGAGGCTAACTCCATATCTCCAACGAAATTTAATACTATTGAAGAGGCAACTTGAAAAATGTCTCTAATACGAGACATTTTTCCTTCCTTTTGATTGATTTATAGTAAACCTTAGTGCCTCTCCTTTCTTATCTTCCTCTTCCATTCTAAAAAAAAAATCATTAATATTATATCATAAACACTTTATATAGGTAAGCATTGCAATCATTTTCCTCAACTCACGAGGCACCTTTACACCTCAACCATGCAAGTGGACCTAAGTCAATGGTACAACCCATCATACTCTGAGAGGGTTCTAATTATCTCCTCAAAACTAGGGCATAACACATCTTACAATGTCAAATGGTTAAGACATCTCAAACTTGTGGGTTTTTTCCTTCATGAAACATTATATGGCTATTGCTCATCAATCACAATGCACTAACATCGCTAACGCACACCAAAAGTACAAGATACCCATAAGATGTGGCCTACACCCTTGCACCTCCCCGACACTCCATGAAAAATCTACTCCATTGGTCACCTTCTAAGTTCCAATAACTCCTTTTGAAACACGACAAAACCACCTATATATGTTGCAACAACCTTGCCAACTTCTTTAGTGGGTTCCACATATATTTCACATTTCTTCTTTGTCTTGCAAAGTGGTAGCGCGAAGGAGAGGGTATCAAATTTTATCAAAGAATGTTCAATTAATACCACTGCTAAGTTTTCTTCGTGCAACTTGTCAAATATCTTAAGTTTGCTTCAAAAATTCTCATGGTGCTTAACTTGCTTTTCTACACCTCTAAGTGAGACTACAACCCCCAAAACTTCTCTAAGTTTTCTACCTCTTCAACCCTTGTTAGAGTCTTCTTAGACGTGCACTCATGCCTCAAGAAGAACACAACACTAGCATACCAAATGTACATGCTCGTTCCATATTTTAATGCCTCGCTAAAACCACATTATCACACTCTCTAAAATGAAATGTTCACATCTTAAGACAAAACACATATTTTACTTATGACAACCTAAACTATGAAAGTGACTTCGAGATGACTCTATTTTCTCAAGATGAAAACATAGGCTCTTACAACCCCATTCACACAACCATTTGAATATATTTAACCTAAAGAAGAATATACACCCTACTCCTTCCAAATTTGTCATATGACATTTAAGAGACTAACACTTTTTAACTATTAAACCCACTTACCATAAACCCTCTTTTGTTAACACCAACCCAATATTATATATATATATATAATTTTTTTTATTTTTTTTTTCAATACAACTAAGTTAAAAATACTTTCACATTAAAATTTCAAAAATACAACATTCCTATCCTAACAAATTTTAATAATAAAATCATTACATAAAATAAATAATCTTAAAAATATATTATTGTTATTATAATAAATATAACAAAAAGAAAATGCTTTCATCACAACCAAAAATATACCATAAATGCTTTCAACTACTATTAAAAAAACTTTGGAAACAAAATTATAGGATTTTTGTTTTTGTTTTTTGGATGATTTACAAAACCTGTGGCAACCCAAATGTTCCAAAGTGGTATTTTTTTCAATTTTTACAGGGCGGGAACGAAAACATTTACTCTCCAAGTATCTAAATTGAATCTTTTCCCTTTGCACAGGGGCGGGAGCAAAAACCAGATTGAAGAGAGTTGCGATTTGGGGTTTTACCAGGGGCAGACCGGATATCCGATCTCGAACCCCACCATCGGCTCTTCAGTCCATTAACAGACGGTGCTACATTTGTTCACTGCTTTTCCACAATTTTTAGTGTTCCACAGAGAGGAGAACTCGCAGGTATCCGGTTCTACAATTTTTTTCGCATCCATGCTTGTATGTTTCGGCTTAATCTCTATGCTGCATTTTGTTACTATTTGCAGGGATGACGTTGGCTTCTGATGATTTGGGGAGGCCATTTTTCATAATAAAGGAGCAAGAATAGAAGATCTAAATGAGAGGTTTAGATGAAGGCCAGCATTGCGGCCAACAGAGTTGCTGTGAGAATCCTCTGCACCTCACTCATCTTCAAGGGAATAGAAATGATGATTCAGAGCCCCGACGATAATGTCACCATTAGTAAGCTTCTGTTTCATTTATTTATTCTCTATTTCTAGATCGGTCAAACCTCTTAAATTATTAAAAC
This sequence comes from Pinus albicaulis, assembly GCA_034641835.2. NCBI lineage: Eukaryota > Viridiplantae > Streptophyta > Pinopsida > Pinales > Pinaceae > Pinus > Pinus albicaulis. The sequence continues at coordinate 1,247,430,706 of CM076572.1, read as the reverse complement.
AAGTATAATTTATTTTTAAAAAGTATGATTCGTAAGTAGAAATTACTTTAAAATTTTTTTTAGATATTCTACAAAGAGTGAAATAATCCAATACTCTGTTATCATTTAACTCTTTCTCACAAACTGCGTGGCCCAATTCCACAAACCTGAAGCAATTCCAAAATCCTCTGGGATGTAAAGGGGTAATCACTCAGTGAGTAAAAGAGAAAATCAAACCTAGAGTGATTCTGCAAAAATTTTGGATGTACAAGAATATTCAATCAACTAGTAAAAGACCATAGTCATTGACAAAATCCTTCGACAAACTGTATGAGGCATCTTCAAATACCACACTACATTAACTTAGAAATTTTCCCTATTAAGAAGAACTATATACTTAACTCATATACCACACATTTTACAATCTATGTTGGAATTCTGCAGAACTTTTGTTTTTGAAGAAACAAAAACCACACTAAATATGAGTCTTCCCTTCCTTCAAAAGGATCACAGCTACAATGTGAATGAAATCCATTCTACGAAGTAACAAGGATAAAAATTTTAGAGTACATAACCCCTTGACATGTACTGAGGACGTGATTATAGTTATTAATTAATTAGTCACAACAAATAAGGGGACCTGTAAGGCATGCCAACTCCTACCAATTAACACATATAAATTTTTGAAACTGTATTGTCCAAGAAGTTTTGTCTTTTCACCTATTGAATATTTTGGAAAATTATCTTCATTGTTGATATTTCCTTCTTGCCTCTCTGAATGTATATTGTTCTTCCCAACCCTTAAACTTTTGTTGCTACCACGTCCTTCTAGGTATCATAGTGTTGTATGTTGTAATTGAAGCATTATGAGCATGCTTACAGCTATTCATATAGGTTTTAGATTTCTAAAAGAAATTTGTGACTGAATAGACCATCTGTATGAACCAGAAGAAGGAAAGGGTTAAGTTTTATTGTTCTACATTTTTTTATTTTTCACTGAACACTGGCAATAAATTCTTGGTGAGGTGGAGAGGGCCCTTGAGAAGAAGGACATACATTTTGGAGGTGACCTGGCTATTTTTAGACTTGTAACTAAAGGTTGTGTTCTCATAATCTAGTGGTTGTGAGTAAATAGGTCCCCTCTAATTCAGGAGGATTTTATCATGTAATCCCTTGTTGAAATCAACTTCCTTGCATATCTGTGCAAAGGTTGCAATACCCTTTGCTAGCTTGTGCGTGTTGATCTTAATGAATCAGCCTAGGAAATTACCAATATCGGAAAAAATATCAGGGTGAATTAAGTTAAGAGGTAAATTAGGGAGTTGAACCCAAACAAGAATGGTCAAATCTGGCATTGTTAGGGGTTAAAATCTACAAACCATGGTGGAATGGAGAGCCCTAATTGGCCCAAAACCATGGTCCAAGCTCAAGGACCCCTTATTGATCACTCTGGTTCTTGAAATATACTATAAATTATCCCTTTGAGGAGAAGAAAAAATTTGTGCGCTTAGACCAGGTCTTAGCCACCCAATCTCAAAGTACATATGCTGAAGGTCAAAATCCATTAAATTGACAAATTAGAGCATGCTCCATGTAGTCAACACTGAGAGAGTCGGATTAACTTTTTGGCACACCAATGGATGGGATTTTATCGATATGATCCACAAGAAAGGCTGGCACTGAGAGATCCTTAGGAGGTTGGTTCACAATCCCTAGCTTTAAGGCTTCTTTTAAAATATTTGGGTTGAGAGGAAGAGGGCCCACCCCTTCCTTGAGCTTCGCCTCACAATCTAGAAACTAGGATTATTACCATGTTGTTTACTATGTCGTGCTCACTTAGTCTATTCATATCCTAAAGTTTTAGGCCCTCATAAAGGAGATGCATAAGTGAGAGGGGGTCCAAGTCCATTCTTGAATCTTGGTTGCAAGGGAGGAGACCAGATTCATAACTCGTACGTGCAAACATAGTACTCCCCTGAGAGGGGTCTCACAAGAACTCAAAAAAACAAAAAAAATGGATCCTCGATTACAACTGGGGGGAGGGTGGATTCAACTTCATACAACTCTCCATAATTTTCTGCCACTCATGATGATTAGAGAGAGGGTGGGCTTTCACCAAGCCTTTTAGGAGAAGGCCCTTGACCACTACAATGTTGAGAAATCTAGGGGATTTAGTGTTAGGAGTTTTCTCTTCATTAATGATTGTTTGTGAATGCCTTTTAACTTCTTTAGATTAAGATATTATTCTTATTATATTATTAGTGTTATTTCTTCATCAAATAGTAACCAATGCATAAACATAAATAGAAAAGAGACACATGTAAGCTATGAGCCAGGGCCAAAAGCTCTCACTCTTTGAGAGGAAAAGCCGCACAAGTTCTTCTTATAGAGATTCCAATTGAAAAATACCAAGACCAAGGCCCTTGAACTATTTTGCCACTCCAAGACCAATACATAGTCGTCTTCCTTGATCCTTTGATCTTCAATTCATGATCCCTATAGCAGCATCCAAACATAGTGATTCATCACTGAACTTCATGCTATCACTACAATACCGAGTAGAACCAAGTGTTGAGAATTTAGGAGGCTGGTGATTAATTCAAATTCTCTTCTTGATAATTACTTGTGAGCTTATTTGAGTTACTTATGTCTTCTCTTCTTTAGCTTATTTAGTCTTTCATGAAGTGAATTACCAAAATACAAAATACACAAAGTTAGGCTCTTCTAGCCAGGGAAAAACCTCTCCCTCTTGGAGAGGAAAACCCATGAGAAATTCTTCTTATAGACTTTCAAGATGAAAAGTACCATGACCAAGACACAGACCCTTGACCTATTAATGCTTCCAAGACCTTGCCATTGCTTCTAAGTCTTCCTTCAATACTAATCCTTCTTTTCTTCAACAACCTGCACTTATCTGCATCAACCTTAGAGAACTCGGCCTCTAAGTTTGTCTTCAAACACTTCTTATTGCTTATTCAAATATAGGAGACTAGATCATTTGATGTCTCATCGTTCACTTGTCATGCATTTGGAGATGTGTAACCTTTCTGAGATTAGGAAGGTAAATCATAGGTTTACCTTCCTCCTTTCCCCATACTTATACTAGCCCTTAGACTTATCATCACATCATGATCGTTGAGCTTAACCCTTCGCATAGCATAACATTTGAATGCTTACAGTCATTACAATACATAGAACATCGACCTTATACTATTTAGTGAATCAGCTACAAGTTTGACCGCACTTCACTTGACCGTAGCTTCTTCATACTAATCCATGTTCACTGCTCCAGAATGCTACACAGAACAGAACCGCACTTACTGCTTCAATTTGTATTTTAACCTAGACTTTATTATGAGGTAACTATCACAGGAATGTCCGCAATTCTGTCCTTTAGCCCACACTTTTCTCCTTCCTAAAATCTGCACTTTTATGCTTCCTGAAATCTGCATTGTTTCCTGTCTGCAGATCCACAATTCCTTCGTTCAAATGACCACATAGTTAACTGTATATATAGGCATCATGTCATTGTTGTTAGGCCGACCCTTCAAGCCGATTGGAGGTCGACTCTCAGATCAATCGTGGGTATATAAGGCCTAATATATAGTGCAATTATTCCAGTGTTTAATGAGGGTGAACATTACAAGGTCTTGGAGCATTTTGATGACTACCCTTCATATTTATGACCCTTAATTACATTTATAACTAGTAGACGAATCCTAATAGACATCAAGAAGAAGTCTATTGACCTATAATAAAATATTGCTCATGAAACCCATGAAGCAAGTACAACAAAAATACATTTTATTATCTTTGTATTCTTCTTTACATAAATACATAATTACATAGTCAATATGAAGACCGATCCTAGTTACACTTTTCAACACCAAGTAGCTTCGAGCATCTTAGCATCATAACATCAGTGAGCACAGTACCTAGAAGTGTCGAGGTTATACATTATGATATAGCACCTGGCATTGATCAACACCGTAGCATAGAGTATTATTCTTATTAACACAGTACCTGAGACCTTTGCTGAGATTTATGAGACTCCATGGTGTACTACAAGCTCTTGCTGTGGTAGCATCGAACCACACATACCAAATCATAATGCAAAATGGCCTCGGATTTGCTTGGACCCATGCTCCCAAAGGTCCCAAAGCAAAGAAATTGGATCTCGAAGAAATGACGTGGACTTAGACAAGCAGGATTAAGCCTATATGCTAAAGGAGAAGCTTCTAGAGGCTACTAAACCCACTCAAGAGGTAGCTAATTGCATTTTTTTAATTGTTTAATTATCGGAATTACTGCAAGAAATTTTCCCATGAGAGACTTCCATTGGCTTAGTTCTTGGGTTTGAATGGTAGATATTCTACCAAAATTGATGACCTTTAACAATCAAACCTTTATTTTTTGGAAAGAAAAATGCAAGGAGAAATGAAGAGGAATTAGGCATTTATAAAGCTCTAAACCCCCTTCATTGAGCGCATGAGGCCTATCGGGGCCTTCTCGTAGGCCCCAACTTGTTTTAAAAAAAGTAAAAATAGCTTTTCCAATTGTCTTGGGACTAGCCCTACTCTTTGGGGAGTGTTCAACATTCTCTAGAAAACATGAATATGCAGATTGTGAGCGTGCTCTTGAAAACAAGGTTGCGGGGGAGAGCCTCCCCCTATCAAACCCGCTCCTTGAGCGCGCTCCCTCGAACCCGCTCTCGAAGCGCACTCCCAGAGCCAATGCTTAGAGGGTGATATTAATGACAAAGATCCCTATACGAATCTAGAGGTAATGATAAAGATACCTTTGGTTCAGTCTATGTTTTTTTATGTCTAATTCATCATTCTATATGCTTTTGTTGACATATATGCATCAAAATATAAAAAATATAATATATATATATATATATATATTAAAAAAACGCTACTCGAAACGCTCCCGGACTAGGAGCTTTTGAAAATGGCGCTCCTGCTCCCGCTCTCGCTCCCTGTTTTCGCTCCCGATCGCAAGTAACCTTGCTTGAAAACACTCGATTAGGAGTATTTTGGGAGTGCACTATTGTAGATACTTGCTTGAAAGTTGAGCAAGGAGAGTGCTTCCCTACAATATTTCCTTTTCCTAGGTTTTTCTTAATGGAGACTTGAATGACTAACACATCGAGAAGGATATTGTTATACAACATCTACAAATCTTGAAAGATATTATGATGTGGTTTTTATTAGCAAATCTCAAAGTAGATATTATTATGTGACATATAGAAGCATGTTACATGGAGTGCCCATTTTTTGGATTTCAAGTGGAATTCTATGTTGTTTGGTCAATTATTGTGTTTGTACATTATGGTTTTTTCTAGTTTGCTAGGCTTCCTTATCAACCTTATCTCTTTGGTGAGTTATGTACTTCATAGGTAGGGGTCTTTTTTTCATATCTACTATCCTTCACTCTTGGTCTTAAATAGGTTTTTATTCTTCCAGGCTTAGTCCCTTATTTAACTAAGGGACTAAATGTGTCAATCCTTCGGGAAGTCTGCACCCAAAGATGGCCTTTTACGCTGAGCACTTCCTGGAGATCAGAGATGGACTCATCACTCGACCCCCTTATACCCTCCAACATTGGATGCATGCCATCAAGATCCCCCTTGGGAAGCTCAGAGTTGGATCGCACAAGCTTCGGGTGGAAACAAACCACCATATTGACAGGATGGAGAGGATCTGTCAACTTTGTCACTTATAGGAGGTGGAAATTGAGTCACACTTCATCTTTAGATGCCCTGTCTACTATGGGATCCGCAAGCGCTTTTATTGCTTATTAGCCAGCTTCCTTAGATACACTAACCAGAGATGCTTGGCACTTTACCACCGTTTGACTCTACTCCAACTTCGTCCGCCTTGGCCACCACACAGAGGATCACTGACTTCTTCAGAGCACTCCTAGCATCGCAGGGCACCAAGAGAGCCACCGATCGATCCTTAGACCATGACTCCAGGTCAGTGCGGATCCGGGAATCTCGTCCCACTAGACCCCATCAGCGATCCAGAACCAGGCACCCCCCCACCTCTAGGGGGCACCCCAAATCCTCCCGACAGCAGCGGCAGCAGTCCAGCTCCTCTTCAGGGCAACAAACATTGACAAGTTTCCTTCAGTCCTCTTCTAACGGCCTCGGATGCTAGCAGAAGGAGTCTCCCCCCACTTAGGAGGCTCATCCTTCTCCTTCAGGACTTCTTCACCACAACTCATTGTCAAGATGTTTCAGTCATCCAGACTTTTACTTTCGTATTCTTTGTAGTTTTTCTTTTCCTACTCTTATAAAGAAAGGGGACCGTTTGGTCCACTAGCTAGTATGCTGTAATCATTGTAACCAACAGTCCCATTGACCTTTTTGTGGTCATTCGTTGGACGTTAATAAAATTATCTTATCTTTATCTATTACTTTGTCTTCCCTGTTAAGTATATATTGTTTAATGACCATAATGTTTATTTCAAGGATTGAGGTTCATTTTTCTTTAATCTATCCATCTCCATTTCTGTCTCACTCATAATGATGTATTGGGAACATCACTAGTAGAGCTTTCTATGGAGAAGGAAATATAACCAATTGAATTGTCAAAGTAATGTCTGTTATCTTGGTAACTGAGATAAAGGTGAAGATGCTGACAGTCAAGTATGAAGGGAGGGTATTAGGGATGGCAAAAAAGATAAAAGAAGTAGCATTTCCCTGGCCTAGCGGAATTTGTCTGGGATATCTTTTAAAAACATCATCCGAGAATTGTTTACAATTTTTTTTTATATTAGCGAATAATGGACCCTACCAAGAATTATTGTAGTGAACATATCGAAGTTAAAAATGCATTTCCCTATGTCAGAGTAAAATGAGGTAATAAATAAAAGAGTACATAAGTTGAAAGTTCATTGAAAAAATGTATAAATTAGGATGTGCATACGAATGCCAAATAATGGAATAAAAACCCTTTTAGCTAATTCATCCATCCATTCTTCAGGCACTTTGCTGTCCACTATGATGTAGGCTCTGGTTTGCAGAGTAAACAAGAAATTGGATGATGAACACAGGGTGGTCTTTGGCTGTTTACAAGGGTGATGAGATTGTGGAGCAGTTGCACTAATGCTTTTAGCTGATCTTCATAACTCAATTTTTGTAGCTTCCACAATTTGGTGTGTAGTCATATTGTAAATTCAAAAATTTGGCTAATAAATAATAGTTATGTAGGCCCTAGGGTTGGCTCAATTAGTTGAACCATATTCCAAAAGCATGTTGTTGATGGGGATGGCATAGGTCACAGGTTCAAAGCCAATCGAGTCAGTCAGGGTTTCTAGCTGCTGTTGTGGCTGGTGGTTGTCCTGCTCTCCATGGTGGTCTTTGGTTGTTTACAAGGATGATGAGATTGTGGAGCAGTTGCACTAATGCTTTGAATTAATCTTCATAACTCAATTTTTGTAGCTTTCACAATTTGGTGTGTAGTCATTTTAAATTCCCAAATTTGGCTAATAAATAATAGTTATGTAGGCCCAAGGGTTGGCTCAATTAGTTGAACCGTCTGCCAAAGGCATGTTGTTGATGGGGATGGCATAGGTCACAGGTTCAAAGCCAGTCGAGTCTGTCAGGGTTTCCAACTGCTGTTGTGGTTGGTGATTGTCCCGCTCTCCATCTGGATATTTGGGGGAAGGGGGGGTTGGGGGATCTTGGGAGGTTGGGGGAAGGGAGGTTGGGGAAAGGGGGGGTGGGGGGATCTTGGGAGGTTTTCTTTGAAAAAAAAAGTTTTTCATCCTTTTCATATGAACCATGAATCATGATGTAATTTCTCATGCTTTATCGTTTAAGAAGTAAAATATTGAAATATATTTGCATTTATACTGTTTTATATCTTCTTTATCTTTCATGTTCTCATTTTTGTTTTTGAAAATTTCTATTTTTGGGATTCACGCTTCCCAGTTCCTAATTTTTTTTTCCATCTGCATTCTTGCTTCTGGCAACATTGTTATCAGCTACATGTACAAGAAGATTTCAGAGTATTTTTGATGTTTGCATCAATTTTTTTTCAGCATTATTAAGAGCAGTAACAATACAAAAACTGTTTGTCCCTCCTTTAACAACTAATAAGCATAATGGGGATTTATTGTACATTTTATGGATTGCCTTGTTTTTTGGCTTGGGTTGTCATCATTGTTGTTTGAGCTTATCACTGGCAGAATGATTAAGTGAGGCAGCTGCTCCAAGCACCTCTCCTAGTGGCTAAGTAGCACCTTGTTGGCATCCACTTAGTCGCTTGTTCTCTTTGAACCATCAGTGTACAATCTAATATCCTTGACTTTGAACTTAGTTTTGCATTGAACTGGGAAAGTTGGAAAATGCGGTCAAGCTTGTAGCAATGTTCTATCCTTAACTCAATATCAGCAGCCCTCTTGTCTTCCTCATGCTTCCACACTCACTTAGCAAACTATGCCATAGGTTTTTCCATTTCCTCCCTGATGATTTCTCTCACCTCCAACTTAAAAAACAGAGTATTATCCTCCAGTCATTGAAATCTCTCACCCACACTGACAAGTGACTTGTGAATTTATTGTTTGAGGAGCACATGTTCAAGGAAAATTTTCACTTCCCAAAGGGTTGCTTAGTATCATTCCACGTGGAGGACTCTTCCTGCCTATTAACATATTGCTGGTCAATCTGGACTGTCTCCTTAGAGGATTTCCATCGTTTTTAATTATGCAATTGACAGGCAGGACCCTCTTTCCTCACAGTTCCTTGAGGGAGCGTTTGGGCTTTTCTCCTCTCCTTTCTAGCCTTCTTCTGATTGCTAATGGCTAATAGAGACTAAGATAATGCAGAGAAAAAGTGAATTAACAAGCCCAGTTCTTCTCCAGGTGTGAAAACAAATAGAAACTTCATAAGAATTAAACTATGATTTATACTACTCACTAATGGCTGCCACCATTGTCGCAAATTATGGAGGGATTTGCAATCAGTCCATAAATTTGATGTCCTGCAACTTAAGGTATCCTGCCTTAATCTTTCTAATTGAAAAAACAGGGACATCTATGTTAGCTCCCCAAGGCCTAGTGTTTTTTCTAAGTCTCAACATTTTGACTTACTATTAATTTCAATAATTCATTATTCTTCCTTTGAACCTCAGGTTTTGAAAATCTTGATGTCATATACTTGCCACTCAATGGCATGTTAGAAAGCCAGTCAGCAACCTTGTTGGCTGCTCTTGTAGCATAATGAGATCTATTTCTAACCTTTCTGTTGAAACCTCCTTTTAATCCATTGACATTGGGGGTTCAAACTTCCAAATTCGAGAAGAAATGCATTCTGTCATCACAACATTGATTATAATCTGAGAATTCCACTCCATTCCATTGCCACTCTTTCTAGGCTAGGCCTAGGAAAAATTTAACTCCGCTATAAGATCCCTCATTCCTGCTTGATTGTTGATGTTGATTCCTATTTTTTCCATATATACTGCAATCATCTCCCCATTCCTGCTCGTTATTACCCTTCCACTAACTGCTCTTCTGGGATCTCTTTTTGCAGCCTTATCAAAATTTGACTTAAATTGTCCTCCCTTTGGGGGTTCCATTTTGATGATGACTAGAAAAGCAGAAATGAAGTCTGTATAGGTTACCGAATATAAATATTGAGCTTCTCTTATCAATAATTCATCCACAGTTAATATCTAGTCATGTACCTCATTACACCACATGGAACAAAAAGTAAACAGATAAATGGAACAAAAAGTAGACAGATAACTAAATTTTTGCTAACTTACACTTAATCTTCCTAGGGAAAACAGAGCAGAGACTCTCAATCAATGCCAAATCCCAATGAAGGAAGAGTGGACCAGATAATGAAGTTACATCTTGCCTGATACGCATCGCAAAGTACTGATGTATAAGTGGAAAGCGAAAAAACATGTTTATTCAGTATTGGTGGGGTTTACACAGGGTACCATCCAGGGGTTTCCCAAAAAGAGGCAGTATTGAATCTCAGCTGGCCTGATACACAGCTACACAGAAACGTGGTAACAGCCTCTGTGGGAAGCAAAAAAAACATGTTTCAGAATATAAATATAGGTTTAGAAGCCAAGTTCAGGCAATTATCTCTCCTTTTTATGCCATCAAATATCTCAACATCTTCAATACACTGGACCCTACTGGTAAGTTGATTACATTAGAACATCCTTACCTTCTGTTTCTCTTGTGCACCTTGATTCTGGAGTTGGGTAAACAACGAGAACAAGGCTTCAGATTCAAACATGACCATAGAAAAGAGTTGCAGTTCAATGTTCACATATGGCAACTTTTAGATTTTTCAAGATATCACAGTCTGTATTATATAATAAAGGGATAGCAGCTTCCCTTTTGCCACCAGGCAGGTTTTTCCTCAATCTGTCCCTCCACCAGCATTCATGCCCTCTATCACGTACCATCTCTTTTGTTCATTATGTTCTATAACATGCTACTCCTCTCCTTATCATCTGAATGTCACTTCTTTTTTATGTCCATATTTACCTTATTTTCCTTTCTATCATCAATACTTGCATTCCTAAAAGGGATGCTAAAATCATCTTTTCATATTACATAAGCCATATTTACATTAAAACAACCTCTCCCCCCTACCCACCCATGCCAGCAGGGCAGGTGCATGAGATCTAGCTCAGACATCTAGCTTAACACAATCTTTTCTTAAAGGCAATTAGATGAACTGAACATCAAATAACTATAGATTCCAAACTTGCAAATTTATAAAGTTTTCTTACCCTTCCTTTGTGCAAATCTTCAAACATTCTAGCACATCTATTTCACAGAAGTGGACAATAACACCCCGATTACTTCTTCAGGATTTATCAAGTTTTCTTACCCTTCCTTTATGGAAATCTTCAAACATTCCAGCACATCTCTTTCACAGAAGAAGTGGAGAATGACACCCCGATTACCTGCTAGACATTCCATACAGATTTGTAACAAATTCCAGAGGTCCAACAAGTAAACTTGAAAACAATCCTATAAAAAGACCTCCTATCCAGTTTAAGGGATATTCACCTTGCCGAGGCGATCATATAGCTAACACGTAGACAACTGGGGATGTTGCTTACTAGTTTCTTGATCCAATTGGTACAGCCATATCTAACATATCCATTATAAATCTAACCAGGAGCTGCTCCAGTCACCAGATAGCTACAATTGCCAAACAAGGCAGCACACTAGTGAGCGCGGCATTGAAGGAGAACTAAATACTGGTCCTGATTATCTTTCCAAACAGATTAGAAATGGTGTAATTTGTTTGCTCACCTGTCTTCTAGATCAACCGACACCCCATCTTGCATTGAGAGTTGGAGTTAATAGATTCTGCTAAAGCAAAAAAGGTTAAAGCCTTTGTGGTTGATACTACTGCAAGGACTGACCAAAGATCCACCCCGCATCCCTACAAAATGGCCTCGATGTCGCAATGTTATTTTTCAACACATTGGGCAAGGGATGAGCCCCCCCATCCTTGTGGAATATTGTCCTTCCCACCATACTTTTACCACAGGTATGATTGCATGATCTGCTCTAAATGCTGAAATTGAGTCTTACTAGGCAACCAACAAGATACATAATAAACGTGTGAGGCATAGAGGATCTGTCCAACCCCGTTGTCAACTTCCCATCTAATGAGAGGTCCTTATGATGCCAAAATCAATTCTTACTCTAAAATTGTTGAAGACACGGTACACCAATCTTGGATAGCCACTGATGAAAGCCCCACTTCAAAATTTCAAATGCAATGCCTAGATACCTCACAATTACCCTCGGTTGAACATAAGTCCGAGCTGTGGGAATCTAGTAGGCTGAGAGTCTAACTCTAACAACTAAAAAATTGTCTCGTGGTCACTAACCACAACATCTAATGTAGATCCAAAGATGTGCAAACAAGTATGAGCACCATCAACCAAGCTCTGCTTAACACTCATAGAAATAAAGGATCCATTAGCAAAATGATTGTTGACCATGTCTAACCCATCAGGATGTAAGATGTCCTTCACTTGCCCCTGAATGCCAGCAACTTCAAATAGGTGAGCCAAGGTATCCATTGTCAAATATACAAATCTGGGGCAAAGGGGCACCCTTGACAAATAGATTGATTTAGAAAAATTTCAGGGGATAATGAGTTACTAACAAGGAGAAATGTTGATGCATTAGAGAGTAGTGTGTTCACCATGGCCACACATCGTGGTCCAAACTTCAGGTACAGCTGTTCAAGAGGATCTGCATTCAAGTGAATTGCATGCAGGTTCAGTTGTTCCATATCATACAAACACAAAGCATCGGAAAGATTGCAATCCTGGTGAATTAACTTTATATGATATCAAAAAAACTATATGCCAACAAAATGTACAGGAAGCTTACAATGATGCAAATTGGTTAAAAAAAGAAGCCCATAGCTTATTTAAGCTTGGTTTCCTAAGTCTTGAGCATAGTGAACAAGTTGAAGATGTCTATGATTCTATTTCATTTAGTGTCTTAAAATTTTGTAGACTCTGAGTTACCAGATGAAGTAGATAAGCTTAAGAAATACTTAGCAGCGACATACCATATCAACTTATCTATTTTCCGTTCCATACCTGATTCATGGGCCATAAATCAAGTTTTCCTTATAATGCCTTTGCATCAGTTGCATGAGAAGCCAAATACACAGGCAACCTGGGCTGATTTGACATGTGACAGTGATGGAAAAATAGAACACTTTATTGGACCTAGTGGGAAGGTTGAAAGTGTGCTCTCTGTGCACCATTTGTGTGAAGGAGAACCGTACTACATGGGATTGTTCCTTGCAGGTGTTTATCAGGTATCCTCCAAACCTTTAATCATCTTCTCCTTGACGAACCGTATGTCAGGTTTAATGTTTAAATGGCCAATCTAAAATCTGTGCAGGAAATATTGGGAAGTGCTCACAACCTATTTGGTGGAATTAATGTCATTCATGTAAGGTCTAAAGGACCAGACATTGTAGATAAAGCAAGTAACAACAAGGCCAAAGGGCAATACGGTTTGGAACGAATAGTGCGGGGTCAGACGGTAGTACAAGAAAAACTAACATGTCTGTGATGAAGCTTCAATCTGCAGAAAACAAGGCTGGTAGCCACTGTCTCAAGCCCATTCCAAGGCCTCTCGAGTCTAGATTATGTGTCTAGAATAATTGGACCCTGTACAAAACCTGTCTGCTCTTGTTGAACTACCTTCCATGCAATTGAGAGCCATTGCTTTAGCCATGATCTTGTATGAGACACCGAGGAAAGTAATGAGGCTCCAACCTCCAATAGTGCCCCTAGCTACATTCTTGGTAATGTGTTTACCAAGGCCTTGATTGAGAGATTTAGATAGCCTTTTAGAAGAGAAATTTTCAGCTGTCAAACAATAGAAATAATCTTGTATTGTGTTCAACATGGCCTTGTGGAAATTAGAACGAAGGCCATCCATTCCTGATGAAAAAATCACAACAAAGGCCATCCATTTCCGATGACTTGATATTCTTCATAGAACTAAGAGCTAAAAAAACCCCTCTCTTTCGAGAAGTCACTATCCAATTTGACTCAATCACTACACCAATAGATAGAAATCTTGCATGGAATGACTCTACAATGAGCGTTCCTGACATCCACCACATGATCCGTAAAAGCATTAAGAGAAAATATTTTGAAAATGCAATCGGAACATGCCTTTGACCTTTGTTTGATCCTCTGCAAGAGATTCATCCTGCTGATGCAAACGAAGAATCTTGTAACTGTCACTTTTCCTTTCAAGTAGTCAAAGTAGACTTTGGAATTTGGGTCCTTCATCCTCTTCAAAAAATCCACTATAGTTGAGAATGCACCCTGGCACCCCTTGAAGGACCACATTGTAGTGATCCCTCTCAAGGAAAATGTGTATCTCCTTGAGTGTAAGCAGAGCATCCTGCAACTCTTTTAAGTTTTTTACTTTTGCGGGCCATCATTCTGTCTCACCCATTCTATTACAAAGAAGACATTTCTCATACCCATCATTATTTTGCCTCTGCTTTTCAAGATGATGTCATATGATTTGAAAGATCACATCCATGCAGTGTGGTCATCTGTTTTCTTTGAATTTACACCATTAAAGCACTGGTATCACAGATTGTTAAAATGGATCTATGGTAATGATGAAACTGTAAACCAAAAACAAAGCACAAACTCTAATATTTTAAAAGATTGAAGGGGTGAATCCATAGTTACTATCCTGAGCTGTTTTTCTATCTAACATAAAGACTGCTTGTTTCAACTTTCTTGTTTCTAATCAAGTCAATGCCCAGCATTGACATTTATAAAACTGCTAAGATACATTGATGATACTTGTTACCTCACAAACCTGCACTTTAAGTGGTAAAGCCTTAAAACACATGTACAACCTTTAGGGGAACTAAGAGGGTTTGTTTGTTGCCACCACAATATTGTCCTCTCTTGCGTTCGGCTGTCTATCGCCTGGAACAAGGGGGGTTTCCTTAATTAAAATATGAGATAGATTTAGACATAGATTGTGATGTAAGATTGGGATTAGTGGGGATTAGTGCCTATCCATTTAGGGCAAATGGAGTCAAGCGGCAACCTTCAGAGGGTTTGAAATTGTGAATGTTACAACATGCCAAAAACTCAACCTATGATTTTTTTTTCCAGATTGCAGAAATTACAGAGAGCCCTTACAAAGGTGCTCCTTAATACACACACATGGCAACAAATGGGTGATTGTACTAGAAACTGCAAATGTGTCCTACCATGAACTGAAATGACAACAGTAATTTGTCTAACTTAATAGTAATCGGCAAGGGAAATTGATAGGAACACCTCAACCAAAGCCCTTCTTCAAATGACAGAATTTTTCCTAATATGAAGCCTAATTTTGTGGGAAAATTTTAATGAGTTTCCAGCAATAGACAAACAACAATATGGATGCAATGATGAACCTGATATTACAAAAGAAATCCTTGAACTTTCTTTCTCCAGTAGATCTTCAACTAGGCTCACAGGGGAATTTCCCATTAGTCCATCCGTGCCTTTACAATGGAGAGAGCTTCTGCGTGATGCCTTTTGTAATCCCCACTGGGATTAGTGCCTATCCAATTAGGGCAAATGGAGTCAAGTGGCAACCTTCAGAGGGTTTGAAATTGTGAATGTGGATGGCACGATAGTGCTGTTACAACATGCCAAAAACTCGACCTATGAATTTTTTTTCCAGATTGCAGAAATTACATAGAGGGCCCTTACAAAGGTGCTCCTTAATACACATTCATGGCAACAAAAGGGGTGATTGTACTAGAAACTGCAAATGTGTCCTACCATGAACTGAAATGACAGCAGTAATTTGTCTAGCTTAATAGTAATCGGCAAGGGAAATTGATAGGAACACCTCAACCAAAGCCCTTCTTCAAATGACAAACTTTTCCCTAATATGAAGCCTAATTTTGTGGGAAAATTTTAATGAATTTCCAGCAATAGACAAACAACAATATGGATGCAATGATGAACCGGATATTACAAAAGAAATCCTTGAACTTTCTTTCTCCAGTAAATCTTCAACTAGGCTCACGGGAATTTCCCATTAATCCATCCATGCCTTTACAATGGAGAGAGCTTCTACGTGATGCCTTTTGTCATCCTCCTAGCCAAAATGTTCCCATGAAATGTGCTCATTTGACCAAATGCTAGGGTTTGTTGTGCCACGTGTATGTCTTCTCATTGGAATGCTTTTCAAGGCAGTTTCTTCACATCCACTCCCATTAGAATAACATTATCTGACAAATCAATAGGGAGCTCTTTAAGATGTGGACTCTCTTGATTAGAGAAGAACATGAAGGATTTTGCACTTGCCTAGGTTTAAACATGGTATGATGTGCATTCTATTCCAATGCTTTATTTGGTATACCATTCTATGCATGGATTGAATGATTTTAGACCTAACAAATATACTTTGCAATGTGTCAAATTGGAACCTTCTTCGTATGTTATTATCCCTGCTCCTATTCATTTATTCCTTGACATATTCATCCCCTTTTATTCTGGTTAGTAAATAAGCCTTTGTTAATGAAGTGGGCCTACTTTTGGCCTAAATGCCATGACCAAGCTGTATCTATTTCATCAAAATTAAGCAGGACATTGCCTAGGACCAACTGCCTAGGCTTAGTTATTGATGAGATATCGGACGATAACACAAATTGACAACATTAAATCACGACATCGTGTTCTTGAGGGGAGATTACACTTGAGTCTCCATGATGATAACACATTTGATTTACAACTTGATCACAACCCGCTTGAAAAACATATTTTGGCAGGCCTCAAGGAGAACACGGGGTGGCCCTGGGTCCATAACATGTACACGACTTTAATCACTTCCTGATGGTGTAAGTTCAATGACTACCTCCACGTGCTGGGTAAAAGCTATGTGAATGGAACTTGGTCGGTAGTGTTTGCCTCAAGGAGAATGAGGGTAGGCTTGGGTTTGCAATATATGCACATGGTTCATCACCTCCCAATGCCATAAGTTCAATCCCTTCCTATCTCCCATGGGTGAAGCCTATGAGAATGGAATCTTGACCAAAGGTGTGAAACTCCTTGCTACTAACTGGTAGTCCCAAGCATGTTGGGCATTGGTGTATTCTTCCCATATCTGGATGTTGTTTTTACATTTTTGAGCAAACTTATTTAGTTATTTGGCCTTTTCTACCAAGGGAGTCACTGTGTTGGGGGGTGCTCAAGGGATATGACAATGTAGGATGGCAGGGCGGTTAATGAATTGTATACATTTAGCTTTAAAACATGTTTCTCTTCGAATATTTTGATAAGAATGGCTCTCTGTTCGTGAGGAGTCACATCTGGAATTTCATTGCAAGGGAGAATTTTTCTCAACTTTGTTATTGCCAGTTACATCCTCCCCATTTTGGACTTATGGATAATTTTGTTTGCAGGTTTTGTGGCTCCCATGATACATGTCTGGTGCACTCATCACATGCAAGGACTTATGGTCAGTTGTGGGCAAAAGCTGTGGAATTCAGCATAACAGAATATTCAACTACATCTTTTGTGGGTTAGGACATATGGACAATTCAACCTAAAAAGGTGATGTGATGGGTGCATCTGCAGTGGTTGCAACTTGCAAATCCTCAGGTGTGGACAATTCAGCCTAAAAAGGTAGTGTGATGGGTGCAGCTGCAGTTGTTGTAAAGCCTTAGGAGTTGTGTGTGTGCCATGACTCATGAGGGATGAATTCACATTTTGTACCCATTTATTTCAATAAGTCCCTAATTAAGTATTGGTTTAAGACTCGAGACTATGTTCTCTAGTGATAACCTCAACTCCGAAAGTTGTATATGATATCTCCTTGTCCTTGACTCAAATATTTTAACTCCGAACCTTGTACTTGTTCCCTGACTCAAAATTTTTCTAATATGATATAAAATGTTAAGTCATGTTGAAGATGGATTTTATTACTATAATTTTTCAGTATTAGGAGAATTTCTTTCTTTTTCCTTTATTTTTTATTTTTTGGGTATTAGGAAAATTCCTAAACTTACTGCCTGTCTCTGAGGAGGCACAGGGTCATGTCTGAGGGATTGACCCTATACTCCTGAACCTAATGCATTATGCAACTGCCCACATACACGCTAGGTGTGTTAACTGAGTTTCAAACCTAGGTGGGGCCTCAATATTGCTCAACAAAAACTTTGTTCCTTGGACTAATCTGGAGGAGGTTCAGGATCAACCTTTGTGGCTGCCTTATAACACCAAGAGTATATCCAGCAACCTCTCAGCCAGATATAAGCCAGATATACCAGACCTTATGATTTAGCAAGAGCCTTATAACACCAAGAGTATATCCAGCAACGTGTAAGCCAGATATAAGCTAGATATACCAGATCTTATGATTTAGCAAGAGCGGAGACTAGGAAATGGGGAGTCTACTCCTTGAGGCGAGATCATAGTAGGCCATATACTCAATGGGATTTGAACCGCGGTCTCGTTAGTTTCACCCAGTGAGGCCATATTCTCAATGGGATTTGAACCACGGTCTCGTTAGTTTCACCCAGTGAAACTTACCGTTAAACCACATGTCACTGTATAATTAACTATTCTCTATTACTTGAAACATTTCTAAAACATTAAAGTCCCCGGCTGATTGGATTGCTCTAACACTGAGCCGCTTGCCCTTTCATGAGGTGGGTTAACTGAGTTTCGAACCTAGGCGGGGCCTCAATATTGGTCAGCAAATACTTTCCAATGCAGGTCGTCCACCATTTGGCCTAGCACAATAGGCTAATTAACAATTGTCTGTTACTTGAAACATTTCCGAAACTTTTAAGTCCTTGGTTGGTTGGATTACTCAAACACTGAGCCACTTGCCCCATGCAAACACTTTCCAATGCAAGTCGTCCAATGTTTGGTCTAGCACAATAGGCTAATTAACAATGTCTGTTACTTGAAACATTTTCGAAACTTTTAAGTCCTTGGCTGGTTGGATTGCTCTAACACTGAGCCACTTGCCCCTTCATGAGGGACGCCCTTAAGGGTTCAACATAGATTTGTGTATTCCTATTTCCAACACCCTCGTCAGGCCACACTTTGGCTAAGGTCCCCTGGCTAACCTCAAGCAAAACTAGCTCTATCCTCGTCTTGAAAATTATACATGCTAAGATTTACCCTAGATTTTCCCTTAGCCAGTATGCTGCTGTACTACTGAGCTACATTCCCCTTCATTGTGGGCATCATTAATGGTTCGACCTAGGTGTACGAATTGCTATCTCCAACAAAGAAAACACCTAATTTGGAAGTAAAGCATCAAAACTAAACGAAAGAGAATGTATAATGAACAAAGTTTTTATGCCAACATTCTACCATATTCCAAAGTTGTCATGTTTGACTTCTAAGTCATTTATATAGATTTTAATCATTGCTTTACGTTTAATTGAGTATAATTGCAGCCCAAATCGTTTCATATTTAATCATCCATGAATTAGGTGTGCTCATGCTCCTAAGTCATGACTTTTGGACCTGTGTGTGGAAGTGCTCGTTACTCTGTTTCCAAAGGTTTTGAAAGTGGTCATTTCAAAAGTCATCCCCGTTTCCAAATGTTGTCCTTACCCTGTTTCAGGCAACTAAGACTTCAAAATATTGTGCTCTTGGTTGAATCGAAAATTTTATTTGCATATTAAAGACTGGGAATCCAAAAGGAAAAAGTGGTTCCATTTAAAGATATGCGCAACCTAAATTATCCAAATTCTTTTTATTACACTCCATCCATCTATTTCGTTGCAGTATTCCTAGTCCTTTAGTATTCAATTATAACTCTATAAAATCAAGATGGTCATCCATATTCAAAGGCCTCTGCTTTTCTTTGCGTTACCTTTTAATAAGGATTTCTATTTCCAAGTAATTCAACTACCAAAGGTAGTACATGCGAGTAGAGAAGTAATTCAACTACCAATTATTCTCCTACCTAGTACATGCTTTGATAGATTATATCAAAAGTCTTACCAATACAATAACATTGATTGTTGTATGTGGACATTTTTGTTCAAGATGGTCCATTACATAATCAAGATGAGGAGCTGGATCATGCAATTGCACTTTCTCTTTCCGAAGAACTAACCAAACCAAATGGTATATGATGGAAATTTCATTTTTTTATAGTTACTTTTAGTTTAATTATATCATTTAGCTCGATGATTTTCATATATTCAACTAAAATTTTGTTGCTTAACAAGACTTTGTAATTTTCATGTTTTAGTGAAACTGTTTATGGTTTGATACTCTCATACAACCTTTATCAAGTTACATGCACCCTCATTAGAAAAAACAAGAGAATTTTGCTTGCCATGACTATCTTTCTTTGTCATTGTTGACTTAAGAAAGTCTTTTAGCTAAGAAACTAGTTTCAAGGTTATGGCATAACTTGTCATATAAATTGAACAAAAGTTATATTCAAAATGTTAACTTGTAAAATACTTAGCTGGTTTTAGGCTTTCCATTTAAAATCTACTTCAGTTTGAACTTTGAATGAGTTGTTCCATAGACTTGAATATTAAGAGATTTTGGTGTAAGGATTAAAAATTAGCCTGTAAGGCCTCTCAGTTATTCATTTATTTTATCTGAATATAACATTTACTATTAAATTAGAACCACTCGGCACAAATACGTCATAGATCAAGATCATACTTTGTAGAGTGTCGTAGAATAAAAATAGGAGCAAGGACACCGAATTCTTTCAGTTTTCCTGGTTCTTATTCCTTTGGTGTATCTTTGCACCTTTAGGGGCAATTGCTAGTTTAAAGTCTAATTCTTTAAAGGGTGCTAGCTCAATGGAAGAGCACCTGCTTTACAAGTAGGAGGTTGGTGGTTCGATTCCATCGTGCCCTGATATTCATATATAGGGAATGACGAAAATCAGTTTTTGGTGACGGATGCTCTTTTGACCATCACCAATGAGTTTATGGTGACTTTTTTCGACCCTCACCAAAATATGAAATGGTGACGGTCAACGAATGCCACCATATATACACATCAATAGTGACGACCATTAAAGGTCCGTCACCATAAATCATTGTTGTTGATATGAAATGGTGAGGGTCACTGTTTGTCATTATAGTCATTATTCGTGAAGGACCTTGATGTCACCAATGAGTTTATGGTGACGGTCAATGAACGTCGCCATATATATATGCACCAATAGTGACGGCCATGAAAGGTCCATCACAAAAAATCGTTGCTGTTCATATGAAATGGTGACGGTCACTATCCGTCATTATAATCAATATTTGTGACGGACCTTGAATGTCACCACAACACATACTTTCGGCGACGCCACCTTTGGTGACATTCAGTTTTTTGGTGACGGAGGCTATTGTTTGTCACCATTGCTCATATGAAATGGTGACGGGCTACCATCCGTCACTATAAATCATTATTGTGACGGACCCTTGAATGTCACCATTAACACCTATATTGGGCGACGCCACCTTTGGTGACGTTCTGGCTTTTTGGTGTGATCGTTGCCATTGTCCGTCACCATCGCTCATATTGGGAATGGTGATCAAGTAGCCATGAGTGCTCAGGCTCCACATGGTGACTCGATCTATGTCACCACAACACCTATACTTTCGGCGACGCCACCTTTGGTGACGTTCAGGTTTTGGTGACGAAGGCTCTTTTGACCCTCACCAATGAGCTTATGGTGACCATTTTCGCCCCTCACCAATGTCCTTTTTTCTTGTAGTGACCTTTATCGCCAATGTAGCCTCCTTGCCTTTTTCCCTTCTTGTTAGATCATCCAATGTTGCAGAGCGATTCTAAATTGCGGTTGGTGAATCCAAATTCATTTTTAAAGACTAGAAAATTAGCAGAGTCACCCAATCTCGTGACATCTCAGGTTGTAATCACGAAAGGGTTTAAAATGTGCATTATTTCTTTCTAATCGGTATCAATTCACTAGTTGGTGATAGTTATCCCACGGTTCTTAAAAATCGCTAAAATGTGTTGGAAAATTCCCATTTCATTTGGCTTAGCATCAAATTTTGAATTCTGGGCATGGTATACATGCTACAATATGGCTTGTTTTTTTTAGGAATATCTCGTGAACATAGGAGAATCAACATAATATTCAACATATTATCGCCCAAGCCTTCAACTTCATCTTCCTCTGTGAAATCTTGAACCTACAACCTCATGAGTGTCTCGTTGCGCTCATCTAGAAGAGTTTTGAAGTGATATATTGCTTCAGTAAAATGAATTCACCACGATTGGAGGCACTAGGAATCCAATTTCTTGAGTTCAACTTAAAAATTCCTTATGTAAAATGAAATCACCACGATCGTTGGCACCAGGAATCCAATTTCTTGCATTCAACCAAGTGTGTCAGATTAGATCTACAACACCATGGACACACCCTTCCTCCTTCCTTGGAAAAACCCTACAATGACAGGGAAATAGAGGAGGGAGGGAAACGAAAAATTTTGATATTCAAAAAACATAAATCCCATGAATTTTACTAGTCGTACTCAAAAGCTAAGGAGAAGGGGTTTTGAGAGAGATTAGTGAATACAAACCCTATAAGAATTGTTAATCAAGGAAAATTTATTTCTTATTGACCTTTTGATCATGGTGGTGTAAACCTTTGTATTAAATATTGGGTTACAATGGGGTTGGAAAATATGATAGATCAAAGGATTAAATAACCATGAAGGACACAAAAGCTAAAGATGAAGTTTAATAAGTTTTGAGGAAGAAGAGATAAATAATGAGTGGTGGTTGAACTAGATGTGAGCAAATGAAGAAGGCAATGAGGAGTTGCAAAATGAGATTAACGGGGAAGAGAGTAGTGAAGTCAGGATGAGAGAGTTGGAGAATTTCAATGGGAAAGGTGAGTTGGCAAGAAGATGGTTATGAAACAAAGGGTTGACGATAAAATATAGCTCACTAAAGAGTAGTAGTCAAGGCACCTCAATGAGGTATAATGAACACACTTGAGTGGGGTTACGAGAGATATGTGATTACAAAGTAGCAAGTTAGATGCAATGTAGGATGAGATTGTGGATGAGAAAGAATCAAATGAATTAATGGGAAACCATATCCTAAGGCCAAAAGAGGATCAGAACCTAGTAGTGGGCATGGCATTAGATGATAGAAAAGTTGGCCTTGTACCAAACCTACCCCTTATGCTTCTTAAATACAATTAAGTAACACTACACTAGCGTGTTAATAACAGTTCAAGTCCACCTCGTAGTCAGCTTACTTATGGATGAACAATAACAATTAGAGGAATTAGTCTTAACGATAGTGCAAGTTTTAATATTGAGAGTAGCACACTTGGGATTTTTATTTATTTAGAGCTAAAAACAAGAGTTTCATGAATTTTAGTACCTATGATGCTTTGAATTATAACCTAGGAGCATGTAAGAGAAATAATATTAGAGTGATGTACTATTTAAGAAATTTAGTCATATGTAAATGCTTTGGGAAAAAAACATAATGATCCGCATAAATTGATATAAAACAAACCTTAAAAATGTCACTTTAAAATCTCTTATGTAGTTACCTAATTCCATTCGAGTAGATATCACAATTACTTATATAAGTAATTGTGTGATCATATTTTTCATTCTCTTAAAGGAACTCTTTCTATACATGCACCCCATCAAGCATAAATCATCCTAACATATGCATTTGAAGTAATATAAATCATCCTATGAATATCCTCAAAATAATTCTCACCCATAGCCTTGGTGATGGTGTAAGGCTCATATCATAATGGTATGAGATTCTTTTAGGAGTTTTTCGATTGCTCTTTATGCAAGTACAATGATAACGCATCACCAACCTGAAACTTATGTGCAACCGAATGGATTGTGTATCTACTTGTACTTGGAGTTGGCAACTTTCTATAAAATATCATGAACTCATTATTGATTTTTTTAGATACATTCCTCAAAATTGGTTGCATTTCTTACCTCGTTCCAAGTATGGGAGGTATATTCATGTGTTATTCCATGAATATAGCTACATCAATTTGTGTCAATTGTTGGGACCCCAAGCACACCTCAAAATGCTTGTGGGAAATAGAAATATGAATAGCTATGCCAAATTTATGTTGAAAAAAAGGAAGGCTTTCTACATGTGTATGTGCATCCTCACAAGTGTATACTCTAAGGAAATCTACAATGATCATATCGAGTACTTTTTATTTATCAATCTAGGGATGGAAGGAATTGGATTTGGTCAAGCTTGATGTCCATCATGGACCAAAGGTTAAACTAGAAAATACTGAGGAACCTACTATCCCTATCAAGAAATATGGTCTTTGGCAACCCAAAATGAACCCAAATATGCTTGAAGAAGAGCTTCTGAGTGGATTTTGTTTCGACAATCTTCTTACATGGTGCCAAGATTATCGTCCAAAGGAAGCGATCAATAGCAAAAAAAAACACATTTTTTACCATTCCTGGTTGAGGGAAAACATTATCTAGAGTAGGAAAATACCTACTATTGAAAAATGCAGCAAGAAAATCTCAATTTGACTTTGCCTTGGTCAAATTGAGAAAAAACGAATTTCCACATCAAAGGATAACTTGGAGGCAGTTAAGTGAGGTGACATGGATATTGTCACTAATTTAGCTTAGTAAATTCATGTTAGAGGAGTTGGAGTTTAGTTAAGCATGTGTGATTGCTAATTTGTAGAAATCAAGGTCAGTTATTTCAAGTTGTTTTTAATTTTACTAGTTTTAATTATTGGAGGAACTAGTGGAAGGCCAATTGTGTAGTGGGACTTCTGTATAACTTAGTGATCATCCACATAACTGATTAATTAACGCAAAATAGCTAGTGCATGAAGATAATTCAAGTTCCCCAACTGTGGTGGATATCCCAAGGTAGTGCACAATTATTTTATACTAGATTGAGTGTGCATTAGCTGTATTGGTCAAGTGATAAACCCTAGGGAATTGTGCAAGCATTTTGGAAGAATTTCCTAAACAATAGGGGCCTAATTCCTCAGGAGTTGCGCAAGGAAATAGGGGCTCAAGAAGAGGTAGAAATTGACTAAGTCTGGGTTAGAGCTTCTCAATGAGCAGAGAGATAGGTTATTCACTTGTAGGTTGTGCTAAGAGGGAGCAAGAAATTGCAATACATCATTATTCATCTAATTTAATAGAAACAGGCATACGAGGTTTCTATCAATTGCTTTCCCCTGTAAAAATATTGTGTGCATGTGGGTTATTTCTCATTGCATGTTTGTGATTGATGTTCTAAATTGTGAATTGAATTCTGCATAGCAATAGAGTAGGATTGTGTCTTGCGATTTAGATTAAAATTTCATGAGAAGTTACAATTCTACACCATAATTTCTACACCTAGAACTAGTATGGATGGCCATTTCCTTTGGAAAAATATAATTCTTTCACTTCTTACAAGTTTTGGTAATAGAATGTAGCTTGTTCTCATAGGTTGGGTATCTATGAAACCCATCATAGAGTGTCTGGCTATGATAGACCATCGAATGTCTGTGTCGTGTGGGCACTACATCAATGACATGAACGATTGGCTCATAAGGTTCTTATTGTGTAGCCATTCATCAATGAAAGCTACTTACCTGATGGGATAGAAGTGAAAAATAATAGTTACAAAGGTAGAAATAATGGCGTTGGAGATAATATTGTTTCCATAAAGAAGGGAACAAAAAATAGGTTCATGAACACCATCAATATCTACTAGAGGTGTTGCCATGAAAGCAATACTGAATACAAAAGTTGTGTTCCATAATATAGGGATCATCAAGATGTTGAACCATCCAATGTAAATATGGTTTGCAGTGCTAATGATCTAGTCACATAAAAGACCCCATAAATTTGCGCTTTGGGATACCCCTAGATTCAATAAGTCATCTAGAGTGAGAAGATTCGTTGCTAAGGTGACAGTGGCAACAAGTCTAAGTTAACCCAAAGTGACACCTTGTGAGCCTTTCACAACTAGGGTGTGAGTTTGAGCATCAACAAGAGGCACAATTGCACAAGTGGCAACACATCGGATTTAGGGCACTTGGAAAAAAAATATTTATGCATGTTTTTCCATTGAGGGAACCTTTCACATTTTCTAAGACACAAATCACATATTTGGAGGAATTTTAGATAACTTGTCACATTCCACTAGCTTTGTACATGAAGAGGAGCTCCCAACATTTATGAATATTTTGGAGGATTTCATAGCATAGTCAAGGGTCAGATGTATAAAATAAGAATGCCATATTAGTCAAGAATATGGAAATTGAAATTCATATCATGTGGTGTAAAGGAGAAGGACATAGGTGAAGAGCGCTCCTTTTAGAAACATCTAAAATTTTGTTTATGTCCTATTTTCAAATAAGAGAAGATATCTTGTGACAAAAATACCAAATTTCCAACAAAGGAGGAATAGGGTAATGGTTTAATTTTTATTTCACATCTTGAGATATATTCATGTATTTGAAGGTGTGGTTTGTAGTTGAGTTCACACATTTGAAAACACAATTGCACAAGTGGAAACATCTCACATTTGGGGCTCCTCGCTATAATTTTTTATGCATGTTTTCTATTGAGGGTATATTTCACATTCCACAAGGCACAAATCAAATATTTGGATGTATCTTGGATGACTTATCACATTCTACTAGGTTCAAACATGAAGAGGAGCTCCCATCATTTAAGAATGTTTTGGAGGGTTTCATGGCATAGTCAAGGATGATATTTACAAAAGAAGAATTTCGAAGTCAGGAAGATGACAATTGGAATTCACATCACATGTGGCATAAAGGAGAGGAACATAGGTGAAGAGTGCTCCATTTTGAAATATGTAGAACAACTTGTTTATGTCCTCTTTCCAAAGAAGAGAAGATATATTGAGACAATGGGTCCAAATTGTTGACAAAAGAGGACGATGTATTGAATCATATGGACTTTGGTTTCTCCTCATTAGTTGAGCCATTATATGATCCATATCATTAATTATTAGGTGGACACTATCATACAACTGTATTTGTTGGATTTTGTTGTAAAACATTGTCAATCATTTTCAAAGGAAGAAACAAAGTTCAAGAAGGGATCTTGTGGTAAATTAGTATGAAAAATCCATATTTGGATTGAAATGTTATTGGTAGAAGGGATATTTATATTTACCCTTGTTGAGACGGTCATGTATACCCACTATGATAGGGTTGGCTAGCTAGAATAAAAGTGGTGAGTTTTGTTGGTTAAGATCTCCATGGTAATGGGAGAATTAGAGAATAGAATGGGGAATGAGTGATTTTGAGAAAGGAAGCCATTGCAAATTTATGTTGTTTGAAATAAATAAACACGATAAGGAAGGTATTGTGGCCTCTGTTGGAGGTTTATGCTCATAAAATAATTTGAATTCCGCTCTCAGGTTGGAACTTGCGAATAGTGAAGAAATGGGGGGGTTTAATTCATGAAGAGGAATTGAGGAATGATTAAGATTCAATTTGCGAACCCTAATCCTAGGCTAATTTCCCACCATGATTGGTGCTCTACTCATCATTTTCAAGTAGTCTGGCGGTTATATAATATTTTTGGAGCATAAATGAGATTAACACATAAACATAATCAATATCTAAAGTGTGGAACACGATGACCACTCCTTTTAACACCAAGTGAAAACCTTGATATGTGCTCTGTTAGTAGTCTATATGGAGTTAGTTATAGAATCTAGCATGAAAGAGTTAGTTTACATTCTAGTCTCTATGGTTAATGGGTTATGATTTATGAGTGTAGGGGTTAAGGGGATAGGGAATTTAGTGGTTATGGTTTAAAGGCTTATGCATTGTGATAGTGGGGCCCCTAATCCCCTTATCACAACTATTGGGGCTCCCTTATCAATTTACCTCATTTCCTTCCCTCTAGGCCCCTTATCCCTTATGCTATGAGGTCCTAAGCCCCCTTCTCATTCTCTAAGCTAGGATTATAGATCCTAGTAAACCATGTTCGAACCTCTCACCTCTACCCATCCATGCTACCCATATTTTCCCTTTCCCCATTAAATACAACAAAGTATCCCCTCCCCCAAAATTCATGAGAATTGAACATTTGGAGGCAGTCATTTAAGAACTGCCTCTAAAATTTTAATTCTAATGACTTTTGGGGAGGGGGTGGTCCAAAACTGCCTCCAAAAGTTACATTGTTGTGACTATTAAGGTTAGTTCAAGGATTATAAGTTAGCGGTTAGGGGTTAAGGGGTTAGTGGCTTAGGGTTTAAGAGATAAAGGGGTTAATGTATTATGGCTTGGGGGTTAAAGGAATAGGGAATTTAGTGGTTATGGGTTAAGGGATTATGGGTTTTGATAATGGGTCCCCTAATACCATTATCACAACTATGGGGGTTCCCCTATCAATTTCTCTTGTTCCCTCCCCTCTAATCCCCCTAGCCCCTATGCCATGAGGTCTTAAGGCCCCTTCTCATTATTTAATGTTAGAATTATAGATCCCAGTATACCATGCTTGAACCTCTCACTTCTACCCATCCATGCCACCCTTATGTCCCCTAGCCCTGTTCATTACACCAAAATGTCTCCCTCCCCCAAAATTCATGATAATTGAACATTTGGAGGCATTCGTTTAACAATAACCTCTAAAATTTTAATTCTAATGATTTTTTTTTTTTGTGGGGGGGGGGGTGTGAGGGCATGACAACTGGGGAGTTACAAGGCATGCCAGGGAATGCCCAAAAGTGCTAATACATGTTAAACATTTCCAAGGCATGGTGGACATGCCAAGACATTCTAAGTGATAAGGTATGCCAAGATGTTTCAGGTGCCAAGATGTGTCAACGCATGTTAGCGAGTGTCAAGGAAAAACAAGGGAGCACTAGTTTCAAATGCATGGAAATGAATGGATAAGAAACTGTGACAGGGAATGCCAGGGAATTCTAGGTGTGCTAAGGAGGGAGTGACAAGGAATGTTAGGTAGTGCCAAGGAATGCTAGAGTGTCAGGGCAATAGGCCAAGATGTGCCAAGTCTCAGGG
Organism: Pinus albicaulis; assembly: GCA_034641835.2. Lineage (NCBI taxonomy): Eukaryota > Viridiplantae > Streptophyta > Pinopsida > Pinales > Pinaceae > Pinus > Pinus albicaulis. The sequence continues at coordinate 1,247,402,173 of CM076572.1, read as the reverse complement.
TGTGCCAAAGCATGCCAAGGAGTGTTAGGGAGTGCTAGGTGTTGGGTCACAAAGGTGACTGTTAAAGGCAAATTTGATGCTTCTCATTCAATTTTCAACCCAGGGCAAGTCTTAATATTTGAAGAGTGTAAGCATAATATATGCACGTGATATCAAGAACAACTACTCTATATTACCATGAAGAGGATTATCTAATTATCAAAGTTCAATCAATTCAAAGGGAAATGGAATTCTAAAATTCCGTTTAACTATTCTGTCTAAGTAAGCACAGAAAAGAGCAACCTATGATTGAAAAATATACTGATGAATTGAACAATAGTCCTACTGAATTGAACAACAACTTCAATAAATTGAACAACAATTTCTTATCTAATTCTGCAATGGAATTCTCTTTGTAAACTAAATACCTGACATCTTTCTGAATCAATTAACAACTAGATGCTTTATAGTAATGATGGAAAGATCCAATTCTTAGCTATATACAGAATTGAACGACAATCATGCTAAAGCTTAATGAAATTAATATAAAATTATTGGGAATGATGGAAGCATCTAACAGCTATGGAAACATGGAATGTAAGCCAGAAAGCATGAACAATATACTATTCTAATGAAAGAGAAAGCTGTAGTGTTCTATGTTCGTAACTCAACGAATTAAATGATATCTTACGAAGTGCATTCGATGACTGAAACATAAATTCTGTAATCGAAAGTATAACACAGAGATTAGCACAAAAACTCCCAGGGCTGAGCCCAAACCACCAGAAGTCTGCCACTAAGAAAATCTTAGAAAATGGCTATTCAAAACACCAAAATCCTTTATTAAGTTGAAGTTCAACACATGAATACAAATGGACAGTTCTGTCCCAATACATCTATTACAGAAGAAAATCCATATTCAGCTCTATCTATCTCATTTGTCTTCGGCCTTTTAAAGGTGATTTAAATCAGTGGTAATGGTCTTTTCCAAACGAAAACTCACTGCTCGTGGCTGTCGTTTGAGTTCTTCGGACGTGGATATGCCTTTCTGCCTTCCGCTAGCCCATGGGAGTCATTATGATTCCATTAGTCTCTGCATATCAACTGTCTTCTACTTATCGTCGATTCAGCTGCTTTTTTTTCCTGTGAATAAAGATACAATAAGTCAAATTCCTGTTGTTAAACATCCCTTTTAATGTTAGTTCATTTTTCCTGATTTTATGTTGATCTTCCTTTACTTTACTGTTAAGATGAGGAAAAATTCATAAAGGTGCATAATAATTCGTGGTAAAATTAGGGTGAAAACATACCTCATTCTCGGCCCAACACCAGGGAAACACAAGGAAGCACTAGGTCAAAATGCATGGAAACAGATGAATAAGAGTGCATGATAGGGAGTGTCAGGGAGTTCTAGGTGTGTTAAGGAGGGAGTGAAAAGGTTATATGTTAGGCAATGCTAATGCATGCTAAAGTTCCATGGCATGTCAAGGAGTGCTAGGGTGTACTAGAGAGTGCCAAAGGATGCAAATGAATGCAAGGGACACTAAAATGTGCCACATAGTACCAAGGGATTGTTAGACATGCTAGGTGTTATGGAATCTTAAGATGTAAACTATGTTTCTTAGTTGTTTTATGGCCATGGTTGGACGTGAGCCTTGTCTTCATAAGTTGTTAAGTTGGATGAGTTTAGACTGGACATGAGTAGCCTAAGATGAGTTATAGGAAATTATTACATGAACAAGTCATAGTCTAGTTGCAGTAATCGTAAATTGGTCAAGTTGTTGTAGTCGAGGTAGGATTTGGTTGTGTTCCCCAGTTGCAAAACAAGTAAGGGTAGTTGTGAGGGCATGGTAGCTATGTAGTGCGAAGTAATAAAAAGGTGTGTTAACACATGTCGAATATTTTCAATGCATGCTGAGGAGTGTTATCGAGTGCCAAGAAATCACAGGGGAGAACTAGGTCAAAATTTATGGAAATGAATGAATCATAGTGTGTGTCAAGGAGTTTCAGCAAATTCCAAGTGTCCCAAGGATGAAGTGTGTTAGGAGAAGTTCAAAATATGACTTATAGGGGGTAAGACTATGGTTACGATAAGGGGCTAGAAAAAGCAGTTTCATATGAAGGGAGACTTTGGGATGTGAACAAAATTATTCTTCAGGTGACTTGGTTGGGTTCCGAAGTCACAGAAAAAGTAACGCTATCTATGAGGGTATGAAAACTTGGGAGTGCCATGATGTGTTAGGGAATGCCAGGAAGTGCTAACACATGCTAGATAGATCCAAGGCACGTTAGGCATGCCAAGACATGCCAATTTCTAGGCATGATGCCAAGATGTGCAAGATGCAAGTGTGTGGCACCAACGCATGCTAGGGAGTGTTAGGGAGTGCCAAGGAAACACAACGGATCACTAGTTTCAATTGCATGGAAACAAATGAATAAGAGTGTGTGATAGGGAGTGTTAGTGGGTTCCAATATACTAAGGAGGGAGTGACAAGGTATTTTAGGCAGTGACAAGGCATGCTAGAGTTCTAGGGAAGCATGTCAAGTTGTACCAAGTGCTAAGGTGTGCCAATGTGTGCTAATGAGTGTAGTGAGTGCTAGGGAAACTCAAGTGAGCACTAAGTAAAAATGCATGGAAATGAATGAATACGAGTGTGTGATAGGGAGTGTCAGTGAGTCCCAAATGTGCTAAGGAGGGATTGAGATGGTATGCTAGGCAATGCTAAGGCATGTTATAGTGTCAGGGCAGCATGCGGCCAAGATGTGCTAGGTTCTAGGGTGTGCCAACATGCGATAGGAAGTGTTAGGGAGTGTCAGGGAAACACAAGGTAGAAGTAGGTAAAATTAATGCATGGAAATGAATGAATAAGAGTTTGTGGTAGGAAGTGTTAGTGAGTTTTGTGTGTACTAAGGAGGGATTAAAAAGGTATGCTAGGAAATGTTAAGGCATGCTAGAGCTCTGGGAAACATGCCAAGATGTGCTAGGTGTTAGGGTGTGCCAATGAATACTAAGGAGTGTTTGGGAGTTCCAGGGAAAAACAAGGGAGAACTAGTCTCAAATGCATGGAAATGAATGAATAAGAGTGTGGTACATGGAGTGTTAGTGAGTTCTAGGTGTGCTAAGGAGGGAGTGACACGATATTCTAGGTAGTGCCGAGAAATGTTAGAGTTCCAGTGTGACATGCCAAGTTGTGCCAAGTTCTAGGGTGTGTCAATGTGTGCTAGGGAGTGCCATGAAAAACAAGGCAAAACTAGTTCAAAGTTCATGGAAATGAACGAATAAGAGTGTGTGGTAGGGAGTGTCAATGAGTTTAAGGTGTTCTAAGAAGGGAGTAACAAATTTATATGCTAGGAAATGTCAAGGCATGCTAGAGTGCGAGGGCATGTCAAGGAGTAGTAGTGCATGCTAGGGATTTCCAAAGCATGCCAAGGAATGCAGGGGATGCTAACGCGTTCCACATAATTCCAAGTCATTCTACGATGTGCTAAGTGATATGTAATATCAAGATGTAAATTGTGTTGCTTAGTTGTTTTACTACCACGATTGGATGTGAGCCTTGTCTTGGTAACTTGTCACATGGGATGAGGTGAGATTGGAAATGAGTAGCATGACATGAGATATAGGTAGTTCTTAGGTGAACAAGGAATATCTTCAATTCCACGACCCATGATAATCTGGTTTTGGTCATAGAACCTTTGATGCAAACACACTCAAGTGCCAGAACACATCTACTTTAATGCACAATGGAATCTACACAAATAAACGAATCAACTAGTGCACATGATAATTTTACCTTTTTCAAACCCTTCTTCATTATATCACAAACTATAATAAAACAAGCTAGAGCTCTCGTACCAAGGATCGTGACCCTTTACAATTACACTGATACAAGGAATACAACTAGGGCTTGGTGTTAGTCCTTTGACAACCAATATATCCTGAACAAGAAAACACTTGACCTACTTGCTGATGGTGGCCACACACAACCCTTTCATTCCATGTGTCTTGAACACATCTGGTAAGTCTTATTGCCTCCCATTATGCAACTCTTCAATTTTTCTCTATCAACGAGATCAAATCCTTTAGGTTACTAAACTCAGTTTAAAAAAATCCACCCTCTAGATACCTCCTTTGTCCTTCAAGGTAAACAAAAATTAGGGTCTTTGATTAGCTGTGTTACCCACCACTTCGTGGGTGATATCCGTAGGAGATTTTTTTCTCCATAATGGACCTGCATCCAACAACCCCTTGCAGTTCTCAAATAGCCCATTATTCCATTTCTATGCCACCTGAGCCATCCATGTGGTCCCTCAAACATATGTATTGATCATATGTTTGAAGGTGTGCCTCCTAAACCTAAAGGTATGTCTTGTCATTTGCTAATTGAGTATTGGGTTTGCTTATCATGAACACTTTTGGACATGGATTGCTGGGGGAATTCGACTGAAAGAGTGGACTTGGTTTATTATTATGTCCCCTTGACTTATTTTGGATGTTACCTTTGTTCTTTAGTCTAATGGAATATCTTAGGGTGGTTCTCCTTGAGAAACCCCGACTTTGGTTGTGTGGTCCCATTCCCATATGCACATATATTACCCCTATTTGCATTCACCATAACCCCATTCATCATATCTCCCACTTGGGTCCACATTCTCGCCCTCAGTCCACATGGGGTTAGCCTCCCCTATCCCATTCTCCCACCTTAGGTCACGCCTAAAATTATGCCTTGGAGTTTGAAACAACTGTAAAAGAAAATAAAAAGCAAAAATGACCACATTCAATAAGAAAATGCACCACAAAATGTAAAATATGGTCAAAAAAAAATATTTAGCATATGGACAAAAGACAATACATGATATCTACCTCTATCCCATGGCCATCACCCTACTGCCATAGGCCTTAGATGAGCCTCCTTTATCATTCAGGAACCCATGACTATCCCAACCCCTAGAGGGAAATGAACCACCCTACCAAAACCAATGTATTTACTGCTACATCTGACACATCATGGTCTTTTCCTTTGAGTCCCAAGAAGTTTACTAAAGAAAAATCATAGAAGGAAAAATTCATATAAAGAAGGGTAGAAAAATCAAGGTTGAGGCACCTCATGTACCACAATTTCTCTACTCCATTTCACATATTGATCAGATGCCACCACCATATGAGGGATGGATATTGGACATACTATGCCCTCTAAAGGTTGAAACCACCTAATAAGGTGCATAGCTAACCCCCTTTTGAGCTTGGAGACATTAACACATCCCGAAGCCCACTATGGAACATGCTATCACTCCAATAATTTCGTAGGGTTGTTATGCTTTTTTGATTTAAAGAAATATTAGAGGTAAGCAGAGACCTACTTTTAAGCTTAGGAGCTAGAATTTCCTAAAGCTCAGAGAGGGCTATCTCTTTATGATTTAACTTTGTTGCTTTTAGTTGATTTTAGGCTAGTTATGTGAGATTGGTTGGTTTTGATTTTGAGTTTGGTTTGGTGGTGGAATCAGTGTTTCAGATGGATAGTTGCAGGTTTATTTTACATTGGGCTAATGGAGTCAATGTATCAAGCAACAGATCAGAATCAAGTTCTAAAGGAAATGTTCATAGGGAAAGGTAGCTAAGTAATTCAGATCTTTAGGCTGGATGATGAAATGGTTTCAATCGGGATGAGAGAGTAGTTAAAGATTCTCAAATCTGGATAATAGAGGAAAATACAGAGGTCAATCGAAACTAGGGAGAAATTAAGAATTCCCTAATCTAGATATCAGTATAAAACATCAAAATATATAATATTTAAGAACAGAGTGCACTCAAACAATTTGGGTAATAATATTCCTCTTATAGTATTTAGCTTTAGAAAACATGCAAGTATCTGAAAAAAAAACTTCAGAAAATTAAAGTAGAACAAGTGAAAATACTTCACTGAAGTGGCTCAACACATGAATCCTGTAATATGATGCTTTATTGCTCAATCCAGTTTGCTGACTTGAAATAGTACAATTAACCCTCAGGTTCAGTTCAATACAACTATAGAAATGTTTAGAAATCCACAATCCACCCTCAATACTTCGAATTGTGAAGTATTAGTACAAAAAAATATTAAAAAATATCCTAAACTGACTTAGGAATTATTCAAGGAAAAAAACATATCTTCATGCAGGAAGATAGAGACAACTATCTAACTAATGCAAGTTGTCCCTGCTTTTATTGATTTGTTGTTTTTTGTTGATATTTTTGCTGATTTGTCTCTTTGTTGTTGCTCAACGAATGATGTTGTTGAGTGTCCTTTACGCTGACTAGATTTCACTCTACTGCCATTTCTGTTTTGACTTTAACTATTTGACTTTCATCTGATACACTTTAAACTCTGATACTCTTTTTAGCTTTAAACCTTTGACTGCTTTTTTTTAATTGTAAAGCTGCCTATCCATTTTTCTTTTGACTACTCTGTTTTATCCTTTTACTTTTCACCGTAACTTAGTCAGCTTCTCCCAATCATTTGCTTCTGGTAACTTGATTTTCACCATTCTTATGAATACTTCATCAGCCTCTATATATTTTTAAAATTTTGGCTTATTAATGAAAAAATGTTTTACCTCATGTTGGAGGTAAAATAGGTTTTCAAAAGTCTGATAAAGGACTTTTCCAGTAGGAATTCCTTTTGAGGAAGGAATGTTGGCATGTTCCTTTTCCACTTCTCTGATATTTTTATTGTAATCCTCATGTTTCATGAACCTGTCATGAATAACCATTGGATTTGGTAGGCCTTTCTGCCTCAAAATATCAAATTTCACCATGAACATGGTTATGGAAAGCTCCATGTTCTGACATTTTTCTTCCAGATGTAACATCAAGTTCCTTTTAGAAATTATTTTTCTAACTTCAAGAATTATTTCTGTCCTATCAGCTATGCCAATTTCTTCCAATTCCTATTTATTATTTGAATTAGGAAACTTGATGATTTCATTAGCCTCCTCTGGCTTCTTACCAAGTTCTTCCTTGATTTTCTGTATGGCCTCATTTGTTGCTTTGACAATATCTTTCTGCTCATAAATTACTTGAATGGATGGCCAAATATAATTGACAGAGTCAATGATATTTTCCCATAACTGCTGCTTTTCTTGTGACAGTGGTTTTGTCACCATCAATTCCTTTTCAAGCCTCTGAATTTTCTCATTTAATCTGTTTGTATTTTGTGCTTCATTATTGTGCATGATTTGAGCAAGTTTCTTCTCATCCTCTAGACTTTTTAGTTGTTCTTTAAGTCTGTTTATTTCATTAGTTTGGATGGAAATTTTTTGCATTTCTTTAACTAATTTACTTGCTTCATCATTTGGCTATACTGTTGATGTAGATGACCCTGTAGCTGATGTATTTGCTGATGAAATGGAAAGTGTTGTAGCTACTGGAACTGATGGAGCCAATGCCTCTGCTAGAGTAGAAGGAACTGTTGTGGTGACTGTAGGAATAACAATGACAGGGATAACCTCCATGCTGGCTTTTTTCTCCTGCACTAACTTATCCATCTCATTTTCCATGTCTTTCAATTGTGAAGTTAATTGAAGAATGAGATTCATCATCTCATATTTTTTCCCTTCATTTTCTAATGCTTCTTTTGCCTGTGGATGTTCAGTTCGAGTCAGTTTAATATGTTTCTTTAATGCAGTGATGTCTGCATTCTTTTTCTTTATGACTTCTTCTGCAGCTTTGACATTCTTAGGATCATATCCTACTTCAATGACCAAATCTTCCGGTGATTTGATTATGTTGTCTTTGTCTTGTGAGGAAGCATTTTCTAACTTTAGCTGACCTTTGATGTTTTCTAAAGTGTTTTGCATATTTTTCACACTCACGGCTTTATTGTTCATGGTAGAATACAACATTTCACCAGCTCGCTTGTGAAATTCTATCTGGTCTATAGGATGAAGATCTTTGGCTTGAACTTCATATGATGTCTTTTGATAATCTACTGATGATTAGTATTCTTTACTGTGGGCTATAAGAAATTCATCTGCATCTTCCTAGTTTTGTATTCAAATGCAGAAAGAAACTTTCTTTGGTCACTAGGTGTCTGCTTCCAATATTGGGCATAAGTATCAGCCTTTAATGCCTCATTCCTGAGCTTGATTTCCTTGTATTTTTGCATACTATCCTGCTCTTTTTCTGCTGCTTTACTGGATGAAGACACTTCAATACTATGTTTTTTATGAATAATCAGAGTTTTATATGTTGAAGGTTGATGAGTTTCTTCATAAACTGTTGGAGGTGCATTGTATTTTACCACTGTGTCTGTATCTATGACCTCAATAGTTTCCACTTCCTCATTTACAGAATTTAATTTTGGCTTCTTCTTGTACATCATTTTGAATTTTGTTTCAGTGGTAGTTTTAGTTGTGTATGATCCTTCTTCTCTGACTCTTTTAGAGTTTCTTTCCTGTGGGGCTAGAGTCTGCAAGATGGAACTAGTATCACCTTGCTTCTCTACCTCTTTCAAAGTGTTATCCAACCATTCAGACTGATTGGAGTATTTATCAATATCTAGTCTGGATTCATTTACATAAGGAGTTAACTTTAATTTTATCCTTATTTTTATTATCACTCCGTAAGGATCATAATACCATTGGAAACTTTGATGAACTTTAATTGCTGCAAATATTTTTCTGCTTATTGACCTGCACCTCTACTATTACAAATAAAAGGACCATTTTGATTCTTTATTTTAAACTGTGTCTTATTTTTGGCTGCCAATAAATTTACTTCATCAGAGTGAAATTTTTTCCTGATATACTCCAGTGCAAATAACCTCATTGGGAGGTATTTGGGCAGCTTATATGGAAAAATATTAGATCCATAACCCTAATCTCTCTATGGTTCTGATAAAGGTACTAATCTCCTGTTCTATTGTGTTTTGATAGTTGCAGGACCTTTTTAATATCATCACTGATTCTTGGTTGACAGCTGTTGTTCAACATGTTGACAATTGGATGGATGAATGAGTCTATGAAGTCTTTATATGAGGACTGTGTGGAATATTTTTTGAGTAATGGAGTCTAAGAGATCATTGATTGAGGATTACCTTCAACATCCAGTTTTTGAAGGTTGGTGGCAAATTTTTCAGATTGAAAATATAAAAACATATGAAATAAAACACATGAGTATTTGAAGACACCTTCTTCAGGTAATTTGACTAGTTATTCATGCATTGTATCAGAAATGTACTAGGAAAAATTAAATATGGAATCAAGAGGCTGTCCAGAGGTAAAAATGGAAAGGAAACCTAATATTGAAGCATCAACATGCTCATCAATGAAATAACCCATAATACATGACAACATTGAGATGATATGTCTGGTTCTCTCATAGAATATGGTTGCTGGATAAGGAGGGTTTGTTTTGGGAGTTGCTATAGATGAGGGAATGAAGGTTTGAAATATCTGGAGCCTCTTGGGGAAGTCCATATTCAGATATAACTCTGTAAGGATCTCAATGGACAGTGGTGTTTCATCAGGTTTAGGCTGAATTTGCAGCATCTGGTTTAATGATTCAGCTGTGATGGTGAATAAAATTTCTTCACCAGAGGTTACAAAGGCTCTTTGTTCAGGGAAATAGAAATTTTGGAAAAGTATAATAACCTTTGAGCATTGGAAGGTCGCGGAACAACACAATTTGGAAAATCAGATTCCCAAAGGAAAACATCATCAACTTGGTCAATTGATTTGTCATAGCTCCAACAGTGGAGTTGAAAAAGGTTTAAAATAGTGACAGGGTCACTAATTTTAAAATCTTTGTCTATTAAAGGAGTGTGTTCTACATCCACAACTGGAGGTTGCAGAGGATTGATAGATACAATGATTTGAGAAGCCATTTATTTTGTTAATTTTACTCATTTTATTACTCTCTTATTCAGGAAATAGACTCAGGGCCTTTAGGAATGCTGTTTAATATTGTTACATTCTGCAGAAGGGTTTGGAATGAAACAATGGCTTTCCCTCTAGTCTACAATGCTTCAATTTATCAAATAATTACTCTTTGTGATAAAAAATAGTCTTAGTACCTCTGGAATTCTGTGAAAAGATGACTAGGGTCTGCAGAAAAATGTTTGGGAAGCAACAAGGGTTTTATTTTGGTCTGGGCAACTCCTAAACTGGTGCAATTACTGGTTACTTTCTTATAGCTTAAGCACAAGCCTTGGTATATTTAGGAATACCTGGAGAATGAAGGATTTTCTGTTTGCAGAAAGGTTGTCTAAGGCAACGAAAGTATTTTCTTAGGCTTCTGTGATCTTTATAATGCTTCGAATTGGTTATGCAACGGCTTCAGTAAAAAAAAAATTGAATTCTGGTTGAAATATGGCTTAAAACATGGTTGGTAGAGTAATATTTTCTTTGAAATAGGTTGGTAGTCTTCTTCTCCACAAATTGCAACAGAAAATGGTGAAAAAAGGCTGCAAAGGGTGGTCTTATGTGTTTTTAACCAACATTGATTATACATTAATGCGCGGGATTAAATATCAAACAAGGAGGATGGTTTTCATAATGGGTGGAAATACACAGGTTTGTGGTTTTCGCATCGACAAAGGGTGGTAAGTGGTATTATTTCAGAGGATGCGATACAACCAATTTTTGCCGCGTAGCTTGGAGCGGGGATGCGAAAACCATTCATTTCACAAGGTCTACATGATGTTAAAATTTGTATTATTGGGGATACAGAAAGGATTACTGGTCTTTGGATCTGATCAGTCAAGATCCGACGGATGGGCGAATGGGAAGAACTGTCGGGGATTTTGATAGGTGTGGGGTCCGGTTTTAAGTTAATGTGACGGGTTTTATGTATTATATACAATGTATTTATAATATATAATGGTCAGGTTTATATAACATGATTTGTATGTGGGCTCGAGACTTTAATAATAGTGGGAAATTAATATAATATGTGTTAAAAAATGTATACGGGAGCTAAATAAAATAAAATTAATCAATGAGATTAATGTAAATGGGGGGATATAAAATAAATATACTGTGGGATGTATAAAATAAACTTAGTTTTAATGTAAAGACTGATGTCGGGATGAATTTTTCAATGTGGGAACTGATTAGTCATTTTTACCATTTAGACTTAGGATAAGTACATTTTAGGGGGTTTTTGGGGTATTTTGAATGAAAAGGGAAGTTAATAAAAGGATTTTTTTACTTTTCCAAATGTAATATGGTTTTTAACTAAGGAAAAGGGATTTTTGTAAGGGAAAAATGAATGTAGTAAGGGAAATTATTATGAAGGGGAGGGGTATTTTTACAAGGGAAATGAATTTAGAGGGACATTAGTAAATATGGAATGATCAATTTTTTCTATCCATGCCTTGTGAAAATTGCTTTTACCTACCCATCATCTACCCTAACATTTTCTCTTCATTTATTTGGGTGCGTTTGAGCTTGCAAACCCTTTTTATTTTTCTTTTAACAACAAAGTATCTAATTCTAACCTTATTACTTCCAATGGCTCAGATTAAATTGTTGAGCTCATTATTATTCTATACCTAACTACTGATCTTCCAAGATTAAACAGTTTGTCTAGATATTTATTCTCTATCTATTAGCATGAAATTTAAAGCATGAATAGTCAAGATTAAGTTGTTTGACTATCATGGATTGTGGCATTTTGACAAGCTGCACACAATCTTATTTTGCAAACTGAAGTAAAAAGTAGTGGCATTTGAATTTGCATCACTTTCATGATATATTTTATCTCTTTTTTTGTTGGGGTTCATATTTTATTCTTTTTTTTTATATTTTTCTTTTAGTCCTTTGATTTTTCTTTTCAGAATTTTACCCTCTTTACATTTTTTAATATGGGAAAAAAATTTTCAGAAAGCAAATTATGTACATATTACAAGACTAATCATAGTCAATTTAAAATTATGAATCCCATTATTATAGGACCCTAACATTGGCTCCACATGGGGGTGGCATTTCCTGGTGAAATGTAAAGAACTTTAAGATCAATAGCCTTTGAAATTTGATTGTGCTTGCCTTGAACTATTTTCTGAGCTCTGCTTTATTCATACTTATGATATTTTGTCTTTCAAAGCTTAGGGCCTTCTCTTCGGGCTTCAAATTTGTAAGAAAAACATCCAATCCAATCCAAACTCTTCAATGTTATGTACAATGAGCAAAGTAAACAAAGTGAACTAATGGATAATCTGGAGAAAAGTGATGCTTCAACGTTCTACCATTGGCAGGTCCTCTTGGTAGATCTGATCCATCAATTTCCTTAAAAAAGAATGCATTGCTACCTCTGTAACCATAAATGATATATGGACCTTTCCATAAGAAATCAAATTTACCATGTTTACCTTTTTCTTCTCTTCTAGAATCCCATTTAAGAAATTTATCACCTATGTAAAAGTCATCTTCCTTTTTTTTTGTCAAATATATTCTTGATTTTATCTTGCATCACTTGTGATTTGACATAGACTTCTTCCCTGGTTTGCTGCAAGTGTATAGTTTGATTAATCCTTCTCTGGATATCATTTGGTTCTACCTGCAGTTCCTAGATCATCTTCATCACTGGTACTCCTAAAGAGGATGGAAAAATAGTATCCATCCCATATACTAGCTGATAAGGAGATGTACCAATCGAATTCTTTGTATTTATTCTATCTACCCATAAGGCATTGACCAAATTTTTGTTCCAAGTCTTTTTGTTGTCTTCTAACAATTTATCAATGATATTTACCAGGCTTTTGTTGGAGTATTCTGCAAGTCCATTACCTTGATGGTAATAGGAAGTGGAATGGCCAAGGGTGATGTGGTATTTGTTACATAAGTCAATCATCTTTTTAGATTTTAAGGTAGCTGCATTATCAGTAATGAGCTTTTGGAGACATCCAAATTTGGAAAGGATATTTTTTTCAAGGAATGAAATGATGACAGAATCAGTGGCTTGTCTGGAAGGAATTGCTTCTATCCACTTGGTGAAATAAATAGTGGCTGTAAAAATCCATTTATGCTAAGCTGAGGAGGGTGGGTGAATTTCACCAATGAAGTCTAGACCCCATTACTGAAATGAATTTTCTGTGGAGATGGGTTTGAGGGGTAAATGTAGTAGTTTTTTCTTCCCTTCAAATATCTGACATTTGTGAGAGGAGGTCACATACTTTCTAACATCTGCAAAAAGTGTGGGCTAGTAAAAACCAACCCTCAAGATTTTATCAATAGTATATTTCTAGTAAATATGTCCTCCACAGTCACCTGCATGAAACTCTTACATAATCTTATCCGCTTCACCTTTCAGTAAACAATTTAAAAGAATGCCATCTGATCTTTCCAAAACAAAGCGTTATCTATGATACATTATTTCATTTCTTTTAACTTTAGAATCTCCTTTTAGTTCTAGACAAACCAGGAGGAGCTTGTAAGTTCAGTAAGACAAGTATGATATCTGCATACCAAGGTGAATCTAAGAAAGGTTCACTGATATGTGGAGTCGCCAACTCTTCCTGATCATCTAATTGAGTAATAAAATTTATATCTAAGGCCTTACAGTTTGATTCAGCCATGATTTTGGCTAGACCTTGGCCCTTTATCAGTTTAGTAGGCTTTATTTCTATTTCATACTCCAAAATAGTGGCAATCCATTTGCCTCTTTTACCATTAGGACCATTCTGAGTCAGAATGTCCTTAACTACAAGCTATAATGTGAGAGTACAAAATATAAACCCTGAAATATTTGATAGCCTTTACTAAAGCCAGTGCTTGTTTTTCAATTATGTTGTTGTTGTGTAACCAGCTCCAAAGAGAGAAGAAAAGAGATATTCACGCCTTAGAAATGAGCCACTTCGAGGGGGCAACCTCCAATACATTACATGAATGAACAATTCTTTGATAATACAATTTACAAAACCTCCTTTCTATATATAGGAGTCCATGGGGCCATAATGTAATCCTAGTGGGCCACAATGTAATCCTAGCCGACCTAACAATAATAATTTAAGGGCACAATAATAACAAAATGGGGTTACAAGGGTACAATAATAACAATAAGGGGGTTACACTAACAATAATAAGGGACTATACTAGTGATATAGGGACCTAACATGCCCCTCTCCTTCAAAAATGTGTTGTCCTCAACGCTTGAGTAGCTCTGGGTGCTTCTGTATAAAATTCTCATCCTCCCATGTAGAATCTTCAGTGGGTAAGTTCTTCCACTTGATGAGATACTCTGAAATCGATCGATTCCGTAGTTGTCGAGTTCTTGTTTCCATGACCGCTTCTGGTTCCAATATGATTTTTCCTTCCTCATCAAGTTCTGGCAATATTGTTTGAACTGGAAGATTTTCACCTATAACCTTCTTTAAGCATGAAACATGGAAAACCGGATGTACTCGCGAAGAAGCAGGAAGCTCCAATTTGTATGCCATAGTACCAATCTTTTGCAACACCTTGTAAGGACCATAGTACTTTGGCGATAATTTATTATCCTTCTTAGCTTGCTTGAGGGACATTTGTTTATATGGTTGTAGCCGTAAAAATAACCAATCTCCTATATCAAAACTTCTCTCGCTGCGATGTTGATCTGCCTGTTGTTTCATTCGATTTTGTGCCAAATTCAGGTTATCCTTTAAGAGTTGGAGAACTTCTTGCTGATGGTCGACGTGATCTTCCACTGCTTGAACCTTCAAATTTTCCCTTAAAGATGATGTGATCGATGGTGGATGATATCCATAAAGTGCCATAAATGGGGTCATTTTTGCTGCAGCATGGAAGGAAGTGTTATACCACCATTCAGCGAGAGGTAACCACTTGACCCATTGTGTTTGTTTATCAGATACAAAACAACGAAGATATCCTTCCAAACATTTATTTACTACCTCAGTTTGACCATCAGATTGAGGATGATAAGATGAGCTATGAGCTAATTTAGTACCCAAACAAGAAAATAACTCTGTCCAAAAATTTCCCGTAAAAATGGGATCTCCGTCGCTCACAATAACCCTTGGGCTTCCATGTAGCTTTTGAATTCTGTCCACAAATGTAGTAGCAACTGTACTTGCTTTAAATGGATGAGATAATGCACAAAAGTGTGCATACTTGGTAAGTCTATCAACTACCACCATGATGACACTCTTTCCTTCGGACTTAGGTAAACCTGTGATAAAATCCATTGTGAAATCTCCTCCCAACGTTGACTTGGAATGGATAAAGGTTGTAGAAGTCCCGGGGTCTTAATTTTCTCCACTTTATTCTGCTGGCAAACCAAACATTCCGCCACAAACTTTTGAATATCAGATTTAAGGCCATCCCAAAAAAATTCTTTCTTCACCCCGTGGTAAGTTTTTAAAAATCCTGAGTGTCCTCCTAAAGGAGAAGTGTGCAATTCCAAAAGAATCTTTTGTTTTAGCTGGGAATTCTTACAAAGATATAAGCGATCTTTGTACCATAAGGAATCATTTTTCCAACTAAATGTATCAGATGTACTAGGATCTTGCTGCAACTTTTGAATGAGTGTCCATACATCTTGTCCTTCTTCCATTCATCTCTTGCTTCAGTTATCCAATCTGGTTGGATAATAGAAATGGCACAAAGCAATGCTTCCACCTCTTCATTCTTTCTTGAGAGTGCATCTGCAACAACATTAAGCTTTCCTTTTTGTAGATTATTTCAAAGTCATAACCCAACATCTTTGTGACCCATTTTTGCTGCTCTTCTGATGATAGTCTTTGTTCCAAAAAGTGTTTAAGACTATCATGATCAGCTTTTACCTTGAAGTGTCTTCCCATTAGGTAAGTTCGCCATTTCTTTAGTGCATGTAGTATTGCTAACATTTCCTTCTCATAAATAGGTTTCTGTAAATACTTTCCTTTGATTGGACGACTCTCAAAAGCAATGGGTCTTCCTTCCTGCATTAAAACTGCACCAATTCCATTTCCTGAGGCATCACATTCCACAATAAAGGTTTTTGTGAAGTCTGGCGTAGCTAAGACCGGTGCTAGGCACATTGCCCCTTTAAGATGTTCAAAGGCCTTAGTTGCTTCAGGAGTCCATGAAAATGCATCTTTCTTCAATAATGTTGTTAGAGGTGCTGCTATTCTCCCATAATTCTTAACAAACTTGCGATAATAGCCCGTTAACCCGAGAAATCCTCGCAATTGCTTTATTGTCTTGGGGACTTTCCATTCCTTAATGGCTTTAATTTTGTTAGGGTCTACTTTAACACCCTCGTGAGATATAATATGACCCAGATATTCCACCTCTTGTACTCCAAAGAAACATTTGGATGTTTTTGCATATAATTGTTTCTCCTACAATAGTTTGAGCACCCCGTCAACATGTTCAACATGATCCTTCCAAGACCTGCTGTAGATTAGTATATCATCAAAAAATACTAGCACAAATTTTCTAAGGAAGGGTTTGAAAATGGAATTCATCAACCCTGAAATGTAGAAGGTGCATTGGTAAGGCCAAAAGGCATGACCAAAAATTCATAATGACCCTCATGAGTTTGAAATGCTGTTTTTGGAATATCTTCAGTCTTCATTCTAATTTGATGATATCCTGAACGAAGATCCAACTTCGTAAAATAAATTGCTCCATGTAATTCATCCAATAATTCATCAATCACAGGAATGGGAAATTTATCTTTAATGGTGAGCTTATTGAGTTCCCTATAATCCGGACACATTCGCCATGATCCATCCTTCTTGTGTACCAATACTACAGGAGCAGAGAAAGAACTTTGACTAGGTTGAATTATACCCGCCTCTAACATTTCTGCAATCATACGTTCAATTTCGCTCTTTGGAAGTAAGGATATCTATAAGGCCTGATGTTTGGAGGAACACTTCCTGGAATCAAATGAATAGCATGATCATGATCACGAATAGGTGGGAGTCCTTTTGGAGTTTCAAACACCTTGGAGTGATTGTCCAAGACTTGTTGGAGATCTGCAGAAATAGATGATTTTGATGTTGGAACTTCTAGTGAGCATAATTGTGCAATTACGCCTCGTTGTTCTTTCTTTAGAAGCTTTGTCATGCCATTAGAGCTTATTATCCTTCCTGGCTTCCCTTCAATACCCCATAGTTCGACTTCCTTTCCTTCTGAAAAGAATTTCAAGAAAAGTTCTTGAAAATTAAAAGCTACCGTCCCCAAAGATTGTAACCATTGTACTCCTAGTACAACATCAGCACCTCCCATAGGAATGGAAAGCATTGGACTAGTCAACACATATTCCCCCATGGTTAGCTTGATGTTATGGCATTTTCCCGAGCAATTTATAGTTCCTCCATTTGCAACCATCACTTGACATTCTGGTGCTGGGTATAGGAAACAATTTAATTCCTTGGCTACCTTACAATGAATAAAATTATGGGTGCTACCTGAATCAATCAACACTATTACCTTTTTCTTCTTGATTTGTCCCTTTATCTTGAGAGTTTGAGGAGTGGTAATTCCTGCCAGTGCATTACACGATATGGTCGGATTCATTTCTTCCTCTTCTGGGGCTGGTTCCTGGTGTATATCCTCTTCTTGTTCATTTTCTTCTTCCTCTTCACAATCTATGTAAAATAATTTCTTCTCAGCACACTTATGACCTTTAGTGTATTTTCTATCACAACCGTAGCAAAGCCCTTTTGCTCTTTTTTCTTCCAATTGTTGTGGTGTCAACCTTGTAGGTTGTGGAAATCTAGGCGTAGCAACACTTCCTTCTTTATAGAATTGAGTGGTAGGCTTCCTTGTCGCCATATTTTTACATTCAACTTTTCTTGCCAACCTGAATGCCTTCTCCAATGAATCAGGTTCCAAAACGCGAACTTCATGTTGGATGTTATCCTTTAAAGTGCCTATGAAGAGGTCAATCCTGTGTTCCTCCGGAATATCAGTTACCCTTATATTCAATTTTTGGAAGTCCTCAATGTGTCGCCCCACTAAACCTTTTTGTTTGAGATTTATCAATTGGCTAAAGAAGGTGTTTCTCTTTGTATCCTCATAATGTGCTATCATTTCCTCCGTAAAAATTGACCAAGTGACAATTTTTTTACGAGAACAAAGCCATCGATACCATACAAATGTATTTTGTTCTAAATGTAAAGTTGCAATGCGTACCTTTTGTGTGTTTTGCACGTTATGGAGATCAAAATATTGCTCCATCCGTAGTATCCATGTTACAGGATCCTTTCCATCAAACTTCCTCATATCCATTTTTGGAATATGGTGGTTCTTCCCACCAACATTCGAGTTTATGAAATCACGATTAACATTTATTTTGTTCTCATCATGAGGTTCTTCTCCTATATTTCCGCCATTAGGAATCATTTCTGGTTTTAAGCTTCTCATCAAGCCTTCCATGTATGCTTTTAGATCATTCTTCATGTTTTCTATGTTGTCTTTCATGTCATCCATCTTAGCTTCCATGCCCACTTCCATGCCATTCATCTTAGCTTCCACGCCATCCATCTTAGCTTGCACACCATCCATTTTAGCTTCCACGCCTTTCTTCAAACCTTCCATCTTTACTTCCACGCCATCCATCTTAGCTTTCATGCCTTTCTTCAAACCATCCATCTTCACTTCCACACCTTTCTTCAAAACTTCCATTTCATTTTTTGCTGCTCTTTGCGAGAGTGAAATTTGTTGCACTTGTTCTTGTAATTTTGATAGATCATGTTGCAATTCTTCATCTTCATGAGTCATGGTAGAGCCTTCTGAAGGCTTGATGGGTGCTGAATTCTTTTTAGGGGCCATTTTAGAATCCAATATTGATATCTATTCTACAAGATGCCCTTGGAATCAATTCAACTTGATTCTTCAAACAAGACTTATGCAATTCGGAAAAAAAAATACACACCTTTTACTAGCTTTTAGGAGCTCGATATTGAAATTGAATTATCTCTGTAGTTGAAAATCTTCGATATCTGAAATTAATCCCTGTAGTAGATCTCTGAAGCTTCTTTCAAATGCCACAGGTCTGACCTGATTTGGATTCTCCAAGACAAAGTTGTGTCCAATCTCCCACAATGACCTAATTCTGGACTGGTTTAGTAGAGCGAACTTGTACGACTTGCCACGTGTCACTGTTTTTTCCTTTGTCTCTGAAATTGATAGCCCAGAAACGTCAGTCTGTGTACTTGCGACCAATTTTTACGGCACTTCAATCCAATGCCCAGAGAGAGAGTTATTGAAGTTTTCCCACGATCACCTCTTTGAGATGCAATTCAGGAGCCTGAAAAAGCACTACCTTCCACAAATCATATCTCCAAAAATATTGCGAACCAAGCTCTGAAATTTTTTGAAGAATTTTCTCAGGATTTCAGTTTCGCACCATATGAATTTCAGACTCTGAACCTTCGTAAAAACAAATTTATAGCGCAAATGCCACGATGACCTGTTTATGAGCCTGAAAAAATACCTAACTTCCACAGATTATATCTCCTCAAATATTGCGAACCAAGATCTGAAATTTTTAGACAACCTTCCTCAAGATTTCAGCTTCGCACCCTAAAAATTTCAGCTTCTGAAGCTTCGTAGGAAAAAAGTTATAGCGAAAATGCCACGATGACCTGTTTGGAGCAGCGAAACCCTAGAATCCCAAAGCTCTGATACCAAATGTTGTGTAACCAGCTCCAAAGAGAGAAGAGAAGAGATATTCACGCCTTAGAAATGAGCCACTTCGAGGGGGAAACCTCCAATACATTACATGAATGAACAATTCTTGGATGATACAAATGAACAAAACCTCCTTCTATATATAGGAGTCCATGGGGCCATAATATAATCCTAGTGGGGCCACAATGTAATCCTAGCCGACCTAACAATAATAATTTAAGGGCATAATAATAACAATATGGGGGTTACAAGGGTACAATAATAACAATAAGGGGGTTACACTAACAAAAATAAGGGACTATACTAGTAATATAGGGACCTAACAGTTGTATTTTAATGTGGCATCTCTTAATGATTTTCTGAAAAATGCTATGGGTTGTTCATAACCCTTATCATTCTTTTGTAGCAAAACTGCTGCAATAGTATGTTCTGAAGCAAAAGCAAAAATAATAATTTTTTTTTTTAAATCAAGATTTATTAGGACTGTTGTTTTTGTAATGGCTTGTTTGATTGATTCAAATGATTGTTTCGCCTCTACTATCCATTTAAGTGCCGAGCCTTTTTTAAACATATTATTCAATTCTCTAATTAACTCTACTAAATTTGAAATGAATCTTCTTAGAAAAATAATTTTACCTATGAAAGTTTGTAATTCCTTGATATTCCTAGGATGACTTATATTCAAAATTGCCTCTATCCTAGCTGTGTCTATCCTAATTCCCTTTTTTGATATTATGTGACCTAAAAGTTTACCTTCTTCAAGTCTAAAGAGTGTCTTTTTGGAATTCAAAGAAATACCAAATTTTCTGCATTTAGTAAACACTTGTCTTTAATGATCTAGATGCTCATTATTTGTTTTTGAAAACACTGTTATATCATCCAGATAAATTACAAGAAAATCATGAATCACTTTAGCAAAAACTATGTCCATAGCTCTCTGGAATGTAGCTCCTGCATTCATCAATCCAAAAGGCATTTTCACATACATGAAAGTACCCCACAGAGTGGTAAATGCTGTCTTTGGTTGGTCTTTTGGTTGAACTAAGATTTGATTGTATCCAGAGAATCCATCAAGCAATGAAATCTTGGATGATCCTACAACCCTTTGTAAAACATGGTCCATTTTGGGAAGAGGATAGTTATCTTTTAGGGACACCTTATTTAAGTTCTGGAAATCAACACAAAGTCTGATTTCCCTTGTTTTCTTCCTAGTAGGAACTAAGTTTGAGACCCAATTAGAATATCTGATTGGTTCAATAATCTGTGCTTCATACATTCTTTTCACCTCTTTTTCAATAAAGGGCATAAGAACTGGATTTATTCTCCTAAGCTTTTGTTTAAATGGTTTCTAATCTTCTTTAATGGGTATTTTATGTTGAATGATACTGGTTTCATAAGACTTAAGGTCTTCATAACTCCAGGCAACGAAATCTTGAAATTCCTTAAACAGAGCTATATATTTCAGCTTTTCTTCTAAAGGTAATGCTTTGGATAGTTTGATGAGCTTAGGATTTTGTTTTGTTCCTATGTTATGTTCTTCTATGTTTGATCTTAATGGTTCCATTTTTTGTTTTCTAGCTACATCATTTGAATCAAAAAGATCTTCTAAAGGGGCTAATCCCTTAGTTAACAAAAATTATTATTAAGGTTTAAAATCTCAGAATCATCATTTGTTATTTCTTCTATTTTTATATTTTCTAACTTATCTATTTCTATTTGAGTGAATTTAGTGGGTTCAGTTAAATCTAAATTATTTACATTTGTTTCACTATATATAGTTTCTTCTATTGTACAATCAATATCTATGTTATATTTTTGGAATTCTCCCTCAGCATTCATAAAATTGTATGTTTGAGCATCTTGTGAAAAAAATTGCCAATATTTTAAGTTGTCTAGTATTATAGGCCTATGTCTTACCTTTGCTGTATATTGGTGATTTGGCTGGAAAGACAGTCTGCAGGTAGCAAAAGTTTCTAAAATGTATGCCAACATGTTTTGTTTCCTAGGAATTACAGCAAAGTCAGTTTCAAGCAATTCTTTTACCATATCTAGAATAGTTTCTTTGTATTGGCTAAGTCTAACATTATTCAGAGAATACTCTCCTTTAATTTGTATTATGATCAATTTTAGAGTCTCCCATAATAGAAACACCCTTGGCTCATAGTTTTCTAACAGTTTGCAGTCCTAAGATTAAAGCTTCATACTCGGCCATGTTATTTATACATTTAAATTTTAATCTAAAGGCATGACCCTCTGAATGATTATTTTCCATGTTATAGATCCAACATCCTGCTCCTACTCCTAATATATTAAAAGAACGATCAAAATCTAAATGCCTTATTGATTCATGAAATATATTATCACTGTCAACTTCTTTATGTTTCTGCTTTAATTCTATGTTTTTATTTGTGCCAGTTTCTGAATTACACAAAATGAAGGAATCCATATCAGAGTGTACATAATAGATAGGATAGTTTTGAGGCTGTTCTGTACTACTAACCATGTACTTCATTAATGTTTCTCTGTAAAGTTTTTTGGGCTGACAAAATACTGAAATAGTGGCATAAGACATGTCTAGTTGTAAAGATCCCTGTAGTTTTGCTCCCCATGAGCGATATAATAGCATTCCATATTTAGGATGGATATCAACAACAACAATATCCATTACTATGCTCTTGGCTAGGTACTGGACTAAAGTGACACCCAAATATTTTATTAAACCAAGGCATTTAACTTTGCTGGAATCAAAAGAGAAAGATCTTTATATGGCCTAATGATGTCAAGATTTAAGGTTTCCATGATGGCTTTTGGCATTAAATTATGGGATGCTCTAGAATATAGCATAGCATTGTGTAAAATATTATCAGGAATATTCAAGCTAATGTAGAAAGGAGGAACACCGCCCTCTTGATTTTTACCATTAACATTAGGACCAAATATTAATTCAAGTTGTTCATCATTTAGATTAACAAAACCTTCTCCTTCATTTATGTTCAAAGTTTCAGTGATTTGATCTTTGTATAAATAATGTTTTACCAACTTTGTTAAAGAAATTGGTATCTTCAGTTTTGCAATTTGAGTTTGGATATTGAATGGAACTTGTGTTTTTCCTAACTGAGTGATTTCTTCTTTACTAACTGTAGTTTGAGTGTTTTTTTCTTGTTTATCTACAATTTGTTTTTCATTTTATGTTTCCATTGTTTTTCTGTTTTTAATCTTCTTTTCTGGGACATTTTGAGTAGCCGTGGTAGTTTTGGCAGATTTTGAAGTTTCAACAGCTGTTTTAGCAATAGTTGTTTTAGGATCAGCTGATTTTTGATCAGCAAAAGATGTTGTTTTAGTAGATACTTGTTGTTTTAGCAGCAGCATATTTTTGAAGATCAATTGATGTTTTAACAACAGCATTTGTAATATCTACAATTTTAGGACTGAGTGCAATTTTTGGACTAGAAATTTTCTGATTAGGACTTGAATTTTTATGATTTGAACTAGAGTTTTGATCAGTTACTCTAGGGAGAATTTGCAGTACTTTGGTTGTAGGATCTTCTATTGTTTTCTTAGTAGGAGCTTCTACATTTTCCTTACTCCTAAAGTTATATAGCTTGTGAACTTCATTTATTGCAGTACCATAACCTTGCTTATAATCAAATGATTCCCCTGATTCTAATTGCAACTGTTGTAGCATGAATAA
Source organism: Pinus albicaulis (assembly GCA_034641835.2). Taxonomy (NCBI): domain Eukaryota; kingdom Viridiplantae; phylum Streptophyta; class Pinopsida; order Pinales; family Pinaceae; genus Pinus; species Pinus albicaulis. The sequence continues at coordinate 1,247,378,904 of CM076572.1, read as the reverse complement.
TTCATATTCTTCTTGTGTAAGAAAAATAGTATGATTATCATTAATTCCCATTAAATTAATCTAGGTATCTTCATCTTCTTCATTTTGGTGAGAACTTTCAGCATAGTTCTCTTGGAAAGGTGGTCTTATTTGTTGATCAAGTGTTGATTCTCTAGATTTATCAATGTTGGGATTATTTCTAAAGTTTGGATTTATTATTTGTGGAACTTGTTGTTGATTATCCCACTGTGGTTTTCTCTCCATTATTTCTAACATTTCCATCATCATTTCCATGGTTTTTGCTAAAATATCTATTTTACTATCTAATTTAGATGATTCCTCTTTTATAGTGACTCTTCGTTCATTTCTCATTCTGGCCCTCTTAGCTAACAAGTTTTCTTCTACACTAACTTCATTGCTTTGCATTTGTTCTAATGTTTCTGGGTTTCTTTCCCTCAATTGGTATGACATGTCAGTTTCAAAACCATTAAGAAACTTGATTAAATCTAGATCTGGTGGGGGTTTAATATTTGCTGGAATAACATTATAGATGTTGTTGAACCTAGTACAATAGTCCTAAACTCACTCATTAGGAGCTCTTCTAATGTTTTCATATTCAGATAGAATTTGTAAATGATTCTTGTTTTTCTCCCATCTATTAATAAATAATCTATCAAAAGCTTCTAGATTAGCAATGTGATTGGCAGGTAAAGCTTTAAACCATTTTTTTACTTCTCTAGCTAAAGTTTGGGAAAATAGTCTCATTTGAACATCAACTTCGTCTATTTCATGCAATTCAAAATAATGTGTCGTTTTGTTAACATGTTGTTCTGCACTATATTGGCTAGTTCCATCAAATTGGAAGATTTTTATTTGATAATCTTGGGGCATGGCATGTAATTGAGCTGGTAGGATCAAAGGCGCATATCTGGCTACCATGGATAATATTCTAGCTTGGCTAAGAGGTAAATTTGTGGTGCTTGGTGATGAGGTCGAAGTACTTGCAGATATAATTGGGATAGTAGATTATGTACATGGAAATGTTGTTGAAGTACTAGAAAATGTAGCAGCGGTGCTAGAGGGTGAAGTTAAAGTGTTTGGAAATGGAAATAAAACTCTAGGTTGAAGAGGAAGCTTGGGAATGCATGATTTAGTGGAATGGAGTGAAATGGAAATAGTAGATGAGGTGGTACTAAATAGTGATGAATTTAAAGATTTTAAATGACTGGTAGAAGGCTTAGGGGTATAAGCAAATAAAGCAGTTAATTCAACAGCATGTTGAAGGAATGCTTCATCAATTTCCTTAATCAAAGTTACAGTCAAAGCATCAAGTTTATCATATGGTTCTAGCACTTTTTGGTCTAAATCAAGCGAAATAGTTTCCTTTTTGGTTTCAACAAATGAAATGAAATCAGGATCTATAACACTGTCATATATTGAGCTTTTTGATTTATTTTTAAACAAATATTGTTCAAAAGATAAATCAAATTGTATATCTTGTAAACTTGACAGTTTTTTTGGGAAGTGAAGTAGCTTTGGTTAATTGAATTGTACTTTCTAAACTTTCTACTTTCTTATTATTTTTCCTTAGAATTCTATCTGGGTCATCTATAATTATAGCAGGCTATGGATCAGGATGAGCCCTGGTGTATTATATTCTTTTGGAAGCCAGAATTTTAATTTTCAATGAAAAAATTCTCTAACAACCCTAAAACAACCTTAAGGTAAAAAAATTCTAAAAAGTATTTACTCTAAGGTTTATTTAAACTAAGGAATGATATCCCCAGTATGGTTGCCAAAATGTTATCACTCCAATAATTTCCTAGGGTTGTTATGATTTTTTGGTTTAAAGAAATATTAGAGGTCACCACAAACCTACTTTTAAGCTTAGGATCTAGCCTTTCCTAAAGGTCAAAGAGGGCTCTCTCTTTATGATTTAACGTTGTTTTTTTTAGTTGATTTTAGGCTAGTTATGTGAGATTGGTTGGTTTTGATTTTGATTTTGATTTGGTGGTGGAATGACTGTTTCAGATGTATAGTTATAGGTATGTTTTCCATCAATGTATCAAGCAACATATCAGAATCAAGTTCTAAAGGAAATGTTCACAGGGCGAGGTAGCTGAGTAATTCAGATCTTTAGGATGGATGATGGAATGGTTTCAATCAAGATGAGAGAGCAGTTAAGGATTCTCATATCCGGATAATGGAGGAAAAGACAGAGTTCAATCGAAACTATGGAGCAATTAAGAATTCCTTAATCTGGATATCACTAGAAAACATCAAAATATATACCAGTTAAGAATAGAGTGCACTTAAACAATTTCTGTAATAATATTCTTGTTATAATATTTAGCTTTAGAAAACATTCAAGTATGTGAAAAAAATCTTCAGAAAATGACAATAGAATAAGTGAAAATACTTCATTGAAGTGGGTCAACACATGAATCCTGTAATATGATGCTTTATTGCTCAATCCAGTCCGCTAACTTGAAATAGTACAATTAACCCTCAGGTTCAGTTCAATACAACTATAGAAATGTTTAGCAATCCATAATCCACCCTCAATACTTCGAATTATGAAGTATTTATACAAAACATTATTACAAAATATCCTAAACTGACTTAGGAATTATTCAAGGAAAAATAAATATGTTCATGCAAGAAGATAGAGACAGCCATATAACTAATGCAAGATGTCCCTTCTTTTATTGATTTGTTGTCTGTTGTTGATATTTTTGCTAATTTATCTCTTTGTTGTTGCTCAACAAATGTTGTCATTGAGTGTCCTTTAAGCTGGTTGTATTTAACTCTGTATATTTTGCAAAAGTTGGCTTATTAATGAACATATGTTTTACCTCATGCTTGAGGTAAAATAGTTTTTCAAAAGTCCGATAAAGGACTTTTCCAGTAGGAATTCCTTTTGAGGAAGGAATGTTGGCCTGTTCCTTTGCCACTTATCTGATCTTTTTATTGTAATCCTTGTTGAGCCTGTTCCTTTCCTCTTCCTTATCCATCTTGTGCCATGATATAATAACATAATGAAAGGATTTTTGATGAATAATGAATGAAAAATGATCCTGACATGATTTAACCATCCAAAATAATTCTCTTTGCTTTTTATGATGAAAATAAAAAAAGAAACAATAGGACTTAATCACGAGAAAGAAGACACGTTAAAAGTGGTCAAATCAAAGATAAATCAGTAAAGATTAGCGAAAGAATGAACGAACTGTCCGAAGATAGCATTTTTTCATGGATCCCTCAGGATCTCCTGATATTGAGAGTTCACACTTATCTTTCCTTTTAGCTATAAAGGGACAGGGAGAGCTAGTTCTCAAGGATCGTGAATGATATATCTTTCATTTCTGCATAATTCATAATTGTGATTCATAGAACATAGTTTTGAACAACAAGATCCGATTGTGATGTTAATTCACTGTGATGATTAATATATAATTCGCGTTGCTGTTCATTAAAGTATTCTGGAGTAGTTAAGTAGTATTTGCCGGTGGCTACGAGCCCGGTCCCTGGTGAATCTCACTGCTGTTTCCTGTATTATACTTTTCCATTTATTGCAATTGTATTATGCTTTTCTGCTTTTTAGTTGAAGTAATTTTGATAATTCGAATTTCTGGTGTTTATTTCCATTGAATACGCATTTCCAATTTATTTCCATTGAATACGCATTTCCAATTTATTTCCTTAAGGAATTAGTTGCTAGTTAAAAGAATTGGTTTTGATTATTTAAAGCGTAGACAGTTATTTCCAATACTTTCATTCTGTTCAATAGTTTAGATCCAGATGAAAGAGCTCGGTTAATGCTTCAGTGCTCTCGGTTGATTATCATTTGAATTAATTGAATTAAGAATGAATTACAGTTTTGGGTTATAATGCGTAGATGAATCACTTCCTTTAAAGCTTCAAGATTTATGATTGTATCTATATTAAATGATTGGCTTTAACATTACTCTTTGTATGAATAGCTTGCACATATTGTGTACACGCTTGGGATAAAAATACTTACCCTGTTAGCACCCAACAATCCTCATGTTTCATGAACCTGTCATGAATAACGAGTGGATTTGGTAGGCCTTTCTGCCTCAAAAGATCATATTTCACCATGAACTTGGTTATGGCAAGCTCCATGTTCTGACATTTTTCTTCCAGTTGTAGCATCAAGTTATTTTTAGAAATTATTTTTCTAAATTCAAGAATTGTTTCTGTCCTGTCAACTATGCCAATTTATTCCAATTCCTATTTATTATTTGAATTAAGAAACTTGATGATTTCATTAGCCTCCTCTAGCTTCTTACCAAGTTCTTCCTTGATTTTCTGTATGGCCTTATTTGCTACTTTGACAAGATCTTTCTGCTCATAAATTACTTGAATGGATGGCCAAACATCATTGATAGAGTCAATGATATTGGCCCATAACTGATTCTTTTCTTGTGACAGTGGTTCTGTCCGTGTCAATTCCTTTTCAAACCTCTGCATTTTCTCATTTAATCTGTTTGTATTTTTTACTTCATTCTTGTGCATGATTTGAGCAAGTTTCTTCTCATCCTATATAATTTCTATCTGTTCTTTAAGTTTCTTTATTTCATTAGTTTGGATGGACATTTCTTGCATTTCTTTAACTAATTTACTTGCTTCATGATTTGGTTGTACTGTTGATGTAGATGACCCTCTAACTGATGTAGTTGTTGATGAAATGGGAAGTGTTGTAGCTACTGGAACTGATGGAGCCAATTCCTCTGCTAGGGTAGAAGGAACTGCTGTGGTGATTTTAGGAATAACAACGACAGGGATAGCCTCCATGTTTCCTTTTTTCTCCCGCACTAACTTATCCATCTCATTTTCCATGTCTTTCAATTGTGCAGTTAACTGAAGAATGAGATTCATCATCACATATTTTTTCCCTTCATTTTATAACACTTCATTTGCCTGTGGATGTTCAGTAGGAGGCAGTTTAATATTTTTATTTGATGCATTGATGTCTGCATTCTTTTTCTTTATGACTTCTTTTACAGCTTTAACATTCTTAGGATCATATCCTACTTCAATGACCAAATATTCCATTGATTTGATTTTGTTGTCTTTGGATTGTGAGGAAGTCATTTCTAACTTTAGCTGACCTCTGATTTTTTCTAGAGTGTTTTCTAGCTTTTTCACACTCATGGATTTATTGGTCATGGTAGAATACAACATTTCACCAGCTTGCTTGTGAAATTCTATCTGGTCTATAGGATGAAGATCTTTAGCTTGAACTTCATATGATGTCTTTTTATAATCTGTTGATGACTTAGGATTCTTTATTATGGGCTGTAAGAAATTCATATGCATCTTCCTGGTTTTGTAGTCAAATGCAGAAAGCAACTTGCTTTGGTCACTAGATGCCTGCTTCCAATATTCGGCATAAGTATCAGCCTTTAATGTCTCATTCCTAAGTTTGATTTCCTTGTATTTATACATAATATCCTGCTCTTTTCCTACTGATTTACTGGATGAAGACACTTCAATACTATGTTGTTTCTGAATAATCTAATTTTTAGATGTTGAAGGCTGATGAGTTTCTTCAGAAACCGCTGGAGGTGAATTGTCTTTTACCACTGTGTCTGTATCTATGAACTCAATAGTTTCGACTTCCTCATTTACAGGATTTAATTTTGGATTCTTCCTGTACATCATTTTAAAGTTATTTTCAGTGGTAGTTTCAGCTGTGTATAATCCATCTTCTCTGACTCTTTTGGAGTTCTTGTCTTACGGGGCTGAAGTCTGCAAGATGGAACTAGTATCACATTTCTTCTCCGCCTCCTTCAAAGTGTTCTCCAACCATTCAGACTGATTGGAGTATTTCTCAATATTTGGCTTGGATTCATGTACATAAGGAGTTAACTTTAAATTTAATCCTCAGTTTTCTTATCACTCCTAAAGGATCATAATACCATTGGAAACTTTGACTGAACTACAATTGCTGCAAATATTCTTCTGCTTGTTGGCCTACACCTCTACTATTACAAATAAAAGGAACAATCTCATTCTTTTTTTAAAATGTGTCTTCTTTTTGGCTGCCAAGAAATTTACTTCATCAGAGTGAAGGATCTGCCTGATATACTCTAGTGAAAATAACCTCATTGGGAGGTATTTGTGAAGCTTATATGGAAAAAGATTAGATCCATAAACCCTAATCTTTGTATCGTTCTGGAAAAGGTACCAAGATCCTGTTCTACCGTGTTATGATAATTGCAGGATCTTTTTAATATCATCACTATTTCTTGGTTGACAACTACTGTTTAGCATGTTGACAATTTGATGGATGAATGAGTTTATGAAGTCTTTATATGAGGAATGTGTGGAATCTTTTCTAAGTAATGGACTCTAAAATATCACTGATTGAGGATTACCTTCAACATCCAGTTTTTTAAGGTTGATGGCAAATTTTTCAGATTGAAAATATAAAAACATATGAAATAAAACACGAGTATTTTAAGACACCTTCTTCAGGTAATCTGACTAGTTGTTCATGCATTATATCAGAAAGGTATTGGGAAAAATTTAATGTGGAAGAAGGAGGAGATCAAGGGGAAAAAATGGAAAGGAAACCTAATATTGAAGCATCAACATGCTCATCAGTGAAATAACCCAGAATACATGATAGCATTGAGATGATATGACTGGTTCTCTCAGAGAATATGGCTGCTGGATAATGAGGATTTGTTTTTGGAGTTGCTACAGGTGACAAAATGAAGGTTTGAAATATCTGGAACCGCTTGGGGAAGTCCAACTTTAGATATAACTCTATAAGGATCTCAATGGACAGTGGGGTTTCATAAGGTCTAGGCTGAATTTGCAGCATCTGGTTTATTGATTCAGCTATGATGGTGAAGAAAATTTCTTTACCAGAGGTTAGAAAGGCTCTTTGTTTAGGGAAATAGCAATTTTGGCAAAGTCTAATAACCTTTGGGCATTGGAAAGTTTGTGGAACAATATAATTTGGAAAATTAGATTCCCAAAGGAAAACACCATCAACTTGGTCAATTGATTTGTCATAGCTCCAGCAGTGGAGCTCAAGGAGGTTAAACTTAGTGATAGGGTAACTAATTTTAAAATCACTGTCTGCTAAAGGAGTGTGTTCCACATCCATAACTGGAGGTTGTAGAGGATTGACAGATACAATTCTTTGAGAAGCCATTTTTTTTTTTAATTTTACTCAATTGATTACTCTCTGATTCAGGATATAGAATCAGGGCCTTTAGGAATGCTGTGAAAGATTATTACAGTGTGCAGAAGGGTTTGGAATGAAACAATGGCTTTCCCTCTAGTCTGCAATGCTTCAATTTATCTAATTAATCTCTATGATAAAAAAAAGTCTTAGTACCTCTGGAATTCTGTGAAAAGATGACTAGGGTCTGTAGAAAAAGGTTTGGGAAGCAACATGGGTTTTCTTTTGGTCTACGAAACGCCTAAACTGGTGCAATTAGTGGTTACTTTCTTATAGCTTAAGCACAAGCCTTGGTATTTTTAGGAATACCTAGAGAATGAAGGATTTAATATTTTCCGAAAGGTTCTCTGAGGCAACGGAAGGATTTTATGAGGAGCCTTCTGTTATATTTATAATACTTCGAATTGGTTCTGCAGTGGATTCAGTAAAAACAAAGTTGAATTCTAGTTGAAATCTGGCTTAAAACAAGGTCGGCAGAGTAATATTTTCTTTGAAATAGGTCGGAAGTCTTCTTCTCTGCAAATTGTAACAAAAAATGGTGAAAAATTGCTGCAAAGGGCGATCTTATGTGTTTTTAACCAGCATTGATTAAACATTAATGCGCGGGGTTAAATTTCAAATGAGGAGGATGGTTTTCATAACAGGTGGAAATACACAGATTTGTGGTTTTCGCATCGGAAAAAACTAGTAAGTGGTATTATTTCGGAGGATGTGAAACAATCAAATGTTTCCACGTAGCTTGGAGCGGGGATGAAAAAACCATTCATTTCGCAAGGTCTTCATGATGTTAAAATTCAGTTGATCGGGGATGCGAAAAGGATTACTGGTCATCAGATGTGATCAGTCAAGATCTGACGGATGGGTGAATGGGAAAAACTGTCAAGGATTTTGATAGGCGTCGGGCCCTGTTTTAAGTCAATGCGATGGGTTTTATGTATTATATACAATGGATTTATAATATATAATGTTTGGGTTTATATAACATGATTTGTATGTGGGGTCAGGACTTTAATAATAGTGGGAAATTAATATAATATGGGTTAAAAAATGTATACGAGAGCTAAATAAAATAAAATTAATGAATGAGATTAATGTAAATGGGGGGATCTAAAATAAATATGCTGCGGGATGTATAAAATACACTTAGTTTTAATGTAAAGAATAATTTCGAGATGAGTTTTTTAATGTGGGACCTGATTCATCAATTTTACCATTTAGACTTAGCATAAGTGCATTTTAGGGGGTTTTTGGGGTATTTTGAATGAAAAGGGAAGTTAATAAAGGGATTTTTTTACTTTTCCAATTGTAATATGCTTTTTGACTAAGGAAAAGTGATTTTTGTAAGGGAAAAAGGAATGTAGTAAGGGAAATTATTATGAGGGGGAGGGGTATTTTTACAAGGGAAATGAATTTAGAGGGAAGTTAGTAAATCTGGAATGATTAATTTCTGCTATCCTTGCCTTGTGAAAATTTGTTTTACCTACCCATCATCTACCCTAACATTTTTTCTTCATTTATTTGGGTGCATTTTAGCTTGTAGATCCTTTTTATTTTTCTTTTAACAACAAACTATCTAATTATAACCTTATTACTTCCAATGGCTCAGATTAAACTGTTGAACTCATTATTATTCTCTACCTAAATACTGATCTGCCAAGATTAAACAGTTTGGCTAGATCTTTATTTTCTATTTATTAGCATGAAATTTAAAGCATGAATAATCAAGATTAAGTTGTTTGACTATCATGGATTGTGGCATTTTGACAAGCTGCACACAATCTTATTTTGCAAAGTAAAGTAAAAAGTAGTGGCATTTGAATTTGCATCACATTCATGATATATTTTATCTCTTTTTTTGTTGGGGTTCATATTTTTTTTTCTTTTTTTATCTTTTTCTTTTAGTCCTTTGATTTTTCTTTTAGGACTTTTACCCTCTTTACATTTTTTAATATGGGAAAAAATTTTTCATAAAGAAAAGTATGTACATATTACAATATTAATCATAGTCAATTCAAAATTATGAATCCTATTATTGTAGGACCCTAACAGAGGGGCAAGCCATTATTAAGCGTCCACTTGTTTTATATGATTTTTAAGCTCTTTTACCTGATTACTCTAATGACTTGTTGTACTATATGGCTACGGGACGCATTGGACCTTTTATAAGATTGCAGTCCAGTTTGGGTTTGGTCTCCCTATACAGGGTCGTAAACCTCCACAACATTAGAAAACACTCCATGGATCACTTCGGATGTTCAGAGATTGCTAGAGACCCACTCTTGGATGAGGAAGATGCACTATGCCCATCTGACCCAAAATGTGCACCACACACCTGGAGGGTGCCCCAGGGCTTGTACAATGACATGAAAAAATTTATTCCAACATATGAGCGTTCTCATAGCATCTACAAGCAACGTCGACTCATTTGGAGACCCATGAGGTCATTTTTGTGCCCCTACATCCACAGGGAGCACCACATGTTTTTTTTTTGAAAACAAGGGGTGACCCCATTTTCGAGCACTTTTGATGGGTCCCATGCATCATTATGGCACTCATTGACCTCAGTATGCCTCCTAGAAGTCCCTACAACATCATTTGACCTCTTATGAGGTTTATTATTCCATGTACGAGCTAGTTTGGTGTGCTTGTTACCAAAAGTTAGGGTTAGTTGCACATTATTTTCTGTTTAGGGACTAATGTAGGCCCATAGGTTAATTTGAAATATTAATAAGTGTATAAATAGGATTTAGTTGGATTAATTTGTATCATCACTTGACTTGGGATCTCTCTATATTTAGAGAAATTCGCATTTTTCTTTGGAGGACTATTTTGGATTATGGATGAATTTTGATGTATGGATTTGGGATATTTTTATCTTGGAAAAATCTGAGCTATTCCTTGTATCATCTATCTAAAAAATTGTAGATGACTGAACTATGGTCACAAATCATCCTCTAACATTCCATTTACTAATTGTTTATAGGTTCCTTAATATCTCTCTCCAAAACTCTATGGACAATCCACCAAAATCAACTCCTATTCATGTCAATCCATTCCTCCCATGACACATTTATTCTACTCCATCTTCTACTTAGGCTCTACCTTCCTTTGTATTTTCTATCTACGCACATACTTCTGCAAACTATCTTACAAATATGTGGTATATATTGTAGATATAAACCTCTCTCTAAGCGTCACGACCCCTCTTCTTCTACGAAGACTTGTCAAATTCTTAAGGGCATACCTTATGGATTTAACATGCTAGGAAACCTCCCTAAATAAAGCATTATAATTCTATTCTAATTTCCTTAGAAACAACCTTATCCACCCATATAAAAAACAACAACTCTTGCCTCTATAATTGACTCGTCCTATCTCATATCAATCCATAAATTCTGGGCATTTATTTCACTGAATATTGACCTGAACTTTAGATCTCTATAACCCTAAAACTACAATTACCTCAGTCATTATTACACATGTGGTTACTTCTGTTCTAGCCCTAAATTCTAGTGCAAACCCTCCTCCATTTGTGTTGGTATTTATCACTGACCTTGCAGCCTACTAACCACCACAAGATAGGGTCTCGACCCTCTCTATTATTTCAAAGTTTGATGTGACCTTCACACAGAAACACCACTGAAATCACATGCCCAAATTCTCATGAGTCGCCTCTCTTGAGCTCGATCTGTCATAACGAAACCAATAGCATGCCATCATACTTCCTATCTTGAACCCATTAAGGTATGTGACATTCTTTTGAACTCTCACATGATGATCTTGCTCTTGGTGGATGATCATGGCCTCCCTTTAGCAACCCTTAATCAACCCTTTAACTCAACCTACTTTAGCACTACATCTCTCATGGCCTCCTTGATCAAATGAGATCCTTCTCACTTGATGTTCTTGCCTTCATACTAAGGCATGCTTAAATATATTTTCCTATCTAGGCCTCTTAAGAACCCTCTATAACTTATGAGATTTATCTACTTAGACCTTAGGAAATATTATTTTTCCCTTTTATTTTTCTTTTAGATTTTAAACCCCATCTTGGGTCCACAACCCCTTCGCTTCGGTTCGTTTCCCACAAAACTTTTGTTACCAAACTCACACAAATCCATATCCTAGGCTTGTGGAGTACCTCCCAAGCTACACAATTCAACAACATAGAGTAGTTGTAGTAGTCGTAGCTCAGCTAAGCTCTTGTAATCAAGTGAGGACTTGGTTGGGTTCCTAAGATGAAAATTAAGTAAGGGTAATTGTGAGGGCATGATAGCTAAAGAGGGTTAGGGCATGCCAAGGAATTAAAAGGTCCACTAACACATGCCAGACAATGTCAATGTATCCTGAGGAGTGTTAACGAGTGTCAAGGCATCACAAGGGAGAACTAGGTCAAAATGCATGTAAATGAAAAAATAAGAGTGTGTGTCAGGGAGTGTCATTAAATTCAAGTGTGCCAAGGACAGAGTGTGTTAGAAGAATTTCATAATAGGATTTGCAAGAGGCAAGCCTACAATTGCGATAAGGGGATCGAAAAAGAAGTTTTAGAAAAAGGGAGAATTTTTGTTGGGAACAACACTATTTTTCCTTTATCTATTATTTTTATATGACATGCGGCACACTTTGGCCGAATGATCATATTTTAAAATATTTAAGACAATTGCATATTGTACATTGTAATGTATAAGTTTTGGGACACTTGGCTTGTGCTAATTTATATCTTTTGTTTCTTTTGTATCTTATAGTTCTTGCAAACTCTCAGTTAATTCTCTATTGTTTATATGAACTGGACATACATGTGAAATATTTCCTATGTAAGCTATGTTTCTTAGTTGTTTTATGACCATGGCTAGATGTGATCCTTTCCTTGGTAATTTCTTAAGTGGGACAGGTTCAAATTGGACATGTGTGGCCTCATATGAGGTATAGGCAGTTCTTATGTGAACAAGGCACAACCTACTTGTAGTAGGTGAAATTAGTCAAATTGTTGCGGGTAAAGCAGGCCAATGTCACATGAATTGTAGTAGCTAAGGACTTGATTGGGTTCCCAAGTATTGAAAAAACTTAGGGCTAGTTGTGAGGGCATGATTTCCAAGGCATGCTAGGGAATGATAACATGTGCCAGATAGTTTGAAGGCATGTCAAATGTGCTAATATGTGTCAATTGCTAAGGCATGCCAAGATGTGAAAGGGTGTGACAATACATGCTAGGGAATATCAAGGCAAAAAAAAGGATAAATAAGTTAAACTACAAGGAAATGAACACATCATAGGGTTAATAAGTCATCGATTTACCTTTTCCAGGATGGGCATGCTAGGCACACCAACACTAGGTGGAAATAGGTGCCAAGTTCCAAGTGTTAGTGCATTCTTAGTGCCAAATAATCCTCTGTTACTTCTAATCTATTTTCCAATAATTGATCTCAAATAAATTTAATATTAAACCATGCCAAAGCATACCAAATCATCTTAATGAATGTTAGACATGTTAATAATTTCCAAGTGCCAACGCGTGCCAAGTGCCAATATGTGTTAGGGAGTGATACACTTTCTATGAAGTGGAAGGGAACGTCGAAGAGTAATAAGGTGTGGCAGAGTGTGCTAATAAATGTTGAGGAATGTTAGGAATTACTAGGGCAACACAAGGGAGCACTAGGTAAAAATGCATGGAAGTGAATGAATATCAGGATGTGCCAGGGAGTGTCAACAAGTGCTAGCTAGCATGTGAAGGAGGGAGTGACAATTTATGTTAAGCACTATTAAGGCATGCCAGGGAATATCAGTGCATGTCAAGAAGTTCTAGAGTGTGTTAGAGATTTCAAGTGTGTGTTAACATGTTCCAAATAGCACCAAGACATGCAAGATGCTAAGGCATGCTAGGATCTATAGGGTATCATGGTATGCCAATATGTGTCCAGGAGTATCAAGGTAACAAAAAAAGAAGAACCAAGCTAAAAGGAAAGGAAATGAGCACATAAGAGCGTTAATAAGTCAAGACTTTAGCTTTTTTTAAAATGGGTAGGCTAGGCACACTAATAATAGGTTCCAATACATGCCAAGTTACCATGTGTGCCTAGTGCTCATGTATGTTAATGCATGCAAAAGTGTTCTAGGGCATGGTAGGAACTTCAAGGCATGCCAACACACAATAGGAGAGTGTTATGATATGATATGACTTGCCAACATGTGCTTGGGTGTCCTAGTCATGGCAAGATGTTCTAGGTACAAAGATGTTCTAAGACACGCGAGGTGACAAGGAGAGTTAGTGTGTGACAAAGCATGTTAATATGTGCCAAGAGTGTTGAGGAGTGTTATATCTCTCTTAGTAATAAAATTTAAAAATATTGATTATGTATTAAATAATTTAGTTTCTACACACACTAGTGGAACTTTATCTAAAGGGATTTTGTTAGATAATAAACCTAATAGAGATGAATCGTGTATTGACTCAAAGGAAAACTATGTTCTCATTACTTGAGGAAAATGATACACACGAATTACTTCCTAACAAAATGAATGAATCTAACACTAAATGGCCTTGGACACATAATGAAAAAGACTTTGCAACAATGGTCTTAAATCATTATCTTTTGACAAACAATATACTAACATGCACATAGCATCATCAAAAAATAATTGGAATAATCAATGATGAAAAAAAAATTTCAAACGTCACCAAAAGTAACAAACAAGAGCATTGGTGAGGGTCAATAAAATATCGTCACTAGAAGTGTCACCAAAGAGAGAATTAGTGACGGGCCTTTAACAACCCTCACCAAAAGTGTCACTGAAAATTTCTTTGGTGACAAACCTTAAAGGATCATCATTATATGCACTTACAATGACATTTTTTTAAGGACTGTCACCATATGTGACATTGGCGGCAGACCTTAAAGGTCCGTCACAGGCAAGACCCTCACCAATTTCCTTTTTTCTTGTAGTGTTTCTTCAACTATTTTCTTTCTATCCAACCAACAGTTACTACTACTGTTAGTATTTATATAGGGGCATCATCATCTACTGGTATTTCAATTTCCCCTTCATCAAGTACATCTACTTTTAGGTTTAGATCATCCACTAAAGGTCATATTATAAATCCCAGAATGGAATACATGCCTTGGAAAAACCCAAGATAAGTAGATATAAAACCTCCTTAGCATCATTTTCTGAATCATCCAAAGAGACGACTACCAAAATTCAATCCATATGATGGTCTTCCAGCAATGGAACATCTTCATAATTTCATGTTGGTCATCAATCTAAATGGATTTCCCAAGGAGGATGCAACTTGTAGCCTCTTCCCTTACACATTTGAAGGATGAGATGGGTCTTGGTATTTCTCTTTACCTGCTAGATCAATAAAAATTGGGATACATTAGAAGAGACATTTCTTAAGAAATATGGGGAAGATAAAATGGAAACCACATTAATCAATGACTTATCTAATATCAAGGTTTCTCCTAATGAAAAAATTAAGGATTTTAACTTAATATTTAATAAAATTTGAATAAAATTCCAACTGGATCCAAGCCAGGTGAAGAGGTTCATGTTGAGTTTTATATTACTTCCCTCCCTTCAAATGTAACTATGTTTTTCGAAAAAGTAGAAAACCAATCACTCACTGATAACACGAAAGAAGTATTTGGAGTTGAAAAGAGATTGTTAGCATTGGAGAAGAAAGTTTGTGTTGAGGAAAGGAAGCCTATAAAGAGAGTTACATTCAAAGAAGATCCTAACAAGAAAAATACCAAAGATCCTTATGACATGTAAGGCTTGAGAAAAGTTCTGAAAAAATTGTCAAATGAAATGGTTGAACTAAAGAAACAATTTTTTGAAACTTCTTCCTCAAAATCATCCTTTATAACTTTCAAAATAAATCTGCAAGCTATATCCCTTGCTCAACCACCTTCACAAATATCAACTGCTAATGATGATGATGAAGAAGAAGAGGAGGAAGAAGAAAAATATGCTGAAGCAGACACTAAAGAAGAAGAAGTCACTGAAACACATGGAACTTAGGAATTTATTTTTCCTAATTTGGATGGTGAATAAGACAAATCTATACTTGTTACAATGAGAATAAAAGGAACTACAGATGCACCCTCAAAAGGCTAGAAAGTTGCAAGATATTCTTCAGTTGAAAAAGGTACCCCAAAGGGAACATTTGATCAATCCACTAGTACTCCTACACCTAAAGAATATTCCTCAACCTCACCTTCATCTAAAAATTTGTTAGTA
The DNA here is from genome assembly GCA_034641835.2 of Pinus albicaulis. Taxonomy (NCBI): domain Eukaryota; kingdom Viridiplantae; phylum Streptophyta; class Pinopsida; order Pinales; family Pinaceae; genus Pinus; species Pinus albicaulis. The sequence continues at coordinate 1,247,363,465 of CM076572.1, read as the reverse complement.
TCTGATAATATTGAGTAAAAAATTTTCTAAGATATGAAGAAAACCAAAGTATCTGATAATGTTGAGTACAAAATTTTTGAAGATATGAAGAAAACCAGAGCTAATATTTCACTCTATGAAGTTACCAAGTTAAAACAATAGAAAAAATTATTATCAAATAAATGCTTTGAATGCAATACCTAATTCTTCATTGCATTCAAATGTTGTAAAAAATAAGGCTCCTAAGAGTAAGGCTAAATATAAGTCTCTTACTTCATCATTAGACAATATTGACCCGAAAAATGATATCCTCATTGGATTTAAGTAAAATTCACACACTACTTTCATTTTAACCTTTGAAATCTTTAATAAAATTGTTCATAATTGTTTGGTTGACTTAGGAGCTTCATCAAATATCATACCCTATTCAATGTGCTTAAATCTAAATCTAAAGCCTCACAAATATGCTATACTAATAGTTCAACTAGACATCACTAAGGTCAAGGTTTTACGAGAGATGAATGAAGTTTTGATTAGACTATCATCTAATCCCAAGGCCTTCCAGATAATTGATATTCTGGTTGTAGACATTCCATAATTTTATGGCATGATATTAAGTAGATATTTCTCAAACAATGAATGGTTAATTTTATAGATTGGTCTCATCTTCAACTATTTTATAATTTAAAACCTAATTAGAATAGAGTTGACATGGAGAAACATATGAATTACACAATGGTCGATGAGGAAAATGAGCCAGTGGCCTTCGTGAACAATATTATATGTATTTTTTGTTCAAAATTTTTCTTTGGTAATTTTTCTACTCAGGTTTCTCCCGATCCTTTTGAATTTGTGTCTTCTCATATTGAAAATTTCTCACAAATTGATTCATCCAGATGTAAAAATATTGTATATTATTCCATAGCTAATTTATTTTTGACACTGTATTTTGATGGAACAAATTCTAATGACGGTGCAGGAGCTGGTTGTATTTTAGTTAGTCCAAATAATGAAAAAACCAATCTTACCTGCATATTGGAGTTTGAATACAAAAACAATTTGGCATAATATGAAGCACTCATGCAATGAATGCAAAAATTAAGTTGTCACGATCTAAAATTCTTGAAAGTATTTGGACATTTAGAGATACTGATAAACTAGGTACGAAATAGCATACATTGTGTCGCTAATCATATAAAAAAATCATCAAGCCTTATTTCAGTACTTGACATCACACTTCTTGGAATTTAATATTTCTCTAATTACCAAGCTATAGAATTCTAGCGCTGATCTATTAGCCAATGTTGCATCCAATACCATTCCTCCTGAATACTTTAGTCTTGAACCATTTTAATCAAGTTTATTTTTCAATGCTCTATTCCTGATAACATTGAAAATCATAGAGTGTTTAATGATGGTACTGATATTATAAGTTTTATCACATCTGAGGGAAAATATGACGTTGAAATTATAGGTAAGGAAATGCATGATAAAGAGCTTAATAAAGCCTAAGAAGATGATAAAATAGAAAATGCATTTTCCAAGTCAGTAGTTAAATTTGGAGGATCTTTATGATTTGAAAGATTTATTTAAACATCCAACAAATTGAAAGGTTCAGATTTCTACTATAAAGTTTGAGGTTGCCAATTTAGGAACCGATGAGAAACATCAAAACATTAATTTAGGACTAGGTCTCTCCCTAGATGAAAGAATTAGCTTCATACACCTTCTTCAAAGATATAATGATGTATTTACATGGAGCTATGATCAGTTGAAAACTTATGACACTTCAATAATTCAACATACAATACCCATGTTGCGTGATGTCAATCCTATCCAGAAAAAACTTAGAAAAACCCATCCAAACCTTGAGTCCCAAATTAAAGTTGAACTTAACAAATTGCTCAATGCTAAAATTATTTTTCTGGTTATACATTCCAAATGGGTATCCAACCTAGTTCCAGTATGAAATAAGAATGATGATATTAGAATTTGTATAGATTTTAGACATATGAACAAAGCATCTGAAAAAGGAAACTTTCCAATGCCTCCCATCGAGAAAATTTTACAATCTATAGTAGGCTCATAATTTTTGTCCTTAGATGGATTTTTTGTATATAGTTATGTTATATTACATCCTATAGACAGGTTGAAGACAACATTTAGAACTAAATGGGGAACAGACATCTATCAAAATATGCCCTTCGGTCTAATCAATGTGGGAGAAACTCTTCCAGAGAGATATAAACATAGCATTTAGAGGTATTATTACCAAATCAATGGTTATATACCTAGATTATATTACTATCTACTCTAAAAAATGAGTTGACCATCTATATTACCTTAATCAAATCTTTAAAAGGTGTATAAAATGTGGTATCTCTCTAAACCCTGAGAAATGATTCTTTGCTTTGATTGAGTGTAAGGTATTATGGTTTATTATTTCCAAGTATGGTATTACTATTGATTTTGATAGAATAAAATCCATTTCTAAAATTTCTTTACCTCAAGCAAGAGATCGATGCAATATTTTCTCGGAAAAATTACCTTTGTAAAGTGTTTTGTTCTATATTTTTCTCAAATTGTCATTCCTTTACAAAACATGATTAGGAAAATCACAACATATAAGTGGGTTACAATTGAAATAAATGCCTTTGATTCAATCAATAAAGCTATCATTCAAGCTCCTTCCCTATATTTACTTGATTATTCAAAAGAATTTATTCTTTATACGTTTACTTCTGATCATTCATATGGAGTAGTCGTTACTCAAAAGAATGATGAAGGAGGAGAAGCCCCCATTGCATTCAACAACTCAAAATTATAGGTGGTAGAAATAAACTATTATAAATTTGGAAAATAAGACTTTACTATATTTAAGTCAAACAAATAGTTCAAACCCTTTCTCTTGAAATAACATACAAAATTAATTGTACCTTTCCCAATAGTCACAGTTAATGGTATAGAAAGACCTTAGATAAAAGAGAGAAAATCATGGCACAAATCTAGAAGAATGTGGCTTAGATATTAAACCTACCAAGATCATCAAAGGCTATGGCCTATTCAAATTGATTGTTTTCTTAAGTAATACTTCATCAGAAGACATTCCAGGTGAAAAAAAATCACAAGAGGCATGTCAAATTAACTTAGATTCTCAATATGTAAATCTCATTTCCTATCTAACTCATGGTTTGGAACCTGTTGAATTATAAACTAAAAGGAATAGAGCCTTGATACTGAAAGCCAACAAATATCAGCTACTGAATGGTATTTTAGTTTGAAAAAATTATGACTCTATTTTGCTTAGATGTCTCAAGAAATCTGAAGCTGATAAGGTTTTATAGGAAATGAATGATGAACAGCTGGTGGACACTATAGAGGTGATAAAAATGCACACAACATCCTTCATGTTGGGTACTACTGGCCAACACCATTTAAATATGCTCATGCTTATGTCTGAAAGTGAAATACCTATCAAACCGCTTTAGGAAAAAACAGGAAGGTCTCCCTACCATTACCACTAGTAAACATTGAACAACCTTTTGAGAAATGGGGACTGGATATCGTAGTTGAGATCATTCCTCACTCTTAAAAGAAACACAAGTACATTCTTACTGCTACATAATACTTCACAAAGTGGATGGAATCCATACCTATAGAAGTTGTCAATTCAGAACATGAAATTGATTTCATTGATCAACATATCATTACCAAGGTTGATATTCCAAGTGCTTTAATGTTTGATAATGCATCATATTTTATCGAGAATTTTCTAACTAAATTTGCACTCAAAAGAATAGTTAAGATCAAATATTCTGAAAATTATTACCCTTAGGGAAATTAATTAATAGAGACAACCAATAAAAGCCTCCTAAGGATTATTAAATGATCCATTGATGATAACCAAAGGAATTTTCATAAAGCCCCTATTTTTACTATCTGGGCAAGATAGAATAACTTACAAAGCATCACTAGTAACCTCACACTACCTTTTGGTTTATGGTAAAGAAGCATCTCTTCCCCCTAATGTTTCTTTTCCTTTCCTAGCTCTAGTCTAGGAAATTAAAGAACACCCTTACTCATATCTGCATCATAGATTATCCCAAATACTTAAGCTAGAGGAAGAAAGGGAAAAACCAAACAAAACATATTCCAAACACTAGAAAAATGTCAAATCATGGTTTGATTCAAGTTCAATTGATAGCAAGTGTTTTCAAGTTGGTGACTTAGTAATTAAATGGGACAAATACCATGAGGAAAAGGGAAAACATACTAAATTTCAAAAAGTGTGGCTAGGCCTATTTCAGATTGCAGAACAATTCAGTCCATCTACATTTATTTTGAAATATCTTCAAGGAATAAGAGAGTCTCTTCTTGTAAATAGATTGATTCTAAAAATATATATTCTCCTGAAAAAGTTAGTATGACTTATGTAAATATGTAAATAATCGCATGTACAATCGAATTCGTTATTTTCTCACGTTTTATTTTTCTTTAATGCCCTTCTTTCCTTCCTTTTGTTTTTCAATATTAGTTTTACTGATTTTGGCTATGTGTTTTGGCTATATGTAATTCTCTGTTATTTATATATGGAGTTTTCTCTTTAAATGGGAAACACCAGTGAGATGATATTTTTATGGTTTTATTCAAGTTTCCTAAAAAATGGAGTCCTTGATTATTATTCATTGTGGTTTATTTGCCATTATGTTTGTGGAATATTATAAACCCTTGGTTCATAATAGAAAATTATAATTTCCAACGATTGTTACCAATTAATGAGTCTCCAAGATGCAAACTTAACCAAATTAGAGTTTATTCATCTAAATATTCTTATGCCATCCCATGTATTAAGGAGTGGAATTTCCTCCCCATTCATTAATCAAAATATTTTATGATGTAATTCAAAAATATGAAATTAAGTGAAATATAGGAGCTCTCATCACAAGATGACTTATCGTGATCATGGAGACTAGCAGTTGTGGCATTACAACATCTATTCACTAAGCCACATTAATGGCTTATAGCCATATGACTATAAGACGAGGTCTCATCACAAGTTGACTTGATCACCTCTGTTAGGTTTTGTGAATGACATTGTCAAACATCTGGTCACCAAGGCAGGAAAATGGCTTTTGATTAACTTAAATTCAAAACAAAAAAAATCTACAAATATAATTACTCTACAAACTTGTACTAATGGATGGGACACACACATTTCTAGGATTAAAAGGTAACCTTGTCGAGACTATGGATGCCTGCTAGCAGCAGTGGCTCTACCTATGGAATTGAGGTTTATTTTTAAAGCTAAACTCTACCTATTATTTTGTATTCTCAAATTGGTTAGAAATAACAAATTTTTTTGTTGATGTATAATTTGTTATTACTATATACCGTTTTGGGAAAAATACTTATACGTTTCACAAATAATGATAATGATTTTACATGGTTTGTCTTATCAAGGAAACTTATGTTGGAAAATTTGAATTCAAGCATTCTATTATCGTCTAATCCTTATTCATTTATCTTTAAAAAAATTATATTCATTACATAAATAACGGTTTCGCCCAGTCCATCACCAATAGTTGTAGTAAAAAACACCCACGGCCCCCACCCCCCAACCAATTTAGATTCATAATAATAATAGGGACCATTTATTTTAATAAGTACATTATCTTACCTTTAATAACACTTAGGAACTTAGTTTTTCCATTTTTCATAATAAAAATCACCTATAAATAACCATCGTAACATTGAATTAAAATTCAAAACAATACAAGAAGTGCAATTTCACAAAGTTTTTTGGGGTATAGTAGAACCCTGTAGTTAATATATAATTGAATTATAAAAACTTATGGTACCATGAGTTCCCAAGTTCCACATCATCACTTTTTTTAAAATGCGCCCACACTTTTGTTTTCACACTAAAATTCCTTCATAAGGAGAAGGCTCCACTTTTCGCTCTTGTACTTTATCAAGCTCGAATCCTAGGAAAGCCCATAACATTATTTTTATTTTTGAAACCATCCTGGCTTCCCGTTCCGGAAACAAATACTTTTCAGTCTATTGGCCCATAAATGCACCTGTAGAATAGATGCCCACCGTTGGATGGTGTACTTGCTTTAATCCAACGGTGGGGAGTTACTTTGTAGGTGCATTTATGGGCCAATAGACTGAAAAGTATTTGTTTCCCTTCTAGTTATCTGGGTTCCACATCACCATATTAATGTTGGCCCACATTTCCGATTATTCCCTATTTTTTCCTTGATTTTAATAATATATTGAAACTCTCCTTTTAAATCTCGTCGACCCAGAATCCAATAGAATTTTTGAAATTGTAATTAATAATGTTTACGTGGTTCCGTGATTCTTGGTATCTCCTTCTCCTATTTGAACCATCCCACTTCAAATTCCCTGGATCCTTATTTTATTTCTTTATGTGATTTTCCCTGTTGGGAAAAATACTGAGAGGGGGGGGTGAATCAGTATTTACAGCATATTCAAAATTTTTACTTTTTCATGCTCTAAAACCCATACGCTACTTTCCTGAAGCATACTCGCGTATATATGCGGATACCCTTTATTAAACTCGCGTATACTCAGATATCTAATTATGTCATTAGTTCTTCACTTAAATCATTCCATCATTCAATCATAAGATGTTTAATAAACAGTAAACATGTGCAGTAAGAACAGAGTAAACCATCACACAAAGCATCACACATGAACACCAGAATTTTAGGTGGTGGAAACCCAAGTGGGAGAAAACCTGGCGACTGCGGTTACTCGACCTTGATATTTTATTATAGAGAAAACATCTTACAACATATGTCTTGCTGGCGGAGACTTGACCGGCACGCAAGCCTCTGCGCTCGTTTACCAGCCTCTCATGGAAGGGAGCTACGACCCCCTGATCTCGTTTACCAGCCTCTCCTGGAAGGGAGCTACAACCCCCTGACTGAAGGCTACAACCCTCAGCACCACCTTGGACCACGTTTCATCAATTTTCACACTGGATCCAACAACTTCAATAGAACACCACTTGCAGGCCACATTTCATCATATTTTCATACTGGAACCTTTCCATACTTTTAAGCACAAACATACATCACCAACAGATACTTATCAACACAGATCAGATAGCAGAAACACAGTAGAACAGATCAGATATTTCATACCCCTTGCTTCAGCAAACCCTATTTTTCATACGCACTTTCCCTTCACTGATGTCGCGTATATACGCGCTTCCGTCCACACAAACCAGCGTATACCTCTGTATGTATTTCATTGCGCATACGCGCTTTCACTTCAGCGAAGCTGCGTATATACGCGCTTCCTCCGCGACGAAGTAGCGTATAGATCTTCAATCATTATAGAGCAGCATACTTCTACAGATCAGATATTCAGTTCAGATTTACCTTTTTACTTCAGACAAATGTTCGCCTAGATGTTCGCCTCATCACGGATCTAGGCCTTCCATAAGCAGATCTAGTGGATACAAGTGCATTTCAGATCTAGATCCCATTCTTCATCATTAGTGCATCATACTTTCAGATTTATCTTCAAGTGTAACCCTTTCCATTCAGATCTACTTCAGAGAGAAGTATTCATTCAAGCTCGGACATCTTGCACCCACACTCATGATTTGCACAATGAATTTCTTCTCCTTATATAGGTTTACCCTTTTTCAATACCATGAGCCAAAACAATACCATGAGCCCAAAACTACATTACTTCCGATGGTATTCCTGGACGGGGTCATTTAGACGAATCATTACCCAATACGATGGGTCAATACCATGGTGGTTACCCCTGGTTTTGCACTTTTTGAGCGCTTTTACCCATACGCGACTTGGCACGTTCTTTTCCGCGTGCATACGCGACTTCCCCTAGACATATCCGCATATTCCTTAAAACATACTATTTTCATCATATATTTAGCACATGCTGAATTCCTTTCTTGATTGCCTTCTGTACTCACTATAGATACATCAGTTTTATTTCATCAAGACATATTCTATCAAGCACAACTTCATCTAGTGGGTTTCCTTTCAAGGACAACACTCGGCGTCATATTATACGACGGACATCATATCACATCAGATTTACATCATTTACGGTCACATCCATGTGCTTCATATCACATCAGATTTACATCATTTACCAAGTCCATCGAGTCAAGAATAACTTCATCAGGTGGATTGCTATCAAGGACAACACATGTCAACAGTCACCTGTCTTCATCTTCATTCAGTGGGTTGCCATCAAGGACAACACTCTGCATCATATTTCCAACAATCTCCCCCTTTGGACTTGATGGCAACCATGATGGTGTTTGGTTACCACAACAGATTTAAGACACCATGTCACTCTCCCAAATATTTGACACCATTCTTTCTCTTCATTCAAACTCTTTCTCTTCATTCAAACACCATGTCACTCTCCCCCTTTGACATCAAGGGCAAAGGGTGGATCAAAACCAACATACTCTCCCCCTTTTCTCCTCATGTGGAAGAAACGTTCTGCAGATCTGATAAGTGCTGAAGTGGCCAAGCTCCCCCTGAGTTCATGCTGAAACTTCAAACATATTTTTCAATGAAGAACATGACTTAAAGAACTTCCTATCACCAAAGACTCATACTTACATCAAATATCCAACCAAGTGGATTTACATATGAGACTCAACTACCCAACCAAGTGGGTTTACAAATTTGACTCAGCTACCCAACCAAGTGGGTTTACAAAATTTGACTCAGCTACCCAACCAAGTGGGTTTACAAAATTGACAAGTCCTTGAATATTACAAATTTACAACATGAGTCTCAACAAGACCTTTTCATCAAACAACAGATATAACTTTTAAGACCAACACCAGAAAGTCCTCAAGAAAGAGAACATAATTCAGAACCATCATAATGCCAACACTGCATTATTCTCAGCAAAGCTAATGCCCCCCCTGAACCTGTGCAACCAAGCAATCTTTCCAAATGACTAAGGCTCCCCCTTAGTTTGTGCATCCTGAAAACTTCCACCAACAAATCATCAAGGCATCTTCATCAAAGCATTAGAAACAGAATTATGAGAACTGGAACACCACCAGAGATACCAAACAGTATCAGAGATACCAAACAGCACTGCAGTTGTGCTGAAGAGAGCTGACTCCAACCAAAAATTGTCAGCAATCAGACATACGCGGTTTTCTGTGCAGGAACTAGCGTATATACGCGACTGTGTTTCAAGAAACCCGCGTATCCCAAGCCATCTTCTAAATTTATGCAGATTTGTTCTTTTGACTGGAAGAGAACACTCCCAGCTTCTGTCTTAGATACTCGAATGCTTCCCTGGGCAGAGGTTTGGTAAAGATATCAGCAACTTGTTCTTTGGAGGGAACATACTCCAACTTCATCGTTTTCTCAAGCACTTTTTCACGTAAGAAGTGATACTTGATGGGAATGTGCTTGGTCTTTGAATGCATAACAGGATTCTTTGAAATACTGATGGCACTTGTATTGTCACACTTAATGGGGACAGGAGGAGTACATTTGATTTGAAATTCTTGTAAGGTTTGCATCATCCAAAGGAGTTGAGTGCAACAAGATGCAGCAGCCACATATTCTGCTTCTGCTGTAGATAAGGCAATAGAATTTTGCTTCTTGCTTAACCAAGATACTAACCGGGGCCCCATGTAGAATGCACCACCACTAGTGCTTTTCCGATCATCAACACTTCTAGCCCAATCTGCATCAGTGTAAGCATGAAGAGTAAGATCAGCATTCTTTGGATACCATAGACCAAAGTCTTGAGTTCCTTGAAGATATTTGAATATTCTTTTAACAGCCTGAAGATGAGACTCTTTCGGATTAGCTTGGAATCGTCCAACAATCCCAACAGCATGCATAATGTCTGGTCTAGTCCCAGTGAGATAAAGTAAACTTCCTATCATCGATCTGTACTCTGGTTGATTCACTGTGGGAGAATCATCATTAGAACTGAGACTGCATCCGGTTATCATTGGCGTACTTACAGGTTTGCATTCTTCCATGCCATACTTCTTCAGAATTTGCTTAAGATATTTTGCTTGAGATAGGAAAATACCATTTGCCGTTTGATGCACTTGCAAGCCAAGAAATAATGTTAGTTCCCCATGTAAAGACATTTCAAATTCTTGCTGCATGACAGAAGCAAATTTTTGACTCAAAGATTCTTCGTTGCTCCCAAAAATGATATCATCAACATATACAACCACAATCAATAGTTTATCATTTTCAATTTTTGTGTATAAGTTACTATCAGCAGACCCTTTTGAAAAACCTTGTTGATGAAGATATTTGTCAAGACGATAATACCAAGCCCTTGGAGCTTGTTTGAGACCATATAGAGCCTTTTTAAGTCTACAAACAAGATTTTCATCATTTCCCAAAATGAATCCTTCCGGTTGTTCTATATAAACTTCTTCTTCTAGATCACCATTGAGAAAGGCATATTTAACATCCATTTGATAAACTTTGATTTGTTGAAAACTTGAAAAAGCAAGAAACATTCTTATGGCTTCAAGTCTAGCTACAGGAGCAAAAGTTTCTTCAAAGTCTATACCTTCTTGTTGAGTATACCCTTTGCAAAACAGTCTAGCTTTGTTTCTTACAACATCCCCATTCTCATTTAACTTGTTCTTGAAAATCCATTTAGTTCCAATGACATTTTTATCATGAGGTCTTGGAACCAAATCCCAAGTGTCATTCTTTTCAATTTGAACAAGTTCTTCATCCATGGCTTGCCTCCAACATTCATATTTGCTAGCTTCATTGACATTGTGTGGTTCAATTGTGGATATGAGTGCCAAATGATTAGAAGATCCGACAAGAGTTCTCCTTGTTCGTACACCAGATTCCTTGTCACCCAAAATTTGAGATTCAGGATGATTCTTTTGAACATATCTGGATGGAGCTTTTTCAGATAGATCATCTTCAGGTTCTTCATTGGATCCTTTGTCTATATCATTGCTATCTGATGTAGAAGGCCATATGTCGCTATCATCTTCTTTTGTTGTTTGTTTTTCTTCTTTAGGAGCTGCAGGAGACTCATCAATAACAACATCAATACATTCAACAACCTTTCGAAGCCTTTTATTGTAACATGTGAATGCTTTTCTTGACGATGAATAACCAAGAAATATCCCTTCATCTGATCTAGGTTCAAATTTGCCAAGCTTTTCATCATTATTTTTGATAAAGCATTTACTTCCAAAAACCTTAAAATGCCTCACAGTGGGAGAATTGCCATACCAGAGTTCATATGGAGTTTTGTCACTGTTTACCCGAACATGAGCCTTATTGAGAATGTTAACTGCTGTATATGCTGCTTCACTCCAGAACATGTCAGGAACATCAGAATCAGCAAGCATAGCTCTATCCATTTGAACAATTGTTCTATTCATTCTTTCTGCTACACCATTTTGTTGTGGAGTGCCTGCTACAGAGAACTGTCTTTTAATGCCATGTTGTTCACAAAAATCAAAGAATTCATTTGATGAATATTCTCCTCCTCGATCAGATCTAAGACACTTGATTTTAGATCTAATTCATTTTCTGCCAATGCTTTGAAGCTCTGAAATTTTTCAAGTGCTTGATCTTTGTGTTTAATGAACCCGATCCAACACATTCTAGAGTAGTCATCAATAAATAAGATATAGTATTCTTCCCCACGTAATGAATTTTTCCTCATAGGTCCACAGATATCAGTATGAATGAGTTCAAGAGGCTTACTTGATGATCCTTCTTTGGCATTAAATCGTACTCTGGTCTTCTTACCAAATTGACAAGATTTGCATATGGTAATTTCTGGAAGATTGACCTTGGGAAGATCACGAACCACACATTCTTTGGAACTGAAGACCACTTCTGCTCCTTGATCACACATTTGACTAACACTTAACAGGTTATGCCTTAATCCATCCACATACATGACATCTTTAGCCTTTACCTTTTCTTTTAGAAATACTGACCCTTTTCCTTTAATTACAACAGGAGTATCATTTCCAAATGTAACTTTCTTTTCTTTTTCTAGAGCATTATAAGTCTGAAGTTTGTTTTTGTCACCTGTCATGTGTCTTGAGCACCCACTATTGATGTACCATTGATTTTCTTCACCTTCCGCAAGTAATGCTATTCCACAATTTTCAACTGGTGGTTCTTTCTTTTTCCACATTTTAGAGCTTGAGGGAACATGTTCTTTTGGCTGGATCTTGTTCCTGCATTCAGATTCTTCATGGCCAAAGTTATTACAATAAGTACATTCAACTTCACTTTGAAGAGGAGAAAAATTGTTATAGGTATTCTTCTTTAGTTCAGTATCCAACCTTTTCTTCCTTGCTTCTCTTGTCATGATGGTTTTATATGCAACACATTGAATAGCTTTATGACCAAAATTGTGACAAGTGAAACATTGCCCATTGAAGTAGAAATTTCTGCGATCATGGAATCTTCTATTTGAATTTACTTGTTGGTTGTAGTGTCTTTGAAAGCTATCCCTGTTAGTGTTCCTTGAATTGAGATGGTCCTGCTTTCCCTGTAGAGATCCTTTATTCCCTTGCTGAGTGGCTGAATGACGTAAACCACCTGTAACTGCTTTTAGATAGTTTGGTGTTGAAGTTTGAGAAGATTCTCCGGTATATCCAAGACCTGTCTTTATAAGAGGAGAACGTTGTACCTTGATGATCTCATCTAAGGTTTCAGATCCTTTAGCAAATCTAAGATTCAAGGTTTTTTCTTTCTCAACTTCTTTTATTTGACTTACCACTTCACATTCTAGTTTTTCAATATGTTTCTTTGCTTCTTCAAGCTGCTTTTCAATGGTCTCTCTGATTATCTTTTGTTCTTCTAAGAGAATTTTGTAATCTTCTAAGTGTAGTTTGAGTTGATTATTTTCTTCAAGAAAATCGTTTTCCTCTAGAGCATCCATAAAAGTATCCTTTTCTTCTTTTTGTTCAAATGCCATGAGAAGTCTAACATCTTCTTCACATTCTTCCTCACTATTAGATGACCCATCACTATCTTCATTAGTATAGTAACTTTTCTTAGAGCTAGATCGGTTCTTATTCCTTCTTACTACTTCTTTTCTTTTATAAGGACATTTTGCAGCATAATGACCAACTTTTCCACACTCAAAACATTTGAAGGGAAGCTTACCTTTGAATCTTCCAGTACCTAGTTGGAGCTTTCTCACGAATTTTTCTTCTTCTTCATCGGATACATAGCTGGATTCTTTGACAACTTCCTTTTCCTTTCCTTTTGTAGATGCCTTAAAGGCAGCTTCTCTTATTTGAGAAGGACCTCCTTGTCTCATTTCAAAAGCAGTCAGAATACCATGCAATTGAACAATAGAAAGAGTTTGCAGATCTTGCCTTTCTTCAATAGCCGAAAATTTAGAGTCAAATTTAGAAGTCAAGGATCTTAAGACCTTTTCCACCAGAGTAGTATCAGTTATGGTTTCACCCAAATTTCTCATTCGATTTACAATATCATCCAGACGAAGAAAGAAACCGGCAACACTCTCATCACTATGCATCTTCAAATTTTCATATTCAATTCTAAGAGTTTGGAGTTTTGCACTTTTTACCTTTGTGTCTCCTTCATAGCTTAGAATGATTTTGTCCCATATGTCTTTTGCCGAATGTAGCTGCATCACTTTAGTAAATTCTGATTCAGACATGCTTCCCAATAAGACATTCACTGCTTTGGCATTGATTTCATACTTCCTTCTTTCAGCTGCATCAGTAGGAATACTTGCCGGGTATTGATAACCTTCTTCCACGATTGCCCATACATCTGCACCAAGACTTTGCAGATATTCTTTTGTACGTACCTTCCAGAATATCAGATTGCTTCCATTGAATAGAGGTGGCTTTATAGACATTACTCCTTCTTGACTTGTTCCTTCGAGATCTCCTTTCGGCGATCTGGCTATAAAGAGACCCTCTACGTGCAATTGTTGGGAAAAATACTGAGAGGGGGGGGGTGAATCAGTATTTACAGCATATTCAAACTTTTTACTTTTTCATGCTCTAAAACCCATACGCTACTTTCCTGAAGCATACTCGCGTATATACGCGGATACCCTTTATTAAACTCGCGTATACTCAGATATCTAATTATGTAATTAGTTCTTCACTTAAATCATTCCATCATTCAATCATAAGATGTTTAATAAACAGTAAACATGTGCAGTAAGAACATAGTAAACCATCACACAAAGCATCACACATGAACACCAGAATTTTAGGTGGAAACCCAAGTCGGGAGAAAACCACCGCTGCAGTTGCTCAGCCTTCAATATTTTATTATAGAGAAAACATCTTACAACATATGTGCTGGCGCAGACTTGACCAGCACGTAGGCACCCACCTGCGCTCGTTTACTAGCCTCTCCTGGAAGGGAGCTACGACCCCCTGACTCGTTTACCAGCCTCTCCTGGAAGGGAGCTACGACCCCTCGATCTCATTTACCAGCCTCACCTGGAAGGGAGCTATGACCCCCTGACTGAAGGCTACAACCCTCAGCACCTCTATGGACCACGTTTCATCAATTTTCACACTGGATCCAACAACTTCAATCGAACACCACTTGCAGGCCATATTTCATCATATTTTCAGACTGGACCCTTTCCATACTTTTAAGCACAAACATACATCACCAACAGATACTTATCAACATAGATCAGATAGCAGAAACACAGCAGAGCAGATCAGATATTTCATACCCCTTGCTTCAGCAAACCCTAGTTTGCATACGCGATTTCCCTTCACATGCTCCGCGTGTATACGGCACAGCTTAAAGTCACACAAACCAGCGTATACATCACTGTATATTTCATTGCGCATACGCGCTTCCTCCGCGTATATACGCGCTTCCTCCGCGGCGAAGTAGCGTATAGATCTTCAATCATTACAGAGCAGCATACTTCATCAGATCAGATATTCAGTTCAAATTTACCCTTTTGCTTCAGACAGATGTTCGCCTCATCACAGATCTAAGCCTTCCATAAGCAGATCTAGTAGATACAAGTACATTTCAGATCTAGATCCCCTTCTTCATCATTGGTGCATCATACATTCAGATTTATCATTCAAGTGTAACCCTTTTCCATTCAGATCTACTTCAGAGAGAAGTATTCATTCAAGCTTAGACATCTTGCACCCACACTCATGATTTGCACAATGAATTTCTTCTCCTTATATATGTTTACCCTTTGTCAATACCATGAGCCCCTTTTTCAATACCATGGGCCAAACCAATACCATGAGCCCAAAACTACACTAGACGGGGTCAATTAGGCGGATCATTGCCCAATACGATGGGTCAATACCATGGTGATTACCCCTGGTTTTGCACTTTTTGAGCGCTTTTGCCCATACGCGACTTGGAATGTTCCTTTCCGCATGCATACACGACTTCCCCTAGGCCAATCCGCGTATACCTAGAGACATACTCTTTTTCATCATAGAATTAGCACATGCTGAAATCCTTTCTTCATTGCCTTCTGTTCACACTGTAGATACATCAGATTTCCTTCATCAAGGGCATATTCTATCAAGCACAACTTCATCAAGTGGGTTGCCTTTCAAGGACAACACTCAGCGTCATATTGTCAACAGACATCATATCACATCAGATTTACATCATTTACCAAGTCCATCATATTGTCATATCACATCAGATTTACATCATTTACCAAGTCCATCAAGTCAAGAATAACTTCATCCGGTGGTTTGCCATCAAGGACAATACATGTCAATAGTCGCATGTCTTCATCTTCATTTAGTGGGTTGCCATCAAGGACAACACTCTGCATCATATTTCCAACGTTCCCCTCTTGTCTTTCACTGTACTTATACTTCTCTACTACCCCAAAACCCCATATCCCTAGAAATTTCAGAAAATATTAATTGTGGTTCTTTATGAAATTTCAACTCCTGAGGTATGATGTGGTATCTATAACGTGGCCTCCCACCTCCTTCTTGTCCAATCAACTAAATTTCATCATTCATGATCTATGTTGGCATATTTATGGTTAGAGGTTAGTTTATTTAACAAAGTTCAAACTGTTGTTATACCATTTTGTTTTATTATTTATCTGTAATAGATTTGTTCTATTAATCTCTCTATGTTTTACATGTAAGATTAAACTTCTCTCGCGAAGAATAAATGAAGAAATATAAGGCAAATAAGAAGGAACCTGTCCAACAATTTGTTGTCCCATTCAAGAAACAATAGATGAAAAAAAACCAGGTGCAGGGTTGCTTACAAATACAGTCTATACAAATATTTGGGCCACTACTCACGGGAAGAAATTTACAAACATTTTGAAGATGAAGGCCATAAGGTGAAATTGAGAACAATAGTGGGTGAGGATGAAACCCCAACTTCAGAGGCGACCACAAAGGATGTGAGAGACTATTTCTTGCATAGAATTGGAGAACTGCCTCATCTTTTTCCATATAAAAATATGGTAAGATGGGTCGTTGAAATGGTGAACATTGCTGAAAGGAAGTTCCAAACATAGAAAAGCACCACAATTGACTTATTAATAGAAAACTCCTTTGAAAACATGTATCACTTGCCAAAACCACAATGCGTTTACAACAAAAATTATGTTGAGGACCTCATAAAGAGGCATGGGGACCCAACTGATTCTATAAAATAATGGAGGAACGATTTAAAAAAACATAAGAAAGGGTACTATGGTAAATACTCTATAGACTCACTCACCTCTCGTTTTAATCAAGTTGTTTCCATGCTTTGCAGATTGTATGCCTACCCGAATGTCTCTGAATTCATTGATAGTTGGGTTTCTTTAATTGATGCGGCTTCTGAGGGTTACATTTTTAACTAGGCCAGTATACTATCAAACAACTTAACCAAACAAATTTTGGGTTTCTGTACTGGCTCGCAGTGTGTCTAAGAATAAAAGACCTCCATTTTACATGTCAACCTACAACATCGTCTATCTCTATTATTCTCTTGATTTCTGCTCCATGAGATGGAAAACAATATAAACTATCAAATGAGAACTTTAGGGAGTACCTATTTTTTTTAACAAAAAAGAAAGCATCTGATTTTGAAAAGTGTGATTCAGAGCGTTAATTCGGAATACACATTTTTTTTCTTTGAGCATATTTTTGACATTTTAAATTTTCCTATTTATCAAGTATGAACAATTTTTTATAAATGTTAGTGATTTTCAACTTTATTTTGAAAATTGTTGATGCAACATCAAGTAATTTTTTTAGAGGTCTTATTTTCAACACTTTAAACTTTTTATTGTATTAAGCATGGATCACTTCTTTTAAATATTGGTGATTTTCATGCAGATTTTGAAAAACATCAATATTTTTTTAAGAAATATTTTTGACACTTTAAATTATCTTATGTATCAAGTATGAACATTTTTTTAAAATGTTAGTGATTTTCATAATGATTTCGAAAGTGTTGATGCAACATCAACCATTTTTTTTAGAAGGATTGTTTTTTACATTAATTATTTTTATGTCTTAAGTATGCATGGTTTTATTTTAAATGTTGATTATTTAACTATTTTCAAGTTTTCTTATTCCTCTTCTTATTTTTCGTCCTAAGATGTTTGCTTTTTAAGGGTTTTCTAAACTTTTGTTTTTTGTATTTCTTTCATTTTTTTTTATAATGAAATTTTTAGTTTATTTTGCAAAGTTTAAAAAATAATAACATTGATATTTTGAGGTTAGAATTTTTTATATATTTATATATCGTTAATCAATACCTTAATACACAAAACAAATTGTCACTTGAAAAATAATAATTTTAAACACTCGACAAAAAATACACATTTTGCACATAGATATAGTTAAAAAAATAGGCATTTCATGAACTTTTCACTAAAAATAACATGCTAAATAAATGACTTTGATGAAAAATTGAATTAAAAAAATTGGAAAAATAGCAAATTTTATGAAACTTTTATAAATTTTATATTCAAAGATGATGACATTTGAAGTTTTATTTTTCCAAAAAAATGATTGAGATAAAATTTAAAGTAAAAATAACAAAAACAATTTAAAAAAAAACACATAATACAAATATATATATATATATATAAAAGGAAATAAAATCCTTAATATATATATATATATATATATATATATATATATATATATATATATATATATATATATATATTAAAAAAAAATCATTAAAATAATTGTTTAAGAAATTTTTAAAAATAACATTAAAAAAAGGAAAATTAAAAAAAAAAAACATTAAAAAAAAAAACACATTAAAAATAATTAAAAAAACATAAAAAAAAAACATTTTTAAAAAATAGTTAAAATAAAATTTTAATTTTAAAAAATATAAAAATACAAAAATTAAAAAATACACCGCCTCATCAGCCTAGGGCCACGACCCCCTCGTCCCTGTGGATGGGCTTGAATAATTTCGAGAATCGTCCAAGCCCACCTAGTGGGGCTTATGCAACCCAGGGCTCGATCGACGGGCTTAGATGATTTCGAGAATCGACCAAGCCTGTCGGGGGGCCTTGGGTAGCGTCAGGCCTTATAGGTGGGCTTAGCCAGTTATAAGAATCATGCAAGCCCACCTAGGGGGCCTGAGGGGCCTCGACCCAGGGCCGATGGGCTTGCACGCAGTCCTATGCAGGCCCACCGATTGTGGGTCGTGACCCCTCATATGGACTTGGCTGATTCTTAGAATCAACCAAGCTTGCCTTAGGGGGCTTGAGGGTACGCAACCCATGGCGATCAGGCTTGCGTGAAACCCCATGCAGGCCTGCTCGCGTTGGGCCATGGCCTCTCGGGTCCCCTGAGTGAGGCCTGTGTTTTTATAATTTTATAATTTTAATTTATTTTAAGTGTTTTTTTCTAATTTTATTTAATTTTTTAAAGTATTTAAAAAAATTAATGTTTATTTTATATATATGTGTGTATTGGGTTAAATTTTGTTACTTATTTTAATTTATTATTATTATTATTATTTTAGTTTTTTATTTTAATTATTATTGCTAATTTTAAAAAAAAAATTAAATTTTTTATTTTTTATTTTTTTAATTTTTATTTTATTTTTATTTTAATATTATTTATTAATTTATTTTAATTTTTTAAAAAAGTAACGTTTTAATTTTTTTTTTATTTAATTATCCAATTTTTTTTTTTTTTTTTTTTTTTAATTTTCTTAAATTATGTTATTTTTTTTATAAATATTTTCTTATTATATATTTTTTATATAATTTTTGTATCTTTTGTTTGCTTTATTGTAGTCAATTTATTTTTTCTTTTACGGTTTTATTTATTTATTTATTATGTTCTATTTTATAATTTTTTTGGGTTTTTTTTTTATATCTATTTTGGGTAATATATATATATATATATATATATATATATATATATATATATATATATATATATATATATATATATATACTACTTATTATTATTTTTTAAACATTTTATTTATTTTTGTCTTCTTTCTAGTTCTAATTTTTGTTTTTATTTTTATTTTCCATATATATATTATTATTTTGCAAAGCTTAAGTCGATCCTCGACTAGCAACACGACCCCATTATGCGTCAATTCGATAGTTGATTTTAAAGCTTTTGTTATAACGGATCAAGTTCGCCCCTATAATGTGTTAATTTTATAGTTGATTTATAATTTTTCATTTTAATCAACTGAGTTCGGCTAAACAGTGCGCCAATTTGATGGTTTATTTTAAAAATTTTGTTGCAATGTGCCAGGTTGTCTTAGAGTAAGATTTTAAAATAACTATACTTTTAGCATTTAAAAAAATAAATTACTCTTTGTATAATGACTTTTTCATTAAAGTGTTCATTTTTTATGTTTTTTTAGTCATATGATTTTTTGATAATGTCATGGGTGAAATATGTTCAAAACTTAAGATTCTCTATAGTCATGATCTTATATTTTAATTCCATGGTTGAAAAATTGTCAAAATTTTAAGATTTTTTTGAATCATGATATTTTATCTTTAATGTTAATGTTATCTTTATTTTAATTAACACCACGGTTGTAAATTGTTGGAATTTCAATGCTTTTAAGAGACATGATCTTTTATCTTTAATGTCATGCCTGAAAATCTTTGGAATTTTAAGGTTTTTCGGAGTCATGATATTTTATCCTTAACGTCATTGCTAAAAAATGTTGAAAATTTAGCCTGAGAAAAAAATACGTTATTCCAACATCAACACTTTTTGTTTTTAGGGTGTTTTTTAGACAAAAAAAATTGGATTTTATTGGCTTTTACTATCATTTTTACAAAATGTTGAAAATTTACCCCGAAAAAAGAAAAAGAAAAAAGAAGAAGTTAATTTAGCATTAATACTTTTCATTTTCGGGTTGTTTTTTCTATTTTTTTTTGGATTTTTTGCAACAATTCTCGTTTTGACCCTGGATGCGGGTGTTTTTCAAGATTAATACAATAGTGGAGGTTTGGGGTGGCAAGTGGCGCAACCATTCTGCTGCCCATAAACTCACACTTATTAACATTCATAAATGCAATTCAATGCAGCACTTAAATCAACTCAACACCGCCATCCTGCATCAAAACTTCATAATGGTTCCCTCCGAAGCCTTCCGACCTACATTCTCAAATGTTCAGGCTCCTCTGCCTCTGCAATGTCAATCTCCCCATGTGGATGCAAAGCCAAGTTTCCGCACTACAACTGGTAGGTGCTACCGAATTCTCTGTTGCATAGAGTTTGGGCCAGGTAACCACTATACACAGAGCATTTGCTATAACATCATCCTCACTCCCGCATCTCTCGCTACTTACAGTGACCATTTCTTCACAATTTCCATTCCTCATAATTCCCAGTCCCTTTCTCCCGGTGAAGCTATGCCCAGGTTGCGTCAACGGATGCAATGTAGAAGAGGCATCAGTAGAGGGAGAATGCCTCATTCCTCGCCCTCGCCTGATTCAAACTCCACTTCATCGCCTTCATCTGATTATTTCTTGCCTCGCTACCTAGACACACGTAGCGACAGAGGTCACACTTGCATTACCAACTCTCAGCCTCCGCAGTCCAGTCCTTCTGCTGCTACCTTCCCATCTAGCTCACAATCTTCCCATTACACAGCCCAATTTACTTACCAATGTGCCATGGACAAACCTACTATCAAAGCCACTATAACAATCATGTTTCAGGAGGAGGAGCACGACACAAACTGGTTTCCCACTATAGGGCAGTCTTTAACATGTTTTGGATGCAATATGCCATGAACCCTAGCTGAGAACTGCTGAGGCTAGTGCCTCATTGTACCATTTTGTTACAGTAATAGATTATATTCAAATTCAGAAAAAAAAATAAAAATAGAAAATAAATAAAATAAAAAAATAAAAATTAAATAAAATAAAAAAATAAAAATTAAAAAAAATAAAAATTAAAAAAAATTAAAAAAAATCTCGTTTTGAGATTACAGTTCCCATTTGATAGTTTTCTTTGTCTGAAGTGGACTCTCTCTTACCCGTCACCAATTCATATTTATCACAGTGTACTCTGGGAGACCAATTATTTTGGCCATTTTTATCAAATTTGTCACACAGTTATTATCCCTATTTATGAAATTATATTTGAAACCAAACCCCCTGGAATTTTCTTAGAAGCTATGGAAATCCTTAAGACAATATGAAATTATATTGGTGAAGATTCATTTACATATGGCGGAGTCTTGGGTAGCTATGTAGACCCCCATGTCTTACCACTTTGTATTCCAGACAAGATGTTATGGAGGGAAGTAGCTTATCAAACAGTTGGTCATGGGATTACTAAGTCCTTAAAATATTCCAAGAAAACGATTTGGCTTCAATTCCCTCTACCTTTTGGAATTCTCTCTTTAGACAATTATGGACATTTTGAAAAACAACTGCGACCTATTGAGGTATTAAGTTTACCACCATCCTAGCTAAGCCTTATGACCCTAATGGAGTAGAAAAATGTGCTACCATATCCTATGGAATTAGAAAACATATGGATGAAGAGCATGAATATGATGATATATTTGTTGAAGCCTCCTCTTATGGTAAAATTTTGAGTTAAGTAAACGAGACAATGTTTGTGAAAGAATGAGAACAATTTTTTTCTTTCAAAAATGAAATATTGTCTCCTCTGCCATTAGATTTATTACAACCTCCCCTACAAAAACAAATATCTATAAAGGACACCACAATTTATGCACAACAGGAGACTTCTTCTCTACTAGTGATTCCTCAACAACAACAAAAAAAATAGCTAGTTCTTCAAACCCTAGAGGAGAAATTCATACAATAGACCGAAGGATGGAACAAGTTTGGGACTAGTTTGGTCAAGCCTTGAAATAGTCCAAGGGGAACAAGGAACGGAGATCCTAGGGGGAGAATTCGTTTCTCAACAGAAGACTCCACAAAATAATTCTTCTTCTCAGCAAAACACCATGCCATAGCATTTAGTATCCAAGAAGACACCATTGGTCACCCATATTGAGGTAGAAATTATTATGGTTAATCCTACTTCATAGATATTCCTCAATATTTAGGAGATCCCTCCAATAGAATTTTTTTACAACCCAATGCAAAAGGATGTGGTCCAAATAAGAAGGGAGAAGTGAAATATTGATGAATTGCAGGCTCTAGTCTGAGGGAAGACATTCCAAGTCACTTCTCTTGAACTTCTCTCGAAAGGATCTTCCGCTACCTGAGCTGAAGAGCTTGAGAAATTAACTCAGTTTACTAGTGCATATGCCTCTTCTACCATGGAAAAATCAATTTAGGTGAAAATTTTTCTAAGGGAGAAGAATGAGAAGATTGCCACTATGGAGTAGGCATTTGTGAATGATAAAAAATATTGAGAGCATAGTGACAAGCTTAATTGGATCAAAATGACAAAACTACAAAAGCAACCTAATTCTCTACAAATCCAGCATGAAGAATAGATTAAGATAAAGGATGTATAAATGAGGGAACAATAGAAGATATTAGAGAAATTCCAAGTTGGGACACCCCATTTTGCAAAATTCAAGCAAGAGGTCCATGACCTTAATTCACTATTTCAAAAGCAACAACAATTATTCTATGAAAAACTGGGATTGATTCAGGTGTAATAAAAACTGGGCAATACGTTGATTGATAAGCTAGTGGATATGATAACATGCTACAATGAAGCCAAAAAGTATCTTAATGAGATGATAAAATGGAAAAACAATGTTGAAAGGAGAAAATTTGACATTCCTAAAATATATGAGATGCAAAATTCAAGAATTTTTAAAGGATGGAAAGCTACAATTCGTTTAGTGAATAAGCTTATCAATGAGCTTAGAGAATTATCAAATTCCCTAGTTGAATTGATTAATGATTCTTTACTTCAATAAAATCTCATTTCCAATTGTCTAGAAGATTCCCTACCATATGTGAAAATATTTCTCAAGAGTTAGCTTGAGGAGACACCACAATTCCCTAAGAGGACTAACCAATAGACTAAATTTAACCTTTAACTCAATTGGGAATTTTTGGTCAAACCCCATAGCCATTGGTTAGTTTTAAAGGCACCAACTAACAACTCCATTCAAATGTCACCACCATTGAGAGCATATATCTTCAGCTTCTAAGTGCACATCAAGCCTTGTTCCCCTATGAAACTACCAATATTAGTTAGGTCCCTATATTACTAGTATAGTCCCTTATTGTTGTTAGTGTAGCCCCCTTATTGTTATTGTTGTACCCTGTAGCCCCCATATTGTAATTAGTGTGCCCCATAAAAACAACTATTGTTATTGTTGTGCCCTTATATTATTATTGTTAGGTCAGCCAAAATTATATTGTGACCCCATGGAATCCTATATATACAAAGGAGGTTTTGTCATTTGAATAATCTAAGAATTTTTCATTTATGTAATGTAAATGAGGTTTCTCCCTTGAAGTGGCTTATTTACAAGGCTTTGATCTCTCTTTTCTTCTATTTTTGGAGTTGGTTTCATAACATTTGGAATCAGAGATTTGGATTATAGGGTTTCGCTGCTTAAAATAGGACATCGTGGCATTTTTTGTATATCTTTTTCTTTCTATTAAGTTTCAGAAGCTAAAAGAAAAACCATTTGTGAAGAAATCCTAAGGAACTGCATGTAAAAATTTCAGATCTTGGTTCGCACTATTTTCAAACATATGATCTATGGACGTTAGAGTTTTTGCAGGCTCCCGAATTTCATCTCAAAGAGGCGACCTTGGGAAAATCATCATAGCTCTCTCTCTGAGAATCATATTGGAATTCTGTCAAAAAATGGCCAAAATTACATGGACTGTAGTTTCCTGTGCATCACATTCATAGCTGAAGGAGGAAACAATGACACGTGCCATGTTGTACAAGTTCGCTCTACTGAACTAGTCCATAGTTAGGTCATTATGGTAGATTGGGAATAACTTTGACTTGAAGAATCAAAATCAAGTAAGACCTATGGAATTAGAAAGAAGACTCAGAGGGCGACTACAAGACCAAAATTTAGATCTTTAAGATTTGAAATTACAAAGACACATCAATCTCAATATCTATCTCCTCAAAAGTAAGAAAAAGGTGTGTATTTTTTTTCAAATTTTATAAGCCTTGTTTGAAAAATAAGTTTGAAGTGATTCCAAGGGAATATTGAAACATTGATATCAGTATTAGGTTCTAAAATCCCCCCTAAAAGTAATTCAACGCCCATTAATCCATTAGAAGGCTCTACTATGACTCATGAAGAGGAAGAAGTGCAACATGATATATCAAAATTACAAGAGCAAGTGCAACAACTTTCGCTCTCGCAAAAAGAAACAAAAAATGAAATGTAAGTTTTGAAGAAATACATGGAAGCTAAGATGGATGGCATGGAATCTAATATGGATGACATGGAAGCTAAGATGGATGGCATGGAATCTAATATGGATGACATGGAAGCTAACATGGAAAACATGAAGAATTATCTAAAAGAACACATGGAAGGTTTGAAGGAAGGCTTGAAAAAGTTGATACAAGAAATGATTCCTAATAGCAAAAAAGTAGTACAGGAAAATCATGATGAGGACAAAATAAATGTTAATCATGATTTCATAAACTCTAATCTTGGATTGAAGACCCACCATATTCCAAATATGGATATGAGGAAGTTTAATGGCAAGGATATCGTAACATGGATACTACAAATGGAGCAATATTTTGATCTCCATAATGCGCAAAACACACAAAAGGTACGAATTGAAACTTTACATTTAGAATAAAATACATTTTTATGGTATCGATGGCTTTTCTCTCATAAAAAAATTGTCACTTGGTCAATTTTTATGGAAGAAATGATAGCACATTATGAGAACACAAAGAGAAATACCTTCTTTAGCCAATTGATAAATCTCAAACGAAAGGGTTCAATGGTGGAGCACATTGAGGAATTCCAAAAATTTAATATAAGGGTAATTGATATTCCAGAGGAACACATGATTGATGTCTTCATAGGGACTTTAAAGGATAACATCCAACATGAGATTCGTCTTTGGGAACCTTATCCATTAGAGAAGGCATTCAAGTTGGCAATAAAAATTGAATGTAAAATTATGGCGACAAGGAAGCCTACCACTCACATCTATAAGTATGGAAGTGTTGCTACTCCTAGACTTCCACAATGTTAAAGGTTGACACCAAAACAATTGGAAGAAAAAGGAGAAAAAAAGCTTTGCTACACTTGTGATAGAAAATAAACTAAAGGTCATAAGTGTGTTGAGAAGAAATTATTTTACATATATTGTGAAGAGGAGGATGGAAATGAACAAGAAACTTCAAAAGAAGAGGATATAAACCAACAACCAACCCTAGAGAAAGAAGAAATGAGTCCGACCGTATCCTGTAATTCATTGGCAGGAATTACCACTCCTCAAACTCTCAATATAGAAGGACATATCAAGAAGAAAAAGGCAATAATGTCGATTGATTCGGGTAGTACCCATAATTTTGTTCATTGTAAGGTAGCCAATGAATTGAATTGCTTCCTATACCCAACACCAAAGTGTCAAGTGATGGTTGCAAATGGAGGAACTATAAATTGCTCTTGAAAATTCCATAATATCAAGCTAACTATGGGGGAATATCTATTGAATACTCCAATGCTTTCCATTCCAATAGGAGGTGTTGATGTTGTACTAGGATTACAATGGCTACAATATTTGGGGAAGGTAGCTTTTAATTTTCAAGAACTTTTCTTGAATTTTTTTTCAGAAGGAAAGGAAGTTGAATTACGGGGTATCACAGGGAAGCCAGGAAAGATAATCATCTCTAATGTCATGAAAAACCTTTTGAAGAAAGAATAATTAGGCGTAATTGCACAATTATCCTCACTAGAAGTTCCAAGGTCAAAATTATCTATTTCTCCAGATCTCCAAAATGTCTTGGAAAATCATTCCAAGGTGTTTAAAACTCCCAAAGGACTCCCACCTATTTGTGATCATGATCATGCTATTCATTTGATTCCAAGAAGTGTTCCCTCAAACATTAGGCCTTACAGATATCCTTATGTCTAGATTAAGAGTGAAATTGAGCATATGATTGTAGAAATGTTAGAGGTTGGTATAATTAAACCTAGTCAAAGTTCTTTCTCTACTCCAGTAGTATTGGTGCACAAGAAGGATGGATCATGGTGCATATCCAGATTATAGGGATATAAATAAGCTCATATTAAAGATAAATTTCCCATTCGTGTGATTGATGAATTATTGGATGAATTACATGGAGAAATTTATTTTACCAAGTTGGATCTTCGTTCAGGATATCATCAAATTAGAATGAAGACTGAAGATATTATGAGAACAACATTCCAAAATCATGAGGGTCATTATGAATTTTTGGTCATGCTTTTCGGTCTTACCAATGCACCTTCTAAATTTCAAGGGTTGATGAATTCCATTTTCAAACCCTTCCTTAGAAAATTTGTCTTAGTATTGTTTGATGATATACTAATCTACAACAGGTCTTGGAAGGATCATGTTCAACATGTTGACAGGGTGCTCAAACTATTAGAGGAGAAACAATTATATGCAAAAACCTCCAAATGTTTATTTGGAGTACAAGAGGTCGAATATCTAGGTCATATTATATCTGAGGATGGTTTTAAGGTATTCCCTAACAAAAATAAATCCATTAAGGAATGGAAAGTCCCCACAACCATAAATAAGTTGCGAGGATTTCTTGTGTTAATAGGGTATTATTGCAAGTTTGTTAATAATTATGGGAGAATAGTACCACCTTTAACAACATTATTGAAGAAATATGCATTTTCATGGACTCCTGAAGCAACTAAGTCCTTTGAAAATTTTATAGAGGCAATGTGCCTAGCAACGATCTTAGCTATGCCAGACTTCACAAAAAGCTTTATTGTAGAATGTGACGCCTCAGGAAATGGAATTGGTGTTGTTTTAATGCAAGAAGGAATACCCATTGCTTTTGAAAGTCGTCCAATGAAAGGAAAATATTTACAGAAAGCTATTTATGAGAAGGAAATGTTGGCAATACTACATGTACTAAAGAAATGGCGAGCATACCTAATGGGAAGACACTTAAAGGTAAAAACTGATCATAATAGCCTTATATACTTTTTGGAATAAAGAATATCTTCAGAAGAGCAGCAAAAATGGGTCACAAAGATGTTGAGTTATGGCTTTGAAATCATCTACAAAAAAGGGAAGATAAATGTTGTTGCAAATGCACTCTCAAGAAAGGATGAAGAGATGGAAGCATTGCTTTGTGCCATTTCTATTATCCAACCAGATTGGATAACCGAAGCAAGGGATGAATGGAATAATGATGAAGAAGTGTGGACACTCATTCAAAATTTGCAGTAAGATCCTAGTACATCTGATAAATTTAATTTGAAAAATGATTCCTTATGGTACAAATATCACTTATATCTTTGTAATAATTCCCAACTACAACAAAAGATTCTTTTGGAATTGCACACCTCTCCCTTAGGAGGCCCACTCAGGACTTTTAAAAACTTACCATAGGGTGAAGAAGGAATTTTTTTGCGATGTCCTTAAATCTGATATTCAAAATTTTGTGGCGGAATGTTTGCTTTGCCAGCAAAATAAATTTGAGACAATTAAGACCCCGAGTCTTCTACAACCTTTATCCATTCCAAATCAACGTTGGGAGGAGGTTTCAATGGATTTTATCATAGGTTTACCTAATTCTGAAGCAAAGAGTGTCATCATTGTGGTAGTTGATAGAATTACCAAGTATGCACACTTTGTGCATTATCTCATCCATTTAAAGCAAGTACAATTTCCACTGCATTTATGGAAACAATTCAAAAGCTACATGGAAAACCAAAGATTATTGTAAGCGTTAGAGATCCCATTTTTACTAGAAATTTTTGGACTGAATTATTTTCTTATTTAGGTACTCAAATAACTCATAGCTCATCTTATCATCCTTAATTTGAAGGGAAAACTGAGATAGTGAACAAATGTTTGGAAGGATATCTTTGATTTTTTGTATCTAATAAAAAAACACAATGGGTCAAGTGGTTACCTCTGGCCGAATGATGGTATAAAAATTCCTTCCATAATGCAGTAAAAATGACCCCATTTATGGCACTTTATGGATATCATCCACTGTCCAGCACATCATCCTTAAGAGAAAATTCTAAGGTTCAAGCAATGGAAGATCGCATCGAGCATAAACAATAAGTTCTCTAACTCTTAAAGGATAACCTAAATTTGGCACAAAATCGAATGAAGCAATAGGAAGATCAACATCGCAACGAGAGAATTTTTGATGTCGGAGACTGGGAATTTTTACGACTACAACCATACAAACAAATTTCCCTTAGGAATGCTAAGAAGGATAATAAATTATCAACAAAGTAGTATGTTCCTTACAAAATATTACAAAAGATTGGTACTATGGCATACAAATTGGAGCTTCCTGCTTCTTCTCGAGTGCATAGAGTTTTACATGTTTCATGCTTAAATAAGGTTATAAGTGAAAAAATTCTAGTTCAAATAATATTTCTAGAACTTGATGAGGAAGGAAAAATAATATTGTAACCTGAAGTAGTCACGGAAACAAGAAATCGACAACTACAAAATCGATCAATTTCAGAGTATCTCATAAAGTGGAAGAACTTACCATTAGGGGAATTTTGAGGCCTAAAATGGGCCTCCTAATAAAATTATTAAATAATAGTATAAATAATAAAATAAGATTTGATTACATCATCAAATTTTACAGGGAAAAAAATAAAAAACTACTTTTTCGACTCGTATTTTCAACTTATCGCCCAAATTTTCTACTCAAATTTCAAGCTGGAGTACTCGTTGGATGCAAAATTTAATTCCTCATCCAAGTAGTACCCATGTTGCATACTTTTGATGGATCCTACCACATGAAAAATGAGAAATATATGAAAAACATGATTGCAATCATGTTTTCTCATGTATTTCTCATTTTTCGTGTAGCAGGGTCCATCAAAAGTATGGAACATGGGTACTCATTGGATGAGGAATTAAATTTTGCATCCAACGAGTACTCACACTCTAAATTTGAGTAAAAACTTTGGGAGATAAGTTGAAAATATGAGTTGAAAAAGTAGTTTTATTATTTTATTATTTTTTAATCCTTTTACCCTTTTACTTAAGAAATGGTGAATCATCCCCCATGGTTGACATCATCATATTAAATCCTATTGGTTCTTGTAAATTTTATTTTGGTTGTACATTTATGTTAGGAGGCCTATTTTAGACCTCAAAATTCCCTTAATGCCACTAAAGATTCCACATGGGAGGATGAGAATTTTATACAGAAGCATCCAGAGCTACTCAAGCGTTGAGGAC
Source organism: Pinus albicaulis (assembly GCA_034641835.2). Lineage (NCBI taxonomy): Eukaryota > Viridiplantae > Streptophyta > Pinopsida > Pinales > Pinaceae > Pinus > Pinus albicaulis. The sequence goes on along the minus strand of CM076572.1, from coordinate 1,247,333,612 downwards.
AACACTTTTTTGAAGGAGAGGGATATGTTAGGTCCATATATTACTAGTATAGTCCCTTATTTTTGTTAGTGTAGCCCCCTTATTGTTATTGTTATACCCTCGTAGCCCCTCTATTGTTATTAGTGTGCCCCATAAAAGCCACTATTGTTATTGTTGTGCCCTTACATTATTATTGTTACGTCGGTTAGGATTATATTGTGACCCCATGGACTCCTATATATAGAAAGGAGGATTTGTCATTTGTATCATCTAAGAATTTTTCATTTATGTAATGTAAAGGAGGTTTCCCCCTCAAAGTGGCTTATTTATAAGGTGTTTATCTCTCTTTTCTTATATTTTGGGAGTCAATTTCATAACAATATTTCTAGAAATTCAAAGGTTATTGCAAAGAATGATTTTCTTGTCTTCAAACGGCTGTAATTTGTTACAACCATTTTATTTTTATGTTAATTTTTAATGTTTTAGTTAAGAATATTTAGGGAGAGGATTTAAACTCATTGTAAATAACTCTATAAATTCCCCTCTAGAACGTGTTGCAAGGGGTTTTGAAATTTTGAAAAAAACAAGGCTTTTGTTGCACTTTTGTACTCAAGTTTTATTTATTATAATCTGAGCTAGCATAAATTCGAGCATGTACAAATTTTCAACTGTACAAGTACTTTTATTTGCTTTGTATGCATTTTATTTTTAATGGAATTCTTTTAAATATTTAGATATTATTCATGTATGCGCTTTTAATGATTCTAGCATTATCACTTTTGATGTGTGTAGATTAAATTTTATAGCATATAGTAAATAATGATATTTTCATTTATATGGGATGAGCTTATTGACTTGATTAACTATTTAATCAAATCACTTCTTTTATAAATTTTAACAACGTTAATTTTTTGGGATCATCATTGTCATGAAATGACGTTATTTTTTTAACACCTATAACTTAATATACATTTGTAAAAGTAATTGGAATAGATTTTATTTTACACAAGTATTCTCATTAGTTTTCAAGTTGTCATCACCATCCATTTCATCGCCATACACCATTAGTTGTAATAGGTATATGGACCCATAATCTCAGTCGGAACCACCATTTTCAATGGAAAATAGTCTAATTTGGAGCTATGACCATGTGGATTCCCAAATGTTGATGCAATTAATCTTGGCCATCAACGCATACATAATTAACTATTTCTAAATTTGAACTTATGTAAAGTTCCAAAATCTACAAACTAGCTTAAACCATACTTACTATGACTTATTATCTCTAATAATATAGGTGATTGGTTGTCAACGAGTGCTTAGCTCGAGTGGTAGGTACAGTGGATTTCCATCCCATCCAACCGGGTTCAAGTCCTCGGATACATGGCCCATAATAGGAATGTTGGAAGGATATGGTAGTCTCTGAATGTCTTGGTCCTATGCTGAACTACGTTATGAATTTATGATATATGTGGTTTGCTAGATGTTGCATATATCTAGGATTTTGCTAGTTCCTTATACTTTTTTTTTTCATTTAGAATAATATAGGTGAACAATTTTATTTCTATATTGAGCCTTATCATGGGTTCTCTACATGGGATACATAAATTGTTTAATTTTTTTTTGTAATTCAAAATTGTATTAATTTATGTAAAAAGAGTACATATAGTCCGTCAAAAAATAGGTTGTCTCTCTCCGACCATGTTTCTTAACCAAAAATTTCACCAGAAGACAAAAGTAAAAAATTCGCGCTAAGGGTAGCATCCATAATCAATTGGACCATAAGCACCAAAACACAACTAATAAAAAAAAGACTCCATAAATCATACTAATCACCATATGTAATAGAGGCAAGGTTTTTTGGGAACATTTGAGGAGGCGGAGGAGGGTGAAAGTCACACTAGACTTGTCCATAGTACACCATCCATGTCTCTAGTTTGTCGAATTATTCCAGGAGCTTATTTTTCCCTCTCTAGACCACGACCATCCTTTCCCAAAGTTGGCTTTGGAAGTAGTGCAACTGCTCCAAGGAATCCATCTGCACTATGTGCTCCTCTCGTCGAATGTGTTCAACAACATCCATCCTATCCACTAGACTACCAATGAGGGCTCAACAATTCTCGAGGAAATAGTGCTCAAGACCCTGCCCCTCCTGCACATCCATGTCCACTGACCCCCATTTCTTCCTTCCACCACGAGAGTCACCACCCCTTCAAATCTTTCCCCTACCACTTACCACTCCACCTTGGGTCCCCGAATGTTTTCCAGCACTGCGTGACGCAACACCCGGATTCGCACCACTAGACGACTCATCACCCCAGGTCACACCACTACTAGACCTGTGAACCCGACATACCCCCAACCTGCCACCACCACGACCTCCTCGTGGTCCAGATGAAACTCGCCGCACAAAACCTGCCACCTTCTTGCCACAGCTAGACACAGTAGAGACCAGGGCCTTGGCATCCACCCTTGCTGAAGCGAAGGAGGGGCCAATTGTTTGGGCTTCAAAATGTCATACAAATATCACTCATTAACATACATTTTTCACCTATGCTTCCATTATATCACTCATTATTCACCACCATGTCACTTCATTTTCCCTATTGTTCACCATTACTGGATCTCATTTATATTTTCCAAATATTATTTATTTTCAAGCATTTTTTAGAGAAATTCTTGATTAAAAATTAGAAAATAATATATTTTACTTCATATATGGAAAGTGGATTGTTTTTGTGACATGTGTAGGTTCCAAGGAAGCTTCCAAGACACCTTTATGTGGCCTTGAATGATCAAATTCGAATTTGATAAGATAAACCTCATGGAGAAGATCATGATCTCATGGAGAAGATCAAGGACAAAAGGGGGTTATGTGTCTATATGGTTGAGAGATGTATGGAACTAAAGAGAGATTAGTGGATCATCATTATGAGTTTGTTACTCATCCCATTGTATAAATAGGAGTACAATTTCCTCCATTTGTAAGTTTTGTAATCTTAGAATTTTGGAGTATGTAATCTTAGAAGCTTAGAGTTGTAACCTTAGAGTTGGTTTGTAATGGAGATTTTGAAATAAAGAATCATACTTCGATTTTGTTTCTACATCTGAGTCTCCTTTGAAGTGGTGTGCTTGTGGAGTTATGGAGGGCCCCCATGGCCTCACTTGCATGCTTATTTGCTTATTTTAGGTATAATTTAATTTATGTTTTTGTTTTATTTCAGCTTTTAAGTTTTGTTAGATGTTCTAATATTCGAAGAGTCTTATTTGAAAGTGTTCTTGTAAGAGAACCGTAAGACCTCATACAATTATTAGATTTAGGTTTGTTTCATTTCATCTTTTAAGTTTTTGTTAAATGTTCTAATATTGGAGGAGATCCTAAAATTCAGGTGTTCTTGTAAGAGAAACTTAGGATCTTGATGAATGTTAGATTTATGTTTGTTTAATTGTTGGAAGAGATCTTAACGAATGTGTTCTTGTAAGAGAACCAAAATATCTCAGACAAATTAGAAATATTTCTAGATCTATATATTTTAGATAAGTACTTCTAAGTTTACCTTCCCAGGTTGACATTAAATGAACTCTTATTGACGTCATCAACTAGACACCAAACATTTTGGCGTTGTTGTCGGGGAAGTGCAACTAGAAGGATTTAGTAATTATTTTATGCATTTGTTTTTATGGACTAATTTGTGGAACTTGGTGACAGCAGGTTCATAAAGGAGTTCAAAGTTTGGAGCTTTTTTTTTTATTTATCTATTTTCGCACATAGTTAATTTAAATTCAATTTTAAACCCCCCCATTTCTTACTAATTCATCTACGGATGAGAAATTTGAACATGATAAACAGGTACTTCTTGGAGAGCAAGAACAATAATGAAGACTAGTTTCAAAAGAACCTTGCGCCAACTCCAAGAATAAGACAAGTTACTCACATCCTTGCAAACAATCAGGTAAAAATTTTAAATCTTGATGTGAGCATGTTCGAATTTTTAATCCGTAGATGGCTTCACTGGAAGCATTCTTTTACCTAGGAAATAAATAAATCTTTCAAGCAAGTTAGGTAGAATGGATTAGAAAAATAAAAATGAGATCTCATTAGAAATCATTAGAAGTCATTAGAATTCGTTCTCATTAGAAGCTTTTAGTCTTATTTTCAAAATATAAAAATAAAATAAATCATCATGAATTAATTCAATGGCACATCTTCGCATTTCTTTATCTTGTTTCTGTATCACGGGTAAACCAGGAGCTTGATTATCGAAAAGCCTTGTCTTCCAAGAGTCTAAACGCCCCCGCGACATTGCAGAAACAGTATAGATAATGCGAGGTTTGGCCACAGATCTTGATTGTGTTAATTATCCATCCACGCTAACCTGAATAAATAAATCAAGAGATTAGTATGCTCTCTTCTTGCGCTTCATGCGATCAAGAAGATCAGAAAATCTATCGATTTATTTCAAAAAAAATACTTTTGCTGGAAAATTGATCTGCGATATGACAATAAAAAAATTTGTGAATGAGTGAAAAATCATCTTAAAAAATTTTAGATAAAATTTAGTTTTTTAAAAATTTTAGTTTAAAAAAAAAAAACAACAAAATAAAATATTAAACAAATAATAAAATAATAAAACAACCCAAAAACAAAAAAAACAAAAAAAAACATGACAATTCAACATAATAACAATTGAACATAATAAAACAAATTTTTAAAAAAATTAAAAATTAAAAACAAAACAAAATCATTTAAAGAGTAGTGAACCACCAGAAAGAGAGAGCTCATGGGAAACCAAGAGAACGAGCTTAGACTTCATGAAATCTAAGGCATTGGAGTTTCGAATAGTAGACTAAGGAAGAGGAATCCTTAACTTCTCTCAATGGTTTTCTTCGCAAACATCGAATGCAACCCTGAAAACGAGGAAAAGGGTCGTCGAAAGAGATATAATGAGCAATAATCCACTGTTTTCGAATGGTGATCCAGCCCCCTGTGATTTTCCCATCGTTTAATTGACTGATTATACTATTGCTCTTATACCGCCAGTCTGTGGAGCAAGAAAATCAAATCAACAGCGTTCACAATGGGATGGCATGCCCTTTTTCATATCAAAAGTGTCGAACCCTAATGTGATCCTCTCTATTTTTATATGATGCAAATCTTATGAGTATATATCGGCGAAAATGTTGCAACAAGATTCAGATATATCGGCGAAAATCTGAGGACGAGGATGTTACCTTTTTCAAATTTAGAATCCTCTCTATTTTTAAGTATATATCGGCAAAAATGTTTGGCATGCATTCCTTCTTTCCTTCATTGACATTATTGAGAATTTCTAAATTATCTGCTTTTGGCTGCAAATTTCTTCTTGATTTTTGTTTCCCCTGCATTCCTTCGTTCTTATTTTTGAGAATTTCTACATTCTCTGCTTTTGGCTACTGAAAGGATCGATTGAGAGCACCAGTAATTAACTTCATGGAATTTCCACACAAGCACCACTCCCATCACCACCAGAAATATCATGAAGAAGAACGTCGCAAACACGAACACCATCAACACGGTTTTCAGCCGAGTCCAGAATTTCCCCTCCTTCCAGATGAGGAGAATATTATCCTCCCCCGGGAACCTGATTCGAAGAACCAGGCTATTACGCCCTGGATGGGCTCTTGGGACTTTACTGGAAAGCTATCGACCTTGCCTTTAACTGTACATTTCTTCTGTTTGGATCTATAATACAGCTCATAGGTTGTGCAAGTAACATCTACTACATAGATGACCACCTGGACAAACGAACCTGGACATACATCTTTGGAGCTTGTTGTGCAACCACGGTCTTCATCCCATCTTTCCATAAGTACCCATTTGGTCATTCATTGGACTTCGAATGACAACATACACTGCATGGTATATGACAATCACATCAGCTATTCATGGACAGGTTGAAAATGTACAACACTCGGCCCCAACAAAGTTGGTGTTATAATTCACAGGAGCGACAAACATCCTTTACACTTTTGGGGGTCATGCAATCACAATTGAAATAATGCATGCCATGTGGAAGCCTCAGAAATTCAATTATATCTACCTTTTGGCTACTCTCTATGTATTCACATTAACGCTGCCATCTGCAATATCGGTTTACTGGGTTTTTGGAGATGAGCTCTTGAATCATGCAAATGCTTTCGCTTTTCTCCCCAAGTTAGTTTTTCGTGACATTCCTGTCATTCTTATGTTAATTCATCAGTTCATTACCTTTGGCTTTGCATGCACCCCTCACTACTTTGTTTGGAAAAAATTCATAGGAATGCATGATACCAACAGCATTTTTCTTCGGGCACTCTCAAGGCTGCCGGTAGTGATTCCAATCTGGTTCCTTGCAATCATTTTTCCTTTCTTTAGCCCTATCAATTCAGAAGTTGGAGCTTTGTTGGTCAGTTTCATTGTCTACATCATACTGTCTTTGGCACTATGTGCACCTACAGGACATCTCTTGCCAGACAAAATTATGTAGAAAAGCCTCCATTTTCCTCCCTAGCTGGGCAGGCATAGTGGGTTTTGGATTTGGTGGTTGGGCAAGCATCACCAATTTCGTCGAACAAGTGGGTACATTTGGCCTCTTTCCAAATTCTTACCAATGTCCTCCAAGGGTGTCACCTTTGGCTACTGGTGTGCCCACAATGTCCCCAAATTACATGCTCTTCCTCCTCATCACCAGGGTTGATTATACAGGGAGACTGGCAGCTGTTCAACTATGGGATGATATGCATATGGAGTATACTTATTTACCAGGATACACGGCGATGCCTTACATAGACATGGCATCACAGTCTCAAAGCTTTGTACATGGTGAACTTTTATCTAGTGGTATCACAGTCTCATTTTAGTGTTAGTTTTTTTAATATTTTTCTTGATCAGTTTTTTTAAGAAAATAAATAAATCTATTTTTGTTGATTTTATTTATTTCTTTATTAAAAAAAAAAAAACTCAACTTAAAACAATAAATTACAAAAAATTATGTTTTTTATTTGTTGTTAAAAAAAATATAAAAATAAAAAATAAAAAATAAAAAAAACTAAAATAATTAATTTAAAAAAATTAATTATTTTTTAAATTTGTTATTAAATTATTTTGTTTGTTGGTTAAAAAAAAATTTCAAAATTTCAAAATTAAACACTTTTCACAAAATTCACGCAGGTTTGAAAATAAATAATGGAACACTTGGAAACAAATTTCTAAGATCGATTTATTAAACATTTGGAGGATTCTATAGATGATGATTATCTTGTTTCGATAACTTCATGTTGGCATTAAACTCATAACATCTTTCTGTCGAATGCTTTTATGTGACATACTAATATGCAGAACACAACATATCTTTCTAATGCCAATCTTTTTGCCGAGTACATTTCATGAGTTATCTGACACAAACAAGGAGTATTACTTTTCATGGTTATATTTTTTGGATTGATACTAATATCATGAATTGAGTTAATTTCAACACTTTGATTTTTCTTAAACCTATTTTATTTGGTATGAAATTTTTGCGTAAGAATCATGAAGGAAATGCGCATTCCTTCTTGAACACACTTATGTTTCTTTCTGCCAAGTTTTTTTTACAAGTTATAGGATAATCAAGTGATCATTAAGGAGATTACATTGTGATGACAATTAGTCTTCCAAAGACTAAATTCATGAAAAATTCTAAAGACAAAGCCATGTCCATAACCACTACCTTGCACCCTCCTTTTTGAAAAATATTTTGAATTCCACCAAATGAAAATCCATAAAGCCTCCCATTTCCATATCCATTTTACAGCAAGAGTTCTTATTCATTCACCATGCATTTCCTTTCATCCATTCCTAACCCACACAATAAAACCAATAAGCTCATTTACAAGCTTATTGTCATTCTAATTTTCCTTGTCATTTCCTTTCCCTTTCATTTCCGCTAATAAAACACTGCTTCTATGTATATCATTGAGTCAAAGTCCTAGAGTCTAATTATCTTTGTAAAAACACCTAGAGGCTTGCATGCCTTAATGGCAAGTACTCTTGCCAATGAATAATGGGAGTACATTAATATCCCTTGTTCGTTGGATCTTGTAGGTGACTCGACCACAACAAACATATTCGTACCTACAAAGATGTGTTAGGCATATTGACTCCCATTGGAATCAATGGTGGGAGCTCTCATGTTGGCTAGTGGCATTAATTAATGGCCACTAAGTCAACAACTTCTTACTATGTTCGACAACAACACATTTAATCACATAGTAAGATTTGTGCCATCGACCGTTGAAGACTTGAAGACCCATATTTTGTAGCAGATGAAGCAGATTTCCGTTCATTTCTTTTTCAGCTTGTCATGACTTGAGGACAAGTCAATAAATAAGGTTGGGGGGAGGAAAATGTAACTTCTATATTTTGTATACCTTCCAAGCCTTATACATTTTCAGCCATATTCAGCAGACTCATCAGATTCATCAGACTATCCAGCAGCAGATATGACAATACAGATCCATCTTTCATCCACAACTTGCAGAAGAAGCTTCAGATCAGAATTGTAGCAGTTGAACATGCATGATTCATCCACTTCTGTAGGTAAGTAAGGTATGATGTTTTCTAACCTTTAATCTTGAAATTCTTTTTAGATGCTAAAATGATGATATTTGGAAAATATTCCACTATTTCACTATTCCCTTTCTCATTAAAAATTGCCAAAAACCATCAGTTGGGGAGGGGGAATTTCACACTTCATTTTTTCTCTCATTCATATTACATCTTAACCCACATAGTCTTCCCACAATAAAAACTACTACAAAATGATGAGCATATTAAATGACTTCTTAAAAATGATGAGCATATTAAATGACTTCTTAAAATGATTGATCTCAACAAAGTAAATAATGATTGTAAACACAAGAACCAATCATTAAAAAGAGACCTCAACAAATTAAATAATGATTGTAACGCAAGAACCAATCATTCAAAGACGTAAATGCTTTGGAAAAATAAAAGTTATCAAAAGATGTGCAAAGTTAAAAGGAAGTCCATGATTGAAAGATGGTTGTTACACAAGAACCAAACATCTTTTAAAAGGAAGCTCATCTAAGAATCAAATCAATTAAGTCATTGTAGTAGCTTGCATGAGGACATGCAAGAGCTTCAGTTGGGGACTATGTTTGGGCTACAAAATGTCATACAAATATCACTCATTACCATACATTTTTCACCTATGATTCCATTATATCACTCATTATTCACCACCATGTCACTTCATTTTCCCTACTGTTCACCGTTAATGGGTCTCATTTATATCTTCCAAATATTATTTATTTTTAAGCATTTTTAAGAGAAATTCTTGATTAAATATTAGAAAATAATATATTTTACTTTATATATGGAAAGTGGATTGTTTTTGTGATATGTGTAGGTGCCAAGAAAGCTTCCAAGACACCTTTATGTGGCCTTGAATGATCAAATTCGAATTTGATAACATAAACCTCATGGAGAAGATCATGATCTCATGGAGAAGATCAAGGACAAAAGGGGGTTATGTGTCTAGATGGTTGAGAGATGTATGGAACTAAAGAGAGATTAGTGGATCATCATTATGAGTTTTTTACTCATCCCATTGTATAAATAGGAGTACAATCTCCTCCATTTGTAAGTTTTTGTAATCTTAGAATTAGAGAGTTGTAATCTTAGAATCTTAGAGTTGTAATCTTAGAGTTGTTTTGTACATCATGATGAAGATTATGGAATAAAGAATCATACTTTGATTTTTTTGCTTCTACATTTGAGTCTCCTTTGAAGTGGTGTGCTTGTGGAGTTATGGAGGCCCCCCATGGCCTCACTTGCATGCTTATTTTAGGTATAATTGAATTTATGTTTTTATTTCATTTCAGCTTTTAAGTTTTTTTTAGATGTTCTAATGTTGGAAGAAATGTTAATGAAAGTGTTCTTGTATGAGAAATTTAAGATCTCAAACAATTATTATATTTAGGTTTGTTTCATTTCAGCTTTTAAGTTTTTGTTAAATGTTCTAACATTGGAAGAGATCCTAAAATTCATGTGTTCTTGTAAGAGAACCTTAGGATCTTGACGAATGTTAGATCTAGGTTTATTTAGCTGTTAGAAGAGATCTTGATGAATGTGTTATTGTAAGGGAACTTTAAGATCTCGGACAAATTAAGAATATTTCTAGACCTATAGGTGGCACTTCTAAGTTTACCTTCTCAGGTTGACATTAAATTGAACTCTGGTTGACATCATCAATTAGAACCAAACACCGACCAAGGGCATTGGAGGCATAATGGTAATCTTAAGGTGGGGGACATCGTTAACCAGCATTACACACATAATTATATGTTCAAATGGACGCTCCCCCTAGATTTGAATCCCCAACAACACGACTAGGTAGGAGCCACCTCTTTCCTAACCTTCACCGAAAAAGGAGAACCACTCGAGAGGAAGGTGGTCATTTCCTACTTGAAACTAGCTCACCCACAGGGAAATTCCATCAATTTCGTCCACAATGAACCACCAAAAGATAGGCTAGACCCCCTCGGTCCATAACGCAAAAAGAACACATACTGCCTCAGTCCAAATACCAATAATTTACCACAAGAAAACAAATACACCACTACTGCACCACATATGCCCGGTCAGTAGAGGCCACCATGCTATAACATAGAATCGAAACCAATTCTTGACAACACGTGAGGGGTTAGCTTCCCTCGCTTACGCTTGCCAAAATCCACATCCAACCAGAGTTTGCACCCAAATAGACTCTAGGTTTTGATCCAATGCAATTTCAAACAACAATGTTTAACCACCACCAGACCAGTGTCATCTGCGTTTCTTCCTCCTCCCCACCCTCATCAACACTCCCAACTCCATAATCAAACACAGAAACAAACATTGGTGTGAATGGCACTCATCCCTGATGGATTTAACATTATGTGACCCTCGCAGGCTGCACCGGAATTAAACCTCACATGGTCCTTGGTCATAATCACTTCCATGTTCTCGTACTAAGTTAAGGCCTAAAGGGGTCATAAACGCCAGCCCCCCCACCAATGCCACTTGATGTTACTCATGTGGACTGGCATCCACGTGCCTGGTCATATGCATCCCCATCAGAGATTAAATTGTTCAATTTTTCATGAGTTTTATTTTTATTTATTTATATAAGTTTGAAAAAAATACCATTTAAATTGAAAGATAAAATTTCACTCACAACACTGGTTGCCAAAATGAAATTCAAACCTGCAGCTTAATTGCAATTGCCAACTCTTTTCACAAAACTACCCTACTGCCAAGTATCCCGCGCTCTAACCTGCCACTTTTTTTGTTAAGTTTTTGTAACATAAAGTAAGCTTGTCACTTGAGAGAGAAGACATATTTATACCGTAACAATAAAACTAAAACCAATATAAATCAATATTAACCATGGATCTACTAGCGCGCAATAGGAATCATATCTATTATATCCAAAACTATTTTTAGAATAAAAAACATGATATTTTTTTTGCATGTCACGATAGTTAAACCCTTTTAGTCCTTTATAAATTTGTTCTTTTGAATTAGTTTAATTTATTTTTTAATTACTTTTTCATTTTAAGTATTGTTATATTTTACTAAGATAATTATTAACACACACACACACACACACATATATATATTATAATTAAAATAAATATCCAATTTTTTTTTTTTTTTTTGTTAATTTTAATTATTTTACTTTTTGAGGACATAAACTTATATGATCCATAGTTATTTTTCAACAATTTTTTTCTAAAAAATCACAATAAAATTTAAAGAACAAACCATTCCAAACTATTCAATATACTTAATTTTTATAAAATTATATTATTTAACACACACATATAAACTAATATTAATAAACTAAAACATAAATTAATATTAATAAACTAACAATATTAATTTAAAACATAAACTAATATTAATAAACTAAGTGAGCACCATAAAAATATAATTATTAATGTTTTATCAACTAGACAAACTAAGTGAGCACCATGAAAATACAATTATTAATTAATGTTTTATCAACAAGGCTCGAAGGTGGTGCCCAGAAAAATCGGTGGCCACCAATCAACTTTTAACTTGCTCACAGTACCCGTTAAACAGATCGCAAACACGGATTTTTATTTTTGTTTTACCGAAGCAATAAAAATAAAATATGGGTGGGGAAAGGGGTGTAAAATCAGTCTGCATCAATTGGCTTTTTACAGTCGCGGTTCAAAATATCGTAAATATACTTTTACGTCACTGTGCAAATGGACAATGAGGTAGAGGAGAAAAGGAGGTCCCGGGCTTTCACAAAGTCTTGCGAGAAGTTTTTAAACTTATTGACAACAACAACCTCCATTTGGAATGAGAAGGGACAGTCGCAGTCAACACCGCTGACAGCCCAAAGGCATCAAAATCTACACTCATAAATTAATCAAAATCTTATAGTTTTATAGTTTCAAATTGTAATATTTGTCATACTTTTAATTTTTTTGATTTATTAAATCAACTTACTTATAGTTATAGTTATGTTGAAGTATTTATTTCTTTTCTTTTTAATTATAAAAACAAAAATTTGAAGAATCAAATTTAGATTCTTTATCCTTTTTTAAAATATCATATACTGCATTGATCTTATCCACTATCATCGTCATCAATTATATAACAAAACTTTATTAATCCACAATGCACACTTTTTCTTTTTCTTTGTTGTTTTTGTTTTAGGGTATTCCTTTTTCCAAATATAATATTGTGAGTGATAGCTTCTATAAAATAATTACAATATTTATATTATTGTGGATGATGATTTATGTAAAATAGGTGTACTAAGTATATTTATTAAAAAATGAATTTATACTATTAAAAAAGTTCTTACATTACGCTTTCATTTTGATATTTGTTTGTAATATATTATTTTTATATATAAATAATATAAAATTAGATAATAATAAAAAATTAATTTTATAAGAATTCGGGCTAAACGAAGTCTTTAAATTAAAATTTGTTGCTATTACCATAATATCATTTTTATCTCTAAATAATGTTCATAATGCCATTTTTATTTATAAATAATGTAGATGAAAGTATTATGTTCTTTTGAAAAATGAGTTTGTCTCCGGAATAAGCAAATTTTAGTTATTGGACTAAGACGTCATCTCATCATTTTTATATTATCATTTTCATATTTAAATAATGTGAAAGAAAATATTAAAATAATTGCAAAAGATTAAATTTGTCATGTGCATCATAATATACTCATTACAAAAACATATTACTTAAAAATAAAAATAATATTATAATAATAATGAAATATAAATATTAATAAAATAATAATAATATAATAATATATATGTGAGAGAGAGGAAGAAAGAGAGATTTGGTATATATTGCAATATATAAAATGTTATGATGATGATGATGGTGGTTACCATAAGTTAAGATCAATGCGGTTTATTAGACTTTAAGAGAGGAGAAAGAATCTCGGATTCTTCAAAATATTGTTTTTATAGTTAAAGAGAAAGGAAATAAGTGCTCCAAGATCGCTATAGGTGGGTTGGCTTAATAGGTCAAGAACAGTGGAAGTGTGGAAGGTGGTAAGAAATTGAGAGCGAATGTGAGTAAGAGTCGGGTAGTCTAAAAGGAAGTGTTTTTCATCTTCCACATGCTTAGAATGACAAATCTGACACATTCTATGATTTCAAGGGGTCTTGGGAATATACCACCGCTAGGTCTCACTCCGAAGCTCATGGGAATTAGTGCTTATCATAGCGATGTTCGTTTTTTTCTTATTGTTGGAAAACACAGAGAGATAATTCAGATTATCAAGGGTGAGGTTGATCACTTCCTTTTACCTTCCATCTCCTGATCCTCCCACAACGTGTCCTTAAACTTGGAGGTAATAGTATTTTTTATATTATCTTTGCTTCCCATACTGAACTCCTTAATTATGTAGAGATATACAAATATAGATATTATATTTAAATATAAATTGAAATATTAAAATATGATATGATATAGAAATATTGTTATATTGCAAATAATATTATATAAAGATAAAAATAGAGATAATATATTTAAATATATTTTAATTCATGTTTTTGTGATACATTGTAATTTTTCATATATCTTTGGCTTGTCATCACATTAGACAAAAAATTGTCGATGCTTTTCGAACCAATCAGTGTGGTTCATCTCCTCTTGAAAATTAACCACACTCGTTGATTCGAAAAGTATCAAAAATGTTTTGTTGACAATCGAAACATATCTAAAAAATATTTAAATAAAAATAAAAATATCATACATATAATATGATATAAAAATATTGTTACAATACAAATATACATATTACTTCACCATATTCAAAATAGTATTCTTTTATATTCATTATTTAAATAAGCTTTGATTTTACATTTATTATTGAGTCAAATTAAAATTAGAATAAGTCCATTTTAAATTATAGAAATATTATATTTTTATCAATTCTAACATTAATCTATGCTACTTGAACTCACATTCATCCTCAACCAGATTTATATCACAAATTTTACAAATACACTACATTTTTTAATTAAAGAGAACAAATTTAGCTATAAATGTGTGAATAATTTATCATAGCCATGGAAATATTCACTTTGTTTTCCAAGCTCATGACATTGGAAAAACAGTTTTTTTTTTTTAAGATTATATAAAAATTAATAAAAATTATTGTAATATTTCCACGTTCTCTTAGTAGTGATTTGATATTAAATCATTCTTAAAAAAAAAATGTAAACATCATAGCTACCTAAATTTTCGTACTATCAATATTATGAATATCATTATCTTCATTCCTGTTCCAATAGTCCATACAAGCCTCAAAATCTCTAGTCCAATCTATTTTGAGCTGACGGTTACTACTAGCAATTGCACCATCACCAGATGTTGCAAAGGAAACGCCGTAAGATTCTTAAAGAGATCCAATAGTTTCTAAGCAAGATATCCGTAATGATTTTGGTCAATTTTAGTAAAGGCAGGAAACTAAACAACATTGAAAACACCACTAACATCAAACTTTCATTTATTTTGATACAAACAACTTCATGCTAGCTAATTTTCTACTTATATTCCTTCTAATTGGTTTTTTGGTCAAAAAATAAACTTTTGTGAGACTATAATTTTGGAGGAATGGTGAAATTCTTGCTAGATTTGAATGGTTTTTTTTTTTATGTTTGAAATGGATTTATCATTATTAAAAAAATTGAAGAATCTAAAATACTCACTTGATAATTATAATTAAAATTTCCACAAAAAAATTACCCTTTTTTTTCAAAAACCTATTAATTTTTTCAAAAATATTTGTGACCTTCTTAAACTACAGCAAATAATAATACCATTCTCAACATTCTTTTTCATATTTGTTTAAAGATTATTTTCAAAAGAATTAAATTAGATCACAAAACCAAACAACATTTGAGACACCCCAAATTTCAAATTTTCAATTTTGATGCAAACAACTGGGTGCTAATTAATTTTCTACTTAATTTCCTTCTGGCCTATTTTCAAAATGGTAAGTGAAGTAGATGTCTAATATTTTTTCCAAAGGTAAAGCCTCGTATCATTTAAATATGAATAAAAGGTAGGATTTCACTCTTACATATACATGTGATCATGTGTAGTTAATATGTTCTATGTTTAAAAAAAAAAACTCACGTGTGGATGATTTCTAGATTTGCAAGAGTCGATTTCGCCTGGAATGTTTCCCGCCAACATATTTTCTTGCAAATATAATCCAGTCAACAGACTCAAGCTTCCGATTTCCTTCGGTATTTGACCTATAAAATTATTTTTTTCTGCATTAATCCTGACCAAGAGTAGTGCTAAGCCGATATTTGGCACCAAGCTGCCGGAGAATTGGTTATTTTGAATTAACAAGAATGATAGATTCTTTGCATTTCCGATATCAACACTCATTTATCCCACAAAATTATTAAAGCTCATATCAATAATATTGACATTGGGTAGGCCCCAGATTCCCCTGGGAACTATACTACTGAGTCCATTGTTATTGACTCTGAAGCGTATCAACCTTTTCCAAGCACCGTATGAGATAGGCAATTCTCCGTGAAATAGTTTTCAAGAACAAGAAAGTACTGTAGGTTTCCTCCTTTTCAAACATCCTTGGGCAGTGATCCATTCAACCGATTTTGCGAGGCATCCAACATGTTGAATTTGGACATGAGGCTACCAAGCTTCTGTGGTAATTGGCCTATAAGAGTGTCCTCATATATTGACAAGCCTTCCAGAAGCGGCAATTCCCTAATGCTCTCAGGAATTTGTCCCGAAATATTGTTGTTGTAGAGCTACAAGTATGACAAATTCTTCAAATTCCCGGGCTCTGGTGGAACGCTGCCGGTAAGGTTGTTGCGCGACACATCCAAGTTCCGCAGTAACGATAGATCACTCAATTCGCGAGGAATACTCCCGCTGAAATAGTTGTTGTAGAGCTCCAGTTGATAGAGCTTCTTCAGGTTGGAGATTTCCTTGGGAATGGATCCATTCAAGCTGTTGTTGGAGATATCCAAGAGGCCCAGCTCTGTGAAATTAAAAATGAAAAGGGGTATTTCTCCTATCAAATTGCAGGTGGCCAAGTAGAAGGTGTTGAGTTTCTTCAAACTCATGAGTTCCTCGGGAATTGTGCCAGGAGCAAAGGGATTCTATGCAAGGTGGAGGGAGGTGAGCTTTGGTAAATTTCCCAGAGAAGGAGGGACTTGCCCTGCGAATCTGTTGGTCAAGAGGTTGAGTATGTTCAAATAATTTAGTCCAGAGAGGTCTGGAAAAGTGTCGAACAGAGAATTTATGTTGAGGTTGAGGGATTGGAGGTTGTTGCAATTCGTGAGGGGCAGTGGGAGAATCCCATACAAGTTTATTGAAACCCAAATGATGCTTTTCCAAGCTCTGCAGATTGCATAGGCCGGAATAAAGAGGGTTGTTGAGATATTTGTCTTCGAGTGCGATTTCAGTAACCATACCTGTAGAATTGTCGCGGGTGATTCCATCCCAATTGCAAGGTGCATTGATAGAGCCTATCACCCAGTTGTACAATGCATTGTGGGGATCACTCTTGAAGCTTTCCTTCAACTGTCATTCAGTTAAACATCAAGAATCGATTTAAATGAAACAATTTTTTATCGGACGGTGGAAAACTATTGAATCGTCTAACATTTCATCGAACGTTGCAGACTTGTATAGCTTGGCACTTAGCAAAGTTGTTTTCAAATAAAACGCCTACAACATAACTATTATACTAAAATACATGATTACTATTATTATACTAAAATAAATGACAAGGAATCTATACTTATTCAACTTGGAATTTTTTTTTATGTTTTAAACATATGGTCCCAAATTTAGAATCCATAGTACAAAAACTACTTCATTAAGATAATTAGACAAGTGTAGTTTTTTGTTTAAAAGTATAGATAATAAAATGTGTTTGGATTTCTAAATTGTATTCCATCTCATTGGAGATTTTTTAAAATCTTATACCATATAAAAGAATAGCTTAGATAATCAAAGTGTTAAAAGGGAGTATTTTTTTTTGTTAATCATAGTGCAAATCCTAGTCTTTAAATCACTATGGATATTTCACTATAATACTTCATGAAAATAGATCTTACAATATATCTGTTAAGCACAACAATGGCGAAGGTAGAAGATATGAAATATAATCTTTAAATGCATATATTATTCACAATGATATATGTTTCTACAAGTCTAGTGACCCTTGGTTTCATATTCTAAGTGGTCCTTTGGACTCCCTTTGATTGTTCAGCTTCCACACCAACCCTTAGAGTATTAGGTGTCCAACATTCCCACCGTTAATTTGAAGGGGTATGTATGAGTCCAAGAAGATAATTGTAATACAAAATGTGAAAAAATGCATGGTGACACTAGGTTGAATGTGCTCTCTGAGATGTTAGTATGAGGTGGAAATTTTAAGGATGACCACCAACACTGAAACGCTTAGTGCAGTTCTCAGAACTCTTCCAAATCTGGCAAGAATCTTGGGTATTCTACTAGAGGAATTGCTTATAATGCTTTGAAGAGGGAGATCTTCAACCTGGAAAAGGGAGGAATACAACCTGCATAAAAAAGGGAGAACCTCAACCTAAAAAGGGAGGTCTCAAGTTGTGGTTGTTTAAGGATGACCACCAACTCTAGAATGTTGAATGCAATTCCTGTAACTCTTCCAAAACTAGCAAGAAGCTGAAGTCTTCTGCTAGAGGAAGTGTCCCTAATTATTTGAAGAGGGAGAACCTCAACCTGAAAATGGACGTCTCAAACCCACATAGGTGGTTTAAAGCTGACCACCAACCAAAGGCATGCTCAGGGGCATCTTTGTCTCTCACTACAACTTTGAATATGGTATGGAAGGTTATGGCTCACGCTCGCCTGATGTGGCTTTGAAGCTTGTAGATAACCGTCATTCTCCTCCTGTTAGATACAAGGTGAGAAGATGGAGAAAACTCAATTGCAAGACTGTCCAATACTCTAGAACAAGTTCTGGGATGCATGTATGATTTCCTTGATTGTTTTGTCTTGATGGTATATGAATGTGTGTAGTTGGTTCTCTTTCTGTTATTGGAATGGGTTTTTTCAGGCATGACAGTGGTTTCATCCTTTCCTTTCCATTTCCAGATAACCATGGTGTCATGGTGTTCTTTTGCTTGGTTGAGCTAGAATGCGAGATGGTTTCAAAATTGAGTGGGGTGGTCTGAGGAAACTTCCCAAAGCCATGAAATCCCTGGATCTGTAAAGGTGGGATATATGGTAAAGCCTGAGGGTGGATACGGGAAAATTCCTCTTAGGTGGAGAGATCTAAAGGAATCCATGCTTGTTTAGGGCCTAGTGATCGTTGGACCGGTAATGGTGGGATTGTGGTAAAGCATGTAGTGTATGTTTCTTATTTGGGCTTAGGAATCCTTGACCGATATATGGCGAGATATAAGATAAAGAATGGTTGTGTAGGTGCTTTCTTCGGGCCTAGAAATCATTGACTGGTTTGGCGAGATATGTAGTAAATATTGAGAATCATGGTTGGTTTTGTTGTGAACCTCACATTCATGCTTGGAATATGGCACAAGGGTGATTGGCTGAAATAAATATTTGGTTTAACCCAATCTATGGTTAGGTGGTATGTGGAAGTCCCCAACTTGGTTGGCTTTTTCATAGGTTAATAAGATCCCTTTTCCTCTTGTATTTCATGATTATTTATACTTGTTATTATCTGTCTTTAATGTGTGTTCTATCATTTTTATTTTGATGATTATATGTTGGTTATAAGCATGGTTTATGACAAAATTGAGTTATGGATCTCATAATTTTTTGGTTAGTAAATGAAATGTTAATGAATGCATGAAATAATAAATATTACAACTATTATGAGAGGGTATCAAACCTTCTTGATGATTCTCAGATAAGTATGAGACCCCAATGTTCATATGTGTAATTATGACCCACAAATTACATGTTCTTGATGTGTTTTATGAAATGTTTGTCTTGGTTAGGCTAAGTTATTAACTAAGTTTTTCATTAGAGGAATTTTCCTTGTATAATTTATTTTTCTTGTAAATTTTCATCAATATCTAGGCAGTGACCTGGAGTCTAGCCCTTAAAAGGTGGCACACATTTCATGGTAGAAAGCACAGAATAGAGAAATCCAGACTGAAGTCGCTCCCTTAAATAATTATGCATGCAACTAGAGGCCTTCAGTCACATGGATACATGATTGT
Organism: Pinus albicaulis; assembly: GCA_034641835.2. NCBI lineage: Eukaryota > Viridiplantae > Streptophyta > Pinopsida > Pinales > Pinaceae > Pinus > Pinus albicaulis. The sequence goes on along the minus strand of CM076572.1, from coordinate 1,247,313,833 downwards.
GTATGCAACTGGGAGTTTAGGTCAGTGAAAAACAAAGTTAACTAAGGGTGAGGCCACTTGGAAGGCTAGTTTAGCCCTTGAGGGTCCTGTAGCAACTAAGGGAATTCAGTAAGGTTTTGGTTTGTCGATTCCAATTCCTTAAGGTGATATAGGATGTTGAATCATAGAATAGTAACTCTTTGTCACATGTTTACCCTAGTATGCTGGTATGCACAAATTTCTAACCGTATAAGTACTTTTATTTGCTTTGTATGCATTTTATTTTCAATGGAATTCTTTTAAATATTGAGATATTATTCATGTATGTGCTTTCAATGATTCTAGCATTATCACTTTTGATGTGTGTAGATTAAATTTTATAGCATATAGTAAATAATGATATTTTCATTTATATGGGATGAGCCTATAATTGATTTGATTAACTATTTAATCAAATCACTTCTTTTATAAATTTTAACAACGTTAATTTTTTGGGATCATCATTGTCATGAAACAACGTTATTTTTTTAACACCTATAACTTAATATACATGTGTAAAAGTAATTGGAATAGATTAATTTTATTTTACACAAGTATTCTCATTAGTTTTCAAGTTATCACCACCATCCATTTCATCGCCATACACCATTAGTTGTAATAGGTATATGGACCCATAATCTCAGTCGAAACCACCATTTTCAATGGAAAATAGTCTAATTTGGGGCTATGACCATGTGGATTCCAAAATGTTGATGCAATCAATCTTGGACATCAACGCATACATAACTAACTATTTCTAAATTTGAACTTATGTAAAGTGCCAAAATCTACAAACTAACTTAAACCATACTTACTATGACTTATTATCTCTAATAATATAGGTGATTGGTTGTCAACGGGTGCTTAGCTCGAGTGGTAGGTACAATGGATTTCAATCGCATCCAACTGCGTTCAAGTCCTCGGATACATGGCCCATCATAGGAATGTTGGAAGGATATGGTAGTCTCTGAATGTCTTGGTCCTATGCTGAACTACGTTATAAATTTATGATATATGTGGTTTGCTAGATGTTGCATATATCTGGGATTTTTCTAGTTCCTTATACTTTTTTTTCATTTAGAATAATATAGGTGAACAATTTTATTTCTATATTGAGCCTTATCATGGGTGCTCTACATGGGATACTTAAATTGCTTAATTTTTTTTTTGTAAGTCAAAGAGTACATATAGTCCGTCAAAAAATAGGTTGTCTCTCCCCGATCGGGTTTGTTGACAAAAAATTTTGCCAGAAGAAAAAAGTAAAAAATCTGCGCTAAAGGTAGCATCCACAATCGATTGGGCTATAAGCACCAAAACACAGCTAATATAAAAAAGACTCCATAAATCATAATAATCACCATATGTAATAGAAGCAACGTTTTTTGGGACCATTCCAGGAGGCGAAGGAGGGCGAAAGTCGCACTGGACTTGTCCGTAGTACACAATCCATGTCTCTAGTTTGTCGACTTTCTGCGAGAGCTTATTTTTGCCTCTCCAGACTACGACCATCCTTTCCCAAAGTTGGCTTTGGAAGTAGTGCAACTACTCCAAGGAAGCCATCTACACTGTGTGATCCTCTCGTTGGATGTGTTCAACAACATCCATCCTATCCACTAGACTACCAATGAGGGCTCAAAAATTCTCGAGGCAATAGTGTTGGAGACCCCGCCACTCCTGCACATCCATGTCTACCGACCCCCATTTCTTCCTTCCACCACAAGAGTCACCACCCCTTCGAATCTTTCCCCTACCACTCACCACTCCACCTTGTGTCCCCAAATGTTTTCCAGCACTGTGTGACCCAACACCTAGGTTCGCACCACTACACGACTCATCACCCCGGGTCACACCACTACTAGACCTGTGAACCCGACATACCCCCAACCTGCCACCATCACGACCTCCTTGTGGTCCAGAAGAAACTCGCCACACAAAACCTGCCACCTTCCTGCTGTGGCTAGAAACAGTAGAGACCATGGCTTTGGCATCCACTCCTGCCGAAGCGGAGGAGGGGCTGGCCTAGGGCATTGGAGGCATAAAGGTAATCCTAAGGTGGGGGACACATTTAACCAGCATTACACACATAATTATATGTTCAAATGGGCACTCCCCCCAGATTTGAATCCCCAAAAACACGACTAGGTAGGAGCCACCCCTTTCCTAACCTTCGCCGAAAAAGGAGCACCACCCGGGAGGAAGGTGGTTGTTTCCTACTAGAAACCAGATCACCGACAGGGAAATTCCATCAATTTTGTCCACAATGCACCACCAACAGATAGGCTAGAACCCCTCGGTCCACAACGCAAAAAGAAGACATACTTCCTCGGTCCAGATACCAATAATTTACCACAAGAAAACAAATAAACTACTACAACACCACATATGCCCTGTCAGTAGAGGCCACCATACTGTAACATAGAATCCAAACCAATTCTCGACAACACGTGAGGGGTTAGTTTCCCTCGCTTACGCTTTCCAAAATCCACATCCAACTAGAGTTTGCACCCAAACAGACACTAGGTTTCGATCCAAAGAAATTTCAAACAACAATGTTTCAACACCACTAGACCACTGTCATCTGCATTTCTTCCTCCTCCCCACACTCATCCACACTCCCAACTCCATAATCAAGCACAGAAACAAACACTGGTGTGAATGGCACTCATCCTTGATGGATTTAACATTATGTCACCCTCGCAGGATGCACTGGAGTTAAACCTCACACGGTCCTTGGTCATAATCACTTCCCTGTTCTCGTACTGAGTTAAGGCCTAAAGGGTCCATAAATGCCAGTCCCCCCACCGATGCCACTTGGTGTTACTCATGTGGACTGGCATCCACGTGCCTGGTAATATGCACCCCCATCGGAGATTAAATTGTTCATTTTTTCATGAGTTTTATTTTTATTTATTTATATAAGTTTGAAAAATATACCATTTAAATTGAAAGATAAAATTTCACTCACAACATTGGTTGCCAAAACGAAATTCAAACCTGCAGTTAATTCCAATTGCCAACTCTTTTCACAAAATTACCCTAGTGCCAAGAATCCCGCGCTCTTACCTGCCACTTATTTTTGTTAAGTTTTTGTAACATAAAGTAAGCTTGTCACTTGAGAGAGAAGACATATTTATACCGTAACAATAAAACTAAAACCAATATAAATCAATATTAACCATGGATCTACTAGCGCGCAATAGGGATCGTATCTATTATATCCAAAACTCTTTTTAGAATAAAAAACATGATATTTTTATTTGCATGTCATGATATTTAAACCCTTTTAGTCCTTTATAAATTTGTTCTTTTGAATTAGTTTAATTTATTTTTTAATTACTTTTTCATTTTAAGTATTGAAATATTTTACTAAGATAATTATTAACACATATGCACATACACACATATATATTATAATTAAAATAAATATCGAGATCATTTTTTAAATTTTATATTAAAATATTTAGATGATTTTTATTTGTTAATTTTAATTATTTTATTTTTTGAGAACATAAACTTATATGATCCATAGTTATTTTTCAACAATTTTTTTCAAAAAATCACAACAAAATTTAAAGAACAAACGATTTCAAACTATTCAATATACTCATTTTTATAAAATTATATTATTTAACACACACATATATAAACTAATATTAATAAACTAAAACATAAACTAATATTAATAAACGAACAATATTAAATTAAAACATAAACTAATATTAATAAACTAAGTGAGCACCATAAAAATATAATTATTAATGTTTTATCAACTAGACAAACTAAGTGAGCACCATGAAAATACAATTATTAATTAATGTTTTATCACCAAGGCTCGAAGGTGGTGCACAGAAAAATCAGTGGCCACCAATCGACTTTTAACTTGTTCACAGTACCCGTTAAACAGATCGCAAACACGGATTTTTATTTTTGTTTTACCGAAGCAATAAAAATAAAATATGGGTGGGGAAAGGGGTGTAAAATCAGTATGCATCAATTGGCTTTTTACAGTCGCGGTTCAAAATATCGTAAATATACTTTTACGTCACTGTGCAAATGGACAATGAGGTAGAGGAGAAAAGGAAGTCCCGGGCTTTCACAAAGTCTTGCGAGAAGTTTTTAAACTTATCGACAACAACAACCTCCATTTGGAATGAGAAGAGACAGTAGCAGTCAACACTGCTGACAGCCCAAAGGCATCAAAATCTACACTCATAAATTAATCAAAATCTTATAGTTTTAATATTTGTCATACTTTTAAATTTTTTGATTTAGTAAATCAGCTTACTTATAGTTATAGTTATGTTGAAGTATTTATTTCTTTTCTTTTTAATTATAAAAACAAAATTTTGAAGAATCAAATTTAGATTCTTTATCCTTTCTTAAAATAGCATTGATCTTATCCACTATCATCGTCATCAATTATATAACAAAACTTTATTAATCCACAATGCACACTTTTTCTTTGTTGTTTTTGTTTTAGCGTATTCCTTTTTCGAAATATAATATTGTGAGTGATAACTTTTATAAAATAATTACAATATTTATATTATTGTGGATGATGATTTATGTAAAATAGTTGTACTAAGTATATTTATTAAAAAATGAATTTATACTATTAAAAAAAGTTCTTACATTACGCTTTCATTTTGATATTTGTTTGTAATATATTATTTTTATATATAAATAATATAAAATTAGATAATAATAAAAAATTAATTTTATAAGAATTCGGGCTAAACGAAGTCTTTAAATTAAAATTTGTTGCTATTACCATAATATCATTTTTATCTCTAAATAATGTTCATAATGTCATTTTTATTTATAAATAATGTAGATGAAAGTATTATGTTCTTTTGAAAAATGAGTTTGTCTCCGGAATAAGCAAATTTTAGTTATTGGACTAAGACGTCATCTCATCATTTTTATATTATCATTTTCATATTTAAATAATGTGAACGAAAATATTAAAATAATTGCAAAAGATTAAATTTGTCATGTGCATCATAATATACTCATTACAAAAACATATTACTTAAAAATAAAAATAATATTATAATAATAATGAAATATAAATATTAATAATATAATAATATATGTGTGAGAGAGGAAGAAAGAGAGATTTGGTATATATTGCAAAAATATAAAATGTTATGATGATGATGGTGGTGGTTACCATAAGTTAAGACCAATGCGGTTTATTAGACTTTAAGAGAGGAGAAAGAATCTTGGATTCTTCAAAATATTGTTTCTATAGTTAAGGAGAAAGGAAATAAGTGCTCCAAGATCGCTATAGGTGGGTTGGCTTAATAGGTCAAGAACATTGGAAGTGTGGAAGGTGGTAAGGAATTGAGAGCGAATGTGAGTAAGAGTCGGGTAGTCTAAAAGTAAGTGTTTTTCATCTTCAACATGCTTAGAATCGCAAATCTGACACATTCTATCATTTCAAGGGGTCTTGGGAATATACCACCGCTAGGTCTCACTCCGAAGTTCATGGGAATTAGTGCTTATCTTAGCAATATTCATTTTTTTCTTATTGTTGGAAAACACAGATCAAGGGTGGGGTTGATCACTTCCTTATAGTATTTTAGCTTCCTTTTACCTTCCATCTCTTGATCCTCCCACAACGTGTCCTTAAACTTGGAGGTAATAATATTTTTTATATTATCTTTGCTTCCCATACTGAACTCCTTCTTAATTATGTAGAGATATACAAATATAGATATTATATTTAAATATAATTTGAAATATTAAAATATGACATGATATAGAAATATTTTTATATTGCAAATAATATTATATAAAGATAAAAATAGAGATAATATATTTAAATATATTTTAATTCATGTGTTTTTGATACATAGTAATTTTTCATATATCTTTGGCTTGTCATCACATTAGACAAAAAATTGTCAATGCTTTTCGAACCAATGTGTAGTACATCTCCTCTTAAAAATTAACCACACTCGTTGGTTCAAAAAGTATCAACAATTTTTTATTAACAATCGAAACATATCTAAAAATTATTTAAATAAAAATAAAAATATCATACATATAATATGATATAAAAATATTGTTACAATACATATTACTTCACCATATTCAAAATGGTATTCTTTTATATTCATTATTTAAATAAGCTTTGATTTTACATTTATTATTGAGTCAAATTAAAATTAGCATAAGTCCATTTTAAATTATAGAAATCTTATATTTTTATCAATTCTAACATTAATCTATGCTACTTGGACTCACATTCATCGTCAACCAGATTTATATCACAAATTTTACAAATACACAACATTTTTTAATTAAGGAGAACAACTTTAGCTATAAATGTGTGAATAATTTACCATAGCCATGGAAATATTCACTTTGCTTTCCAAGCTCATGACATTGGAAAAACAGTTTTTTTTTTAAGATTATACGAAAATTAATAAAATTATTGTAATATTTCCACTTTCTCTTAGTAGTGATTTGATATTAAATCATTCTTAAAAAAAAAATGTGAACATCATAGCTACCTAATTTTTCGTACTATCAATATTATGAATATCATTATTTTCATTCCTGTTCCAATAATCCATACAAGCCTCAAAATCTCTAGTCCAATCTATTTTGAACTCACGGTTACTACTATTATACTAAAATACATGATTACTATTATTATACTAAAATAAATGACAAGGAATCTATACTTATTCAACTTGGAAATTTATTATTATGTTTTAAACATATGGTCCCGAATTTAGAATCCATAGAAGCAAAACTACTTCATTAAGAGAATTAGACAAGTGTAGTTTTTGGTTTAAAACTATAGATAATAAAATGTGTTTGGATTTTTAAATTGTATTCCATGTCATTGGAGATTTTTTAAAAGCTTATACAGTATAAAAGAATAGCTTAGATAATCAAAGTGTTAAAAGGGAGTTTCTTTTGTTTGTTTGTTTGTTTTTGTTTTGTTTTGTTTTTTTTTTTTTTTTTTTTTAATCATAGTGCAAATCCTAGCCTTTAAATCACTATGGATATTTCACTATAATACTTTATGAAAATAGATCTTACAATATATCTGTTAAGCACAACAATGACGAAGCTAGAAGATATGAAATATAATCTTTGAATGCATATATTATTCACAATGATATATGTTTCTACAAGTCTAGTGATCCTTGGTTTCATATTCCAAGTGGTCTTTTGGACTCTCTTTGATTGTTCAGCTTCCACACCAACCCTTAGAGTATTAGGTGTCCAACATTCCCACCCTTAATTTGAAGGGGTATGTATGAGTCCAGGAAGATAATTGTAATATAAAATGTGCAAAAATGCATGGTGACACTAGGTTGAATGAGCTCTCTGAGATGTTAGTACGAGGTGGCAATTTTAAGGATGACCACCAACACTGAAACGCTTAGTGCAGTTCTCAGAACTCTTCCAAATCTCGCAAGAAGCTTGGGTCTTCTACTAGAGGAATTGCTTATAATGCTTTGAAGAGGGAGATCTTCAACCTAGAAAATGGAGGAACACAACCTGCATAAAAAAGGGAGAACCTCAACCTGAAAAGGGAGGTCTCAAGTTGTGGTTGTTTAAGGATGACCACCAACTTTGGAATGTTGAATGCAATTCCTGTAACTCTTCCAAAACAAGCAAGAAGCTGAGGTCTTCTGCTAGAGGAAGTGTCCCCAATTATTTGAATAGGGAGAACCTCAACCTGAAAATGGAGGTCTCAAACCCACATAGCTAGTTTAAGGCTGACCACCAATGAAAGGCATGCTCAGGGGCATCTTTGTCTCTTGCTACAACTTTGAATATGGTATGGCAGGTTGTGGCTCACGCTCGATTGATGTGGCTTTGAAGCTTGTAGATAACCATCATTCTCCCCGTATTAGATACAAGGTGAGAAGATGGAGAAAACTCAATTGAAAGACTGTCCAATACTCTAGAACAAGTTCTGGGATATGACTAAAATATCTTCTTGGTTGTTGAAGCCCATTTCCAAGAATCGATCCATCCAAGATGAATCTTTGTTCTTGTAGGAGGCTTTCTTTTGAAGCATATGTTTGAAGAATGAGCGGTTTTACGACAATGATCACATGTATAAATATAAAAAAAAATGATCTTTCATATGACCAAATTTGTCACAATTTTTCCATTTAAAATTATGTTGTGACTATTGTGGTAGAGGAGCAGGATCTGGAATAGCTGAAGATGAACTATCATAAATAAATCCAACACTTTGAAACTGGATGGGCTTTGAGTAATCTGAAATTTTAAATGACACATCCTTGTCATATCTAAGTCCAATTATGTGCTTATTACTAACAACCTCTTCCCAAGGTCTGATGATGGGCTTGAGAAGTATATGATGAATTTTTTCATCTACATGCAAATCTGATCCTAAAATGGGCACATGATGGGAGTCAACCTAAATTTTACTAATTTGACCACTTCTTGACTATTGATGGGTGTGATTATGCTTAAGTTGTTGTAACTCATCTCTCTGTAGTTATGATTCGAGTTGTAGAAACTCTATCTTTTCATGTGCATTTTGTAAACAAGTTCCAATATCCAAGAGAATTTCCATATTGATTTTGATTATGTTACCAGTGGTAGATTGTATTAGAGTTTTCAAAAATACTAATACTCCATTAATTCTAGCCATTTTTCAATGAATAAAACTCAAAAAAAAGTAAAACAATGAGGAAATCAACATCATAATCCAAACTCCAAGAAAAAAAGGCTCTCAATAGTCTCCAATTTCCAAATTACTTCAAATATCCAAACCCTACATGCTATAACTCTTCTGCTAAACTAAACATGATGTCCATAAATAAGAATTGCACCACACAAAATGTTAGCTGCATCAATCCTTTCCTCTTCTCAGCCAATTTGGCATAGGTATGTTGATGCATAATGAGAAACAATCATACGATTTAAGAGACAAATTTCTTAATATATATATAAAACCTGGAAAAAAATAAAGGGAAATATCCTTTAAAGTGTGGATTCAAAACCTCCATCCCACCATTCATATATTAAGCATGTTGAGATTGCAACAAGACGTTGAGCTTAGTGAAAAGAGTCGCCTTCACTAAGTGGGCCCGCAGGATATTTTTGGCGCAAAGTCTATTTTTAGACTATGTCTATTTTTAGACATGTTAATCATATTCTATGAGTTGCAGGATGCTATTTGTGGATGGTTGGTCAAGTTGGAAAAATAGATGGACTTCTATTTTTAGACATATTGGGTGGAATATATTTTTAGATTTCCAGTCTAAAAATAGATATGTCGAATATTATTAACTCTTAATAATATTTGGACTTTAAACATTATCTTATTCTCTTGGAGCACTTCCATTAAGTGCACAGATGTGGCACAGGAGCTGACAGAAGGAATTACGTTGTTCCTGAGGGTTAAGTGGAGCTATTGCATGGAGAGTTTAGTTAGAACTCCTGTGACAGACTTTGGTGGAGTTGTAGAAGTAGTTGGTGGAGTTGTGTTCAATTTAACTCAATTAGACACAATTGAGCTAGTTGTATCTAGTCTAACTGATTGATACACTAGTGAGAGTAGTTTGAATTAATTAATAATTAATTCAATAATTAATAAATCATTAATCAACTGAAGAATACATCAGTCAACTAAAATGCATGGACAGTTTCAGTGGAGACCAGTGGAGAGGTAGGTGAAAGAGAAAATGTGACTATCAGTTGTGACTATAGTGTTGCATGAGTTTGCACCACACATTGATAGAGATGCCAATGAGTATTGCGTAGTGCAAGCCAAGTGGATTCAAGTTCATTCAGAGCCATTCTTCAACAGGGATTGCGTAGTAGAGGTAGGCTAGCAGGTGGTAGATATCGGTGCATGGCTTTGCAAGATCAAGACATGATTAGTGTGTAGCGATTGTATTGTATTGAGAGCATGTGAGAAGCTTTGTATGATGATTTTTACATGATCTCTATGACATATATTATATACATATATTTGGGGTTTTTAGATTCAGGCTTTCCTGTTAAATCACTGTGTTAATGTGTGTGAATTTTTATGGTTTCATGTGTGCATTGCAATTGTGTTAATTTCCGCATGTGATGATCAGTGGTGGAATAGATTCTGTATTTTGCATGAAGTCAAATAGTGTATGATCAAGAGAATCTTAGACATATAACATATCAGTTATATAATTTCTACATGGTATTAGAGCGATATTGATCATTGGAGAAGATTGCAATTATTGAAGCGGATGAGTTTTGTGCTGGTGGAATTCCAATTTGCAGTAGTGTTTTCTTGGTGTCAAAGTTGAGATGTCTTTCAACGGATTGCGATTAGAGTATGCCCTTGAGGGCAGCCCAAATTATAATGCATGGAAGGACAGGATGGAGGCGGTGCTGGAGGATAATGGGTTGAAGGAGTTCATAGATGCATAAATTCCAAAACCTACTTCTAGCGATGTTGCCACACTTGACTCATGGCAAAAGAAGACAGCAAAATGTCGAAGGATTCTGTTGGAAGGTGTGAAGGATCACATAGTGTCCAGCCTTCATGGTAAAGCTTCTCCGTTCTTGATGTGGAAAACTTTGACAGACTTGTTCCAAAGTAAGAGCGACCAGAGGAAGTTGGCGCTCAAATACAAGCTCAGGAAAATAAAAATGGAGAAGGACGAGAGTATACCCAAGTACCTCACGAAGTTTGTCTAGTGCAGGTATGAGCTGGGAAGTGTGGGGGTTACTGTAGATGAATAGGACTTGGTGAGCTTGGCTCTACTTGGGCTTCTGAAGAGTTGGCATTCCTATGAGGACTCTGTCAATGGTTGGGAGAAACTGCCGAGATGGGAGCAACTTTGGTCAGATCTTGTGCAGGAGGAGATAAGGTGGAGTACTAGGGATGGATCTTCATCGAAGAATGAAGATGAAGAAAATTGTGCTTTAGCTGCCAAAGCAAGGAAAGGGAAAGGAAAGAAAAATCCTTCTCAATCCGGTGCGAAAGGCAATAAGTAGGACTTGTCCAAGGTGAAGTGCTTTCACTGTCACCAACATGGATAGTATGCCACTAATTGTCCACAGAAGAAGAAAAATAAGCAGGTTGTTGGATCTGCAGCTGGAGAGGCCTTAGCCTCGTAGTTTGAGCTGGATTTTTCGTTGATCACATGTTTGGTATAAAGTGTGATGGGATCAGTGTGGTTTCTTGACAGTGGTGCATCTTTTCATATGACCAGAGACAAATATTTTTTCAGTGATCTGGATGAGAAGGATCTTGGAGTGCACATCGAGATGGGCGATGATGGTAGATACAGTGCGACTGGTATCGGGACCATTTCCTTTGAGAGGGAGTCTGGTAAACCTTTCATATTGAAGGATTTCATGCATGTTCCAGGATTGAAGAAGAATCTGATCTCTGTGGCTATGTTGGAAGACAAGGGATATGGTGTTGTCTTTAGCGAGAGAAAGGCTTTCATGCGCATTAAGGCAACTGGTGAAACCCTGAGGATAGGGGTTCGAGTTAAAAATCTTTATCAGTTGCAGGTAGATGGCTGCGCAGCAATGGCAGGCAAAGCAGAAGGAGTGGTGAGCCGGGATGAGGGCGAATTGTGGCACAGGAGATTGGGCCATCTTCACCATGGTGCTTTGAAAGTTTTGCAACAGATTTCTACCAGGCTTCCCAAGGGTACACTTGCACAGTCAGATCAGTGCAAGGGATGTACTTTGGGAAAATTTGTGAAAGCCACCTTTCATGAGAAGGATATTCACGCCACGATGATCCTTGAGAGAATTCACACAGACGTGTGTGGACCTTTCTCAGTAGCTTCGACAAAAAAGCACAGGTATTATGTGATATTTGTTGATGAATTTTCTCGTAAGTGCTGGATCTTCATCATGCAGAAGAAGAGAGAGACATTCTCAAAGTTCTATGAGTTTAAGGCATTGGTTGAGAAAGAGTCGGGGAAGAAAGTGAAGGCTCTTAGGAGTGATAATGGTGGTGAATTCATCTCTGGAGAATTCAAAGACTTTTGCAGCGCGGAAGGAATTCAAAGAGAGCTCATAGCGCCTCATAACCCACAGCAGAATGGGGTCGCAGAGCGAAAGAACAGAACGATTGTGGGTGTTGCACAGGTGATGTTGCATGATCAGGGCCTTCCCATACAATTGTGGGTGGAAGCATGCTACACTGCGGTTTATGTGCAAAACCGTTAGAATACTTGGCATGAGTACACCCGAAGAGGCATTTTCTGGTAAGAAGCCTGATATTTCTCATTTGAAGAATTTTGGTTCACATGTTTACATTCATGTGACGAAGGATGCCATGAAGAAGCTAGAGCCAACCGCAGAGGTTGGGATATTTGTGGGGTACACAGAAACACCCCACAACTATCGTGTGTATTTTCCAGACAGTCGGAAGATTCTTGTGCGACGGGATATCAAATTTCATGAGGAGAAAGCCATGAAGTGTTCGCTTGAGAGGGAGCTACAGTTGCATGCAAATGAGGAGCTATTAGTTCCTAAGGATTAGCCTCAATATGTGGATCGGCCACAAGAGGAGGTTCATGGAGTGGAAGAAACCTCTCATGCAACGCCAAACATCAGAGGGCGGAAGCGCACTACAGAAGCTGAGCAACTGAATCTTGATGTAGAGAAGATTGTAGGAGCACCTACATCACAGCGTAGACAGAGACAGTCACCTGACCGATATACTGGATACATGGCTCTGATGAGCAAGTGTATTGTGACAGAACCATCCTCTTTCGAGGAAGTTGTGGATGACCCTGCATGGGTAGATGCCATGGTGGAAGAGTATGATTCGATTGTCAGAAATAGTGCATGGGAGATTCTCCCAAGGCTAGAAGGGAAATCAGTGGTCGGTTTGAGATGGATCTACAAAGTGAAGCAAGTTGCTGATGGGAGCGTCGAGAAGTACAAGCAAAGATTTGTTGCCTAGGGCTTCTCACAAATTGAGGGTATCGACTATGAAGAAACCTTTGCACCTGTCGCAAGGTATTCTTCCACATGGAGCATCCTTGCTCTCTCAGCGCAGATGGGTTGGCACATTCATCAGATGGATGTGAAGACTACGTTCCTCAATGGAGTCATTGAGGAGGAGGTGTACATAGAGAAGCTTGAAGGTTTCGAAATCTTCAGCAGCAAGTCACATGTGTGCAGGCTCAAAAGAGTGTTGTATGGGTTGAAACAAGCACCTCGTTCTTGGTACACACGGATAGACAGTTATTTCACCGGACTTGGTTTTACCAAGATTGAGGTAGATCCTAACCTATACCATATTGTGGTTGAGGGTAAGTTGTTGATCATTGTACTTTATGTAGATGATTTGATACTGACCAGTGATGAACAATTGGTACTCTCATGCAAGGTTGATCTTGCAAAGGAGTTTGAGATGAAGGACTTGGGCCTCCTTCATTATTTCCTGGGATTGGAAATTTGGCAGCAGAAGGATGGACTGTTTCTGTCTCACGGAAAGTATGCCCGAGAGATACTGGGGAAGTTCAAAATGCAAGGCTGCAAGCCTATCGACAGTTGGTTGGTTCGCTCATGTATCTAGTCAATACACGACCGAACATATGCTACATTGTTAACCAGCTTTCACAAGATATGGTTGAGCCTACCAAGCTCTATTGGAAGGCAAGCAAGCATGTATTGAGATATCTCAGAGGCACATCAGGATATGGAATTTAGTACAGACAGTCGAATGAGGTGAAGCTGCATGGCTTCACGGATGCAGATTGGGCAGGGAGACCAACGGAAAAAAAGAGCACATCTAGAGGGATTTTCAGTATCGGGTCGACAGTAGTTTCTTGGTACAGCAGGAAATAGAGATCCGTGGGACTCATTTTAGTGGAGGCCGAGTATATGGCAACATGTTTGGCTGCATAGGAGGCTATATGGATGAGGAAGATCCTGGTCAGGTTGTTCGGTTCACACTTAGATCCTACTATGATATATTGTGATAATTAGAGTTGCATTAAAATCTCGGTTAATCTAGTATTTCATGATAGATATAAACATATTGACATCTGGTACCATCATATCAGAGATTGTGTGCAGCGGAAGATCATGTTACTATCTTACATTCCTATGGAGGATCAGGATGCTGATATTCTGACGAAGGCGCTCACCAGGAGCAAATTCGAATACCATAGAGATAGGATCGGGGTGGCACATAATCCCTATATTGTTGAGAGGGATTGTTGAGATTGCAATAAGATGATGAGCTTAGTGAAAAGAGTTCCCTTCACTAAGTGGGCCTGTAGGCTATTTTTGGCGCAAAGTCTATTTTTAGACTATGTCTATTTTTATACATGTCGATCATATTCTATGAGTTGCAGGATGCTATTTGTGGATGGTTAGTCAAGTTGGAAAAATATATGGACTTTTATTTTTAGACATATTGGGCGGAATCTATTTTTAAATTTCCAGTCTAAAAATAGATATGTCGAATATTATTAGCTCTTAATAATATTTGGACTCTAAACATTATCTTATTCTCTTGGAGCACTTCAGTTAAGTGCACGGATGTGGCACAGGAGCTGACAGAAGGAATTACGCTATTCCTGAGGGTTAAATGGAGCTATTGCATGGAGCCTTCAGTTAGAACTCATGTGACAGATTTTGGTGGAGTTGTAGAAGTAGTTGGTGGAGTTGTGTTCAGTTTAACTCAGTTAGACACAGTTGAGCTAGTTGTATCTAGTCTAACTGATTGATACACTAGTGAGAGTAGTGTGAATTAATTACTAATTAATTCAATAAATAATAACTCATTAATCAACTGAAGAATACATCAGTTAACTACAGTGCATGGATAGTTTCAGTGGAGACCAGTGGAGAGGTAGGTGAATGAGCAAGTGTGACTATCAGTTGTGACTATAGTGTTGCATGAGTTTGCACCACACATTGATAGAGATTCCAATGAGGATTGCGCAGTGCAAGCCAGGTGTATTCGAGTTCATTTAGAGCCATTCTTCAGCAAGGATTGCGCAGTAGAGGCAGGTTAGCAGGTGGAAGAGATCGGTGCATGGATTTGCAAGATCACGACCTGATTAATGTGTAGCAATTGTATTGTATTGAGAGCTTGTGAGAAGCTTTGTATGAGGATTGTTACATGATATCTATGACATATATTATATATAGATATTTGGGGTTTTCAGCTTCAGGTTTTCCCGTTAAATCATTGTGTTAATGTGCGTGAATTTTTATGGTTTCATGTGTGCATTGCAATTGTGTTAATTTCCGGATGTGATGATTAATGGTGGAATAGATTCTGTATTGTGCATGAAGTCAACTAGTGTATGATCAGGATAATCTTAGACATATAACATATCTGTTATATAATTTCTACAAAGCATTCATATATTAAGTAGTACTATTTTTTTTTATAGATATTTGTGCACAAAAGGAGATTTAGAAGTGAGAAAATATTAGATCTTTGAATTGGACTTCTCATTCCTCCCTCTAGTATGGATTGTGCATGTGACTCGAACTCCTTCTACAGGTTTGTATTAACGCAATCGTTGGAGAAGAGAAAAATCGTAGGGTTCAGAGCAACCGATGTCTTTGCAGGCTACAACTTTAATAATGATGCTTTGACACATTCTACCAATCAACTTCCATCCATGATTGGGTAGAAATGGTTTATCTATTGGAGGAAAAAAAATCCTTAGGATGCAGGTGAAGAGCTTTGATACATCATATTTCGGATATTTGTGACTTGTCCTAAAACATGGGAGACATGCGCGAAGGTGGGATTGAAATTGACACACCAGAAGCTATGTGCAGGGTTAACCAGAGCGTTCAACATATCAAATTTGTTCTTAATATCACAATCAATGTGCCAGAATATCACAGTCATTCTTAATAGTGGTATGAGGAGAGTTATATGAGACCAATATTAGCTGGAATGTGGAGTCGATTGTGGTATGGGAGGGTAGTGGGAGCGTTGTATGTGAGTCAACATTTTATTTTCTGGTTTATATGCATGTTGGTTATTTACCAGTGGAGAGTCTGTACTAGTGGAGAGTGTGCACAATGTAGGAAAGTCAACTATGGACTATGGACAAGGGGTGCCGCTATGGCATGGCTCTGATACTCCACCAAAGGGAGAGGGATGAAGGGAGCACATTCGGGTTCTATGGGAGCACAATCGAGTTATGTGGGAGTATTATGGAATTGGTGGAGTGGGAACGATGGTATCACACCTTGTGGTTCCCAACGTCAGTGTTCAACATATGGTAGGGTTCGTATATCAAAGGAGGACTGACGACATTGGGAACGGATGCCACGTATGATAGGTATGCAGTGATGGGATAATGGTGTATGTGGAGGGAATTAGAGTCGACGTCAACTATGGTATGGTCAACTGCGGCATGAACCAAAGCCAAGGGAGGTGTGTTACCTATGCAAGGAGGTATCAGAGGACCAAAGCACATTCAACTTCAAGGATAGAAGTTTAGCATAGTAACACTGCATCGTGAGAATATTGTTGACCAGTGGGAATATTAATGACCGTAATGTATATGAACACATGTCGGAATAATTAGTATACCGACTCCGGCTCTAACGCACCTTCGTTCAATTTTTCTCGCAATACCACAAATCCTACAGGCAAAAAACCCCAGGCACCCTCATGCATTCAACATATCCTTGAAGAAAACTCAAAGAAAACTCTAATGGAAGCCAAGAATGTTAAAGGCATAGAGGGAAGTAAAAACTGGAGTTGACTCTGATATCATGTTAAATACAACAATAGCGAAGATAGGAGGTATGAAATATAAGCCCTGAATACATATATTGATACATATTTATACAAGTCTAGTGACCTTTGGTTTCATATTTCAAGTAGTCCTTTGGACTCTCTTTGACTATTCAACTTCCACACCAATCCTTAGAAGATTAGGTGTCCAACAATATCAAATATCTTATATGTAATGATTTACTTTATATTCAAAACTAAAATTGATATCTTAGAGAATAAGAAAATAAAAAAATCTATCAAAATCACACAAAATATCTTGTATAAAAACAAAATATAGGAAAAACGCAATTACCAGGTAAGGCTCATCCTTTGCTATATTGTACTTAGACACCAATATAAGATATGATTAAACAATTTTACCTCTATCTATTCTAATATTTTAGAATTCCTTAGACCACATCAGTAATGTTTTGTAATTATAGATATAACATACAACTTATGCATTTATGATAATAATTTGTAGATAAATGTAAAACATTTATGAATTATACTAATAAATTAGGAATAGAAATACACATACTTTACAACAAAACCACATATAATTAGAACACCTATCTATTAAAAAATGTTAGAAAACTCAGCGTTGATGTGGGATATTTCTCCTATCCATATGCACTATTGTAAAAAAAAAAAAATTACAATAGGCCACTAATATGCTACGCTTATGAGTCTACCAATATGAACATGATCTATCTCATCTCAAATACTCACTAATACGCACATTATGTTCTTATTATTTATGCAGTAGAACCTATCTCTTCATAAGTCCATAGTGGCATGTTCTTAAATTACTATGTCATGAGCTAGCTTCTAGCATGTTTGAGTTTTCCTAAAAGAAGTAAATTCCGTCAACTTTATATATCCACATATGGTGTAATATTTAAGTTATTTTCTTCAAAACATGTAAATTCATGTAGGTACAATTCACACAATAAATTATGTTTTGCAAAACTAGTTTTCTTTAATGTTTCAAGAAGGGACTTAATTTCAGTCATTTTATGTGTTCTTCCTTCTTTCATTACAATCTATTTAAAAAGGAATTTTTTTTCTTGCGTAAATAAGGGTAGGAGGGAGAGGGTATTATGTAACTCCATACACTATGTGCAAGGTTTTTGTTATGAAACCAGCTCCACAAATAGAAGAAAAGAGAGATCCACATCTTAGAAATAAGCCACTTCGAGGGGGAAACCTCCTTTACATTACATAAATGAACAATTATTGGATGACACAAATGACAAAACTTCCTTATATATATAGGATTCCATGGGGTCACAATATAATCCTAGCTGACCTAACAATAATAGTGTAAGGGCATAATAATAACAATACTAGGGTTACAAGGGTACAACAACAACAATAAGGGGGTTACACTAACAACAATAAGGGACTATACTAGTAATATAGGGACCTAACATGTCCCTCTCCTTCAAAAAAAAATTGTCCTCAATGCTTGAGTAGCTTTGGATGCTTTTGTATAAAATTTTCATCCTGCCATGTAGAATCTGTAGTGGGCAAGTTCTTACACTTGATGAGATATTCTGAAATTGATCGATTTCATAGCTGTCGAGTTCTTGTTTCTATGATTGCTTCAGGTTCCAATATGATTTTTTCTTCCTCATCAAGTTCTGCCAATATTGTTTGAACTTGAAGTTTGTCACCTATAACCTTCTTTAAGCATGAAACATGCAAAACTAGATGCACTCGTGAAGAAGTAGGAAGCTCCAACTTGTATGCCATAGTACCAATATTTTGCAACACCTTGTAAGGACCATAGTACTTTGGCGATAATTTATTATCCTTATTAGCTTTCTTGAGGGACATTTGTTTTTATGGTTGTAGCCGTAAAAATACCCAGTCTCCTACATCAAAATTTCTCTCGCTACTATGTTGATCTTCTTGTTATTTCCTTCGATTTTGTGCAAAATTTAGGCTATCCTTTAAAAGTTGGAGAACTTTTCCTTGATGCTCAATGTGATATTTCACTGCTTTAACCTTATAATTTTCTCTTAAAGATGATGTGATGGATGGTGGATGATATCCATAAAGTTCCATAAATGGGGTCATTTTTGCTGCAGTATGGAAGGAAGTGGTATACCACCATTCATTAAGAGGTAACCACTTGACCGATTGTGTTTGCTTCTCAGATACAAAACAATGAAGATATTCATCCAAACATTTATTCACTATCTCAATTTGACCATTGGATTGAGGATGATAAGATGAGCTATGAGCTACTTGAGTACCCAAACAAGATAATAATTCCGTCCAAAAATTTCCAGTAAAAATTAGATCTCTGTCAATCACAATAATCTTTGGGTTTCCTTGTAGCTTTTGAATTGTTTCCACAAATTCCGTAGCAATTGTACTTCATTTTAATGGATGAGATAATGCACAAAAGTGTGCATACTTGGTAAATATATCAACTACCACCATGATGACACTCTTTCCTTTGGACTTAGGTAAACCTGTGATAAAATCCATTGAAATATCCTCCCAACGTTGACTTGGAATGGATAAAGGTTGTAGAAGACCAAGGGTCTTAATTTTCTCAACTTTATTTTGCTAGAAAACAAAACATTCTGCTACAAAATTTTAAATATCAGATTTAAGGCCACCCAGAAAAAATCTTGCTTCACCCTGTGGTAAGTTTTTAAAAATCCTGAGTGTCCTCCTAAAGGAGAAGTGTTCAATTCCAAATGAAACTTTTGTTTTAGTTGGGAATTCTTAAAAATATATATGTGATATTTGTACCATGAGGAATCATTTTTCCAACTAAATGTATCAGATGTACTAGGATATTTCTGCAAATTTTGAATGAGTGTCCACACTTCTTCGTCCTTCTTCCATTCATCCCTTGCTTCGGTTATCCAATCTGGTTGGATAATAGAAATGGCACAAAGCAATGCTTCCACCTCTTCATTCTTTCTCGAGAGTGCATCTGCAACAACATTTAGCTTCCCTTTTTTGTAGATTATTTCAAAGTCATAACCCAACATCTTTGTGACCCATTTTTGCTGCTCTTCTGAAGATAGTCTTTGTTCCAAAAAGTGTTTAAGACTATCATGATCAATTTTTACCTTTAAGTGTCTTCCCATTAGGTAAGTTCGCCATTTCTTTAGTGCATGCAGTATTGCTAACATTTCCTTCTCATAAATAGGTTTCTGTAAATACTTTCCTTTGATTGGACGACTTTCAAAAGAAATGGGTCTTTCTTCTTGCATTAAAACAACACCAATTCCATTTCCTGAGGCATCACATTCCACAATAAAGGTTTTTGTGAAGTCTGGCGTAGCTAAGACCGGTGCTAGGCACATTGCCTCTTTAAGATGTTCAAAGGCATTAGTTGCTTCAGGAGTCCATGAAAATGCATCTTTCTTCAATAATGTTGTTAGAGGTGCTGCTATTCTCCCATAATTCTTAACAAACTTGCGATAATACCCTGTTAACCTGAGAAATCCTCGTAACTGCTTTATGGTTGTGGGGACTTTCCATTCCTTAATGGCTTTAATTTTGTTAGGGTCTACTTTAACACCCTCGTGAGATATAATATGACCCAGATATTCCACCTCTTGTACTCCAAAGAAACATTTGGATGTTTTTGCGTATAATTGTTTCTCCTGCAATAGTTTGAGCACCCTGTCAACATGTTCAACATGATCCTTCCAAGACCTGCTGTAGATTAGTATATCATCAAAAAATACTAGCACCAATTTTCTAAGGAAGGGTTTGAAAATGGAATTCATCAACCCTTGAAATGTAGAAGGTGCATTGGTAAGGCCAAAAGGCATGACCAAAAATTCATAATGACCCTCATGAGTTCGAAATGCTGTTTTTGGAATATCTTCAGTCTTCATTCTAATTTGATGATATCCTGAACGAAGATCCAACTTGGTCAAATAAATTGCTCCATGTAATTCATCCAATAATTCATCAATCACAGGAATGGGAAATTTGTCTTTAATGGTGAGCTTATTGAGCTCCCTATAATCCGGACACATTCGCCATGATCCATCCTTCTTGTGTACCAAAACTACAGGAGCAGAGAAAGAACTTTGACTAAGTTGAATTATACTCGCCTCTAACATTTCTGCAATCATACGTTCAATTTCGCTCTTTTGGAAGTAAGGATATCTATAAGGCCTGATGTTTGGAGGAACACTTCCTGGAATCAATTGAATAGCATGATCATGATCACGAATAGGTGGGAGTCCTTTGGGAGTTTCAAACATCTTGGAATGATTGTCCAAGACTTGTTGGAGATCTGCCGAAATAGATGATTTTGATGTCGGAATGTCTAGTGAGCATAATTGTGCAATTACGCCTCGTTGTTCTTTCTTTAGAAGATTTGTCATGACATTAGAGCTTATTATCCTTCCTGGCTCCCCTTCAATACCCCGTAATTCGACTTCCTTTCCTTCTGAAAAAAATTTCAAGAAAAGTTCTTGAAAATTAAAAGCTACCGTCCCCAAAGATTGTAACCATTGTACTCCTAGTATAACATCAGCACCTCCCATAGGAATGGAAAGCATTGGACTATTCAATACATATTCCCCCATGGTTAGCTTGATATTATGGCATTTTCCAGAGCAATTTATAGTTCCTCCATTTGCAACCATCACTTGACATTTTGGTGCTTGGTATAGGAAACAATTCAATTCCTTGGCTACCTTACAATGAATAAAATTATGGGTACTACCCAAATCAATCAACACTATTACCTTTTTCTTCTTGATATGTCCTTCTATCTTGAGAGTTTGAGGAGTGGTAATTCTTGCCAATGCATTACACGATATGGTCGGACTCATATCTTCTTCCTCTAGGGTTGGTTCCTGGTGTATATCCTATTCTTTTGAATTTTATTGTTCATTTTATTCCTCCTCTTCACAATCTATGTAAAATAATTTCTTCTCAGCACACTTATGACCTTTAGTGTATTTTCTATCACAACTGTAGCAAAGCCCTTCTACTCTTTTTTCTTCCAATTTTTGTAGTGTCAACCTTGTAGGTTTTGGAAGTCTAGGAATAGCAACACCTCCATATTTATAGATGTGAGTGGTAGGCTTCCTTTTCGCCATAATTTTACATTCAATTTTTCTTGCCAACCTGAATGCCTTCTCCAATGAATCAGGTTCCCAAACGCAAACTTCATGTTGGATGTTATCCTTTAAAGTCCCTATTAAGATGTCAATCTTGTGTTCCTCAAGAATATCAGTTACCCTTATATTCAATTTTTGGAAGTCCTCAATGTGCTCCACCACTAAACTCTTTTGTTTTAGATTTATCAATTGTCTAAAGAAGGTGTTGCTCTTTGTATCCTCATAATGTGTTATCATTTCCTCCGTAAAAATTGACCAAGTGACAATTTTTTTACGGGAGCAAAGCCATCGATACCATACAAATTTATTTTTTTCTAAATGTAAAGTTGCAATGCGTACCTTTTGTGTGTTTTGTACATTATTTGGGTCAAAATATTGCTCCATATGTAGTATCCATGTACGGTATCCTTGCCATCAAATTTCCCCATATCCATCTTTGGAATATGGCAGTT
This sequence comes from Pinus albicaulis, assembly GCA_034641835.2. Classification (NCBI taxonomy): domain Eukaryota; kingdom Viridiplantae; phylum Streptophyta; class Pinopsida; order Pinales; family Pinaceae; genus Pinus; species Pinus albicaulis. The sequence continues at coordinate 1,247,291,514 of CM076572.1, read as the reverse complement.
CTTCCATACAACATTAGAGTTTATTAAATCACGATTAAAATTTATTTTTTTCTCATCGTGCATTTCCTCTACTGTATTTTCGCCATTAGGAAAAAATTCTTGTATCAACTTTGTAAAACATTCCATGTCTGCTTTTAGAACATTCTTCATGTTTTCCATGTTGTCTTTCATTTTTTCTTCCATGTCCTCCATCTTAGCTTCCATGCCTTTCTTCAAACCATCCATCTTAGATTCCACACCTTTCTTCAAAACTTCCATTTCATTTTTTGTTGCTCTTTGTGAGAGCGAAATTTGGTGCACTTGCTCTTGTAATTTTGATATGTCATGTTGCACTTATTCGTCTTCATGAGTCATAGTAGATCCTTCTGAGGGCTTAATGGTTGCTAAATTCTTTTTAGGGGGGCTTTTAGAAACCAATACTAATATCCATTCTACAATATGCCCTTAGAATCAACTCAAACTGATTTTTTACACAAGACTTATGCAATTCGAAAAAAAAAAACTATACATAAATTTTTCTTACTTTTGAGGAGCTCGATATTGAAACTGAATTATCTCTTTGATTTCACATCTTCAAAATTTGAAATTCGGCCGTGTAGTATCCCTTTGAATATTCTTTTGAATGCCACAAGTTTGACCAGATTTGGATTCTTCAAGGAAAATTTATGTTCAATCTCCCACAATGACCTAATTATGGATTGGTTTAGTATATCGAACTTGTACAACATTCCAAATGTCATTGTTTCCACCTTCGGATCTGAAATTGATACACATGAAACTATATTTCATGTACTTGCAACCACTTTTTACAGAATTCCAATTCGATTCTCAAAGAGAGATTTATGATGATTTTCCCATGGTCACCTCTTTGAGATGAAATTTGCAAGCCTGAAAAAACCCTAACTTCCATAGATCATATCTCCGAAAATATTGCGAACCAATATATGAAAATTTTACATGAAGTTCCTCTAGATTTTGGCTTTTCGTGATAAAAATTTCAGCTTCTGAAACTTTGTAGAAAACAAGTTATAGGGAAAATTCTATGATGATCTGTTTGGTGAAGTGAAACCCTATAATCCAAAGCTATGATACCAAATGTTTTGAAACCAGCTCCAAAAATAGAAGAAAATAGATACCAACGCCTTAGAAATAAGCTACTTCAATGGGGAAACCTCCTTTACATTACATAAATGAAAAATTCTTGGATGATACAAATTACAAAACCTCCTTCTAAATATAGGAGTCCATGGGGTCACAATATAATCCTAGCTGACCTAACAATAATAATGCAAGGGCATAATAATAGCAATATTGGGGTTACAGGGGTACAACAATAACAATAAGGGTGTTACACTAACAACAATAAGGGACTATACTAGTAATATAGGGACCTCAAAATTTTATATCTACTCCTTGTCTTCCTATAACTGATGGACTTTATTTTGTAGATCCCAGACTCACACCTTCTCTTTCATTCCTTCCTCCTTAATTGTGTCCCATTTAATCCTTTGAATCATCAATTCCTTATTTTAGGATTCGTTAATTTCATGGATATTTTTTCTATAACCACTTAATGAAATTAACCCTTCCTATAATGATATTTCCAATTGTCTCCATTTACCCAACTTATTAAATAAAAATATTAAACTCAAATGATCATTACATTTAGGTTGTACTATCTATACTATTGTTACAAAAATGTATTCGACCAATTTTTATATATCCTCATGTTCATCCATATCTTCCTCTTCTTCCAGTTGTACTTCCTTAGCTACTAGTTCTAGTGTAACAGTAGCATCATTGTCAAGTTTGTGTCACACTATCAATTTTGTTTCTCCCATGATATTATGCTTCAAATACTAGTTCTTGTGTGGTGGTAACATATTTATTGGGTTCTTATGTCACGACTTGAAACTTATGAGGTTTTTATTCTTCAATTGTTGGTTCTTTTGTTGTAGCAACATCTACATTAGGTTATTTTTTTGTAGCCTAAAAGTCCATGCCATTCACTTCAGATTATATCTTTACCCCTACTTAAATCGTTTCAAGTTTCAGAATTTCATCCCATTTATATCTAAAATCTTCACATACTTCCCGAGACACCTTACAAAATGATTTTCTAGTTTATCTAGTTTCATAAGGAGAGGATGGTGCACCCATCATCTATACTTCCTCATATAAGGAATTCATCCAAAATTTTTCTTAGTATGAGATTTTTGCCCTTAGCATAGCAAGTTGGTTTACTAAATCATCGTTTTCCTTAAATTATTGACTTGCTAAGACATAAGGTCAAATTTAGACTTACTAGAAGGGGGGTTGTCATCTTGTCTCTATTTAGACACCTCCTCCTTGTCTATGTTTGGATGCTCCTTTGGATCTTTCAAATATTATATAAAAGTTGGGGTTTTGAATGATGGAGTAGATAATGTTTTAATACTGACCTTAGCCCTCTTATTTAGAAATTTACCACCTACAAACTTATTTAGTGGCCTCTTCCTCACTTTCATATGTGGGGGTTGTTACTCCTCAATGTGAAATTCCCTCTACTCTAAAATTTTTAATTTTCCACCGGTAACATCCAATGGTACTTCGGTATACATGCCTTCCTCAAAATGAGAATCACTTGTTGATGTATCAACATGATGGGTTTCTTTATGGGTGTGAGGATGAGAGTTTTGAGTAGGTGTATTAGCAAGTGAATTATTCTTCATGATTGGCCATTGTACCTTTATTTAAATAAATTCAATTTTCTCTTTAGAATCAAATTCTATCTCCTTTGAGGTTGGTCCTCTCATAACAGCTAAAAATCATTCCTATCTTCTCCCCTATTGTTCCAATGAGTCAATAATGATGAGCTTGATCAACCCATGATTTGATACACAATTTTTAGGCTACTTGGATTGTATAATAGAGAAATCCATATGCTACATAAACTTCAAAAGGAAATAAGGAATGTTGACTAGCTTCCTACTGTGAAAGTCTGCTAGCAACTAAAAATGATAATTGAAGATTATCCCGAATTGACCCTCACAAGTGATAAATTTATAAATAAAGTATTCTAAATCCTCAAAAGGGTTTTGGAGTAAATTTTTCTCTTCTCCCATTCCCTTATTCGATATATTCTCAGCCTCCTGTAAGAATGTGTCCCTTTCTCTTGGGATTGCAGGCTTCCTACTAAACAAATGCATCCTAGTTCAATTTAAAGTCATCACCCCAGAGATGAGTTCTTATGAGACTATATTCCACAACCCTGTTATGAATGGACCTTGCTATATGTAATAGCCTAAGGTTAAATATCCATGTAGTAAATTTAATGAAGGAAAAAATAATACCAAGGTTAATGGACATGTATTTGAAGCTGAACGGTGGGAAAAACATCCTAGTGGATAATGATCTGGTTTATTTTTGTTCAAAGGAAATTGTCAAAGGAAATGAAAAATGAATTGAAAGGGGAAAGAGGAATTATTTGGTATTTATTTATGAAAATAATGGAAATTAGGAGAAAAGTAAGGTGAAAGTTCACAGGTTGCATGCGATGAGGAAATTGAAGGAAAATAATGGAAAATGAAGAAAATAGAGACATCATTGATAAACAGGCTTATGAGTATCAATTCACAACTTTTGTCAGTCCAGTTTTGTAGCTCTCTCTCTATTCCCTCTCTCAAATACTCTTGCACACTTGGAGAACTCTTGCAGTAGTCTAGAATTGGAGAAAGGAAGGAATAGGAAGGACAAGAAAGTAAGGGGAAGCAAATATCAAGCAAGGAAGAGTTGGATCAAGTTGCTACAACAGGATTACCTGCAGGTACTGACTTGCATGTATGATTTCCTTGATTTTTTTGGTTTGATGGTATATTAATGTGTGTATTTGGTTCTCTTTCTATTATTGGAATGGGTTTTTCCAGGCATGACAGTGGTTTCATCCTTGCCTTTCCATTTCCAGATAACCATGGTGTTATGGTGTTCTTTTGCCTAGTTGAGGTATAATACCAGATGGTTTCAAAATTGAGTGGGTTGGTCTGAGGAAAATTCCCAAAGCCATGAAATCACTGGATCAGTAAAGGTGGGATATATGGTAAAGCCTGAGGGTGGATACGGGAAAATTCCTCTTAGGTGGAGAGATCTAAAGGAATCCATTCTTTTTTAGGGCCTAGTGATTGTTGGAACAGTAATGGTGGGATTGTGGTAAAGAATGTATTGTATGTTTCTTATTTGGGCTTAGGAATCCTTGACCGATATATGGTGAGATATAAGATAAAGAATGTTTGTGTAGGTGCTTTCTTCGGGCCTAGAAATCATTGACCGGTTTGGAGAGATATGCAGTAAATATCGAGAATCATGGTTGGTTTTGTTGTGAATCCCACATTCATGCTTGGAATATGGCACAAGGGTGATTGGTTGAAAGAAATATTTGGTTCAACCCAACCTATGGTCAGGTGGTACATTGAAGCCCCTGACTTGGTTGGCTTTTTCATATGTTAATAAGATCCCTTTTCCTCTTGTATTTCATGAGTATTTATAATTTTTATTATCTGTCTTTAATGTGTGTTCTATAATTTTTATTTTGATGATTATATGTTGGTTATAAGCATGGTTTGTGACAAAATTTAGTTATGGCTATCATAATTTTTTGGTTAGTAAATGAAATGTTAATGAATGCATGAAATAATAAATATTACAACTATTATGAGAGGGTATCAAACCTTCTTGACGATTCTCAGATAAGTATGAGACCCCAATGTTCATATGTGTAATTATGACCCACAAATTACATGTTCATGATGTGTTTTATGAAATGTTTTTCCTGGTTACGCTTGGTTAGGTTAATTTATTAACTAAGTTTTTCGTTAGAGGATTTTTCCTTGTATCATTTGTTTTTCTTGGAAATTTTCATCAATATCTGGGCAGTGACCTAGAGTCTATCCCTTAAAATGTGGCACACATTTCATGGTAGAAATCAGAGAACGGATAAATCCAAACTGAAGTCTCTCCCTTAAATAATTATGCATGCGACTAGAGGCCTTCAGTCACATGGATGCATGATTATGTATGCGACTGGGAGTTCAGGTCAGTGAAAAACAAAGTTAGCTAAGTGTCAGGCCACTTGGAAGGCTAGTTTAGCCCTTGAGGGTCCTGTAGCAACTAAGGGAAGTCAGTAAGGTTTTGGTTTGTAGATTCCAATTCCTTAAGGTGATACAGGATTTTTAATCATAACATAGTAACTCTTCGTCAAATGTTTACCCCAGTAGGCTAGTTGACTTGGGTAAATGTGGTCCTAGGATGTTAGAGATTGATATTAGAGCATGGTTCAATAAAGGTTGTTTATGTGATTATTCTGTAAGCATAGTGGTGGTTATTGTTGAAATTATGTTTTCATATAGAATTTGATGATGTTGTTGTTGGGATGAGTTTTTCATGGATGCTTGTTGGTTGTATATGTATTTTTTATGCATTTGAGTGTCTCTATAGATAATTATTCATGTAGTTATATGGTTATGATTTTCATGCATAAGGTAATGGTATGAAGCTGGTGTCCAATCGACAGTACTCGAAAGAGAGTAAAGAGGACCCAATCAGATTCAATTGCCAACGAGATCCTATCCCATTCACTTCCATTACCTCCGCTCATTTCCACAACTTCCATTCCAACAATCAGTGTTACTTTGAATAGTTCTAGTACTCAAACTACTATCCATTCAACTAGTCCTAGCACTCAGCCTGCCCCTTCTTCAACTCAAACTCCACCCAACCAACCTATTCAAACTACAATGGCAGGCCAAGTACCTCCACCAAATGTAAACCCATCGAGAAATCCAGGGGCTATAAACATGCCCACTCCTCTTCATTCTCTTCCTAAAAATATTGAAATATGGCTACCTAAATTTAATCTTGATGATGGTCTTCCGATAGAAGAACACATTCATAATTTTATGTTAGCTTCCAATTTAAATGGAGTAGTTGAAGAGGATTGCATTGTAAGATTATTTCTGTTGGTGTCTGGATATGAAAAATGTTCAACCCTTTTTCCACATAAATTATAAACCCGAGGGCGTTAGTTATTTCAAGACTAATGGAAAAGTATATGCACGAACAAGCACATGACCTATTTTAGATCACATGTTTAATCCATAAAAACATAGACCATTGTAACAACAATTAAATTGATTGAAGAATTAAAATACATTCACATCAGTTAAAGAAATAGCTATAACAACAGTAATTAAAGCACACTAAAACATAAAAACAATGCGAGAAAGGAAAAATGCAGCACCTGATCAGAAGAGTGGGCCTAACTCTCTGATTAGGGCTGCAGTAAACTCACGAATTACAGAAGAAACAACAAGATGTTGTGCATTCGATTAATGGAAAAATAAACTGTTACAAGATCTATAGGTAAGGGGGCTTAAACCCGATTCACAGCCCGTAGGCCTCTTTATACAAATGTCCTAGAATCCTTGATTCCACTCAGCAACTCAATAATTACAAAAATATATTTTGTTACAACAAAAACCTAGTTGCCTAGAAGGAGACTAGAAAAAAGGCCTGAAATAACGCTGGTATAAACAGAGACCATTATGCTATAACATAAAATGAGGATAGCACTAGAAATTATGGCCATTCCACGCCTCACTACTGCAACACTCCCATTTTGGCTGAATGTGTAGAAATATCAGAGTTAATATATAAAAAGGTAAAACCTCCATGACAATTAATTCAATAATCAAATATCCCATAAAAGATAAGAAAAAGGGGTTTTACCTCATGCGTTAAGAACAATAATGGTACAAAGAGATAAAAAAAATAGGGTAAAATGGGAGAGGAAAGTATACAAATCTAGTACCCAACATCTCCCCCCAACTGCTCTATCTGCATGTCCTCATGCAACTTGTCATCTCCTCATATCTAGATTGGACTGACTCTGACTGGCATGAAGCTGTGTGAGATAATACTCTTCAACCATTGTTGTCCCCAGTGGTTTATATCCTTCTGTCAAAACAACATCCTTCCACCAATCTGGATCAACGTTGTATGCATGAGTGTAGTGTTTGGATGGAAACCAAATAAGGGGAAATTAAAATCTCAATCCCATCCATCTGACCCCACAGGTATGAATTCATGCTACGAAACGTGGCATTCTCCCTAGAGCCCGTGCAAAGTTGGCTGTCCCAAATGGTTCTCGTTCTCTAACGGCTGAGGATGAAAACATCCACCTTTTTTTAAAACTGTCCAGTGCTTCCTTACGGAACATCATAATCTAGCTGACACATAGGTCAACACACCATTTATGGGTTAACAACATGTGTTATTTACGGCCCTCAATATGTAGAAATGTATAATGCTTGTTATAAATGTTTGAGGATTGGCAATGCTATTTCCTCATCATTAATGGCCTTCCAACTTGGTTTTCTTCAAATGTATCCCATGATTTTCTCCACTTAATCTGATTGATGGTATAAGAGGTGAAAGCTCTTAAATGAATGTCCCCCATGAATGGAACATGGTTAAAAGACTGATCATGCCTTAAGAAATACCCATGCATGTAAAGCTTGCACATTAAGTGATGTCCTATAATATCATGAATTTTTAAAATATAGAGAAATTGGATGGGGTCCTCAATTTCATACCAAATCTCCTTATATATACTTTGAAGACAAAAGAAAATAAATTTCTCGTGAATGAATAAGGCATAGCTATGTGCAGGAGGTCTACAGGCCATTACCTATTGTTCCAGGGAGAAAATATTCTCCTTATCTGTTTGCAGCAGCTGCACTTGTTCTTCCAATTATTCTATTACGGCCTTAAGTTTCGCTTGCTTCAGTCGCGCCTTATATAACTGATCCATGTACCCTGTGACGACTCAGGGAGTGTGTTCTCGAACCCGAGCTGTTTCCTTTTTATGGTCACTCACAACAGACTGCCACTTCTAGATTTCAACGGCCAATAAAAATTCTCGGCCTTCAAAAAACTCTTCAATCGGGCCAATCTGGGTGGCTGCAAAGGAGACCTCAATTTTTTTCTTTATTGCCCCCCATTTGTATATTTTTACCTTCTTTTTCAGCTGAGAAACTTGCCTTTTCAAATCTTAAAGCTCCCTTTTTAGTCTCATGGTTTCACTGAACTACAGCCAATACCTCTTCTTGAGAGGTAATATTCTTTTCTCAAACTGTTCAACGCATTCCTTTTTAATAATAAATTCAGTTTCTGGGCCTATGACAGGCTCAGGAGGTGGTAGAATGCTGCCGGTATTCTCAACAAATTCTCTTGTTAAGCCTTTCTGACTGGGTTCCCTATCTTTAGGGGCTTCTTTCTCTATATTCCATTCGGGTACTCCTGCCATCTAGTCGACATTTTCAGTGAACACTCTTTATTTTGTTGTCTCCGTAGGAATTCTATCTTCTTCACGAGCCTCTAAGTGCTCCAAAAGAGGTCCGGTAGTGACTGGCGCAACCTTGGCCATGTCAAAAAATTTAAGAACTGGTGGGATAGCTACTTCTTTTGTTAATCATTTGAGCGAGCAGAATCCCCTCGCCCCTCTAGGCATCATGGAATGGAACGGAGAGCGGGGGACAGAATCATCATCCTCATTTTCGGCTTGAACCAGAACTTCACGCATTATTACCTCAACCAAGGTCGATGTTGGTTCTTGTGGGGTAGCATCGATTTTTTAGCTTGTTTCCCTTCTATCCTCTCGCTCTTTGTTCACCATTTCTTCTTCTAGGGTCGATACTAGTTTTTGTGGGACAGTATCGACCTCCTGGTTTATTCCTTCTCTACATTCCTATTCCTCATGAATTTCCTCTTTTTCCATAGTTTGTACTAGTTCTTGAGGGACATCGTCGATTTCACAGGCTGACTCCTCCTGTTCTAGCCGAATTGGGGGTGGTTCTTTTGTATCATCCCCACTTGTATCTACATCCATATTTTCTTGGGCAAGTGATGTTGTTTCTTGCAAAACATCATCACTTTCCATTTCTCGGTCTGTAATTCCACTCCCTTGTTATTCTTTGATAAAATTTGACGACTGTATGACAATCCCAACTTCTTGCACAATGTCCATAATCTCTTCATCTATAGGCTCTTCAAGCAAGGCTGGTTCTTGTGTAGTAGCCTTGACTGTGTCGTAAATTACCTTGTCCATTCTCATTTCTTCAAGTTCCTCCTGATCAACCATCATTTTCACTTCATCGAGTTCCTCTTAATCAACTTCCATTTCCATTTCCTCGGGTTCCTCTTGATCAATTCCTTCCGAATTTTCTTCTTTTGCCAGACCAGCCGGAGAGATTGGTTCCTCTTCTCTAGCAGCAAAAATGGCTGCTACCTCTTCTTCTAAGGACCCACAGAGTTCTGCCTAGGAGACCTGAAGCGTGTTTATTGCATGCATGACCAATAATCTCACCAATTATTGGTTGGAAAGTACTGTAGGCATTCGGCGCGAATGCCGAGCAGCCTATGCCATGTGTTGTAGCCATTTCAATAGGAAGAAACACATGTTTAAGGCATGCACTTGAGCCTATGGAAATCGAAGGTGCATTATAATTTTAAAATGGTACTTAAGAGGAGTTGTGCCTCGGCCCTCGCAAGTTATGTATTTGATTACGAAACTTGCAACTTCGTTCCAAGGATAAGGCACAATCCTGGGCTCATATCTTCTACCCATTTTAATGACAGTTTCCCCTGCCTGAAAGAACAATTCAAGAAATTCTGGGAGAGAAACTCTCCGCAAAAACCATTGCTGCCCCTACTGTCTCAGCCCGCTAACCTCTTCAATTACCTCTTCTGTGATAGGAACCTCCTAAACTCTGACCCATGAGTAATCGTCGTCCAAATTGAGTGCAAAATCCATTGTGATTTCCCTATCAAACCCCTGCAATCTATCGAAGTAGTTATCCCACCCTGCATCGACAAAGATTTTCCATACCTCTGGGTTGTTGTGGACTGAAGCTGTGTTTTCAGGCTCATGTCACACAACCAGCCCACCGATACCGTGGAGACTTGTAACAGCACTTCTTGTAATAGCAGACCGTTGGGCGAAGAGGTGGATACCAAAATCAGAAAAACAACATGGTGAAAATGAAAGGTGGTAACAGTAAATATGGATGGTAATTCTCGAAAACTGAGAAAAATCATAAAATAATATGGTAAGTGTGATGAATAAAAGTAATATTTATTTCGTATGGAGTGGAAAAGACATATTATGGATCCCAATGTGTATTAAATGATTATATCAAATGTTGATGGGGATCGTAAGGTGTACCTATGCACAGAATTTCATAATGATTTATGACATAATTATTATGCCGTCCTTAACTATGACGACACCCCCTTGTTGAAACCCCAAAAATCGGGTCTACAACAAGGGGGATACCCACCCGGTCCGGAGCTTTGTTAGCAACTCCTTTTCTGTTTGGTGTAGTGGGTCCGACTGGGGATAATGGGACCAATTTCCCAATATGTGTGTGTGTGTGTGTTGAGAATAGATATTTCCTAAAAAGGTTCCTAAGCGAAATGCTTTTATTCTATTTCTAATCTAATCACATGCAAATTGTATTCTAATTAAAACATAAATATCTAATTCTAAACTAAACCCGGGATATAATCTTATTTATGCGATCTAAAATGATTTCGAATAACAATCGATAATAAAGATCATTCAACTGTTATAAGACAAGAATTCAATAAAGATAAACCATTTTATATAAAAATTTAGATGAAACAGTTATGAAAAACATATCGCATAATAATCTATTCATACACTAAGCATAAATAAATATCTATCACTGTACAGAAGTGTCAAATGATAACTTAAGCATTCAAGCATCAATATATAAATAACTGAACATAAATATCACTTTTAACACAGAAGCAGAAATAGTCAAGAGATAAAAGTACCATTTATAACTGGTTCTACTCATGAGCTAGAAGCAATAATGATTTATCTCTTCTTAATCCAACATCTACTAAGAGTACAGAAATGCAACATTAGTAGCAGATATTAGACACAAATATCAATAAATCTCGTTCCATTCATTCATCAAAACCTCCTCTGAGGGTGCAGAAGTGCATGTTCTGAGGACAAGTTTTTGACAAATTTCAGGACCCTTCTCTAAATGCATGAGAAGGGTTTAAATACTACTAACTAAATCTAATTATAGTTTATTACAAAAATTTAAGATTCGGTTTAAATGAACGTCCTTTTTCTAGGCAAAAAAATAAAGTAAAACTAAAACTAAATCTAAAATTAAAAACTATCAACTAACTACTTATGAATCTGATCTTTGAATTTGCAAGCATCCAGCATTGATTTGAGAAGAAGAGGTTGGCCGACTTCAGATTTTAATTGTCCCAAAAAAACAGAATCGGCAAGTGTTGGTGCGATCTTCTCAGTAGAATTAATGATGCAATTAAGAGCACTGCATTGACTGTGTGGTTTTACCAGATATGTCCAGTAAGAATCCCAATTTAACTTTGTCAATCCTTGAATTGATTTTTCCTTTTCCTCCGTTTTCTGTTTCCACTCTGTTTGCAATTGCTGGGCTTGTGGTAGGTATCCTGGAATAGTTTCTGAAATAAAATTAACTTTGTGCAAATTTTCATTTACACAATCAGTAATGTTGCTTGCTGCTGTAGCTGCTTCCTCTACTGCTTTTTCTTCCTCTCTGATCTGTGCATCCCAACTATTGAAGAGCATTTATTTATGACCGTCATTGATAATTGGTGCTCATGCTCTTTTTCCTTCCTCTGTCTTTTTCCATGCCAAATAATTAGTAACTCTTTCATTGGTTAAATCATAATCATGTCGTAATTCTACGACATGATTAGTGATTTTATCACTTTCTTGACAAAAAGAGTTCCATTGTGAGATTTTATTGCATAATATATTTTGTTGTTGCAGTAGTTGATTATTCAAAGAAATAGATTCTGAGATAAACTCTGTAAGCTTGGGGTCGTCTTTATGCATCTCTTGCATAATCTATATTTGTTTCTCATTTTCGCCAAGCTTTTCTGATATCCAATCTGCATTTGCTGAAACTCTTGCTGTAACTTTTCAAATTTTATCTGTGTTTCACTGTTAGCATGAGCTTGTTGCAATTGTTGTTACAGAACTTGTATTTGATCTTCTTTTTCATTTAATAATAGTCGTACCTCAGATGCTTTGTAAATAGTTGTGGAGGCATAAGCTCCTATAATCTGAGATAATTTAGTAAGATTTTTAGTTGGATCCGTAGTAGGATCTTTCCATAAAGCATCCAATTGTTTTGCATCAGTAGAGAGCACACTTTCTAATTTCCTCTTTTTCCTTTGTTTCCCTACTACTGCTTTATGTTGTGGGCTATACAATATATCCAGAGGAGGAATTTTCTCTATTTTAAGTACAAGCTCAGAGGAGGGAGTAATAGGTATATGTTCTGTTTCTGTGATATTGCCACTTATTTCTGTAACCAAACGTTTTGCTATCTGTACAAGAGTTTGTATGTTCTGTTCTTCAACATTAATCAAATCATTAAATGTTTCCCATTATTTATCTAACTGAGTGCTGATGGATGGTTGCTGTACATTAAGAGGTGGAAGATTCAACTGTGGAGTGGTTGAAGTCTGTTGTTGTGAAAGCTCTTTTGATCGAGCTGTATCCTTCACTGAGCCTTCACTTTTATCATTATCAGATTTTTTAGAACGTTCGGAAGTTTCTTTGCCAGAATTTGACTTAGACCTTTCTGTATCTGAGCTGCCACTGAGACTGACACTGGGAGTTGGTTCCCTTGCGGGTTCCAAGCGCAAATTATCCAAAGGAATAGTGGTCAATCTTCTTTCTCTGTATAGTTTAAACTCTTGAAATTCTTCTGGGGAGAACCGTGTTTGAGCTAAATGCAAAATTTCTTTAAATGAAAATTTTTATTGAAACATATCATCAAAAAGATCTTCTTCTCCAGAAAATACTCTTACATTGATTGCAGTGGTGAAGTCCTTGACAACACCATATGGATCAAATAGCCTTCTCCGAAACTTAAACAATTTTAAACATGTGATATTGTTTACTTCCTTAAACACATGACCAACATCAAATAATGAAAATGCTCCGCAGGACACAGGAAATTGTGGCCAAATGGCTTTCTTTTTATCCTTTAATTCTTTTGTCAAACCTCCCTCTCCACAGGTTTGATATGCAATTTCCCAAGCTATGAATTTATCCGAAACATACAAGGGCAAAACATGAGGAGAAGCAAATCTTCCAAAAACCCACATAAGTAAACAATTCTTCTCCAAACCATATTGCGACAGGGAGAATGTCTACTTTTGCTTCAGGAGATAACCTTGGAGCATCCTTATTATACAACACTCTATATAGTGGCAACATTATGCCATGGAAAATCTTGTAAAAATGAGGAATGAATTTTGATTCCCACAATTCTTTGTGATAAACATGAATGGGTAGGGGATCCTGAATTGTCCATTGCCAACCCATTAAAGGGAGCTTAGAAACAAAGCATATTGAATCCATAACATAGGCAGATACATAAAAAGGAGGATAAATCCTCTGAGAGACAATCCTTTTAAACCAGTAATTGAAAATAGCCGTGGCTAAATTATCAGACAATATTTTAGCCCAGTCCATAATGGTAGTGTTAACAACAACATTCAATAAGGGAAGCCATTTAGGAAAAAACTTATTAATGTCATGCTTTCCAAAAAGCCTACATAGCATAGCAGCAGCAAAACAATATGGAGAAGTGAGTGAGCCAAAACTGTACATACCGTGTTTATCTTTTTTCAGTGTTTCATCTCTTATGGACCATTCCTTGGTGCATTCCGCCAAATTTGCATTTTCCTTGGAAAATTTCTCCATAAATTGTTTGTTGTAAGTTGCGTGAGACTCCGGCAAATGATACATAAGCCTCAAATATTCTGGAGTAAATGACTCGATGAGCTCTTGACTTTGAGTTTTGAACTGTCTATCCATAATATCAGTACTATCCAGCACCCATTTTACCATGTCTGTATATGGAAGAATTATTGGTCTTGTTGCTATCAGGTGCAGAAACGAACAAGCCAGCTCTGTAAGAGATGCTTCAGAAGAATTACTTGAGCCTGCAGTAGCGGCAACATCCATTACCCTTGGGTTCTCTTCTTCAAGAAAATTAAACATACCCTCCCAAGTGGTGATACCAGCGTCCTTGTTGCAAGCAGTGCCTGCGTATAAGGATTCCATCTCTTTACTTTCAGAACTCAGAGCTTTCTCTCTCTTTCCCATAATACTTTGAATATTGCTTCGTATAGTCTCCTGTTCTTCGCGCCTGTGGTTTTATGAATTAAGTGAGAATAATGATATGAGAAAGGTGACGGGATAGTTTTAAATGCTGAAGGCGTATGAAATATATTATTTAAACATGAAATAACCTTTCAATCAAAACAAAATCCTTTTCATTAATAATTGACAATCCATTCATTAATTTGACATCAAAGTGCATAACGGATATCGATTTATGGAAATATTTTCTTTGTACAATGAGCTTTAAAGAATCTGCGATAATGCGATTTGTGATTTGCTTTGCAATATCAAAAAATCGCAATATCGCATATCGCAATATCTGCAAATCGAAATCATCGCAAAATCGCAACTATCGCAAATCGCAAACTCGTAACATCGCAATATCGCAACATCGCAATATTGCGGAATCGTAATATCGAAAAAATATAACATATTACAAACATCCGTTAACATTCTTTCTGCGATATGTGATTTGCGATTACTGTTATCGCACTTTAATGATTTGATGCGTAAGATATTAAATGCGATAAATATTTTAATGCATAATTTTAGATCGCGTTATCGTAATTTAGGAAATTCTGCTCGCAAAAGATATATTTTACTTTTTGGCAATGAATGCGATATTTTCTTGAAAGAAAGATTTTTATTCTAATCTGTCATAAACTTAAGTTTATTTAAATATTTTCCAAAGAATTTTCTTAAGCTAATGATAGTAAGTTTTATTGAAAATGAAAACAAACATCAATTAATTTTTTTCAATTTTTAAACTAAGGGTCCCCACTTATTTAGTATTATTACTAATACTAAATAAGAAGGGGGGTTGTTGCTGGCCACAATAATTGGCGATTCACTTGGAAGAACCAGTTATCTCTGCTTTTCTTTTGAATTTTCTACACTTTTCAAAACAGAAAATTCTATAGAAAATCAAACTTTATTAGAAAAAGACAAAGTACATTATGTTTTAATCTATAAATGATATTTCATTTCTTCTATGTTTAACTTTGACTATTCACTTCCTCAAGCTAGTCCTTGTATCTACATCAGTCATTACTTGGTTTAAAAAGATAAAAACAAAAGGCTTCTATGTAAATCAGTTTTAAATATGCTCATTTGTCGTAGGTAGAGCCACTGCTGCCAGCAAGCGTCTATAGCCTCGACAGGGTTACCTGTTACCTAGCAATGATCTTGTGTCCCACTTAGATAAGTATAAAATTTTCAAAGAGAAATCCATATTCACACTTATTGTTTTTAATTTCTTTTTTATCCTTAAAGAACAATGTCTTGGTTTTGGTAGCCAATTTATGACAGTGTCATTCACTTGATTTATAACTTTGCTAAACAAGATGGCTCGTGATGAGACCCCTTGCCTTTTGATTGTAATAATTTTGAGTCATTGCCCTGTTGTGGTATGTAGTATTGGCAAAGTCAGCAAGCTATAATATCTATGATCATGATAAGTTGGCTCATGACAAGACCTCTTACTCTTTAAGATAAAGTATATCATTGGATTATTCCCTGAACCTTGTAATTTTCTAAGTGGGGAGGAAGTCATTGTTTCCTTAAGATAGCTCTGGATGACAATGATAGAGTTTTTTTTGGAAAGAACTTTTCTACATAGAATCTTCATTTTGTTATAGATACCTTTCATTGAACTGATATAAAACAATCTTTCACTAAAAGTTGTTTTTCATTAAAATTTTCAAAGTTGAAAATGATATCATTTCTAAATTTAAAGCTTTTAACTGTATCTTTGAATAATAATGATCAATATTCTGAAAAGAATTCTATTTATATAAGTGAAGAAACAAAATTTAAAAGAGAATTTGTATCTTTTTCTTGAATTCCAAATATAACCATTAACAACCGCTTTTATTATGAAAAATAAAGAAAACTAATCTACAAAATAGAAGAATGATCTCCTATGGAAAATATTTTTTAAGGATCTATCCATTAACAAGTAAAGATTCTCTTTTCCTTGTTAAATCCTGTAACATAAAAGTAGATGGACCTATGATCTCTGCAATTTGGAAAGAACCAAGCCACATTCGTTGAAATTTCGTATGTTTTCCTTTTTCCTCATGAGCCTTGTCTCATTTTAAAACTAGATCTCCTATCTGAAAGTCCTTTCTGGTTATCATGTTTGAATCAAAAGAAGCTTTACCTAATGCTTGATGATGAGCATGAGTTACTTTGGCCTTTTCTCATTGTTCTTCTAACTTAATTATTTCCATCTGCCTTAATTGTAAAGAAGAAGTTGGTTCTTCATCAATATATTGGACTAAGGCTAAAGAAGGGATTTTTAGATGAGTTGGAAGAACCACTTCTCTCCCATAAACTAAATTAAAGGGAGAAGTGCCAATAGAAGCCTTCTGCGTTATTCGATCTGCCCATAAAGCATATATTAAAGATTTATGCCAATTTTTATGATTTTGATCAATGGTTCGCTTAATGATTCTGATTAAGTTTTTATTCGTGGATTCAGCTAACCCATTTCCCTGTGGATAATAATTGGTAGAATATTTAAGTTTAAAACCTCTCTTGAGTGCAAATTCAGTCATAGCATTACCAGAAAAATATGATGCATTATCAAACATTAAAGCAGAAGGTAAACCAAACTTGGTGATTATGAACTGATTTATAAACTCGATGATATGTTCGGCATTAGCAGTCTTGAGAGGGACTGCTTCTACCCATTTCGTAAAATAATCAGTTGTTGTAATGATATACCTATGTTGTTTAGAAGAGTGAGGAACGATCTCACCTATTATGTCCAATCCCCATTGATCAAAAGGTTGGTCGATGTTGACTGGTTGTAATGGTAATGATGGTTTCTTTTGTCTTCCAGCTGTATTTTGACAAATTTGACATTTCCTTGCATAGCTATGTGAATCTTTGAATAATGTGGGCCAGTAATAGCCTGCACGGAGGATTTTATGTGCAGTTGCATCTCCAGCATAATTTCCACCTGCTGGCCCATCATGAAGTTCCTGCAAGACTTTTTCAGCTTCAGATTTCTCCAGACATCTAAGAAGAACATAATCATAATTCATTCTAAAAAGAACATCATTCACAAGTTGATATTGTTTAGCCTTTAACCTTAAAGCTCTTTTCTTGGTGTGATCAAGATTTGGAGGAGCATATCCATTCTTCAGATAAAATATGATATCAGCATATACTGATTCAACATCGATTAGGCTTACCTCATAGGTTTGTATCTCTTCAGATGGTTTTTCAGAAATAAGCGATGCTCCAGCTAGTATTTTGCAAAAACCTTGACCTCTTACAATATTTGCTGGTTTGATTTCTACATCATATTCTTGTAAGGCAGTAATCCAATTAGCTCTTTTCTCACCCACATCTTTTTGATCTAAAAGATTTCTTACCGCTGGAAACGATACTATGATTTTTGTATGGGTTTTGAGTAGAAAGGGTCTGAAATATTTAATTGCTTTGAAAACAGCGTTAGCTTATTTATCCACATTTGAATAATTCAACTCAGCTCCTTGTAAATTTGAACTGAAAAAGGCAATTGGAGCTTCTGCTTTGTCTTGATTTGCTTGCGTGAGTATCGCAGCATAATATTTATCAGAGGCAAATGTATACAAAATAAAAGGATCGGAGAAATTTGGAGTTGCTAAAGATGGAGCATTAATAATTACTTGTTTAATCAGATTGAATGCCTCATATTCATCTTTGCCCCATTTGAAGTTTGAATTATTTTTAATCATTGCTTGTAAAGGAGATACAATTCTCGAAAAATCTGGTACAAATCTCTTTACAAAATTAATCTAGCCAAGAAAAGATTGCATAGCTTTTTTGTTGTGAGGTAAAGATATTTCAGAAATTTCCTTGATTCTATCAGGATCAATATGAATTCCAGATTTTGATACTATGAATCCAAGAAGTTTTCCTTCATTTAATGCAAACAAGAATTTTTTCGGATTAAGTGAAATTCCATACCTTTGACAACGTTGGAAGATCTTCTTCAAATCTCTAAGATGATTGCTTCGTTTTTTGGAATATACAGTTATATCATCCAAGTAAATTACTACTGATTTGTTAACTAATCCCTTGAAAGCAATGTCCATGGTTCTCTGAAATGTGGCGCCAGCATTGATCAGACCAAAAGGCATCTTTTGATATGCATAAGTGCCCAATTTGGTTCTAAATGTAGTTTTCAATTGATCATCAGGATGAACCAATACTTGATTGTAGCCAGAAAAACCATCTAAGAAAGACATTAATTCTGATCCTGCAACTGCCTGTAATATTTGCTCCATGGGAGGCAAAGGAAAACTATCTTTTTGGAATGCTTTATTAAGGTTTCGAAAGTCAATGCAAATTCTAATGTCTCTGTTCTTCTTTCTAACAGGAACCATATTGGAAACCCATTTAGAATGTCGGACGGGAAAAATAATTTTGGCTTTCAATAACTTATTGAGTTCAGATTTGATTTGATTTTCTAGATTGGGATGGATCTTTCACAACTTTTTTTGGACAGGGTTTTTATCATTTATCATTGGGATAGTGTGTTGGATGATAGAAGTGTCATAAGTTTTGAGTTCATCATAGTTCCAAGAAAAGACACTTTTATATTGTTTCAAAAGACGAACGTACGCTAACTTTTCTTCAGGAGCTAGGCCAAGGCCTAGGTTGATATTCTGTGGTTTGGTATCAGTTCCTAGATTTACTAATTCATAATTCAAAGTCTAACTTTGCAATTTTGAATTGGTAGATCTTTTAAATCGATCTTTCAAATCATAAAGGTCTTCTAACTTGACTACTGACTTTGGTATACCATTATTGGTGCTATCTTGGAGCAATTGTCTGTCATTTTGGTCTTCATCAATTATCTGATTGGTGTAAGATCCTTTAGATGTGAGAAAATTTACAATATTAGGATCATCATTGAAAATCCTCCAATTGGTAACGTTATCAGGAATCGAGGGTCTAAATATTAATTCGATTGAAAATCGATCAGGACTAAAGTCTTCTGCAAGAATGAGCTTGGAAGCTACATTAGCTAGGAGGTCTGAACTAGCATTTTGAATTCTGGGAATTGATGAAATATTAAATGCTATAAAATGTTTAGTCAGATCTTGGACTAAAGATTGATAATGCTTTAAATGACCTGATAAACAATGTATAGTATTGCGTACCTGTTTAATTACAATTTCCGAATCTCCAAAAACTTGTAGATATTTAATGTCTAATCCGATTGCTTTGTATAATCCTTGGACTAAAGCCTCGTATTCTGCGGTGTTATTAGTGCAATCAAACTCAAGTCTACAAGTCAACATAATTTTGTTTCCCTCTGGACTAACCAAAACACATCCTGCTCCTGCTCCTTCATTAAACTTAGAACCATCAAAAAATAATTTCCAAAATAAATATTTATTTACAGGAGTATCTACAAAATTAATACATTTAGAACTATCTTTTTGAGATAAAGCAGAATGTTCTAAATAAGGTGAAGTATGACCATTAAATTTTTCTAAGAAAGAATCAACTGAGTAACTGCCAATGATATTACTGTTGTATGCAAATTGGTTCGTTCTCTCCTTCCAATATCGTTACTATGTATTTCTGATGCTTTTCTCGTTCAACCTTTATCTGATTTGGTTTACCATTGTAAGGAAGCCACATATGCGACCAATCAGTTTCAAAATATCCATGAAGTTTTTCTGACCAATCTCTGCTAAGAATTAAGCTATAAAATTCTGGAATATCTGCAACTAAAATATCAATGACTTGACATACCTTTGGATTAGATGACAGTCTTATGGTAGCCTGATTTAATTCGCCAATCACTTCAACTTGAGATCGATCTAGCTGGATTATGCGCACATCATATTTTTGTGGTTGAATGTTCAACTTTGCACATATTGATTTTGGTAGAATATTAGATGAAGCTCCAGAATCCACTTAACAATTATGCATAGTTTTATTGAAAACTTCATAAGTAAGAAGAAATGGAGTATGAGATCTCAATCTTCCTCCAATTAAAGCGATATTTTCTAGATCAACTTTACTGATCGCATTAGCTGCAGGTCTTCCCATTTCGTTGGAAGCTTGAGAAATCACAGGATCATGCAAAGGTTTTTCTGGTACAACATGTAATTCTTTCAAAAGTACCTTTTGTTGGTGTTTTAACTTGCTCAATTCATAAAAAGTGATGTTAGCTCTAGTCTTCTTCATGTCTTCTATGATATTATACTCCATTTCATCTGGAACAATCAGTGTTCTTGATGGAGTTGATGAATCTGTCTGGACTGGGGTGGTTTGAATTGCTTTAGATATCGTTTTCTTGGGTGGAACTTTATCCTTAGTCAATGAGCTTGCGCTCTTCGACTTAGAAGTAGGTTGAGGAGGATCAAGTTGATTTCTACTTCTAGTGCTAACTAGGGATGCTTCTTGATCTTCCTCATCTAGGAGGATAAAATCCCACATACCTTGTACTTCTATGACTTCTTCTTCATCAGTAGTTTCTTCAGTAGCAGTTTCTTCTTCTTCTTCTTCTGATTCAGCATTGGTAATAGCATTTGGTGGCTTTGGAACAGTTGAAGGATTTCTTCTAAAAGGCTTGAAAGAATTTTTAGAAGATGTTTCTACCACTTGTTTTTTAATTTCAACCATTTCGTTAGACATGGTTTTCAAAACTTTCTGCAATCCTTCTAAATCAAATGGATATTTTGGTTGTCTTTTCTTGGGATCTTCCTTAAAAGTGACCTTCTTGGATTTTCGTTCTTCTATCGCATTTTTCTTGTCTAGGGATATGATACATTTCTCTACTGCTATTGCTTCCTTCATATTTTCTGCTAAAGTTGTTTTGTTAGCCCTATCAACAAAGATTGCTATGTTTGATGGTAAAGCAGAAATGTACCATTCACTTCGCACTTCTTCGCTAGGCTTGGAAGCAGTAGGAATTTTGTTTAATAATTTATTGAAACGTGAATTAAAATCCTTGACAAGTTCTTTTGAATCAGCTCTAAGATTAGACAGATCATTGATCAATGTCGCTGTAGACCTGTCATCACCAAATTTAGTCAAAAATTGATCTTGAAAGATATCCCAACTAGTGATGGATCCAGATGGTAATGAGAAATACCATGATCCAGCTGCTCCTTGTAGAGTATAAGGGAAAAGTCGGACAACATAATCTTCATTAATAATTCCATTAAGATTTATGGACAGCATAAAATTGTTTATATGCTCTTCTGCTAGCATGCCTGCTTCAGGATTAAACTTAGGCAGCCATTTTTCAGGATGTGCTGGTAATTGACTCAAGGGTGCAGGCATTAGGACTTCCCCTGGATTATTCCATGGCATTTGGGCCATCGCTGAGCTACTAACAGAGGAAAATGCAGCAGATGATGTCTGTGACTGGGAAGATGAGGATATTATAATTATAGATGATTGAGAAGGTGATGTGGAAGTTCCAGTGGAGTGGGGGACAATAGTCTGAAGTGGAGGGGTGGACGGTTGACTTCGTAATGAAGAGGTTGAGATGGATGATGATGATGAAAGAGTCTCGCTATCAGACCCTTTAGGTGATTTCCTTGATCTTTTTCTTGTAGGTAAAGGTAATTCAGTTGGCTGAATGCCAAGCTTCTCACTCTGTAATCTGGTAAGAGGATGAGCAGGGTTATATTGCGAAGTCAGACTACCTTGAGATTTATCAGATCTTTGAGGTGATATTGAAAATCGCTGAAGTTTATGAATCAAAGATTCAACTTCAGGAGGTTCAATAGCAGATTCTTCTGAAAATTCAGGGTTTGTAGCAGTGTCTGTTCTTCTTTCGACTTTTGGCTCTAGATTTAAAATTTCTGAGTGTGATGGAGAAGTCAGGGGAGATGATGAGGGTGATTTTCTCTCATAATGGTATTTAGATTTAGATTTACTTTCCATTCATATTTCGTGGCCCTCCTTCTAGCGCCAAATATGTTGAAGCCCCGAAAATCGGGTCTACAACAAGGGGGATACCCACCCGGTCCGGACTTTGGTTAGCAGCTCCTTTTCCGTTTGGTGTAGTGGGTCCGACTGGGGATAATGGGACCAGCTTCCCAATATGTCTGTGTGTGTGTTGAGAATAGATATTTCCTAAAAAGGTTCCTAAGTGAAATGCTTTTATTCTATTTCTAATCTAATCACATGCAAATTGTATTCTAATTAAAACATAAATATCTAATTCTAAAATAAACCCGGGATATAATCTTGTTTATGCGATCTAAAATGATTTAGAATAAAAATCAATAACAAATATCATTCAACTGTTATAAGACAAGAATTCAATAAAGATAAACCATTTCATATAAAAAGTTAGATGAAACAGTTATGAAAAACATATCGCATAATAAGTTATTCATACACTAAGCATAAATAAATAGCTATCACCGTACAGAAGTGCCAAATGATAACTTAAGCATTCAAGCATCAATATATAAATAAATGAACATAAATATCACTTTTAACATAGAAGCAGAAATAGTCAAGAGATAAAAGTACCATTTATAACTGGTTCTACTCATGAGCTAGAAGCAATAATGATTTATCTCTTCTTAATCCAACATCTACTAAGAGTACAGAAATGCAACATCAGTAGCAGATATTAGACACAGATATCAATAAATCTAGTTCCATTCATTCATCAAAACCTTCTCTTAGGGTGCAGAAGTGCATGTTCTGAGGATAAGTTTTTGACAAATTTCAGGACCGTTCTCTAAATGCATGAGAAGGGTTTAAATACTACTAACTAAATCTAATTATAGTTTATTACAAAAATTTAGGATTCGGTTTAAATGACCGTCCTTTTTCTAGGCAAAAAAATAAAGTAAAACTAAAACTAAATCTAAAATTAAAAACTATCAACTAACTACTTAGGAATATGATCTTTGAATTTGCAAGCATCCAGCATTGATTTGAGAAGAGGAGGATGGCCGACTTCAGATTTTAATTGTCCCGAAAAAACGGAATCGGCAAGTGTTGGCGCGATCTTCTTACTAGAATTAATGATGCAATTAAGAGCACTACATTGACTATGTGGTTTTACCAGATATGTCCAGTAAGAATCCCAATTTAACTTTGTCAATCCTTGAATTGATTTTTCCTTTTCCTCCGTTTTCTGTTTCCACTCTGTTTGCAATTGCTGGGCTTGTGGTAGGTATCCTGGAATAGTTTTTGAAATCAAATTAACTTTGTGCAAATTTTCATTTAAACAATCAGTAATGTTGCTTGTTGTTGTAGCTGCTTCCTCTGCTGCTTTTTTTGCCTCTCTGATCTGTGCATCCCAATTATTGAAGAGCATTTCTTTATGACCGTCATTGATAATTGGTGCTCCTGCTCTTTTTCCTTCCTCTGTATTTTACCATGCCAAATAATTAGTAACTCTTTCATTGGTTATATCATAATCATGTCGTAATTCTACGACATGATTAGTGATTTTATCACTTTCTTGACAAAAAGAGTTCCATTGTGATATTTTCTTGCATAATATATCTTGTTGTTGCAGTAGTTGATTATTCAAAGAAATAGATTCTGAGATAAACTTTGTAAGTTTGGGGTCATCTTTATGCATCTCTTGCATAATCTGTATTTGTTTCTCTTTTTCGGCCAAGCTTTTCTGATATCCAATCTGCATTTGCTGAAACTCTTGCTGTAAATTTTCAAATTTTATCTGTGCTTCACTGTTAGCATGAGCTTGTTGCAATTTTTGTTGCAGAACTTGTATTTGATATTCTTTTTCATTTAATAATAGTCGTACCTCAGATGCTTTGTCAATAGTTGCGGAGGCATAAGCTCCTGTAATCTGAGATAATTTAGTAAGATTTTCAGTGGGATCCGTAGTAGGATCTTTCCATAAAACATCCAATTTTTCTGCATTAGTAGAGAGCACACTTTCTAATTTCCTCTTTTTCCTTTGTTTCCTTACTACTGCTTTATGTTGTGGGCTATAAAATATATCCAGACGATAAATTTCCTCTATTTTAAGTACAAGCTCAAAGGAGGGAGTAATAGGTATATGTTCTGTTTCTGTGATATTTCCACTTATTTCTGTAACCAAACCTTTTTCTGTCTATAGAGGAGTTTGTATGCTCTGTCCTTCAACATTAATCAAATCATTAAATGTTTCCCATTCTTTATCTAACTGAGTGCTGATGGATGGTTGCTGTACATTAAGAGGTGGAATATTCAACTGTGGAGTGGTTGAAGTCCGTTGTTGTGAAAGCTCTTTTGATTGAGCTATATCCTTCACTGAGCCTTCACTTTTATCATTATCAGATTTTTTAGAACGTTCAAAAGTTTCTTTGCTAGAATTTGACTTAGACCTTTCTGTATCTAAACTGCCACTGAGACTGACACTAGGATTTGGTTCCCTTGCGGGTTCCAAGCGCAAATTATCCAAAGGAATAGTGGTCAATATTCTTTCTCTGTATATTTTAAACTCTTGAAATTATTCTGGGGATAATCGTGTTTGAGCTAAATGCAAAATTTCTTTAAATGAAAATTTTTCTTGAAACATATCATCAAAAAGATCTTCTTCTCCAGAAAATACTCTTACCTTGACTGCAGTGGTGAAGTCCTTGACAACACCATATGGATCAAATATCCTTCTCGGAAACTTAAACAATTTTGAACATGTGTTACACCATTTTTTGGTCATCTAACCTATTATCATTAGATGGACCCAAGTACACCATGTAAGACCAATTTTACCCTAAGTAAAATTGCCTTCACTATGTTAAATAACTTAATAAACCACATGTATTAGGTTGTTTATGGTCCAAACAGGAAACCGCAAAAGGAAATATTAAACAAACCTATATTTGTTTGATTTTCCTCATGGAATAATTAATTAAACCATAATTTAATTATTATTCCCAGTCATGTTTAACCCAAAAATAAAGAAATTAATTAGATAAACCTTTATTTATCTTGTTATTTTCTAGGAATAATTATTTAAATCTTATTTAGATAATATTCCTTGTTAAATATGACCAAATCACCCACAAATAATTAAATAAATCATTATTTATTTGATTATCTTTCAACCACTTCCTTAAGTAATTAAATAAATCATTATTTATTTGATTATCTTCCAACCACTTCCTTAAAAAGATAAATAAATCATTTATTTATTTATTTTTGACTAATCAAGGGATTTGACCCAAGTCAAATACCTTTTACCTCCAACAAATATAATAAAATATTCCATAAAAGGTTGATCTAGATTTGGTTAACATTATTTTAATCATGCACCAAGATCTAGAATGACCCAATATTTTGTTATAAATAGGAGGGTTTTTCCTACCATTCTTCACCTTTTGTTGCCTATTAGATCACTCTAGATCTATACACTTGGTCACCATTTTCTGCCATTTGTTGTGAGAGCTCCCTTTGAGTTCCATTCTTTGTGTGGGTTTTCTACACCAACAAGAGAGAGAAATCTTAGATCTGAAGTGCTGAGGACTTCCAAGAACCCATCCCACTGAGGAGAATTGGATACGCCTTCTTGTTTTCCTCGCAGGTGCCCAATTAATATAAAAATTCTTTCAAAAATTGTTCTTGTCTTGTCTATTGGTATATGGAGCAAACCCTTGTTTTTTCTGCTTAATGTCTTTCCATGCATAGATCTGGTTTTTGCAGCTCTTTTATGTTCAACTAACCACAGATCTGAAGATATTGGCTGCCACTTTTGTTGTTAGGGCTATTAGTTATGCGTAGCTAAAGTGGTCCTTTTTCGTACACTTCGACAAAGGATTCATACTAACAAATGGCGACTCCACACGGGTTTTAAATTACGACCGTTGTCGTTTTTCATATTCCTGCATATCCAGCTACTTTAGACCCTAGGGTTTCTTTTCAGCTGTTTATTTTTCCTATTTTTATGTTGTTTTTCTCACATAAAACCCTAAAACATTAAAATTTCTAACTTTCGTGTGTTTCTGGCCCTATTGCGCAGGTAAGCGACACCAGCCGCAACTGAGACGGCAACTTTTCTGAAAATCTGCCGCCGAGACAACCAGAATAGGGGGTCGCACTTTTTGGCCCATAAACTGCGACCTGGACCTCCAAGTCGCACTTTTCTGCCCCTTTTCTGTGACCTGCACTGAAAACAGGTCAGAAACTACGACCTGCCAGTTTTTCAGTGATTTTTCTGCAATTTTTCTGGGTTCTGCTGCAGCTTCTGTCAGGGTCTTCCAGCCTCTGTCTCAGCCCGCCTTGACCAAGTTCTGATCTGTTTTTACTCATCTAAGTGGGAACCTAGCCCCCTAGGGCTTTTGTACCCTCCACTTTTTGTGGAAGAGTTTTAGCTGTTTCAGCCGTCTGTTTTTCAGAGCTTCAGCCTCCTTTTTTCCAGATCTGTTACCTCCCTTTCAGATCCTTTGAAATCAACTCTTCTACCTCTCAAATCACCTCCTGAAGATTTGTTTGGATCTACTTTTAGGGCCTCCACCTTGTCCCCTCCGTTTTTTGCTGATTTCCTTCCTTTTTCCAGCCACCTTGCCTCTGTCTTTTGGCTGTGACCTGCACCTCTTTTCAGCAGCTTTATCCTTTAGATCCCTATCCCTTTTGACCTTAGATCTATTGGCCTCTTTTCCGTGTGTTTTGCATAGATTTTTCCCTTTATTTTCAGTTTAGTTTTGAGAGACCCGCCTTCTTGGGTTAAATAGATGCACAAGTAGCTGTTATTTTTCTGTTATTTCAGCATTATATACTATTCTCTGTAGGTTTATTTTCAGCTACATAGCACACTTTTTTCTTGCTCTCAAAACGGAAAGGGTTTAAAAATTAAAATTAACGCACGCCACACACTGACCCTAAGCACCTGGTTAACACCGCCTGGCAAAGACTCTAAAATCAATTGTCACTGCACCTTTTCTGCCCTTTACCTTAATTGATTCTGTCCCTTTCTGCCCCTGTCGGTTTCCTTCTTCCTGTCGTCATTGCGCCCCCAAGGCGCCTTTCCCGGAGACTTCTTGGCCTTCACCCTCAGTTTCTGGTCGATCAACCTGCTCCGACCCGCCGTCGTCGAGCCAGTCCTCCTCCGAGTCTGCACTCTGACTCCTCTCCTGATTCATCGGGTTCCCCTTCTCCTCCTGGTTCTCCCCCTACCACCATGTCTGGTCCAGGGCCTAATGCTAGCAGTTCTCCCGGCCCTAATGCCGGCCCGACTACTAGCGGAACTGCCACAGGAACGACTCCAGCCACCCCATTGCTACCGTACATTGCAGGCCTCAGCCTCCCCGATTTCAATCAGTTGATCAACGACCCCATCCACCACGATGTTGGTTGGCCTGCCATGCCAACCAAGCTCCCTTCCGACATCCCTAAATTCGAAGGCCAAGCTGGTGAAGATCCAACCAATCATGTTCGATCTTTCCACATGTGGTGTTCCTCCAATTCTATTACCGATGACTCCATCCGTCTTCGTTTGTTCCAACGCACGCTTACTGGCGAAGCTTCCAAATGGTATGTTGAACAAGCCACCTCTTCCCATACCACCTTTGCGACCCTTGCTCAGGCCTTTTTGTCCTATTTCCAGCTCCCTCTCCGATACGACACTGGCACGGAGCTCTTGACTTCCTTCAAGCAATCCTCTTCAACCCGCCTTTCTGCCCATGTTCAGGAATGGCGAAGAAGACAGAGCTTATGTCGAGCCCCTCCCTTCGAAGATCAGGTTTATATGGACTGGTTCCTTCGCACCCTTCCGGCTCCCATCGGCAAGGATGTCGCCTCCCATTTTCCTCAAACTGAAGAAGCCGCCCTCCAAATAGCCTTGAAATATGACTTGATCTATGCTCAATCTGGTTATGTTTATACCGTTCTTCCTGACCTCCCCAGGCCCGGTGGCGCTAATGCCCCGGGAGCATCTCATTCCGCCGACGGTATCGTTGGAGCCCTTTCCCATCCGTACGCTCAAACTCCTATGGGATATGGTCTCCCTCAGGGAGGGGCCAGCTCCTCCAGCACTCTTCCCCCTCCCGGTAGCATGTATCCAGGATACATCATGCCTCCTCCTTTTGCCCAACCTCCTGCTTACCTCAATGTTGCCCAACCTACCCATTACCCTTATCCACAGCCTGGTGCGCCATCTCCTCCAGCATATGCGCTTCCTCCTCCCTTGCCTCCTCAAACCCAGCACCAGCACCTACATCCCCCTCCAGGGCAAGTATTTGCACAGCAGGGCGCGAATAATCCCCCTTCTTCTCAAAGAAGGTGGAGAGGCAATCCAAACCAATCTGCCCCTGGTACCCATGGAACGAATCCTGGTGTGGACCCTAACACTGCCAACCAGCAACAGGGCACTCAGCCCAAGCCGGACAGGCCGCTTCGCACAAGTAAGCCTTGTTCGTGTTGCGGTGTTTATGGTCATTACACCCACAATTGTCCCCTATTACCCTAGATGCGGCAGATGTAGGAATCTCAAGCCACATTGCGCGGACAACACGCTTCCCCTCATGCTCCTCCTAATGTGGCCACTACCCAGCCAGCTGTGTTTTCTGATCCTTTCCCTTAAACGAGGATTAGAGTGGCTACTAACCGCAGACGGCCCGGGTAGCTGCCCCCTTCTCTTTACGGTTCTCGATTACGGATCCTTATGATGCACTCCGTCCTCTTGGTCAGTCGATCTTCACCTTGAATCGGTCTCGCGATTACCCCCGAGCCTCTGCTCGAGTCCCCGAGCCTCCTTCTTCAGGTTCTAGAGAGCCTCTTTCGACATCCAGTGGCCCCTTACATATCCCTCAACCCAAAGTTGAGGTCCATACCAAGATTCCTAAGGGACCCTTACATCGAAATGCTTCTTTCGGTTGAGCTTCCCATTTGTATAGTATAGTAGATGATTTGGCGCAATCTCCCGTTGCCATTTCCACACTGGAACTCCTCCAGTCGTGCCCTTCCCAAAAGAAGGCTCTACTATCTACCGTTGGCATTGTAGATCCTGTTGATGACCAAATGATTGTTTTCGACGCCACTCAATCGGACCATCCCCCTCCTCCTTGTCGCCTTCCAAATCCCGATCCAATCAAGACATCAGCATATCTGGTGTATAATTGATGAGGGCATCCACTGCGTGATGTCCACTTCGGTTTGAAAAAAATCGGATCTCCTGAGTTGGCCCCTT
Source organism: Pinus albicaulis (assembly GCA_034641835.2). NCBI lineage: Eukaryota > Viridiplantae > Streptophyta > Pinopsida > Pinales > Pinaceae > Pinus > Pinus albicaulis. Next base: position 1,247,262,124 of record CM076572.1, on the reverse strand, counting down.
CCACGATCACCCTTCGAGCGTGGGATGGCCACGCCTCCCAGCCCATTGGCCTTTTCCGTAATTTTCCTATCATTCTTGCGGGCAAGACTGTTTGCGTTGATGTCGAAGTCATGAACGCCCCTCTAGATTACAACATTCTCTTGGGGCGGAGCTACACCTATGCTATGTCTGCTGTCCCATCCACGGTTTTCCACAAGATGTCTTTCCCTCATAATGGAAAGATAGTCACCATTGAACAGTTGACATATCATGAGCCAACATCTCAGACCTCATCTGAGACGACCATCTCTTCTGTAGCCAACAAGAAAACCGTCGATTCCTTGACCAGTGTCTCTCCTGGTGTCTACAAAGACTCCTCTTTACTCAGAACCTTCCTTGGTCTTCCTCCTCCTCCTATATCTGACCCCAGCTCATCGAATGTTTGCATGAAGCAATCGTCTCGGGCTGCTCTCAAGCAACCTGCTTCGGCTAGTCGGCGGCCACGCTCGCATGGCTTTGCTCCTAGCCCTTCACACAAATAGGCCCAGTAGTCATGAGCCTCTTTATCCTCCTGGCATGGTTCCTCCAAGCCTTAGCCATTTAGGAGCCGTCCCACCTGGCCATTACCCCTTTGGTCAGATACCGTTCCTAGCTCCCCCACCAGGAGTGTACACGGTACCGGTCATGGCCACCCTCTCTCTTCCTAACCTGACCCTTGGGATTCTCGTCTGGTACCATGATCCTCCAGCCGCAACCCTGCCTGGTCAACCCAAACCTTATATTGCTTTTACCCCGGTTCAACCGGTCCCCATGACTTCTCCCGCTGCAACAGTGCCTCAGTCACCTCAACAGGAACCACCTCCTATTGCGACCGCTTCGGGTAAGAAAGACAAAGCTCGCAAGGGGGCATCAAAGGACCAGGCTGCCCTGACAAACCCTGCCCCTCCTTGGCCTCCAAAGAATACCATCCAGTGTGCTTTGTGTGATGTTGTCAGCCACGCCACCCATACCTGTCCTGAATTGCTTCATCTCAAGCCCATGGTTAATGTCGCGTTCCCTGAGTCCATGGTCCCGGAAGCCTTTATTCCTTCTGCAACCACAATCAAGAACCCAAAGACTATTCAAACCAACCACCCCTGTGCTTTGTGTGATCTCCATGGCCATTACACCCATCTTTGTCCCCGCCTCGAGGACTTCCGCCCCTCTCTAGCCACGGTCCACCAATTCGAGGCCAAGCGCAATGAGCCCACCTCTCCCCTATTTGCGCATTTTGCTTCAGCAGAACTACCAGATATGACTGCTCCCATTGACATTCCCCCTCCTGATGTTGAGATTACGGAGCCTTTGTCCAGCATTTTCTACCTATCATCATCCATGAGACCCTCGGGGAACATTCCATCTGAATCCTCCCCTGTTGTTTCGCTTGACCTTCCTTCAGTGATCACCTTGGGCTCAACATCGGTAGATCCTTTATCTACTTACTCTTCTGTCACCCCTTGTGACGATGCGCATGTGAACCTCTCTTCTCATGATGATGATTCAGGTCGCTTCGCCACGTCAGGTGGTCTTTCTTCCACCAGTCATCCCATCTTCTATCACGATGACGACATTATGGAAAAAACCCCCACCCCTGACTTTATCTATTTCCCCTTACATCGAACCCATGCGTTCACACCACATACACCTTGTGGCCATTACATTGCAACCCAATGTTTGGGTAAGGGGGCACCCACATTTGAGAGACCAAAAGCAGCAATTCTCTACAACTCTCCTAGTGTATCTGGTCGTGTTGACTTTAGTACCATTATTCTTCCACATTTAGAAGAACTTATAGAGTCCCATATCACTTCAGATCACTCTAGGGATGATACCCCTTATCATTCCCTCATCTTCCATCAGTAACCCAATCTCTTAGAAATTGTTGTTGACCAACCTATGGGTTTTCTAGGAGAGCATCAATTCATTATCTCCAAATCCTCTCTTTGGGATAGTGACACTAGGTATGTCAACCCAGAAACTTAAAGTCCATTTGATTCCTATATGCAGTACCACAAGAGATTGGTAATCCTTCATTTCCTTTCTCAAACTGCATAACCATAACGAAAACAAATGGCACACCACATCATTAAAATGTGTTTAGATTCCCCTTTTTCTAAATACATTTTGGCATAACCACACCATGCTCGGGGGCACCCATGCCCCTTAACCATAACCCTCCTCACCTCGTTGTTGGAGAGGAGGCTGTCTTACCGATCGAGTGTGAAATCCCTTCCCTTCCTCTGGCTGTTGAACTTCTCCCTGACCCACAACCTCTAGAACAACGACTTATCCTTCTTGAGCTTGCCTCTGAAGTCCGCCGTGTTGCATTGCAAACCATAGAAGCGGCCAAGAAACGCACCAAAGCTCAATATGACCGAAAATTCTAGCCTTGTCCTTTTCACGAAGGCGACCTTGTTCTAGTATATGACCAGGTCCATGATGTCCTTGGTCACGGGAAGTTCGACTCATTATGGCTAGGCCCTTACGTCATCAATAAGGATCTTGGTAAGGGGGCATACTTTTTAGAGGACTTCGAAGGCAATCCTCTTCCTAATCCTCGCAATGCACTCTATCTTAAGAAATATTACCCTTAGCATTTCCCTTCTGAGATGCGTGTTTTATTTTCTGTTAGATAGCCAACATCTTTTTTGTACTTTCATCCTTCGCCAGGACCTATTTTTTCCAAGAAGGGCCACTTCACCTCCACTTTAAATCGAATTTCCTCACTTACAACACTTGTACTTGGGGCACCACTTCGCCTCCATACTTGTCCATGTTCGTGTCGATTTTCGTCATGAGTTCCCACCTTGTACTCATGTTTTCATGGTCCCCCATTGGGCCTTTACTGTGTGGTAGCACCATCGAGTCACCCTTGTTTAGCGCATCCAAGTTGAGTCATCATCGCATTGATGGAGTCTATCCCAAGTCCCTTTGCACCCCGCCATAGCCTTCCATCCTTCATTGCTTGGTCTCTCTCTTGTGTCGCACATTATGACCTTCAGTCCCACTGTCCCCTATCCCTTATGATATTGTGTCAGTAGCTGCCATGTCATTCATGCCCTTTATGCTCTAACAAGGGAAGTCGTTCATTCGCTACTCATTCCTTTCCATTTCCCTATCATCATTAGTGTCAGTCTGTCCGTCGCTCTACTATTTTCTCTCGCGCCTTAGTTGAGGATTTCTCATTGCCTCACCTGTGGCGGACCTCCTTCTGTCGACATCAGCTCATTCATTCCAGAAGCCAGGTCTCGAGGGCGGTGTACCTTGGTTCCAGCTTCCACTCTTGTTCGGTGCCTTGGATCAAGCAAAGGGATCTCTCATTTCCCTTTGACTTGATTGTTTCTCCAGCTCCTTTCAGCATGACCGAGATCCGTATACTTGATGGTTCAGTGATACAGCAGCAGCTCTTGATGATTCCCGAGTGTGTGTGAGATGTCTCAACCCTCATGAGGGGGTGGCCCTGCAGGTAGCCCCCCACATGCCCGGATGACCTCCTCCTTGCAGCCTTCGATGCAGCTCCAGATATTTGATGATGTTGGCCTTAGCCACTTGCAACGCCTCTTTGATTTGCATGTATCAGTCAGATTTTGTGAGCCCTTCCCCATTTACAGGGGGCATTTGGGTTGTATTTATCTCATGTACTCAGATATTATTCTACCAGTCCTGGCTATTATCCCAGGCACAGCATGTATGTGGGATTCCTCATTGTATTTTTATCTGGCTCATGATTATGCCGGTTGTACTCTATGGTTCGGTCCCTTGTTTACTGGACACATTATTCTTTTGTACTTTGTCTCGGTGGGCATAGGTATGCCTCCCCTACCGCCTTCAGCACAATTACCCTCTCATAAAAAGAGACTTGTTGCACCTGTGAGTCTCGTCTCCTCAGGGTCTAGTTCTTCAACACACTATCTACCTTGCATTTCTCTCTCTGACTTTCCTTTTGTTGTCTGGTGATTGAGTTCTTACAACGTACTACAGTCATACGATTTGCTCCTAACACTCACACGCTGAGGGGCAATCTGTTACACCATTTTTTGGTCATCTAACCTATTATCATTAGATGGACCCAAGTACACCATGTAAGACCAATTTTACCCTAAGTAAAATTGCCTTCACTATGTTAAATAACTTAATAAACCACATGTATTAGGTTGTTTATGGTCTAAACAGGAAACCCCAAAAGGAAATATTAAACAAACCTATATTTGTTTGATTTTCCTCATGGAATAATTAATTAAACCATAATTTAATTATTATTCCCGGTCATGTTTAACCCAAAAACAAAGAAATTAATTAGATAAACCTTTATTTATCTTATTATTTTCTAGGAATAATTATTTAAATCTTATTTAGATAATATTCCTTGTTAAATATGACCAAATCACCCACAAATAATTAAATAAATCATTATTCATTTAATTATCTTTCAACCACTTCCTTAAGTAATTAAATAAATCATTATTTATTTGATTATCTTCTAACCGCTTCCTTAAAAAGATAAATAAATCATTTATTTATTTATTTTTGACAAATCAAGGGATTTGACCCAAGTCAAATACCTTTTCCCTCCAACAAATATAATAAAATATTCCATAAAAGGTGGATCTAGATTTGGTTAACATTATTTTAATCATGCACCAAGATCTAGAATGACCCAATATTTTGTTATAAATAGGAGGGTTTTTCCCATCATTCTTGACCTTTTGCTGCCTGTTGACTCCACTCGGATCTATACACTTGGTCACCATTTTCTGCCATTTGCTGTGTGAGCTCCCTTTGAGTTCCATTCTTTGTGTGGGTCTTCTACACCAACAAGAGAGAGAAATATTAGATCTGAAGTGCTGAGGACTTCCAAGAACCCATCCCACTCAGGAGAATTGGATACACCTTCTTGTTTTCCTCCCAGGTGCCCCATTAATATAAAAATTCTTTCAAAAATTGTTCTTGTCTTGTCTATTGGTATATGGAGCAAACCCTTATCTTTTTCTGCTTAATGTCTTTCCATGCATAGATCTAGTTTTTTGTAGCTCTTTTATGTCTAACTAACCGCAGATCTGAAGATATTGGCAGCCACTTTTGTTGTTAGGGCTATTAGTTATGCGTAGCTAAAGTGGTCCTTTTTCGTACACTTCAATAAAGGATTCATACTAACAACATGTGATATTTTTTACTTCCTTAAACGCATGACAAACATCAAATATTGAAAATGCTCCGCAGGACACAAGAAATTGTGGTCAGATGGCTTTATTTTTATCCTTTAATTCTTTTTTCAAACCTCCCTCTCCACAGGTTTGATATGCAATTTCCCGAGCTATGAGTTTATCCGGAACATACAAGGGAAAAACATGAGGAGAAGCAAAGCTTCCAAAAACCCTCACATAAGTAAACAATTCTTCTCCAAACCATCTTGTGACAGGGAGAATGTCTACTTCTGCTTCAGGGGATAACCTTGGAGCATCCTTATTATACAACACTCTATACAGTGGCAACATTATGCCATGGAAAATCTTGCAAAATTCAGGAATGAATTTTGATTCCCACAATTCTTTGTGATAAACATGAATGGGTAGGGGATCCTAAATTGTCCATTGCCAACCCATTAAAGGGAACTTAGAAACAAAGCAGATTGAATCCATAACATAGGTAGATACATAAAAAGGAGGATAAATCCTCTGAGAGACAATCCGTTTGGACCAGTAATTGAAAATAGTCGTGGCTAGATTATCAAACAATATTTTAGCCCAGTCCACAATGGTAGCGTTAACAACAGCATTCAATAAGGGAAGCCATTTAGGAAAAAACTTATTAATGTCAGGCTTTCCAAAAAGCCTACATAGCATAGCGGCAGCAAAACGATATGGAGAAGTGAGTGAGCCAGTACTGTACATACCGTGTTTATCTTTTTTCAGTGGTTCATCTCTTCTGGACCATTCCTTAGTGCATTTCGCCAAATTTTCATTTTCCTTGGCAAATTTCTCCATAAGTTGTTTGTTGTAAGTTACCTGAGGCTCCGGCAAATGATACATAAGCCTCAAATATTCTAGAGTAAATGACCCGATGAGCTCTTGACCTTGAGTTTTGAACTGTCTGTCCGTAATATCAGTACTATCCAGCACCCATTTTACCATGTTTGTATATGGAATAATTCTTGATGTTGCTGCTATCCGGTGCAGAAACGAACAAGCCAGCTCTGTAAGAGATGCTTCAGAAGAATTACTTGAGCCTGCAGTAGTGACAACATCCATTACCCTTGGGTTCTCTTCTTCAAGAAAATTAAACACACCCTCCCAAGTGGTGATATCAGCATCCTTATTGCAAGCAGTGCCTGCGTATAAGGATGCCATCTCTTTACTTTCAGACCTCGGAGCTTTCTCTTTCTTTCCCATAATACTCTGAATATTGCTTTGTATAGTCTCTTGTTCTTCGCGCCTGCGGTTTTATGAATTAAGTGAGAATAATGATATGAGAAAGGTGATGGGATAGTTTTAAATGCTGAAGGCATATGAAATATATTATTTAAACGTGAAATAAACTTTCAATCAAAAAAAAATAATTTTCATTAATAATTGACAATCCATTCATTAATTTGACATCAAAGTGCATAACGGATATCGATTTATGGAAAGATTTTCTTTGTATAACGAGCTTTAAAGAATCTGCGATAATGCGATTTGCAATATCGCAAAATCGTAATATCGCAGATCGCAATATCTGCAAATCGAAATAATCGCAACTATCGCAAATCGCAAACTCGTAACATCGCAATATCGCGAAATCGCAATATCACAACATCGCAATATTGCGGAATCGCAATATCGCAAAAATATAACATATTACAAACATTCGTTAACATTCTTTCTGCGATATACGATTTGCGATTACTGTTATTGCACTTTAATTATTTGAAGCGTAAGATATGAAATGCGATAAATATTTTAATGCATAATTTTGGATCGCGTTATCGTAATTTAGGAAATTTTTCTCGCAAAAGATATATTTTACTTTTTGGCGATGAATGCGATATTTTCTTCAAAGAAAGATTTTTATTCTAATCTGTCATAAACTTAAGTTTATTTAAATCTTTTCCAAAGAATTTTCTTAAGTTAATGATAGTAAGTTTTATTGAAAATGAAAACAAACATCAATTATTTTTTTTGGATTTTTAAACTAAGGGTCCCCACTTATTTAGTATTATTACTAATACTAAATAAGAAGGGGGGTTGTTGCTGGCCACAACAATTGGTGATTCACTTGGAAGAACCAGTTATCTCTGCTTTTCTTTTGAATTTTCTACACTTTTCAAAACAGAAAATTCTCTATAAAATCAAAATTTATTATAAAAATACAAAGTACATTATGTTTTAATCTATAAATGATATTTCATTTCTTCTATGTTCAACTTTGACTATTCACTTCCTCAAGCTAGTCCTTGTATCTACATCAGTCATTACTTGGTTTAAAAAGATAAAAACAAAAGGCTTCTCTATAAATCAGTTTTAAATATGCTCATTTTTCGTAGGTAGAGCCACTGCTGCCAGCAAGCGTCTATAGCCTCGACAGGGTTACCCGCTACCCAGCAATGATCCTGTGTCCCACTTAGATAAATATACAATTTTCAAAGAGAAATCCATATTCACACTTATTGTTTTTATTTTCTTTTTTATCCTTAAAGAACAATGTGTTGGTTTGGTAGCAAATTTATGACAGTGTCATTCACTTGATTTATAACTTTGCTGAACAAGCTTGCTCGTGATGAGACCCCTTGCCTTTTGATTGTAATAATCTTGAGTCATTGCCCTGTTGTGGTATGCAGTATTGGCAAAGTCAGCAAGCTATAATATCTATGATCATGATAAGTCGGCTCGTGATGAGACCTCTTAGTCTTTAAGATAAAGTGTATCATTGGATTCAGGGATAATTTTAAGGATGGGATATTATCTTGAAGTTTAAAAAATTGGCGAATCTCACTAGTCCCTAATATGCAAACTATAAAAATTTTATTGATATATTTGTAAAATTATTCAAATTTATGATGATATTATATATATTTTCTATATAATGTTGGCAATTTTTAACGTAAAATAATTTTTAATTGTAAAATTTGGGCGAATCATTTTTATAAAAAAATGGAAATTGGCGAATCTTTTTTTTTGAAAAACCATGGAAAATTAGCCCACCTGCAAATATTAGCCCCTAAAATTTTCCATGATTGGATTATTCCCTGAACCTTGTAATTTTCTAGGTGGGGAGGAAGTCATTGTTTCCTTAAGATAGCTCTGGACGACAATGATAGAGTTTTTTTTTGGAAAGAACTTTTCTACAGAGAATCTTCATTTTGTTATAGATACCTTTCATTGAACTGATATAAAACAATCTTTCACTAAAAGTTTTTTTTCATCAAAATTTTCAAAGTTGAAAATGATATCATTTCTAAATTTAAAGCTTTTAACTGTGTCTTTGAATAATAATGATCAATATTCTGAAAACAATTCTGTTTATATAAGTGAAGAAACAAAATTTAAAAGAGAATTTGTATTTTTTCGTGAATTCCAAATATAACCATTAACAACTGGTTTTATTATGAAAAATAAAGAAAACTAATCTACAAAATAGAAGAATGATCTCCTATGGAAAATATTTTTTAAGAATCTATCCACTAACAGGTAAAGATTCTCTTTTCCCTGTTAAATGATGTAACATAAAAGTAGATGGACCTATGATCTCTGCAATTTGGAAAGGACCAAGCCACATTCGTTGAAATTTCGTATGTTTTCCTTTTTCCTCATGAGCCTTGTCCCATTTTAAAACTAGATCTCCTATCTGAAATTCCTTTCTGGTTATCATGTTTGAATCAAAAGAAGCTTTAACTAATGCTTGATGATGAGCATGAGTTACTTTGGCCTTTTCTCGTTGTTCTTCTAACTTAATTATTTCCATCTGCCTTAATTGTAAAGAAGAATTTGGTTCTTCATCAATATATTGGACTAAGGCTAAAGAAGGGATTGTTAGATGAGTTGGAAGAACCACTTCTCTCCCATAAACTAAATTAAAGGGAGAAGTGCCAATAGAAGCCTTCTGCGTTATTCGATCTGCCCATAAAGCATATATTAAAGATTTATGCCAATTTTTATGATTTTGATCAATGGTTCGCTTAATGATTCTGATTAAGTTTTTATCTGTTGATTCAACTAACCCATTTACCTGTGGATAATAATTGGCATAATATTTAAGTTTGAAACCTCTCTTGAGTGAAAATTCAGTCATAGCATTACTAGAAAAATATGATGCATTATCAAACATTAAAGCAGAAGGTAAACCAAACTTGGTGATTATGAACTGATCTATAAACTCGATGATATGCTTAGCATTAGCAGTCTTGAGAGAGACTGCATCTACCCATTTCGTAAAATAATCAGTTGCTGTAATGATATACCTATGTTGTTTAGAAGAGTGAGGAACGATCTCACCGATTATGTCCAATCCCCATTGATCAAAAGGCTGGTGGATGTTAACTGGTTGTAATGGTAATGATGGTTTCTTTTGTCTTCCAGCTATAATTTGACAAATTTGACATTTCCTTTCATAGCTGGTGAATCTTTGAATAATGTGGGCCAGTAATAGCCTGCATGGAGGATTTTATGTGCAGTTGCATCTCCAGCATAATGTCCACCTGCTGGCCCATCGTGAAGTTCCTGCAAGACATTTTCAGCTTCAGATTTCTCCAGACATCTAAGAAGAACATAATCATAATTCATTCTAAAAAGAACATCATTCACAAGTTGATATTGTTTAGCCTTTAACCTTAAAGCTCTTTTCTTGGTGTGATCAAGATTTGGAGGAGCATATCCATTCTTCAGATAAAATATGATATCAGCATATACTGATTCAACATCGATTAGGCTTACCTCATATGTTTATATCTCTTCAGATGGTTTTTCAGAAATAAGTGATGCTCCAGCTAGTATATTGCAAAAACTTTGACCGCTTACAATATTTGCTGGTTTGATTTCTACATCATATTCTTGTAAGGCGGTAATCCAATTGGCTCTTTTCTCACCCACATATTTTTGAACTAAAATATTTCTTACCGCTGGAAACGGTACTATGATTTTTGTATGGGTTTTGAGTAGAAAGGGTCTGAAATATTTAATTGCTTTGAAAACAGCGTAAGCTTGTTTCTCCACATTTGAATAATTCAACTCAGCTCCTTGTAAATTTGAACTGAAAAAGGAAATTGGAGCTTCTGCTTTGTCTTGATTTGCTTGAGTGAGTATCGCAACATAATATTTATGAGAAGCAAATGTATAAAAAATAAAAGGATCGGAGAAATTTGGAGTTGCTAAAGATGGAGCATTAATAATTGCTTGTTTGATCAGATTGAATGCCTCATATTCATCTTTGCCCCATTTTAAGTTTGAATTATTTTTAATCATTGCTTGTAAAGGAGATACAATTCTCGAAAAATCTGGCACAAATCTCTTTATAAAATTAATCTGGCCAAGAAAAGATTGCATAGCTTTTTTGTTGTGAGGTAAAGATATTTCAAAAATTTCCTTGATTCTATCAGGATCAATATGAATTCCAGATTTTGATACTATGAATCCAAGAAGTTTTCCTTCATCTAATGAAAAAAGGATTTTTTCAGATTAAGTGAAATTCCATACCTTTGAAAGTGTTGGAATATCTTCTTCAAATCTCTAAGATGATTGCTTCATTTTTTGGAATATATAGTTATATCATCCAAGTAAATTACTACTAATTTGTTAACTAATCCCTTGAAAGAAATGTCCATGGCTCTCTGAAATGTGGCGCCAGCATCGATCAGACCAAAAGGCATCTTTTGATATGCATAAGTGCCCCATTTGGTTCTAAATGTAGTTTTCAATTGATCATCAGGATGAACCAATACTTTATTGTAGCCAGAAAAACCATCTAAGAAAGACATTAATTTTGATCCTGCAACTGCCTGTAATATTTGCTCCATGGGAGGCAAAGGAAAATTATCTTTTTGGCAGGCTTTATTAAGGTTTCGAACGTCAATGCAAATTCTAATGTCTCCGTTCTTCTTTCTAACAAGAACCATATTGGAAACCCATTTAGAATGTCGGACGGGAAAAATAATTTTGGCTTTCAATAACTTATTGAGTTCAGATTTGATTTGATTTTCTAGATTGGGATGGATCTTTCTCAACTTTTGTTGGACAGGTTTTTCATCATTTATCATTGGGATAGTACGTTGGATGATAGAAGTGTCATAAGTTTTTAGTTCATCATAGTTCCAAGAAAAGACACTTTTATATTGTTTCAAAAGATGAACGTACACTAACTTTTCTTCAGGAGCTAGGCCAAGGCCTAGGTTGATATTTTGTGGTTTGGCATCAGTTGCTAGATTTACTAATTCATAATTCAAAGTCGAACTTTGCAATTTTGAATTGGTAGATCTTTTAAATCGATCTTTCAAATCATAAAGGTCTTCTAACTTGACTACTGACTTTGGCATAGCATTATTGGTGCTATCTTGGAGCAATTGTCTGTCATGTTGGTCTTCATCAATTATCTAATTGGTGTAAGATCCTTCAGATGTGAGAAAATTTACAATATTAAGATCATCATTGAAAATTCTCCAATTGGTAACGTTATCAGGAATCGAGGGTCTAAAGATTAATTTGATTGAAAATCGATCAAGACTAAAGTCTTCTGCAGGAATGAGCTTGGAAGCTACATTAGCTAGGAGGTCTGAACTAGCATTCTGAATTCTGGGAATTGATGAAATATTAAATGCTATAAAATGTTCAGTCAGATCTTGGACTAAAGATTGATAATGCTTTAAATGACCTGATAAACAATGTATAGTATTGCGTACCTGTTTGATTACAATTTCTGAATCTCCGAAAACTTGTAGATATTTGATGTCTAATCCGATTGCTTTGTATAGTCCTTGGACTAAAGCTTCGTATTCTACGGTGTTATTAGTGCAATCGAATTCGAGTCTGCAAGTTAACATAATTTTGTTTCCCTCTGGACTAACCAAAACGCATCCTGCTCCTGCTCCTTCATTAGACTTAGAACCATCAAAAAATAATTTCCAAAATAAAGATTTATTTACAGGGGTATCTACAAAATTAATACATTTAGAACTATCTGTTTGAGAAAAAATTTCTATTTGAGATAAAACAGAATGTTCTAAATAAGGTGAAGTATGAGCATTAAAATTTCCTAAGAAAGAATCAACTGAGTAATTGCCAATGATATTACTGTTGTATGCAACTGGTCGTTCTCTCCTTCCAGTTCTGTTACTATGTATTTATGATGCTTTTCTCATTCAACCTTTATCTAATTTGGTTTACCATTGTAAGGAAGCCACATATGTGACCAATCAGTTGCAAAATATCCATGAATTTTTTCTGACCAATCAATGACTTGACATACCTTTGGATTAGATGACAGTCTTATGGTAACCTGATTTAATTCACCAATCACTTCATCTTGCGATTGATTTAGCTGGACTATGCGCACAACATATTTTTGTGGTTGAATGTTCAACTTTGCACATTTTGATTTTGGTAGAATATTAGATGAAGCTCCAGAATCCACTAAACAATTATGCAATTTTTTATTGAAAACTTTATAAGTAAGAAGAAATGGAGGAGTATGAGATCTCGATCTTCCTCCAATTAAAGTGATATTTTCTAGATCAACTTTACTGATCGCATTAGCTGGAGGTCTTCCCATTTCGTTGGAAGCTTGAGAAATCACAGGATCAGGCAAAGGTTTTTCTAGTACAGCATGTAATTCTTTCAAAAGTACCTTTTGTTGGTGTTTTAACTTGCTAAATATTAAAAAGTGATGTTAGCCCTAGTCTTCTTCATGTCTTCTATGATATTATACTCCATTTTTTTGGAAATGTTGCCATTGATGGAAAAGGAGGTAGTAGATGTAGAAACAGGAATAGTTACAAGGAGACAAAGACAGACAATGGAGGCAGCAAAGAGGAAATGAATATAAAGGAGAAAGGTAGAGGCAGAGGAAGCAAATACGGAGACAGAGCTGTTATCACAGCAGTAGAGGCAGAGGCAGAGTGACAGAAGCGACAGAGGCAGAGCCATAGCTGTTATTGCAGAGAAACAATTGTTATTCCAAAAATATGTACATAGATATATAAATTCCGAGAATCTTTTATACATCCGGGCGTTACACATAACATAATTTACATTCCGGACTTTATATTCAAGTGCGCAGTGGAATGCAATGAGATTGGATATGCCTTGAATCAGTTGGCATTCACTGTTTGAATTATGTTTGAAATTATCCCCATTTTTTAACAGAGCACTTGTATTCGATTGACATGGAGGTTGTATATATGGTAGAACTGTGTGTTACATATATGGGAGGACCATGTTGAAATGCCAGAAGACCAAGGACACTTATAATGGAGCGGAACCATAGTCGCAAATTCATTCGAATAATCCCTGTGCATTTAAACTCACTCATAGAAGAACCCTGCGTGAAATCATGGTCACTTAACTCTATTTTATGATAATAGAATTCTCGCTTTATAGAAAGAAATACATTTGTTTATTCCTGTTAATCGAATTCCTCAACCGAAGATTAAACCCGGAGTTAATAAACGAGAATATACACAGGAGAGCGCAAACTGGACGTACAACCGCGGTCAATCACTGTAGCAAAACCGCGAGCGGGTTTACAAAGTGGGTTGCCCCTCTTCGCACCTCTTTTGGTGTATAGGCGGTATTCCCCTAAATGTGGGTGATTCCATAGACTATCTGACACGTGGCTAGGCTATTGTTCCAATACCACCACTTAAAGTGCACCATCGCGTGTTAAAAACTGACGTTGGATGCCGAGTGAAATGCACACGGGTCGTTGATCTGGAGAAGGGACATCGGATGGTGGTCGCTTGTAGTAGATGCTCGGACGATAACGGAGATGCGCGAGGGATAAACAAGGTACGATGTGCACATTTGATTGGTCCATTGAGTTATAGGTGGGCCCGAATCCACGGGTTATTAAGAAGTTAAATCTTTATAGATTGCTGAACCATTAATATAAGGTCGGAGATATAATTGAATTTCCAAAGGTTATTGTAAACGTTTAGGCGTGGAGTATTAATATATAAAGGGTTGAACGGTTATATAAAGTTCAGAGACAATTATATAAGCCGGGAAATAGAATATGACATTCAAAAGCTGCTAATTGTATTTTGTTATCAATCTCTCCAAAATTGATAAATAAAATTGCCAAGAAAATAAAGAACCATGGGGGTGAACTAAAGGAAACGCTGACAGAGCCACACTACAGTAAGACCAACTTCTCCTTGGTGTCCAAATTCAGTGAATTGAGACATTAAAATGACCAGACTTATTTTTTTGAGTTTGCCAGCGTAGAATAAGTGCAGAGTGAGATTTCCGGGTTGGAAAATGATTGGGTATGAAACTTGAATGCAATTATGGAAAAAGAAAAGAAGAGGAAAGCATGCAGAGATGAAAGTTCGGTGACCAGGAATATGTACAAGAATGAGTTGGACAGGTGAATAAGCACAGAAAACAGGGAATATGCAGATGACAGTGAACAAAGTGTATGCAGAATAGGTTTTTAACAGCAGCAGGAAAAGACAAATCCAGTAAAGCCAAAATCTAGAAAATAAGCTGAGTGAAATTGAAATGTGTAATTAAAAATGTGAATGTAAATGTTGTAATTATTTTTATTGTTTGTGATGCAAAGGCAAGTATCCTAAGGAAAAGACAAAATCCCACTGTAGCATGGAAATTTGTACATATGGTAGTAATTCTAAAAATGAGTTGGAAACAGGAATAAGAAGACAGAAGCCAAAGAGTCATGACTGTTCACTCCAAATTCCTTGTGAAACACAAACAGTCATGTGAGAATTTCTATATATAATCAATTTGATAAGCTCAAGAGAATGAGAGAGAGCAAATACATAGAATGCAGAATATAGAAGAATAAAGCAGAGAAGATTAAGAGAAGAAGAGCAGATGCAGAACAGAGCTGATATCTGGAGTAAATCAGAAAACATTCAGTTTTATAAATTGAGGAAGTCAGAGCTTCCCTATCGAGTTGCAGCTTGATAGCTGTCAGTTGTAGCTAACTAAGGTTGAAGCCTCCTGTAGGTTGGTGCCTGCAGAAAATTGAAGGGAGTTGGTGCTTCCTTGCAAGTTGTAGCTTTCAGAATTGAGGTTGGAGCCTCCTGTAGGTTGGTGCCTGCAGAAAAACAGTGGTGAGAGGGCATTGGAGCTTGCCTTTGCATCACAACAATAATAAGATGTGGTTTTCTCCCTTTATGGGTTTCCACTTATATCTGGTGTCTCTGTGCATGATATTTATGTATTGATCTGATATGTATCATCTGCTTAATACCTGCTGCTCTCATACTAAGTCTACTGCTATATTATACTAACACTTGCTGCTTACATTCTAAGATTACTCACACATAAAATTGGATATGAAATGAAGGTGTAAATAAGTTTAATAAAACTTTAAAAGATCAGGAATTTGTTAAACTGATTCAACCCCCCCCCTTCTCAGTTTAACTAAAGGTTCAACACATTTCATCTGGAACAATCAGTGTTCTTGATGGAGTTGATGAATATGTCTGGATTGGGGTGGTTTGAAATTCTTTAGATGTCGTTTTCTTGGGTGGAACTTTATCTTTAGTCAATGAGCTTGCGCTCTTTGACTTAGAAGTAGCTTGAGGAGGATCAAGTTGATTTCTACTTCGAGTGCTAACTGGGGATGCTTCTTGATCTTCCTCATCTGGGAGGATAAAATCCCACATACCTTTTACTTCTACGACTTCTTCTTCATCAGTAGTTTCTTCAGTAGTAGTTTCTTCTTCTTCTTCTTCTGATTCAGAATTAGTAATAGCATTTGGTGGCTTTGGATCAGTTGAAGGATTTATTCTAAAAGGCTTGAAAGACTTTTTAGAAGATGTTTCTGCCACTTGTTTTTTAATGTCAACCATTTCGTTAGACATGGTTTTCAAAACTTTCTGCAATCCTTCTAAATCAAATGGATCTTTTGGTTGATTTTTCTTGGGATCTTCCTTAAAAGTGACCTTCTTGGATTTTCGTTCTTCTATCGCATTTTTCTTGTCTAGGGCTATGATACATTTCTCTATTGCTATTGCTTCCTTCATATTTTCTGCTAAAGTTGTTTTTTTAGCCCTATCAACAAGGATTGTTATTTTTGATGGTAAATTAGAAATGTACCATTCACTTCGCACTTCTTCGCTAGGCTTGGAAGAAGTAGGAATTTTGTTTAATAATTTATTGAAACATGAATTAAAATCCTTGACAAGTTCTTTTGAATCATCTCTAAGATTAGACAGATCATTGATCAATGTCGTTGTAGACCTGTCATCACCAAATTTAGTCAAAAATTGATCTTGAAAGATATCCCAACTAGTGATGGCTCCAGATGGTAATGAGAAATACCATGATCGAGCTGCTCCTTGTAGAGTATAAGGGAAAAGTCGGACAACAGAATCTTCATTAATAACTCCATTGAGATTTATGGACAGAATAAAATTGTTTATATGTTCTTTTGCTAGCATGCCTGCTTCAGGATTAAACTTAGGCAACCATTTTTCAGGATGTGTTGGTAATTGACTCAAGGGTACAGGCATTAGGACTTCCCCTGGATTATTCCATGGCATTTGGGCCATCGCTGAGCTAATAATAGAGGAACATGCAGCAGATGATGTCTGTGATTGGGAAGATGAGGATATTATAATTATAGATGATTGAGAAGGTGATGTGGAAGTTCCAGTCGAGTGGGGGAAAATAGTCTGAAGTGGAGGGGTGGACGGTTGACTTCGTAATGAAGAGGTTGAGATGGATGATGATGATGAAAGATTCTTGCTATCAGACCCTTTAGGTGATTTCCTTGATCTTTTTCTTGTAGGTAAAGGTAATTCAGTTGGCTGAATGCCAAGCTTCTCACTCTGTAATCTGGTAAGAGGATGAGCAGGGTTATATTGCGAAGTCACACTTCCTTGAGATTTATCAGATCTTTGAGGTGATATTGAAAATCGCTGAAGTTTATGAATCAAAGATTCAACTTCAGGAGGTTCAATAGAAGATTCTTCTAAAAATTCAGGGTTTGTAGCAGTGTCTGTTCTTCTTTCGACTTCTGGCTCTAGATTTAAAATTTATGAGTGCAATGGAGAAGTCGGGGGATATGGTGAGGGTGATTTACTCTCAGAATGGTATTTAGATTTAGATTTACTTTCCATTCATAGTTCGTGGCCCTCCTTCTAGCGCCAAATATGTTGAAGCCCCAAAAATCGGGTCTACAACAAGGGGGATACCCACCTTGTCCGGACCTTGGTTAGCAGCTCCTTTTCCGTTTGGTGTAGTGGGTCCGACTGGGGATAATGGGACCAGTTTCCCAATATGTGTGTGTGTGTGTGTTGAGAATAGATATCTTCTAAAAATTTTCCTAAGTGAAATCCTTTTATTCTATTTCTAATCTAATCACATGCAAATTGTATTCTAATTAAAACAGAAATATCTAATCCTAAACTAAACCCGGGATATAATCTTGTTTAGGCGGTCTAAAATGATTTCAAATAAAAATCGATAATAAAGATCATTCAACTGTTATAAGACAAGAATTCAATAAAGATAAACCATTTCATATAAAAATTTAGATGAAACAGTTATGAAAAACATATCACATAATAAGTTATTCATACACTAAGCATAAATAAATAGCTATCACTGTACATAAGTGCCAAATGATAACTTAAGCATTCAAGCATCAATATATAAATAACTGAACATAAATATCACTTTTAACACAGAAGCAGAAATAATCAAGAGATAAAAGTACCATTTATAATTGGTTCTACTCATGAGCTATAAGCAATAATGATTTATCTCTTCTTAATCCAACATCTACTAAGAGTACAGAAATGCAACATCAGTAGCAGATAATAGAGACAGATATCAATAAATCTCATTCCATTCATTCATAAAAACCTCCTCTGAGGGTGCAGAAGTGCATGTTCTGAGGACAAGTTTTTGACAAATTTCAGGACCCTTCTCTAAATGCATGAGAAGGGTTTAAATACTACTAACTAAATCTAATTATAGTTTATTACAAAAATTTAGGATTCGGTTTAAATGACCATCCTTTTTCTAGGCAAAAATAAAGTAAAACTAACACTAAATCTAAAACTAAAATTAACAACTAACTACTTATGAATATTATCTTTGAATTTGCAAGCATCCAGCATTGATTTGAGAAGAGGAGGCTGGTTGACTTAAGATTTTAATTGTCCCGAAAAAATAGAATCGGCAAGTGTTGGCGCGATCTTCTCAGCAGAATTAATGATGCAATTAAGAGCATTGCATTGACTGTGTGTTTTCACCAGATATGTCCAGTAAGAATCCTAATTTAACTTTGTCAATCCTTGAATTGATTTTGCCTTTTCCTCCGTTTTCTGTTTCCACTCTATTTGCAATTGCTGGGCTTGTGGTAGGTATCCTGGAATAGTTTCTGAAATCAAATTAACTTTGTGCAAATTTTCATTTACACAATCAGTAATGTTGCTTGCTGTTGTAGCTGCTTCCTCTGCTGCTTTTTCTGCCTCTCTGATCTGTGCATCCCAATTATTGAAGAGCATTTCTTTATGACCGTCATTGATAATTGGTGCTCCTGCTCTTTTTCCTTCCTCTGTCTTTTTCCATGCCAGATAATTAGTAACTCTTTCATTGGTTAAATCATAATCATGTCGTAATTCTATGACATGATTAGTGATTTTATCACTTTCTTGACAAAAAGAGTTCCATTGTGAGATTTTCTGGCATAATATATCTTGTTGTTGCAGTAGTTGATTATCCAAAGAAATAGATTCTGAGATAAAATCTGTAAGCTTGGGGTCGTCTTTATGCATCTCTTGCATAATTTGTATTTGTTTCCCTTTTTCGGCCAAGCTTTTCTGATATCCAATCTGCATTTGCTGAAACTCTTGTTGTAACTTTTCAAATTTTATCTGTGCTTCACTATTAGCATGAGCTTGTTGCAATTTTTGTTGCAGAACTTGTATTTGATCTTATTTTTCATTTAATAATAGTCGTACCTCAGATGCTTTGTAAATAGTGGTGGAGGCATAAGCTCCTGTAATCTGAGATAATTTAGTAAGATTTTCAGTTGGCTCCGTAGTAGGATCTTTCCATAAAACATCCAATTGTGTTGCATCAGTAGAGAGCACACTTTCTAATTTCCTCTTTTCCTTTGTTTCCTTACTACTGCTTTATGTTGTGGGCTATAAAATATATGCAGAGGAGGAATTTCCTCTATTTTAAGTACAAGCTCAGAGGAGGGAGTAATAGGTATATGTTTTATTTCTGTGATATTGCCACTTATTTCTGTTACCAAACCTTTTGTTGTCTGTACAGGAGTTTGTATGTTCTGTCCTTAAACATTAATCAAATCATTAAATGTTTCCCATTCTTTATCTAACTGAGTGCTGATGGATGGTTGTTGTACATTAAGAGGTGGAAGATTCAACTGTGGAGTGGTTGAAGTCTGTTGTTGTGAAAGCTCTTTTGATTGAGCTGTATCCTTCACTGAGTCTTCACTTTTATCATTATCAGATTTTTTAGAACGTTCAGAAGTTTCTTTGCCAGACTTTGACTTAGACCTTTCTGTATCTGAGCTTCCACTAAGACTGACACTAGGAGTTGGTTCCCTTGCGGGTTCCAAGCACAAATTATCCAAAGGAATAGTGGTCAATCTTCTTTCTATGTATATTTTAAACTCTTGAAATTCTTCTGGGGAGAACCGTGTTTGAGCTAAATGGAAAATTTCTTTAAATGAACATTTTTATTGAAACATATCATCAAAAAGATCTTCTTCTCTAGAAAATACTCTTACTTTGACTGCAGTGGTGAAGTCCTTGACAACACCATATGGATCAAATAGCCTTCTCCGAAACTTAAACAATTTTAAACATGTGATATTGTTTACTTCCTTAAACGCATGACCAACATCAAATAATGAAAATGCTCCGTAGGACACAAGAAATTGTGGCCATATGGCTTTATTTTTATCCTTTAATTCTTTTGTCAAACCTCCCTCTCCACAGGTTTGATATGCAATTTCCCGAGCTATGAGTTTATCCATAACATACAAGGGCAAAACAAGAGGAGAAGCAAAGCTTCCAAAAACCCTCACATAAGTAAACAATTCTTCTCCAAACCATCTTGCGACAGGGATAATGTCTACTTCTGCTTCAGGGGATAACCTTGGATCATCCTTAATATACAACACTCTATACAGTGGCAACATTATGCCGTGGAAAATCTTGTAAAAATGAGGAATGAATTTTGATTCCCACAATTCTTTGTGATAAACATGAATGGGTAGGGGATCCTGAATTGTCCATTGCCAACCCATTAAAGGGAACTTAGAAACAAAGAAGATTGAATCCATAACATAGGCAGATAGATAAAAGGGAGGATAAATCCTTTGAGAGACAGTTCGTTTAGACCGGTAATTGAAAATAGCTGTGGCTAAATTATCAGACAATATTTTAGCCCAGTCCAGAATGGTAGCATTAACAGCAGCGTTCAATAAGGGAATCCATTCTGGCAAAAACTTATTAATGTCAGGCTTTCCAAAAATCCTACATAGCATAGCGGCAGCAAAACAATATGGAGAAGTGAGTGAGCCAGTACTGTACATACCGTGTTTATCTTTTTTCAGTGGTTCATCTCTTCTGGACCATTCCTTGGTGCATTCCGCCAAATTTGCATTTTCCTTGGAAAATTTCTCCATAAATTGTTTGTTGTAAGTTGCTTGAGGCTCCGGCAAATGATACATAAGCCTCAAATCTTCTGGAGTAAATGACCCGATGAGCTCTTGACCTTGAGTTTTGAACTGTCTGTCCTTAATATCAGTACTATCCAACACCCATTTTACCATGTCTGTATATGGAAGAATTCTTGGTCTTGCTGCTATCCGGTGCAGAAACGAACAAGCCAGCTCTGTAAGAGATGCTTCAGAAGAATTGCTTGAGCCTGCAGTAGTGGCAACATCCATTACCCTTGGGTTCTCTTATTGAAGCAAATTAAACATACCCTCCCAAGTGGGGATACCAGCGTCCTTGTTGCAAGCAGTGTCTGCGTATAAGGATGCCATCTCTTTACTTTCAGAACTCGAAGCTTTCTCTTTCTTTCCCATAATACTCTGAATATTGCTTTGTATAGTCTCCTGTTCTTCGCGCCTGCGGTTTTATGAATTAAGTGAGAATAATGATATGAGAAAGGTGACGGGATAGTTTTAAATGTTGAAGGCGTATGAAATATATTATTTAAACGTGAAATAACCTTTCAATCAAAACAAAATCATTTTCATTAATAATTGACAATCCATTCATTAATTTGACATCAAAGCGCATAACGGATATCAATTTATGGAAATATTTTCTTCGTACAACGAGCTTTAAATAATCTATGATAATGAAATTTGCAATTTGCTTTGCAATATCCCAAAATCGCAATATCGCAGATCGCAATATTTGCAAATCGAAATCATCGCAAAATCGCAACTATCGCAAATCGCAAACTCGTAACATCGCAATATCACGAAATCGCAATATCGCAAAAATATAACATATTACAAACATCCATTAACATTCTTTCTGCGATATGCGATTTTCGATTACTGTTATCGCACTTTAATGATTTGAAGCGTAAGATATGAAATGCGATAAATATTTTAATGCATAATTTTGGATCGCGTTATCGTAATTTAGGAAATTCTGCTCGCAAAAGATATATTTTACTCTTTTGCGATGAATGTGATATTTTTTTCAAAGAAATATTTTTATTCTAATATGTCATAAACTTAAGTTTATTTAAAGATTTTCCAAAGAATTTTCTTAAGTTAATTATAGTAAGTTTTATTGAAAATGAAAACAAACATCAATTAATTTTTTTGGATTTTTAAACTAAGGGTCCCCACTTATTTAGTATTATTACTAATACTAAATAAGAAGGGGGGTTGTTTCTGGCCACAACACCCCCCAACTTAAATTCTTTCCCTTCGCGGCATTAAAATATTCCCATGGGATATTCAATTAAATCGGTAAAAATCACATGGAGGCATACCTGATGGCCTACCTGGACGATGTGACGGTTGTTAGGATGATGGTGCAGTTATGATGTAGATGGAGTAACAGTAGTATGAGTAGCAGAATCCAGAGTAACATCGTCCGGTGTAACAACATCTGGAGTAACAACATCGGAGTAACAACAGTGCGAGTAACAACATCCGGTGTAGTAGTATATGGTGTAACAACATCTGGAGTAACAACATCAAGTAGCAGCATCAGAGTAACTGCAGTGTGAGTAACAACATCCGATGTAGCAACATCTGATGTAACAACATCTGGAGTAATAACATCAAGTAGCAGCATCAGAGTAACAACAATGTGAGTAATAACATCCGTTGTAGCAACATCCGGTGTAACAACATCTGGAGTAACAACATCAAGTAGCAGCATCAGACTAACAACAGTGCAAGTAACAACATCTGGTGTAGCAGCATCTGGAGTAACAACAGTGCGAGTAGTAGAAATACAAGTAATATCATTCGATGTAGCAACATTTGGAGTAATAGCAGTGCGAGTAGCAACATCCAAAGTAACAACAATACAATTAACAATAGCACGAGTAGAAGCAACCGAGTAGCAGCATCATGAATAGAAGCAATCAACTAATAGCATCATGAGTAGCAACAAATGACACTTTCGAAAAAAATTCTTTGATTTTTACTCCTTAGTAGTAACTCCTGCAAAAAGACAACAAGATAAAACATAATTCTTTATTATTTTTCTGTTTTCTTCTTCTTCTTTTTTTTTTTTTTTTTTTTTTTTTAATAATAAGGGTGTAGAGGAAGAGTTCTCTGTGCTGATGACCTTCAAACCAGATTTCTTAGTGAGGTGTTTGATAAAAGCATCCTTAGAGGTTGGGCGGTGGTACAATCTCAGGCGGTGTCCATTGACTATAAATGAAGCACGTATATCATCAACTGTGACTGGCCTAACTGTTCCATTATCGAATAGAGCGTCCACTTCATAATGTCCCATCTAGCAAGTGAAAATATTTCCCTTAAAATCCTTAAAGCGGGAGTCATAAAGTAGTGCCCAATCTCCAATTTGAAACACCTTATTTTTAATAAACATATCGTGTCATTTCATTCTCTGTTTTTGAATAGCAGTAGTTCTCTAGACAACCATTGAATGAATTTCATCTAGTTTATTGAGCTGGGCCAGTCAGTGTTTCTGGGCATCTGACAAATCCAAACCAACTTCAAGAGCTATTGTGAGCATATTGATTTCAAATTATATTGGAAACAATGGGGATTTCCCATAAACCCGCTCGAATGGTGAAAAGCTGCTTGTATTTTGCCATGTTGTTCTATATGCCTAGAGAGCTTCAAGCAACTTCTGAGCCTAATCCCAATGATGGTAAGCCATAGTTTTGGTCAAGATTTTTTCCAATGTCTTGTTTGTGCTTTCCACTTGTCCATTCGCCTAGGGGTGGTATGGAGATGTCACTCTTTGCTTGACCCCATATTTCTGCATGAGCTTTTCTATCATGTGTGATGTGAATTGTGCTCCTCCATCTGAAATAATCTCCCTTGGAGTACCGTAACGAGAAAAAATTTCTTCAAATAGAAAATCTGAGACCACTTGCTCTATTGCTTTCGCAACAGCTTTGGATTCCACCCACTTAGTCACATAATCAGTACAGACCAATATGTGTACTTGTTGCTAGGAGGGTGGGTTAAAGGGTCCAACGAAGTCAATAGCCCATTTCTCAGAAGGCTCGAGGACTACCTGTGCCTGCAAAGGAATTTCATCAGCTCAACCGGGCTGCCCCATATGTTGGCAACTATCACACCTCCTAACATAATTATGTGCATCATGAAAGATAGAAGGCCAGTAATATCCCATTTGTAGCACCATATGGCCTGTTCTTTTATCTGAAAAATGCCCTCCATAAGGGCCATCATGAGAAACTTTCAATATCTCATAAATATCATCCTCAAACACACAGCATCAGATATGTTTATCCGCTCCTGTATGAAAAAGGTACCCTGCCATCCAAGAATATCAGGCACTGTGATGAACAATTTTCCATTGTTCCCTGTATGACAATTTAGGAGGCACCTTCCCTGTAGCAAGATAGTTAGCAATACCTGGATACCATAGAGGTTTAGTAGAAACTGCAAAAAAATATTCATCGGGAAAGCTATTTTATACAGGTCTGCATTCATCATTGTTATCCATTCTGGATAGGAAATCAGCCACTACATTATCTTTTCATGGCTTGTCTACTATTGTAATATAAAATTCTTGAAGCAATAGAAACCCTCTTATAATACAGCCAGGAGTAATAGGTTTATTCATCAAATACCTGACTGTTGCGTGATCAGTATGGATAACAGTAGAATACCCGGTGATGTAGTGTCGAAACTTATTGACAACATAGATGGCAGCCAGGAATTCTTTTTTTGTCACCGTGTAATTTAATTTAGTAGGAATTAAATTCTTGCTGACATAGTAAATTGCATACAGTGTTTTTTCTACCTGTTGAACTAAAACAGCCCCTACTACTGCCTGAGAAGCATCGGTATGTATGTGAAATGGTAATGCCCAATCAGGTCCTCGAAGAATTGGAGCCATGCAAAACAGACCTTTAATCTTCATGAAAGCAGTCTCACAATCTTCAGTCCACAAAAATTTGGCATCTTTTATTAGCAATTGAAACAGTGTGTGTGCTATTTTAGCAAAATTTTCTATAAAACGTCTGTAATAACCAACACAACCAATAAAGATACATACCTATGTGGGTGTTTTGTGTACCAGGAAGTGTAATATTACCTCTACTTTAGCCATATCAACTTGAATTCTAGCAACTGAGAGCAAATGTCCCAATACTACTCCTTCTTCCCTTATCATATGGCATTTGATTGTACTTAGAGATACATGGGTCTTCTTACATCTTTTGAGTAATTTCTCCAGATTTTCCAATCCCTCCTCAAATGAGTTCCCATATGGACTAAAATAATCCATATAGATCTTAACGCTATCATCGACTAAATCAGAACATATTCCCAAGATTTCCCTCTGGAAGGTTGCAGGAGCGTTACACAGGCCCAATG
The DNA here is from genome assembly GCA_034641835.2 of Pinus albicaulis. Lineage (NCBI taxonomy): Eukaryota > Viridiplantae > Streptophyta > Pinopsida > Pinales > Pinaceae > Pinus > Pinus albicaulis. The sequence goes on along the minus strand of CM076572.1, from coordinate 1,247,236,885 downwards.
GAGGACCTTGTATGCAAAGGTTCTCTAGGGGCATGTGAAAGTTGTTTTATCTTGGTCTTCCGGGGCTATCTGGATCTAGTTATATCCATTGAATCCATCTAGGAAGGAAAATAACTTCTTCCCAGCCAAGGTATCCAGGACTTGCTCAATGAATGGCAAAGGGAAATGGTCTTTTTGCATTGCCTTATTTAGTTCCCTGTATTCTACATAGATTCGTAATTTAACATTCTTTTTGGGAATGATAACTAGTGGAGATACCCATTGGCTATCTCATATGGGGTAAATGAATCCTACATCTAATAACTTTTGTAATTCTTCCTTGACAATGTTTTTAAGAGCAGGGTTCATTCTCCGTTGAGGCTGTCTTACAGGGCGGAAATCTTCCTTAATATAAATATGATGAGTACATAAATTGGCACAGATCCCCTTCATGTCGGTATAGTCCCAGGAAAAATCTTCTTGATGATCTTGAAGGACTCTCAAAAGTTGTTTTCTCTGGTATTTGGACAGGTTTGGGTTGATATTAAGTGTTTTCTCTAGTTCAATCTCAATTGGAGTACTATCATTGGATGAGGTTACAAAAATTTCTTTAATGTCATCTTCTGGTTCAATGTTTTCCCGTGTCTCGCAATTCATAGAAGATTCTAGAATATGTTGAGTTGAATTGGAAATAGAACTAGAATCATTAATGAAAGCATTAATGGCATCGTCCTCGGTTTCTATTTTGAATCGAAGGGCTTGCCCAATAGTGAGGACTGGTCTAACATCTTCATTTCAAGTTTAGGATCCTCTACAAGTAGAGGTTTTTGATTGGGTAATGATTTTTCAAATGGGCTCAATTCCACAGGAAGATAAAGCTTAATATTCTTTGTAACTGTCCCATTTGATATGATCATATGCCCAGATCGGCACCCTATGTAGGCGTCTGCAGTTGCAAGCCAGGGTCTTCCTAGGATCAATGGGTGACCACCTACTAAAGATCGGGTCTGTAATATAAGGAGGTCCATAGGGTAATGCCATGAATCTACTGAAATGACCACATCCCCTAATTTCCCTACTGGTTTAATTATGGACCTGTCTGCAAGTTCCAGGATAGTAGGGGTTGGTTCAATTTTTCCAAGTACTGATGTGTTCATTGTTTCAATAGTGATAATGTTGATGGAAACTCCAAAATCTACCAGTAAATTTGGGATTTCAACCCCATTAATCTGTACTGTTATAATTGGGTTCCCAGGGTCTCCGTATTTTACAGGCATTATCTTTCCTAACATGATATCGACTAGTCTTCCCATTACATGAATAGTTAATGGATCCTTAGGTTTCCACCCTGGTTTCTTAGAGAAATAATCCTTAAGATATTTTGCATATATAGGTACATCCCTCATAGCTTGTAGTAGGGGTATTTTAACAAAGAGATTCTGCAATTCCCCTAGGAAGTCAAATTTTGTTTGAGGGTTTGGTTTACTCAAGGTCAGTCTTTCAGGATATGGAGGAGAAGTTGAATGACCTTGATTAGGAACAACTTGGGGAGGTGTTTGATTTATTATGTTTTGGTATGATTTCTCCCTCACTATTCTCTATTCTGGTTCTGTATCTTCACTGTCAAATTGTTTTGTAATAATAGGTGAAGTAGGTGCATTTACTACCTGGCCAGACTGTAGATTTATCTCATTGAGTCTTGTGGTAGAGATGCTGTAAGACGGAAGGTTCATAGTGTCTGCTTGTTGGACCCCTTTATTATTCGGATTTAGGTTGGGCTGGATAGGAAGCTGGGGTCTAATGGCTGGGTTTCCTAGGGGTACATTGGAGGGAAACTGAAGTTTTTGTTGAGGCATAGACTGAGGAAATTGTCCAGTAGGAGAGGGTCCTCGCCAAGCCTGATTCCATGAAGGATTCAGACTAGCCTGGGGAACCCATTGCTGCCAAGGGGGATACTGATATTGACACCACATAGCTGAAAAGTGCATATTGGGGACCCATATTAAAATTGTTAAAATACTGGGATGGGTCCTGAAACATACCTGGATTCATAGCCGATGGTCGAGATTGCCATGGCTTCTTCTGCCCCATGAAGTATAACTGGTCTACCACGATTTATTCACTTTCTCCTTGGAAAATTGCCTTTAGTTCAGGAAAGGAAGGATAGGAGTTGGTTGCATGATTATGTTCCCAGATTGTGTAGGCTTCCACCATGTTCAGCGGGCATTCCTTCAAAGGATTCTTCTTTCTACACTGTGGGCAGAATATGGCCATGGTCTTTTACAAATCCATCTATTTCTGTTTTGCTTACAGGGTGTCCATTTGGGCTGACATTGTGCTCATAATATCGGTACTTAGGTTATCCAGTAGATTTCTAATTTCTACTTTTGTAACCCCTCCACTGGAGGTCTTTGACGACCAAATTCCTTGTCCACTCCTTGCACCCCACCCTGTGAACACTTAATGCAATAATCATAGATAGTATCAAAGTCTTCTTTCGAAATATCCTCTTTGACTTCTATATTTAGAATTTGTAGTGAGTCTTCCCTAAGTGCTCAGAGAAGAATGATCTTCAGAATGTCCTTGTCCAGGTCACTATGTCCAGACCTCTGCAATATGTATTTAAATCACTCTACACAGTCCTCCATGTTTTCATCCTCTTTCTGTGCAAATTTAAAGATTTCCTCTTTAATGTCACGTGATTTACAGTAATCTTGCTATTTATCCAAGAAAGCTTCTTTCATCCCTTCCCATGAGGTAATCGTACTCCCTCCTAAACCCATGAACCATCTCAGGGCTATCCCATTTAGGGTAGAAGGAAATATCTTCAATTTCTGAGCATCATCAATATAGTCATATCCTCGATAAACAATATCAAATTCAAAGAGGAACATATCAAGGTCTTCAGAAGAAAGCCCATGGAAAATAGGTAGAGTTGTTAAAAGGATGGGTCTCATTGGTGTATCACCTCACCTGTAACATTTCCAATGGGAAAATCAATAGAGGAACTTACAGGTGCCATAAATACCCTCCAATACTCACTTGAAATTTTGACTGGTTCTGTAACTGGTATTTGGAGTGATTCAACTGTAGGAGGTTGCACCGCGCTCCCCTGGTCCCTCGATGACTCAAAATCTTTCAAGAATTCCTTTACCAAATCTAATTTTTTTGATTTAACTGTGTGAATTTTTACAACGCTGCCTTGGTCTCGAGGGGATGAAAACCCTTTTAGAGGTTCCTCTTCCCAGTTAGAATTTCTCAACTCTTATGATGCCCTACTTGTTATTTCTTCCCCTTCTGTTGCTGATAAGGAAGTATCCTCCACTGATACCCTTTTTATTAAGTCTTCTTTCTTATAAAGAACACCTTCTGGTACCATGGATGGCACTGGTTGCTCCACAGACTGCCCTTCAGACTTCATCTAAACTCTTACCCTAGCAGCAACACGGGATGATGCTTTAGATCTATATTTTTCAAAAATATCCTCAATGTATGTCTTCCTTCCTAGATCCTTTCCTTTCTTTAGGGGTCTTCCTCTTACCCTCTTATTCAAATCCTTTTTCATACAAATTGTGAAGAGGGTTCATCAAAATCATAGCAATCGCTCATGGCCCGGAGCAGGACAGATATCTTCCTCACGGGAAGAGAGAGTAGGTTCAAATAGACAAAAAAAAGGAAGAAAAGGAAAAGAAAAGTTCAGGACCTGAAGTAGGGTAATCACACACCCTCCTCAGGACGAGAATTTGGCCCAAAGAAAAGAAAATAAAAACAAAAAACTAGAAACTATGCCCAGGACTTAGGGCAGGGTTACAAAATACCCCCCCCCCCCCAAGACAAGGGATTAATTTTAACGAAAAGAAGAACAAAGTAGAAATAAAAACAACATCTTATGCTCAGGACTTGGAGTAGGGTAATAAATGCCCTCCCCAAGATGAGAGATCAATTCTAAAGTAAAAAGCAGGAAATAAAAACACAAATAACTTATGCTCAGGACTTGAAACAGGGCAATAAATTCCCTCCTCAAGACGAGATATTGACCCTTAGATCTATTGCAGATCCTATTCTTGCACATGTTAGCCTTCCCTGGCAACGACACCAAAATGTTGGTGTTCGAATATGAGAAATGTTTAACCCCTTTCCCACATAAATTATCAACCCGAGGGCATTATTTATTTCAAGACTAATGACAAATTATATGCAGGAACAAGCACATGACCTGCTATAGATCACAGGCTTAACCCATAAACACACAGACCATTGTAACAAAAATTAAATGGATTGTAGAATTAAAGGACATTCACAACAATTAAATAATTAACTGTAATAGCAGTAATGAAATCACACTAAAAACATAAAAACAATGCGAGAAAGGAAAAATGCAGCACCTGATTAGAAGAGTGGGCCCAACCCTCTGATCAGGGCTGCGGTAAACTCACGAATTACAGAAAAAAAAACAAGATGTTTTGCATTTGATTAATGGAAAAATAAATTGTTACAAGATCTGTAGGTAAGGGGGCTTAACCTCTATTCACAGCCCGTAGGCCTCTTTATAAAAATGTACTGGAATCCTCGATTCCCCTCAGCAACTCAATAATTATTAAAATATATTTTGTTACAACAACAACCTAGTTGCCTAGAAGGAGACCATAAAAAAGGCCTGAAATAACTTTGGTATAAACAGAGTCTGTCATGCTATAACAGAAAATGAGAATAGCGTTGGAAATTATGGTTGTTCCATGCCTCACGGCTGCAACGCACCCGTTTTGGCCGAATCTGTAGAAATATCGGAGTTAATATATAAAAAGGTAAAACCTCCATGACAATTACTTCAATAATCAAATATCCAATGAAAGATAAGGAAAATGGGTTTTACCTCATTATTTAAGAAAAATAATGGTACAAAGAGATAGAAAGATAGGGTAAAATGGGAGAGGAAAGTATACGAATCTAGTACCCAATAATTTCCCTATACTCTGAAAGGATCTGTAGGATCCTGGTATTTTTCATTACCTGCCTGCTTTATAACTAGATGGAATATGTTCGAAGATAAATTTCTAGCTAAGTTTGGGGATGACAGGACCACTGCTACGCTCATCAATGATTTGTCAAATCTAAAAGCTAAAACAAGTGAGAAGATAAAATATTTCAATTCAAGATTTAATAAATTACTTAATAAAATTCCTGCCATAGCAGTTCCTAGGATAGAAGTTCAAATTGAGTGGTATATTTCATCCCTTCCATCTAATATTGTTATTTTCGTTGATAGAGAAAAAATGGAAATACTTGCAGAAAATATGAAAGAATCTCTATCTGTAGAGAAATGCATAACTTCTCTTGAGAAAAATCATTCTCAAGAAGATAGAAAATCAAAGAAAGTGACTTTCGAAGATGATTCTAAAAAGAAGGCACCAAACGATCCTTTCGACGTATAAGGTCTTCAAAAATTTTTGAAAACCATGACGAATGAGATGGCAGATATAAAAAAACAAGTCGCTGAAAATGATACCTCAAGAAAGACTTTCATAAATTTTAAGAAAAGTCAATCCTCTAATTTTCAACCTCCAAATATCATATCTAATGTTGAATCTGATCAAGAAGAAGAGGAAGAGAAAACAGAGGAAGAATAATAAGTTGAACTAAATTGAATGTGGGATTTCATCCTACCAAATGAAGAACAACTTGAAGCTTTACCTGCGAGCAGACGAAGTAAAAATACTACTAAAACAACACAACCAAACCAACAAAAAAGGTTTCAACTCTTTCTAAAGACAAAACAGTAAGAAAAAAGTCTAACTCAAAGAATACACAAATAAGTCTTGTTACTTCAGACACTTCACCTACATCTAAGACAATGGTTGTCTCAGAAACCATTGAGTATAATGTAGTAGAAGATATGAAGAAAACAAGAGCTAGAATTTCAATCCATAGCTTACTAAATTGAAGCAGCAATATAAAATCTTATTCAGAGACTTAAATGTGGTTCCTGCTTCAAACTTACCTGCTCCAGTAATAGTACAAGTTTCTAATGAAATGGGTAAGCCACCTTCTCCTTCAATGAAAATTGATGCTACAGACTTGATTATGATAGGTGATCAATCCATCTCTCATACTCCTCATTTTCTCTTAACCTCTAAGATCTACAACAAAAACGTCCATAACTGTTTGACAGACTTAGGGGCTTCCTCAAACATAATGCCAAAATCATTTTTTTCTAAATTGAATATAACTCCACAAAGTTCACCAGTTCATATAGTAAAACTTGATAGAACCAGAGAGAGGTAGTTGGAGAAATAATTTTTTTTTCCATCAGATTGTCCTCAAATCCCAAAGTTACTCAAATAATTGATATACTAGTGGTTGATATTACTAAATTCTACGATTTAGTTTTAAGCCGCGATTGGTCTGAAAAACTACATGGTTATTTTGCAAAAAACTGGTCGCATATGTGGTTACCATATTATGGAAAGCCAAATCATATTCGGGTTGAACGTGAAAATTTTATGAAACATACAGTCACTGATATTGAAGGAGTAATCGAGCCAGTAGCATTCAATAACAACATTATTGGAAACTACTCAGCAGGGTCATTTTTGGGAAATTTCAATGCTCAACCATCACCTTTCTTTGATAATGCATTCGTTTCTCAGATTGAGAATTTTTCCGAGCCAGATAATTCCAAATGTATAAATTTTGCAGATAGAAAAGTAGTTAATTCTTTGTTTTGGATTATTTATTTCAATGGTCCTAAATCTGAAGATGTTGCAGAAGCAGGCTATATTTTAATAAACCCAAAAGGTGAAAAGACCATGTTAGCCTGCATATTAGAATTTGATTGTACAAACAATATAACTGAATATGAAGCATTAGTTCAAGGCTTGTTAAAATCCATTGATCTTAATATCAAATATCTAAAAGTTCTAGGGGATTCAGAAATCATAGTTAGACAGTTAAGAGATACTATTGTTTGTAGCTTTGGACATTTAAAGCATTACCAATCATTAGTCCAAGAATTAGCCACCCATTTCTTAGCCTTCAACATTTCCTTTGTACCTAGAATACAAAATGCTAGTGCAGATCTACTGGCTAATGTAGCCTCGAAGTTAATCCCATCCCAAGAATTTAGTCCCGATAGATTTTCTATTGAACTTATTTTTAGACCATCTATTCCTGATAATATTACCAATTGGAGAGTATTCAATAACGATTGAGACATCATAGATTTTTTAACATCTTAAGGATCTTATGATAGTCAAATTTTGGATGAAAATAAACATGATATTTAGATTAATAAATAACAAGATGAAAATCCTATTCCCAAATCTGTTGTCAAGTAAGAAGACCTATATGATCTAAAAGACAAGTTTAAAAGAGTGACTAACTCAAAAACACAAAGCTCTACTTTAATATTTGTGTTAGTAAATCTAGGAACTGACAAAAAACTTCAAAATGTAAATTTAAGTCTTGGTCTATCTTTCGAAGAAAGATTACCTTTCTTCAGATTGTTTAGAATGTACAAAAGTGTCTTTTCTTGGGATTATACTAATCTTAAAACATATGATACTTCTGTGATTCAACATACAATTCCTATGATCTAAGAAGAAAATCCTATACAATAGAAATTAAGGAAGATTCATCCAAATCTGGAGAATCAAATTAAAATATAACTGACCAAAATCCTCAAGGAAAAAATCATCTTTCCAGTCAGCCATTCTAAATGGGTATCAAATTTGGTACCTATCAGGTAGAAGAATGGTGATATTAGAATTTGCATTGATTTTAGAAATTTAAACAAAGCTTGTCAGAAGGACAACTTCCCATTACCAACCATGGAGCAAGTACTACATAGAGTAGCTGGTTCTAAACTCATGTCCTTTCTAGATGGATTTTTGGGATAGAATCAAATTCTCGTACATCCATATGACATATTTAAAACTAAGTTTAGAACTAAGTGGGGAACATATGCTTATCAGAAGATGCCTTTTGGATTAATTAATGCAGGTGCCACTTTTCAGAGAGCTATGAACACATCTTTTAGAGGTCTCATAAATAAAACAATAGTTATTTATTTTAGATGACATTACAATCTTTTCTAAACAAGTAACCAATCATGTGAATGACCTAAAGGAATTCTTTGAGCAATGCAAAAGGTATGGCATCTCATTGAATCCCAAGAAATCATTTTTTGCATTAGATGAAGGAAAAATTTTAGGATTCATTGTGTCAAAAAATGGTATCTATATTGATCCTGAAAGAATTGAAGAAATCAAACGAATTCCTTTCCCTCATAACAAGAATACTATGCAGTCATTCCTTGGGAAAATTAATTTTGTTAAAAGGTGCGTCCCTGAATTTTCACAATTTTTTTTACCTTTACAGAACATGACTAAGAAAAATTATGTCTTTAAATGGGGACATAATGAAAGAGAAGAATTTGATTTTATTAAATAATCAATTATCAATGCTCCATTCCTCACTACCCCCAATTTTCTTAACCCTTTTACATTATACACTTTTTCATCGGATACACCATATGCCGCTGTTTTAACACGGCTGAATGACCAACAAATTGAAGCACCGATATCATTTTTCAGTTCAGGTTTACAAGGTGCAGAACTAAATTATACATCTGTTGAAAAACAAGCATTTGTTGTCTTTAAGGCTATGAAGAATTTTAGACCTTTTCTCCTAAAGACTCACACTAAAATCATAGTTCTATTCTCTACAGTAAGACAACTCTTGATGCAAAGAGAATTAGGAGAGAACAGGGCTAACTGGGTGATTGCATTACAAGAATGTGATGTAGAAATTAGATCCTCTGAAATTGTTAGAGGTCAAAGTTTTTACAGAATTATTACGGGAGTATCCCATCTATCATCAGAAGAAGATTCAGGTAACAACGTGAAAATGTCAAAGGTAAGCCTCAACGATGCACAATCACAATATGATGATATTATATTCTATTTGAAGAATGGATATGCTCCAAATCAACTCATTTACAAAAAAAAAACGAGCTTTCAGATTAAAGGCTAAACAATATGAATTAATCAACGATGTGTTATTTAGGAAAAATTTTAATTATGTACTTTTAAGATGCTTAGAAAAATCTGAAGCAGAGAAATTCTTGCAGGAACTCCGTGATGGACCAGCTGGAGGAAATTTTGGAGGAAATACGACAGCACATAAAATCTTGAATGCATATTACTATTGGCCTACACCTTTCAAGGATGCTCATGAATACACAAGAAAATTCAAAGTGTGCCAAAGTACATCTGGAAGACAAAGGAAACCGACATTCCCATTACAACCAGTCCATATCAAACAACCATTTGGGCAATGGGGATTAGACATAATTATTGATATTTTTCCTAACTCTTCCAAACAGCACAGATATATTCTCATATCTACAGATTACTTTACTAAATGGGTGGAAGCAGTTCCATAAAAAATAGCCAATTTTTAGAATATCATTGATTTCATCGATCAAAATATCAAAACCAAGTTTAGTTTACCTACTGATTTGATGTTTGATAATGCATCTTACTTCTCAGGAACTTCTATTATGGAATTTTCAATTAAAAGAGGTTTTAAATTTAAGTATTCTACAAATTATTATCCGCAAGGAAATGGTTTGGCAAAATCAACAAATAAAAACTTGATTAGAATAATCAAAAGAACAATTGATCAAAATCAAGAAATTGGCACAAGTCATTAATTTTTGCTCTTTGGGCAGATCGAATAACTCAAAAAGCTTCTATTGGAACATCTCCATTTAATATTTTCTATGGAAAATAAGTTGTACTTCCCACCAACATAGTTATTCCCTCGCTTTCCTTAGTACAATTTATTGATGAATCTTTGACTTCTCCTTTACAACGTAGACAATGTTAGATTCCTAAATTATAAAAAGAAAGAGAAAAAGCCAAACAAACTCATTCTCATCATCAACAAATAGTAAAAGCCTCGTTTGATTCAACTTCTGTTACTCCAAAAAAAATTCAAATTGGTGATTTGGTATTGAAATCGGACAAAGCGCATGAGGAAAAATGTAAACACACGAAGTTTCAAAAACTCTGTCTAGGTTCATTTAAAAAATTAAAGAAATAGGCCCATCAACATTCTTATTGCAAGATCTATCAGGAAAAAAAGATTCTTTGCCTGTTAATGAGCTGATTTTGAAAAAATACTTTTCATAGGAGGTAACCCCTGATATTCCTTGTATACTAGTGTCTTTTTCCTTTCCTTAGAAAAAATAAAAGTTGCTTAGTATAAATTTTTGGATTTTCAAAATAAAATATCAAATGATCCTTTTTTATTTATCGCTTATAGAAATAAAAAGTGTTAAGGAATTTATCAAAAGATTCGAAAGACAAATAGATTTTATTTTTATTAAAAGATGTAATTTCACTAAAATTGTTTATTCTCTGATGAAATCTCATCCTTATATAGCATGAATATTTTTTTATCAGTCAAGAAAAGAATCTCTAACATAGTAAAGACTCTTTTATACAAAAGCAATCTAAAACTCGAAATTATCATCCATAATCCTCAAAAGGACCAATGATTCACCCCATCTGGTAAAACTTATAAATTTTTGAAAGAAATTCAAAAATATTATAATTAGAAAAACTTAAAAGATAATAAGTCTCATCAAGAGCTTTTTTACCATGTTCATAAGCAAATAGTTGAGCTGACATTACCATTATTTCCTACCAAAACAGGATAATGACTTGAGATTATATCAAGAGGACAAGGGGTCTCATCAAGAGCTAGCTTGATAAGTTTAATTACAACTAGTGAATGGCATTGTCATAATTTGGTTACCAAGCCAAGACAATGGCTTTTAATTAAAAAAAATGATACAAAAGGAAAAGTTTCAAAAAAATATTAGAGTTTATTTTTGAAAATTTTAAGAAACACTGGATGAGACTGTGAATCATTGTTGGGTAAAAGGTAACCCTGCCAAAAGATTAAACTTCTTATTGGAGCAGAGGCTCTACCCGTGATAAAAGAGTAATTTTTTATAAAGATAATCTTAAGGGCCACCTTCTTTATGTTTTTGAACTGAGTAAAGACTGTGTTGGGGTTCCCATGTTTTGGCCAGGTTGGCAAGACCAAAAGATGAGACAACATAAAACCACTTTCAGACCTTATGATATATCCCTCCTAGGTCCAGAGAGGGATCTCTCTATAATAGTCAAAGTATATATGTCTTTGAGGCTCAATTCTAATATGTTAGGCTAGTTATAGGCACCAGGTTTTTTTTTTTATTTGTTTTGATTTGTTTGTTGGGAATCAAGAATGAAGGGTTCAATATAAGACAAGGCAAGGCAAAGAAGATTTTAGGCAGAGAGAGATAAATTCAGATAGTATTCAAGACCATTGGGCAAATGGAGTCAGGAAAGGTTTTACTTGCTGTTCAATATGCAGGCTTTCAGTTGGGCTAGTGATCTAAAGCATTGGATCCTAAAATGATAGGTGGAGTGAAACAATCAGGAAAGAAAGTGAAAGAATGAGGGTAAACCAATTTCTGTCTATAGATCAAGTCAGAGGTCATTTAACTCCATACCTGCTTGGACATACTCTTAGGAAACTCTCAAAGAAGGGCAAGGAACAACTTGAGGGAAATTTAGATGGGTTTAATTAACTGAAAAAGATCCTAGTGAGACAGAGATAGAGTTCTACACTCCCATTGTTCCCAATTCATTCAATTAAACTCTAACAAGAACATCTAAGAAGCAGATTCATTAACTCATACATCATCTATCAGGCAATAACATCCACTACACTGGTTAAATTAATTGAAACTAATTCTTAGATAACACATTTAGCATAAAACATTAAGGCAAGGAGAGCAGAAGCATAGGGTGCCTAACAAGGGCAAATCCTATGCCATATTTCTGATGCAAGCCAAAAGAACTGAAATGGAATGAAATAAAACATAGAGACAGAAAAACATCACCGCAACTTTAGATCAGGATCCAAAGAAATGTGCTTGTCATATTAAGAGCAACACCAATCAGGTACAACATTTGCCAATAGCTTGAAATTCAGTTTGAAAACATACTCCTCAACCTATCTTACAGCTTTACACAGTGAGCATGCCTCAAGAGAAAAGCTTACAATTCTCAGATATCTCATCAACAACCTTTACAATAATTTTTTCATGAGTTTAATAGCTGAAAGAGAGCAGAGGAGGTAGGTGAAGAACTAAATGAAGAATTAAAACTCAGAAAGGAAAGAGGGTTGAAGCCCATTCTGTTTTAAATCTGTGCATTAATCTCTAGCACTTTTGGGACAAAAGAGTAATCTCCTTCAGTCTTCCAATTACTCTGATATGACTCTGGTGTACTTTGGCTGCAGAACTCTGTGGTACTTTTGGTGCATAAACAAAATGGTAAATAAATGAATGAATGGTCTGCCATACTTGTGAAACAAATGCTCTGGTAGCTTTGGACTGTGGTCTGGGCGAAAATTTCTTCAGGAACACGGTAGATACAGGGAACAGTATGGGTGCTTGGTCCTTTAGGGAACGAACAATCTGCTGATGTGAAACCCTGAGCTTCGATTGCACCAGGAAGGACTTTGCACGGTCAAACTCTGTATTTTAATGAAAATAGCGTTCAGGTATCCTCCCGGGTTCTTCTCTGTACCTTTAAACTCTAAAAAGATATTTCTCTGGTTTTGCGCCGCTGTAAAAATGATCATGAGACATGGCGGACCATGAGACATGGCGGCATTTCACCACTCGTACTCTGCAAAACCCACAACTGAGTTGAGAAATCAAATGTATGGGAGGGAGGACGGAGCGAAGACTCATGAAGAGGTGGTGCAGCAGCAGCAGAAATGGCGGTTTCAAATGGAACAATGGTGATGAATGCAATGATATGGCGTAAACTGTGAATAATAGGGTTTGACGGGACAATGCGTATGGATCGTTTGATCATGGTCTGATGGCAGAGATCGACGGCGGAGATGCAACAGCGGGATGGTATATGAAATGGGCAGAATAAATATGAAACATTTAGACTTTAATGCAAAACATGAAACTTTGGACTATGGAGGAAATACAAAGGAAATTAATGAAATGCAACGGAAAAGCGATGGGAATGATCGTACGAGGTGGGGCCCATACGGAAATCACAATCGCAATCGGAGGGAACAAAGGAGTGACACATTACAAAGTTGCGATCGCGATGGATTTTGCGATTGCGATTGGGAGGAAAACCTTTGTAAAAATAAAATATAACGATTTTCCACTTTACAAAGGGGAAAACCCTTTATTTCATGAATGAGCGAAGGTAAGGTATGGTGGGCTCGGTAAGCCAATCGCAATCAGAGATCGGGAGCGGGGGTAGTCGCAACGCGCATTTCAAATGTTGCGATGCGATTGGAGGAGGGCTTGCGATCGGGCAGATCGAGGAATGATTAGCGATCGGAGTGATCAGAGGGGAGGTTGCGATCAGAGGATGGGGGGATGGTTTGCGATTGGGGAATCTCAATCGAGAAGGTCAGCGGGGTGACACAAAGGAACTTGTAATTGCGATTGGGCGGGGAGTGCATGACCATTGGATCCGGCGGGAAGATGGACGGCCAGGATGAGATTGGAAAGTTGCAATCGGAGGGGCGGAAGGGAGACACACTTTAGAACTTGCGATTGCGATCGGATTTTGCGATGCGATCGGAGTGGTCGGAGCGGAGTTGCGATTGCGATGATCGGAGTTAAGTTGCGATCAATCGCATCGCAAATATTTGCGATGAGCCGATTGGGGGACTTAACATAAACATTGCAATTAATAAGATTTGCGATTAGCGCATGCCGTCTGATCTTCGTGGTAGATCAATGGTGGAGAACATGTCGCGAGCCTTATAGAGCAGAGTAATCACATCAGAGTTTTTAAGTCTTTCAAAGGAATTTTAACGCTCCGCTCCGATCTTTCGATGCGATTAGCGCCCAGGCTATAAGCGCTTGGTCTTTAGGTATCGGGCGTATGTGGGGAAGTGGTTGGGGATGGCGGAAAAGGGGCTAGGCCCTATTATAAGGTTAAAAAGTGGGTTTTTTCCCATTTTCAAAGTATTTAAGGCTGGGAAAGGGGTAACGATAGAGGAAACTAAGGAGAATTTGGCCCAACGAAGGGTACGGGTGGAATTTTAAAGGGGATTTTTGGGGAATTTAGGAAGCCTTAGGGGGGAATTTTTGGAATGGAAAGGGGACCTTAAAAAAGGAAAAAAGGGGTAGAATGAGACATTTTGCAGAGGTACAAGGGTAAATAAAGGCCTTTTGGAGAACAATTTTTGTCATCAGTGAGGCTCATTGACTCAAGAACAGCAAAGGGAAACAGTCAAAAGCAGGGAACATAAAAGGCTTCAAGGATGATGTGTTTTCAAGGGAAATGCATTCCTTGAAGGCTCATAAAACAAACTAGCCCCTTGCTTGCTTGTCAAGGAATTCATAGGGGGCTAATAGACTGATATAGATTTTCATACTTATATCTTTAAAAAAGGAATTCTCATGAATAGTAAATCAGAGGAATTTCATTGCTTAGTAAGATATTATTTGTTTGAAATTCATTCCTGCAGCTATTTGTATTTTTAAAAAGTTTTAGAAATTTCAAAACAGTTAATCAAAGATATCTGGTTCTCCTAAGTGAATCGCCAATTTTTATTCTATACAACAACCCCCATTAATTTTAATAAATGGGGACCCTCTAGAAATAAATAGGAGATTTATTTTTAGTTTTAAAACACAAAACTAGGAAGATAGAAGCTTTCTTTTAAATTTTTCCGCTTTATTTCTTATGTGCGTCACGAAACACATACCTTATAACTTAAAACAACTCACAAATACTCTAAGCTATGCGAACTGAAAAAAGCGCTAACCTTTTTCGAATATATGTTTTAAAAAGATTGAAGAACTTCAATTACCATTATAAATTCTTTATTGCATTGCACCTTATTTAACGATAAACTCATCAAGTAATTATATATAAATACAATTGTGCGGACCCGACGAGCAAACAAAGCATCAAAGATAAATATTTAAAGTCCTTTAAGCACGGCCGCATGGATTTTTGAATGTGAATTTCACATTTCGCATAACTTAGCCGTAAAATAAAACTATTATCACATAAAAGTTGCAATGTGCGACTTTTGCACATCACATTTCTGAACATTTATGGGTAAACATTACAAGCGGTAAAATTTATATATGGCGACATGCAAATTCATGGCATTTAATTTCTCGAGCATGCGAAATGGCTTATGTCGTATCAAAACGAAATTTGAGATCTAACTACTTTAAGTTGATTGATATATATTTCGTGTGAAGGTGTAAGAGATCTGACTTTGAAATTATTATCGATGATTGCTATTAAATTTGAAAGGATTCATATCTAATCACACATAATTGATATAAACAATGGATTTGACTCTATATTCTCTATATTTTTAATGCTCTCCCTGTTTACTTAAAATCAGGAAATCATTTAATGAATCAAGGAATATTGAAATGAGCAAGAAGGGCAAAGAGATTTCTCAAGCATTGCCTATTGAAGACTCAGAGGTGTCTCCCTTATTCTCATACACTACCTGTGACAAGGAATGTGGCAGTTCCTCATGGGAAACAATGTATAAACTGTTTGAAGATGAAAAACCAAGAGTAATAACCAAAATATCTACAACAGGCATGACATCTACTTCAGGCGCGACCTACTTTGATGTTGTATGTTCATTCCTCCACAAGGTAGCAGCAAGACCGAAAATTCTCCCTTACACAGACATGGTTAATTGGGTAATTTACCACTTAAGCATATATGACAGGAAATTCAAAGATTCAAAGGGAGAAGACTTAAAAGAAATGTATCATCTACCCTCTCCATAGCAGAAGTATGACAAATATTTTCTGCAAATATTTAGAGCAGAGCATCCAAATCTCATGAAAGTAATCAAAGAATGGAAGGAATACTAGGGAAAGTTGAAGCGAGATAAACTCGGTACATACCTAATTGCCCAAATTCCTTCCCCTTATTGTTATGCTGCCGGTATGTTGTGTAGATTGTTTGCTAAACTTGATACCACTAGGTTTTCAATAGAATGGGTTCCATTGATTGACACAATCATCAATTCATCAATTATGAATTGGGAAAACATCCTATCTGATAATTTAGCCAAACACATTACTGAATATAGGAATAAGAGGAGTGCTTCATCTAGAGAGACACATCCCTTTTATATGTCTGCCTATGTCATGGGCGCCATATGTTTTAATTCTAGTTTTCCTACCATGGGATGGAAATGGACTACCCAAGACCCTACCCCAATCCACATTTACCAGAGAGACCTAAGGGATTCAGACTTCCACCTGCATTTCTATAAAATTTGTTATGGATTCATATTTCCTATGCACCAAAACATATTCAATAAAAAGGCCCCTAGGGTTTCTGAAGAGGGCAACGCAGATATTCTTTCTATGGCTAGGTGGTTTACAGAGGAGAATTTTACATATGTCAAATTATTCGGGAGTTATTCTTCTCCCCACGTCTTACCTTATTATGTTCCTATTAATTTTCTTGCACGAGAGATAGCTTACCAGCTTGTTAATGGCATCACTAAACAACTGAAAGATGCTAAGAACGCCATTTGGCCTATTTTCGCTGTACAGTGTGGCACTTTTTCACTATATGATATTGGCCACACCTACAAGGAGGTTTCTAAGATCAATCTATTGAAATTGACAGAAATTCCAAAGGGGTTATATGATCCAAATGATGTAATTAAAAATTACACTACATACCTCAAAATGAAACCTTTTGTGAAGGAAACAGATGGATTTGATGATCTCTTTCAAGGCATAGAAAATTTTTCAGATATAACCAAGTTTGCATCCAGTCATTTGAGTCAAGATGATTTGGAAGCTTTCTAAGTATATAGAAATAAGATATTGCAGAGAGTTCCTCTCAATTTGTTAACTATTAAAGATGTCAACATACCTACTCCAAGTATCATCTTAGATAATGAAGCTAAAGACATGTCTGAGGATGAATCAGGTCAATCATAGCATCAATCTCAAAGTGCGGATCATTCTAAAAATGAATCTGGAAAGGATAGCCCAGAAAATATAATTGATCAGGTAATCAAAGAGATAGAGATGAAGAAGCGTAAATAAAGTAATAGAACAGAGTCAACGTCTCAAGAATTTCAGCACAGTCATAACACACTAGATCAGTTTGAAAAATCGCAAACAAATAATTTTAGTAGTAAATGGGAGGAGTTTTCTGAAGCAATAAAAACTCCTAAGGCTAATCCCAACACTGATCAAGTATCTAGTTTTCAGACACCTAAACATTCCTAGAAGATAGTGGAAATTGTTAATCCACTGCAACAAGTTCCAGAAACTTGTGATCGAGAGATCATACCGGCCTACCCTACCGAAAATATAGTTTTACAAGTTGAATAAATTCCTTCACTAGACATTTTCTATAGTCCTAGCTATAAGGTTGTAGTTAAGAGGAACAAAAGAAGAAGAACTGATGAAACAATCTCAAATCTCACAGATGAATCTGTTGATGTATTGTGGAAATATTCCTTAGATGACCCTACAAAACATCTAATTAAATTATCATAGTACGCAGGAGCATATGCTACTGCCACCGTTGATAAAGCTACTGAAGTTAGAGTGTTGCTGAAGAAAAAGGAAGCCAGAGTGGTAGAACTAGAGAGACTGTTAAATGAAGAAAAATCCAACTCAAGTGAGCAAATCAAAGAAAATATGTCCCAATTTCAAACGGATTTCGAAAGCCTCAAATTACAGCATCAAACATAGATCAATGGGAAACAAGCACAACTAGAAACATCAATGATCATAATACAGAGCCAACCGCAATTGGAGTAGTTTATTAAAGAAGAATTGGATTTAAATGCTAATTTAAAGAAAGAAAAGGAAGTATTTTCTCATCAAGCTTCTATGATTGACTCTTATTGTGATTCGAATAAAATACTGATCCAACAGATAGCTATCTAGAAGCTTGAATGTGAAAGACATGAAAATAAGATTGATGAACACATTTAGTGGCAAGTATCAGATTCAGGAAAGGAAGCAGATCTACCTCAGGTAGATAAGTTTCATAAGGAGATTCTATTCATATATTGGGAAGCACAAATCAAGTAGGAAAAAAAAGTAGCAGTGAAAAAATCTAAGTTATCAAATGAAATTATCGAATCTGTATGTGAACAACTGGTAAAAGCAGAACTTCTCAAAGAGAACAGGTCTGAAGTGTTTTTAGAAGCAAAACATATAAAATCATAGTGGAGGAAGAAAGCAGAAACACATGATGAAGTAATTGAGAATGTAAATAATTTTGATCAAGAAACTTATTAGAATTTTCTGATCAAACCTTATCATCGGTATCAGACTCTTCGATCCTTAACAGATTCAACAAAAAGATCACAGCCCATAATTTCAAATAGAGTATTCGAGGGACATGTCAGATAAAGGATTTCGCAGCCAGCTTAGCTCAAGACAATGATAGATATTTGTCAACTTCATAACCAAATCCAGAAAAAAGGGAAAAATTCATAAATCAAATTTTTTATTTTATTTTCCTAGATTGTAGTTTAAGTTAGTCCTATGAGGATGGTTGTTTGAAACCTCCTCTATATTTTCGTAATAATCTATTATTTGAACATAGTTAGTTTAGTATTTAAACCCCTCTCATGCATTTAGAGAAGGGTCCAGAAATTTTTCAAAAAGATTTGCAAAGAATGCACTATTATAAGTTTGTAAGTGCTTTGATGAATTAATGGAACACATCTGTTATCCTTTGAAAATTAAAGTTGTCTAAATTATGTTGCACTACTGTACTCTTTAAATTTCTTGAAAGTGAGAAGGAGTAGATCAATTACTATCAGTTTACATGAGTAGGACTTCATACATATGGTACTTTTATTCACTTGTGTTAAGTTTTTCTTCATAAACTGATAGTCATCTTTTATTTCATTATATATTTGAAATGTTATTATAGATTAATGTTACATGCAATTATGTTCTAATATTTGTTTGTAGTTTCTTATTAAATGTATAATCACACATAGAAATGCGATATATTTTCACAATTCTTCTAGTCAAACTACTTTGTTAGAAAAATAATTTTACATAATTTTCATCTCTTTCAATTGTTAAATGATCTATATTACTAACAGTTGAAGGATATCTTTTCAGATCGCATAGAGGAAGAAACATCCTGGATATATAATAGAAGAAATAGTTTAGATAGATGCATATGATAGATTAAATTCATTTCCATTTGCATGCCATATAATCACACCCTCAAAATCATCCTTATTGGGAAATTGGTCCCATTATCCCTAGTCAGAGCCACCATACCAAACACAAAAGGAGTTGCTTTAAGGTCTGTACCGGGTGGTTTTACCCCATGTTTCCGCAACGGAATTCTGAGGCCTCAACACATCCGTAAGCATTCAATCATTCAAACCTTGGAAATTTTAAAATTTTACCAAAAGAAAGTTTTAAGGAGTTGTATATAATATTAAATCGCTTAAAATTATGATGCATACATATTTTCATTTTTTCATTATTTTTCAAGAATGCGTAGGTAATACCTAAAGTGCGGGGAATTAGGATGCTTCTGAATGAATTAGTTGGGAATATAAGATCCGCTGGATTGGATTGGTCCCAAAGGAACAAAAAATTGTCGTCCGGGCACCAAAGGAGTCATGACCTGTTGGGAAATTGGGTGATCAATACAACATAAAAGGGGATTTTAAGACAATATTTGGGTAAATTGTCTTAACTTGAGACCAAAAAAAAATTTTGTATTGTCTTAAATATTTTCTTTAAGCGAGTGTCTCAAATTATGGTCTTAACATATTGTCTCTATAAGGACAATATATAACACAATCATTTTTGTCTCATAGGAGACAATTTCATTTTTGTACTTTGAGAGACAATTTCATTTTTGTCTTTTGAGAGACAAATTCATTTTTGTCTCTCTAGACACAATATTTGGGATTTAGAATATCTCACCATTTAAATAAACCAATATAAAAAAAAATAATTAAAAAAAAACTACCATATCATTGATTAATTCATGTTAAGGCACAGTGGAATCAAACCATCAACCCCCTGCTTATAAAGCAGGTGCTCGTCCATTGAGCTAGCACCATTTCAAGAATGATGTGAAAAGTTATGGTAGTCCTTAAAATTGCATATATAGACATTGATTTTAAAAAAATGCTTGAAAAATAATGAGAATCTTTGTAAAATTATAATCATGCGACCCTAAATTTTAACTTAATAAAAATAAATAAATGGAATTAGCTCAATGTCATACCCCTGTAGCATGACTCACACAACAACCTAATAATCCACAATAATTTACAAATTATTTAATCTAGTCATACAAAGAACAGTAACTAGAATTAGCACAAGTTGTTAATATCTTGCCATTATCATTGAATGGTTTTTGTTTAGTTTATTTCCACAACTCATATATTCACACAATATGAATCTGTAGATTAGTGCAACTCAGGTTTTCTATTTTGATTTTTAAATATTGATTCTTAAATAGCAAAAAAAAATTGTATTGTCTTTCAATGCAAAAATTTTAAACAGAAACGTGTGTGGTTGTTATTTAGCATGTTTCCATTGTTCATATATTACATTGGTTTTTATGGGTATACTAGTGGAGTTTCATGTCAACATAATATGTTCCCACAATCGTAAACTGATAAAACAATTTATTCCCCTCATTGAACTAGTTTCACAAAAAACTTAACCCAAATAGAAACCTCTACATCCTATTCATCATGCTGCAGAGTTTCTTTACAATGATTTCTATAATTGGATAATGTGTGGGCAGAAGTAGGTTAAGGTACCAAAACCCCTCACAACTGTTATAAATCTACCTATCCTAAATAGCATGTACAGAAAAAGGTTGAAAATTCCCAAGATGGACATGAATTGAAATTGTTTACCAAAAGCACTACAAGCATAGTAAAAAAATAGAAATAGAAATAACCAATCCAGCAGTTGTATGTTTAATTATTATTGGAAATATGTTTCTCAATAGGATGGAAGATATATAGCATGTGAGTCTAATCAAAAGAAATAAATGTGGATGCTTATTGAGTATTTGTTTTGGAGCCCATTGGGAAGAGATGGACAAAATATAAATATTTTTATTTCCAAATAGCTGCTAGGAAACATAAATGGTATGATGGCCCGAGTGATGGTGAATATGATGATTAAGTAAGCAAAACGAATAATTCCATGAAGGATACACCACCTCGAAAATCTAACTTATTACTTCTTTGGCTAGATCTAAACTCAAATCATGTCTCAAATTTTGAAGCTAGTTGGTCATCATGTCTATGCCAACAATTATTTTCTACTTCCAACCATTTCCAAATGGCAGTTGAGCCTTGTCCCATAACATATTTTTGATGTTGGAAAGATTATAAGCCTGGACAATACACTGGAGTGATAGATGTCAATTCAATGTTAGATGTGAAGCTGCCTACATATAAAAATTTGGAAAAAAACAACAGTACGGTTAGTATCCACTATACAACATGCTTAAAGTTAAATTCAGGACACACGGGCTTGGAAATTGGAACCACACCCGGATTATGACGATGCCTCCAGGTCCCATTGAATGATTTTGTAATTTTTGTTGAAGACTAGATTTAGCTATTCTAGGAACAGTTCCATTCTCTTGGAACTATTGTCAATGTTTTGATAAAGACTATGACCATACGAGTACAATGTCTCCACTACTTGCATCATCTTGCCCTCTCAAGATACTAGAAGAATCTACAATGAATGAGATTCACTTTATTCTTCTAGGGCTTACATTTGGGGATATGGACTAATCACATTTGATTTATATTCTATTAAACCCTTTGTCATGGACCAAGTATATTGTCCTAAAAATTGTTGAGATGAGGCTATAGAGGCTACTCCTAAATATCTATTATAAGGTACTTCTGCTTGTTCATATTGAGCAGAAGTTGCAACCTTACTCAAGGTATAAGTCACATCTACCCTTTGCACCATATTTCGTATACTTTGCACCAATGGTCATCATGTGACCTTGTTGCAAAACTTCTGTTGTTTCTAACTCACTCTCTATCAATATCCATATGTTCGAACATTGAGGAATTGGAATTTTCCAATGATTCTCCCAAACCTTCTACTGTGCCATTTTCCAAATAAGCTTTAGTAGTTGCTTCACATTGCCACATTTCTGAAAGAGGATCTTCCAAGAGCTCTTTAGCTGTCAATATTTCTACAATGGGTAGGGGATATTTGAAACCATCGTAACTCTAGGAGACTAAAGAAATGTTTTTGGTGCATCCCATGGATGATGTATCCACTATGTGGGTAATCTAGCCAACTCTGGAAGCCAACAACCAACATATTCACTTGCTTGATAAAATTTGTAGCCTTCAAACTACACATAATCCCAAATACCCAACATAAGAATAGTAAATTTATTTAAACTAAATCGTAATATATTTTTATCCATGAATAAGTTAAATGCAAGAATTGTATCTGTGTTTAGTACACAAATTTAGATTGTATTGTAGCTTACCTGAGGATTATCTATTCAATCCACCTCACACCCATCTAGCAAGCAACCAAAAAAGTACCACAATCTAAAAACATCATACTCCATATCAACATCGAGGAGCGTGTCCCAAATATACTTCATACCCCATCTTCAGGGAAGATGGATAACTTTAACAAAGAAAATAGAGATCACCACCAGGATTCAATCATCAAACCATCCTTTTTCCCAAGGTTCCCACATCCCAGCATCAACTAGCGGATATCTAGTCCTACCTTCCCTCCAAGATTAAAATTAATCCCAGTCAACCCTCCATGGGAAATAATTAAAATGTGAAAGAAATTTTCTCTCATGGCTGCAAGGAAAATTGAAACTCAAATATATAGAATATTCCTAGAGACTAGTTGACTTGAGAAGCATAATCACACTCTATTCTCCCTGAAGTATTTCCCTCATTAGCCCACAAAAATTGTTTTATGCGAACAAGGTGAAACACATTTCTAACACTCAACTCCCAAAAATACATATGAGGTGACAAGAAATAATTTGTTGCATTGTCTATTTTCTGAAAGCTTACTGCATAATCAAGCAAAGTTCCATTCATAAATGCGGTTAGAGACTTGTCAGCACTGCTCCAACCAGGTGACCATGCCCTTTCCAAAAGTGCATTTCTGGCCTTTTCAAATTCATCCTCTAGGTTTATATCATCTGATTCGTAGTTAGAAACTTCACCTGAATATACATGATCATGCATTTAATAAGCATATCAATAAGCAACTAACAAAGGTAGAGCTAGAAATGCTACAAAATAAGAAACTATGCAGTGCAATATTTAGTGTTTTGAGCCCTTGGAAGGTGTCAGTGCTGAGCTCCAGTGAGGTGTATTCAACTTTTTCTTAGTTAAATATTATATATTAGTAATCATCCATCACCGTCTATTGTTATGTTATGAATTATGCATTATGATTGTTACATTAAGTCATGGATTCAATTAGCTAGATTTTTCTTATCTCTACAAATTGGATTCCTCATTAAAAAACAAAAAAAATACACATCCATTATGCTTGATATCCAAGGTACATCATTGGCATTACAGGTAGGTTAGAAATTAAAAATTATTGGTGATATAGTGTGGAATATCCATTAGTATGTTTAGGAACTACACTAAAAATTACTTATCATATAAATTGAGGTCCTAGATTCCTATTATGGGTACTCAACGAGTGGAAATTGATGTATACTAACCTTGAAAATTATGTGATTCCTTAAGGTTCAGCTCTGCACTAGATATTTCAGCAAGAGTTCAAATCTAATATTTCCAAAGTAATGTAAGTTAATTAAAGGCTTCTCTTTCTTGACACTCTACGATAGTCGGCATTAATTCTTTACACTCTATGACAGTTGACATTAACATGGAAATAAATAGTATGTTAAAGAATAATGATAGTTCCATTTAAAAAATAATCTAAACCAGAGTGAGAACCAACAACAATCCTTTTGGAAGGTAGAAGGGGAGCTGAAAGATCATATGGCTTGTTAAGGCACTTATTCCAATAATCTTGAAAGGTAGAAAATGCATTCCTTTCATCATCATTAACCTCCTAGGGTTCATAGAGTAAATATGATTTGAATGATCTCACCTGTATGCCTCAAGAAGAGAGACCATGCTTCAACTTATTATCACAAACAAGTGACAAAGGATCCGATTCACCAAAAACGCATAATGTAAAATCAGTAGTTATAGCCTGATCAAGTTAAGTACTGACACTACAGGAAGCCAGGGTTTTAAAAACTTATAGACCCTCTACAATTATTTTTAGATATGATATGCTCTAAAACTTAAGTAATAAGAAAAAAAAATTGTTGTTCTATGATGGCTCTAACTTTTGAAGAATAAAAACACTCTGAAAGTGATTTATAATTGTCATTTTTCCAAGGATGAAATTGGACAATTGCAACACTCTAAATGTAAGAAATTTATTAGTGACTATGTTACAAAGCTTTTGTTGAGAATTTGGAGGAAGGGTTATTAATTCAAATTCTCTTACTGCATAATTACTTGTGAACTTATTTATTTTACTTATCTCTTCTCTTCTTAACTTATTATGTCTTTTATCAAGTCAATTATCAAAATACAAGAGACACAAATTTAGGCTCTTCAAGCCATGGCCAAAACCTCTCCCTCTTGGAGAGGAAAACCCATAAGGAATTCTTCTTATAGATATTCAAATGACAAGTACCATGACCAAGACTTAGACCCTTGACCTATGATTTCCTCGAAGACCTTGTCACTGCTTCTTTATCTACCTCCAACACTGATAATTCATTTCTGCACCAACTTACACTAATCTACACCAAGATTAGTGAACTCGATCTTTAATTCTATCTTGCTTATCAAACCACTCCTTCTTCCTTGATATTAAATTTAGATATATTACTTTCTTTTGAGTACTGAATATAGGAAGGTAAATCTCAAATTTACCTTCCTTCTATTCTCTCAATTTCTATTTAGATATGCAACACATTAGACTTCAGTCTATTAACTTCGCAATACATATCACAATATATGATATGGCCTCTGCCCTAATCCACAAACTCCTTTAGTGGAACCACACTTCTCTTCTTCAACATTATCTGCAATCTTAATACTGTAACACTATGAACTATTACCTTGAATTCGCATATATATATCAAACCTTACCACGCTATGATATCACTTCTCTTTTACCTTAAACCCATACTTTATCCTGTCTAGAAATCCACACTCAGTCACATATTCACCTACATTGTTTATTCCAGATTTATCCCAAAGGTTCTTTATACTTATCTTTCATGTTCTGCTTGGAGTAATTTGCATTCCTTTTCAGACTCGTTCCACAATATTTATAGTTTGAATGCCTCGAACCTTGCTTGTACAAATTACCACATGTATTTATGTATATATAGGCATCGTGACCCTGTTTAAGGCCGACCCTTCAAACTTCTAGAAGGCCGAATTTTACTTCTGTCCATAGGCCTACATGGAGGGCTTGAATTCCAACATTGTGTGTAGCTTTGAGCATCATTTAGGAGCCATTTATTCATGATACCATGCCAAGGTCTTGGAGCTTAATTTTTTTACTAGAATCTTCATGTACATGATACTTAATTATATTTATAACTAGAAGACAAATCCTAATAGACATCAAGAAGAAGTCTATAGAACTATAATAAAAATCATTCTCATGAAACCCATGAGGCAAGCATAGCATAAATACATTTTATTATATTCTTATTCTTCTTTACATAAATACATAATTACATAGTCAATATGAAGACTGATCCTAGTTACACTCTTCAATAGCTTGCACTAAGTGGAACATATAATTCTGTAATTAAATTACCCGATTGATGATGCTCCGAAATAAAATTTATTTTATGATAAGGAATTTTTTGTAAAAGATAACAATAATGATAGATGGTGTTCCAAGCTTTCACTTTTATGATGGCTTGAATTTGGTGTTCTTAGGTGCCCAGTAGAATAAAATATGAGTAAGGGGTCACAAAATCATGACCCTATATCTAAAAATGCCTAACATATTTTATACAGGTGAAAATTATTACATTCATTTACAACAATAAAATGAAAATACAATATTACCTATTACTTTATATCACATATCTACCTCGAGCTTGGATTTCTTAAATATGAATAGAATCCATGATGTGCCTCCCACAAAAAAGACCTTATAGGATCTTAGAAATAGTATCGGCTCACAATATTAGGACCTTCTATTTAAGTGACCTAATATATATTATAGAGAGAAAAATTATTACATTCACTTCAATCTACAAAGCCATAACACAAAGAGACACAATTATACCAATTAGCTTGTATGACATTACCACACTTTAGAGGCTGGATTTATTAATTAGGAATAGAATCCATTATATGCCTCCATGAAAAAGCCCTTATAGGATCTCATATGAATTACAGACTCGCAAAACCCGTACCCTATAAAGTTATGGTTGAAGATATTTAGTTGCTCCCTGTCGTGATCAACAACGAAATCCAAATACATTATAACAACAACTATAAATCAAAATTCAATTTCTACATAGCATAGATCACAAGTCAACCAATGTAGCATAAAATAACCAAATGTATAAAATTTTGCATATGAATATAAATTTGTTGATACTAATTACTATGCTTACCTTAGAGATAAGTTATAGGCCAATACTCAAAATCAAGGAAAACCGCAATTTTCGGCTTGAGTGGAATGTGAATTCCTGAAACATGTTAACCGATGACTGAGAAAAGAGAATACAAAAATGATAACCTAACCTTAGCTAATTCTAGCACCAAACCACAATCCAAACAACTTAAAAGAAAAACTTATAAATGTCTCCAGACAATTTTCTAGTCTAAGTTATCTATCTACTCCAAAGGATGACATATAACATAGATACAATTTCAAGCATAAAATAAAGTTTTTTGAAGATATAAACAAAAATAAAAATAAAAAATCCAGTACCTATGTTCTAAGTCAGTCCTCTACTCTACAGTATTTGTGCATCTCTTGATTCTTCAAGCTCACCCAAAACCTGTTCTGCAATCCTCCCCTACTGAACTATTTTTCCAGAGGCTTATAAAATACATCCACAACCACTAAAATAGAGGTAGAATTCATTTGACATGGTGCAAATATGGAAAAAAATGTATGTCAATTTGTAGGAAAAAAGGTAGAGGAAAATCATTTGTTTAAAAATCAGATTGAGCTCTATGATGTTGAATTTGGATTAAAGGGAAACGAAAGGAGATGAAGGTAGCTTCTTTCGATTCATATAGAATCAAATGAAATTTTCTCCAATGCCTATGTTATTGTCATTGTTTCACTAGAGGTTATATCCTTGCATATATATAAACAACTAATAAACTAGGTGGAAAACATTCACCTAATAATATATCCATATAATTAGTAAACTAAAATATTAAATTTAATAAATGAATGCATATTTAATGAAAATATAAATAATATAACAATATAACACATGAATTGATGCACAATAATACCAACCTGAACTATAGATATAAAAATCACAATAGAGACAACTGTTATAGTGTCCTCTTGAAGTTTGGAAATGTCTTGGTCACTTAAAATAATGTATTTCAACTGTAAAGTCACAAAATTTGAATAAGTAAGATTTTTTGCATCGAAGGCAATGGTAAAAAGAAAAATTAAACCTTAGTTTTTATAATGCGAGAAAATAAATTTCAAGATTCTTTCTCTAAATTAGGTTTGGAGCACAATCTTGACTACTTCTCTTAATGTTGATGATATGTTTTGTTAGGCCTTGTAAATTTTGCAAAAACAAAGTTACATTTTCAATTTGAAAAAAAATATATCATTTTTTTAGACAAACAAGTAAAATAAAATAAGAAGATAAAGGCAATTTAATGGATGAGAAGAGAATGTCAGCATAGAAACCTTAGGCTAGGGAAAATACCTAGAAGATTAATATTTAATGAGAACAAGAATACAGTAAGTTGGTGTAATAGTTAATAAATTAATTGATTATTGGTAATACTAATAAGCTAATAACAATAAATGGTTAAATATATTAATGAAAACTTAAGAACCAACACAGATTCATCTTAACTATGGATCTACCAAGTGCCTAGAAGAACCGAATCTCTTGAGATGCAAACCTTTCCTCAAGTTTTGCACTCAAAGAGAGATTTGAATCTTGAGAAATTTGATCCCTCTTGGTACTTGGTAAATCAAGAGTTAATATGGAATAAATTTATGAAATCATAGTTGTAGGAACCCCTGCTCCTGATAATTTAATGGAAATGAAAACAGTTTCACCTCTTTGCTAGAGGATCCCTGGATCTAGTCCCTGTGAATTTACAACCTTAAGGCTGATCTGAAACATAATTTACACTAGCAAACAATAGGAAATATTTAACTTCTTTTCAAATCCAATCAACAAGGCAATCCAAGGGAAAGGATACCCAATGTTTACCAACAAGTTTCAGCTCTCTAAGGCAATCTTATCCTGCATAAACCAAAATTGAAATTCACTTTATGACATGAGTAATTATAGCAGTAAATATTCCCTAATGTCCTTCAGTATCAATACTACTACTCTTAACAATTTCAGTCTTAACTTAAGTCAATTCAACAAGAAATAAAGTGTTGGAAATTACGAAACAAAAAAGACATTGATAACTGAAAGTGAAATCTGCACCAAGACAATTTTGGATAGCTGAAAATATCAAATCCATATATATATATATATATCTATATATATATAGATATATATATATATATATATATATATATATATATATATATATATATTTATTTATTTATTTATTTATTTTTATTTATATTTATATATAGTTCTAGTACATATTGTTAGCTTTAGACGCATTGATGCAACCCTCTAAGCTCTCTTAAACACTAGCCAAGGAACAACATGAAAATCCTAGCAACACCAAGTATCTTTCACAAGCTAGTATCAGCATAATGTCTTCTCTTTCCTCTTCTTCTCAAGAAAGTAAAACTCTAGGGTTTATCGTTAAACCCTAAATCCTTTCATTGTTAAGGTAAAAACCCTAACCGTAGACTTCAAGAATGCCCAAGAAACCCTCTCACTCCAATAGAAGAGAGATAAAGTACAACAAAGAAAGAACAAGAGAGAGATGGGAGAAAAGAGACCTTAGATAGAAGATATAATTTTTTGTTAAAAAAATTATATAGATGTGATAAGTAATATAATTCTTTAAATCATTGTTTATCAACTATGAAAATTAAACTATGTTGCCAGGAAACGTGGGTTCGACGACGAGGACATCACTTTTTGAAACAGGGTGCATGGTTTTGTCAGGGATATATATATATATATATATATATATATATATATATATATATGAATTTTTATATTTTGAATTCTCCAACTTTAAACAAGAAAAATAAAATATTTATGATATAAAGTTAAAACTTTAAGGATTTAAAGATGCACATCATTGAAAATTCAACATTCACATAGGAAAATGAAATATATTAGAAAACAAAAAGTCATAACAAGAATTACCGAACCCTATCTAAACTCTTCAAAAAATCTTACCTTACCCCATTTATTAAGAAATGCTTGCATTTAGAGAGTTTGTGATTTGGTGAGTAAAGACTACTTATTCTTGTAGCTGATATAGTAGGGAATCCATTGGTCTATCCATTGGATTGCAAAGTGAAGAGGAAATTTGTTGATTTCTACCCATGGAGTTGTTTCCCATTATGTCTCAATCCATTAATGTAATAAATTTTCTATTTTATGTATCCCAAAGCTCTTAATTTGTATCTCAAAGTGATTTTCCCTATTTATATATCCTTACATGCAAGTCTACAAACTTGCTACTAGGGGCTTGACTACTGGTCAAGGGTAGGTGGTGATATTACCACATCAGTGTTCGATTCTTTTGAAAGGGTGTGGTAGGTTTAACCCTGCGTAAGAATAAGGTCTATCATGGTTGCTTAAGCAGGATGGGTGTGGTGATTAACATAATTTCTAGCCTAGTTCCAACAACAATTATGTGTCGATCACAAGTATGAGCCACTAGTCAAAAGAAAAAGAAAAAGAAAACTTTATACCATAGATTCTAGTTTAGATAATGTTCAAATGCATAAGGAAAAAATTATTAAAATTTAACTATCACTCACTACAAAGTTTAGAATATCTTTTATGTTTTGTCACAGATTAACCCTCGTAATAAATCTTAAAATCAAAACCATGTTGTGCAACAATTCCTAGGTTGGGACACCATATCAATGTGTTGAACAATAGATTGACATCTTTGGAATCTATAAAGTTGTTTTCCAAAATGATAGTCAGGGAAATTAGCATACATGAGAAAATATTGTCTTTTAAATTAATGGATTAATGTGCATTGCATATTGCCAATTGTTTTTAGTAGCGTAATAAACTCTACACAAACTGGAAAATTCTTGTCTAGATGAGTTGTAATTTGGAAGGAAACAATGCATTGGAATAGGAGGTTGTTGAGTGTGAGCCAATAAACTCTTCTATTGAGGAAGAGTTCTTTAATTCAAATTTAGGTAAGGAAAATATAAAAAATCCATCAGAAGGAGATTCTAAAATGTCTTTGTCAAGCCTTTATTTTAAGAACATGTCAACTATTAGATATTTTCTCACGGAATAGAAACCCCTGTCCTCTGGCCTCCTAAACAATTTCATTTTGACCAAGCATAAACGAGCATGGAAAACTGTAAACTTTCAAAATGCAACATTGCTGTGAAAGAAAACAATAACAAAATAAAAATTAAATACTGAAACCATATAAACCCGTAAAACCGTAATGTGGGTTCAATACCAAAAGACACAAATGCATGTCGCATTCTGAACAGAATAAGAACTTGCATATTCTTACATGTAAATAGAATTCCTTACATCGTGAAAAAAATTAGCAATAACAACATATATAAATATATTAACTTTTGATAAGGTTGTAGAAAATAATTATACAAAATGCTCAAAATATTCACAGTCTCAAGTAAAGATCAGGCCGCGTATGGATGAGTGGTCTCGAGGTATAAACCCTCAAAACTTAAATGGAGAAAACATTATACAATTATCCAAATGAAACTATCCGGGAACACCTTTGAAGGTCAAGGAGGAGTAATTAATTGTTCCATTATATACACCCTAAACACTAACATTATGCAATGACTAAGTAAATAAAACTTAGAGCTCAATCTTCATTATGACCAGCCTTAAATATAGAGGGTTAAGAACTTAGCTGAGGTGCACTACCTGCACAGCCAAGGGTTCAACCCTCAGAGATAAATTCCAAAAGAAAACACGGAATGAGTAAAATCTATGCCAATGCAATGTAGGGTTATGTCTTAACTGGATACGGTGGTGGCGACCATTGGAGGAAGTTGTTGGGATTCTTTGAGCTGCTGAGACTCCACATGCAAACTCTAGCGAACGGCCATATAGATGTTGGTAAGAACAAGATTATCACATTTGAGGAAGTGACCAAACGAAAAATAGAAAATCGTATTCAAGATTAACACCTGGATGGAAGCACCTCGTTGTTGCTGAAGGAACCCTCCAGCCTCTACATTCCAACCTGAGCGATGAAGTAAACCAGAAGTAAGGTTAAACGAACTTGTGAGCTAGAAAATCCTACCAAGCAAAGATATATATAACCCTCTACATTAAAATAAAAAATGCATGAAATCAAGGATAAGAGTTACCTAAGTTTATGGAGGAGTTCATTAATTCTGGTGCAGTGGGGCATCGATACATAGAAGAATCAAATACAAACCCCTTCACATGGAGGTTTGACGCATAGATCACGAAACCTCACCGAGAAATTATTTGAGAATGAAATCTTAACAGAGAGCGAAACCAAAGTGGAGCAATGAGCCAGGGTCGAGCCCTCAACACCTGACAGAGGTAGGAAGAGCTCTCATCACCAAAGGAAACCACATCAGTGGTTGCAGAGCAACCCCGTCGAAGAACAGAGAAAATGAATGAGGAGTGTGGCGTTCAAGGTGGGGTTAGTTACCCTAACCCCCTCTCGTTCAATGACCATCGCCAAATTTAAGTCTTGGAGGATCGAAGGACAACACAAATACCCAAGTGAATTTAGAAACCAGCAGTTGTTTGCACCCAACATGAGTTAAGAAATATTGTGATAGGAAGGCTCCCAGATGAGACCGGATCAAAGGGTTGCGTGATTAAAAATCATAGATTAGAATTTTTAAATGAAATACCGAAGTACAGATCCTAAGTACTGGAAAGATCGAACAAAAAGTAATTGTAAACCTCATAATTAATGTTAATGGTACGAATGAAACTTCCAATAATTCAACCTTTACCCATAAGTGTATGTGCATAGTTTTATTATAATGCATGAAATGGTGATGGTAATATAGTTAGGACATATTTAGTAATTTTTTTATTTTATGGTAATTTTATAAATGCAAGTGACATAATGATTGTTAAACTCTGAAGTAAAATCATAGAAGAAAATAATTAATGACATTGTCTAATGAGAAGACAATTTCATTTATTGCGGGAATTTCACAAAAATTGTTTTGTTTTTTATGGTAGAAATTGATTTAGCACAATTAAGAATCCCTAAACATTTGAATTGTTCAGTTTTTCATTATATTATAGGCCAAAGGTAGAGACTACTTTTAATTAATAATATATAAAATATTCGAACTGAAAAGATTTGATGTAAATTAATATTAAAGATATTAATAATTAAATTGAAAATAGAAGAAAAAGAATTGATGATGACGATGATGGTTAACGTCCATTGAGACAAACCCTTGGTCTATCGGACCTAAAAAAAATCTATCCACTTAAAAAAATACCTTAAATAATATTAACCATAATATTATTAATTAAAATTAATATTAATTAAGTTAATTGGTATTGAAAATTAAATGTTTTAAATAAAAAATGAAATAATTAATTTCTTCAACCGTTTTACTTTCTTTTGTTATCAATCTTATTTTATTTAATGTTGATCCTGTACTCATTGACAACCCTTATAAGTTTTATGGGTTCCAGATGATGAATGAAACATCGAGCGAAACCATTGCACATTTCAGCCAAAAGTGCTTTGTGGGATAATACAAAGAGCACTCAGCAGAATGGTATTGATTGCAACATGAATGACTGATTTTAGAGAATGGATATTTCACCGTCATAAATATTAAATATAATGTTGAGATTTTTTGGAATAAATATAATGGTGAGAGGTTCTGGAGTAAATTATATATTACTATATTATATATTAATAGTTGATTGATTTAAAATGTGTTCGACGGATTGACCATTTAGATGACGATTCTGTACAATTCCAATATCAGCCATGCTCTCTCACACACCATCCTGAACCTCAGGTTATACAGTATAGTCGCCCACCTTATTTGATACCTTATCTGTAATCGTGATATATTAATGAGCTCTCCGATTCATGATTCATAGCTCGTTTGCAGTTGAAGCCAGCCCTGCCAACGACTATAGACTTTACCATCGCCGCATTCATCCATTCCGCCAAATTCAGTAATTTCAAAAGACACCACCTTCCCCCTGCAGAGTTGGTATTTCAAAACAGAACTATTAGATTTTTATATATTTTTATCACTCTTTACCATTTAGATTTTTATATTTTCTCTATCACTTTTTACAATTTTAATAAAGTAGATTTTTTCACAATTTTAACAAAAACATCTTTGATTATATTGGACGAACAAATCACCCCATAACAATTTATTAGTCAAATTCCATCCCTGCCATCCTTGTCTGTATGGGAAGAATACGAGGACGGCCTCTTCCTCATGGGCTTGCTCTTTTCTTGTAGGATCAGCTGGCTGTTCCCGGTTATCTTTTACTCCCTCTCCTTCAGAAGACCCCTTCCCTGGGTAGGAAGTATAGGAGGAGCTGCTTTTCACTGGCGTGCTCTTTTCTTGTCGGATCAGTTGGTTGTTCCCTGATGTCTTTTACCCCCGCGCTTTCTCGGTCATGGCGATCACTATTTCTACTTTTGGATGTTGGATGATGGGATTGGACATTTGCAAGATAATTCCATAAGCCAGCTACTGCGCTTTATTGATTGTAATATTTTAATTGTCCTTGTGCAGTAGTCAAACTGTGAGAATGCGTGTGGATGCCCACACAATGTGATAGAGCTTCATTGTATTAGTTACAACATATTGATTTGTGTTGTGTTTTTTAAAGAGAAGGCATGTGGGTCCCACAAGCAAGTGATAAAGATTGACACTGCTGAAGGGGCCATCTACGCCTTTACCTTACTTTGATTATTGATAAAGTCATCTCAATCAATCTCCAAGGTATTAATTTAATTTATTTTATTTTTTATTGAAAAATAATAATATTATTTACTATCATTTTTTTTTTTAAATCTCTGCAATATGGTATTTAATAAAAAAATTATTAATATTTTATATTAATTTATATTTTAAAAATAAATAAATTATTGTAAATGAATTTTTTAGAAAGGGAATTTATAAATTATAAATTATATTTAATGAGAAAAATAAATGTCAAAGTTTTTATCTTTATGATGATGATGGGTGGAGTATTCACCTAAAATTTTAAAGAAACAAAATTCAAGCATCCCCAAACTATATGACTACAAAAGGTATATATATTCTAATTTTTTTTGGATTTGAACTTGTGAAAAATGTTAGCCTCTCTCATAAAACAATAATAAATACAAAAATAAAATAAATTAATTAAATATTAAAAGTTAGGAATTTTTTGTCTAACTCTCTAGATCGGGTTGTTTCTTTAAGTTAGGAGTTAGTTTAGGTAGCTCCTATATTGGTGTGTGTATGGTTGAGAAATTATCTCAACCAAGGTGTCCAAGATAGCACGCACTATCTCGAGACACAGTCTCTTCATCTATTTAATTGTAATATTACATTCTTTTAATAATGAGAAAATATGGGAGAAAGTCGTGAGGTTGAAGCCTTTTCGCCATGACTATGTTTGTGTTTAAATTTGTGTGTTTTTATCTGTGTTAATAGTGTGTGATTATTCAACATGTGGTATCAAAGCTGAATGTTTTAAATTTGAAGGCCGGAGCATTTCTACAACGCCAAAGATTTGGACACAACAAGGATTACTAGTAATGTAAATAGAAACTCTGGCTTTAAAGAAGATGTTGCTACCAGTGCCGCTGAAGGAATACGTGGCGCAGAGGAATGCCTGGGGTACTGAAAAAATGTTATAAATAAGGCTCAGAAGTTATAAGCATATTGGTTCATGATATTTCCAATGAATAATAAATCCAAAGTTTTGGAAATTGCTACAATAGACAGCCTCTATTGGATTCACTATTGAATTCACAATAGACCGCATATGGGCTTTCAACAATGGTAAATGGAGGATTTTGTGTGAATACCCTAAAAAGCGATGGTCGACCTCCCTCCACTTGATTTTAAGGAACACTATGTTTATGTTAAATTATTATTGAATTTTTTTTGTTTTTTTTTTGTTTTTCGCAAAAATTTGAGATCAATTTCCTTTAAGAGCCTTTAAACAAATAGCTGCGTGTAACCGATCAAAGAATTTATCATCAAAATCATGGGACTGTAATGTCGACTGTATGCCTGTAAAGAGCTATTTACTGTGCTGCTTGATCTTGGTCATGACGAGCCACTGATAGTGCATCTGCATGTAGGACTTTAATATAGGATTTATCATTTTGTATTCAAGTCCTGTAATTTCTCCTACTTTCTGACAGGGATAGTGGAAGCATTCTCCAGCTGGCCCTTCGAGGCAGTCAATACAAAACCTATGGCAGTAGGTTTCATAATAGTTTGGGTCCATGCTGAAAGGACTGACCCCATAATGATGCCACCAGTCAGATAACCAGGGTACAGCAGGTTCTCTCGAATTTATCCAAGTAGGAGCAAATTTCAGTTTTGTATAGTGGGTCTCGTCCCGTCCATATTTATTTAGTAGGTCCCACCACAATCTTCTATATCCTTCAAAATCATAAACAGTGTCAGGAAAAATAAGGCTTGGATTGTTTTCTGGCCATGTTTGAAATTTCCCACTTGTATATTGGTCAGGATTCCTTGTCCTGTTTATGGTATAAGACTTATAGTAAACTTTTGATCTATCTCCACCACCAGTACAAATGACAGAGAGGTCCCAAAAGTCTTGGGAGAGTGACCGTTCTGCTTCTTCTGAAGCTGCCATGCTATGTGAATACATCATGTCATGTATCCACCGACTTTCTTTAGGGTACACTCTTCTCTCAGGCACAAAGTGCTGGATGTCATTATGACTCTGTAGATTTGCATCGAGCACTTGTGTGTTTCTGAGTTGCCATGTCGATCTCCATTTTTCTGCATAAATAGGCCATGATTCCTCATCTGGAATATATCTGATTTCTTCTCTTTGATTGGCCTGATTCCATTCTGTAAGAATGACCATACAATGTATTTCTTCTTTCTCAGGATCATTCTTCTGTTCTTGGTGTTGGATATACTCTCTGCTGAGGAAGTCAGGGAGACAATTTTCAGACCCTTTGATATGTTCTACTTCAAAATCGAAGTATGCAAACAAAGCTTTCCATTTTGCAAACTTTGCATCTTCTGGGTCCTTGATGACTTTAGTGATGACTTTCTCCAGAGCTTTAGCATCAGTCCTCAAAAGAAAATGTTTGTTAGCCAGATGAATTGAAAACTTCTTAATGCAATTCCAGGCTGCTTTTACCTCTTTTTCTATTGGAGCATAATTTAGCTCTGCTTTACTCCATACTCCTGAAACAAATTGTACAACCTTTTCTTGCTCCTTTGGACTATCTTTTTCTGGCTTTTGTTTGAGGACACCTCCCCAACCGATGTTGCTAGCATCTGTTTCAACAATTTTGAAGGAATTTTCATCAACAACATTGAGTATAGGAAGGTTCCGAACCTTGGTTTTGATTTCTTGGACTGCTTTTGTATGTGCTTCTGTCCAAGGCTTCGGATTCTTTCTGAGTCTCTGATTAAGCAGAGACCTGTCAATGGCACATGAGGGTTAGAAATTGCTCACATAATTTAGACATCCTAAAAATCTCTGCAACTGGGTTTTGTCTAAGATTACATCAGGAAATTTGTCAGCAAACTCCAGTGCATGATGCTGAAGAGCAATCTGTCCATTTTCAATCTCATGTCCTAAAAACTTGATTTTAGTCTTACAGAGTTCCATCTTCTTTTTGCTTAAGACTAAACCATTTTTCTGGACCAACTTCATAAAGATCTTCAGGTGTCTGAAGTGGTCTTGTAAGTTCTTGGAAAAAATAAGCAGATCGTCAATATAGGCCAGTAACCATTCATCATAGGGTTTAAAGATGGAGTCCATTACCTTCTGAAACCTTGAAGGCGCATGCTTTAACCCGAATGGCATTACATTCCATTCATAGTGTCCATGGGGAACACTAAATGCTGTCTTCCATCTGTCACATTCTGCAATAGCAACTTGCCAGAAGCCAGACTTTAGATCAAACTTGGAGAAGATCTTGGCTCCTGAAATCCTTCTCATCAGATCACCTTTGTGAGGGATCGGATAAGTGTCATCTGCTAAAACATTATTCAGAGGTTTGTAGTTTATTACCAATCTGGGAACTCCTCTGATTTGTTCACTTCTCTTATTAACATAGAACCCATAACAGTTCCAAGGGCTGCTGGATTCTCTGATGAGCTTCTTCTGAAGAAGTTGTTCAATCTCCTTTTGGGAGAATTGTCTGTGTTCAACAGACATGGAAATGGCTCTTGACTTACAAGGTCTGCCAGTATAACCTTCCTTGTAAGGTAGCTCAATACTATGCTGCTTTCTATGCCAAAAGGCATTGGGCTCTTCTGAGCAGCATGTCTCTTCAAATTCTTTCTGGATCTCTGAGATCCTCTTCTGGATACTGGGAGAACTCAACTGTTCTTCAATCTTGATAATTCCTTTGTGATCTTTGAGCTCAGCCAGGCTTTTTTCAGCTTTATGAATCTCCTGCATAGCCTGCACCATGGGTGAAATTCTGGGTCTAGATATATAAGGTAATTCAATTCTTTCCCCGGAAACAGTAATAAAATACCCTGAAGTTTTGTCAGGGAATCTGAAAGACCCATGTGGTTCTACTACTGCTAAAAATATATTTCCTAAGATACAGTCAACTGGAATATCAGATACTGCAAAGGAAAGTTTAACACATTTTGAGTCAAAACAAACAACAGCTTTGGAGACTTCAAATTTCAACTTCTTTGTTCCTAATCCCATTACTTCCTTCTTGGCTGTAGTCCAGTATTTTGAAGGGATTAGTGTTTTGGAAACAAGGTTAATGTCTAATCCAGAATCAATAAGTGCAGTAACCTTGTAAGTATGACCAGCAACACAGAGATTTACCTGTACATGGTGTTGTTGGTATTGAATAGCGAGGACTTGCATATCCCCGATTTCACTAAAGCCTGATGAAGGATCAAATTTTCCTGTGGCAAGCTGTACTTCAGCTTTAGGAGCAGTATGAAGTGTATAATTTGTCTGCTTGCCTGAAACATTTGTAGAAGAAGATGCTGACTGGTTCATTTGTTTTTTCAGGACAGAGAGTTCATTTTTCATACTGCGTATTTCTGTCTTTAAATCATGTATCTCCTTACTCACCTCCCCCAAAGTGAGTGCACGAACTTGGTTAGAATTGTGTTGGAGATACGTTTTGGTGTTTCTTTCATAAGAAGCTTCAACAAAGTTGGGCTTCTTGGCAGAAGAACTGGAGGAAGAACTGGAAGAACCAGGCATGTTCTTCATGTAAGCGGCTATGAGGGCAGCTTTGAGATCACCTTCATCCATGGCTCGGATCTGAGCAAAAACTTTAAGATCATCATCATAAACTTGAGCCATGAGAACATGGGGAAGTTCTTCTTCAGAAGAAGAAAAAGAATCTGAATCAGAGTCAGAACAATGACAAGCGTCTGAGTCAGAACATTGACAATACATATTGACTTGTTCCTCGGAAGAATAGGAGGAATAGTCATCTGAAGAGGAAGAGGCAGAGGACTGTTCAGCATGTTGTTGGATTTGGAGACCAGAACGACTAGGACAGTCAGCAGTTTTATGAAAAGAGGAATGACAGTAGGCACATCTAGGCTCAGTTTTAACTGTGACAGTAGGGGCTGTAGCACTAGTAGATGGTTGTTTATTCGTTTGGGATTTTTTACCCAATCCTCTTTTAGATTCGAGAGCTGTAGGACACATATTTGAAGTGTGACCAGGTTTACCACACAACCAACAGACGACTTCTTTCATTCTGGAAATTTTGACATCTTTGGGACGAATGTCCTGAGGCTGGTAGTAGTGTGTCTTTGGCTTATAGCGATAATGTCCTCTTCTTTCTTTTGGCCTTCTAGATTCTTTAGGCCTTCGGAGCTCTCGTCTTTTGCCTGAGCTCAATCTATAGGTGGAGGCTTTACTTTGTTTGTAAGCCTTCTTTGCATGCCTCTTATGCTTTCTGCGATGCACCAAGGGATCGTCAACGGTTATTCCATATCTACCACAGAAAGACTTTGTACCAGGAAGTCTATTTAATTTATCTATAGATTTTTGCATCTTAGAACTGGTACATAAAGAAATCAAGACTTTAGTAATTATAGCATAGAAGTCTCCCCAAACATAAACTTCAAGTGGCAGAGGGAAAGCTTCTTGCAACTTCAGTATATCAACCAGCTTTGATGGTAAAGCTGCAAGATATACTTGCTTCCACAAAATATTCTTTGGATCCTTGACCAAAAATATGCGCTCAATCCAGTCTCTGTGGAAGTCTTCAAATTGGTTAATATTATTGCACTTTAAATTCATCAGGCTCATTTCATTTTTATCACTAAGTGCAAATTCTGCACCACAAAAGTGCTCCTGTATTAGTGCAGTGAGTGCACCAATCATGTTATTCTGTGCTGTGCCATCATCATGAAATTTGACATCACCCTGTTCATCTTTCAATACTTCTTTTTCAATTTTATCTAACATAACAGGGGATGACTCTAACTCCCACCATCTAGCCAGAGTGCCAGTAAAACACTGAATAAGTGTTTTGCATGCTTCTACTTCACTTCTACCTTCTACACACATCAGTTTATATTCAATAATCATTTGATCAAGAAATTGCCTGATCTGTGCTGCAGATAAGCCATCAATGTTCCACTCCTTATGACTCCCTTCATGGAAATTCTCTCGGGCTGGAATCTTTCCTGCACCACAAAGGTCAGGGGCAGCATGTCTAGTAAACTGTGGTTCCAAAGGCTCATATATGGGAAAAGCATGTTTTTCAGAATCTGAGATTTCTAGAGCTTGGGCTATGGTTATTTTTTCAGACTTTTCTTCTGGCTTGGATTCAGACTGCTGGGTTAGCTGAGGCACTTATTTAGGAAAGAGATGAGGAAATTGAGAGATAGGATTTTCAAACTCATGAGGATGTACACTCTTTCCTTTAGTTAAGAAAGAAAGCGGAATAGGCTTGTTTGCTTTCTTTAAACCTAATCTGTCAAACTTGTCAGACAGATGTGTGACTGACTCCCGTGTGGAAATAGACTGCTCTATAATACAATTTTCCACATCTTCAAATTTTTCAAATGATTTTTCTGAAATATGTCTAACTACTTGCAAATCACACTGGACCGAATTTAAAACTCTATGTACATCATTTACAGAAACTTGGACTGAATCAATTTGATCCTTAACCAAGACAGTTTTTGCAACATTCTTCTCTAGACCAGTTAG
Organism: Pinus albicaulis; assembly: GCA_034641835.2. Lineage (NCBI taxonomy): Eukaryota > Viridiplantae > Streptophyta > Pinopsida > Pinales > Pinaceae > Pinus > Pinus albicaulis. The sequence continues at coordinate 1,247,196,017 of CM076572.1, read as the reverse complement.
AGCAGTATTTGTCCAATTTATCTGCTCAGACACATTTTGTATTCTACCCTCTGTACCCATAAGTGCAATATCTCTCTGAACTAGAGGATATGCATGTGCTGGATTTTGTCCTTCTCCTAGGACAATGCTTTTGAAAGGAGGATAGGTAGTGGAGGTCTCAATCTTACTGCCATCTGGTGCAGTCCAGGCATGTGAAGAAGAGGCAACTGAATCTGCCATCAAAACCACTTCAGATTCCATCTTCTTCTTCCATGAATAGAATGAAATCCAAACATTCTCTTCTTCCATATAAGTTTTCCATTCTGCAGCCATATTCATCTTTTCTTCCTTTGGGAAAAATTTTGCAAACACATCAGCCTGTGGATTGGTGAATAGATCCCAATTCAACATCTGCTTCATCCATTTGGCAGGGATCTCATGTTTTAAACAACCATCCATTAAAGTATAAAACTTTTGGATTTCAGGCACTGATGGTCTTTTAGTTCCTAGAGGCAAATCTCTGAATCTACATTCAGGGATCAACTGATTTGTTTGTTCAATGTAGCCCAATCCATATCTTGGACTATTTGCTAGTCTCTGATTCATTAGAATCTCTGTGAGTCTTGGATCTTCATCTTCCAATTGTGGAATAAGACGCATCATAAGAACATGCTCGTCCTCATGAGGGAATGGAATGTCAGAGCATTTTGGATTAGGACATGGGTGTGGAGAAGACGCAGGAGGGGCTTCACCAGTCCTATTATTATGGTTTTCATGAAGAACAGTATAGGCAAGACTCTGCAAATTAACATGCTGTTTACATTGCGGACATTGGACACTCAGGGGCTGAAAATTAACAAACTGAGCAAACTCAAACAAAGCTACATGTCTACAATTAGAAACAATTGAACTGCAACCAGTATCTATACAATCTGGAGGTATATACATAGGAGACTTCTTGCAGGCTTCTTCAATCCTTCTTCTGTCTATGGTTGACCTTCTGGGAAAAGACAAGATAGCTGAGGATTGATTCTCTGTAATGTTGGCAGAGGTTATTTTCTGTACAGCGAGAGGCTTAGGGTTTGAAACTGTCCAGTGTTCTGGGAAGGTCAGATCTTCCCATTTAATGGCCTGATGTTCTATATTTTGATTTTTAGGATCAGTCAGGACTACGACACTGGTTTTGGACTCTCGGCTAGGTGCATGGAGGACTGCAGGAAACATAGTGGAGGTATGGCGAAAACAACCACGAAACTGAATGGCAATGTTTTGTCTTTTCTTCCTCATATAAAATCCCATTGTTTGGATTTGAAGTTGCAATATATCTGCCAGGGTTTCATCTGTGATTGATACCGAAAAATTCGGGTAACAATCAAACCACACTGGTCCATTAGATAATGGAGCAACAATTCCTCCAATTAAAGAATCTGTATACTTATTGTACGTCAGATCTATGACAGTAGCAAGCACATAAGCATCAACACCCGAATGTACTAATTCATGAATACCAACTCTTACACAACCCAAATGCAAAAATTGGGTTCCCAGCTTTTTAGCTTCAGCTTGAAGTTCCTTCGGGTTTAGAATAGGGATTAACTGTACACGATCACTATTCTCTTCTACAGATCTTACTGACTCTTTAATGGTGATCCTAGTGGCTGCTTTCAGATGCCAGACACCTAGGTCACTATAGACTTGAGAGGCGGATATTCTAGGCAAAACCCATCTTGCTTGAGGTTCAACTTCTTCATAGAGATGATCAGGCTCATTGATTACTCTACTACTGTTGCTAGCAAACATATCTCTTAATAGGTTTTGTTCAGCTCTATCTTTCTCTTCTAATTCTCTGAAAGACACAGATTTTCTCATAGGTGAATCCATTTTATATTTTATATTAATTGCTACTATACTTCTGAAAAGAAAAGGCTATGTGTGTGGCTACGGTGAGCATGGAGGACGGAAAGATTGTGTGTGTGACAGTTGAATGTTCACACTAACTGAGGATTCATCATTCTTTGTTCCAGAAGATATATTTCTCGTGCAATTTCTCATCTTAATGGAGTGAAGTGAATCTGCGTTCGTGCAGACCTTGCAAGCGAGTTTTATTTCTTGCATTTGGAGAAGGAAATGATGTGCGGTGATGCGGGTCAGAGAATAGACAAGTCTCTCTCGGGATTTCACACTTCAACTGAGGATCAAATTTCCTATTATCTCAAATCCGGAGTTGTTCCTTTACTCAGAGGTCAAATTTTCCAATCTACTAAGAAGCGAGGATGAGTAAAACCTATAATTTATTATTTTTTTCTCAATGTTATTTTAATTATTATTATTTTTCTTTATTTTATTTTTATTTTTATTTTTATGTAATTTTACCACATCAAAATATTTACAGAACAAACATTAAAACATCTAAAAAATAACATAAACATATATTTAAGTTACAAATTCAAAAGGTAAAAGCTCATACACTTTTGGAAAGCGATGGGCTAAGAAGGAATCTCATCCACCAAATTATTTCGAAAAATGTTTAATAAATAAAATTAGATTTATCAATTTCCCTTCAATATTGAATATTTAATCTGCATAATTATTCTTAAATGATAATTGCTTTTTTTTCTTATGATGACCTACATATGGCTTGAAAAATCAATCAAAATAACTCATCGTGATGATTCGAGGAGATCAAAAATTAAATAAAACAAAAAAACTTAAATTTCAAAGCTCGTTTAATACTTTTATAGAACGCAAGTGTTAGAAAGATATTTTAAAATCTACGAAAGCATTAAATTTATTCACAAGACCTAATATTTTTTTTTAATGGCCACTTTCCTGTAGAGCAACCTAAAGAGGCTCTAAAATGATGATATTTCATTCCTAGAACCTAATATGCTTTTATACAGAATTCTCTGTTCAAGTTTCTCCACTAATTTTTCGACACTTGATGAAATTCTAACTCACCTCCTCCATTTCTCTTTCAATCCATAGCTTATCATCTCCAAAGCCACTCTGAAATTGAATTTGAAATGGAAATTCAGCCTTTTATTCCTACAACTACAACCATCAACACTTCAAGTTCTTGCTCTTTCTCCACCGCTTCGGATCCCATCAACAATAGTGCCAGCGATTTCAGCTACGATGTGTTTATCAATCATCGTGGTTCGGACACCAAGAAGACATTCACTAGCCATCTGTATTTTACATGGAATCAAAGCCTTTTTGGATCAGAATGAATTGCAGCAGGGATTCAATTTTCCTTCTCAAATAGGAGACGTTATCCGAAGCGCCTCGGTCCATGTGGTTATATTTTCCCCAACATATGCAGAATCATAATAGTGTTTGAATGAGCTCATCCTTATGCAGGAATCGAATGCTCCCATTATTCTGGTATTTTTCCATGTCAAACCTTGTGATGTTAGGCGGACAGAGAAAAAAAACGGAGTATATGCTAAAGCGTTGCAGGAGCACCAAAATAAGAAAATGATCGACACTCAAAACCATCAAGAGAGGCCACGATATGAGTCGACCACTATCCAAAACTAGAGAAATTCTCTTTCCAATATTGGAGACATAATTGGGTTTGACCTGGAAGCATTCAATGAGTAATAACTCCAATACCCACTTCATGGATACAATATATAACAAGTATATGCATAATATCATGCTTTGCAATTGAATATGGTTTGAAGTTTTCGAGTGATCTCTCATTTATATGCATATGTTAAATGCTTTGAAGTTAATTACGCATACAATATGCATATCATGCTTTGAAGTTATAACATATATATGTATATGGTTTGAAGTTTTCTCATGGTCTCATTTATCTACTTATTTTTTCTAAATAACTACTGAAAAGGGTCAGATGGTAGATAAAATCGTTGAAGTTGTGGTGAAAATGGTTAAGAAAATAGGTATGTATGTGGCCAAATATCCCACTAGGTTAGATAACAAAGTCAAAGATTTTGAAATAGTGTTCAACCAGCTGCATCACAGCCAAAGTGTTCGGGTACTGGGCATAGTTGGTTTGGGTGGAGTAGGGAAGACAACCTTGGCTCTAGAGCTTTTCAACAGAAAGCGTTCAAATTATAATAAATCCTACTTTTTATTAGAAGTAAGAGAAAATGCTAAAATTTCATTACATTCATTGTAGTGAAAAAATTTTAAGGGCTTGATTCAGCTAGATCTGCATACAGAAAACATCTAAGAAGGTATACAGATGCTTAAAAATTATCTCTCGTCTTCTCAAGTCTTGCTAATTTTAGATGACGTAGATCATTAGGATCAGCTAGCTGCGCTTTTACCTGTTAAAGATGTTTTACGTTTCGAAAGTATTGAGAATAGTGGAGAAAGTATTAAGGAGCTTACCCTCAAGGTTTGATGTGATAGTCAGAACCATTGAAGAGACAAAGTATCTCTCAAAGTTTATTGTTGATGAACTTCATGCATCATTGACGAAACATGAACAAAGATTGGGCAGAACAACAAACTCATCTTCGGAGCATGCCTTCAAGACCCAAATGTCCTTTGGAAGAGGAAGAGGTCAAGGCAGAGGAAATTGCAGAGAAAAAGGAAGAGGTAGAAGCCAAAATAGAGGAGGCTGCAAATAAAAGTGGAAGGGGCAGCAATCAAAATTAGAACCAAAGCCAAGGCAGCAACCAACAAGGAGGACAAAATCAAGCACATGGACAAAGGTATGATAAATCCCAAGTCCAATGTCATTACTGTAAAAAGTATGGGCATTATGCCTATGAATATATGAAGAAACAGAGTGACATGGGTAATAGACCTAGTGCTAATTTTACCAAGGAAAATATCAGTCAAGAGAATTTGTTTCTAGCATGTAATATGGCTGAAGAGAAAAATGAAGATATATGGTTTCTAGATTTAGGATGTAGCAACCATATGACTGGAAACATTTCTATGTTTTTCATATTAGATGAAAATGTGAAGTCTCAATTAACATTGGGGACAGACAGTAAAATCTCTGTCCTAGGAAAAGACAGAGTAAGTGTTTTAACAAAGAAAGGAAAATGGAAATCCATATTAGATGTTTACTATGTGCCTGGTATGAAATGTAATTTGTTAAGCATTGGACAGCTCATTCAAAAGGGCTACAATGTATTTTTTGAAGATGATGTATGCACCATCATGGTTAAACCACCAAGCAAGCAATGTATTTCACAAGTGAAGATGACAAGAAACAGAATGTTCCCTCTCAAGATGAGAGAAGATTTGAAGAAAGGAGATGCAATGGCAGTAGTGACACAAGAGACATTCCAAAGAGAAGCAAAAGATTAAAAATAGTTATGGCACTTAAGATTTGGACATCTCAACTTTGGAGGTCTGAATTTGTTGCATAGGAAAGGAATGGTAAAGGGATTACCATTGATTGAAAAGCCAAATAACCTATGTGAAGGCTGCATCTTAGGAAAACAACATAGAGAAATATTTCCATCAAGAAAGAGCATAAGGGGAAAGTCACCCTTAGAAATAGTTCATTTAGATTTGTGTGGACCAATGCAAACACCATCATTAGCAGGCAGCCACTATATGCTGACCTTTACTGATGATTACACAAGAAAAATATGGGTTTATTTCTTGAAATTTAAGAGTGAAGTGTCTGAGAAATTTTTCCACTTTAAAGCTCTTGTAGAGAATCAAAGTGGGAAACATACTAAAGTCTTAATAAAATACAGTAGAGGAGAATATATCTCCAAATAATTTTTGCGTTTTTACAGAGAAAATGAAATTCATAATAAATTTTACAGCAAGGTATACACCACAGCAAAATGGAGTTGCTGAAAAAAAAAATAGAACCATCATGGATATGGTAAGAAGTATGTTGAAGGCAAAAAAATTGCCAAATGAATATTGGATTGAAGCTGTACATTATGCAGCATATATCCTGAATAGATGCCCAACAAAGAGTGTTATGAACATAGTTCCAGAAGAAGCATGGAGTGGCATAAAACAATTTGTCACCCACATGAGAGTTTTTGGTTGTGTGGTTTATGCACACTTTCTAGATCAGTTAAGGAAGAAGTTGGATAGTAAGGGGGAGAAGTGCATATTTGTTGGATACAATGAAGCATCCAAAGCATACAGATTGTATAACCCATCCACAAAGAAGTTTATGATAAGAACAGATGTACAGTTCATTAAGGAAGAAGCTTGGGATGGAATCATTGAGAAAATAGTGAATGTAAAAAGTTGTTTGTATCATGATAAGGATGAGGAAGAAATGGCTGAAAGACATCCCTCATTAGTAGCACCACCTCCACCAACACAAGGACAACAAGGGACACCAAAAGCAGGTATAAGAACACCTTGAGAAGTGATGACAGTGCTTCTCCAAGCACATCACAAGGAGCATATTTTAGTGCTTCTAAAAGCACAATTTCAGTAAGTGAAAGAGGAACCAGATTCAGAAATCTGAATGAAATTAATGAGAAAGAGGCAACAAATGAAGGTATGAACTCTTTATTTGCATTATATTGTTATGTAGAAGATCCTATTCATTTTGAAGAAGTTGTAAAAGATAAGAAATGGATATATTCTATGGATGAAGAGATAAATGCCATAGAGAAAAATAAGACATGGGAATTAGTTGATCTCCCAAAAGTTAAAGAAGTTATTGGAGTGAAATGAGTTTATAAAACCAAAAGCAATGCTGAAGGTAAGATTGAAAAGCACAAGGCCATACATGTTGTCAAAGGCTACAAGAAGGAAGATATTATGAAGAAATATTTGCACCAGTTGCAAGAATGGAAACAGTAAGAGTAGTGTTGTCCATAGAAGCACAACACGAGTGGAAATTTTACCAAATGGATGTGAAATCATCATTCCTAAATGGAATATTGATGGAAGAGGTTTATGTTGAAAAGTCTTTGGGATATGAGAAAGCAGTCCAAGAGCACAAGGTATGCAGTTTGAAGAAAGCTCTGTATGGGCTGAAACAAGCACCAAGAGCATGGTACATTAGGATAAATGTCTATCTACTGGAAAATTGGTTTGAAAAATGTGAAGGAGAACCCACATTATTCATCAAAGAGAAATATGGTAAGATGCTGATTATTGTTTTATATGTTGATGATGTGATATTCACAGGTAATGATGCTTACCTCAATGAGAATTTTAAAACAGTCATGAAGGGTGAATTTGAGATTATTGATATGGGATTGCTGAGATACTTCTTAAGAATAGAAGTAGAGAAAAATGAAAATAAAATTTTTATTTCTCAAGCAATGTAGGTTAAAGAAGTTTTGGAAAGATTTAACATGTAGGATTTCAAGACAGCAATTACTCCTATAGTGATGGGATTGAAATTAAGTAAAGAAGACAGCAATAAGGATTTTGATCCAAGTTTGTACAAGAGCATAGTTGGTAGCCTCATGTATTTGACTGCAAATAGGCATGATATTATGCATGCTGTAAGTTAAATTTCCAGATTCATGGAAATGCCAAAGGAGGCACATTCGCAAGAAGCAAAAACAATTCTGAGGTATGTGAAAGGAACAAAAAGGTATAGTATTTTATACACCACTTCAGAAATTTTTGAATTGATTGGATATACTGACAGTGATTGGGCTAGAAGTATAGATGACAGGAAAAACACCTTTGGATATGTTTTTCGTATGGGATCAGGAGACATTTCATGGGCTTCTAAGAAACAACCAATTGTGGCTTTATCAACAATAGAGACAAAGTATGTGGCAACTACAGCACCAACATGTGAAGCAGTCTGGATGAGAAGAATGTTGAGAAGTTTATGTCATGAACAGGTAAAAGGCACAACAATTTATTGTGATAATAGTTTAGCAATAGCATTATCAAAGAATTCAGTGTTTCATAAGAGAACGAAATACATTGATGCCAAGTATCACTACATCAGAGAGCTAGTGAGCAATGGTGAAATTGTTTTACAATATTGCAGAACTGAACAGCATTTTGTTGACATATTGACAAAACCATTGGGGCAAAAAAATTTTAATTATTTAAGAAAATGCTTGGGTATGGAAGAATGCAATAGTTGTGTTTAAGGGGGAGTGTTTAAATATTAAACCACAACTGTGCATAAGGTCGAAGAATTAAATATTGATAGGAGAAAGACGCAGCAACAACAACAGTCTTATTTTGTTTTTGTTTGCACTCCATTGTGCATTAAAGCCAGGTTCATATCACCTGCAAATCCAAGTTTTTGATTTAAGGTTGTAGCCTTCAAATGCATTGAAATATCGTGGTTTGACCACGCAACCCACTTCAGTTTCTTTGCCTCCTTATCCTTTGCAACTTTCGCCTTCAAACCATGCCATACCCACTTTAAACTCTGCAACCACCACGTTAAAACTCCACCACCAACCATCTGCATTTACCGCCATTGTATTTTATTTGAATTGGTCCACGTCATTTTTTACGAAGCCCATAGTCCATGTCCCCACCACCACCGCCAATGCAGCAACTGTGTCGACCAATCACAAGTTGATCGCACAAAATGATGTTTACGTCACCCGAGCCCAGAATGGATGCGATAAAGAACTATGAAATATGGTTGAAGTTTGTTTGAAGTCCGTCAGGGTCCACCATCAACCAATAGGAGCCCAATCGCAAGCTCTCAGTGGACAGTCAGCACCCAAAAATTGGATGTGATGATTTATGAAAAGGAATTTTGTTTCATACGTTTTAAATCCGTGAAATGTGTTTTATAAAGTTCTAAAACTTTATGTTAAAGTCTTTTATGTTTTCATGTTTTATATACATGTCACGACAATTTTAATTTTTCAAACTTTAGATTAATATACATATTTTATATATAATATATATTATAAATATTTTATTTACAATATATATAATAAACATTGTAATATAATGTGTGTTATGTTTTTGAGAAAGCCCGAAGGCTAAGGTGTAAAAATACACTGTGTGTCAAAAAAGAGATATAAAAAGAAGGGGAAATAGTGTGGACTATGTAGTGTATTATGCCGGAAGGCAGAAAGAGAGATAGAGAGAAAAAATTATAATGCTGTGTGTTTGTAGCAGCAAAGTTTTTTTGTTGTTGTGTAATCTAGAACATTACAGTTGTGAAGACTTCTATTTTGTAACAGAAACTTATGCTTAATGAAATATTTGTTTTTATGCATCTCTGTCCACATTTTTAAATTGACTTGTCTGTGTTAAAGAAGAGGAAATTTTATTCCTCTGTTGTTCGGAATTGTTCAGAAATTTCAACAGGGATTTCGGAAGAGAGATTGCGGCGGATTCATTGCAACATCTATTGTGTGAAATAACTGTTGAGTTAATTCACCAATATTTATGTATCAATCCAGGCTCATAAACTTAAGCTGTACTACACTCTCAAGATTTAGCTCTTAGAGTCAAAGTTTGCAAAATTCCTTATGCTGTTTATTTCAAGAATTGAGTCACACAAAAACACCGATAAACACACACCTTGAAAATAAATCAATTCATAGCAGATCCTAGTTGGAAATATTCGTTCTATGTATCTAAATCTGGAATCAAAACCATTACCAATCAACAGCAACAATAACTCACCGCTTGAAGAGAAATCTTAAAAACCCTAATCCTGCTCTGGGAGGTCACACTTGAAAGGAATTATCTAACCTGGGTGAACCTATAAATGATCTCACACTCACGCAACAAACTTGTAATTACAAATGGTATCCTGAATTATTTATAATAACAACATTCCATGCCAATTTCACTATTCTAGTTGAATCAATCCAACTCCACTATGCTTAGAGTGGCCCGCTGGCCCTTCACCATTTTTTACCATGTCAGAGTGCTAGAAGAACGTTGAATTTTCTAAGCTGGGGCTTGATCTGGAGCTTCCTATGTTGGCATATCCATTGTAGGATGTTTGAACAGACAACTTCCTCCAAGCCAACAAAGCTAATCAAAAAATCCTGCAATATATCCATTGTTCTGCCCATAGTGGTAAGTTGACAAATAGCATATCACTAAAAATGCCTAATACTAGCTATAGAATAGTGAAAACAACTTCTACTTGTACTGCTTTTACCTTTAACCATGGTTGATGAAGGTCTTGGCCAGTTTAGGGACTTAGGAGAGGAAAAGAGGGTTTATAGGTGTCAAAATTATGCCAAAAGGGGCTAAGGAGGTGATGAAGAATAAACAAAAAGTAGCCTCAACAGCGTCGCCTTTGGCTTCCCATAGAGAATATTGATTATTTGTTGTGACGATCTTTGGTGAGTATTCAATCATTCAAAACCCTAGAAATTTTAAAATTTTAACAAAAGCAATTTTTACTGAGTTATATACAATATTGTTAAAATAATATAATTAATCTACAGATTAAATCGTTTAAAACTATTTAAATTGAAGTTATAGATGTGTACATATTTTCATTTTTCCATTGTTTTTCAAGAACACCCAGGTAACATCTGAAGTGCGGGGAATAAGGTTGCTTTCGACTGAATTAAGTCAGAATATAAGCTCCCCTAGATTGGATTGGTCCCAAAGAAATGTACAAATGTCATCCAGGTACCAAAGGAGTCATGACTTGCTGGGAAATCGGGTGATGAAGCTTCGAAATAGACTGCATGGTACTCATTATGGTGTCATGAAATTGCATCTTCTTGGTTATAGTTGTGTCATGAATTTGCAACTTCTTGAGACTGAAGGGCATCTCCTAGAGCACATTATGAGGAGGGTGCACACTCCAAATCTCATATGGCTTTCTTGGCTTGACTGTCCCTTCTCTTACCTGCCTTCTTGGATTCCACTGAAAAATAGAAGGGTTTTAGAAGTAAGTGGAAGCATATTGGAAACATTGTGGCAAGGAAAATCATAGGTAAATCTAAAATTTTTGTGTTGAATTTTATGTGTTTACTAGCAGCTATTATTTCGTCAGAGTGGTTCAATGATCCATAAATATTTTTCTTACAGTTGTAATACGTGGATTTACAAGCACCTTTACAGTTGCGGGAGTTATAGATTGATGTTCCGCTCTCAAACATTCCAAAGTCCATAGGGAAACTCAAGCACCTGGAACAGATAGTCATCCAATTTTCTTCAGGGTGCGTTAATCTCAAAAAATTGCAACAAGAATTTTGTCATTTTGTGTCGTTGAATGTTTTTGTGTTAAGATGGCGCTCGAAACTGAAATCACTACCATATTCCTTTCGTAATTTAGCAAACCTCCGACAGATCGAGTTGTCTCGGTGTCAGAATTTGGAGAGGTTTCCGGATTCCTTCATTAACTTGATGAACCTCCAGCATATCAAACTCTCTGAGTGCCAAAATTTGGAGAGGTTACCAAACTCATTTGGTGACTTGAGGAACCTGCAACACATCGATCTGTCTTGGTGCCAGAATTTGCAGAAGTTGCCAGATTATTTTGGTAACTTGATAAACCTTCAACACCTCAACCTATTTTGGTGCCAGAATTTATGGAGACTTCCAAACTCCTTTGGTAATTTGATTAAACTGCAATACCTAGTTTTGCCTGAGTACCAGATTTTGGAGATGCTGCCGGATTCTTTCAGGAGTTTAATTAGTCTTAATTATCTTGGTTTGTATCGTTGCTCTAATTTAACCATTTCCAGCCATACATTTTGAAATATAAGCACGCTTCACCACATAGATCTTTCTAACTTTGAAAAAATTGAAGTGTGGTCCTCGCAACTAGCACGTCAAACGTCCCTTAAAGAGTTAAAGATGACGGGTACAAATTTCAAAGAATTGCCAACTACAATGGGAAAGTTGAATGAATTGGAAGTTCTAGAATTGGGAAGCCCTTCGTTGGAAAACTTTCCACCTTCACTGGGTGGCTTAAGAAAATTGAAGGAATTGACGCTTAAGGATTGCAGGAAATTGAAATGTTTTCCGATTGGACTGTCATCCCAACTGACTACGTTAACAGTGGTATTTTTCTCGCTAATGGAACTAGCCTTTAGAAATGTTAAAGGAGAAAGAGAAACATCAAGAAAATTGAACAATTTGGAGTCTTCTCTTGATAATTTCACGCCTCGTCTCCATAACCCGTTGCTGCAAGAGGACTTTTAAATATCATAGGTATCATTTGATGAAGGTATATGTCTCAATCTTGAACATATTGTTTTAAAGAGGTGCAGTAATTTGGTGGAGGTTGGTGTTGGAACTTAATTTCAACTGCCACGCAGAGCAGAAGGACGACAAAATTTATTTGATGGGATCAAAAGACAGCAAACAACAACAAGTTTAATTCTGATGTGAATTTCTTGAAAGATAGCAGTAGCAGCAGCAACAATTACCAGTTCTGATTTGTACTCCACTCAACCTTCGCATTTAAACATTCACCCACCTTAATGAATTCTGAAGAAACCAAATTTATTTTGAATTAACACGGAGCCAGCAACATTCTGGGTGGCATCCAACCTTGACATCAAAGAGAATGGAAACCCACCGGAGGAGGTGAGGTCACCTTCCTCCGGACCAATGAGAGTAGTTCCGGGGGGAGACTTGTTAAGAGATAATAGGAAGAAGGGCTCCAAAGCCCTCTTCTATATCTTTCAATCAGCGCACGAGAGTATTTTCCCAAGGATTTCAGCAGCAACAAAGTCTAAGAGGCGTGGGATATTCTCAAAACAGCCTATCAAGGCATGGAGAAGGTAAAGACTGCAAAGCTACAAATGCTGAGGAGAGATTTTGAAATTCTCTGTATGAAAGATTCTGACACTATAGACTCATTTTTCACTCATGTTATTGGGTTGGTTACCCAGATAAGGTCTCATGGAGAGACACTTGAAAATATTGGAGAAAATATTGAGAAGCCTACCCTCAAGATCTGATGCCATAGTAGTGGCAATAGAAGAGATAAAGGATCTCTCACTATTTAAAGTGGATGAGAGTAGTGCATCCCTGATGTCTCATGAACATACACTGAACAGAGGAACATATTCCTCATTGGAACAAGCTTTCAAGACTCAAATGTCTTTTGGCCAAGGCAGAGGTCAAGGCATAGCAAACAACAAAGGAAGAGGAAGAAACCCATAGAAAATTGGAAGAAACAACCCTGCAAGTTCGAGTGGAAGGGGCAGCAATTATAACCAGAATGAAGGCTCAAGCCAACATCATTCTCATGGAAAAAGGTATGATAAATCCCAAGTCCAATGTCATTATTGCAAGAAATATGGGCACTATACCAATGAATGTAGGAAAAAACAAAATGACATTAATAATAGGCAGAATGCTAATTTTACAAAAGAAGAAAAGAACTAGAAGAATGTGTTGTTAACATGTAATGTAGCACAAGCTAGACAAGATGATGTATGGTTCTTAGAATCAGGTTGTAGTAACCACATGACTGGAAACATAGCAATGTTTTCCAATCTAGATGAAAATGTTAAATCTTAAGTAACAACAGGGACTGATAGTAAGGTCTCTGTCATGGGAAAAGGAAGAGTAAGTATCCTGACAAGAAAAGGAGAATAGAAGTTTGTGCAAGATATATATTATGTACCTGGCTTGAAATGTAATCTTTTGTGCATTGGACAGCTCATAAACAAGGGCTATAATGTATTCTTTAAAGATGATGTGTGCACAACCATGGACATACCTCCAAGCAAGAAATTCATTGCAGAGGTGTAGATGACAAGCAATAGGATGTTTCCTCTCAAGCTCAGAGTAGACTTGAAGGAAAGAAGAAATGTAGCAGCTGTAACACAAGAGGTCTTTCAAGAGGAAGTGAAAGATGAAAACTGGTTATGGCACTTGAAATTTGGACATCTCAATTTCGGAGGCCTGAAATTGTTGCACAGAAAGGGAATGGTAAAAGGATTACCACTAATTGAGAAACCAGATAGCCTATGTGAAGGCTACATCTTGGGCAAACAACACAGAGAAAGCTTTCCAGCAGGGAAGAGTATAAGGGAAAAGACACCCTTAAAAATTGTCCACTCAGATTTGTGTGGTCCAATGCAAACGCCATCTTTAGCTGGCAACAAATATTTTTTGACATTCATAGATGAATACACCAGAAAGACATGGGTGTATTTCTTGAAACAAAAGAGTGAAGTATTTGAACAGTTCTGCCACTTCAAAGCTCCTGTTGAGAAGCAAAGTGGGCACCACATCAAAGTTCTAAGAATTGACAGAGGTGGAGAATACATCTCCAAAGAGTTCCTACGTTTCTATAGGGAGAATGGCATACATAAGTAGTTTACCACAAGGTACACACCACAACAAAATGGTGTCATAGAAAGGAAGAATAGGACCATCATGGACATGGTCATAAGTATGTTGAAGGAAAAACATTTGTCAATTGAGTATTGGGCTAAAGCTGTCAATTATGCAACGTATATCTTGAATATATGCCCAACCAAAGCTGGCATGAACAGAGTTATGCAAGAAGCATGGAGTGGAACAAAGTAGTTTGTCACTCACATGAAAGTTTTTGGATTTTTGGCTTATGCACGTGTCCCAAATCAATTTAGAAAGATGCTAGACAGCAAGGAGGAGAAGTGTATCTTTGTTGGATACAGTGATGAGTCCAAGGCATACAAACTCTATAATCCATCCACCAAGAAAGTAATAATAAGCAGATATGTGCAGTTTATTAAAGAAGAAGCTTGGCATGGAAGCTTAGAGAAAACAATGAACATGAAGACATGTGTGTCTCACGAAGAAAAAGAGGAAGGGACAGCAGCAAATAATCTCTCTTTGGTGGCTCCTCCTCCACCACCACAAGCACAAAAAACCACACCACAAGCTGGAAATAGAACGACCTTAATAAATCAAGGAAGTGCTTCTCCAAGAACACTACAGGGAACTAAAACTCCATCTAGTTCAAGTGGAACTCCAAGTATACTAAGAAGATCAAGATTCAGAAAACTGACTGAGAGTTATGAACAAGGAGAGGTAAATGATAATGCTGGTATGAACTCTTTATTTGCTTTATATTGTCATGTTGATGACCCAATTCATTTTGAAGAAGTTGTAAAAGAAGAAAAATGGATTGAAGAAATGAACGAAGAGATTGGTGTAATAGAAAAGAGTAATACATGGGAGTTAGTGGACATCCATAAAGGTAAAGAAGTCATTGGAGTAAAATGGGTCTATAAGACAAAGAGAAATGTTGAAGGAAATATTGAAAGGCACAAAGCAAGACTTGTTGTCAAAGGCTACAAGCAGAAACAAGGAAGAGATTATGAAGAAACTTTTGCACCAGTTGCAAGGATGGAAACAAAGAGAACAATGTTGTCCATAGCAGCACAACACAAGTGGAAATTTTACCAAATGGATGTGAAATTTGCATTCCTGAATGGAGTGTTGAAAGAAGAGGTATATGTTGAACAACCTCCAGGCTATGCGATTGAAGGCCAAGAGCACAAAGTATGCAAATTGAAGAAAGCTCTTTATGGACTGAAGCAAACACCGAGAGCACGATACATCAAAATAGATGCTTACCTGATTGAGAATGGATTTGAGAAATGTGATGGAGAACCCACACTCTGCATAAAAGAAAATGATGGTAAGATTCTTATTGTTGTTTTATATGTAGATGATTTAATCTTTATTGGAAATGAAGTTTCTCTCATTGCTGATTTTAAAGTAGTCATGAAAAGTGAATTTGAAATGACTGATTTGAGTTTTCTGAGATATTTTCTTAGAATAGAAGTAAAGAAAAATGAAAATGGGATTTTATTTCCCAAGAAAAATATGTTGAAGAAGCGTTGAAAAGATTCAACATGCAGAACAACAAGGCAGTTGTAACTCCAACTGTCATGGGGTTAAAATTGAGCTAAGAAGATCATAGCAAGAATGTCGATCCAACATTGTATAAGAGCATAGTTGGCAGCCTCATGTATTTAACTGCAACTAGGCCAGATATTATCCACGTTGTAAATTTAATTTCTAGATTCATGGAAACACCAAAAGAGACTCATTGGCAGGTAGCCAAGAGGATTCTAAGGTATGTGAATGGAAAAAAGGGGTATGGTATTTTATACTCCCCATCTGAAAATTGTAAATTGATTGGTTACACTGACAATGATTGGGTTGGAAGTGTAAATGATAGGAAGAGCACATCTGGATATGTGTTTCATTTGGGATCGGGAGCCATTTCATAGGCTTCAAAGAAGCAACCAATAGTTGCTTTATCAACAACAGAGACAGAATATGTGGCAGCAACAGCAGCAGCATGCCAACCAGTATGGATGAGAAGAATGCTCAGAGATTTATGTCATGAACATGACAAAGGAACAACAATTTATTGTGATAACAGATTCATAAGATAACAAAGCATATTGATGCAAAATTTCATTTGATACGAGAACTGGTTAATAATGTTGAGAATGTTTTGCAACATTACAGAACAAAGGAACATTTTGCGGATGTTTTAACAAACCCATTAACGCAAAATATTTTTAACTATCTCAAGAAATTCCTGGGCATGAAAGAGAACAACAGTTGTAATTAAGGGGGAGTGTTGGAATTTAATTCCAACTACCACGCAGAGCAGAAGGACGGAAAAATTTATTTGATGGGATCAAAAGACAACAAAAAACAAGTTTAATTCTGATGTGAATTTCTTGAAAGACAACAGCAATGGTAGCAATTACCAGTTTTGATTTGTACTCCACGCAACCTCTGCACGCAAAAATTCACCCACCTTAATGAATTATGCAACAACCACATTTATTTTGAATTAACGCAGAGCCAACAACATTCCGGGGGTCATCCAACCTTGAGCATCAAAGGGAATGGCAACCCACCGGAGGAGGTGACGTCACCTTCCTCCACAGTAATGAGAGCAGTTCTGGGGGACAAGGAAAAGACCTTTGGCAAAGTATTATAACCCCACGGAATATGGAACGTGTGAAGTATGTTTTATGTTTTGATTTAGTTTTTATTTGTTGCATTATGTTTTAATTTTAAACTTTGGGTTAGCGTTTTATTTATAACGGTACATTTCGTTTTAACTTGGATTATATATATTTTGATATATATATATATATAATGTTTTATATATGTCGTGTGCATTGTAAAGACTATTGTATTGTGTAATTTGCTCGAAGGAAATAAAGGAGACAGAGAGGAGAAGTTTTTTTTGTTGAAACGTTGTGTTGTTGTAGCAGCTGGCAGAAGCATTTTTTGTGAATCCAGAACACCAGAATTTTGAAGAAAACATTTTGTAACAATTCATCAGTTTACTTTAATGAAATAGAATTTACATTTCATCTCTCTATGTCTGCAAATTTTATTTAATCTCTGTGTTGAAGTTGACGAATTATTTTTATTCCTCTGTGTGTTCGGAATTGTTCAGAAATTCCAACATTTGGAACATTACCAAAAGCCCTTATAAAACTCGAGCTACATAGTTGTCATAATTTGAGGAAAATAGAAAGACTTTGTGGTCTTGCAAAGCTTCAAACCCTAAACATTATCATGTGTAAAGAATTGCAAGAGATGTCAAGTATTAAAATATTGGTGTATTTGGAAGAGCTAAAAATATTTCAGTGTGTAAGGGTATACAGGATTTGACACAAATAAAAAAGCTTAAATTACTGGATGTTCAGGGTTGCCTCTACTTGGAAGAGCTGGAAGGTGTTGAACAATGTATATCATTAGTGGAGCTTAATGTCTCTAGATGTTCCATACTGGGTAAAGGGAAGTTGCTTCAGCAAAAGACGAGCATAATAATGAAGTAATTAAATTGAAAATTAATTTATTATTGCATAATTAATTATTTATTATTACATAATTAATTTTATGTATAAAGGAACAGATTTTGCATTGCATATTTGTAATGTGGTTGAGGTTGTGAAGAGTCAAACCAAAAACGAAAAACCTCACATGTGATACCTCGTAATTATGTGGATAAGAAAATCTAAGAGTTGATGGGTAGGAAGATCAAAATATTAGGAAGAAATTATGACCAGATTTGCCTCTCGTCATTATATCTTCATAATAAAACATATTATTTCTAGATTCATAGATTAACTAAGTCAATGTTAATGACATATACAACGGGTTAGGATGTTTATTTTCCGTATATTTAAATTTAAATTATTTATTATTATGTAATTTTAATTTATATATAATATGAATATTTTAATATTAATATATATTTTAATTTGTTTTTATTATTATTATATTATTTTAAATTATATATTAAATTAAAAATAAAATGTTGTTTAAATTATATTAATAGATATGCTAATTTTGAAATAGTATTTTTAAAATAGTAAAGATTTAATTTCTCGATAATAATTTAGAATATTTTTAGTAATTTACACAAATCAAAAGTTAAAATTGATATGTAATATTAAGAAGTCATGGTAGTAACAAAGCATATTTACACATTAAGAATTTCCATGATAAAATGGGGATGAATCTCCATGATTAATAATCTTTTAACACACACGTATTATTTTTATCATTAGTAATAATAATAATAATAATAATAATTTTAAATAGATTTATTTATTTTATTTTTTTAATTTCTTTTTAATTTTAGCAATTTAAAATGTATGATAAAGAAAATATTTTGATGTTTATTATGGATTGATGTTTATCAACATTTACTGATCATTTAATGTGAATAATTACCCTAGTCATATGTTTATGTCCATAGTCATGTGTATTTCATATTAATATCTTTTTTCAAAAAAAGATGCTTAATTGATTTATTATTCGTTGACATATCTAATTTAAAATTATATTGATATTATAGTCCACCTACAATTCATTTAAAAATATATATTAATTACAAAAAATTATTTTAACCATAACCATAAATAAAATAATTTCGTATAAGGAAAGAAAAAGAAATTGAAATTAAAAAAAAATATTTTATTTTTTATTATGAAAGGTATACTTTATTTTCACTTTTTTATATTTTAGGAAATATGTATAATTCAATTATTAAATGAAAATGATATGTGACATTTAAATCAGGGAAAATTGAATATGAGTTATTAATAAAATTTTTAAATATAAATATTATAATAGAGACTTTTTTTTTATTCCATTATAAATATTTTTGGATGAGAGAATTTATAATTCCTTTAATCATTAATATGTGATTTCTGCTCTACCATGGGTATGTCTATTAACACTGACAAAATAAAAGTTATGATTATCAAATCCAAGACGCTAATTTTATGTATGACAATAGTAACTTGGAAGAAGTGTCTGCTTACAAGTACTAGGAATTGATATTCATCACAAGCTCAATTGGAACTATAGCATTCAGAAAAGGATTAATGGGGGGTGGAAAGCTTATTTTGATCTTGAAAGTAATTGTAAAACAACAAACCTCGTAATGTGGGATGGAAAGAAGTTCCTCTTTGAAACTTTAGTCACTCCTGTTATCTTATATGGATGTGAGGTTTGGAGTCGCATCATCTCTAGAGAATCCTAGAGAAAGATTGAGCAAATCTAGAAGCGTTTTATAACATATAACCTTAAAATTAAAAGCAATACACCCTATCCTATTGTCCTTGTAGAAGTGGGTATTTCCCCTATCGAGAGCCTAGCTATGACTAGGCTTCTGTTGTACAAGCACAAGCTCAAGCTCAATAGCGTAGGAGACCATAGACTTCCTAAGCTAGCTTTAAATTCCAGCCAAAATCACCTAAGGCTTAAATGAGGTTGGTATAAAGACACCAGGGCCTGGTTAAACCATTGGGAGATTGACGAGAATGTTGCATTGCAAAACATCAATAACATGAAAAAAATTGTGACTACCAAGTTCAAAGAAAAAATCTGGTGCGAGAAAGATCTAGCAGCTAAAAGAAAATTAAGGTATTATAAGGAGGTCATCAACCCCACCGTAGAAGATCAAAAGTATCTCTTTGTTTTAACTAGCTCAAAGAAGAAAATTGATATAGCCAAGATTAGAACGAACTCTCATGAGCCCCATAGTGAAACAAGTCGTTGGACAATTCCTAAAACACCATGGATGGAAAGGATAAAACACCATGGATGGAAAGGATCTGCCATCTCTGTGAGAATATGAACATCGAGGATGAAAATCACTTTCTCTTAGAGTGCCCCGCGTACAACCACATTAGAGCTCAATTTCATAATCTTTGTCGCAATACTGACCTTCCTAGCCTTTTAAGATGTCAAAATTATGGTGAGCTTAGAAGGCTTCTCTCCAAGCTTTCTGAGCATAGGAATAAAATCTTAAATCAAATTAAATAACTCTTTTCTTTAGATCCGATAGACCAAAGATTGATCTCAGTAAACATTAACCATCATCACCAGCATCATCTATATTAATGACCATGATATAATTTACTAAACAGATACAAATTTAATTATTTTAATTAATATACCTATAAAATCTTAACACTTAAAATGAAATATTATATCCATGTATAGATATATTATCGGATCAGCTGGCTGTTCCCGGATGTCTCTTACACCGTCCTTTCTTGCATCTTTGTCAACAAAGTTAGATTTAAGATTTAAAATGCATATCACCCTTTCAACTTTTGGATGATGGAGATGGAATAGTACTTTTGCAGGCTCATTCAATAAGCCGACTGCTCCTCGTGCAGTAGTCAAATTGTTGGAATGCCTGTGGATCCCCACAGTCAATGAGATAAAGCTGCATTGTATAGTTGATTGTCAATGTCCACCAGTCAAAGCATTTGCGTTTTTCAAGAGAAGCCCTGTGGCCGATAAAGCTGCATTGTATAGCTTACAATATGTTGATTGTCAATGTCCACCAGTCAAAGCATTTGCGTTTTTCAAGAGAAGCCCTGTGGGGCCACAAATGTGATAAGCTTGAGGCGGTTGATGGTCGGCGTCTACGCCTTAGCTTAAGGTGATTATTGACAAAGTCATCTTAACTCGGCGTATAGTTTTATTTTTAAAAGAATTTTAATAATTTTATTTTATTTAAAAATTTTAAAGTTTTATATTTAAAATAATGTTATTTATTTTATTTTATTTAAAAATTTTAAATTTTTGATTATGGAGTTTAAGATAGACATTGATTGGACGTTTTGTTAACATCTTTTTTGATGTAAAGTCAGAGGTTCAATTCCTTTACCAAATATCATTGGGGTGATATATTGGATATGATAAAGATTTAATCTTGCCAAACTAACATTAAAAAAGATTTAAAAAATAGTCTTGCCAAATTAACATTTAAAAATTAAAAAAAAAAATTTAACTTTTAAAATACTATTGATTTAATTTAATTTAATTTGTTTATTTTTAATTTGAAAAAAGAAAAATAAACAGAAAATTAATGATGATGATGGTGGTTAAAGTGTATAGTATATGATTTTCTTTTTAATTATTAAGATATGATATACCATCAAAATATTATTAAAATTTTAAATTATTATTTTTTAATAAATAAATAAATATTATTTAATGTGAAATATAAACAAAAAAAACTAAATAAATATATTAAAAAAAAAAAACTTAAATCAAACTAATCCTTTTTCAAAATATTTAATTTTCATAAAAAAAAATATAAAAAATTACAAAATGATGAAATTAATTAAATTAAATTAATAAATAAACTTTAATTTAAATATTGTATGTAATTTATTTAAATGTCAAAAAAATAAAATTAGAATTAGAAAAACAATTTTATTTTAAATTTCTTAAATAAATACTTATAAATTGTTCTGATATATAATTGAAAATTTTAAAATTTTAATTTTTTGGATTCTTTTGCTTTTATTTATATCCTCTCTTATTTCCAAAGCATTTTTTTCATTATCAAATCTATTACCAACTTTCTCTACTTGTTTAATTAGCAAAACTACAATTTTGGAAAGCTTCCTTCTCTTTCTTTTTATTATAGAAATAAAATTTTAAATAATTTCAATTAATCGACTTTTTGTTAAGGACAAAAAACCATATCCATCTTAAATTTTAGTGAACTTTAATCATCATCATCTTTAAAAAAAAAATGATAATCTTTACTAAAATCAAATTAATAAGTTTATAATAACTCATATAATTATTTTAAATAATTTTATAATTGAGATGATATTTTGTATAGTAAAATTAATAATAAATTGATCTAATAATTAAAAACACATGTTATAAATTGAAATGATAATGTCTATACACTTCGAAAGGGATGGAATAAGAAGAAAATCTCATCGAGCCAATTATTTCGGAAAACTGCAATATTAAATATTTAATCTGCATAATTATTCCTAAGTGTCTAAAAGTATTTTATTTTAAATTTCATTTGAAAATTTGTTTAGTACCTTTGGCGTTAAAAGATAATTTAAAAGCTCCGAAAGCTTCAAACTTATCCCAAAACCAACAAAAGCTAATATGTTGTTTTAATGGCCGCTTTCTGGCCCAACAACAAGCATGGAAGATAAAAAGGGCTTGGATTAATGTTTATATAGATCTCTGAATTCCAAAATATTTCTCGTTCGAGTCTCACCGATCATTTCTCTGCACTTCAAGAAATTCCATCTCACCTCGTCCATCGATGTTTCAATCAGTAGGCTATCATTCCCAAAGCCACTCAGAAATCGAAGTGGAAATGGAAATTCAGCGTTATCATTCTCTAAGTACAACTCACACTTCTTCTAGCTCTTTCTCTATCACTTTTGATCTGACCAACAATAACGATGATTGATTTCACATGTGTTTATTAATCATTGTGGTTTGGACACCAAGAAAACATTCGTTAGCCATTTCCATCGTCGTTTTATTACTTGGAAAATATAATTTTTACTCGTTTTAATTGTGATTCTTTTTATGTAAAGGAGTTTGCTCTTATTCTCTAGGAGTTGTTTAGATCTAGTTGTTTCCTAGATTGGTGTGGGGTCGAGATATTCTCTCAACCAAGTGATTGTGTGTAACATATGACTCAACCCTACGATTTTACGCATTGTAAATAAGACTTAGATTAATTTAGAAAATCAAGAATCGGGTAAATTTGAACGAATTCTTGAATCAGTTATGGTAAAACGAATTCCTGAACAGATTCCTTATCTACGGGAGTTTGAGGGGGCACGTTAAAAGAAAATAAAGTTGCGTTGGAGACTGGTGTTTTTGGGAGAATGAGCCATGGAGCGTAGAACAGTGAGATCGGAGGAGAAGCTGTGACTGCAGCTTGTTAAAAGCATGTGTCATATCGTTCTTGTTTGGATTCTATGTCGACTGTGCAGAGTCTGTTGGGATGTTGGGAGGTCATTTTTTTTTAGACCACTCCGAACAGCAGAAGCATTCAATGATTTCATTGACACCATTGAAAAGTTGCAAGATTTCCTCGCAGAGCTTGAAGTTTGAAGCCATTGTTTGATGCCACGCTGCAAGCATTTCCTGTGAAGCCTTTGCTATGTTCAAGCCGTGGCTCAAATGGGTGTATGGTAAGTAAGATACCCTTGCTATTGTGTTTCTTGATGACAGTCGACTGGTTTATATCTAACATGGTGTGGGCGTATATATATATTATGAAATTATAAAATATATATGGCATTCACATTGTCATTTATTAAATACATGTTGGCATGGTTGTTAACCAAAGCTCGTGGAGTTCATGCCAAGATAGGTGATTTTGGTTTACTTCCTTTATTAAATAGTCTTTCTCTTTGCATAGTTTATGCATCGTTCTTTTTGCATTTTGAATACCATCATGTTAGCAAATGCGTGATTTCTTGCTGATGGAAAGTGGGTATTTGAGAGAATAAGTGATTAAAATAATTGCTAATTGTTATTATATAATCTTTTGTGAGAAGAAAGATAAAGAAAAGATTATATATACATATAACTACCAAGATAGGTGATTTGGCTTGTTTTCTTTATTAGTTAGTCTTTATCTTTGTGAGTCAAAAGATAAAGAAAAGATTATATATATATATGACTGCCAAGATAGGAGATCTGGCTTGCTTTCTTTATTAGATAGTATTTATTTATGTGAATCTATAATCTCTTCTTCGTGAATTGAAAAATATATATTTCACTTCTGAGTTGAAATATATAGTTCACTTAATTTACACTTTATTTTCATATCAAGATGGGTAAATATATGAGAAAATAATTCAAGGGAAATAAGTTGAGATTTTCCTTCTTAAGGTGAAAATATGTTTTGGTGGACATATTGAGATTAAGGCTATGGTACCTTATTTTGAGACGTTTGAAATGCATGCATGTCTAAAATAGGCATGTGTCTATTGTGTGAATTTGTTTCATGCATGTCTGGTGTCATATTTTCTATACATTGTATTTAATGCATATAGATAGGAATTTTTTGATTAAAAGATGATTAACCACGTGATTTTGTGGTTATTTCCTAAAAAGAATCTTTGTTGTCTCTTCTTGGAAAGACTCTTACGTCAATATTTAGAAATATAATGTTAATAGAGAGATAGAATGATAAAAGGGAAACTTATTGGCGGGTTTTTGGAAAAGAATCCATGTTGTCTTTTCTTGAAAAGATTTCTATTATGATAAAGATTGCTATTAGTTTAAATCTTAGAATTTTAAAAAGGGAAGTGTGTTTCCTACAGTAAAGAAAGAGCTATCTCTCTTGCATGCACAAAGAGGGAGAGTTATCTCTCTTGCATGCATAAAGAATAGCCATTATGTTATAGAGGCATGTTCTTTGGATGTATAAAGAAATGTTGCGCTATCATAATATTTAGGAAGATATACTAACATGTGAGTTTGTGTTATTTCTTTTGGAATCAATATGCATTTGCATGCATGGAAGAGACAATCGTTATGTTAACTTTCATTCCATGTACTAAAGGTAATAGCTTAAGGGTTAGCTATTTTTATTAAATGTATGTAAATCACATGCATTAATATCTTAGCTGATGTATCAGTTTATTTTAAAGAAAATTTGGGAGATGAAATTTGGGAGATGTAGCCAATGTATTGCAGGAATGTGTGCTTATGTGACGTAAGCATTAGTTATTGTGATGATCTATAACCAACACATATAAGGTATGTGTTATTAAAGAGAGAATGACAAGGTACTTTACTTGCTTGTCATGATTATACATGAGTAGATGGAGAAACTACTATAGTGATTGACTAATACTTTATGAATCTTGACATCATTTTATGTTGAAGGCATCATAGCAGGGAATGATGGTGACATGTACAAAGGAAGATTATGCTTGACATGGTGGCAAGTAAATGATTAATGTTCATGCAGACGAGTGCAAATTGTAGGAAGGTCCAATGTACGATGGTCCATTGTAGGTATATCCATACCACCAAGATGTGAAGATCTGAAGATATGAAGACCAGAGGGTAAATGGTATCATATTTATTATAATGGCTTAAGCTAGATAATTGCATATTTCCTTGTAAAATTATATAAACGATGGTTAAGGGATGGACTCCCTTATAAGCCATCGAGTGATGGGCTGAACACCCTCACGAGCGTTTAATAATAAAATTAAACGTTTGCTGGTTTTCACCCTACGGGGTTTCCAGGGTATATTGGTTTTCTATGGTGTGATTGATTATTGTGTCCAGATGATGAGGTTGATTCCTTTCTTGTTATGATGTTCATAATGGAAATTATGTGTTGACTATATGAGTAATGGTATGAATGGATGGTTACATCATATAGTATTAAGTTAATATACTGTAATGGAGGTTGTTAAGGGTTAAGGAGTTTACTATTTTTATTTGTAAAATTACATTGTGAACTGTTAAACATTCTATGTAATGATGAGTAACTTGTATGAAATTTTTTTAACTCCTTACATTTCCCTGTGAAGTTAATGGTGTATGTTACAAGTGGTATCAGAGCTAAAGGTTCAAAAACTGGCGCCTTTGGGAGTTAGCGAAAAGAAATGGAGGGATTCGAGATGAACGCGTGTATGTGAAGAAAAGCATCGCATATCTAATCCAGGTTGAATAAAGAGTTTCAAGAGATAAGTATTATTATCTTTCTTTTCTTGAAACACTAGTTATTGCATTTATGGAAAATACACTGCTTACAAAGTAAATAATTGTTGAGTTAGAGTTTCTTTAAAAAGGATATGTATTTTCCATGTGCGTAAAACTTCTATTGTTGTATTGAAGTTTCCTTGAAAGGAGTTGGGAATTTGGTTTCTTGAAAAAGAAACATGTGTGTGCTTGAAAATTTAACTAATATACATTTGATTCTTCTTGAGAGAAATATGTATATTTTGAAAATAAATCTTGCATGTGAATCTTGCAACTAAAAGAGACAAATATAGAGTAAAATGTGGTTTTCCTTAATATGCAAGATTGTGCTAGTTCTTTTGGAAAGTAATAAAGCATTGCTAATATGATAATCTTTTAGAAAGATATACCATGGTAAAAGACCACACTACTATGCTAGTTTTGCTGAGAAGAACACGTGTGAGTTCCTGTAAAGATTACTAGTATGTATTTTGAAAGGTGTGAGCAGTAGTAAAACATAAATAAGTAAACTTGCTTGCCTTTATATATATATCTTGTTTAAGAAAAGATGGGAAGCTTGTTTTTCCTTAAAAGGGACTACATACTTGTGTGATAAGTGAAAAGGAATCCAAGTTCTTTTCTTGGAAATAAATATAGGCTAAAGAGAATAACCTCTTGAATATATTACCTTGCTAGATGGATTATGTCAACTTCCTGATTTAGGTATATTAAAGGTTAAGTTAACTTTGTTAGTATTACGTAGTTTTATGCATAAAAGAGGCAATCTATGATAAATTATTGGAAGCAAAGCATGAGCAACTTGCATGTAGAATCATAGAGGAACAAGGTTCTTTGCATGCAATAGTTGTATTAGATTTCATTGGAAAGAACATAAGTCTATATGTGGAAATGATAATATGTTTTGTTATCACGCTTTAGAAAAGAGTAAGAGTTCTTTGGCAAAGAAGATGAATTACATGTACAAAACTAAAGTAATGTTTTGGTTTCCTTGAAATACATACATGGCTAATGTGGGTATAATATTACGAGAATAAGGCATCTATTCTTATGTTTTATTCCATTAGTGTTATGGAAAAGAAAACCATATTTTGCATGCCTATTATGTTATGTGCCCTGAATCATGAGTTTGCCTACTCGATTATGTTAAGTACTCTGTTGGGAAATTAAGATTAGAATCTTTATGCATTTTATGCATAGGAATGACAGCCAATGTGTTAGCTTTATTATATTTGCATGCTCCAAAGGAAAAATCTGAAGTGGTGGTTCTTTTGTAAAAGTTTAAGTAAAGCGAATGCATAGTGTGTTATTTCCATTAAAGGAATGTTTGAACAGATATAGTGATTTGTCTTGTATAAATGTGTGCGTGTGTGGAAAATGTCATAATAATGTGGGAGTTATATGACATGAATTGATAATTACTTAGTCACACTAATGTAGAGATGTTAGAAGAAGCATGTTGTGAAATTGTATTCACATCTCATATATGCAGTTGAATAAGTGTTAAAGGATCATTCAGAGATTTATTATTTATTGATTAAGGTTTTATCTAATCATGCTATAAAATCTTATCGATGCTACTAAAAGAAAACATTGCTGTGGAGGAGCAATGTGAATTCCTGACGAGGATGAGTATTGCAGTAGAGAGAGAAGTCCTTCAAATGAAATTAAGATAAGTATTTTATGTTATCTTATTTTAAGAAGTCTATGCATATGCATGTTTATTCCTTTAAAAATGAATTGTTACATACATGGCATTGCATGAGCTTCCATTTAAGAGAGTTGTTAAAAAGTACATGTTATTATAACTGCATAAGAATATGCATATGAGATTAATAAGTATATTATGCTTTATTTCTCTGGGAAAGAAAGTATAAAAGCATGAAAGGAAAATAGTTACTTTTCATTTGAGCTTGAAAAGAAGCAATTGTTTTTGCATGCAATAAAATTTCTACATTACCATGCACTACTTTAAAAAGATGAAAGTGTATAGT
The DNA here is from genome assembly GCA_034641835.2 of Pinus albicaulis. Taxonomy (NCBI): domain Eukaryota; kingdom Viridiplantae; phylum Streptophyta; class Pinopsida; order Pinales; family Pinaceae; genus Pinus; species Pinus albicaulis. The sequence continues at coordinate 1,247,168,187 of CM076572.1, read as the reverse complement.
GATGGTGTGTGAAACTAATGCATGAATGCAAAAGATAAAGAAAGTCCTACTATAAGATGATAGAGTGTTAAAATTAAATTGAATGAAGTCTCTTAATGGATCAAGTTGTGAGACTTCACTAAATGACTAGTTAACTAACTAGTGTTTGCATGAGTCGTCATGGATGTATTAAAACTATTGACTAGTTATGAATGAATAACTAATGAAAGTTATATGCACGAATCGATTTTGAATAAAGCTATTTGAAAGTTGTGAAAAATTGATTATGATAATTACTTTGTATGTCAGTCTGTTGGAACAGAACATTATGGGAATCGGAAATGTTTGCATAAGATATTATGTGCTTGAGAAATGCATATTTACGATTAGTATTGTTTCTTATTGTAAGCATGGGTAGCTTAATAGAAACAGAAAATCTGTGAAAATAGAACATCACAAACATGGCAATGTGGATTGCAACAGTAAACATTAAAGTATCATGTTTTAATAATGTACAACACATGTATGTTACTTCCAGGGGGGAAGTTGTGACAGCTTCAGTAAAGCTAACTAGTATTAACTAGCTAAAGACAAACTTGTTGAAATTAATTAATGAAACAAAATCTTTCTAAGCTGATGGTAAAAATGTTTCTAAGAATAGGAAGTGGGACAGTTGGAAAGATAGTTACCTACTCCTCTGAGGATAAGCTGGATCCCCAGGGAGGAGTAGGCGTTCTGTGAAATTGGTAAAGGGGGAGTATTTTCTCGATCTGGTTGGGACCAGTAGAAAATAGCTTACAGCAACCCTTGTAAAGCCAAAAAAAAAATCTTAGTATGATTGGAATTGGAGAATTGGACCGGACTGTCCCGAATTTCTCTTCCAGGCTTTTCTGAGTTTGACTGGATTGGCCATCCCGATGTCATAGCAGAAGAATCCACTGCTGACCCATGACACTGTCTAGATTCTGGAGCTAGGGGGAAAGTGGTGGACGTAATAGCCTCACTTGATGGTTGGGAGGACCACAGCTTGAAAGACTAAATTTCCAGATAAATATAAATATATTTTAGTGTGGAAAGATTGATTGTCTGGATGTGAAAAATGACTTGATCCTATGGATTAGGAGGAGCATTTTGTTACCATTGTGGTTCTCATAGTAGAACAAGTTAAGTAAAAGTTGTGTTATATTAAAATGAATTACTGAATGTATAAGTTCATTTATATTATTACTAATTTGTTTGAATGTCTTAGCAGGAGCTAAGATAGTGTGCACATGATGCATTGATGAGAGGATTGGTTCTCTCTGAGAACTTATGGAAGTACTTGATTAAAACATCTGTGATATTGCAAGAATGTTTGATAGTTTCAAGTATTCTCATTTTGAAAACTATGTGATTAATGTGATTGAATGGTTAGTCATACATTACAAGCTCCTTCCATGGAGTGTTGATGGGTTGTTCAATTATTCTCGAAGAGCTTGTGTAAAATCCATCATTTCTACCAATAGTAATTGGTAAGTTTATATAGAGATTTTTTGAATTGAATAAGGGATAAGCAGTAGAAATGGAAATGAAATATTATTTGTGCTATACATGCTTATGAATATAGATAAAAACATTATTGTTTTAAATAATGACATTAAAAGGAAACGGAAGTGTTTCATTGCCAAGGGGAAGGAACCCCTTTGGATTGTTTATATTATTATACCATGAGTATAAAGTTTAAAATTTCAAGAAGAGAAGCACACCGAGGACGGTGCTCTCTTAAGGGGGGGAGTACGTAACATATGACTCAACCCTACGATTTTACGCATTGTAAATAAGACTTAGGTTAATTTAGAAAATCAAGAATCGGGTAAATTTGAACGAATTCTTGAATCAGTTATGGTAAAACGAATTCCTGAATGGATTCCTTATCTACGGGAGTTTGAGGGGGCACGTTAAAAGAAAATAAAGTTGCATTGGAGACTGGTGTTTTTGGGAGAATGAGCCATGGAGCGTAGAACAGTGAGATCGGAGGAGAAGCTGTGACTGCAACTTGTTAAAAGCATGTGTCATATCGTGCCTGTTTGGATTCTATGTCGACTGTGCAGAGTCTGTTGGGATGTTGGGAGGTCATTTTTTTTTAGACCACTCCGAACAACAGAAGCATTCAATGATTTCATTGACACCATTGAAAAGTTGCAAGATTTCCTCGCAGAGCTTAAAGTTTGAAGCCATTGTTTGATGCCACGCTGCAAGAATTTCTTGTGAAGCCTTTGCTATGTTCAAGCCGTGGCTCAAATGGGTGTATGGTAAGTAAGATACCCTTGCTATTGTGTTTCTTGATGATAGTCGACTGGTTTATATCTAACATGGTGTGGGCGTATATATATATTATGAAATTATAAAACAGATATGGCATTCACATTGTCATTTATTAAATACATGTTGGCATGGTTGTTAACCAAAGCTCGTGGAGTTCATGCCAAGATAGGTGATTTTGGTTTACTTCCTTTATTAAATAGTCTTTCTCTTTGCATAGTTTATGCATCGTTCTTTTTGTATTTTGAATACCATCATGTTAGCAAATGCGTGATTTCTTGTTGATGGAAAGTGGGTATTTGAGAGAATAAGTGATTAAAATAATTGCTAATTGTTATTATATAATCTTTTGTGAGAAGAAAGATAAAGAAAAGATTATATATACATATAACTACCAAGATAGGTGATTTGGCTTATTTTCTTTATTAGTTAGTCTTTATCTTTGTGAGTCAAAAGATAAAGAAAAGATTGTATATATATATGACTGCCAAGATAGGAGATCTGGCTTGCTTTCTTTATTAGATAGTATTTATCTCTGTGAGTCTATAATCTCTTCTTCGTGAATTGAAAAATATATAGTTCACTTCTGAGTTGAAATATATAGTTCACTTAATAAATACAATTTATTTTCATATCAAGATGGGTAAATATATGAGAAAATAATTCAAGGGAAATAAGTTGAGATTTTCATTCTTAAGGTGAAAATATGTTTTGGTGGACATATTTAGATTAAGGCGATGGTACCTTATTTTGAGACGTTTGAAATGCATACATGTCTAAAATAGGCATGTGTCTATTGTGTGAATTTGTTTCATGCATGTCTGGTGTCATATTCTCTATACATTGTATTTAATGCATATAGATAGGAATTTTTGATTAAAAGATGATTAACCACGTGATTTTGTGGTTATTTCCTAAAAAGAATCTTTGTTGTCTCTTCTTGGAAAGACTCTTACGTCAATATTTAGAAATATAATGTTAATAGAGAGATAGAATGATAAAGGGAAACTTATTGGCGGGTTTTTGGAAAAGAATCCATGTTGTCTTTTCTTGAAAAGATTTCTATTATGATAAAGATTGCTATTAGTTTAAATCTTAGAATTCTAAAAAGGGAAGTGTGTTTCCTACAGTAAAGAAAGAACTATCTCTCTTGCATGCACAAAAAGGGAGAGTTATCTCTCTTGTATGCACAAATAATAGCCATTATGTTATAGAGGCATGTTCTTTGGATGTATAAATAAATGTTGAGCTATCATAATATTTAGGAAGATATACTAACATGTGAGTTTGTGTTATTTCTTTTGGAATCAATATCCATTCACATGCATGGAAGAGACAATCGTTATGTTAACTTTCATTCCATGTACTAAAGGTAATAGCTTAAGGGTTAGCTATTTTTATTAAATGTATGTAAATCACATGCATTAATATCTTAGCTGATGTATCAGTTTATTTTAAAGAAAATTTGGGAGATGTAGCCAATGTATTGCAGGAATGTGTGCTTATGCGACGTAAGGATTAGTTATTGTGACGATCTATAACCAACACATATAAGGTATGTGTTATTAAAGAGAGAATGACAAGGTACTTTACTTGCTTGTCATGATTATACATGAGTAGATGGAGAAACTACTATAGTGATTGACTAATACTTTATGAATCTTGACATCATTTTATGTTGAAGGCATCATAGCAGGGAATGATGGTGACATGTACAAAGGAAGATTATGCTTGACATGGTGGCAAGTAAATGATTAATGTTCGTGCAGACGAGTGCGAATTGTAGGAAGGTCCAATGTACGATGGTCCATTGTAGGTATATCCATACCACCAAGATGTGAAGATCTGAAGATATGAAGACCAGAGGGTAAATGGTATCATATTTATTATAATGGCTTAAGCTAGATTATTGCATATTTCCTTGTAAAATTATATAAACGATGGTTAAGGGATGGACTCCCTTATAAGCCATCGAGTGATGGGCTGAACACCCTCACGAGCGTTTAATAATAAAATTAAACGTTTGTTGGTTTTCACCTTACGGGGTTTCCAGGGTATATTGGTTTTCTATGGTGTGATTGATTATTGTGTCCAGATGATGGGGTTCATTTCTTTTTTGTTATGATGTTCATAATGGCAATTATATGATGACTATATGAGTAATGAGATGAATGGATGGTTACATCATATAGTATTAAGTTAATATACTGTAATGGAGGTTGTTAAGGGTTAAGGAGTTTACTACTCTTATTTATAAAATCACACTGTGAACTGTAAAACATTCTATTTAATGATGAGTAACTTGTATAAAGTTGTTTTAACTCCTTACAATTCCATGTGAAGATAATGGTGTATGTTACATTGTGTACATCCAAGATAGTCTACCTATCTTGAGACAACACTGCACATATTTATATGTAGCATTATTCGATTAATTTAGATGGTGATCAGTTTTGCAAATTGGTATTTGAGCATTAGGAGATTACGGGGTTTATGACTGGGCTTGTGACTGAATGGTGTCCACTATCCCTACCATTTTTGGCATATACATCGATAAGCTAGAGGAGTGTTTGGAAACTGCAGGATGCAAGGGCACCGAGCTTGCCGGTATTCTCATTACTCTTCTCCTTTATGCCAATGATATTGTTCTTCTTGCAAAAATCCATGGTGACCTTGACAAGCAGTGTCACACTCTTTGTGTACACTGCTCCAAGATGGGTATGACAGTTAATACCGATGATACTAAAGTCATGATCATTAAATCCAAAAAGGTCACCCATGGTAGTTCTTGTATAATAACCAGTGATTAGAGCAGGTTTATTCTTATAAATATTTGCGCATTGGCTTCCCTCATAAGCTCAATTGGAATTATAGCATCGAGAAAAGGATTACTGGAGGCTGGAAAGCTTATAATGAGCTTGAGAACAATTGTAAGTCAATCGATATTTAAATTTGGAGTAAAAAGAGGTTCCTCTTTGAGACTCTCGTCACCCCTGTTGTCTTATACCGATGTGAAGTTTGGGGTTGCAGTATATCCAGAGATTCATGGAGGAAGATTGAGATGATTCAAAAAAAAATTCATAACCTACAACCTTAATACAACCTTAATATCTGGGGAAGTACTCCCTATTATATCCTCTTGATAGAAGGTCGTTTGTCCCCCATTGAAAGTATGGATGTGTTTAAATTATTTGATGTAAAAAGGCTCCCAAAAATTGATTCTCACTATAGTCAAAACCCCCACCTTCGCCTCAAGCACGAGTGTCATAAGGATGCTCAGTTGTGGCTCAACGATTGGGGAATTAAGGAGGAGCTCAGTGTGGGAAGAAAATATAGTGTCAAAAATACTATTACCTCCAAGTTTAAGGACAAGTTGCGGGAGAATTAGGAGCTGGAGGGTAAAAGGAAGCTAAGATACTGTAAGGAGGTGATCAAACCCACCCCTGATAATTAGAATTATCTCTCTATGTTGACCAACACTAATAAAAAATGAACATTGCTAGGATAATAACTAATTACCATGAGTTTCGGAGTGAGACCAGGCGGTCGTTTATTCCCAAGACTCCTTGGAACGATAGAATCTGTCATATTTGCGATACTAAGTAGGTGGAAGATGAAAATTACTTCTTTTTAGACTTCCTGACCCTTACACACTTTCGCTTTCAATTCCCTAACATCTGTCACACTTCCAATATTATTGACATATCAGGCCAACCCACCTATAGAGATCTTGGAGCGCTTATTTCCCTTCTCTTTGATCATAGAAACCATATTTTAAAAAACCAAACTTAGATTAGTTTTTCCTTTCTTGAGGTCCGATAGACTGCATTGGTCTTAGCAGACGTTAATCATCATCACCATCATCATTATATAAACTTTATATAAGATATATATGGTTTAATAATTGTTTAAAGCAAATAACAAAATAAAGTAATTGAATGAATTTTCCTAATTTTTTTCTTCTAAATAAGTCGACAAATATCAAACAATTTTTATTATAGGTTTGTCAATCATTGTTGACATCAATTCCAACACATAGTTCCAAAATGAAGTCGAGGGTAGATCAAGATGAAATTAATGAGTGGATTAGATATTAGACATCCTTTTTGTTGACTTTTAATGGTGCTTCAAAGCATAATCTGATGGTGGCAGGAGCGAGATGGGTTATTCTCAACCATGATGAAAATATGAAATTAAATATTTTTGGGTGTTAGTAAATTGTGCAAATAATGCAACATAGGCATATGGTTTCATGCAATGCCTTCTTCTAGCCAAAAAATAAAACTTTGAATATTTTGTGGTGTTGGAGGATTCAAAATTTGTTCTCCATTACCTTTTTCATGGATATGTGCCTAAGGATTGCAAGTTGCAAAGCATTATTGATCAAATCAGGAACATGAAACTAACCTTCTCTACTATTAGATTATTTCATGTGTTGAGAATGAACACTTTTGTTGCAGATGATATCACCAAGAAGGGTGTGAATGTGGACACAAGATTCCTAATGAAAATTGGTATTTCTTCCCTCGTAACTATTGATTAACAATGTGTCTATTATGCAGCGTAAAAATTTTCTGTATCTACAAGTATTTAGGAGAATATACATCTCTGAAGAGCCTATTTCCTTTAGGATAGTAAGATGACTAATGGATATTGAGAATACATATTGTTGTGAGGTTAAAAGTATTATTGGCCTCAAAGGATTTTCACTTTACGCGCCTATTATATAGGCTACGATGTAGGCATGGAATTTGAATTAGTACAATATTTTCATCACAGTTAAATATGTGTGTGTGTGTGTGTGCGTGTGTGTGTGTGGTTCTATTACCTCACAAGTGCACTTCTCATAATGATTGTCGTGAGATGAAGGCTTTGTGTAAATTTAAGGTTTGAGGTTCAAATCCCCATAATTTTCTATGTGGGATATGATCTTCTAGATACTTAACAAACATAATTTTTCCCCAAAGAGGAGGGTGCTCAGGAGTGGGAAATCACTCCCCCACCTTGACTTGATTCTAGCTCACACAAAAGGGGATTGTGGCTCCCAATATACTTGGTACATTGCAATTTCCCCTATCACTTCATTGATCATGGAACAAAGAAAACACAAGGTTAAATGTCATTTGAATGTTGTAGGTGGTATAGTGAGGTACAAGATAACTCAATTGAAATTCGCGTAGGTTTCTTACCATGCTTGACCCATAATTGAGATAATAGTGGCTCCAAATTTTTGCTATAATCTAGCATGTAGGACATCAGCCATGGTAACTATCCTTAAATTGTTATATGGAATTCATGATTCTAGCAAAATATGACCCCTCTAACACTTTGAAGTGTATTTCCTATCTTAGTGTCTTTCTTACAGCTGTAATTACTTATTTTTTCCTTAGATTCCTCACCTGATGACACTCAAATGCTTGACCCTAGAAATGATTTTTAATCAAAATCATGCACTACGTCCAAGGTTGATTATGTTAAGAATCACTAAAATTGGGATTTTGTACAACAAATTCTCCTCACCAATCTTTGTGAGAGCTTCCAGTCTTGCGCTATCTATGGACATCACACCACCTTTGTTAACAAATCTTTCAATTTATCTCTATTATTTATCTATTTATTCTTGCTCCGGTTTTCTACATTGTTAGTCTACTGCTTTCTAGGCTCAAATTTACTTCTTAAGCATTTTGGCATGGTTTGATCTCTAGTCCACACCTTCTTCTCTTAACCCTTAACCTTTATCAATTCATTATTTCACCTTGATTTATATGTTCTCTTGTTTATTTTATCTGTCTCTCCCTCACCACGTCAAATTACCCTTATAGTTGGGTCACGTCTTCTCCCTTTTATCTCCTCCATCTCACTCCCCTATTAGTTTATTAAACACCTATCTAAGGTTTCCCTGTCATCCCTCAACCCCTCTCCCTCATGTTTCTCCCTTCATGTTATCCATGCTTTTTTTTCTCCTTTATACTATCGTCCTACCTACCCCCAATCTCTTCATGCTATTATGCCTTATGGAAAATCTGTCACTAAACACAAAGGTAGTAGGTTGGGGCACTGCTTTGTTTCCACCCAACTGGAATTTCGTGGTTCCTCTACTTCCCAACTTGTTCTTAAAACGAATAATGTGATTCCATGTCTTGATATCAAGAAATTATTCCTGAAGTGGTCTGACAAGGAATTAAATGGGTGGCAATAGAAGTGTGCCATGATCTCCATTTCATTCCTAACCCCCATGTCCAAATTTCCAACCATGACTGGATCCCTTATATAAGGTCTTCTATCTGGTCACAATTTTCTTGGTACATGCAAGGAGATAATGTTCCTAGAACTCTAAAATTCTCTTGGGATGTGTCCTCACCAATCGTACAGATACTCAGCGGGAGAATTCTATCAGTTTGGCAGAGCTAGAATAACATTAGCAGTGTGGACCACAAGCTAACCATTCTAGCAAAGATATTCACCAACATTTCTTTCTCATTAGACAAGGATGGTGACTAGCTAATGTTGATGGCTAGAAAGTGTACCCATAACTATTATTACTCACTACATTTTTGTTTGTAGCAATAATATTCTATTTTATCTACTTATTTCAATGTATGTTAAGGTTTGGCTTAACTGGTTTATTTCTTTAAGTTTTTGTTTACAAAACCCTGTAAAAAAAAATACCTTAAATAATAATAACTTTAATACTATTAATTAACATTAATATTAATTAAGCTAAATGGTATTGAAATTAAATATTTTTAATAAAAATTTAATTAATTAATTTCTTCAACCATTTTAATTTCTTTCACACACCATTTATGAACCCGAGCTTATACTCAGCCACCTTATTCGCCTTATTTGTAATCGTGATATATTAATGATCTCTCTGATTCATGATACATACATCGTTTGCAGCTGCAGCCAACCCAGCCCACGATTATAGACATTACCACATTGACGGTCGTCACATTTATCCATTCCGCCAAATTCAATAACTTCAAAAGACCCCTTTCCGGGTGTAGAGTTGGAAATTTCAAAACAGACACTACATTTTCACATTTTCTCACCAATTTTTATACAATTTTAATAAAGAAGATTTTTTCACAATTTCAACACGGAAATTCTAATAATTTTACAAATTTTTTAATTGTATTTGACAAGAAAATCACTCAATAACAATTGACTAGTAAAATTCCATCCCTACCTGCTACATAAGAATACAATTTAGCAATCAAATTCCATCCCTACCTGCGTCAAAAGAATAGGAGGATGACCTCTTCCTCATGGGCTTGCTCTTTTCTTGTAGGATCAGCTCATTGTTCCCGGTTGTCTTTTACTCCGTCCCCCTCAAAAGACCCATTCCGTACGTGAGAAGTATAGGAGGACCAATGTTAAAATAAAAGGGATTTTAGTTTCCTCTGCTCCCTTGGCTAAAAATAATCAAGAAATGTAACAATGCATATAGAGCCGAAAATTTCATCATGGGTTACAGGCGGTGTAAGAAGAATGAAGCAGGTGACCTCCCAATGGTCTGCAAACATGCAAGCAAAGGACTGATTCTCCGTATAAAATGCATCGGTTATTATCAGGTATGAGATTCATGGCTGTCTGCACAACTTAGGTTAACGTTGGCTGGCTGGGTGTGGAATATATTTTGTGGTTAAGTCTGGTATGTAGCATTTGTTGTTTGAGGTGGAGTGAAGCTATATGGTTCGAGGGTAGTTTTAGTTGGTGTAAATATCTTTTGACTGAATGGTAAAGCCTATTTTCTAGTATAAGTGTTTTTTCTAGACACCAATCTTGGTATTCGTCATATAACATCTGGACATGGTATGCACATGGGAGGTCGTATAAGTTGACAGGGGTGTCCATTGTATCGTTTATAGTCTCATATGGTCATGATGAATATATCTGCTTTTGGTTATATCTAGAGGGAAGGTTTTGTAGGCTCATTCATTATGATATCAGAACCCAGTGTGGTTTTTTAGATAGGAATATTGGTCATTGTAGCTTTCATCATCTGGTATGCTATGTACAAAATGCACATGAAGGCTCTATCCATCAGGGTAAATGAAAAACCGAGGGACTGGGCTTCCTTTCCATGAGTAATCCAAGGTATTAGAAACCCAATTTTTGTCGAACCAGTCAAGATGGACTCTTCTTTGGCATAAGCAGTTAGATTCTTTCATTATTTCCAGACCTTGCAAGGATTTTTGGTTTTAGTTTTGATTCCGTTGGTGGCATTGTGCTGGATGTTGTTGCTGCTATTGTTTCCATGTATGAACTGGTCAAGTGAATGTTATTTTCTAGTTGTTTCGGTGACACTGTAAATCCACCACCCTTGTTTCCACTGATTCTAGGTTTTTTGGCAGGCGGGAGTGCTTCAAATCTCTCCACACCTGTCAGAATCTCCTAGTATTCGAGATATCTGACAAATTCCCTCTCCCTCTGTATTCCACGTATCAATCTTTCCAAATTGTATTCTTTGGGGATTGAAATTGGTATGAAAGCTTTGATTGGTGGTACAATCTCAAGGCCTTCCTTAGTGTGGAAACATACAATCCAGGGTGTTCTCAGGTGGGATGGTGGCCCGTCATTAAGGAAACTTAATGATTTCTGACAAATATTTTGCATACGCCATTTTTGGCTCTCTACCCGTGCTGGACATTTTAATTGGGTGGGTGGTGATGTGGTTTTATTGCACACGTAAGTGAGTAGTTGGGATCTTCAGGATGTTACTCTAACGATCCACCAAACATTCTGATTATTCCTTTTAAGGATAGCAGTTCCTCTTTAAGGAAGGTCTCTACTTTCTAACATTGTCATCTGTGTTGGTCACTTTAGGGGGCTGATGAAGTCGTGAGTTAATTAAAGCAGCCTAAGGTTCGCATAATATTTTACTATTGAAATTGGAAGAACATGGTGGAGGTCTTTGACATCCTATCATCAGACACGTCGGCCCATGAAGCCCTTATTGCGGCCATGTTGGTGGAAGAGAAGGAACACATGAATGACTTGGATCCGCAGTCGAGATTGATATCACATTCTTTTAAAAGGCCATCTAATAATAATTCAGGCAGGTTTTAAAAGAATAACATAGCACCACATGGCAGAGTGCAGCATCATGGCTCTCGCGGTCATAATAGTGGTAAAGGTCACTCGATGAATGCCTGTTACAAACCAGCTACGGAGGTTAAACAAGTTCTTTTGGAATATGAAGATTTATGGGGTCGGGTGGCTAGGCTCCAAAAATGTGCTCTTATTGGCCACTAGTTATTCTCTGACATGGAAGAAGTAGATATGGTTGAGTGGGTGAAGACATATTGGAGCCTCGTTCTGGGATATACTTTGAAGGTCAATATGATGCTAAATACATGGTTTAGTATACACTTTATGCATGAGGACAACTGTGAAAAATTTCTTCAGCGCACATGGGTGAGGGGTTGATGTTTTATGCAACTATTGCCTTAGTAACGTTGGTTCAATCCGGTCATGGAGGTGCGGAAAAACAAGTTGGTTTGTGTAAAGCTGCCTGGTCTCCCTCTTAAATTTTGGACCCTGAAGGCACTGACTCTTATTGGAAAATCAATTGGGAACACCAAGCATGTTGATTCATGAATTTTAGGCATAAATTATAAGTGCATAACATGGCTCCTTGTGGAAGTAAGCTTCGCTGGTGGATTGCCAAGGGATGTGGATTTGATTTGGGGGCAGAGGAGGCACAAACAAAGAGTGGATTATTGGGGCGTATCATTTAGATGTTTAATATGCCACCATATTGGACATTTAATGAAAGGGTGCCCATTGCGGCACAAGAATATGGGATGCTACATCAACAGTCACCATGGATCTCACAAATGGAAGTCATCACTTGGCTCACAAGGCTATGTCCCCTCAGGTAAGTCTTTTCCTCCCTTGTCCGAAAGTGAATTTTCTGCTTCTGTTGATTCCTTACCTGATAGAAGCCATTATCCTCATCATGTCCCTGTGTCTAATTATGTTACGGAGCCTTGTTTTGATGGTACTGTTATCACTCATAATTTTTTGAGTCATTACTTGACATGGTCATACAGTTCACTCCTCAAAAGGGTAAGGACTCCTTAAAACTTTTTCAAGTTGGCATACAAAATTTCATTTTTTCATATTTAACTTATCTTAAGTTTCAAGACCAACCTCATTTAATCTCAAAACCATCTCCATATAGGTCACATCATGTTCCATAAGTCATTATTTTCTGACATATTTCATTTCCCAAGCTTAGAACTCCGAAAAAGGGGTTTTCTGTTTTCAGAATGCAGAATTTTCCTGTTTTATAGATGTTCTTAGAATGAATATTTTCGATAGACGGAGACGTGTCTCAAAACACCAAGAGAGGTTTTTCTTCAGACATACTGACCTACAAAAAGCTCATTCCATTTTGCAATATCTATCAATGATAGGGAGAAAAGAGCTCATCTCTTAACCCTATGTTTTCAGAAAAAAACAGAGTCATTTTAGAGATGAATAAACTTGCTAAAGGAGAAAAGGATGTTTTCGAAGAGGAAACACCTCAATACTCTTAAATAGAGTTTGATTATGTTTTAAGAAGTTAAAGTTATGTTTAAAACCAATTTTACATAGCTGGAAGGTACATTTTTGAAACAAGGCAAAAATCTCGAATTTACACTGTTTATGACAGTTTCGTAGTGTTTCTTAGACTTGAAGCCAGGAAAACACTACGAAATGACCTGTAGCTTTATTTTTGTTTAAAAAACCACTTCTGGTAGTTTCCAAGGGGAGGAAATGATAGGGAATATGTGCCAGAACATGATGAAGACCCTGCAAGAGAAAAGAAGTAGAAATTCTGATGGCAAAGGTCATTTTTGTACGCTACGAAACTGCCATGTTTTCATAGTGAATTGTTTTCTAAGGTTTCTGAGAAAATGAAAAAGTATTTTGTAAATATGGAATATTTTTTTCCTTAGCACAGGCCCCTCTAAATAATATTCTCTCAGTTTCTGCAAAGCCATCATGGTTTTGAAATTATACACACATCTTTGCACACTACGAAATTGCCATGTTTTCGTAGTGAATTGTTTATTAAGGCTTATGAGCAAATGAAAAAGTATTTTGGAAATCTGAAAGAGGTTTTTATTTAGCATAGGTCCATCTACAAAAATCTCTATATGTTTCTACAAATATATTATGTTTTGGAAATTATACACTCATCTTTGAAGCCTATGTTTTCATAATTTTCACTAACCAGATTTGTGAAAAAATTGTAAAAATTCGACTTGGAGGAGGTCTTTCTCAGCATCCGTGTGGCATAATGACACATAAACAATCTAGTGCACTCATAAAATTAGTTGGTTGCAGTTGATAAGGGTTATTAAATTTATTTTTTGAACTATTAATGAAATAAGAGTCCTTTTTGTATTCAAACTGTGCAAAACAAAAATATCCCTAGGGAGTCTCCAGGTGATAGAATCATGTTTGAAATATGTCTCCAAGGTGGCAATTCGAAGCTAGGAAGGTGGAATATCATTTGTATGAGTCCTCATTCTATAAAGGACTAATTTTTAGAGTTAGAAAGGGTTGGTAGATGTTATGAAGGCACTACTCTTGTAATATTTGTATATCAATAATATACAGTTGCAGCAGCTTATTTCAGACCTGAGCTTCATCTATGTGTTCTTATGTATGTTTCTTATATCATCCTTTTAATTTCTCTCCAGTTCTCGAGTTGTATGATCACTTGGAATTCATGATTACATGCTCCAACTTCCATTTATACAACTAGTCTGTTATTTTGTCATGTTTTATTAGTTTGATTATGTATAATCACTTGGAATTCATGGTGACATGCTCCAACTTCCTGTATGCATATAGCTTGCTATTCTATCCTTCATGTGTGATTTTATAAGAACAAAATTTCCTTAGCTTCCATGAGATAGATTGTCTTGTGACTTAGTTTTCATATTGACTCCATAAGCCCAATAGTAGTAAAACTTATACATCTTTCACCTCCACAAAAACACATTCAATCCAACTCAGAGTTAGCCATATGCTTTCAAGTTGTTAATTTAATACACTTTATCATTTTGAGGGAGCCCTCTCAAGCTGGAAAGGATACTTTATAGTTACAAGTGGTTTGAAATAGTTACTCCAAGTTGACAATTGAAGGAGCCTAATAGGACTCAATTCAATAATAACATTTTGGCGTCGTTTCCGAGGACCGAAGGTGTAAATTTTCATTGGGAAGAAGGACAAAGTTTCAATTCTAAGGTCTAAGAGGAGAAGACACTTAGACACATATTGGTTGTATTTATGCTCTAGCAACTCCACACATCAAATAATCATTTGGAAGGTGACTCCATTGCTTGAAGATCAGTAGCTTGATGAAGTTCCAAGATGAGTTACATTGCAAGAATAAATGCCAAGTATGCCCCTATGAATCGGTCTCACATCCTTGGTTTTCCAAATCCTATGCCAAAGGTCAATTGGTTAACCGATCCTCCTATATTTAAAGATGAAAAGAAAGACAATTTTTCTCTTTATTTGGTTAGATTCCACATGCATGTGTGCAGACTTAAGGTTCAATTCCCTGAGGATTTTCTCATGAAGACGTTTATGGTCACTTTAGAGGGAAAGCATGGTCTTGATATGAAAGCCTGCTAAATGGTTCATTGTATTGTCTTGCTGATTTCCATGTTGCATTTTATGAGATGTATGAAGAGTGTCATCCCTCCTTATTGCTGGTCAAAGACTGCTGCAAACATTTTGTGAGTTTTATTGAATATTTGGAGAATTTTTATGAAGATGATGAGTTCATGGATGAGGAAATTTTAGAGGCCCTTCATAAAAATCCCTTTCATCACCGAGAAGAAAGGATAGCTGCTCTCTTGGATGAAAATGAAACTCAGTAGGAGTTTATTTATGAAAATCATGTTACATCCTCTGACTTTGATGTAAAGTTGCAACAGACTTGTGAGTCTTTTGATCATCAGAAGTATGAGAATCATTTCAAACAACAAGAGGAAATATTGGAAGATAATTTCTATAATCCTTAGGTAAAGGAAGAAGCTTATTATTCATGTCATTCCTTGCATCAGCCTACATCAAATAATGATCACACTAATGAGGAAGTGGATGAAATTTTTTCTTTATCCTTGTCTTCTAATCTGAGGTCATTTGAGTACAAGTCAAAAGATAAGATTCAATTTGTGGATGAAGTTGCTAAGAACATTGAAAAAGACATTGAAGTTTTAGAAGATCAAATTCAATCTTATATTCTTCATGATCAAGATCAATCTTTTCAAAAGTTTTTACTGCCAGAACACAAAGAGAGGGTGCTGCTACCTTTTTCTTTTGAGATTGAGGAAGAATACCTTGCTTTTGAAAATCACTTTGAAAATAAGTTTGATAGCACACAACTAAAATATTGTGTGGCTGAGCAAAGCATATATGAGTTGTTCAAAGCTGCAGAATGTCTTGAGAATCATCAAACATATTATGTCTTCTATGATCCTATAGCTGACTACATGGAAGAGTTCTACAATCTATAATTCCAGTTATATTTTTATTATGAGGATCAAATACATTTTATGTTGCCTTGTTCATTTCAGTATTATGCTTACTTTTGGTTCAAGTGTAGTCAAGAGGTTCAAATGTCAGATCAGATCAATGACTGGCTTCATTGGAAGTTTCATGTTCCTTGAATTAAAAATGGAGATTGCAGTTGTTTGGGTAGCTAGGAATGTGTGAATAAGCTCAAAGAAGACTGAACATATTTTCAATAGGTACAAATTTATTTTTTTAGCAGTAATCATCAAGCTTGAGCCCAAGGAGAAGGCCATAAGAGCTTGGCGATGTTTCATAAATTTTAGAGTTTTTATTTTCAAGAATATGGACAGCACTAGAACTACAGGTTCTTTGGTGTACCATAGGGGCACACCATCCCAAGTGGAGCCATTTTTATCACTCATAATTTTGTGAGTCATTACTTGACATGGTCATACAGTTCACTCCTCAAAATGGTAAGGACTCCTTAAAACTTTTTCAAGTTGACATAGGAAATTTCATTTTTTCATATTTAACCTATCCTAAGTTTCAAGACCACCTTAATTTCATCTCAAAACAACCTCCATATAGGTCACATCATGTTCCAACAGTCATCATTTTTTGACATATTTCATTTCCCAAGCTTACAACTCTGAAAAGAGGGTTTTTTGTTTTCAGAATGCAAAATTTTCCTGTTTTATACATGTTTTTAGAATGCAGATTCTGGACAGTTGGCGATGTGTTTCAAAAACAAAAGAGAGGTTTTTCTTCATTACATACTGACCTACACAAAAATCCTTTAGTTTTGCAATATCTATCAAGGACAGGGAGAAAAGAGCTCATCTCTTAACCCTATGTTTTTAGAAAAAACAGAGTCATTTTAGTGATGAATAAACTTGCTAAAGGAGAAAAGGATGTTTTTTGAAGAGGAAACACCTCAAGGCTCTTATATTGAGTTTGATTATATTTTAAGAAGTTAAATTTAGTTGAAAACCAATTTTATGCAGCTGGAAGGTACATTTTTGAAACAAGGAAAAATCTAGAATTTACACTGTTTATGACAGTTTCGTAGCGTTTCCTAGGCTTAAAGCCAAGAAAACACTATGAAACCACCTGTAGCTTTATTTTTGTTTAAAAAACTAATTTTGGTAGTCTCCAAGGGGAGGAAATGATAGGGAATATCTGTCAGAACATGATGAAGACCATGCAAGAGAAAATAAGTAGAAATACTGATGGCAAAGGTCATTTTTGTATGCTACAAAAGTACGTTATGAAACTCTCATGTTTTCGTAGCGAATTGTTTTTTAATGTTTCTGAGAAAATGAAAACGTATTTTGGAAATATGAAAGAATTTTTTCTTCAACATAGGTCCCTCTACAAATAACTCTTTCAGTTTCTGCAAATCCATCAGGGTTTGGAAATTATACACTCATCTTTGCACACTACGAAACTGCCCTGTTTTCGTAGCGAATTGTTTTTTAAGGTTTCAGAGCAAATGAAAAAGTATTTTGGAAATTGGAAAGAGGTGTTTCTTTAGACTAGGTCCATCTACAAAACCCTCTCTTATTTTCTACAAAGCTATCAGGGTTTGGAAATTATACACTCATCTTTGAAGCCTATTTTTCCAGAATTTTCACTAACCAGATTTGTGAAAAAATTGTAAAAATTCGACTTGGAGGAGGTCCAGCTCAGCATCCAAGTGGCATAATGACACATCAGCACTCTAGCACTTAGAAAATTAGTTGGTTTCAGTTGATAAGGGTTATTAAATTTATTTTTTGAACTATTAATGAAAGAAGAGTCATTTTTGTATTCAAACTCTGCAAAACAAAAATATCCCTAGGAAGTCTCCAAGTGATATAATCATGTTTGAAATAGGTATCTAAGGTGGGAATTTGAAGCTATCAAGTTGGTATATCCTTTGTATGAGTCCTCATTCTATAAAGGACTGAGCTTTAGAGTTAGAAAGGGTTGGGAGATGTTATGAAGGCACTACTCTTGTAATCTTTGTTTATCAGTAATATACAGTTGCAACAGCTTATTTCAGGCTTGAGATTCATCTATGTGTTCTGATGTATGTTTCTTATATCAGCCTTTTACTTTCTCTCCAATTTTCTAGTTGTATGATCCCTTGGAATTCATGATTACATGCTCCAACTTCCATTTATACACCTAGTCTATTGTTTTTTCATGTTTTATTAGTTTTCTTACGTATAATCACTTGGAATTCATGGTGACATGCTCCAACTTCCTGTATGCATATAGCTTGTTGTTCTATCCTTCATGTGTGGTTTATAAGAACAAAATTCCCTCAACTTCCATGACATAGATTGTCTTGTGACTTAGTTTTCATATTTATTCCATAAGCCCAATAGTAGTAAAACTTATACATCTTTCACCTGCACAAAAACACATTTAATCCAATTCAGAGTTAGCCATCTAATTTCAAGTTGTCCATGGAATATCATTTATCCTTTTGAGAGAGCTCTCTCAGGTTGGAAAGGCTAATTTCCAGTGACAAGTGGTTTGAAATCGTTACTCCAAGTTGACCATTGAAGTAGCCCAACAGGACTCAATTTGGTGGTAACAGGTGCCCACTTCCTTCTATCCCTATTCCTCTGCAAACATCAAACACACTCTCTCCTATTGACAAGATAGGTGATTCATGCCTTTCTGAAAACTCTGACTAGCCTCCTCTGAACCCGAGTCTGGTGGGTCTATCGACTATCTCTCCTATTAGCTCCCTGTAATTTGTAATATTGGCAAGAACAAGTAGCAGAGAACAACATCAAACCACTTTGGATTCCAGGACCTAGCCTTCCTAGGCTTAAAGAAGGCTCTCTCTGTATTTATGATTAACTGATTTAGCTTTATGGTTATATTTTATGATTTTGGGCTAGTTATAAAGATTGGGGTTGTTTGTTTAATTGTTTGTTTGTTTGGTTGGAAAGATAGAATGTGGGAAGCTTAATCCATTGGGCTATGGAGTCATAAAAGGGATGAATTGTACATCAGCTTTTCAAGGGTTAAGCTAACTATGAAAAATGGATCATAGTGGCAGTGTGAATATGATATGGTAGTGAGTTCAGTAAAGGTAAAGAGAAGTTAGGAATTCTTTAACTATACTTCAACATAAATGCAGAGAAGACAGTTTCTGAATTCTGCATTCAGGTATTTAGAGGAAAACATATAAGATAATTTTTTAGTGGGGGTAAAGAGCAGTTAAGAATTATTTAGTTATACTTGCAGAGGAAAACATTGAGATAATAGTAACAAATAGAATTAAGGTGCTCATGCAACATGTCTTAATCTAAAAAATTTGTTATGCTATATGGGAGATTGATGTACAATATGGAAAAACAAAGTGAAAAAATTAACATAAAAGAGATAACATCACCATTAACATAGCTCAAGGATCCTGTGAAAGTGCTTGCATTATTTTTGTCCAGCTCAAAAAAAACACTTGTAGTGCTCCAGTACAATAATATTTGCAACTTTGAGTCTAAACAAAGTCCAACCCTTAATAATGAAAATACATGTAGTATATAACTACAACTGAGGTGGTTTCCCTAATATAGGGTGACATATTGCATTTACTACAGAGTAAATGAAATTTTGACAATTGTGACCATGCAAGGCCCAAGCCAAAAATATCTTTGACAAACCTATTGTAATAACAGCTTTCAAATCAAATCCTGAGCTAAATTTAAAATATATTTTACCACCTTCCTGAAAAATTAACTTTTATAATAACTTCTAAATTGATGCTAAAATATCTTTGACTGTAATATTAACTTTGGTAGCTTTCATTAAATCAAAATTAAGTTGGAGGTGGCAAACATGGTTGTGAAGAGGTAAAGGCTGAGTGGTCTCGACATCTAGCTTTGCCTTTGGATTTACCACTTCATAGACCATAAGGGAGGATGCATTGTTGGCATTGCAAAAATTTATCTTTTACGCTGCTTATCATCTGACTATTTGTTAATTTTGTCCCTTAACTTTTTCTTTCATCTTTAACCTATCTTTATTTTCCTTTCATCTATTTTCACCTTTACCCTTGATTGCTCTGTTTACTTCTTTTACCTTTCACTATATTTTATTTTGAATAAACTTTGTTGCTTACTGGAGTAAATGTATAATCCTTGATAATCATTACTGTCTTTCTTTCTGCTCCATTTCTGTATAAAATCTTCTGTTGGGGAAAACCATTTGAATCCATACCCTGTGAGTCTTAGAGTAAATATTTTTGCAGAGAAGGGAATATGGCTTCAAGGAATGGGGAAGTCTGGGGATTGATTTCAAACTCTGGATAATTTAATTTTGCATTAGCAATGGCCTTATAGGTATTTTAGCAATGTCGCAGGGGTTATCACTGTGGTTCAGGATTTTTACCGCAATGGCACAAAGTTTATAATATTTCAAATGTCAATGGTTTCATCTCGTGGCGCAAAGGTGGTTTTACGGTTTATCGCATAGTGCAGGAATGGTTTGTGGTTTTAGTTGAGGGGATGCAATAAAATGAGGGAGTGACATGTAGAAAATTGGCAGGGGTGCAAAACCTCCCATTTCTCAACCTCCCATGGCATTTAAATATCGAGTAGTTGGGGGTGAGAAAAGTATTGGGGATCGTCGGATCAGAGGGTGGAGATCAGACAGTGGTCGGGCATTAGATTGATTGTAGGTCAGTTTGATAGGTGGGGTCGAGATTGAATAAAATAGAGGGTTTAAATATAAAGTGGGGCTAGGGTTAAATGTAGTGAGGGGGTTGATATTAATGTGGGATTTAATATGTTTAGCGAGTAGTAATGTAAAGTGGGGCCCAGGGATATATTAAAGTGGAGGGGTAAATGAAACAAAAGCGTAGGGAAATGGTTTTAAGGCAAAGGACTTATTATAAATATGAGTCGGGGTTTTAACATAAAATGGGTCGGGTAATTTAATAAATAGGGTTTATTAAAGTAGGACCCGTGATTAATATATTGGGGGAATAGAAATAATTTAGCAAGGGGGGTTAAAATGATATTGGGGATGGATTTGTGTAGTGGGGTCCGATAGATTAAAATTATTTAAAAACAATGTCAAAGTTGGTTTTACATTGTTTTTAATGAAAAAAGGGGAACGAGTAAAGGGGAAGGGATATTAATCATGGGAATGGGGTTTTGGCTAGGGAAATGGGCTTAAGAAGGGGAAAAGGTTAAAATGAGGGGAAAGGGGTATTTTAATGGGATTTTAGATCATGGGAGTGTCAGAAATAGGTAAAATGAAAGGTCTGGAGAGGGTAAATGAAAATAATGAAGGCAGTGAGATTTGGCTTGCTATCACGCTTAATCGAAAAAAAAAAAATCCTGTTTTAACTGAATCAAATGGTAGATGGAATTATTTGACCCATTTTTCAACCAAGATATCCTTTCCTTTATGAAAATAAATGATATTCATGGAATATTATTTTCAGCATGAAAAATATAAGGAATAGGCAGTCACCTTGTGATACTGTAAAAATACAAGAGTCTAACAATGGCTCCAACTGGGGATGGTAGCTCCTTTAGGAGGTGTCAAGAACTTTGTGGACTAGTAGCCTGATCCATTAGGCTAATTCCCACCCTGTAATCCTGATCTGTTGCAACTTTTATGGTTGCAACCTTTAAAAACTGAAATCCATGCTCACTGCAAACATGAGGTCGGAAACACACTCGATCTTGATCCTGGACAAACAACCTGAAATTAAAAACTTTGAAACATACTAAAGTATTAAGAGCTCTTTTGCATACCTACCTACCCTAATCTACCTTGGAGGTATATATTTACTAAGTGAACTCCCTTCTCCAATGCAACCAATCAAGTAAATGACAACATGATTGATTCTTGTTCAACCTTTTGAGTACGTGGAAAAAAAAAAAAGCCACTCCCATCTTACCCGCCTTTGAACAATGGTGCTCAAAATTTTATTGAAACTATAAAACAAACCATTCCTCACATAGAATACTCCTTCTTTAGATGTTTATAAGAAACCAGCAAAAGGATCTTGGAACAATACATGGCCCTGAGGATTTAAATAATAAGCTTCATCCAGGACTACTCCTTGTTCCACTTTGTGATGCTTGTGATTCTTTTGGGAGACAACCTCAACCCCTTCTTCATGATCATCTCACACAGCATCCTCATAATATACTACTATGTTTTCCTCAAGAAAACTTGATATGCCTTGATTGAGTTACCTGAATTCTATTTGAAGGCCATCATTTTGATGAGTAGGAGCACTCTCTAGCAATAGGCCTTCTTGAGAAGGTAGTACAACATCAGTATCAATCTGCGTTAGGAAATTCTTTAGTACATAAATCCATAGTAGAACAAATCCAAATAATTTCTTCATTATATAAAAGTTTAGTGGATGGCTACATGCTCTGAATCTAATTGATTTCTTCTTCAGTTAAAGGAGGAGGCAGTCTTTGTTTTCTTTGGATAGAACCACAGTTGTTCTCTTTCTCTTGTTAAGATTGATCATAAGGCTGAATGTCTTCTTGAGCGTCACACAAAAGAGTAGATGAATTATCATTTGTCCCTTCAGAGAGATCTTGTGCATCTTCTTTCATTTCCTGATTCCTTTCATTCTCAACCAACTTCTCTTGGTTGTAATGATAGTTAACTTGAGCATGAAATTCACGAATTTCTTCTAATAGATCTTCAGGATGCCAATTTCCCAAATCTTCATCGATATTTACAAGGTATTTTATGAGATCTTCAGACTGATCACAACAATTTTCAGCTAATGATAAATATGGATAATTTTATTTATAATGCTCATAAAACACCTCATGGAAATATTTTAAAGAAAAAAAACTACCAGGGTACAGACCTTCATATGATTCCCTTGCTTTCCCTTCTAATGTCACCATGAACATATTCATGAGGAAATCCTCATGCCATTTGACTTTCAACCTCCATGAGTGTATATGAAATTTAACAAGATGTAACAAAGCATCATCAACTTTCTCATCTTGAAAAACAAGAAGATTTCTATCGCAATTTACCTGAGGCATTTTGCGTGGGAATCCAGGAATGTGATATCTATTCATTGGAGCATACCTATGTTGTATCCTTGAATCCATATTGTCAATCAGTAAGAGAAAAGGGTCACTGTATCCTTACAACCAATCTGGATTCTTCTACCAGTGGAGTCTTTAGGCCAACTAAAAACTGTGGAGTCGGTAGGTGGATGATTTTAACTTTCTTGAGGCTGGTTGTTGTCCACCTTTAGCAACCAGATATCAACCTTGGCTAATACTTGAATCATCTAATTTTGAGTGGGGTTTATGAGTTCTGAAGAAATATTAAGCTTTTTCAATAACTCAACTTCCCAGTATGGTCACCATTATGTTAGCTCCCTATAATTTGCAAGATTGGCAAGAAAAAGTAGCAGAGAACAACATCAAACCACTTTGGAGTCCATGACCTAGCCTTCCTGGGATTAGAGATGGCTCTCTCTGTATTTATGATTGAATGATTTAGATTTGTGATTATATTTTCTGATTTTGGGCTAGTTATAAAGATTGGGGTTGTTTGTTTAATTGTTTGTTTGTTTAGTTGGACATATAGAATGTGGGAAGCTTAATTCATTGGGCTATGAAGTCATAAAAGGGTTGAATTGTACATCAAATTTTCAAGGGTTTTCACAGGGCAAGCTAACTATGAAAAATGGATTATAGTGGCAGTGTGAATATGAGATGGTAGTGAGTTCATTAAAGCTAAAGAGCAGCTAAGAATAATTTAACTATACTTCAATGTAAATGCAGAAAAAAAAGTCTCTGAATTCTGCATTCAGGTCTTTAGAGGAACACATTTAAGATAATAGTTTAGTGGGGGTAAAGAGAAGTTAAGAGTTATTTAGTTATACTTGCAGAGGCAAACATTGAGATAATAGTAACATATAGAATTAAGGTGCCCATGTAACATATCTTAATATAAAATTTATGTTCTGCTATATAGTAACTTTGGTAGTTTTCATTAAATCAAAATTAAGCTGGAGGTGGCTAACATGGTTATGAAGAGGAAAAGGTTGAGTGGTCTTGACATCTGACTTTGTCTTTGGATTTACCACTTCATAGACCATATGAGAGGATGCATTGTTGGAAAATTTATCTTTCACGCTGCTTATCATCTGACTATTTCTTAACTCTATCCCTTAACTCTGTATTTCATCTTTAACTTGTATTTATCTGCCTTTCATTTGTCTTCACCTTTACCCTTGATTTCTCTGTTTAGTTATTTTACCTTCCACTGTCTTTTATTTTGAACAAAGTTTGTTGCTTGCTGGATTAAATGTATAATCCTTGATAATCATTACTGTCCTTCTTTCTGCTCCATTGCTATATAGAATCTTTTGTTGAGGAAAAACATTTAAATCCACACCCTATGAGTCTTG
The DNA here is from genome assembly GCA_034641835.2 of Pinus albicaulis. Taxonomy (NCBI): domain Eukaryota; kingdom Viridiplantae; phylum Streptophyta; class Pinopsida; order Pinales; family Pinaceae; genus Pinus; species Pinus albicaulis. The sequence goes on along the minus strand of CM076572.1, from coordinate 1,247,143,961 downwards.
GAGTAAACCGTTTCGCAGATAAGTGATAATGGCTTCAGGGAATGGGGAAGTTCGCGGATTGAGTCCAAACACTGGATATTTTAATTTTGCGTTAGAAATGGCCTTCTAGGTCTTTTAGTAATGTCATAGGGGTTATCACAGTGGTTCCAGATTTTTATTGCAATGGCACAAAGTTTATAATATTTCAAATGTCAGTGGTTTCATCTCATGGCGCTGAGGCGGTTTTACGGTTTATCGCACAATGCAGGAATGGCTTGTGGTTTAGTTAAGAGGATGTGATAAGATGAGGGAGCACCATGTAGAAAATGGGCGGGGGTGAAAAAACACCCATTTCACAACCTACTGTGGCATTTAAATATCAAAAATTTGGGGGTGCGAAAAGGATTGGGAGCCATCGGATCAGAGGGTGGAGATCGGATGGTGGTTGGGCGTTGGATCAATTGCAAGTCAGTTTTATAGGTGGGGTTGGGATTTAATAAAAGGGAGGGTTTAAATATAAAGTGGGGCTAGGGTTAAATGTAGTGAGGGGGTTAATATTAACATGGGATTTAATATGTTTACCGGGTAGTAATGTAAACTGGGGCTCGGGGATACATTAAAGTAGATGTGTAAATGAAACGAAATCGGAGGGAATAGGTTTTAAGGAGGAGGCCTTATTATAAATATAAATTGGAGTTTTAACATAATAGGGGTCGGGTAATTTAATAAACAAGGTTTATTAAAGTAGGAATCAAGATTAATATAGTGGGGGAATATAAATACTTTAGGAGGAAGGGTTAAAATGATATCGGGGATGGATTTGAGTAGTGGGGCTCGATAGATTAAAATTATTTAAAAACAATGTAAAAGTGGGTTTTACATTTTTTTTAATGAAAAAAAGGGAATGAGTAAAGGGGAAGGGATATTAGGAATGGGAATGGGGTTTTAGCTAGGGAAAGGTGTTTAAGAAGGGGAAAAGGTTAAAATGAGGGGAAAGGGGTATTTTAATGGAATTTTAGAGCATGGGAGTGTCAGAAATAGGTAAAATGACAGGTACTGGAGAGGGTAAATGAAAATAATGAAGGAAGTGAGATTTGGTTTACTATCACGCTTAATCAGAAAATTTTCCTCTTTTAACTGAATCAAATGGTAGATGCAATTATTGACCCCTTTTTCAACCAGGATCTCCTTTCCTTTCTAAAAATAAATGATAGTCATGTAATATTATTTTTAGCATGAAAAATATAAGGAATAAGCAGTTACCTTATGATATTGTAAAAATATAGGAGTCTAACATCTCCCTGCATGCCTCCAGTTGAATGGGCTTCGCCCCACTCACCACCTGACCTAGAGACGAAGGTTCTATCAGATTCTGCGAAAAACATGGTTGGGAGTGACATCGATTCACTGCTTGGAAATTTGAAACTTGACATTGCAACTTTAACTGTATTTGATAAGGCCACTCCAGACCCTCTTCTCTCCATATCTCCTACTTTGGCTTCTAATATAACTATGAGGAAAAAAACCAAATTAGGGACAAGACATTTCAGAGGTCGACTCAAGAACAAACCATTATTACAAGATGACTTGTATGAATTTCGGGATTTTCCTATCTCCTCAGTTGATGACATCTGGGAACTTATAGCAAGAGGCCTTGAACAAGTGTCCAAATGAATTCTATAATATCACTCAATATTAGGGGCATAGGAAACTCTTAAAACATCTTCGCCTTAGGGATCTATTCTCTGAATTGCAACCTTGTGTTTCTCTTTTTCAAGAGAATTTGTGTTCTCATTCCAAAGCTATCAGTATCTTGCTAAGTATTCGTCCGGGATGGAATGTTGTCGGCATTGATTCCATTGGCAGGGTCGAGGGCATGCTCGCCATGTGGAACCCTTCTCTGGAAAAATTTTGGGCTTTTAAGGTTTTTGATGGCATTATTCTATCCGACACATTTAGGGGTTTTTCTGACAAGGTGCATTTGATTAGCTTATATGTGTCATGCTATCATCAGTCATCTTTTTGGGAGCGTCTGAACTCATCAGAAATTTTAGAAGTTGGCAACCTAATTGTAATTGGGGATTTCAACTCGACTTTGGCTGCAAACAAGATTTGGGGATAGAGATCATGACAAGATCCACTGGTTGATCAAATAGGTCGTATTTTTAATGCTCACCATCTGATGGACATTGATCCTACCCCTCTTGTACTTCCAACATGGATCAACAAACGTTCCGGTGCTGAGTATATTGGGAAGCATCTTGATACGACAATGGTCAATGAGAACCTATCACAAATATTGGGGAACCTGCAGTCATAAGTGGTGGCAGCCTCTTTATCTGACCATATGGCAATTGTTCTCTCATGGCATAGGGAGTTGACGAGAAAAGGGTTACCTTTTAAATTCAACAGAGTCTGGCTTAATGATCCTCATTACAACTAGTTGGTGATTGACATATGGAAAGAATATGAATCATATTCTAGGCTCCATGGATGGAGAAATTTTGCAGAAAAACTTCGAAGGTTAAAACTCCACACGAAATCATGGGAGAAGGAAAAAAAGGAAGAGTTGAGGCTTGAAATGAATGAAGTATATGAAAGGTGGCAAAGATATATGATGGAATGAAAGAGGTTCCCCCTGACCAACAATTGTATAACATTTTGGATGGGTTAGAGAAAAGAAGGATGGAAATCCTAAAGATACAGGAGGTGACTTGGAAGCTCAAGAGCCGAGTTCAGTGGCTTACAGAGGGTTATTTGAATACCAAATACTTCCATCAAATAGAAAATGGGCGTAATAATATTAATTCAATATGGAAAATTGAAATGAAAAATGGTAATAAGGTATGCTCCACAGAGGATATTCAGAAGGCGGCTTATAATTTTTTCTCATAATTCTACAAGGCAGAAGATGGTATTAACCATAGAAGCCAAAAATGGGTCCTTGACCAAATGCCGCATATGTTTGATCTGGCTGCTAATAACGTGTTGGGGAAAGTAGTTTCCAAGGATGAGATTGAGTTTGTTCTCAAATACTTTTCTCATGACAAGAGTCCTGGCCCAGAAGGTTGGCCAAAAATTTCTTCATTCATTTGCATGAGTTGATGGTGGATGAGTTGAAATCTGTTATAGAACAAGCTCGACTATTGGGATTCATCCCTAGCAACATGAATTCCACCTTCTTGGATCTTATTCCTAAATAAACAACGCCTAATAAATTCTTTGGTTTCAGGCTCATCACCTTATGTAACATTATATACAAGCTTTCATCCAAAATCATTGCCCTTAGAATCAAAGGGGTCCTGTCAAAGTTCATTTCTGCTGAACAATTCAGATTTCTACAGGGGCGGTCTATACATGACGCAGTGGCATCTGCATAAGAAGCCCTACAATTTTTCCATTCGAGAAAAATGGAGGCTCTTATTATGAATATTTACCTTTATAAGGCATATGACAGTGTGTAGTGGTATTTTATTAGAGTGGTTCTACTAAAGGTTGGTATTAAAATGGAAAACATAAGGTGGATCAAGGCATGTATATCTTTTGTCAGGTAAATTGTCATAATAAATGGGAAGCCTACTGATTTTTTTTGTGGTGGGGACAGGTCTCTAGTAGGGGTGTGCTCTGTCACCTCTTATTTTCATTCTCACCATGGATGGTTTCATCAATTTATTAAATATGGCAAAACAAGTGGGGTTCTTTACAGGCTTATCTTTCTCTCCTTCTGTTTGTATTTCTCACTCCTTGTTTGTAGATGATTTACTTGTTTTTGGAAGGATTTTAAGAAATCATTGGTTTTACCTCCATTATATTCTTCTTCACTTTGGTGCTACCTCTGGGCTTCACATCAATAAAGGGAAATAGTTCCTGGTTTATGAGCATGGTGACATAAATGAGATTAACTTCATTGTGGAGTTTATGGGGGTACAAACCAAGCAGTTAGCTGTAGGGTTCACCTATTTAGGATTTAGATTGAATCCTTGTGGATATAAGGTGGCAGACTGGACATGGACGGTGGACAAGTTCAAACATAGAATTCTGAAATGGACTCATCGGTGGTTATCGTTAGGAGGGAGATACATTCTTATTCAAGCAATTTTACTATAGTTATTGGTATATTGGGCCCATTTTAATACTTGCCTAAACATACAATTGATCTAATGAACTCATTCATATCTCAATTATTTTCGTTGGGAGATTCAAAGGCAAAGACGTTTCATCTTTATAGACTGGATTGTTTGTCGATCCCAAAAGAGGTTGGAGGATGGGGTCTCCTGAATGTCCGTACTTTCTCGAATGCACTTCTCATTAAGTCTCTTTGGCATGTATTAAAAGGTCAAGGAATCTGGTCTAATATAGTTTGATTCAAGTCTGAGGTGAGTGAACCTTTTTTACAGCTATACAGAGAGTCTATGCTCCAATCTATGTCCCAAATATAGCGGAGCTTTAAAAAATTCATGTCTTTAACGACAACCCGACTAGTATGGAAATTAGGAAATGGTCAAAGTATTACCCTGGGTTGTGATAGAGTACAGGGTATCGATGTTGGCTCGATGTTGGAGGATAGACTCATCCATAGGTTGGATCACCGTGGAATATTTTACTTATCACAAGTGATTTTGTATTGGCAGCACGACAATCCAATTTGGAAGTTGGCGGAACAGCTAGGGCTACCAGACCTAGACGCTAGATCATGTCAGCGTTGTGTGTCAAAGTTACAGGTGGGTGGATTGTGCCTTCATAGAGAGGGTGATAAAATTTTTTGGGATGGGATTATGGTTGGGGATGGGCTAGTGGTGAAAAATATATATATTCATATCATATTTAATCAACATGGTGACGGGACTCCTTCCCCGTTTTGGTATGCAAGGAGATGGAAAATTCCAACTAAGATTCTTCTGTTTGGATGGCTTGTATGGAAGGAGAAAATTATGACTTGGGGCTGCCTTATTAAATGAGGATTTCAAGGGCTTGGATGGTGTCCCCTCTACCATGCTCACAATTAAACGACTTCTCATTTGTTATCTACTTGCTCTTTTACTCTAAAGATATGGTCTTTATCTTCACACTATCTCATAGATCCAGATTGGAGGTCGAAAAAGTGCATTAATACCATCATGGTTTGGGGTGCTATCAAAGGTAATTTTAAAAATTTTCCCTTATTTTTGTTTGGGAGGTTTGGATTGTGCGAAATCACATTATTTTTTATGATAAGCCAACTATCATTGTTCACATACATGGCGCTATAATGTCTTGGATTGCTGGCTGACCCTCTTCTGTTTCGCCTACTAAGGATATGTCCATTCGTATCTGTCCGCACCCTATTTCTTTACCAATGGTTTTATTTGATGGTGCATAGCAAGGGGGTGTTATGGCTGTCATGCGTGGATAAAATTAGAGAACTCGGAAAGATATCAGATCTTCTGGAATGGTGGGAGAGGCTCAAAACATAACGTTGAGCTTCTGGCTTTATGGAGTGGAATTTTGGTGGCTTTCAATTTGGGATTTCATTTAGTACATATATCTATGGAGATTCCAAGATCATCATATATGGGATCTCAGGGAAGTCGAGCTTTCACTCAAATGGGTTGCAGGGTTGGATTGATCATGTAAAAAATCTCATGGCCAGGCTAAATGACCCACCTATGCAGAATATTTTCAGAGAAATCAATTCACGTGCTGAAATTCTCTCTAAAATAGGCCTATCTATTCCTTTTGGTAGTATACACATTTCACATATCCGGGATGCTCAGATGATCTAAAATTTTTAATTACCTATGCCATAAGTTCTTAGCTTTGCTTGTGGTCATGAATTTATGTTTTAACTTTCGGCTTCGTAAGTAACAGTTAGATGCACTTAGGAGTGTGGTGTTAAGCGGACGAGTTGTTTTGGCTAAAGTGTAACAAGAAGGCGAGCTTGTTCTCTTACAAGCGAGCCAAATGATATCAAGCGAGTCTTCTTATTTTGTCCCATTGCTAAACACAAGTTATTCTATCTGAATTGGGTTCTAATTACATTGCCATGGGTTCCATGCGTTGAAACTCTCTCTCTCCTATATGATCTAATGCCTAGATGCCAGAAATTTTGATCCCTGTAATATTTCTTTTATCCTTGTTTGTGATTTTTTAGGTATCTTCTTTCATGTTAGAGTGTGAATAGTTATTTCTTTGTTATGAATGTTTCATATAGGATGTTCCTAGTTCATGTACAAAGTCTCTCCTTTTATCACTTTCCTCATTTTTTGGAGGTAATGATGGGATGATTTCTTATGATTATGGTATTTTGATGGGCCTGGATCATTGGATCTGGGCTGATACTAGGTGATATATGAATATGATAATGTAATGTTTATTTCCTTAATATAAACAACATTTTTTTCCTTTATGAAAAAAGAAAAATATAGGAGGACCTACTTTTCACTGGCCTGCTCTTTTCTTATCAGATCAGTTGGTTGTCCCCGGATGTCTTTTACCCCGTGCTTTCTTTTATCTTGGTCAACAAACTTAGATTTAAGATTTAAAATTCCAATCACTATTTCAAATTTTGGATGAGGGAGATGAAATTGGGAAGGCTGTTGCGCCGTACTGAATGTAATATATTATATTAATGGTCCTTGTGCAGTAGTCAAACCGTGATAATGTGTGGATGCCCACACAATGTGATAAAGTTGCATTGTATTGGTTAAGATATATTGATTTTCAATGTGCGACAGTCAATGCATTTGTGTTTTTTTTAAGATAAGGTGTGTGGGTCCCACACACAATTGATAAAGGTTGATGTTGCTGATGGCACCATCTACACCTTTAGCTTATGCTGATTATGGATAAAGTCATCTCAACGTCGAGTATTAACTTAATTTAATTTAATTTAATTTAATTTAATCTTTTATTTAAAAATAATAATAATGTTATATAGATGATTTTTTTTAAAAATCTTTGCAATATGATATTTAATCAAAATTTTATGAATATTTTAAAATTAATTTATATTAAAAAAAATATTGTGAGATGAATTTTTAGAATTTTTTTTAGAAATTTAGTTTGTCTAATGTTTGGGAAGTAAAATTTTGGAGAAAGATGTGAATCACTACCATGTGGAGAATGAATAGAATGGGGAGGAAACGTTGATAGCACTAATAAATTATATTTAATGAGAAAAATAAATATCAAAATTTTTATCTCTCCCATGATGATGGGTGGAGTGTTGACCTAAAACATTAGAGAAACTAAATTCAAGCATTCACCAAATATATGACTACAAAGGGTGTACATATTCTAACCCGCTTTGGATTTGAACTTGTGAAAAAAAAACCACATGTCCTTAAGAATTGAAGCCACTCATAAAACCATTATCATATAAATTCAAAATTTAATGGTCCACTAAACTTTATGATAAATCTCACATTGCCAAGATTAGAAAAGCAAAATCAACAAATTTATAACATTATTATTATTATTACTATTACTATTATTATTATTATTATTATTATTATTATAAAAATATTTAATATATAAGTTAAACATATATACATTTAGAAAAATATGTAACAATATTCTTAACCATTGGCTATTCATCCCAAGATTGTTAACCTCTAGATAGTATTTGTTAGAATATCATGGCCCAATATCATGGATTACTAACACCACATGCCCCAAAAACCATAGATCATGTTCATATAACAATTTTTAATTAATTTCCTTAATGGGGGTCATCAATGAGGATCCATGTTGTAATGAATATAACCCCTAGCACACTCAAGTTCCTTAGTGAACTTACAAGGCCCTTGAGGATGACACATAGGGAAAGGACACAATTTGGGAGACATCTAAGAGATTTCGAAAGTGAGATGTTTGTTCGCACGTTGGATCAAGAAAAAACGAGATATGGCATTTAAGTTTCCCTGAGCATTCATTCATGAGCAGTGGTGGAAATGGTGGCTCTGAGTTAAGTGGGTGATGTTTTCGAAACGATTGAAAGAATGTGTAGGGTAGGTTTGGGTTTGTTTCATATTTTAGCTAGCATATATTTCGCTCAGTTTGCCAATATTTTTGAGTGACAAGATTATTTTTTTCCTATGTTGTAATCACCACTCTACAAGTTAAAGGACAAGGCCCTCCTATTCCACTCCCTTGTTATTCAAAAATTGTGTGCTTTCTTCAACAATTATCATCCTACTCTCCTCTCTGTTGTAGATGAAGTGATCCTTCCTATTTAGACTGCAAACAACCTGAGCTATTATAGTATGGCACCACTCATAGTCACCTTCCTAATTTCCACTCCCTTTCGATTCCTCTCCTCTCACTCAAGATCCTTCTTGTGGTATCCTTGCTCATTCTCATGGCCTCCCACATTTTTCCCTTTTGTTTTCACCATCCCTTGTTTGTTTGGATTATTCTGTGCTCTCATTGAAGCAACCCAAATTTCTAGGGAGATCTCATCTGAGATGATCAGTTGGGGGTCATGGTCTTCCAAGTAATTCACACACACACACAATCCATGGGATGATAGAATATGTAAGACACTTTTTTTTGTCTTGAGGTCTGATAGACCACATTGGACTTATTCATCATCATCATCATCATGAAAATAATTTAATTAATTAATAAATAAATAATAATCTAAATTTTATATGTGAGTTACTTTTTAGGTACTCCAATTAGAATTAAAATATATAGAAGAAACACAATTCTATTTTTTTTTAAAATAAATGAGCCTAGATCCACTTTCTTAAATAAAAATATCATTGGAAAAACCATAATTAAATTAAACCATAGGTAATTTTAATACCTCAATGGTATTATAATTATTATTTTTTTCTTTATTTTATTTTTATGTAATTTCACCAAGTCAAAATATTTACACGACAAGGCATTACAACATCTCTTACATATGGGCAGGTGTCAACACAAAAATTATAAATTAAAATTAAAATAAAATATTTATTAAATATTATGATCCTGAAATGAGTTACAGTTTTTGGGCATGTGGTATTGATAAGCCATGATATTGGCATGGTATTGTAACAAAATCTATTTACAAGTCAATATTATTCATCACAAAATGGGATGAATATCCATGGTTAAGAATCTTGTTAAATCATAAGTATTAAGTTTTTATATACATACTATTAAATTTAGATATGGTTAAGGAATCATTATTTTACACCACTATATCTCCCTCTTATCGTTTTGATTTTAGATTTTATTTTTTTTTTGTATGTTTGGCAAGACTACATCTTCATCATGTCCAATATATCACCCTGATCGGGGTGGGGAAGTGAACCGGTGGCTTCACATCAAGAATTTCCTTAACAAAGAACCTGATCAACGTCTATCCAAGACTCCTTGGACTGCTTTAAGATTTAATCTAAAAATTGTTATAAATTTATATGTGTTTAAGTTCGGCAAGCCTACAACTTCATCATGTTTGTTAGGGAAGGGAATTGAACCAGTGACTTTACATCAAGGAGTTCCTGTTTGCTCGAGGGGTCCTGACCTAGGTTCAGAGGTTCAAGGTTTGCCAACAAACCCCTATACTACTGGCCCTTTCGGCAGTGACCTGCTTGCGCAAGCCAAAGTATCACTCGAAGTAGTATGGGTGGGTGCTGGAACTAGGTTTCCACACCCTGGGAGAGGGTAGGTAAGTCAAGCAGAGTTGCATTAAATCTTATACTGACTAGATCTTATACCACAGAACCTAGATCTACAAATTTCCTCCACATCCATGTGCGCAATAGCAATGATATTCACGAAAATCAACAAATCATGTACGCATAGAACATTAACACAACTATTTCATTGATTCTTGCTTAAAGTAGAAAAAATAGATTTAGATCGTAGCATAAATAGATAACACATTTTCTTTCGTAGCGTAAATAATCAACTTAGCAACATCCATCAACTAATCAGATATGATAGATTTGTATTAACAATATTTCCAAAAAATTCAGATATTCAACAATACTTCCGCATTCATTAATCCTCGGATCCTTCTTACAATACCCCAAAACCAAACCTGTGCACATAGCAGTAGGGTCCGCACACAGTAGGACAAAGAATATCCGTGCACACAGCAGCAGGAGTCCTTCCCCAACAAACATAACCAGATCTATCAGTTCACACTTAGCATTAATCTCTATTTCTTCTTCTTTATAACTCAAAATTTCCTTCTCTTTATACCAATCTAGCCTAAACTTTCTTGTGGTATGCAAACCATGGTTTGCAAACTCTAGGACTACCCTTTTACCCATTACAATGCTTTCAGGGGTTTTCCCCACCCCAAAACCCTTGCGCTAAACCAAAGTATGCCAAAACTATACAAAACAGACCAGATTCACAGCTTTGTAGGAGACCCCATTCCAACAATCCCCCAGAACAATCTTGTGACTCATCCTGAGTCACTGCGGTGCTAGGTTCTTCACCTGCACTTGTGCGGCCACTCTAGCCATATAGTCATTTTATTTGATATGGTTTTAGCCAACTTCCATTGATGTATCTTGGTAGCATATCACTGTGGAGGGTAGCTAGCCTAATAACTCCCCCATCTGTGATTTCTCTAACTGTGTAGGGACCAAGCCAATGTTGTCGTAACTTCCATGGATGCTTGGAAAACTGGATATCATATAAAAGGACCAATTCACCTTCCATGTATGATTTTTAGCGAATATGTCGGTCATGCCAGGCTTTATCAGGGGCCTTCTAAGATTGCTAATGGGAATTAGCTAGAAAATGATCCTCCTCAAAAGCCATAAGCTTCGTTAATCGCTCCTCCATGATAGAAGGTTCTACCATGTTCGTGAATGCTGAGATACATAGACTAGGAATAATATACTCCATTGGCATTATGGCCTCGTTGTCATAGACCATCCTAAAGGGGGTTTTTCCTGTTAGCTTCTTGTAGGTCGTTCGATAGGCCGAAAGAACTGAGGGGATGCGCACATCCCAATCACTATGATCAGATTTGCAGACCTTCGTCAGCGCCTACTCTAAGATTTTTTTAAAAGCCTCAACTGCGCCATTTTCCTGTGGGTGATATGGTGTGCTCTTGACATGATGGATCTAGAATTCCTTATTCAAAGCTTGGATTGTTTCATTAACAAAGTGCGTACCTTTGTCGCTCATTTTGATCTTCGGACATCCAATTCTGGTCAATATTTGTTCAAATATGAAATGCGCAGCGGTATCCGTAGTAAAATCCTTTATTGCTTGTGCCTCGACCCACCAGGCTACATAATCAGTGACAGTAATAATGTGGCACGCACCCATCTTCTTTCATGGCGGGTTGATTGGTCCTACGAAATCGATGGCCCATTTATCAAATGCTTGTAGAGCCATTTGTAGTTGAAGGGGAATTTCATCTCTGTGGGATGGCCTTCCTGTTCATTGGCACGTATCATAGGCTTTACAATAGTCATGGGTGCCACTATGTAGGGTTGGCCATCATAACCCAGCTCTCAAGATATTTTGTGCCGTTGCTTTTCCTGCGTAGTGACCTCCTGCTACTCTATCATGAGCTTCTGCCAAGATAGCGTGTCTTTCACGGTCCAAAAAATATCTCCGCAACACTTCATTAGCTCCCATCTTATATAAATGACCTGCAATGATGGTAAAATCCGCTGCCCGGGTGACTAGCTCTTTCTTTTGTTGTACCGAGTACTCTGGAGGCACCACCCCAATAGTTAAGAACTGAATGATATTTGCGAAGTGTTCATCCACTACTTTAATAGAAAATAGCTGCGCATCAGGAAATCCGTCCTCCAGTTTTGTTGGCTCTTCATTGCTCTCTATCTGGGACAAGTGGTCTGGCCCAGCATTCAACTTTCCCAGCTTGACGATGATTTCAAAGTCATATTTCTGAAATAGTAGCAGCCATCGACAGATTTTCTCTCCCAACACAATCTTATTGACCAGGTGCTTCAAAGCTAAATGGTCTATGAAAATTTTAAAGTGCCCTCCTAACAGATAATGATGATACTTTTGCAATGCGTAGACCGTAGCCAATCCCTCCCGCTTTGTGGTCGAGTAGTTGCGTTCCAAACTAGAGAGTTTCATACTTGCAAAGGCGACCAGGTGGTCAATGTCTTCTTCTCCTGGCTGTGCAAGGAAAACCCCTAGAGCAATGTTCGACGCATCGACGTGAACATGAAATACCTTCTCCCAATTGGGGAAGATGAGAATAGGTGTTGAGACCATTTTTTCCTTAAGTAACTCAAAGCTCTTTTGACACTCATCATTCTAAAAGAAAAAACTATCCTTCTTGAGAAATTTTTCCATAGGGGCCGTAATCAGTGCATAGCCTTGAATGAATTTCTTGTAGTAGCATGTGTATCCAAGGATTGAGCATAGCCGCTTCTCCGTTGTTGGTACTGGCAAGTTTATGATAACTGCAATTCTGGCAGGGTCCACCATCAATCCTTGTCGACAAACTATGTGGCCGAGCAAGATTCCAAAAGGTACGTAGAAGATACACTTCCTAATATTTGCGGAAATCTGGTGCTTTCGGCAGGCATCCAACATCATGCGCAGGTATGATACATGTGCCTTCACCAGGCCGAAGATAGTATAATCATCGAAATACACCTCCAGGAACTTGTAGATGAACTCCATGAATACTGCGACGACGACCTGCGAGAAGATAACAGGGGCATTCTTAAGACCAAACAACATGAAAATATAATGAAAATATCCCCACTTAGTGGTGAAAGTGGTTTTGACGCGGTCCTCAGGTGTGATTCTGATCTGATGGTATCCTGAGAACCCATCCGTGAAAGAGTATTCTTCCTGGCTACCCACGCTATCCAAAATTTCATCTAATAATGGTGTAGGGAATGGGTCATGGATGTAGGCATCATTAAACTTGTGCAGATCCATGCAGATCTGAATCTCCCCCTTAGCATTTTTCTCTTGAACCACCATCGGACTGACCTAGTCTGACTATTCAACAGGTTCGATGATACCTGTAGCGATCATTTTATCAATTTCTTCCTTGACCTTCTACTTATACTTGGGGTTCAGCCTATATGGCCGTTGCTTCACAAGACGCACATTCGGTTTGAGAGTGATATGCATGACCCCTAAGTCTCCCGTGATCCCTTTTAGCTCCGAAATTTTTTTCGGGAACAAGTCCTGGTATTCTGTGAGTAGTTCGGCCACTTTGCCTATTGTATCCTCATCCCAATAGTCCCCAATCTTAGCCAACTTAGGGTGCTCTTCCGTCCCAATATTGACTTAGTGAAGCTTAAGAGGCTTAATGACATCTACCTCTTGTAGTGGGGGCCCTGCAATGGCGTGCTCCCCTTCCGACTCTGGGATAGAGAAAGACCACGGATCATCTTCACCTTACTCCCTCACCAAGTTGCGATAGTCGACAATATCTTGCATCTGGGTTTCCCAAGTTGGCTCTTCTGCAATATTCGAAGTGCCAGATTTTCCAAACAAAAATGTATCTATGTCTTGCAAAGCGTCATCAAGTGCCTCGAAACCCCCTATCAGTCTGAATGTTCCTATGAAGTCATTCTTCAGAGTTTCCCAATGGCAGATGCGTTGATGTAGCTCCACATCCAGGTACCGTGCAGTAGGGATTGGACCCAATGACTGAATGAATAAGTGAACCCATTCTTCTATAGTTCGGTCACCCCATGTCTTTCTCCATGCAACCAAGTGTTTCTGTAGGTCCCCTGGGCCAAGGAACGTCTCAATCCGTACCTCCGACGAAGTCTCAAATCGTAGGAGCATCATGCCCTGACAATCCTCCCACTCCTGGAATGCTTCCTCATGTGTCTCCCTCCAGCATGCTGGTGTTCCACACATGGCCAACTTAAGGGCCCATAACCTTCGTTCCCTTGGAACCTTAGCTTTGAATGCTCGTAAAAATGCCTTAATATTATCAAAACCATCGAAATAGGGTAGGTCTCTTACCTCTGAGGAATTGCATCAGAAGTCGTTTGTGACCCGAAGGCATCATAGTGCAGAGACATAATGTAACCTATTTTTCCAGTTCTCTATCTCCCCATCGGATTCGGAGAAACATTCACTGTCCTTTTCCCAGTAGAGTACACCGTTAGCCATGGGGTTGATCCAATATTTGTCCCGCGCAGTCAACTTATAAATATGATCCACATCCTTTTCATCGTGCACCGGCTCAGTGTATCATTCGCCTTCCGCAGGATCTAATGGCACTATCAACCTTCTACCGTTATTCTCAAAAACCATGCTTCTCTTCTTTGAGTTAATGATGCCTCCCATATCAATGGCCCAATCCAAGTCCAGGAGTGTAGGATAGGTGTCCACATCTTCTACGATCTCAATTACCTCAAAGTCCGCCTGGGCCTTTACTCCTGTGATATCCACCACGATTTTCAATAGTCTCCCCAAGGGTATAATATTTTGCTGATTAGCCATGCACAGCTGGATAGTGGACCATTCCAACTTACGTTCTCCGATTTGTTGCCAAGTCTTTTTAGGTAATACATTCGCATCCGACCCCAGGTCCAAAATAACCCGATCCATCTCATAATCATCGATCTGTGCAATGAACCGCATCTCCCTACTAGTGTGTTTCATATATGTGTATAGTTTGTGCACATCCTTGATTTGCGGAGGTAGGCTAGGTCATGCTGTACAGCTATCTATCAATGCTTGAATATTCTGTACAACTGTTGGGTTGCGTAGCAGCTTCATACATGCCTGTAAAAAGGGCTTGATCTGCTTGTCCGCCTTAAGGTTTGTAGGTGTCTGAGAAGAAGATGTCTCTGCTTTAGCAAAGTCTTTGTGAGCTGCAATAAATGTTTCTTTTTCCTGGTGAAGGTCCAAACCCTCTTGTTTGATAACAGCTTGTCGGATCAGATATTCAGTCGCAGCCTTCTCCCCAGGTCCTCCGATGGTCATTCCACTACGCGTTACGACATTTACGCTCAGATATTTGTCACACAGCTTAGCCTTAACCCTCTACAAATTCTGTATATGTGTTGGCTACTTCTCCTGCATTTTTTCTATCAAGATTGGACAGTCTTCGATCGCATGATCTAGCTGTCTGTAGTACCAGCGACTCTACCTTGTAGGATTCAGACAATCTCTTGCAAAGTGCACTACCTGTCCACAGTTATAATAGATTAGCTACCCTCATCCCCGTCTTGCACTTCCGCCTCGTCCTCCCCCCTGCCCCTGGCTAGGGAGCCACCTATGCCTGCGGGGGACCTTGTTGATGCAGGTTCTTATTGTACCCTATATAAGTTTCCGCGATCGATCATCAAATCGTATGTCCAGTAGTTCTGTTCATCATGTCCTATCGATCTACAAAACCTACACCATTGATGTTTTACCTCTGGGACATACACAGCCAGGCGGGGGAAGTGGTTTGTGTCGTGCAGCCCTGGAATGCAGCAATCATCGCACCAAAATGATGGCCCACTTGGCCCTGCAATTTCCCTTGGGCGCAATGCGCTAGGTCCCCAGCCTGCATATAGTCTGCTAATAGAGGACAATTATCCTTGGTGTGACCATTCACCCTGCATCGTATGCACCACCTTTCAGGGCTAGCCTCTTCTCCTCACTCTTTTCGCAGGGTCTGGATCTCCATGTGCATTGCTTCTAGTTGTCCTTGGATCTATTGGACACCCAACTGGGTCTCGTCTTGAGGCGTGGCTTCTAACTTCATAGCACCCTCCAAGGCTTTCTCCTGTGATTTGAATATTTGATGACCCACAGGTATGCGCAGGTGAGGCAACAACATAGTAATGAACCATTATGTATGCTATCTGTCATCATATTGAAATCCTCCTTCTCTAATCACCTTCTTCAGTCGTTGATCGGCCTCCCACATAGACTCAGAAGGCCCTTGCTTGAAATATTTTAGATCAACCACTATTTGCGAGTAGGACTTAGGCGTCTTGAATTGTTGTTTCAAGGCGTTCTTAATCTCCTCAATGGTTGCATTCGCATGCTGGCCAATGTATCCCATGTAGCAATCCAAAGCTCTCCCTTCAAAGGCAAGGGATAGTTGTGCTCACTTCACCACATCACTAGTTAAGTTCTGAGTAGTCCATACCGATCCTGCGACAAACCATAACTAATCCATCTCTTCATCCCCCACACCCTTAAAAGTCGGCAACTTCATGTGCACAACCATGTCATATTCTGGTGGTGGTGGAGGTGTAGGCGAATTCTTACTCCTATGTTGGTTCGAAAGTGGTGTGGCGGGAAGATTTTGCACAACTGCTTCTCTTACTGGGGTGTAGATAGACCTATCTCCTTCTAGGCTGGTCCAATAGTATCTTCCACTTCGAGTCATACTTTCGTCCGGATCACGGGTCATTCACTCGGTGTGACTACACAAGATGCTCTTTTCGCACAGTAATATCTTAATTAGCAATGGTAAGGTCTTTAGAAACTTACCCTGGAAACCCTTGAAGAATATTCGCTCTACTTCAGAGTAGGATATGAAATGATCGATGGAAAATTCTATCATGAACCCTCCTAGCACACTGTCCACCCAGTGGTCCACCATGCGAGTGATGGTGTTATCAATCTTCTTTAACTGCTGGATCGATTCAGGAGTCCACTGTGTGAACCGTTCTTCCTTCCAACACTTCTGAAATTCGACCAACCTTGCGAGCCACTCCTGGAGCTCGATCGCAATTGCTACAAAGAATATCTCATAGATCTCCATGAAAATATACTTATTTTTCCACTCCTCGGTGGTCAGCCTCTTACTGCGGTTTTCTTTCACTGCAAATTCCTGAACTTTCTATTCGAACCATTCATCAATTTCTTTTCTTTCAGGTTTCCAGTATGGCCTTGGCATTACCCGATCCCTCTCTCAAATTTCTCCAGGTCCCAGAAATGGAACCATTTTTTGGCTCGAGGGGTCCTGACCCAGGTTTCAAGGTTCAAGGTTTGCCAAAAAAACCCTATACTACTGGTCCTTTCGGTAGATAACTGCTTGCGCAGGAAAACTTCTCACTTGAAGTAGTATGGGTGGGTGCTGGAACTAGGTTTTTGCACCCTGGGAGAGGGTAGGTAAGTCAATCAGACCTGTGTTCAATCTTATACTGACCAGATCTTATACCACAGAGCCTAGATCTACAGATTTCCTCCACATCCACATGTGCAACAACAATGATATTCATGACAATCAACAGATTATGAATGCATAGAACACTAATGCAGCTATTCCAATGATTCTTGCATAAAGTAGAACATAACAGATTCAGATCGCATCATAAATATATAACACAGTTGCTTTCGTAGAATAAATCATCAACTTAGCAAGATGCATCAACTAATCAGATATGATAGACTTGCATTAACAATAATTCCAACAGATTCAGATATTCAACAATACTTCCACATTCATTAATCCTCATATTCTTCTTACAATACCCCAAAACCCAACCTACACACAGAGTAGCAGGGTCCGCACACAGCAAGACAAAGAATCTTTGTGCACACAGGAGCAGGAGTCCTTCCCCAACAAACCTAACCAGATCTATCAATTTTCATTTAGCATTAATCTCTATTTCTTCTTCTTTACAACTCAAAATGTCCTTCTATTTATACCAATCTAGCCTAAATTTTCCTGTGGTCTGCAAACCATGGTTTGTGGACTCTAAGTCTACCCTTTGACCCATTACAATGCTTTCAGGGCTTTGACCCACCCCAAAACCCCTGCGATAGACCAAAATATGCCAAAACTATACAAAACGGACCAGATTAGAAGCTTTGTAGGAGACCCCGTTCCAACAGTTCAATAAAAAAATTGTCAATCAATATCTATCCAAGACACCATAAACTAAATTTTAATAATATTATTGATAATAAGTTTCTTTAATGATTAGAGTTTAAATTGAAAATATGATGAATAGTAGGATCATTGTGATACTTTTAGACTATTATAATTAGTAATTGGTATCACACATTATATTTTGGAGAGAACACATATTGGTGAAAAGAGCATGATCACAGGGGGAGAACATTCAGTTAATCAGTTCTCAAGAATTGGTATCAATTAAAATATTACTATCATTGATCTCAAAGGTATTATCAATTGGTAATAACTATGTTTAGTTTTTTTTCAAAGTCTGGTATTCATGTTGTAAGTATTAGATCGTAAATCCATGTGTTGGTGAAAGAGTCCTTATTCGAATGCTGCTATTGTTCACGATGAGTAAATTGTATCATACTTTGTGTGTTATCACTAGAAATATATCAAGTAGAGTATTAGTTGTTAGTTTAAGCATGCATTGGTGAGATTCCCTCTTGTTTTTCATATAATCACTTCTCAGTGTTGTATTTTGTTGACTATCAGTTGACAATTTGATGCTGTCAGTCATGCATAGGATATGTTGCTATTGTTGCTAGAGGTCAAGTTTATGTGTCCAGGGATGCACTATTAAGAATGTAAGCCTAGTTGAGACTAAGAAAAACATGCATTATTTTTCTGATGGCTCAGTTGTAAAAATATGTATTGTTTTAGAAATAGATCCCTCTTGACTACATGAGGCAGATATTGGGAGTAATAACTCCTCTCCTTTCATCTCAATCTTCTCCATAGGAAAGAAGGGAAGTTGCTTGGATCATATCAAATATACTTGAAGTTTTCAACATAAGAAGAAGCAGTTGAGAAGTTGATAGGTCCACATGATCCAAGTGGATATTGGTGTCCACCCACCTATTCCACCTAGACCTCCAGATAGTTTCATCATTTTTCTTTTTTATAGCAGAATTTACTATTTTTAGTATTTTTTCGAGTCCTGAACTTCTGGAGAATTTTTGACCCCCTAAATGACATTTTTTTAGGTCTAAAACAAGCCCATAGTTATAGGTAGGGGCTTGGGGAAAAACCTATAGTACTCAGAGATATACTTCTGATGATATAACATACGCGCCAAAAAGAGATAATATGACCAAGTTACAACCTCGGGAAGTTGGCTTCCCAACTAACGCCAACGAGGCCAACAAACTCTTGATGTTTCATCTCTTGGGGTTAGGGTTTTGGTTGTTTATGATTTTCCTATGTTGTTCAATAATAAAAAAGCCCTTGCGCCTCATTGTAACATAGTTCAAAGGCTTGTAGCCACCACATCTCTTCACAGAGATAAGCTACCAGTTATTTCAGTTATTTGATTTTAATGAAATTAAGTTTTGTTTCTGTTGCATCTCTGTGTTTGTGTATTTTAGTATTTATTGCGTTCTTGCATAAGTCTAGATTAGTGGTATTAGAGTAGTCTACTCTTTCTCAATCCTTCTTTGGATATACCCAGCGAGGCTGGGGTATAAGGAATTAGGGCTCGATCTGGTGGAACCTTTGCAAGATCAGCCTCACAACCCCCAATGGTCGCCCAAGGGGGAAGTAAATAAAGACGAGGGAGTAGGAGATCCTATAAAAATATTTCTCGAGGAGACACTTTTTCTATCGAGTTTTGTCATTTTCTTTGTGTGTGTTTCTTTTCTTATTTCTTCACATGCATGTTCTTGTTTAAAATTTATTTAGATTGTAGAAGTGTTGTTTCATGTTATCATTTTCCTTTCACAAGTGTCGCATTGGTTTCTTCATTTTTGCACCGATGGTCGCCATTGTGACGACCCTCCTCACTAACTTGGACTTCTTCCTGTTTGCTTTGTTTATGCACTTGATTTATCTTGTTTCATTTACACTTAGTCAGATATGCACTCAATCCATCACAATATTCTCTCATATTGGCTCATTTTCCACACTTTCCTTGGGAAGATATGCCATTTCCTTGGATGAATTTCACTTTTCCTAGTTTGCCACTACACAATCTGAAGGCTCAAGCTTATATCTTGGCCTCTAGAACTATGCATTGTGCAGTATTTGCTAGACTTAAATTTCAATGTGTAGTTCGAGGGCTCATTCTGTATTTCTATACACTGATACTACAAAACATACATTCTCTCCCAGCTCACTTCCCAAGTTGAACTTCATATTGCATAGTCTCAATCCTCAAGATTTGACACTGACTACTGGGACTCTGTAGTTCAAAATTTCCTTAAGCAATCATACCCTCTTTCCAGTTAAAATTGCATAGTCCTTCCCATAAGATGCCCGATTTATTGTTTGAACATGCTTATTAATTGATTTTTCTTAAAAATGATGTTTGCTTTCCATGAGTATATTTTTTTGTCCCACAAGTATAATATTTTTTATCACCTCTCTAGTAGTCATTGTTATAATGGAACCCAAGAGAGCTGCCTCAAAAGAAACTACTGAAATAAGTATTAGGGAAGTAATTGAGCAAGTTCTAGTTAACTTTCCAGTATATGCATACACTTAGTTGTTTGTAGAAAAGGGGTCTATTATAGGTCAATTTTGGCATCATCCCCCATCATCTGGTCAAACTGGACGTCATCCTCAGGACCAATGGAATAGGGTCTATCATCCCCTCACATTTCAGTTGCTATATGCCCTATGAGAAGAAAAAATCATTTGTGGCTTCTATTGTGATATTTCCAAGGTTTGAAGTATAAGTTATATCAATTATGAACTCGCCAACGCTACCTCTAAAGGGAATAACTATGTTGCATATGTATCATCCTCCAATCAAGGGTGCACAATGCACTTCCTGACATTTAAGAGGGCGTTGGTCACCTGGGAGCAGAACTTTCATTGTTCTGGGAATCTCCACATGGCCAATGCCTTCTAGAAGAGTTCATATGAGTCAAACTTCGAATCCAAGTGTCCATATAACACCTCTGAACTTGGGAACATTTCTTTCCTATTATTATAAAGTCTTTCATTGATAAAATACCATCATTTTCCCTATAAATTGATCACAGATACTAGTGCTAGGGAAGGAAGATTTTTTCTCAAGAAATGTTGTTGGATTCTCATTTGAGAGAGTGAAAGTACTGATATGCTATTGGTGTGATGTTGGATGTGATGAGGTTGGGACGAAGCTAGAGATGGTGGCATCAAATCGATCATTGGTTGTAACATCCCCCTTCTACTCTTTAATAAAGATTATGTTCATTTTCCCATATGTGTGTGTGTGTGTGTGTCTTTCTATTTCTCATGCAATGTACTCTTGAATGATATATATGTTTCACATATAATCAATTTGAGTGATTAATATAAATAGGCATCTTTATATTGCAATATGTTTGTTGTTCTCTATTTATACTTGCAAGAATCAATCTAGTGATCTGAGTTGGATTTAAAGCTACAACAAAAGTGACAGAAGGAGAAGAAGAAGTGCTTCGATCACAAGTAGGTTCTTATATCATTCTGTGTGTCTATTTATTTTAGAGAATGTGATAACAAAGTCTTTCATCTATTTTTCTAAGTGCCTAGCACAACACTAGGGGAATTTTATTTATCCATAGATCATAATTCTGCATAACAAATTGGCAACTCAACTAGGGAGTTTCCTATCATTCCTGTTATTTTTTCCTCTGCTAATCCTCATCGGTAGCATCTAATTTCAGTTATTATAATTTTTACTGAATGAATTGCATTAGAAGTGTGTTCTATAGCTTTAATTCTCAATCACTATTGCGCCCAACATGTTGTTGGTCAAGACACAATGCACTGCAGTGCACTGTCTCCCACTCAAGGGTGCACTGCAATGCACTGTCTCCCCTTAGAGACTATGTTTCCCCCTTAGCCAACCAAATTCCATTCAAATTTTTCATTGCTATCATTCTCAACCATTTTTTTGTTGTATTTTCAATTGTATGATACCTCTTAGGGACTAGTGAATTTACCTAATTCTTCCTCCTTTGAAAAGTAAATTTGTTGAATGTCTCTTTACTGTTTTTCTTTATCATTGGAAAATAAAATTAAAAGTATTTTATTTCTGAATTAGATCCATTTTTTTTCTTAAAGGAAATTTTTGTTTCATTATTCGTTTCCTGTAGGAAAAACTATAGTTCCATTCTTCATTTTTCCTAAAAGAGAAATTGTTGTTAAATTATTCATTTCTCAAGGAAGAAAACAATTGTTATTGTTGATTTGATGCATATATTTTCCTTTATTGCATTCACATTAAGGGAGATGAAAAGAAAAACATGCATGTGCATATAGTGAATTCTGTGTGTTGCATAGGAACAAGTTAGGAAAGATTCATTTTAGTTTGTGCTCTTTGTTGTTTTCTCTAAAACCGATTGCTCTTTCCCTTAGCAGCTTGGATTTTCATTAAAAAAGCTAAAATTGAAAGGTTTTCTTATCATATTAGTTTTCATTTTTAGGAATTTCCATCACATAATGCGGTGAACCTCAAAGGAAACCTTTTAGACAAGATCAACTTAAAATTTACATCAATTTACCTAAGAAATCATTGGACCCATAATGAGAACATTTAGAAGGTCTAGGCTAGAGATGTGTTCTGGCATCATTAAACATAGCAGATGTCGTTAAATTTTCTGCGATGCATTCTGAGTGTGATACCTCACTCTACGTACGTAATTATATTGCAGCTCGTTCACGTACCTTCGGGTATATAGGGCAGTGTTCTAGTACAAAAAGTATAAGGGGGTGCTCTCACTGTGCAGTTTTGCATTAGACATCACTAATATGGACTTCGGCCTCCACATACCTTCAGGTATATTTGTGATGAAAAATTTAGGTTTCTATCCATCCATAGTGAATTAAGTCGGTCACCTTGTAACTTGTGATACACCGAACACAACATTCGGGGAGATTGCCTGCCCATACTTCTTGGTTCACTAGGAGGTATTCTATAGTTCACAATTACTTGGTAAACATTTTTCCTAGAGTTAAATTTTTATTTTTTTCATTTGTTTTTGGTCATAAAATTAATCATTCATCATGGAAGAATAACATCCCTTTCCCAATCGTTCACTTAGAATATCACTGAAATCACCATTACCATCGGAAGCAATTTTTGGTTGGCGAAGGCGACATCACTCTACTGAAACTAGTACTATCAGTACCTCTGGTGCGACATCATCCTCACATATACCAGAGTCAATTCAAGTTGCTTCTACAAATCCTGGTTCATTCTGTTGTCGAGACGGAGTCCTCACAGCTACCCGTGGTCATGATCCATCCAATTAGTGAGACCATACCTCCTGAACCTAACATTGTTCAACCAGAAGTTGATCCAGATCCTATCACTTTTTTTTTAGAACATCTAAATCCTAAAGTCGAATGACCAGAAGTTGTTCCTGTATCAGTCACCCCACAATCTATCGTAGCCATTGAGTTTCCCATAGCGCGTAGTCAACCTCCTGAAATATACTTCGGGCCTGACGATGAAATCCTTCCACCTGGTTTAATTTTGATTGAACAAATACCACAAGACAAACACCTTTAAGTCCAACTCATTTTGGGGAGGATCTTTACCTATACGAGTACTTTCCTCAATCACCTTCCTCTACTTTTTTTTTATCATTTTTCACTTTGAGTTCTTGTAGATCCAATAGCGTATAAATTGGGTCGTATGACCACGACTAAGACAATATCCCAAACTGAACCATCTATTTCAGTTGTGACAACATTTATTGTTGCTTCATCTTCTATGTTTTCTCCATTAACTTCACCCATGTCATCATATGGAATCCTATCTAATTCCTCCCTTATGAGTACTAAACGGCTTGATCCTTTATTCACATCTTCAGTGCAATATCAAGTTGGTTCCATTAGTTATTCTCCTTAATGGCCAGTGATACCACATAAATTACCCTCTGAAATTCCTAAATTCAATGGAAACCCTGGAGAAGACCCGTCAACGCATGTTATAACTTATCATTTGTAGTGCTCATCAAACTCCTTAAATGATGACTCTGTTAGACTACATATTTTCCAGCGCACATTCACTCGTTTGACTGCACAATGAGGATGGTTCTTTTACTGTGTCAACCTCGTTAAAAAATGATACAAGCCCATGAGGAAAGTTCTTTTCATGTGTCAAACTCATTAAAAATATGAAACAAATTTTGAGGATAGTTCTTTAACTGTGTCAACCTCAATAAATGAAACAAATTCTTGAGCATAGTTCTTTTCCTGTGTCAAGCTCGTTAAAAAATGAAACAAATCATCTCCTAATTAAGATGAGTCTTCCATTTGATCTCGTAAATGAACCTTCATTCCATCCAACTATTAGTAACCACTAGTCTAATTAGGTGAATGAAATGAATCTTGTCGGGCATGAGCTTTTGCGGGAGGCATTAGACATGCGCTCTTACAGGGGAATTCGACATGTGCTCTTGCAGGGGGAATTTAAAACCATCTCAAGTCCATTATAGGTATTATTATCAAGAATCGTTAAACTCATCAAAATCCCGAGCTTCTATTGCTATTTTTCATGCTCGTAAAACACATGAAAATGCAGAGTTCTTTCGGTCTTTTCCTGGTCGTAAATTAAATTGAACATCGATCAAAGCATACTATTATCCTTATTTTTTGATATTTGATAAAAATGAAAAAGGACTTGAAGCGCACTTTTATCTCCTTTTCGAGCTTCGATAATGGAAAAAAATGAGCCCTTGGAGTCTTCTTTCAGCTCTTTTCAGTCTCCGATAATGTGAAAATATTTCTGAGCACTTGTATTTTCGAGCTCGTAAAAGTAAATGAAATGACATATACTCAGTATAAGTTTAACCCTTTTTTGGACTGGGATAGATTATTTACAAAAAAGGAAAAACTTAGTCGAACATGGCTAGGAGGTTCTCTCAGATATCATTTTACACTTTTTCGGATCTGAGTGACAACTTTACGAAAAATTACTCATGGAGTTTTCTTTTGTCCTCTTTTTCAAACTCTCTAAACATGAAAAAGGATCAAGTTTTCACTGTCGTTAGGCTCGTTAAAACATAAAATAATGATGGGCTTGTCAATCATGGCAAGAATTGAGTTTCATTTATTGCTAGACTCGTTAAATTATTAAATAGCGATACATATTCCCCCGAAGGGTTGAATTATAGATCAAGCTTATGTTATCCTCCTCAAGCTTGTTAAAAAATAAATAGGTACTGGTCAACAAATGACTGGGGAAAATTTGGGAAAGTTCACATAACTTTTACGGTAATAGGTCGCTCTTGAACATGACACTCCACTCCATCATTGTGACTTTTTGGGTTAGGTAATCTTCTTGACGTTTCATTCACACCTATGGTTCATCATCATACCTTCACTTCGGTTTTGGGTCAATGATGTCAACTCATCTCAGTGTCATTGATATGTTCAAGAGAAGTCATCCAGTGAACACTCATCCTTCTGCAATACTCATAAACCTTCATTTTCATGACAGACATCCCTGAACATTGCTATATCAAGTCACATTTTGTCTCTGAAATAAGTAACTCCTATTTCGCGATAAAGTGGCTTCCTGTCGACATCAAATCATCATCTAGGAAATTTACTTAGAAACATCATCTTCTAGTACCATGACGCTTGTTACAGCATCGAAAAGATCCTCACTTCTGGACCTTTGACAGATTTTTTTTTTTTTCATTCGACATCGAATCATATATTCACGCCTTATGAAATGTACTACAGTACCTTGAGAACCATTAACATCAATGGTGGTTCTCTTGCATTTTTTAACATCTCACATCATTGGCTGGTAATCAAATGATGTCTTACCATGTTTGACTACAAATCATATATTTGCATGGCTAGACTTGTAGCCAAACAATCGAGTGAATGAGATAAGAAGATCCCAGATCTAGTTTCATCCATCCGGGCTGTGATTTCATGATTGTTTTACACATCATCTGTATGGTGACCTTACATACAGATCATCATCTGAACATGCCAGGCCTACATTTGTAGGCATGTCTGTATTGGGCAACATTCCAATGTAGATGACTTTTCGCACCATATACATGTTATTAGATAGTTTATGTGCTGAGCATGGGAATGTAGTCCTCAGAAATTTGTGATCAAGATGAAAATATCATGATGTAATCTATTGTAATAATAATGCAGGTTGCCACTCTGCTTCAGTTCCGGATCATCACATCATAAAGCATATCATTCAAAAATATTGTTATTATTTCAAATTCATGCTTTAGGGGTCAGTTGTTATAGGTCAATTTGGGCATCATCCCCCATGACCTAGTCAAACTGGACATCATCCCCAGGACCAACAGAATAGGGTTTATCATCCCCTTACATTTCAATTGCTATATGCCCTAGGAGAAGAACAAATCATTCATGGCTTCTATTGTGAGAATTCCAAGGTTTGACGTATATGTTATATCACTTATGAACTCACCAATGTTGCCTCTAAAGGGACTAAATCAGTTGCATATGCAACATACTCCATTCAAGGGTGCACTCCAATGCACTTTTGGACATTCAAGAGTGCGTTGGTCACCTGGGAGAGGAATTCTCATTGTTTCTGTTAGCCACCTGTAATATTTTGTTATACCAAAAGGTGGCTAAATCTTTTTGAGCCTCCAAGGAACAAATTTTATCACTAAAAATTGTTGGCTCTTGAAGACTCCTTGTAGGCCTCATGCCTCTGTCCAAAATCCTCGTTACTATTCCTCTTAATTCTGCTGATTTCATGTAATAAACTGCTGAAGAAACCATCATTTTTCCCTTTCCCCCCACTCATAGCTAACCTTCATTTTCTCCCCCTTTTTTCTCCATATTATTCCTTTTCATAAGATTCCCCTTCCATTCATGAAAATCCTCCTGACATGGTTTAAACTTCCTTTTTAAGCTGTGCCGAAACCCCCAAATCCATTTTAAACCTTGAAAATTTTCATAAAAAGCAAGTTTTTGGACCTAAGCCCCTTGGGCTAAATCCTAAACCACTTCCCCCACATACCCATGTGTCAAAACCAAACGCCAAATCTTTTTGGCGCTAATCGCATCGCAAATATCCAAGGGTGCATGTCTTTGAACCATTACAAAACTCCAATTGCGATTAGCCTTTATTAAATAAAACCCCGGGCCCATTGTTTTCCATATATCCGACGGCCCCGCAAACGGGCACCAGCCATTTCATATTATATGTATATCCCGATCCATAAAAAACCTTTTTTTTTGTTAAAAATTTTGGGTTCCATATATTATAAAGTTATTTCTGCCGGTTCACTCCAGAATTAATCCCCGTCGTTGATCTAACGCTGATCGAATGACCATCTCTCCGTCGCATCGGCAATTTCAATCGCATCGCAATTTTTCAAATCGCACGCGTTTTTGTTTCACCCCCAATTGCCGATCCCCGATTCAATCCCGACTGTTGATCTAATTCTTTGATCCAACGGTCCGCGCAAAATCACAACAAGTTTCAATCGCATGCGTTTTTGTCTCACCCCCGATTGCAAACCCCGATTGCGACCTTCCGATTTAATCTGGACCGTCCACGTGTCTGAATCGGACGGTCCGGAAATCACCCTGCCTTATCTCTTCTCCCGCTCTTCTTTTGTCCTTTTTGCATAGATCTCCACCGTTGGATGTTTTCATCCAATGGTTATGCTCCTTTCCCCACCATTTGAAGCAGTTTAAACCTAAAAGTGCAGGATTTCTTTATAATTCTATGTTTTATGCAGGTTTTAGAAGGTCTCCGTCGTTATATTGAAGAAAAGCCGGGAGTTGGGAATGACGATTCCCATGCCTTCGGCCTGTAAAAATAACCATTCGCAGGGTTCCCTTTTGACATTTGATTGACGTTCCATGGGCGCCGATACCATGAAAGGCTCGGTGCGGTTCTGCACATTGACAAGAAACTGCGTTTTAATGTGATTTTTAAAGAGTATAAGTTCTGAAGGACAAAGCGCAGAAGGACAGAAGATTGAAGACAGATTTGGGAAATTATGGCTAAAAATGCTTATAAAAACCTAATTCCCCGAATTAAGACACTATTTAAGAAAATCATAAGTGTTTCGCTGACAGAAAGGTTTCCACCGCTTCAACTGAGGCGAATTGATTCCTCAAACACCGCAGTGCCACCTATTGCCTCAAAATGCTCAATCAAAGGCCGAAGTTATTGATTCAGGAAATATCTGCCTCCAGCACTGCCAAGAAGTTAATTCTGCCAAAGGAGTTTAATAGAAAATAGCTGCAGAGTTACTCCAGATAGAACATAGAGCCTCAAAGTCAAATAAAGCTCCCACCAAGCTTTGATATTAATTGTAAAACATTAATACAGTGATCCACCTGTACACTTCTCCATCGAACCCCTCAAGAGGCCGAGAAGTCATTTAATTTGTATTAATGGTTCACAAGATATTTTTGTTAGTTCTCACCTCCTCATCTTCCTATAAGTACTTCTGCATAAGATGAGAAGTAGGGGGGTTTGTTGGTTGCTGTTTGATCACAAGTTGTAATATTGAAACTCTCTGAAATGAATAGACAAGTCTATTGAAGCTGAAAATAATTTGGAGTCTTGGATGTCTTGACGATTTCGTTGCATGTCTATTCCTGAGAAGGCTCTATCATTGGATCCATGAGCTTGGCTGTTGGTGAAGTGCTCTGAACTGTTAAATGTTTTTTCCCTTGTTTTCATTATGTTCCATAATTTCTTACTACAGTAGGCTGAAAGTTTTAGGCTAAGAAATGACTCCTGGAAGCACCTTAGACCTGTTCACCCTTCACTGTTTGATGTTTTCTATTTTAGAGGCTTTAAACCTTCTCTTTAGTATTCATGCTCGTTTATTTCCTTGATAGCTTAAGTAGTAGGTTTCAGTTGTTATGGTTCTCCCTGCTTGTCTGCCATCACTTGAAAGCCGTTATTGAAGTCTCCCTTCGAAGTACCATTGTCTTAAGTTAACCAAAGAGGTCGGTTTTGATCTTACCCTTTGCCCCTGCTTAAAGAGTTGTTTTGAAGGTCTTTATAGTTGCAAACACAGATGTTATTTAGGTGTTCCCTCTTCTATGAATGCAATTATCAGTGAATCTTTTATGTTTTCTAAATCCTTTAAAATAAAATCTTTGAGGAAATAGGGTGTTCCCCGAATCTTAGATTTCATTTTAAAAGTTGTCTTGAAATCATTATTTGTTTAAAGAATGTTTGTAGAATTCATGGTTAGCCCTGTCTATCAAATATCTCTTTATTGATAAGTTAATGTTTCTCAAGTTCCCCTTGTTGAGAATTAAAATTATTTTTCCAAATCATTAATGTTCATCTCATTCCAAAACAAAGGATCCTGTAGCCAAGTTAGATTTGCCCTTTGATATCCCATATCCCTTGAAGAGTTTGTTATGACCTTATTTGGACTCCATTGCCCAATGAACCGGATATTTCCTCTTTCTGTCTATCTTTCCTAGACCTTTCATATTCTGCTGTATCAACTCAACCCAACCAAACAAACATTTGCACGTAATAACTAGTCTAAAATCCATAATCAAAGCAAACAAGATAAACCTTTGCAAAATTTTTTTTGAGAGATCCCTCTCTGAGAACAGGAGGACTAGATCCTGGAACTCTAAAGATTGGTTCTAATGTTGCCTTGTCTTTTGATTTTCCAAACTGTCAAAACACGGGACACCAACATAATGGCGATCACGGTGGGACCTGCTGAGAATTAGAGGTTTTCAAAACCTTTTCTTCAACTTTAGGTCCAGTATAACATAAGTAACTTTCTTCGAGCACTGCCTAACATAATGGCAATCATGATAGGACTCTTTTGAATCAGTGAAAAACTAAGTAACCCTTAGGATTCCTTTTAAATCCTCATCAAACCTTGAAGGAACCAGTTACCAAGCCATAAGAGCAACTCTGTTTGTTTGAACACCTTAGCTAAGTGCAAAATCAGACTTAGAACACTTTCTTAACCTATAAAAACAAAATAAACTCAGAAAAGCCCAAAATATTTCAAGTTTGGCTTCATAATAAACATGGTGGTGGACCATAAAGCCTTTTACCTCCTTATGAGCTAAAAACTTCCACCTGGCGTCTCCATAATCCTGAGCAGACCTTAAAGACTCCACTGGAAAGAACCCTTACCATTATAACCGTTTCCTAATCGAGTTAGAGGATTGTAAGATCAAAATTTTTGTAAACAGATTAGTTAACCTCTCGAAGATTGTCATACTTGGTTGAACTTTTCCTGTTATTTGGATCTCAAATTACAACATAGTGGCTTCTAGGAAGGTTTATACTAGAGCCCATCCTGACCCCGATCCACCTGAGATAGTTGATGACCCAGAAAGTATCCTTTGGAAGTCTCCTAAGGTTAAATTTTCAACTGTTTTCAGATCACCCTTGAGAGCTAATTCAGTCCTTGAAAATCTTTCAGCTCTACAACAATCACAAGTTGACTTAGTAAACCCGTTTAGAACTAGGTCATTTAATGATATAATTCAGCTAGATTCTGAGTCTTCACTTTCATCCCCGGAAACAAGTGAATATCCTGATAGAGAATCAACACCTCCTGATTTAAATTTTCTTTTTAACTTAGGTGTCTCTCATCCAAGATCAGCTCAGCAATCTGCTGTTGTTCCACCCACTTCTGTACACCATTCATTCACTGTTCAAACCCCTCCACTCCAGCCCAATCCTCCTCTTGTCAATCCACCACTTGTTAATCCACCCCCACCACATATCATGGCAGCATGGTATGCTCCCTTAGCCCTTAATATACCACTAGTCAATCTTCCACAGGACTATCAGTCCAAAATTCCATTATATGATGCTAATAATGCTACAACTGCATCACAACATGTGCATAAGATGAATGACTATTTTGATCGAAATGAAATCGATGATGATTCTATCAAACTTAGACTATTTTCTCAGAGCTTAGGGGGAGAAGTAAGAAAATGGTTTAAAGGTTTAGCCCCCCGTAGTATAAATGACCTCCAAGGCTTCCATCAGACATTTCTAAACAAATGGGAAGTAAATAAGAATCCTCTCCAAGTCCTTGTTGATTACAATAACCTTCGTAGAAACCCTGGGGAGAGTGTACAAGCCTATTGTACCAGATTCAATAGTGTATATAATGCACTTTCCCCAGAACTAAAACCTCCACAAGGCTCAGCCTTGAACAAATTTCCTGAAGGATTTGACTCTGACATGACTTATTCACTAAGAGAAAGAGATTTTGCAACTCTTGAAGATATGCAAAGGGGTGCTCTTTCTGTGGAAGTCAACTTAATAGAAAAGAGAGCAAGAATGAAAACTAAGAAGAGAGTATCTTTCAGAGAGGAATCCCCTCCCTCTACTTCAAGCTCAAAAATGGAGAGAATGTTGGAAGAAATGATGAAAGAGATGAGCATAATTAAGAAAGCACAAGCAAATCAAAGCCAGACTGCACTTCAAAACAATCAAAACAGAAATAGAAATTAGAATTATAGAAGAGATAACAATCAGGATAAGAAAAAAGAAAGTGACCAACAAATCAGACCTCCCTTTCAACAGAACTATGTAGATCAATATGAGGAAGATAGGGAGTTGGAAAGATTGGAAGAATCACATGTAAACTTGATTGGATCAGAAAATGGGGATGATGTTTTCCTCACCGAGGAAGAACAAGGTTTCTTCTCAAATGATCAAAATACAAACACCTATGAAGATTCTGATGACTATAGATTGGGTTTTGAAAATGCAATCATGGAGGTGCACAAACAGTATGATCTTAGGAGCAAGGGAAGTGTAGAGAATTCAAAAGATAAGAATACTAGCATTGCTTTCAAGAAGAACATGGAAAACCAGTCCAAAAAGACAGCAGAAAAAACCAACATATCAGCCAGAAAACCAGATTTAAACAAAGACAAGGGAATCCAGCCAAATGTTGAAAAAAGTACCCCTAGCACTTCAGCTAGTAGTCCTAATAAAACTATTCCTATCACTAGTCCAAACAAGGGTTAGAAAATCAAAGCTGCTGAAAGGAGTTCAATTGAGAAAACAGATGTAAATATTAACAAGTCAATTATTCCTTTCAGCCTTGAAGGGGAGATTGCCAAGATAAAAATTACCATCCCCCTAGCTGAACTAGTAACCCAAGATGTGTACAAAAACCAAGTTTTAAAAGCTTTAAACTTAGGAAGTGATAATGACACCTTAAACTTGACGGACGACAAACCTAAGCTGTTGTTTGGCCCAGAGGTTGAAGGAAAATATCAAGAAGGACCAGTCCCTCCCTTCTATGTCAGTTTGAAAATACACGATAAAATTTTACACAATGCCATGTTAGATTCTGGAGCTTCCCACAATCTAATGCCCAAGGTAGTAATGGAAAGCTTAGGCTTAGAAATTACTAAACCATACAAAGATTTGTATTCCTTTGACTCAAGTAGAGTCAAATGTTTGGGTTTAATCAAAGATTTATGTGTTAACTTAGCTCAGATCCCTGCCAAGAATCTAGTGATGGATATCGTTGTAGCTGACATTCCCCCTAAGTATGGCATGCTTTTATCAAGATCATGGGGAGCCAAAATTCAGGGAAGCCTTCAAATGGACATGTCTTATGCCACCATCCCTGTTTTCAACCAAAATAGAAGACTATACAGGGAGGCCCACATGAAGTATATGGTGAGTAACATGGACAAACCAAACAACACTCCAATCTATTCTATTCAATCAAGTTTAGATTCCTTTATCTTGTATAACGAAGATGAAATTACTCAACCATGTAAAGAAAATATGGACCCAATCAGCTCACCAGACCCACCCAATTTCACCTCGAATAAACTTCAAAACATTGACGATCAACAGCAACAAGAAAATGAGAATGAGTCAAATATACTTTGGACAATAAATTTCGATGGATCCTGTAATAAAACTAGTGCAGGGGCAGGTGTCTGGATTCAAAACACAAATCAGAGTTTTTAATACAAATTAGACTTCCCATGCACTAACAATATTGCTGAGTATGAAGCACTTCTCCTAGGCTTACAACTACTTAAAGAATTAGAAGCCCAAAGGATATCCATTTTAGGGGATTCTGAACTTATCATCAAACAAATCAAAGGATAATACTCAGCCAAGAATCCAAAGCTTAGGGAATATCGAAATGCTGCCCTTGACTTGTTAAAAACTTTCAAAAAATATGAACTCATTTTTATTCCTAGAGCACGGAATCATCTAGCAAATGAACTTGCCTTCACTGCAAGCAATTGCCAAGTACCTGAGATAAATGAACAACTCAGTATAAAGGTGAAACACAGACCTGTTGTGCCTGATAATGAAGATCACTGGCAAGTGTTCGAATCTGACAAACACATAGATGATTTCTTAAAATCAGAAAATGATTTCAGCATACCAACACCAGAAGCTAGCCATGAAGAAAACTGTTTGTATATTGAACAAATCCCAGAGGCTGAAATGACATATCCTGCTGATATAAATCATTGCGAAAATCCTTTTGAAGCAGAGGTAGTGAACAATGAAGACCGAGAAGACTTGGAAGTCTTACAATGCAAAAATGATAAAATCCCAAGAGGTCTCATGCCTTTAGAACACCTGTTTTATCTCAACGATGTAGCTAAAGAACCCAGAATGGAGCCTGTGGAAACAAATGTAGAAGAACACAACATAGGCAGTCTCGAAGAACCCAAGATGATCAAGCTATCCAGCACCCTCCTAGCCCACATAAAATTGCAGTATATAGAGCTTTTCAAAAAATTCAAAGATGTGTTTGCTTGGGAATATGAAGACTTGAAATCATATGATACCAGCATCATCCAGCATAAAATCTCCTTGAAGGAAAATCAAAAGCCTTTCAAGAAAAAACTACGAAGAATAAATCCTCTTTTACTACCTTTGGTTAAGGCAGAAATTGAGAAAATGTATAATGCTGGGATCATAGTACCCATTAGATTTTCGGAATGGGTATCAAACTTAGTTTCTGTTAGAAAGAAAACTAGGGAAATCAGGCTCTGTATTGACTTCAGAAATTTAAACAGAGCCTCTTTAAAAGACAACTACCCTTTACCTAAGATGGACCATATACTTCAAAGGGTAGTTGGATTAAGAAGAATATCCCTATTAGATGGGTTCTCGGGTTACAATCAGGTGTTAGTTTTCCCAAGTGATCAAATCAAAACTGCTTTTACCACACCTTGGGGAACTTTTATGTATGTCAAAATGCCTTTCGGATTAATGAACGCAGGGGCCACCTTCCAAAGGGAAATGGACATAGCCTTCTCTGAAGATATTGGCTATTTTATAATTATTTACCTTGACGACATAACTGTTTTCTCAAAAACTGATGAAGAGCACTTGATTCACCTTAGAAAGGTTTTTGAGAAATGTAGGAAATTTGGCTTATCACTGAATCCCAAGAAGACCCTCTTTGGCCTCCAAGAAGGGAAACTTCTTGGCCATATAATTTCAGAAGAAGGAATCAAAATAGACCCTACAAGGATAGATGGCATATTGCAAATCAGCCATCCTAGAAGCCTCAAAGAATTGCAATCTTTCATTGGAAAGATTAATTTTTTGAGAAGGTTTATTCCCAACCTTGCTGAGCTATTAAAAAACATTACAAACATGCTTAATAAAAACGTGGGTGTAAAATGGACTTTACCAGCTAAACAATCATTCGAACTGGTCAAACAGGCTCTTACCCAAACGCCAGTCCTGATTAGTCCTGATTTTACCAAATACTTTTACATTTTTTCTTTTGCGTCTGAACATACCATAGCTGCAGTTTTGCTTCAGAAGAATGATTCGGGACAAGAAAAACCAATATCCTTCTTTAGTAGGGCCTTAAGAGATTCCCCTCTCAATTATAATATCATGGAGAAGCAAGCCTTAGCATTAGTGAAAGCATTAAAGGACTTTAGGGTCTACATCTTACACTCTCACATAATTTCTTTTGTTCTGCATACTATTTTCAAGGATATTCTAAGTCAAGACCCTGATGGTAAAAGGGGAAAATGGATTGCAACTATTCTTGAATATGACTTAGAAATTAGGCCCACCAAACTGGTTAAGGGGCAAGGATTAGCAAAACTTATGGCTGAGTCAAAATTCCAAGCATTAGACATAAATATGGTGGATGTGTTGGAAGAAATGGAAGAATCTGATGCCCCTTTTATTGAGGAAAATTTCCTAAATTCCCCTTGGTATGCTGACATTGTTTATGTGCTTTTATATTTGAATACTCCTCCTTCTTTGTCTAAAACTAAAGCTAGATTTTTGAAACAGAAAGCTTTGAGTTTTTGCATATTAGATGGAGTATTATATTGGAAAAACGCTGTTGGAATTTTGCTCAAATGTTTACTTGAAGATGATGCAGGAAAGATCATGCACGAGATGCATGATGGAGAATGTGGAGGACACCTCTACTGGAAGGCCACAGCAAACAAAATTCTCAGATCAGGTTATTATTGGCCTACCCTTTTCCCAGACACTCAGAAGCTGGTCATGTTTTTCCATAAGTGTCAAATCTTTGATGGCAAGAGAAAACTCCTTCCCTTACCCTTACATCCTATTCGAGTTGAGGCACCTTTCCAACAATGGGGGCTGGACTTCATTGGAGAAATTCATCCATCTTCCTCAGCTCAACATAAGTGGATCCTCACAGCCACTGAATTCTTCACCAAATGGATAGAAGCTATACCTACCAGGAATGCTAATGACTCTGTCATTATCAAGTTTCTTGAAACCCATATCCTATCTAGATTTGGTTGTCCCAGAAAAATCATAACAGACAATGCTGCTGCTTTCAAATCCAAAAAGATGGTTGATTTATGTCACAAATACCATATAACCTTGGGCCATTCCACTGCTTACTATCCCCAAGGAAATGGATTAGTTGAATCCTCCAACAAGAGTCTCATCAATATCATTAAAAAACTGTTGGAAGAAAATCAAAAATCATGGCACAGTAAGTTGGTTCATGCCTTATGGGCTGATAGATTAACTATGAAGAAATCAATAAATATGTCCCCCTATCAGTTAGTTTATGGCATGGATGCAATTTTTCCTACCTCATTAGGAGTTCCAGTCATGAAGCTCCTTCAAGAAGTGCAGGTTGAAGAAAATGATATGCAGAGGAGGATCAACCAAACAATCCATTTGCAGCAGACCAGAGAAGAAGTTTATGAAAGAACATAGTTAGTCTAGGAAAATATGAAGAAACTATTTGATAAGAGGACTAAGGCAAACAATTTCCAGGTTGGAAGTGTTGTTCTTAAATGGGATTCAAGAAGAGAAGAGAAGGGGAAACATGGCAAATTTGAGAACTTGTGGAAAGGGCCATATATTATCCATGCTGAGAGAGGTCATAATACATTTTTATTGAAAGAATTGAATGGAGAAGACCTATATGGAGGTCCTGTCAATGGCAGGATGCTCAAGCATTACTTCTGCCAAGAGTCTTAAGTTTCAAAGCATTTTTGTTTCCCCATTGTAAATATCATAGTCTAACCATTGCATTCAAAAGTTATAAAACTTCAAAAATACAAAAAACAATAGGAAAAAAGAAAAGAGGGCAGGTTTCCAAAACAAGAAAGGTATAGCCCCATACCAAAAAAGAAATAAATCTGAAAGTGTGCAAGCCCAAATGCCACTCCTGAAAAAACACACTTCTAAATTAGTCAAACAATTTAATCTTGACTAAATTAGCTTTAAATTTTTCTATTGATAGGATAGTGAATTTGATCTGCCAAACTGTTTAATCTTGGCTTATCAGTAGTTAGATTAGGATAGAAATGAGAGGTTCAAACAATGTCAAAACCTGAACCTAAGTTTCCAAAGAGAGATGACACAAAACTGTTTTATTTTCTGAGTCATAAAAGAGAAAAACTGGTTCTAATTCGCCCAAAATCTGAATCAGATATCAAGGAAGAGACAGCTCTAAACAAAATTAAAAATAGAGCTGTGAAGAAAAAAGAAGGCCATAATGAGAAACTTTCAGATCTTAAGCCTTCCATTTTGATTTTAATTCTCTGCAAATAATAATCTATGTGCAGCTTGTTTTTATGCCATAGATCACAGCAAGTCAAACAGCTTAATCTTGACTTGGCTGTTTTTAAATTTACGTATAGAATTTAGAGAATGAAAATTTGTTGGACAGTTTAATCCCAAGACAGTAGATTAGGCAGAGAAATATCTGAGCTCAACTGTTTAATCTGAGTTCAGGGAGAAATAAGGAGTAGAACTAGATTAGTTTTTAAGCTTTCAAAAGAATAAAATGATTGTAAGAGAGTTTGCCAATCCAAGTGCACTCTAAGAAGAAAAAATGTTAGATCTGTAGGATTGGGTAGGTAGAAAACTTGTTGATGAAAGATCCATTGTTTCTCATGGCTGTTAGCATTTCTAGAGCAAAAGAAGATCATTCAATCAGAGAAGAGCATCCCAATGGATGAGGCAACTAATCAGCCTCCCAGAAGATGCAAGTCTGAAATTCTTGATGCCCTCAAGAAGGCACCATCCCCAAGTGGAGCCACTGTTAGCCACCTATAATATTTTGTTATACCAAAAGGTGGCTAAATCTTTTTGAGCCTCCAAGGAACAAATTTTATCACTAAAAATTGTTGGCTCTTGAAGACTCCTTGTAGGCCTCATGCCTCTGTCCAAAATCCTCATTACTGTTCCTCTTAATTCTGCTGATTTCATGTAAGAAATTGCTGAAGAAACCATCATTTTTCCCTTTCCCCCCACTCATAGCTAACCTTCATTTTCTCCCCCTTTTTTCTCCATATTATTCCTCTACTTTTCATAAGATTCCCCTTCCATTCATGAAAATCCTCCTGACATGGTTTAAACTTCCTTTTTAAGCTGTGCCGAAACCCCCAAATCCATTTTAAACCTTGAAAATTTTCATAAAAAGTAAGTTTTTGGACCTAAGCCCCTTGGGCTAAATCCTAAACCACTTCCCCCACATACCCATGTGTCAAAACCAAACGCCAAATCTTTTCGGCGCTAATCGCATCGCAAATATCCAAGGGTGCATGTCTTTGAACCATTAAAAAACTCCGATTGCGATTAGCCTTTATTAAATAAAACCCTGGGCCCATTGTTTTCCATATATCCGACGGCCCCGCAAACGGGCGCCAGCCATTTCGTATTATATGTATATCCCGATCCATAAAAAACCTTTGTTTTTGTTAAAAACTTTGGGTTCCATATATTATAAAGTTATTTCCGCCGGTTCACTCCAGAATTAATCCCCGTCGTTGATCTAACGCTGATCGAACGGCCATCGCTCCGTCGCATCGGCAATTTCAATCGCATCGCAATTTTTCAAATCGCACGCGTTTTTGTTTCACCCCCAATTTCCGATCCCCGATTCAATCCCGACTGTTGATCTAATCCTTTGATCCAACGGTCCGTGCAAAATCGCAACAAGTTTCAATCGCATGCGTTTTTGTCTCACCCCCGATTGCAAACCCCGATTGCGACCTTCCGATTTAATCTGGACCGTCCACGTGTCTGAATCGGACGGTCCGGAAATCACCCCGCCTTATCTCTTCTCCCGCTCTTCTTTTGTCCTTTTTGCACAGATCTCCACCGTTGGATGTTTTCATCCAATGGTTACGCTTCTTTCCCCGCCATATGAAGTAGTTTAAACCTAAAAGCGCAAGATTTCTTTATAATTCTATGTTTTATGCAGGTTTTAGAAGGTCTCCGTCATTATATTAAAGAAAATCCGGGAGTTTGGAATGACGATTCCCATGCCTTCGGCCTGTAAAAAGAACCATTCGCAGGGTTCCCTTTTGACATTTGATCGACGTTCCATGGGCGCCGATACCATGAAAGGCCCGGTGCGGCTCTGCACATTGACAAGACACTGTGTTTTAACGCGATTTTTAAAGAGCATAAGTTTTGAAGGACAAAGCGTAGAAGGACAGAAGATTGAAGACAGATTTGGGAAATTATGGCTAAAAATGGTTATAAAAACCTAATTCCCTGAATTAAGACACTATTTAAGAAAATCATAAGTGTTTCGCTGACAGAAAGGTTTCCACTGCTTCAATTGAGGCGAATTGATTCCTCAAACACCGCAGTGCCACCTATTTCCTCAAAATGCTCAATCAAAGGCCGAAGTTATTGATTCAGGAAATATCTGCCTCCAGCGCTGCCAAGAAGTTAATTCTGCTAAAGGAGTTTAATAGAAAATAGCTGCAGAGTTACTCCAGACAGAACATAGAGCCTCAAAGTCAAATAAAGCTCCCACCGAGCTTTGATATTAATTGTAAAACATTAATACAGTGATCCACCTGTACACTTCTCCATCGAACCCCTCAAGAGGCCGAGAAGTCATTTAATCTGTATTAATTGTTCACGAGATATTTTTGTTAGTTCTCACCTCCTCATCTTCCTATAAGTACTTCTGCATAAGATGAGAAGTAGGGGGGTTTGTTGGTTGCTGTTTGATCACAAGTTGTAATATTGAAACTCTCTGAAATGAATAGACAAGTCTGTTGAAGTTGAAAATAATTTGGAGTCTTGGATGTCTTGATGATGTCGTTGCATGTCTGTTCCTGAGAAGGCTCTATCATTGGATCCATGAGCTTGGCTGTTGGTGAAGTGCTCTGAACTGTTAAATGTTTTTTCCCTTGTTTTCATTATGTTCCATAATTTCTTACTACAGTAGGCTGAAAGTTTTAGGCTAAGAAATGACTCATGGAAGCACCTTAGACCTGTTCACCCTTCACTGTTTTATGTTTTCTTCTGCTGAAGTATTTTAGAGGCTTTAAACCTTCTCTTTAGTCTTCATGCTCGTTTATTTCCTTGATAGCTCAAATAGTTGGTTTCAGCATGTTATGGTTCTCCCTACTTGTCTCCCATCACTTGAAAGTCGTTATTGAAGTCTCCCTTTGAAGTACCATTGTCTTAAGTTAACCAAAGAGGTCGGTTTTGATCTTACCCTTTGCCCCTGCTTAAACAGTTGTTTTGAAGGTCTTTATAGTTGC
Organism: Pinus albicaulis; assembly: GCA_034641835.2. Classification (NCBI taxonomy): domain Eukaryota; kingdom Viridiplantae; phylum Streptophyta; class Pinopsida; order Pinales; family Pinaceae; genus Pinus; species Pinus albicaulis. The sequence continues at coordinate 1,247,104,243 of CM076572.1, read as the reverse complement.
AAACACAGATGTTATTTAGGTGTTCCCTCTTCTATGAATGCAATTATCATTGAATCTTTTATGTTTTCTAAATCCTTTAAAATAAGATCTTTGAGGAAATAGGGTGTTCCCCGAATCTTAGATTTCATTTTAGAAGTTGTCTTGAAATCATTATTTGCTTAAAGAATGTTGGTAGAATTTATGGTTAGCCCTGTCTATCAAAAATCTCTTTATTGTTAAGTTATGTTTCTCAAGTTCCCTTTGTTGATAATTAAATTTCTTTTTCCAAATCATTAATGTTCATCTCATTCCAAAACAAAGGATCCCATGGCCAAGTTAGATTTTCCCTTTGATATCCCATATCCCTTGAAGAGTTTGTCATGATCTTAGTTTGACTCCATTGCCCAATGAACCAGATATTTCCTCTTTCTGTCTGTCTTTCCTAGACCTTTCATATTCTGCTGTATCAACTCAACCCAACCAAACAAACATTTGCACGTAATAACTAGTCTAAAATCCATAATCAAAGCAAACAAGATAAACCTTTGCAAACAAATTTTTGAGAGATCCCTCTCTGAGAACAGGAGGACTAGATCCTGGAACTCTAAAGATTGGTTCTGATGTTGCCTTGTCTTTTGATTTTCCAAACTGTCAAAACATGGGACACCAACAGTTTCAAGAATATCCACATGGCCAGTGCCTTCTAGAAGAGTCCATATGTGTCAAACTTCGAATCCAAGTGTCCATATAACACCTCTAAATTTGGGAACATGTCTTGCCTATTCTCAGAAAGTCATTCATTGAGAAACTACCATCAACTTCCCTATAAATTGAGCATAGATCCTAGTGGTAAGGAAGGAATAATTTTGGTAAAGAAATGTTTTTGGATTCTCATTTCAAAGAGTGAAAGTACCGATATGTCGCTGGTGTGATGTTGGATGTGATGAGGCTGGGATGAAGCTGAAGCCGGTGGCATCAAATCGATCATTGGTTGTAACCTCCCCCTTCTACTCTTTAATAAAGATTGATGTTCATTTTCCCATATATGTATCTGTTTATTTTTCTATTTCTCATGCAATGGACTCTTAAATGATATATATGTTTCACATCTAATTGATTTGAGTGATTAAGATAAATAGGCATATGTATATTTCAATATGTTTGCTTTTCTCTGTTTATACTTGCAGGAATCAAGCTGGTGATCTAAGTTGGATTGAAAGCTACAACAAAAGAGACAAAAGGAGAAGAAGAAGTGCTTGGATCACAAGTAGGTTCTTCTATCATTCTGTGTGTCTATTTATTTTAGAGAAAGTGATAGAAAATTCTTTCATCTATTGTTCTAAGTTCTTAGCACCACACTTAGGGAATCTGATTTATCCGTAGATCATAATTCTGCATAGCAAGGTCCAAACTAAAATGGAAGCAGATTAAAGATGATTTTGTAGTGGAATTCACGGAAGAATTAGAGTAAAAACAAGTTTTTCTCATAATAAAGTAGTCACGACTATATAGGGTTGAATGTGAATGTTATTAGTTGTGTTGTTTCACACACTGATGATAAAACTATGACATTAAGCAACACTAGTGGACAAAATCTTGCTACATTTCTGGAAGCATATTTTTAGCGAATGTATCATCTTCGTGAGTTAGTAATTATCACAGATTCATTGTTTTATGACACCCATGTTTATATGAAAAAAATGGATATCATCAAGAGTTGGGTGAAGAAGCCATCAAATTTTAGATAGACACCCATCCACATGTACATGACAAGGTCACTTAGGAAGACTACCATCTTTTGGTCATCCTAGATTGTAGAATATATGTCCAACCAAGTACAAAGACCTTTCTTGAAGGGTGGGTTATCTTATTGAACCAGGTGGTGGATGAGGGGAAGTCGTTCAACTGGCCATACCTTCTAGCTCATCAACTAAGAGCCCATGCAAAATGAGCCCGAGAGCCTCCCAAGGGTGAGCGAGAAAGGATCTATATGTATGTATATGTATTGGATATGATATGTGCACTAAATCAGTTTCTTGGCATGAACTGGAAGTGGAAAACAAGAGAAAGTGATGCACATATCCACTACAAGTTGCTTTTGGATTGTAACCATAGATGAGCTATGGAGAAACTAACTAATCACTTAATTATCCCACTTTACAAGCTTATCTTTCAAGAGGGCCCACCTTGCATGTGACGAAGAGAAATGAAGATGATTTAGAGATTGTAGATTGGTTCACCTTACCGGATGTCACATTGATTAGAGTGTTCAGCGGGAAGAATCCACCACATCATTTTCCAATATATGCCACCGATTTTTTTTTTATGTAAGAAGTATCTTACCATATCATCATAGGCTTGTTAGCAACACTAAAAAGGATGAAGAAGGCACCATGGCCCACTCTTCCTTTTCATTTTTGATTCTACAAAATTAAGAATCTAAAAGTTGGAGATATTGAATTGAAAGCCACACTGAAGTTTGAATTCGGTATATAAGACTTCAATCCATATGATCCGAGGGGAATTTACAAGGACCACTGTATGTGAATCTACTACAACATGGTTAGTGGGGCATAAAGGTGGCTAGAGGAGGAACCATGGAATAATTTCTATAACTCCTCTAGACCCTGTGAGGTGATCGTTATATATGGTACTTCTCAAGTTGTCCCTCAAACGATAACATTTTCGGAAGAGACAACAACTCGATACAAGATTAAGGAAAAAAGGAAGGTTTATGACATTATAGAGGAGGAACACAGTTAAAATATGTAAGAAAATATTATAATTAAATAAGAAACTTTGGAAATATAAGAAAATAGGAGGAGGATGAAGAAAAGAGAAAAGTGGATAAAGAGAGAAAAGAAAAGATTGGAAGAAGCAAAACTAAGAGTGCAGAAAGAAAAACAAGAGCTAAGGGAAGAACAAGAGTTAAGAAGAAGAGAACAAGAGGAGAAGTGGAGGCAGGAAGAATAAGGAAGGCAAGGTGCCACAACGCAAGAGACAACACCCATAGAGGTTCAAGAGCAAGAACAAAATCAACCAGAAGAAAAAGTATTAAGCAAAAATATGCAGGATCGGGAGCTTGCTCAGGAGATTGAGCAGTTGATTGAAGTTTCAAACATGGAGTTCAAACTAGAGCCACAAGATGAATATGTGTTCATGATGCCTAGCGAACCATAGGTCACTGTTTAGACTCCACCACCTTCAGCCATAGAGACAACCCAAAGCGAGGAAGCAGAGATATTTCCCCTTGATTATGATTCAATGATGGATGTGTACAAGCTTTGATTTGATGAAATCTAGAATAATATTATACAAGCACGAAGAAAAAACTTCCCAAATGATCATGCATCTCCTATATTTATGAGAGATATGGTGATAGTGGCAAACACTAGCAAGAATCCGAACTTTATTACCGATGCCAAATTGGCCTTTGTAGGTGCAACGAGATATAAAAATTAGTATTTGTAGGCAAAGAATAAGTAGTTGGTGTAGAATATATAGGCATTCCAGCAAAAAAATGAAAAAATCCATACATCAATGTAAAATTCGCCTTCCACATAGGTCTACCTGGAGGAGATAAGAGCACCGATACTTTTTGAAATATCCACAATTGGAGAAAATATTTGGAACATTTATGTAGCATTTTTTACCATACAAAAGGAAATTTTACACTTAAATTACTTGCAGTGGAACAACAGAGAGTTTTTTAATATCCTTAAGAATGTAGAAGTTTCCATCACTCTCATGCATGAGTGGAAAATGGGATACAAGGCATCATCAGTTACACTGGTGAAGAATATCAAGTCGCAGGCGGGGCTAGAGAAAGGAAGAGTTCGGATGTTGATCCATAATGAAAAGAAACTCTCCTCATTTATCAAAAAAATTCAGGCCTCATATGTACGAATATATAACAGTTTGGATTTAATGGTAAGAACCCACTGGATCCCATTAGTCGATACACTCACTAAGACTAAACACAAATGATAAGTCCATTAGGAGATTGATTAGTACTTAGAGAAGATGAAGCAGATGGCCACTCAGGAGGACTTGGAGCTAAATACATATATTATTCACACCTACATTGGTGGCCTGGTTTATATCGGAACAATTTTACTCCTTATTGAGAAAGAGGTTTAGATCAGTTCCAAGACATTGTACCCGGATGCTATGGAGGAGAGATTCTGCTTCCAACTTGAAACTATCACGTAGTTTGGGGAGAAAATTGAACAATACCAAGCTTGGATTAGTATGTGACTGAGAGACAAAAAGTTGAAGTTTCCTGGCTTGATTTCACCCCAACCCAAGTATCATAGTGTTAAGTTTACTTTTAGGTTGTCAAGTTGTCTCTACTCTATTTTTTGGTGTATGGGTATAGGTGAAAAATGTAATATTATTTGTAATTATTGTAAAAGTGAAATTGCAAGTGTCCTTGATGGAATGTGAAGATTAATATGTAATGTAATGAGTTATTTTGTAAGAATTTGAAGGGTCAATAGGGGGGTCCAAGAGTCACAAAGGGGGAATGCCAAGATTCACCCCCCTTTTTTATAAATATATCCTGATAACTCTTGTAAGTGGCTTTTGGGAGCCAAGATTTTGGCTAGGCTTCGGCTTAGATAGAGCTTTGGCAGTTATTTGTGAGCCTTGTCTTCTCCATAGCATAGAGGGAGTATACTTGTTTGGATGAGAAGGTGTTTTAGGACTTCACGTTCCACTATTGGGGTTAGTGGCTTGTCAAATGTTGTATGTATTATTAGAAATATCACGTTTAATAAAACTCAAAGTCGACACGCTTTCATGAATATATTGTGAATATAGTAGGACTACTCTTGTTGTATTTGTAATGTATGTTCTTTAAGTTACGCATATGATTATCAAATATTTAGTCTTCATTTGTATGTGTCTTGTTGGATGAGCGTTGATGTGTTAATCTGTCACCTTAAATTGTGGAGTATTCTACTTGTTAGTTTGTGTGATGTCTTTTCGCCCATGTGTTCCTTCTAGACTACATATTATTACAAGATTTTAAGGGGCACAACTTCGTTTCCCTTCATGTGTTGTAATCTTCATATGTTTCATTTGACTCTACATAGGGTCACACAATTTTTCTCACCAAATACATCGTGCACCATTCTATGCGTTTTGAAAACTAAGGCAGATCATTAAAACCCCACTACTAGGACTTCTACTCCAGACGATGTGAGTTCTAGATGGTACTTCATATCGAGGAGATCCCGTGAATGTTTGAGGGTCCAACACTGTCAAAATTTCTAGCACTAGAAGGAGGGTCATATCACAATATGAGCCCTTGGTCTATTTTGAGTTTCTGCACTCATTTTATGACTTCTCTGAAAATCATACTCCAGACATGTTTTTCCAAAGATCTTAAATTTCAAGTGCTGACAAATATCATTGATGACATGTTGCATTTACATTTTATGGTGAAGGTGACACACCCATACTTCAGTGTACTAAAATTTTTCTTCAGTTTCCATAGTGCGAAACATCCCCATTGAGGATGTTTGTTGCTGGTTGTTCATTCTCACATTCGAAGGGTGCGTAAGGAAATGGTGTCCCATATTGACCAATGCCTCCATTCACTCTTTCGAACATCTTGTGAAAAAACAATTTCGCACTTTTAACAAGTATGATTATAAAAAGACGTGCATGAAAATTTTAGAATTTCAAAATTGAGCTCATGAATCCGTACATCATTTTCACAATCATTTTATGCATTTTTGTTTCGAATTTCCAAAATATTAAGTTGATTGGGATTTATTGTTTTCAATATTTCTATATCTCTTTCAAATTTCAGTTACTCCTCATGAGTTATAATATCTTAAATCACCCAGCATACCTCACTCATAAGGCTTCTAAAAATGCGACGAAAAGTGTCACTATTCCAAGCAACCCTTCGTGCACTTCTCATAAATTAATTTTACTTTCACAGGTTGAGGTGGGAGAGATTCAAAATTCATTTGTTGATGTACCACCATCTACTCCTACCCCACATGCTCAAAATTCTGGCACAAGTTTGGAATGCAAGCCCGATGTTTATGATGAAGTGTTATCTCCTCATCCTCCATCCTTTGTTCCCATTGATCCTCTAGATTGTGAGTTTTTGTGTTCACCTATTTCAAACCTTTCCCTTGATGTTCTCAAGTATCAAGTGTTGGATGGAGTTTGTTTTGAGCAGCCCCCTTGTGATATCATTTACGACAAGTATGTGTTAGAGCCCATTGTTGAACAAGAATCTGTGATGGAGGATGACTTCATTTCTTTCGCAACACTTCTGCATCATCCTAACATTTTCCACGATTCTGTCATTTTAGTTTAATCTTGTAAAAGTATAGTTTATGATCATGTTAATACTTCTGATCATTTAAAGACGACGTGGGGTGTCACTTTTTCATCCAGATGTGGAAAGGATGAATATTCTACTCTTTATTCTCTCAATCTCTCATCTTATCCTTCTGAAAACACAACGGGTGAAAATTTTCATTTCTCATCTCTCCCTCATAAAATTCATCAAATCATGAGGATGCCTCTGGTGGTAATATTTAACTTTATGGTCATGGTTGTTGTGACCTTTTCATTGATTTAATTGGTGATGATTATGATTTTCCAGTTGTTTATTTTTCTAAGCCACCGATCTTTGATGATCTACCTTCCGATTATTTGGAATTTCCTCAAGCTATCGAGGAACTTTTGCCTGCATTTATGGTTGTGTCAGGTTCTCGTAGCCTTGAGGTCAGTTACACCTCCTATTAGAAGAGTGTTGAATACTTTTAGGATCGGTTTTACAATTTTTTCATCCTCCATGTGTGTTACACAATCCCATCCCTCAGTCATTGGAGGAGTCATATATAGAAATCACTGTGGAAAAAGGAAAATTTTCTTCTTTATTTATGTTTTCTCGCCTTCATTGTTCAATTTTATTTTTTTTGTAAGTCTTCGACTCATAGTGTTTCATGACACCATGATATAAGCACATAATGTTTTTCGTGCACTTTTTCCCTTTACTTTTCTACGTATGCATTCAAACTTCAATACTTTTGGTTTGCATTGTATGATATTTATTTCTTATTGATATGCATGTAAATCTTTCTTGACTTGCATTCCCTCACCCACATAGGCCAACCAATGTGCCAATTGCTGCATTGGAGGTATGATTTCATGTGAGTGTGGCCTACATTCTACTTAGGTTAGGAGTAGGAGAAGTGTTTTTCTTTCTTTTTAGTTTTTTTTTTTTTTCCCTTTACATTCATTTCTTTTCATTCCTCTTCTTTCTTCTTCTTTGTTTTCAGTTATAGGTTACTTTCTGTGTGAGACCATGTTTGGATTCTAAAGCAAGCATGGTGAAATCTAAGAGGAATTTTTTCTACTATCAATGCTTGGTTTGTTATGTATTTCCTCTCTTTCCCCAAATCTTGCATTAATTTAAGTTTATGATACTCTGATGGAAGATATGTTCCTTTTTGAAGAAAATTGCAGTGAAATCACGATGTTTGGATTTTAAATAGTACTACATACTCTAATCGGTTTTATCATTTTAGCTAATCCTTGTCAAGCTATTCGAGTAGAGTAAGGATGGGAGAAAAACCCTAACAAGTATATCAGAAGTGTACGTAAATATCCTTCGCTGAAGGGAAAACCTCTTATGCACTTAATAAGTTGGGATCCCTCTATCGCCCCATGAAATAAATAAGTGCCAATCACAGGGGATTCACTCAATGAACCTCTGAGTTATCATGTGCGTTCGTGAAATATTAAAAAATACGCTTAATTCGACTAGATATTGGAAAATACTGCTAAAAATCACATTATTTAACTCCCTACCAATAAAAACCGAATATACCTTCCGAATTTAAAAAACCCCTACTTGCACCAGATATTGTACGTATCCACTTTTTCATTAAATTTTTTTATACCCATTTATATTTTTCATTAACTTTGAGCTCCATTTTTTATACCCGCCAATATAAAAACCCTTTAACCACCATATATCCCCAAATATATTATGCCAGTTTTTCCTCAATATATATCCAAAAATATGAACCCACGTGGTATGGTATTTCTCTCCCAGTGAATCTCCCATGGTGCCTATCCATATTCCCTTAAATAAAAGAAATGAAAAAAATTAAAATAAAGGGTGAAAGAAGAGAAAGGAATCTTGTAGAGATAGGCGAAGCAAGAAACTCCGTGGGGGTACTGTCCAGACTGGCTGGTAGCAGAGAAATGTTTTTGTTCATGAAGTGACTCGGTCAGGGTATTGTATAGGCCTGTTGGAGTGGAGAAAAACTAGAGATGAAAATAAGACTTTGGCAATTTCTTTTACTTGTGCACTTATTTACTCCTCATCCCCAATAAAAATAATTCAATTTGACTTGGTTTTCTTCTTGTGTCACCGAGGAAGAGGATGGATGGGACCATGTATTTAACTCAGAATAAGTGATTAAGCTTTGAAGATCAGTGAATTAAACAATACTCCTTGAAGGGTGAGACCAATTTTGCATGAGACAATATTCATTCAAAGAGCTAGAGTTCTACCAATGTGTCGCCAGTGTTGTAGTGGCTACAACCACCCTCCAAAATTTTTCCTTTTCTTAGATTTTGGAGCCTAACCTTCTTTTCACATGAGCTTTTCTTTCACTACTATCAGGTATTCATGCTTTGATTGATTTTAATCATTTATCTATGCTTTTCTTCACTTGATTTCGACTTGGATAATTTTTCTAAGTCACAATCTAACCTCCTGTCTAAGTCTTGCACAAAAGTTCTAGGCTTGCCTCCAGATACTACACAATCCATTAGGGTAGGAAACCTTCATGACTAGTATTTCACAGTCATGACTGGTAGTCAGCACTGAGGCTGGAAATGATGAAGTCATGACAGGCAGCCCATCACTGATCCTAGAAACTGCGGAATCCCTTGCTAAGCTCAGAAATTGTTCAGTGCACCGAGACAAAAAATTTCTTAGTTCTAAAAATTGTGCAGTAATTCTTGGTGATGTGCTTGGGATATTTTTCCCGAAAATGCAGAAAATTTGAAAACAACAAAAAACGTCCCTAAAATTTAGGGATCTATTTTTACTAACCCAAAGGAGGCGCACTTTTTATTTTTGGAAAATTTTTCCATGTCTCTTTTTCCTTGACTTTTAGCACACGCATCATAAACACTAATTTTCTCAAATATATTTAATTTATGCCCCTAGAGCTTGTTTATACACTTGATCTTGGAGCTCTAGGATTCCCAAGGAGATCAAAGAACCTTTGGTGTGATCTTCATCACTTTTTTGGGTAATTTTAGCATTTATCAATTTTGGCGCCTTTTCTGTTACTTTTTGTCATTTGGATTGTGTGAGTATTTTTTTTGTTGTTTCTTTATATGCATGTTGGTGTTTAAACTTGTTTTATATTATATAAGTGTCGTTTCATGTTATCATTTTCCTTTCACAAGTGTTGCATCAGTTTCTTAATTTTTTCATCGATGGCCACCGCTATGGCGACTGACCTCACCGATTTGGTTTTATTCCTGTTTAGTTAGTTTTTACACTTGATTTATCTTGTTTCATTTACACTTAGTCATATCTGCACTCAAGCCATCACTATCTCTCATATATTCTCATTTTCCATACTTCCCTTGGGCAGATCTGCCATTCCGTGGTTGGATTTTACTTTTCCCAGTTGTGCACTACACAACATAATGTATAAAAATGAGAGATGCGGCTTTAGAACTACATAATGTGTAGTATAGGGTGGCCCAAATGAACATTACGTAATTCCAGGGCTCAATCTGCATCCCTAGTCACTGATACTATGGAATGTGGAGTATCTCCCTGCTCATTTCCCAGGCTAAAATGTGCATTATGCAATATTAGTATTCAAGCTTCGACCTTGACTCATGGGACTACACACTGTGTAGTTCGCTCAGGAACTTAAAACCTCTTCAAAATGAAAATTATGCAATCGTTTCCTTAAGATTCCAAGTTTTTTGTTTGAGCATGCCTTGAAAGTTATTTTTCTTAAAATAAATGTTTGCTTGCCATGACTATCTTTTCTATCCCACATGTACAAAATTTGTTGAGAACCTCTCCAGCAGTCACTGTTACATTGGAACCCAAGAGAGATTAATCAAAATAAACTACTGAAAGAAGTACTAGGGAAGAAGTGGAGCAAGTTTTGGTTAAATTTCCAGTATATGCAGACACTCAATTGTTTGTAGAAAAGGGGTCCAAACTAACATGGAAACAGATTGAAGATGCTTTTGCAATTATGGAATTCAGGGTGGACTTAGAGTACTAGAAGGTTCATCTTAGCATCAAGAAGTCATGAATATACAATATTGGATGTAGGTATCCATACTTCCCATGTGCTGAAGTGATTAGTTGTCTTGTCTCACAAAATGATGAGAAAATTATGACATTGAGCAACACTAGCAGACATAAGCTTGCTACATTTCTGGCAGCAAATTTTCAGAAAATGTATCATGTTCTTAAGCCGGTAAAGATCATAGACTCATTTTTTTATGCCACACACAACTATACGAACACAAAGGATATCATCAAGAGTTGGGTGAAGGAGCCATCAAAGTTTAGACAGACACCCACTCACATGTACAAGAGATGGTCACTTAGACAGGCCTATAAGCTTTTGGTCATCCTAGCTTGTAGAATATACGAACAACTAAGTACAAATACCTTTTCCTGAAGGATGGGCTATCTTATTGAATGAGGTGGTGGATGAGGGGAAGTCATTCAAATAGTCAGAGCTTTTGTCTCATTAGCTAAGAGCTCATGTAGCACGAGCCCAAGATCCTTCCAAGGGTGAGAAAGCATGGTTTTGTATGTCTGCATACGTATTGGATGTGATTTGTGCACAAAATCAATTTCCTAGCATGAAATGGATGTGGACATCGATATAAACTGTTGTACATATATACTGCAAAGTTCTTTCATATTGTAGCCATAGAGGAGTTATGGAGCAACTAACTGATGACTTCAATATCCTACTTTACAATTTTATATTTCAGGAGGACCCACCTTTCATGTCATTAAGAGTGATGGAGGCAATATTAGAGATTGTAGATTTGTTTGCCTTGCCAGATGGCACATTCATTAGAGTGTTCGACGAGGAGAAGTTACAACATATTTTTCCAAGATATGACACCGACAAACTTTTCATGCAATAAGTATCTTACCATATCGCCATAGGGTTTTCAACAACACTCCACAGGAAGAAGAAGGAACAATGGCCCACTTTTCATTTGTAGATGGAATTCTATGAGATTAAGAATCTAAAATATGAAAATACTGAATCGAAAGCCATAGTGAACTTTGAATTAGGTACAAACTACTTCTATCTATATGATCTGAGGGAAATTTGAAAGGGCCACTATGTGTGAATCTACTAAAAATCAGGAAGCGGGGCATATCGATGGTTGGAGGAGGAACCATGGAAGAATTTCTATAACTTTTCTAGGTCCCGTGAGTCGATTAGTATAGCTAGGACCTCTCAATTTGTCCCTCAAATGATAATAGTTGATGAAGAGACAACAACATAAGACAACAACCTGGTACAAGATAAGGGAAAGAGGAAGGTTGCTGATAATATAAAGGATGAATAAATATGGAAGATGCAAGCAAATCCTATCATTCAATAAGTAGCTTTGACAATAGAAACAAAAATGAGGTAGAGGAATCAAAGAGCAGAGCAGAGAAAGAGAGTAAAGCAAAGATTGGAGGAAGTATAACTATGAGCACAGAAATCAGAACAAGAGATAAGGGAAGAAAAATAATTAAGAGGAAGAGAAAAGGAGGAGAAGAAATAATAGGAAGAATAAGGAAGGAAAGGTGCCACAATGGAGGAGACGACACCCATGCAGGTTGAAGAGAAGGAGCATGATCAATCAACAGTCGAGGGAGTAAGCGAACAGATGCAGGACGAGGAGATTTCTTATTAGGTTGAGCAGTTGATTGAAGTTGTAGACATGGAGTTGGGACCAAAGCCATAAGATTAAGATGTAGACCTGATGCCTAGTGCACCACAGGTCACTGTTCAGACTCCACCACCTCCAGCTGCAGAGCCATACCCAAGTGAGGAAGGGGAGATAGTTCCCCTTGATGATGATCCAATGATAATTAGAGGAAAGTTAAGCCTAAAAGTGGCCTCCTAAGGAAAAATAATAAAGTAATAGTTAAAATAGTAAAATAAGGTTATGAATTTTGGGGGGAAAAGAAGAAAACTCCTTTTTTTAATTGTATTTTTGACTTATCTCCTTATAGGTTTACTCAAATTTCAAGTGTAGACACTCATTGGATGAAAAATTAAATTCCACATCCAATGGATACCCATTATGCATACTTTTCAAAAGACCCACATTGATAAGAAATGAAGATACATTGAAAATGTTTGTTAAACATGTTTTTTTAATGTATCTTCATTTTTTGTCAATATGGGGATTCTCAAAAGTATGAATAATGGGTACTCATTGGATACGAAATTTAATTTCGCATGCAATGAGTGTCTACACTTGAAATTTGAGTAAACGAATAAGGAGATAAGCCAAAAATACAATTAAAAAAAGTTGTTTTTCTTCTTTTCCCTCCAAGATATTTACATGTACCTCTTATTAAATTTATAGTATTTTGATTGGTTTACATATTAGTACATGTAAATTACGTGAAAATTTCATGGGAACATTTAGGATGAAATTTCCTCTAATTATGTATACAATATGTCATTTGATGAACTCCAAAAGAAGATTGTATAGGTGCGAAGAAAGTTCTTCCCATATGATCATGCATCACTTTCATTTATGAGAGAAAGGGTGATAGTGGAAGACACCAACAAGAATCCAAACACTATTGTCGATGCCAACATGGCCTTCGTAAGTGCAACGATATTTAACACTCATTATTTTTCAGCTGAGAAAGCAGTTGGCGGATAATCTACAAGAAGTCAAAAAATAAAATGAAAAACTTTGTGAAACATCACAAAATGCACCTTCTACACAGGTCTTACTTGGAGGAGATGAGAGAAGTGATACTTGCTGAAGTATCCACACTCGGAGACACTATGCAGGACCTTTATGAGGAGTTTGTGATAGTACATAAGGCAGTTGTTCGCTTACATGACTTACAATGACAGAGAAGAGATTTTTCCATTATCCTTAAGAATGTACAAGCAGCCATCATCATCATGCATAAGTGGACAATGAGATACAAGGTGACGCCGCTTACCCTAGTGAAGTAGATGAAGCTGCAGGAAGAGTTAGAGAAAGAAAGAATTTGGATGTTGATCTAGAACAACAAGTAACTCATCTCATTCATATGAAACATCCAGGCCTCATATATCTGAATATTTCACAGTTTGGATTTCATGGTGAGAACCCACTGGATCCCATAAGTTGGTACACCCACTGAGACTAAACAAAACGACAAGTCCAACATATATTGATCAGTACTTGGAGTAGCTGAAGCAGGTGGCTACTCGGGAGGACTTGTAGATGAATAGACATACCATGCATACATACATTGGTGGCTCGGGTCATATTAGAACAATGTTTCTCCTCATTGAGAAAGAGGTTCATACCAGTTCCAGAACATTGTACCTAGATGCTATGGAGGCAAGAGTTTACTTCTAGCTTGACACTTTCACGTAGTTTGGGGAGACCGTTTAATAGTACTAAGGTTGGCATCAGTACGTGACCGACGGACACCAAGTCTAAGTTTCTTGAATTGAGTTCACCTCAACTCGAGCATCATAGTGTTTTGTCTTATTAAACTGTCAAGTTGTCTTTACCCTATTTTGACTTATATGGGTACAAGTGGAAAATATAATATTATTTGCAATTATTGTAAAAGTGAAATTCCAAGTGTCCTTGATGTAATGTGAAGAGTCATATATAATGTAATGATTTATATTGTAAGAACTTGAATATTCATGAGGGGAGTCCAAGAGTCACAAAGGGGGCATGCGAAGAGTCACCCCCCTTTGTTATAAATTTATCCTCATAACTCTTGTAAGGGGCTTTTGGGAGCCAAGCTTTCGGCTAGGATTAGGCTTAGAGAGAGCTTGAGAGTTTTGTGTGAGCCTTGGCTTCTCCATAACATAGAGGAAATATACTTCTTTGGAGGATAAGTTATTGTAGACTTCACGTTCCACTATTGGGTTTAGTAGCTTGTTAAAAGTTGTATGTATGATTGGAACTATGACTTTTAATAAAACTTAGAGTCGACATCATTTCATGCATATATTGTTAATATAGTAAGACTACTCTTGTTGTATTTGAGATGTATGTTATTTAACTTATGAATATGATTATGAACTATTTCGTTTGCATTTGGATGTATCTTGTGGGATGCATGTTGATGTGTTAATCTATCACCTTAACTTGTGGGCTTTTCTACTTGTTAGTTCGCGTGATGTATTTTCGCTTGTGTTTTCCTTCTAGGTTGTATACTATTACAAGATTCTAAGGGATGAAATTTCTTTTCCCTTCATGTGTTGGAACTGTCATATGTTGACCTTGACTCTTCGCAGGGTCACACACTTGTTCTCACCAAAGGCACCGTGCACCACTCTACGTGTTTTGCAAACCAAGGCATATCATTAACACCCCACTGCTGGGAATCCTACTCCAAATGGTGTGATGTCTAGTTGGGACTTCATATCGGGGAGATCCCCTGAATGTTGGTGAGTCCAACACCATCAACATGAAGATAAGCACATCAATAGGTTTTAATGACAACTGGGTCATCAAGAGAGTTGGCCAACAAAAAACATGAACATAAACCTTGAGACTTAAAAAGAAAAGGGAGGACATGAAATTGAGACGTATTTGAAAATTTTCGAGTATTGTTGTAGTGGTTAAAAAACCTCAAAAACCCTATGCTTATCTTCTAGATCTGAGAAAAGTTTATTGAAACACGCCTTCGACCCTATTCTTAAAACAAATTCCCCTTTTGGCTACCGTTTTTGCTGAATCCGTCGCTCCAACTCCCTTACCATTGGCCATTCACCAACGACTTTACAAATAAATGTGTGATCTTTCATTCATCAGCGATGGGGTTCTAGGTTTTTTGGTGGAATTACAAATTTAAGGTTTACATATTTAGAGTCTTTTGCTACCCAAGGAAGACATTTCCCTCTCAATCATGTTTTTCATTGTGCACCCAAAATAAGAAACTCCTTGAAAGTTCCATTAGGTTTCCTAAAACCTCCATTCCTCAATTTAAATTCCTCAATTTGAATTCTATGTTATTTTTCTAAAACCTCCATTCCTCAATTTAAATTCCTCAATTTGAATTCTATGTTATTTTTCCTAAAACCTCCATTCCTCAATTTGAATTCATGAATTTGAATTCTGTGTTAAAATGTTTTGGAAAGAGACGTGCCCAACCCCTCCCATCACAATACTCATCTTAAAAAAAATTAATTATAAAATAAAATAAATTCTCAACCTTCAATTACTAGAAAAAAAACAAAAACCCTAAACGATGACGAACTCTCATAGACACTCTTTCAATAGAGTCCACTCAACAACTTTAATATTTACTGGTTACATGTATATAATAATTGGTTTTAAAAATAGCATATGATTATATGGGTTCAAATATTAAATTTAGATTTACATAAAACCAAAAAAATGTCTATAGCATTTAAATAAATATTTTTAACATCTAGTAAATAAAAGCATTTTAAACAACACTTCCTCATAAATCAGTGTGAAAAAATCAAATTATCTATAAAGAAAAACATTAAACTATTATATCATTTAAATTCCTAGTTATTTTGAATATAAATACCATTACTGGCCTTTTGTATCATATTAATTAAAAATATATTTAATATTTACCAACACTTCTAATTAAAATTATAATTAAAAATCTCATGTATATAATGAAGAATTAGAGTTGTTAAGCTTCCAAACATAATCTTCTTCCGGAATGCTAACAATTAATTGTCTAATTTTTTTTAAATTTTTTTTTTAAATTATAGGAATGCTAACAATTAAGTGCCTAAAATTTATTTTAAAATTTTAAAAAGTATTTTCATATATGTGTGTGGTGTATGAGTTTTTTTTTTAATAATTTATATTCAGTTTTTAGAAAAAATAAAAAACGCTAACACTTATTTATACTTTATTTAAAATTTTGAAGAATAATATATATTATTTTAATATCTATATGATTAAATATTTATTTATCATCATTCTCAACTATCCTTCTTCTCACGTTATTTCTCTCAATTCTAACAATGTTCTCAATCCTCCTTCTTCTATCGTTAATTTCCCATCTCTGGTGTTAATTTTCTGCATTTCCTCAATTTCTCTAATCATTCCAATTTCATTTTTCAATCTAATGTCCCATTCAATATTAATTATTATTATTCCTCTAATTATTCCACCTCTTCTTCTATTTCCATTTCACCACATCCACATCTAATCTCTCATCTATCTAACTCTCAACCTCATTTTTCTTACTCCCCTAACAACAGTCATTCTTGCTTTAAACTTGGTTATTCACCCCCCTCTAATAATAATTACTATTCTCCTTCCTGCAATTCCATTAAATCTTCTATTATTTCTTATTTAATTTTAAACTTTCTACATCTACCACCCTCCCTCTAAGCCAACCTTCCTTCCCTTTCCTCTACTCCCCACCCCCCTCTCCCCCTCCAACCGAACCCTTCCCCCCCTCCTACCTCTCTTAATGCCAAGGTGGTTAACCTCTCATCTATAGAGCTCGATGCCCACTCTTTAAGCCTTCTTGAAAAAGGCTTTAATTTTTCCCATGTCCCTCGCTCCATTCCCTATGAAGACATCATTTTCTCCATTGAGTCCATCTCCCATTACCTTCCCTCCCATGCCACTGAAGAACTTCTCCAAGAATGTGGTTGCATTCTTCGCCGCTCCAAGCTCCCCAAACCTAACCTCTATAAAGAGGAATTACAGGCCCTTTGTCAGCTCAACTCTAACCCTAACATCCTCGTTCTTAAAGCTAATAAAAAATAACACCTCCATTATCATGAACTCTTCTAATTACCATTGTAACATGATGGATCTTCTTTCCTCCTCATCTTAACAAACCTTACCTAGAAAACCCCTCCAATCCATTTCCAGCAAGGTCTCCAAAGCCATCAAATCTTCCTCCCTTGACCCTGCCACCCAAAAGTGCCTCTTACCCCTCAACCCCATTACCCTTAGAATTTACAAGCAACTAAAAATTCATGAACCTAATATTCTCCTTAGACCTATTATCGGTGCTATAGGAGGCCCCACCCATGCCCTATCCAAATACCTTGCCAAGAAATTTACCCCCTATTTTGGCCAATCTTCTTGCTTTATCAAATACTCCACTGATTTCGTTAAGTGCTTAAAAACCCTCAAGCTTGATAAAAATGACATCATGGTTAGCTTCGATGTCGTCTCCTTATTTACCAAGATCCCTCTTCATGAAGCCATTAACCTTATTTCCAAGCTTCTCGATCCTGAAACTCTTAACCTCATTAACCTTTGTCTTTCGACCACATTCTTCACCTATGATGGGATATGTTATGAGAAAACCAACGGCACAACCATGGGCTCATCTCTCTCCCCAGTGATCGCTAACATTTTCAAGGAATACTTCAAAATCAAAACCCTAGAAACCTTCCACCTCAAACCAAAATTTGGAAGTGTTTCATAGATGATACATTCGTCATATGGTCCCATGGTATTCTTGCTCTCCACCAATTCCTCTCGCATCTCAATAGCATCTCTCCCCACATCCAATTCATTATGAAACTAGAAGGGAATGATTCCCTTCCTTTTCTTCACGTCCTTATCTCTTGCCTCTCCAATGGTTCACTATCCCACCAGGTGTACTGGAAAAGGACCCACGCAAACAAATACCTTCATTCAAGCTCCCACCATCATCCAGCTCAGAAGTCTCTTGTCGTCAAGACCCTCATCTCTCGAGCCATTTGAATCTCCTCCTCTCAATCCTTTCCTAAGGAAAAATCCCATCTCACCTGCGCTCTTAAATCTAATGGATATTCTTCCTCCCAAATCAATAAGGCTTTCCTTTCTTGCAGTCATCCCCGTTCTACCAACACTCTGAAACCCCCTCCCTTGGCCAAGGTAACCCTTCCTTACATTAAAGGCGTTATTGATCATCTTTCCAGAGTCCTTTCTAAAAAGAATATTAAAACCTTCTTCAAGCCCCATAGAACCATCAACCACCTCTTCAGGTTTGTCAAAGATAAGATTGATCCCATGTTAAGACTCAGAGTCTATGATATCCCCTTCTCCTATGGTAAATCTTACATAGGTCAAACCGGTCGCCCCTTCAAAACTCGATTGAAAGAACATATTTCTGACACCACCCATAACCATATAGAAAAATCTTCTATCGCCGAGCACTCTCATTCTTCCAAACACCTTATTTGTTTTGACAAATGCAAAATCGTTGCTTCCACTGCCTTTCATTCTACCTGAATCATTCGCGAAGCCCTCAAAATTGAAAAACATCCTGGTAACTTCAACCGCGATGATGGGTGTCATCTGGGTCATTCCTGGAAACCCACAGACCACTTCATCTCCTCCAAACATCGTTCCTATAATACTGAGTCTAGCCCTTTCTAACCATTCATCAGTTCCCCACCCCCCTATGTCCCCTCCTTTCATCAATTTTGATTAATCTCTCTCTCTCTCCCCCTTTTTTTTGTTGATTATTACTTTACCCTTATTTATCTAATAAACTACCGCTCCTCATTATCATTCTCTATTTCATTTTTGTCAATTTATCTATCCTATTTTTAAATTAAAAATATTTTTATTTTGATTACTTAACCCAAATATAAAATTTTGTTTCTTCTTCCTTTTTTAACATAATTTCAAATCAATATTTAATTTTGAATAAATCAAATTCTAAAATTAAAAATCTCTAATTTCAAATTATAATTCCTCTCTTTCCCCTCATTAATTTAATCTTTCCAAATTAATTTATAGATAATTTATAATAATTTCTATAACGGCTAATTCAATTTTAATTTTAAATCCATTGAATTAGTTTAATATTTGTTCTTCAATAATAAAATTTAATATTATTTTAATCATTTCTCCTTAATAACTAATTTTGACTTGTAACCTATTAGTTGAATTTCAATAACTTCTCGAACTCCTCAATCATATCACACAAAATTCCACAAGTTCAAACCTATAAAAACCATCTATAACTTAAAATATCTATTTATACGATTATAATAACCATCTATAACTTCAAATATCTATTTTATACGATTAGATATGCTTATTTTTTTTATAACAATCTATAACAACTTCTTCTAAAACTCAAGAAACACAAGCTCGTAACATAAAAGATAAAGTTTTCGAAATATAAATTTTAAGATCTTGAAAACATTCAGCACTTCACACTTTTAAAAAAATACTATTAATTACGGCTAGAGCACACTTAAAAGAAAAAAAATAATAATACCATCAAATACTACGATTAAATAAACTTTATTTTAATAGGTATATGTTTTATTATATAGATACAATTTGGGTAGATTTATTTAAGTATGGATATAGTATGTTTTTAAGGAATTAAATTTTTTCAGATATAAATTTTTACAGTATAAAATATAATATGTTGTTTTTTATTGATTAAATTTTATTATAAAAATTTAAATTTTTTTTATAATATATACATATTTCACTTTACACTTTCAAAATAATATTATTAATTAAGGCTATCAGCACTTCACATTTAAAAGGAAAAAAAAATAATACCATCAAATATTAAGATTAAATAGAGTTTAAATATTAAGATTAAATAAACTTTATTCACATTTAAAAGAAAAAAAAATAATACCATCAAATATTAAGATTAAATAGAGTGTAAATATTAAGATTAAATAAAGTTTATTTTAATAGATATATGGAACTTTATTTTAATATTTTAATATGTATGTATTTTATTATATAGATGCAATTTGGGTAGATTTATTTAAGTATGGATATAGTATGATTCTAAGTAACTAAATTTCTTTATGTGTAATTTTTTTGTAGAGTGTAAAATATAATGTGTTATTTTTCATTATTTAAATTGTATTTTTTAACCATAAAACTTAATGTTTTCATTATATATATATATATATATATATATATATATATATATATATATATATATATATATATATATATATATATATATAATGTTTTTAAAATGATATAATTAACATTAGAATATTTTACATAGCATGTACATGATGTAAATTAAAATGGTTTTTTATTATTAACATATTTTTAAGCATATATGAATATGAATTTGTATTATAATATTTTATCAATAATTATAAGATTTAAACATCTTACACATTTTGTTTATTTCTAATCACTTTACAACATATTCATTTTTTTCTTATTATAAATGATATTATTTTTCTATTTAAAACAAAATTTTAATCTTTTATTTTTATTTTAAAGAGAAAGAAGTAACACACAAACTTACTCATCTCTCTCATATTGGATTGGAAAATGAATCTCTCAACTCAATCACCACTATAACTCTCTTTAATCTATATCTTTCTCTGTCGATAACTCTGGCAACTACTTTGACAACTCTTTTATTCTTTTAAAGATCGTAACGAACAATTACTTTACAATTTGTAGGCGATATAACCACTTCCACTTGCAATTGAAATGACATTTATAGAAAAAAATTAAAAATATAGGAATTTAAGTCATCTAAAATTGTAAAAAACAGTTTTAACAAGATTTAGATGTTATTAACATTCATTTTTCAAAAAGTTGCACGTTAATTTTTTTTAAATTAAACTATCAAAGATTTTTACTTTCTCACACAAACACGGAATCCCTATAAACTGTAGCCATAAATTAAATTAAGTTATTACTAGCAATTGTACCACATGTTGCAAAAGAAACACCCTAAGACAATAGCATAGAAAAGAGTAGCCTAGAAAAAAAAAGATGTGCAGAGAAGGAAGCAGATTGTGGAGGTTTCAAAGATATTGATCATAAGAGTTATCAACCAGAAAATTTTGCTATAGATATTGAAATAGGAAATTGGAGGTGAAAACATATAATTTGTTAACATATATAAAAAAATTTGTTATAGATATCGAAATAGGAAATTGGGGGTGAAAATCCTTTGTGATTAATAATATTCGGAAGCAAAAATGAAATGAGCATGTAACTAAAATAAGATATTTTAAATACATTCAAGTACAATATATCTAGCATAGATGTAAATAAAGATAGTTTTTATTAACAAAAAATGAGTTTACTCCAAGTTCATCTGTGATAGCTGGTTTAAATGTTAACTAGTTGATTATGTTATTTAATTTTAAGTGACAAAGCATTTATGTTTTTGAGAAAATAATTACCTATAACAAAATAAATTATGGTTTTGGGCTGAAACTAAAATTATTAAATGGAATAGCGATTTCCATAAAAATTTAAAAATGTTGATGTAAAAGTATTCCAAGAACTGAGGGTAGTTGAACAGAAACAGTTGAAGACAGTTACCTCTCCTCTAGGGATAAAGGATGCATCCCAGTGAGGAAGAGGGTTTCTGTGTTGAGAGTAAAGAGGAGGAGAGTGGAGTATTCCTGAGCTGGTGGTGAGTAGTGGAACACACTCAGTATTTCCTTAATCCTGGAAAAGAAGAAGTACTGGGCCAAGGGCATTGAGGTCTCTTCTGGAAAAATTCTGTCAACCTACTAGACTCAGTATGGAGCACGGGGGGAGTTGAGGACGTGATTTCCTCACTCACGGTAGGGTGGATAACATCAGCAAGTTTGGAAAAATAGATAAGTATTTACCATAAACATGGTATTGGATATGTTTTCTATTTGTTTATAGACTATTAAATACAAACAGGGTATTTCATAATGAAAATTAATATTTCTTCATGCTAGAAGTATATAGGGATGAGCTGGTTATGAGTTTCCCTTTTAAATGAGTAGTAGAAATCATAAATAATACTTTAAATATATGAAGATGTGCAAACTCGGGTTTATCGTTAACCGTTCTCTACGATAAAAACAGAGAGAATGGTCCAGACATGTCATTTAGAAGTTTATAGAAGATTCAATATGAAAACCATTCTAAAGGTATGTAAATACTAAGAATAATATTATGAATGAAATAAGAAAATTATAGTGTTTGCATGGATAACAAAACCCAAAACTGGTAGCAAACATATATATCCAATATGCATATGATGATAGCAAAAGTATAGGTTATAAAGACTAAAAATGATATTCTAACGCGAACAAGATAAAAATTTAGCCGGAACCATCTGTATGCGTATTGTAAGAAAAACATATCTCAAGCCCATTTAGTTCATATTGCGCTAAGCCTATTTATATTCAGAGAAGATGAAAAACATTTCCTCAAAAGAGAATAAAGAACAACTTCACTTATATGAATAGAGAGAATTCAAAAATAGCATGAATGCTCAAAGTATTAACGGAAGGAATTTTCATAACATTCAGATCTAAAACATGTAAATCAAATTTTACTAAAACTAGGAAGCTATCCTCTTATACTAAAACCAAACCAAACAGTACAACGATTCTTCGCTAAAAAAAAAGACTAAGTATAGTTATGGGACGAAGTTACAAGAATCGGAAGAAACTACGTGCTGGGCGAAGCCCTCGTAAGTTGCAAGAAAAGGAAATCTATTAAGCGACATGCAATCCTGAAAAAAAAATTTAAAACGAAAATTTTCGATGCCGAAGCATCTTTGAGGAAGCCGAAGGCCCTCTGTCAAGAGATACATATTAAACCATACATCGGTACCTGAAGAAACAAGGAAAGACTTAATGAATCAACCTTCTATTCCAAAAATACCACAAAGAATGATGGTTAAAGCGATGATTCAAGTTGCTTACCTACACTTAAGACAAGAGCCAAAGTAGACATCCATGAGAGATTTTCACTTGCAAGTTAGTTAACAGATAATTCATAGAACGAGCGATGGAAAGCTTAAATATTTACCTACGAACAAGAAGCTCCATTGTAGGTTGGAAAGGAGAAAACCCTGTGTGAAAATCACAAAAGGGACTCTTTCAATCCAGTTAGAGGCGAGTGAAAACCTGTAATAAAGTTTGAATAACGCTTAAACTCATCTAACTCTAAACTCACTATTTTTTCATCGAAGGAGCCCCTTGAGAAATAGCTCAGCGGCAGCCTCCAAATCGTAGAAGATATGTGGGGTAAACCGGAAGCCCATGTTTAAACCTTTCATGAATGGTTACACTTGCATAAGAAGTATAGAATATAAAGTACGCAAATAAAAATAAAAAGGAACACAAAAATCAACCCCAGAACAAACAAAATAATCTTCGTAGCGGATGGGTAGGAAATTCCCTGTGCAGACAAGCCTTGGAGAGGCCTCACGGAGCTGACAATGAGCCAAGGCCATGCGGATGGCGGGGACAAGCTGAAGAGTTTCAGAGAAACGTGGAAGAATTTTCAAAGGCAAATGAGAAGTGATAGTTAGGGTTTGGGGGATGTCTATACCCTAAACGGGTACTCTTCCATTCTCCACCATCGATCATAACCTTGGAGATCCAATGGTGGAAGCTCTCCCAGTTGTTGGCTGATAGGCATAGTGGTAAAAATTCAATAAATGTCCAAGGGAACAAGCCCTGAAGTAATCCCAAAACAAAATATTTGTAACTATGAATGAAATCAATCAAACTTATTACCAACCAATAAAGTTCTGTAATGTCGAATGTAGCATATATATGTATGTATGTATGTATGTGTATATATATATATATATATATATATGTATGTATGTATGTATGTATGTATCTGTCTTGTCACAGTTTTCTAACCAATTTAATTGGGTTATGTCGTATGAACCACAAGGGTCTCGTGTACCAGGAACAATTAATGAGGTACTCTTTTGGTGGTTCAAAATTCTACCATGTAACATTCTTACGTGGTAAGCGATTACCTTGTAAACTGTGACGAATTTTCCAAACCCTCAATTCTTCGTTGTAAGGAGTTAGGATAAGGAAGTAGTTTACATAAAGATATGTATGGTGAAAAGTTATATTGACAACTATTCTAAGGTAAAAATTATATTTTTTTTGTATGATTGTGATAGACGTTACAAGTGGTATTAGAGCATTTTTCGCACGCTAGGACCCTATGGGTCACCTAACATAGCAGTTGTGTGTAAATTATGCACAGAAAAATATTAGCATAAAGGAGACAATATGAGGAGGGTGTCAACACAGCAAACACCCCGGAACGTAGGGGAACCTACACCCCAACCCCAATAAAAAATGAATCCTAAAATGTGGATTCAGCCCAGTGTTGATCAACACCAACAGACTAGTAGAATGTTGGAGGAAAACAACACCAAACCAGTATTTCTCTAAGTACAGTGCAGAAGATTCAAGAGGAAATGGTTTGGGTTAGAAGCGACAATGAGCACCTGATGCAAGAGCAGGAGAGACTATTGAAAAATCTGTCGGATAAGAAGAATCAAGGTGTGAAACAACCCAGTCCGAAAATAGGAACACAAGAAGAGTCTGGGAATGTGTTAGAACAAAAGGAAATTAAAAAGGAAAAAGTGGATCTACAAGGTGAGTTCCGGAAGATAAAACCACCTATGTTCGATGGAGAAGCGGAGGAGGTGGCTGAAGCATGGTTGATTAACATGAACAAGTACTTTCAAATGTATGAGTACAACAGTAATCTCAAAGCCAGACTAGCTATCTATCAGTTGAAAGATAAGGCCACCGAATGGTGGGAAGAATTCAAGAATGTACGCAGCATTGAAGATCAAGACGTGACATGGGATGCATTTCAATAATACTTCAAGGACAAGTATCTAATAGAATGATTTTATGATGAAAAGTCCAGAAAATTCCTTGACTTGAAGTTGGGGCAATTGACAATGGATGAGTACATAACCAAGTTCACTTCCCTATTAAAATATTTTCCTTATTAAAGGGATGAAAAGGCTAAGGTTCAAAAAATTTTGAGCAGTTTTCCTACTCACATGAAGGAGCGAATTGAATTGTGAATCCGAACACCATGGACGAAGCAATTCGGTAGGTGAGAATGTGTTGCCAGTAGTCCAAGGCAAAAGGAGAATTGGGCAAGAACTGGAAGCAAAGCAAAGGGCAGAAAGGAGGTCCCAATTTCAAAAGTTAAAAAACCAGTAACTTTAAAAATTCTACCAGGAACTCGTTGAGCAAACATTTCGAAAGGATTCACCAAAGAAGTTGTTGGCCTGTGGATGAGAAGTCCATAGAAGCTTCCAACAAACCTGAGCAAAGACAAATCCGGAAACCACCCCTACAGTGTTGGGGGTGTGGTGAGGCTCACTGTTACAAGAATTGTACACAGTGGGGAAGAAACGATACAGTAGCTAATTTACAAGAAGCCTCTACTGTGGATGATGTGGCCCAGAACATACCCAGGATTAATGCAACATTGGAAGACCGACAGGAAAATTACCAGCCAACGATGATAGAATTGGAAGGTAAGCTACTCTCGCAGTATATTTCTATTTTGGTTGACCCGGGTGCAAGTTTGAGTTATATAAACCCCAAAATAGTATAAATTTGTAAATTACAAGGTCAGAAATTTAAAAATCCCTGGTTAGTACAACTAGCCATGGGAGCAAAAAAAAACTTTGTGCCAGAGTTCCAAACCATGTACTGGAAATTGGAAACCTGAAATTGAACGTGTATCTGAATGTATTACCCTTGGGATCCTATAATGTATTATTGGGAATGGATTGGTTGGAGAGACATTGGACACTGGTAGACTGTAAGGAAAAGATTATATACTACAGAATGCAATATGGGACTCGCAAGGAGATACAATGAATTAAGAAACCCCTACAGCTACGTCCTATTACATCCTCTCAAATGGGGAAGTGTATTAGGAAAGGATGTCAGTTATATGCCATTCAAGTGGGTTCCACTAATGCTAAAGAAAATACTCATGTGATGGAGAACATACCAGTGGTATAGGATTTCATGGACGTATTCCTAGAAGATGTACCTGGATTACCACCAAGAAGGGATATTGATTTCACTATTGAGTTGATGCTTGGAGCATCACCAATTTCAAGGGCCCCATATAGAATGAGTGTACCAGAATTAACAGAATTAAAGATGCAATTGCAAGAGCTGCTGGAAAAAGGGTACATTCGACCAAGTGTGTCCCCTTAGGGAGAACCAATGTTGTTTTAAAGAAAAAGTATGGAACAATGCAGATGTGCATGGATTATAGACAACTCAATAAACTAACTGTCAAGAATAAATATCCTTTACCATGACTTGACGACCTATTTGATTAAGTGAAGGGGGCCACAGTGTTTTCAAAGATAGATTTAAGATATGGATATCACCAGATTCAAATAAAATATGAAGACATATACAAAACTGCTTTCCATACCAGATACAGACATTACAAGTTTGTGGTATTACCATTTGTTTTAACTAATGCACCAGCAACATTTATGAGGTTGATGCATGGCATATTTCACCCCTTTTTGGACAGATTTGTGCTAATATTCATAGACGATATTTTAATTTATTCAAAAAGCCTGGAAGAACACAAGGAGCACCTAAGCATGGTGTTGGAGATGTTACGAAAGCATCAGCTATATGCTAAGTTTAGCAAATGTGATTTCTTCAAGGAAGAAATTCAGCATCTAGGCCATGTTATTTCTGCTGAAGGAATCGTGGTTGATCCAGAGAAAATTAAGACAATTATGGAATGGAGAGTACCCCAAAATGTGGCTGATATCCGATCTTTTATGGGGTTCGATGGATATTATCGACGTTTCATTGAATGATTTTTGAATATTTCCTTTCTAATTACATCATTGCAAGGAAAATGGAAAATATTCGGATGGACCATGGAATGTCAGAATAGTTTTGATAAGATGAAACATTTGCTGATGACAACACCAGTGTTGCGAGTAGCTGATTCCAATAAGGAATTTGAGGTCTGTGCCAATGCTTGTAAAGAAGGAGTGGGAGTTATTCTTTCACAAGAAGGAAGGGTGTTTGCCTATAAATCAAGGAAGTTGAAAGAGCATGAACAATGATATTCAGTTTATGATTTAGAGCTGACTGCGATAGTGCATGCACTTTGGGTATGGGGGCACTACTTACTAGGAAAAAGTTTTGAGTTAAAAAATGACCACAACAGTCTAACCAGCTACTTTAAGCAAGCTGATCTTAACTCTCGGCAGGAAAGGTGGAATGCCTTCTTAAGTAAGTTTGACATGGACATCCAACATGTAAAAGGTAAAGAAAACTAGGTGGTAGATGCCTTAAGCAGAAAAATACTTTGTGTTTGTGAGATTTGTTATAACCAGTTTGAGTGTAAGTTTGTGGATTAGATAAAGGAGGAGGCCGAAAAGGATCCCAAATACCAGTTTCTATGGCAACAAGTGGAGGAAGCCAGGAAGCAAGAGAAACCTCTTGATTACGGGGTTAGAAAAGATCAATTATTAATCTTTATGGAAAATATATATGTCCCAAATCGAACGGATGTGAAGGAGCTAATCCTGAATGAATACCAACGCAGTAATTATTCAAGACATCTAGGATACACGAAAATGCTAAGGACAATTAGAAAGGCTTATTTCTGGTCTGCTATGTGAATAAATATTGCTGAATATTTGAACAAATGCCTAGTTTGTCAACAGGTTAAGGTGGAGCATCAACATCCAGCCAGATTGTTGTAGCATATCCCAGTACTAGAGTGGAAATGGGAAGTCATATCCCTAGAATTTATCACTGGTTTACCAAGATCAAAAGATCATAATTACTCCATTATGGTGGTGGCTAATAATTTTATCAAAGAAACACATTTTATACCTGTATAATCTACCTATAAAACTGTGCAGATAGCAGATATATTTATGAGAGAGATTTTTAGACTGCATGGTATTCCAAAGAAAGTCATATCAGACTAGGATGTGAAGTTTACTTCAGCATTTTGGAAGACCTTGTTTACTGGTTTGGAAACCCAAATTAGCTTCAGCACCGCTTACCATCCTTAGACAAATGGACAAACTGAATAGGTAAACCAAATTTTGGAGGATATGTTGCGCATGTACGTGATGTAGCAGCCAGTGAGATGGGAAGAATATTTTCCCTTGGTGGAATTTTCTTACAAAAATGATTATCAAGAATCTCTTAAGATGAGTCCTTTAGAACTTTTGTACGGATGACAATGTCATACTCCCATCAATTGGAGCAGCCCTGAAACCAAGATGATGCTTGGACCTAAGATGTTAGCTGAGATGGAATCAGAAGTAAGAAAGATCAGACAAATCTAAGAGCTGCTCAATATCGGTAGAAGGTGTACGCAGATAAGAAGAGGACTTATCTATAATTTGAAGTGGACGACCATGTGTATGTAAGGATTAAACCAAAGAAAAGCACACTAAGGTGGGCCTCCTGTTCCAAGTTGGCTCCAAGGTTCTGTGGACCGTTTCAAATATTGGAGAGGGTGAAAGCTGTGGCATACCGATTGGCTTTACCTAGCCATATTCAGGTGCACAACATGTCCCACGTATCCTTACTAAAAATCTACATACATGACCCAAACAATGTAATCCATTGGAAAAGTATTAAGGTAGGATAATATTAAGCAACCTACCATAAAAAACTAAGCTTTATGAGATTTTAATTCAGATTTTTGTTGTATGCAGAGATCGAAAAGTGGTCAGGCGTTGGATCGATTGCGAGTCGATTTGATAGGTGGGGTTGGGATTTAATGAAAGGAAAGGTTTAAATATAAAATGGGGATAGGGTTAAACGTAGTGAGGGGGTTAATATTAACGTGGGATCTAATATGTTTACCGAGTAGTAATGTAAACTGGGGCCCTGGGATATATTAAAGAAAATGGGTAGATGAAACGAAATTGGAAGTAAAAGGTTTTATGGTGGAGGCTTTATTATAAATATGAGTCAGGGTTTTAACATAATAGGGTTCATGTAATTTAATAAACAAGGTTTATTAAAGTAGGAATCGGGATTAATATAGTGGGGGAATAGAAATACTTTAGGAGGAGGGGCTAAAATAATATCGGGGATGGATTTGTGTAGTGGGGCCCGATAGATTAAAATTACTTAAAAACAATGTAAAAGTGGTTTTTACATTGTTTTTAATGAAAAAGGGGAATGAGTAAAGGGAAAGGGATATTAGGAATGAGAATGGGGTTTTAGCTAGGGAAAGGTGTTTAAGAAGGGGAAAGGGTTAAAACGAGGGGAAAGGGGTATTTTAATGGAATTTTAGAGCATGGGTGTGTCAGAAATAGGTAAAATGAAAGGTACTAGAGAGGGTAAATGAAAATAATGAAGGCAGTGAGATTTGGCTTACTATCACGCTTAATCAGAAAAAGTTTCCTCTTTTAACTGAATCAAATGGTAGATCCAATTATTGACCCCTTTTTCAACTAGGATCTCCTTTCCTTTCTAAAAATAAATGATAGTCATGGAATATTATTTTCAGCATGAAAAATATAAGGAATAAGCTGTAATTTTCCCATTTTATCACATAGCTAAATGGAATATTAAAGTTTTATCTTCTTGCAGCTAAATAAATGGGTAAGGAGGCCCATGTTTATTGAAAACATGAATAAAATCGCTCACATGTGGAAAGGGATAGACATAAGAACTTGATTTTGCACCCTCAAGTGTGAAAAGGGGCAAATGCATGAAGACAAGGTCAGGTTTGACCAAGTCAACAGCGCTGCCATAGGAGGAGTGGCTTGCTTTTGAAGACATCGCAGTGTGAATGAGGAAGAGGATATTTGGTGGAGGAAACCCTAATGGATGGGGCCCATGGAGAAAGAGCTTTCACTTGTTCAAAAGGAGGGAAGGAAACCAATGTTTCCCATGCTATAGATTATTGATTTCATTGTCTATTCAGACAATTGTGCATTTTCTGTTGTTTAGAAAGAATAACCGGGAGGAATTCCTGTTTAGGATTCTTCCACCTTCTTGAGAGGTCTCTTGAGGGATTTCTCAGATTTTCCTCACATCCAGGTTTGAGGCCAAGCATCCTCCATCAAGACAGCATTATTTCTGCAACAGAGTAATGTTGTGTTGCTGGGTGTTGTAGTGAGGGTTCACTACACCTCCTCCATCAACTATTTTCAGAGGAGGAGCCTCTCTTCCCTTTGAGATATTAGATTTGGGATATCCCAGAGCTTACTGCAGACTTTGGCATCAAGGCCAAGCATTTCTATTCACCAACAGCGTACTCCCTTCTCTAGATTGCATTATTTCTGGGTGTGTTTGCAGTGGAGACTTTCTCCACATGTTTAGAGGGTGAGATCTTAGGTGAAAGGATTATAATTTCACTCTAGAGATCCTTTGGATGAGATTCAACCATCTATTTCAGCATCATCAGCTATCTACATCCATTTCCAGTTTTGAGTTGTAGCTGCTGCCCAGCAACTCCGACATTTCTGCAGATTTGCCATTTTGTTTATAATTCAGCCAATCCCTTTGAGGATTGTGTATTGTATGTTTTTAGGGGTTGAGATATTTCTCCCCCTTCTTTATTTGAGCTATTATTGTCAGATCCATTTATTATTGACATTGTGCAGCAATTCCTCCTCAAGGATTGTGCAGTCATAGCCAAGACCTCTTTTATATAGCAGTATTTCTCTAGATTTCATGTACATGTTTCATTAAGGAGGCATTGTATGACTTGAGAGATCATTTCCTCAAGATCTTGTATACATTTGTTCCTGCTATTATCTAATGTAATGGTTATACAGATCTTCCGGCATTCTTGGTTTTAATGCATTCACTGCTATTTTCCAGCTCATGTTTATGTATTGCTAAATCTCGAAAGGAGAAATATTTCAAGCTCTATAAACAGAGTTTGTAGATGGCTAGGTATCCTTTGGATCTCATCCTTTTTCAAAGGTGAC
The DNA here is from genome assembly GCA_034641835.2 of Pinus albicaulis. NCBI lineage: Eukaryota > Viridiplantae > Streptophyta > Pinopsida > Pinales > Pinaceae > Pinus > Pinus albicaulis. Next base: position 1,247,073,309 of record CM076572.1, on the reverse strand, counting down.
ATATCCAATAAATGCCCTTGCATTCAATCTCTGGAATAGAATCTTGATATTCCTGAAAAAGGGATATTGTAGTGGTATCACAGCATGATATCTGGCTCAGCTTGTGAGTCTAAGCCAAAGAAGATCAATATGATGAAAAATATGAGTTAACTCTCATCTATTTTCAGATCCAGAGAGAACCTCTCTGAAGAGGTTAAGGAGAATGAAGAAGGAGAAATGGAAGGACAATGCACTTCCTATTCTCATAGAGAAAAAGGCTAGAAGCATGAAGAACACTTGGAATTCGAAATTCTAAGTGAGTATATTGCTGAGTATCGGGAAAACCCTAAAGCTCTAACTTTTCCACAGTTTATTCAGCAAAAAGAAGAAAGAATACCCCTCAGTTATGGGATGATGAGAGGAGATAGATTTCGATTGTCCACATTTGATGGATCACTCACATATGCAGCAGAATTTTGGCTGAAGAAGCTAGAGGCTTTCTTCCTACTACATCCTGTAGTAGACAGAGAGGCTGTAGAAATTATAGCGCTGCACCGTGAAGGTGAAGCAAAGAGTTGGTGGATCAGCCATCTGAGCCATACAATGGTTTCTACTCTTGTTGAGTTTTCTCAAAGATTGATCAGCAGATTTAGCTAGAAGAGGGAGGAACCCTCACCACCAGCTAATGAGGCATGTACTAGCACTATTGAGATCATGGAGGAGTAGCCTTCATCTTCAACAGTTTGGGAAGCCAACACTCATGAGGAGGAAACTCTTGCAGCCCTGCAAAGAGATTCCAATTTTCACTAAGGTATGATTGAACATCCATCTCTTGTCATTTCAGAAAACACTTTGGATGGGTCTATATCATTGCATGTAGTTGATCTTGAGCAGCAGAATAGCACTGCGCTGGGAAATGATGGAGAAAGGAGAAAGCAATCCTCATGTGAGAATTTAGAGAACAACTTCATTCAGAAAGCCATGAAGGACATGCATGAGGAGGAGATCTCCAGGAGAGATTTCAGTAGAGGTGCACTCTTGCACATCATGGAGTGTAAGATTCTTCATCAGTTTGAGGAGGCACTTCCCTTCTCACAGGAATAGATAGTAGATGGAGGACATCTTCGAATGGATAACATCTCTCATGACTATGTTGGAAACTCCTTGAGCCATGCACATCGTGATGGGAGGTTTTTTCCTACCACCTATTTGGATCCTCATAGGGTCAAATTGATCCTTAAGAAGATTGCATTTAAAGATCCCATGAAGTGCAGAGATCTGATTTGGGATGATGGTAGCTCTCATGCAGGAGTACCAAGATGAAAAAAGAAGGAAGAAATCCACAAGTGGTTGAGTGGATGTGGATGGTGAGAAAGAAGCTGGTGAGCTACTTGCATATTTATCATACCGGGCAGCAGGAGGCTTGGCTGCGCTGGTTACTCTTGAAGGAGTTTGGCCATCACTTGGCATACTCTCTTTCAAAGGGTATGAGGATGGAGAATATGTGGTAGGATGCTGGCATCATTGAGCATCAAAGAGTATGGGTACATAGTGATGATGCAACATTCATATCATACACTATGTCTTCAACACATATCTTGCACGATGAGAGCAGGAGGGAGCAACAAAAACATTTGTTGCTAGGGTTATTCTATGGAGAGCAAGGACATATTTAATCTCATTCCTTATATAATGTTGCGGGATTAGGATATGGCACTATCATGGTGCAAAGGAGACACTCCTTGACCTTTGATGATTAGGAATTACTTCCACCTTGGGAGAGATTCCATATTTGCAGCAAAATTATTGGAGGGCTGCCCATCTGTGTTGAGGAAGCTAAGGGCAATAGCACTGTGATACCTAGAGATTATATAATGCCTCATGCAGAGGAAGGAGGAGATCTTTCTCTAGATAGAGGGACTCTTTCATCCTTTCAAGAAAGGCCCCAAGATCGCATGGATGGAGATCAAGGCACAATTTATGTTTTATCTGTGCCATTACTGAGGAGGTGTAGAGCCATGGAGACACAACGAGGAGATAGGGAGGATGACCATCATGGTGTGATGAGGAGCACACATCCCTATCTATTTTATGAGGTTGATGCACCTATGGAGGTGATTGGATTGCGCAGTGGAAGCATGGACAGACTTGTTCATTCATATATGCAGTCACCTTTTGATGATGATGTCTCATTACATGGAGACATTTTTCCAGGGAGACCATTGGACTAACAGATGATGAGAGATGCTTCACATGATGAGGCACAATTATTTGATCTCATAGGAGTGGAGACCTTGGGAAATAACCATATGATAGATGTCCTTTATGGGGAATCATCAGCGCTATCACTATGGGAGATGAATCCATGTTGGAGCTTCGGGTTGTTGGTGGAGTATTCCCAGGATCATCTTTCTTGCATAATATTGACAGATCAGCATATGAGGAGATGCATAGGTCTTGTGCACATGGAGGAGATACATAACTCTTTGGAGGAGTTAGCACAACCACCTATTTTCTCTTTGAGGATGAGAGGAGACTCATTTTTTAGCCACTCTATTTTCATGAGCAGAACTTATGGTAAGGGTATTGTTTATTTGCATGATGATTTATATATTCATCCCTTAACCATATATGTACAGGATGTTGCTCCAAGGAGGGGCATTCTTCTTTCTAGACCCCATGGTCTACTTGAGGCCATGAGCACTATTGGTGACCACTCCCTATGAGGACTTAGGGAGGAAATGTATTTTGGAGGACCAACTCACCTTACACCATATATTATTCACTTCCTCCATACATTTGAGGAGAGTGGGAAAGCAAGCAAGTGGTTGAGAGGCCACACCTTTTGTCACACTATTTTGCGGTTGAGGGTCAAATTGCATTGGTTACAATTGAGGGACCATTGTCTTTCTCCCTTGCCACTTATAACAGCAAGCATGGTTTCCATAATGGTTTCCATAATGGTTCATTATGTTTTTGTATTTATTGAGAGCATGATTGGGGTAATGGCACATTGGTTGGATGTTTCCTTTGGGGGGAGGGGATCTCCCACATTATTTTCATTGCATGTTCTAAGGGGAGCATGAGAGGACATGTGGCCACTACAGAAACACATTTTTTTCCATTTGATGATTGATTGGATGCCATATGGTGATGACTACTGACTCATCACATATGAGATGATTTGGGACAACATGTTTCATAACGCTGGAGAAGAGATCCTTGGAGGTCTAGTCTTCATCTTGCCACTGGAGGGAAACTTTATTGCAGCCCAAGATCAACATATACTCTACACATATCCTAATTGGAGAGGAGGACAGCATGGGGTAGGCTACTTTGTCTACCAAGAACAGATTTTCAGCCCACCTATATTGCAGGAGCCAAAGGTGGAAGATGATTGTCAGGATTTGCCATGTTCGGAGGTAACTCACTTTGTATGGATCATTGCTTGGGGGATGGAGGATCTACATTTGGGAGGTGTTCCTCAACATATTTCAGACTCCATGCCTTGGGTGGAGATTCTTCAGTTCTATCCTTGCATTTTCTTGAGGAAAAGCAACATTTGGGAGGGGAGGATTGTAATATTCCCATTTTAGCACATAGCTAAATGGAATATTAAATTTTTTCTTTTATCATCTTGCAGCTAAATGAATGGGTAAGGAGGCCCATGTTTACTAAAAACATGAATAAAATCCTTCACATGTGGAAATGGATAGACATAAGAACTTGAATTTTCACCCTCAAGTGTGAAAAGGGCCAAATGCATGAAGACAAGGTCAGGTTTGACCAAGTCAACAACGCTACCATAGGAGGAGTGGCTTGCTTTAGAAGGCAGCGTAGTGTGAATGAGGAAGAGGATATTTGGTGGAGGAAACCCTAATGTATGGGACCCATGGAGAAAGAGATTTCATTTGTTTAAAAGGAGGGAAGGCAACCATTGTTTCCCATGATATGGATTATTGATTTCATTATCTATTCAGACAATTGTTCATTCTCTGCTATTTAGAAAGAATTGCCCAGAGGAATTCCTGTTTAGGATTCTTCCACCTTCTTGAGAGGTATCTTGAGGGATTGCTCAGATTTTCCTCACATCCAGGCTTGAGGCCAAGCATCCTCCATCAAGACAACGTTATTTCTGCAGCAGAGTAATGTTCTATTGCTGGGTGTTGCAGTGAGGGTTCACTACACCTCCTCCATTAGCTATTTTCAGAGGAGGAGCCTCTCTTCCCTTTGAGATATCAGATTGGAGATATCTCGGAGCTTACTGCAGACTTTGGCATCAAGGCCAAGAAATTCTCTTCACCAACAGCGCAGTCCCTTCTCTAAACTGCATTATTTCTGGGTGTGTTTGCAGTGGAGACTTGTTCCACATGTTTAGAGGGTGAGATCTTAGGTGAGAGGATCAGCCTTTCACTCTAGAGATCCTTTGGATGAGATTCAGCCATCTATTGCAGCATCATCATCTATCTACATCCATTTCCAGTTTTGAGTTGCAAATGCTGCCCAACAACTTTGGCATTTCTGCAGATTTTCCATTTTGTGTATAGTTCAGCCAATCCCTTTGAGGATTGTGTATTGTATGTTTTCAAGGGTTGATATCTTGATCCACCTTCTTTATTTGAGCTATTATTGTCAGATCCATGTATTATTGACATTTTGCAGCGGTTCCTCCTCAAGGATTGCACAATCATAGCCAGGGCCTCTTTTATATAGCGGTATTTCTCTATATTTCATGTACATGTTTCATTGAGGAGGCATTGTATGACTTGAGAGATCATTTCCTCAAGATCTTGTATACATTTGTTGCTGCTATTATCTAATGTAATGGTTATGTAGATCTTCCAGCATTCTTGGTTTTAATGCATTCACTGCTATTTTCCAGCTCATGTTTATGTATTGCTGAATCTCAGAAGGAGAAATATTTCAAGCTCTATAGACAGAGTTTGGAGATGGCCAAGTAGCCTCTGGATCTCATCCTTTTTCAAAGGTGACATATCCAGTAAATTCCCTTCAGTCAATCTCTGGAATAGAATCTTGACATTCTTGAAAAAGGGATATTACATAAGCAGTCACCTTGTGATATTGTAAAAATATAGGAGTCTAGGCTCCATGGATGGAGAAAGTTTGCAGAAAAACTTCGAAGGTTAAAACTCCATATGAAATCATGGGAGAAGGGAAAAAAGGAAGAGTTGAGGCTTGAACTGAATGAAATATATGAAAGGTGGCAAAGATCTATGATGGAATGAAAGAGTTTCCCCCTAACCAGCAATTGTATAACATTTTGGATGGGTTAGAGGAAAAAAGGATGGAAATCCTAAAGATACAGGAGGTGACTTGAAGCTCAAGAGCCGAGTTCAGTGGCTTAAGGAGGGTTATTTGAATACCAAATACTTCCATCAAATAGAAAATGGGCGTAATAATATTAATTCAATATGGAAAATTGAAATGCAAAATGGTAATAAGGTATGCTCCATAGAGGATATTCAGAAGGCGACTTATAATTTTTTCTCAGAATTCTACAAGGAAGAAGATGGTATTGACCATAGAAGCCAGAAATGGGTCCTTGACCAAATGCTGCATATGTTTGATCTCACTGCTAATGATGTGTTAGGGAAAGTAGTTTCCAAGGATGAGATTGAGTTTGTTCTCAAATCCTTTTCTCAAGACAAGAGTCCTAGCCCAGATGGTTGGCCAAAAAAATTCTTCATCCATTTGCATGAGTTGATGGTGGATGAGTTGAAATATGTCATAGAACAAACTCGACTATTGGGATTCATCCCTGGCAACATGAATTCCACCTTCTTAGATATTATTCCTAAATAAACAATGCTAGAGAAATTCTTTGGTTTCAGGTTTATCGCCTTATGTAATGTTATATACAAGCTTTCGCCCAAAATCATTGCCCTTAGAATCAAAGGGGTCCTGTAGAAGTTTATATTTGCTGAAGATTCAGATTTCTACAGGGGCGATCTATACATGACGCAGTGGCATCTGCACAAGAAGCCTTACACTTTGTCCAGTCGAGGAAAATGGAGGCTCTTATTATGAAGATTGACCTTTATAAGGCATACGACAGTGTGGACTGGTCTTTTATTAGAGCGGTTCTCGTAAAGGTTGGTATTACTATGGAAAACATAAGGTGGATCTATGCATGTATATCTTCTGTCAGGTATGTTGTCATAATAAATGGGAAGCCTACTGTTTTTTTTTGTGGTGGGGAGGAGTCTCTGGCAGGGGTGTGCTCTGTCACCTCTTATTTTCATTCTCATCATGGATAGTTTCAACAATTTATTAAAGATGGAAAAACAAGTGGGGTTCTTTACAGGCTTATCTTTCTCTCCTTTTATTAGTATTTCTCACTCCTTGTTTGTAGATGATTGACTTGTTTTTGGAATGATTTTAAGAAATCATTAGTTTTACCCCCATTATGTTCTTCTCCACTTTGGCGCTACCTCTGGGCTTCACATCAACAAAGGGAAATAGTTCTTGGTTTATGAGCATGGTGACATAAATGAGATTAACTTCATTGTGGAGTTTATGGGGGTACAAACCAAGCATTTAGCTGAAGGGTTCACCTATTTAGGATTTATATTGAAGCCTTGTGGATATAAGGTGGCGGACTGGACATGGATGGTGGACCAGTTCAAACATAGAATTCTGAAATGGACTCACAGGTGGTTATCCTTAGGAGGGAGAGACATTCTTATTCAAGTAGTTTTACTGAAGTTAATGGTATATTGGGCTTATTTATACTACTTGCCTAAACATACAGTTGATCTAACCAACTCAGTCATATCTCAATTCTTATGGTTGGGAGCTTCAAATGCAAAGACATTTCATCTTTGTAGACTCGATTTTTTATCAATCCCAAAAGAGGTTGAGCATGGGGTATCCTAAATGTCTGTGCTTTCTCGAATGTACTTCTCATTAAGTCTCTTTTGCGTGTATTAAAAGGTCAAGGAATCTGGTCTAATATAGTTTGATGCAAGTATGCGGTGAGTGAACCTTTTTTACAACTCTACAGGGAGTATATGCTCCAATATATCTCCCAAATATAGCAGAGCTTTAAAAAATTCATGTCTTTAACGACAACCCGATTAGTATGGAAATTAGGAGATGGTCAAAGTATTACCTTGGGTTGTGATAGAGTATAGGGTATCGATGTTGGATCGATGTTGGAGGATAGACTCATCCACAGGTTGGATCACCGTGGAATATTTTACTTATCAAAGGTGATTTTATATTGGCAGCACGACACTCCAATTTGGAAGTCAGCGGAACAGCTAGGGCTATCAGACCTAGACGCTGGATCATGGCAGCATTGTGTGTCAAAGTTACAGGTGGGTGGATTGTGCCTTCATAGAGAGGGTGATCAGATTTTCTGGGATGGGATTATGGTTGGGGATGGGATAGTGGTGAAAAATATATATTTTTGTATCATATTTAGTCAACTTGGTGACAAGAATTCTTCCCTGTTTCGGTATGCAAGGAGATGGAAAATTCCAACTAAGATTCTTCTGTTTGGATGGCTTCTATGGAAGGAGAAAATTATGACTTGGGATTTCCTTATTAAATGAGGATTTCAAGGGCCTGGATGGTGTCCCCTCTGCCATGCTCACAATGAAATGAATTCTCATTTGTTATTTACTTGCTCTTTTACTCTAAAGATACGGTCTTTGTTTTCACACTATCTCATAGATCTAGATTGGAGGTTGAAAAATTTCATTAACACCATCATGATTTGGGGCGCTATAAAAGGTAATTTTAAAAATTTTCCCCCTTTTTTTTTTGGGGGGGGGAGGTTTGGATTGTGCAAAATCACATTATTTTTTATGATAAGCCAACTATGATCGCTCACATACATGGCACTATAATTTCTTGGATTGCTGGCCGACCCTCTTTTGTTTCGCCTACTAAGGATCTATCCATTTGTATCTGTCCACACCCTATTTATTTACCAACGTTTTTCTTTGATGGTGCATAGCAAGGGGGTGTTGCGGCCATGGTGCATGGATAAAATTAGAGAACTCGAAAAGATATTAGATCTTTTGGAATGGTGGGAGAGGCTCAAAACATAAGGTTGAGCTTCTGGCTTTATGGAGTGGACTTTTGGTGGCCTTCAATTTGGGATTGCATTCAGTACATATATCTATGGCGATTCCAAGATCATCATAGATGGGATCTCAGGGAAGTCTAGCTTTCGCTCAAATGGGTTGCGGGGTTGGATTGATCATGTAAAAAATCTCATGACCAGGCTAAATGACCTGCCTATGCAGCATATTTTCAGAGAAATCAATTGACATGTTGACACTCTCTCTAAAAAAGGCCTATCTATTCCTTTTGGTAGTATACACATTTCACATATCCGTGATGCTTAGATGATCCAAAATTTTGAATTACCTATGCCATAAGTTCTTAGCTTTTCTTGTGGTCATGACTTTCTGATTTAACTTTCGCCTTCATAAGTAACGGTTAGATGTGCTTAGGAGTGTGGTGTTAAGCGGACGAGTTTTTTTGGCTAAAGTGTAACAAGAAGGCGAGCCTGTTCCCTTACAAGTGATCCAGATGATATAAAGCGAGTCTTCTTCTTTTGTCCCATTGCTGGACATGAGTTATTCTATCCGCATGGGGTTCTAATTACATTGCCATGGGTTCCATGCGTTGAAAATCTGTCTCTCTTATATGATCTAGTGCTTGGATGCTAGGAATTTTAATCCCTGTAATATTTCTTTTATCCTTGTTTGTGTTTTTTTAGGTATCTTCTTTCATGTTAGAGTGTGAATAGTTATTTCTTTGTTATGAATATTTCATATGGGATGTTCCTAGTTCATGTACAAAGTCTCTCCTTTTATCACTTTCCTCATTTTTTGGAGGTAATGATGGGATGATTGCTTATGATTATGATATTTTGATGGGCCTGGATCATTGGATCTGGGCTGATACCAAGTGATATATGAATATTATAATGTAATGTTTATTTCCTTAATATAAACAACACTTTTCTCCTTTCTAAAAAAATAGAAGTATAGGAGGACCTACTTTTCACTCGGCTGCTCTTTTCTTGTCGAACTAGTTGGTTGTCCCTGGATGTCTTTTACCTCGTGCTTTCCTTTATCTTGGTCAACAAACTTAGATTTAAGATTTAAAGTGCCAATCACTATTTCAAATTTTGGATGAGGGAGATGAAATTGGGAAGGCTGCTTCGCTGTATTGATTGTAATATATTATATTAATGGTCCTTGTGCAGTAGTCAAACCGTGAGAATGTGTGGATGCCCACACAATGTGATAAAGTTGCGTTGTATTGGTTAAGATATATTGATTTTCAATGTGTGACAATCAATGCATTTGTGTTCTTTTTAAGATAAGGTGTGTGGGTCCCACACACAAGTGATAAAGATTGATGTTGCTAATGGTACCATCTACGCCTTTAGCTTATGATGATTTTGGATAAAGTCATTGCAACGCCAAGTATTAATTTAATTTAATTTTTTATTTAAAAATAATAATAATGTTATATAGCATAAGTTTTTTTTAAACCTTCGCAATCTGATATTTAATCAAAATTTTATTAATATTTTAAAATTAATTTATATTAAAAAAAATATTGTGAGATGAATTTTTAGCATTTTTTTAGAAATTTAGTTTGTCTAATGTGTGGGAAGTAATATTCTGGAGGAGAAAGATGTGAATCACTATCATGTGGAGAATGAATAGAATGGGGAGGAAATGTTGATAGCGCTAATAAATTATATTTAATGAGAAAAATAAATATCAAAGTTTTTATCTCTCCCATGATGATGGGTGGAGTGTTGACCTAAAACATTAGAGAAACTAAATTCAAGCATTCACTAACTATATGACTACAAAAGGTTTACATATTCTAACCCCCTTTGGATTTGAACTTGTGAAAAAAAAACACATGTTCTTAACAATTGAAGCCACTCATAAAACCATTATCATATAAATTCAAAATTTAATGGTCCACTAAACTTTATGATAAATCTCACATTGCCAAGATTAGAAAAAAAAAATCAACAAATTTATAAAATTATTATTATTATTATTATTATTATTATTATTGCCGAGATTAGTGATGCAGGAATTCTGCCAGAAAGCAGATCCCGCATATAAGAATACAACTGCTTCAAGAACTCTGAAAATACTCAAATTTTATTCAATAAAATCATGGAAAACATCCAACTCAATTAAACATGAAGGCGAAAAAGAGCCATACAAATCAACTCCCTTAACTATATTAAAATTCTGTGGCCAGATATTACATTGGGCGGCCTCTAGGCTCTTTGCCCTTTAAACCACTCCTCACTCACTCCCTTCTTAACTATCTCAGCTCTTCAACTATTCAAGTGTGTCCTCCTCACAAAAACCACTCACATTTATACATAAATAATGGATTTAATTCATTCCAAAAATCTCTCCACCTAATCCTCAACTAAATCTAATTTAAATTCATTTTAGGTGTGGACTCAACTAAGTCCTGTACACAGCATTCCTACTCCCTAATTTTGCTACTTAATTCTGTTTTCTCTCATATCCTTTTAATTAATAAAAGAATATTTACAAAATCCTCACTTTTCTAATTTATCTCCTATTTTATTTAAAAATAACAAATTAATTAATAAAACAATTAAAATATCACACCCCCCTTTATTACATATTTAAAAATGAAAATTGGCCTTGATGCTCCTACATCAGACTCCCAAGGTTGAAATTAATCATGATCACTTGATCATGTGTTCGGATCTATGTATGCCTGGATCCCATATCTTGTGCTGCAACTTCCCACTTGTCGCTGCTTCTATCTATTGTTCTTCTCCAGGTCTCCACACTTTATGCTGCATTTCCCCACTGGCTATGCTTTCACAATCTTCTGTTGTCTTTCTCTTGCTGCTTCTTCTTTGTTTTACTGCTGCTGGCCTCTTCTGGGATACTTTCATCATCATCTGCCTCATCAGTTCAATTTCTCTATCTAATAGATTTTCTCCAGCATCTGCAATAAAACCTGTACTCAAAAAACAATTTTTAGAATAAAAAACATAAGGCTTCAGTGCCCCTTCCACTGCTGGCAACATTTCAGTATGCTGCTCTGAAATTCCCTTGTCCATCAGCACATCAGTATGCTGATTCAATTCCTTTGTGAGACTATCAGTTAGTCCCTCCTTCACATCATCTGTTTGAAAAATGTTTCCCTGTTCTGTGTCTTTCAGTAACTCTTCTTGAACATAGATCCTTTGCTTTTCCAACTCTCTCCTCTGAAGATCTAACTTCCGATATAACTGAACAATCTTAACTGGAGTAGAACTCAGAAATTTTACACAATTTTCCATACCCTCACTTGCTATAGACCAATCATCAGATGGTCCTTCTTTCCCCGCTTCAATATTCTGCCGAATATTTCCATAAGACCCCTCTGTCTTCATTTCTTCCTGAGATCTTGCTATCTCAACATCATTCTGAACAAATTTCAGGTTCAACTCTTCTTCTTTAACAAACTTCAAAGTTTGTTCAACACTCTGTGATATACCTGTCATCACACACAAATCATTAGTCTTAAAAACATAAGACCTTGTGATCTCACTGAATTCTTCAGTCGACATCTTCCTTTGCTGTTTTGAATCCTTCATTTTATTCAGTTCTTCTGTAGATTTCCCTTCTGTCTCATCACTACTTCTATTCTCCCTCTGGCAATCTTCCAGAATTTTCCTGGTTTCAACATCATTACATTGTAAAATTTTGTCAGCAATCCCATTAAACAAATACACTTGTTTACCTCCTTGGAATTTTCCTTCAGCATTTCCACTTTGTTCCTGATCCATAACAGTTCCGACTTGCTGTCTTACCCCAAACAAGAATTCATTTGTAATTTCTTCCTGTTGTACCCAACCAACACATTCCTTCTCTGAAAGGAATTCTCTATCAGACTTTACCTCAAGAATTTCATTCTCCTTTGTGACAGTTCCATCAGACTGCTCACCGCCTTTCACACATCCTACAAACATACATAAACTGTGAGAAAAATTGCAAGGCTTCATAGCCTCATCTGTTTCTCTCACCATCACCTCTTCATATGCTTCTAAACTATCCCAATATTTCATGAGATCTTCCTCACTGATATCTTCCCCCGGAATTTTGCCATGTTCTGGGCCACAAATGGAAACATCCATTTTTAACTCAGCCTCTCTGAGTCCTTCACAACTCAACATCTTCTCGAGCTTTCTCAACTCCTCCATCAACTGTATGTTTACCTGCTTTTTCCTTCTTGCGTGTAGCTTCTGCCACTTCACCTTCCTTCTCATAGTCCAACCACGTGTCTGGTTTCTCATATTTTCCTGCAACAACTCCATTAACAATTCAAGGTGAATTGTTATCTCAGCCTTCTCCCACTCATACTCTTCATCAGATCTCCGAAAATGACTATCAACGGTCATCTTCCCCTCCTTTGTGAACTGCATCTGTTCACGTGTGGACTTCATTTAAGCCACTCCCCCGCAATTCTTCGCACTTGTCATTTATAAAAATGCAACTTCTCCTCCTGCGCTTGGCTTCTTTTTGTCCTGGGACCAATCCCTGACAACCTTTTTGCTACAATTTGCTGCAAACAACACCTTAGCATGCATGTGTTATTTGATAGTAACCCAAAGGGCTGCAAATCCACATTCACACTTTCAGATGCATATAAAAATGCATTTCAAAGTAATTCCCCAATAAAAGTTGAAATCTGGAAAACCTGCCAAACCCACAAACACACACTCTCTTCAATTTTCCAAATAAGAATGTACCTCAATTTTCACAATCTGGGCAATCTTAACCTACATGGAAGCAAAATTTGATCTCATGGTTATTAAAAACGAAACCATCTCCTTGCGGAAGCTTATTTTCATCATAATACTCGGACTCAATATTTCTTGCCTCAAGCTTTACTTTTACAAAATAAAACAATGATTATAAAACCATTGGAATTCCATACTTCATGAACATTCGAACATTCCCATAAATTAAAGGTTCAAACTTATCCTCACGTCAAGGGAGCTTAAACCAACATTCAAAGTTTACAAAACTTCATTTAAATGTGCCACGGCTTCCATTCACCATATATCCAACCCATATAAGAATAGATGTTCCATTAAGAAGTCGATTTTTTTAAATAAAATCATATAATTCAGGTCCACAACTTACCTTCCCATCTCTGATCAAATGTGCCCACCATTCTGCATATTATAATTTCGCCATAATATAACTTGCACACATAAATTCATCAACGTCTGTTCCATTATAACCTGTGCATGGTAGCATCAGCCTTTCAATGTGATTAGGCTTGCGTGGCCTCCACGCACGCACTAACAAATATCTTCAAACCTTTTGTTGTTTTTTGTAAGATTTTCATCAACACATACTCCTCTTTCCTGCGAAGGCTTTTGGCAATTCTTCACCTAAATTCTGTCTACTAGGAGACATCAAAACTTCATCATAGTGCTTAGCAATGGATAAATCTGACTTTACAGGCACCATTTCTAATTAATTCCAGATCTCAACGTTAACACTTCAACGTTAATGTCATAACCATGTAATATATGTAATACCCACGCAAATGTCACGTGAGCTTGTGACACAGCATTATCACTGTCGTATTAGACACACGACAAATTTGGAATGACAGTGCCTCCTCTACATTGCGGCCAGGGCAACCAGACTCTTGCAGTCTTACCTACAGCTGCTTCACTCTGAATTTGTGCAAATTCTATATGCTGGCTGTTTTCGACCTCAATAGGACTTTGTCACATTTGTGTTGTGGCATCACTTCAATAGCAACGATTATTTCACAGATTTTCCTCCTTCCAGCATTTCTAATAGAAAAACAACATGATCGTGGATCACCACACTCCTGGTACAATGGCACAATGGAGGGAGGAAGAAATCTCTCAGATGACGCTACAACCAACGTAGATTAGACAATCCAATCTCAGCCACCTACGATCTCGGTCTTGAAGGCTTCAGGCTATGTAGTTTTACCATACTTCTGATTAGTCAATCGATCCAGGACCAGAAAAGACAACAAATGATCCACTCCATCTTGGCCACGACCTCTGATCTCTGCTTCCCTTAGCTCGTTTTCAACCATAGACAGGATTTCATTTCACCTTCGCAACAGAGAATTTCAAAATAAATCTCTGCACTGCGCATGAATCCACATACTTCGTTGGGTTCTTCAGTGAATGGAAAGTTTTACGAAACCCTTTGGACATATGAATCACAATCAATTGACTCCATTCCAGAAATACTGAGTTATCATTCAATCCTCAAGAAAACATTTCAATAGCTCGACGTTATGGTTCAGGCACCAACATGTTATATTTTAATCGACTTCAATGTTGTGTGCTTCACATACATTCAATCCTCACAGTAATCAAATAGCATGTGGATTCGACATCAATTCGGATTCGATTTAAAGTTTGTGTAGCGCACAAGGAAAAAACAGTCATTCTTGAAGCCGGTTACCAAGTCAATGAAAATAGTGATTTACGTGAAATCCAAGGTTTCAAAACCTGCCAGAACAAAGTAGCACTTCTGTCTACATATATATAGCCATCACAGTTTTATAAAATCATTTCACCATACTTCCATGCCAATGTAAAGTAGATTTGTTGAATATACAATAAGGTAAACCCGAAGTCGTTGATTTGTTAAATGCAGAGCAATCAAAACGAGCGCTATTTGAAAATTTGTGTCGATTTTCTTCAGCATCTACTATTTCATTTCAGCTTGTAATCAAACCAACAAACACCGATCACAGACTTTGAAACACGCGTTATCTTCAAGTACGCTGCATCTGACAAGAGATGTGACTAATTAATGCTGAATGCACAATTGCTGGACGTGCTCATAATTCCAGATCCACGCAACTTAGGAATCGAAGACTGTCACATACTCTTCAATCGCAGCTTCAAGCAATTTGTTACACTACTTCAACGCAGATCCATAGCTTCAGCTCCACTCAATCCCACATCTGAGATCACAAAACGCTGTTACAATTCGCCCTGCGCCTGTCACCTACAACATCCCAGATACGCATACAAGGCATGTGGGGAAATCGAATTTTATTCATAAAATATATGGACGAAAATAATATTGCATGGATAATAAGCATTGACTGTCCCTCTGCACTTCCAATATATACTTCAGATTCTCTCACACAATCTATCCATATATTCAAAACAAATATCTTTTCCCACTCTGATACCAAAAATGATGCAAGAATTCTGCTAGAAAGCGGATCCCGCATATAAGAATACAACTGCTTCAAGAACTCTGAAAATACTCAAAGTTTCTTCAATAAAATCATGGAAAACATCCAACTCAATTAAACATGAAGGCGAAAAAGAGCCATACAAATCAAATCCCTTAACTATATTAAAATTCTATGGCCAGATATTACATTGGGCGGCCTCTTGGCTCTTTTCCCTTTAAACCACTCCTCACTCACTCCCCTCTTAGCTATCTCAGCTCTTCAACTATTCAAGTGTGTCCTCCTCACAAAAACCACTCATATTTATACATAAATAATGGATTTAATTCATTCCAAAAATCTCTCCACCTAATCCTCAACTAAATCTAATTTAAATTCATTTTAGGTGTGGACTCAACTAAGTCTCGTACATAGCATTCCTACTCCCTAATTTTGCTACTTAATTCTATTTTCTCTCATATCCTTTTAATTAATAAGAGAATATTTACAAAATCCTCACTTTTCTAATTTATCTCCTATTTTATTTAAAAATAACAAATTAATTAATAAAACAATTAAAATATCACACCCCCCTTTATTACATATTTAAAAATGAAAATTGGCCTTGATGCTCTTGCATCAATTAGAAAAACAAAATCAACAAATTTATAAAATTATTATTATTATTATTATTATAAAAATATTTAATATATAGGTTAAACATATATCCATTTAGAAAAATATGTAACAAGATTCTTAACCATTGGCTATTCATCCCCATTTTATCATGGATATTGTTAACCTCTAAATAGGATTTGTTAGAATATCATGGCCCAATATGGTGGATTACTAACACCACATGCCCCAAAAACCATAGATCATGTTCATATAACATTTTTTAATTAATTTCCCTGATGGGGGTCGTCAATGAGGATCCATGCTGTAATGAATAGAATCCCTAGCACACTCAAGTTCCTTAGTGAACTTACGAGGCCCTTGAGGATGGCACATAGGGAAAGGACACAATTTGGGAGACATCTAAGAGATTTCCAAAGTGAGATGTTTGTTCACACGTTGGATCAAGAAAAACTAAGATATGGCATTGAAGTTTCCCTGAGCATTCATTCATGATCAGTGGTGGAAATGGTGGCTCTTAGTTAAGTGGGTGATGTTTCCGAAACAATTGAAGGAATGTGTAGGTTAGGTTTGGGTTGGTTTCATATTTTAGCTAGCATATATTATGCTCAGTTTGTCAATATTTTTCAGTGACAAGAATTTTTGTTTTCCTATGTTGTAATCACCACTCTACAAGTTAAAGGATGAGGCCCTCCTAGTCCACTCCCTTTTTATTCAAAAAATGTGTGCTTTCTTCAACAATTATGATCCTACTCTCCTCTCTGTTGTAGATGAAGTGATCCTCCCTATTTATACTACAAACAACCCGAGCTATTATAGTATGGCACCACTCATAGTCACCTTCTTGATTTCCACTCCCTTTTGATTCCTCTCCTCTCACTCAAGATCCTTCTTGTAATATCCTTACTTATTCTCATGGCCTCCTGCATTTTTCCCTATTGTTTTCACCATCCCTTGTTTTTTTGGATTATTCTGTGATCTCGTTGAAGAAACCCAAATTTCTAGGTAGAGCTCATTTGAGATGATCAATTGGGGGTCGTGGTCTTCCAAGTAATTCACACACACACACACACACACACAATCCATGGGACGATAGAATCTGTAAGGCCTTTTTTTGTCTTGAGGTCTGATAGACCACATTGGTCTTAATCATCATCATCATGAAAATAATTTAATTAATTAATAAATAAATAATAATCTTAATTTTATATGTGAGTTACCTTTTAGGTACTCCAATTAAAATAAAATAAATAGAAGAAACACAATTCCATTTTTTTAAAATAAATGAGCCTAGGTCCATCTTCTTAAATAAAAATATCATTGGAAAAACCATAATTAAATTAAACCATAGGTAATTTTAATACCTTAATGGTATTTTAATTATTAATTTTTTTTTCTTTATTTTATTTTTATGTAATTTCACCAAGTCAAAATATTTACACGACAAGGCATTACAACATCTCTTACATATGGGCAAGTGTCAACACAAAAATTATAAATTAAAATTAAAATAAAATACTTATTAAATATTATGATCTTGAAATGAGTTATAGTTTTTGGGCATGTGGTATTGATAAGCCATGATATTGGCACGGTATTGTAACAAAATCTATTTACAAGTCAATAATATTCATTGCAAAATGGGATGAATATCCATGGTTAAGAATCTTGTTACATCATAAGTATTAGGTTTTTATATACATACTAATTAAATTTAGATATGATTAAGGAATCATTATTTTACACCACTACATCTCCTCCTTATCGTTTTGATTTTAGATTTAATTTTTTTTGTATGTTTGGCAAGATTACATCTTTATTATGTCCAATATATCACCCTGATCGGGGTGGGGAAGTCAACCGGTGGCTTTTCACATCAAGGGGTGCCTTAACAAAGAACCTGATCACCATCTATCCAAGACCCCTTGGACTGCTTTACGATTTAAATTAAAAATTGTTATAAATTTATATATATGTGTAAGTTTGGTAGGCCTACAACCTCATCATGTTTGTTAGGCTAGGGAATTGAACCAGTGACTTTACATCAAGGATTTCCTGTTGGCTCAATGGGTCCTGACCCAGGTTCGGAGGTTCAAGGTTTGCCAACAAACCCTTATACTATTGGCCCTTTCGAAAGTGACCTGCTTGCGTAGGCCAAAGTCTCACCCGAAGTAGTATGGGTGGGTGTTGAAACAAGGTTTTCACACCCTGGGAGAGGGTAGGTAGTTAAGAAGATATGCGTTCAATCTTATACTGACCAGATCTTATACCACAGAGCCTAGATCTATAGATTTCCTCCACATCCACGTGCGCAATAGCAATGATATTCACAGCAATCAACAGATCATGTACGCATAGAACAATAGCATAGCTATTTCAGTGATTCTTGCATAAAGTAGAACATAATAGATTAAGATCATAGCATAAACCGATAACACAGTTGCTTTCGTAGTGTAAATCATCAACTTAGCAGCATGCATCAACTAATCAGATATGATAGACTTGAATTAACAATAATTCCAACAGATTCAGATATTCAAAAATACTTTCGCATTCATTAATCCTCAGACCTTCTTACAATACCCCAAAACCCAACCTGCACACACAACAGCAGGGTCCACACATAGCAAGATAGAGAATCTCCGCGCACACAGCAGCAGGAGTCCTTCCCCAACAAACCTAACCAGATCTATCAGTTCGCACTTAGCATTAATCTCTATTTCTTCTCCTTTACAACTCAAAATGTCCTTCTACTTATACCAATCTAGCCTAAACTTTCCTGTGGTCTGCAAACCATGGTTTGTGGACTCTAGGTCTACCCTTTGACCCATTACAATGCTTTTGGGGCTTTGAACCACCCCAAAACCCTTGTGCTAGACCAAAATATGCCAAAACTATACAAAACGGACCAAATTCATAGCTTTCTAGGAGACCCCATTCCAACAGTCCGCTAACACAATCTTGTGACTCGTCCCGAGTCACTGCAGTGGTAGGTTCTTTAGCTGCACCTGTGTGGCCACTTTGGCCATATATTCATTTTATCCGATTTCCATTGATGTAGACCACGCAAGGTAGCTAGCCTAACAACTCCGCCATCCGTGATTTCTGTAACTGTGTAGGGACCAAGCCAATGCTGTCGGAACTTGCCTGGATGCTTGGAAAACTCGCTATCATATAAGAGGACCAATTCACCTTCCGTGAATGATTTTTGGTGAATATGTCGGTCATGCCAGGCTTTATCGTGGCCCTTCTGATCCTGCTGATGGAAATTAGCCAGAAACTGATCCTCCTCCAAAGCCATAAGCTCTATTAATCACTCCTCCATGATAGCAGGTTATGCCATGTTTGTGAATGCTAAGATACGTAGACTAGGCATAATATACTCCATTGGCATTATGGCCTCCTTATCGTAGACCATCCTGAAGGGGGTTTTTCCTATTAGCTTCTTACAGGTCGTTCGATAGGCCCAAAGAACCAAGGGGATGCACACGTCCCAATCGCTGCGATCAGCTTTGCACACCTTTGTCAGCGCCTACTCCAAGATTTTGTTAAAAGCCTCAACCAAGCCATTTTCCTGTGGGTGATATGGTGTGCTCTTCGCATGATGGATTTGGATTTCCTCAGTGAAAGCTTGGATTGTTTCATTAACAAAGTGCGTACCTCTGTCACTCATGAGGATCTTCGGACATCCGAATCTAGTCAAGATTTGTTAAAAGATGAAATGCACAATGGTATTTGCAGTACAATCATTTACTGCTTGTGCCTCAACCCACTGGGCTACATAATCAGTGGCAGTAATAATGTAGCACACACCCATCTTCTTTCCTCACGGGTTGATGGGTCCTACAAAATCGATGGCCCATTTATGAAATGCTTGTAGAGCCATTTGCGGTTGAAAGGGAATTTCATCTTTGCGGGATGGCCTTCTTAGTCATTGGCACATATCGCAGGCTTTACAATAGTCATGGGCATCACTATGCAGGGTTGGCCACCATAACGTAGCTCTCAAGATATTTTGTGCTGTTGCTTTTCCTACGTAGTGACCTCCTGCTACTTCGTCATGAGCTTCTGCCAAGATAGCATGCCTTTCATGGTCCAAAACATATCGCTGCAACACTTTATCAGCTTCCATCTTATATAAATGACCTCCAATGATGGTAAATCCACTGCCCAGGTGACTAGCTTTTTCTTTTGTTGTACCGAGTAATCTGGAGGTGCCACCCTAGTAGTTAAGAACTAAATGATATCCATGAAGTGTGTGTCCACTACTTTAATAGCAAAGAGTTGCGCATCAGGAAATCCATCCTCCAAGTTGGTTGGCTCTTCACTGCTCTCTATTTGGGACAAGTGGTTAGACCCAACATTCAACTTTCCTATCTTGACAATGATTTCAAAGTCATATTTTTGAAATAGTAGCAGCCATCAATATATTTTCCCTCCCAACACAGGCTTATTGACTAGGTGATTCAGGGCTAAATGGTCTATGAACATTTTAAAGTGCCCTCCTAACAGATAATGCTGATACTTCTGCAATGCGTAGACCATAGCCAATCCCTCCCGCTCTATGGTGGAGTAGTTGTGTTCCGCACTGGAGAGTTTCCTACTTGCAAAGGCGACCGGGTGGTCAATGTCTCCTTCTCCTAGTTGCATAAGGAAAACCCTAAGAGCAATTCCCAATGCATCGCCATGAACATGAAATACCTTCTCCCAATCGGGAAAGATGAGAATAGGTGTCGAGACCTTTTTTTCCTTAAGTAACTCAAATCTCTTTTAACACTCATCATTCCAAAAGAACAAACTATCCTTCTTGAGCAATTTTTACATAGGGGCCATAATCAGTGCATAGGCTTGAATGAATTTCTTGTAGTAACCTGTGTGTCCAAGGATCGAGCATAGCTGCTTCTCCATTGTTGGTACTGGTAAGTTTATGATAATTGCGATTTTGGCAAGGTCCACCATCAATCCTTTCCAACAAACTGTGTGGCCAAGCAAGATTCCAAAAGGTATGCAGAAGTTACACTTCTTGATATTTGGGGAAATCTGGTGCTTTCGAAAAGCATCCAACATCATGTGCAGGTTCTATACGTGTGCCGTCACCAGGCCAAAGACAATCCAATCATCGAAATACACCTCCAGGAACTTGTGGATGAACTCCTTGAATACTGCGACGACGACCCGCGAGAAGATAACAAGGGCATTCTTAAGACCAAACGGCATGACAGTATACTAAAAATATCCCCACTTAGTGGTGAATGTGGTTTTTCTATGGTCCTCAGCTGTGATTCTGATCTGATGGTATCCTAAGAACCCATTCGTGAAAAAGTATGCTTCCTAGCCGCCCAAGCTATCGAAAATTTCATCTGCGAATGGTGTAGGGAATGGGTCATGGACATAGGCATCATTCAAATTGCACAGATCCATGCATATTTGAATCTCCCCCTTAGCCTTTTTCTCCTGAACCACCATCGTACTGACCCAGTCTGACTGTTCAACAGGTTTGATGATACCTGCAGCAATCATTTTATCAATTTCTTCCTTGGCCTTCTGCTTATACTTTGGGTTCAGCCTATAGGGCCGCTGCTTCACTGGATGTGCATCTAGTTTGAGAGTGATATGCATGACCCCTAAGTCTCCCGTAACCCCCTTTAGCTCCAAAATGTTTTTTGGGTACAATTCATGGTATTCTGTGAGTAGTTCGACCACTTTTCCTACTGTTTCCTCATCCCAATAGTCCCCAATCTTAGAAAAATTAGGTGATATTCCATCCCAATGTTGACTTCGTGCAACTTAAGAGGCTTAGTGACATCTACCTCTTACAGTGGAGGTCCTGCAATGGCGCACTCCCCTTCCGACTTCGGGATAGAGACAAACCACAGATCATCCTCACTTTCCTCCCTCGCCAAGCTGCGATAGTCGACAATATCTTGCATCTTGGTTTCCCAAGTCAGCTCTTCTGCAATATTCTGAGCGCCGGATTTTCCAAAAACAAATGTATCTATGTCCTGCAAAGCTTCTTCAAGTGCCTCGGAACCCCCTATTAGTTCGAATGTTCCTATGAAGTCATTGTTCAGAGTTTCCCAATGGTGGGTGCGTTGATGTAGCTCCGCATCTAGGTACCATGCAGTAGGGATTAGACCCAATGCATGAATGAATAAATGAACCCATTCTTTTGTAGTTCGGTCACCCCATGTCTTTCTCCATGCAACCAAGTGTTTCTGTGGGTGCCCTGGGCCAAGGAACGTCACGACCCGTACCTCTGCCGGAGTCTCAAATCGCAGGAGCATCATGCCCCGAAAATCCTCCCACTCCTGGAATGCTTCCTCATGTGTCTCCCTCCAGCACACAAGTGTTCCACGAATGGCCAGTTTAAGGAACCATAGCCTTCATTCCCTTGGAGCCTCAGATTTGAATGATCGTAAAAATGCCTTAATATTATCAGAAACATCAAAATACAGGAGGTCTCTTACCTCTGAGGAAATGCATCGAAAGTCCTTTGTGACCTGAAGGCATCGTAGTGTAGAGACGTCATGTAACCGATTTTTCTAGTTCTCTATCTCCCCATCAGAGTTGAAGAAAAATTCACTGTCCTTTTCCCATCAAAGTACACCATCAGCCATGGGTTTGATCCAATATTCGTTCCGCGCAGTCAGCTTATAAATATGATCCATATCCTCTTCATCACGCACCGGCTCAGTGTATCGTTCACCCTCTGCAGGATCTAATGGAACTCTCACCATTTTACTATTATTCTCAAACACCATGCTTCTCTTCTTCTTGTTAATTATACCTCCCATATCAATGGCCCAATCAAAGCCCAGGAGAGTAGTATAGGGGTCCACACCTTCTACGATCTCAGTTACCTCAAATTCTGCCTAGGCCTTTACTCCTGTGATAACCACCATGATTTTTGATAGTCTCCCCAAGGGTATAATATTTTTTTGATTAGCCATGCGCAGCTAGATAGTGGACCATTCCAACTTAGGTTCTTCCATTTGTTTCCAAGTCTGTTTAGGTAATACATTTACATCTGACCCCAGGTCCAAAATAACCTGATCCATCTCATAATCATCGATCTATGCAGTCAACCACATCTCCCTACCCATGCATTTCTTATATTTGCATAGTTTGTGCACATCCTTGATTTGTGGAAGTAGGCTAGGTCATGCTTCACAACTATCTATCAATGCCTGAAGATTCTCTACAACTGTTGGGTTGCACAATAGCTTCATACATGCTTGTAAAGAGGGCTTGACCTCCTTGTATACCTTAAGGTTCATAGGAGTCTGATAAGTAGATGTCTCTGCTTTAGGAAAGTATTTGCGAGTTGCGATAAATGTTTCTTTTTCCTGGCTTAGGTCCAAACCCTCTTGTTTGATAACATCTTGCCAGATCAGATATTCAGTCACAACCTTATCCCCAGATCCTTTGATGGTCATTCCACTACGCGTTACGACATTTATGCTCAGATATTTGTCATGCAGCTCAGCCTTAACCCTCTGCACATTCTACATAGGTGTTAGCTGCTTCTCCTGCATTATTTCTATCAAGATTGGACAGTCTTTGATCGCATGATCTAGTTGTCTATAGTACCAGTGGGACTGCCTCGTAGGATTCAGACAGACTCTCGCAAAGTGCCCGACCTCTCCACAGTTATAATGGATTAGCTGCCCTTGTCCCCGACCTACGTTTCCACCTCGTCCTCCCCCCCTGCCCCTGGCTGGGGAGCCACCTATGCCTGCTGGGGACCTTGGTGATGCAGGGTCTTATTGTACCCTGTATAATTTTCCACGATCGATCATGAAATCATATGCCTAACAGTTCTGTTCATCATGTCCTACCAATCTACAGAACCTGCACCATTGTTGTTTTACCTCTGGGACATATGTAGCTAGGCGGGGGTAGTGGTCTGTGTCATGCAACCCTGGAACACGGCAATCATTGCACCACAATGCTGCCCCACTTGGCCTTGCAATTTCCCTTGGGTGCAACAGGCTAGGTCCCCCGGCCTGCATAAAGTCTACTAATAGAGGACAATTATCCTTGGTGTTACCATTCACCCTACATCGTATGCACCACCTTTCAGGCCTACCCTCTACTCCTCGCTCTTTTCGTAGGGTATGGATCTCCATGTGCATTACTTCTAGTTGTCCTTGGATCTGTTGGATGCCTAGCTAGGTCTTGTCTCGAGGTGTGGCTTCTAACTTCATAGAACCCTCCAAGGCTTTCTCCTATGATTCGAACGTTTGATGACCCATAGGTAAGCGCAGGTGAGGCAAAAACATAGCAATGAACCATTATGTATGTTGTCTTTCATGATATTGAAGTCCTCCTTCTCTCATCACCTTCTTCAGTCGTTGATCGACCTCCCACACAGACTCAGAAGGCCCTTGCTTAAAATATTTTAGATCAACCACTATTTGCGAGTAGGACTTAGGCTTATTGAATTGTTACTTCAAAGCATTCTTAATATCCTCAATGGTTGCATTCGCATGCTGGCTGATGTATCCCATGTACCAGTCCAAAGCTCTCCCTTCAAAGGCAAGGGATAGTTGTGCCTGCTTCACCACATCACTAGCTACGTTCTGCGCAACCCATACCGATCCTGTGACAAACTAGAATTGATCCATGTCTTCATCCCCCACACCCTTAAAAGTTGACAGCTTCATGTGCGCAAATAGTGGGGGTGAAGGTGTAGGAAAATTGTTAGTCCTATGCTAGTTCGAAAGTGGTGTGCTGGGAGGATTTTGCGCAGCTACTTCTCTTGCCAGGCTATAGATAGACCTATCTCCTTTTAGGTTGGTCTGATAGTATTTTCTGCTTCGCGTCGTACTTCCATCCGGATCAGCGGTCATTCACTCGGTGTGACTACACAAGATGCTCTTTTTGCACAGTAATATCTTAATCAGCAATGGTAAGGTATTTAGAAACTTACCCTGGAAACCCTTGAAGAATATTCACTCTGCTTCAGAGTAGGATATGAACTGATCGATGGAAAATTCTATCACAAAACCTCCTAGCACACTGTCCACCTAGTGTTCCACCATGTGAGTGATGGTGTTATCAGTATTTTCTAACTATTGGATCAATTCAGGGGTCCACTGCATGACCCGTTCATCCTTCCAACACTTTTGAAATTCGAGCAACATTACGAGCCACTCCTGGAGCTAGATCGCGATTGTTACAAAGAATATCTCGTAGATCTCCATGAAAATAGACTTATTTTTCCACTCCTCGGTGGTCAAACTCTTACTGCAGTTTTCTTTCACTGCGAATTCTTGAACTTGCTGTTCAAATCATTCATCAATTTATTTGCTTTCGGGTTTCCAGTATGGCCTTGGCATTACCTGATCCCTCTCTCAAATTTCTCCCAGTCCCAGCAACGAAACCATTTTTTGGCTCAAGGGGTCTTGATCTAGGTTTGAAGGTTCAAGGTTTGCCAACAAACCCCTATACTACTGGCCCTTTCGGCAGTGACCTCCTTGCGCAGGCCAAAGTCTCACTCGAAGTAGTATGGGTGGGCGCTGGAACCAGGTTTTCGCACCCTGGAAGAGGGTAGGCAAGTCAAGTAGAGCTGCGTTCAATCTTATACTGACCAAATCTTATACCACAGAGCCTAGATCTAAAGATTTCCTCCACATCCCCGTGTGCAACAGTAATGATATTCACGGCAATCAACAGATCATGTATGCATAGAACACGAATGCAGCTATTCTAGTGATTCTTTCATACAGTAGAATAGAACAGATTTAGATCACAGCATAAACAGATAACACAGTTTCTTTCGTAGCATAAATCATCAACTTAGCAGCATGCATCAACTAATCAGATACGACAGACTTGCATTAACAATAATTCCAACAGATTCAAATATTCAACAATACTTCTGCATTCATTAATCCTTAAATCCTTCTTACAATACCCCAAAACCCAACCTACACACACAACAGCAGGGTCCGCACATAGCAGGACAAAGAATCTCCGTGCACACAACAACAAGAGTCCTTCCCCAACAAACCTAACCAGATCTATTAGTTTGCACTTAGAATTAATCTCTATTTCTTCTTCTTTACAACTCAAAATGTCCTTCTATTTATACCAATCTAGCCTAAACTTTCCTCTGGTCTGCAATCCATGGTTTGCAGACTCGAAGTCTACCCTTTGACCCACCACAAAACCCCTGTGCTAGACCAAAATATGCCAAAACTATACAAAATGGACCAGATTCATAGCTTTGTAGGAGACCCCATTCCAACAGTTCCATAAAAAAATAGTAAATCAATATCTATCCAAGACATGATAAACTAAATTTTAATAATATTATTGATAATAATGTTGCTTTAATGATCAGAGTTTAAATTGCAGATATGTTAAATAGTAGGATCATTGTGATACTTTTAGACTATTATAATTAGTAATTGGTATCACACTTTATATTTTTGGAGAGAACACATATTGGTGAAAAGAGCATGATCACAGGGGGAGAACATTCAGTTAATTAGTTCTCAAGAATTGGTATTAATTAAAATATTACTATCATTGATCTCAAAGGTATTATCAATTGGTAATAACTATGTTTAGTTTTTTTTTCAGAGTTTGGTATTCATGTTGTAAGTATTAGATCATAAGTCCAAGTGTTGGTGAAAGAGTCCTTATTTGAATGTTGTTATTGTTCATGATGAGTAAAATGTATCATGCTTTGTGTGTTTTCATTAGAAATCTATCAAGTAGAGTATGAATTGTTGGTTTAAGAATGCATTGGTGAGATTTCCTCTTGTTTGTCATATAATCACTTCTCAGTGTTGTATTTTGTTGACTATAAGTTGACAAGTTGATGGTGTCATTCGTGCATAGGATATGTTGCTATTGTTGCTAGAGGTCAAGTTTATGTGTCCAGGGATGCACTATTAAGAATGTAAGCCCAGTTGAGACTGAGAACAACATGCATTATTTTTCTCATGGCTCAGTTGTACAAACATGTATTGTTTTAGAAATAGATCCCTCTTGACTACATGAGGTAGATATTGGGAGTAATTACTCCTCTCCTTTCATCTCAATCTTCTCCACAGGAAAGAAGGGAAGTTGCATGGATCATATCAAATATACTTGAATTTTTCAACATAAGAAGAAGCATTTGATAAGTTGATAGATCCACATGATCCAGGTGGACATTGGTGGCCACCCACCTACTCTACCTAGACCTCTAGAGAGTTTCATAATTTTCCTTTTTTATAGTATAATTTACTATTTTTAGTAGTTTTTCGAGTCCTAAACTTTTGGAGAAGTTTTGACCCCCTAAATGACATTTTTTTTTAGGTCTACAACAAGTCCATCATTTTAGGCAGGGGCTTGGGGAAAAAGCTATAGTATTCAGAGATATATTTCTGATGATATATCATACGCACCAAAAAGAGATAATATGACCAAGTTACAACCCTGAGAAGTTGGCTTCCCAACTAACGCCAATGAGGCCAAAAAAATCTTGATGTTTCATCTCTTGGGGTTAGGGTTCTGGTTGTTTATGGTTTTCCTATGTTGTTCAATAATAAAACGGCCTTTGAGCCTCATTGTAAGACAGTTCAGAGGCGTGTAAACACCACATCTCTTCACAGAGATAAGCTACTAGTGCCCTAGCTAGTTTAATTCCATTCTATCTGTAAGCATATTTCAATTATTTGATTTTATATGAAATTAAGTTTTATTTCGGTTGCATCTCTGTGTTTGTGTATTTTGGTATTTATTGTGTTCCTACATAAGTCTGGATTAGTGGTATCAGAGCGGTCTACTCTTTCTCGATCTTTCTTTGCATGTCCCCAAAGAGGTTGGCGTATAAGGAATTAGGGCTCGATCTAGTGGAACCTTTACAAGATCATCCTCACAAACCCCGATGGCCGCCCAAGGGGGAAGTAAATCAAGACGAGGGAGTAGGAGATCCTATCAAAATATTTCTCGAGGAGGCACTTTTTTTGTCGCGTTTTGTCATTTGGTTTGTGTGTGTTTCTTTTATTATTTATTTGCATGCATCTTTGTGTTTCAAATTTATTTATATTCTAAAAGTGTTGTTTCATGTTATCATTTTCCTTTCACAAGTGTCGCATCGGTTTCTTCATTTTTGCACCGATGGTCGCCATTGCAACGACTCTCCTCACCAATTTGGACTTCTTCCTATTTACTTTGTTTATGCACTTGATTTACCCATTTTCATTTACACTTAGTCAGATTTTCACTCAATCCATCACAATATTCTCTCATATCAGCTCATTTTCCACACTTCCCTTGGGAAGATATGCCATTTCCTTGGCTGAATTTCACTTTTCCTAGTTCGCCACTACACAATCTGAAGTTTCAAGCTTAGAGCTTGGCCTCTAGAGCTGTACATTGTGCAGTATCGGCTGGACTTAAATTGCAATGTGTAGTTCAAGGGCTCATTTTGTATCCCTAGTCACTAATACTACAAAACATACACTCTCTCCCATCTCAATTCCCAATATGAACTTCACATTGCATAGTCTCAATCCTCAAGATTTGACACTGACAACTAGGACTCTGCAGTTCACAGTTCCCTTAGGGTTTCATACCCTCTTTCCAGTTAAAATTTCACAATCCTTCCTGTCAGATGCCAGGTTTGATGTTTGAACATTCTTAATAAGTGATTTTTCTTAAAAATTATGTTTGATTTCCATGAGTATATTTTTTGTCCCACAGGTATAAGAGTTGTTGATCACCTCTCTAGTAGTCATTGTTAAAATGGAACCCAAGAGAGCTTCCTCAAAATAAACTAATGAAATCAGTATTAGGGAAGTAGTTAAGCAAGTTCTAGTTAACTTTCTAGTATATGCATACACTTAGTTTTTTGTAGAAAAGGGGTCTATTATAGGTAAATTTGGGCATCATCCCCCATGACCTGGTCAAACTGGACATCATCTTTAGTACCAATGGAATAGGGTCTATCATACCCTCACATTTCAGTTGCTATATGCCCTAAGAGAAGAACAAATCATTCGTGTCTTCTATTGTGATATTTCCAAGGTTTGAAGTGTATGTTATATCACTTATGAACTTTCCAATGCTAACTCTAAAGGGACTAACTATGTTGCATATGTAGCATCCTCCATTCAAGGGTGCACAATGTACTTCCTGACATTCAAGAGGGTGTTGGTCACCTGGAAGCGAAATTATCATTATTCCGAGAATCTCCACATGGCCAGTGCCTTCTAGAAGAGTCCATATGAGTCAAAATTCAAATCCAAGTGTCCATATAACACCTTTGAACTTGGGAACATGTCTTGCCTATTCTTAGAAATTCATTCATTTAGAAACTACCATCAGTTTCCCTATAAATTGATCACAGATCCTAGTTCTAGCGAAGGAAGAATTTTGGTGAAGAAATGCTATTGGATTCTCATTTGAGAGAGTGAAAGTACTGATATGCTATTGGTGTGATGTTGGATGTGATGAGGCTAGGACGAAGCTAGAGCTGGTGGCATCAAATCGATCATTGGTTGCAACATCCCACTTTTACTCTTTAATAAAGATTGTTGTTCATTTTCCCATATATATATGTGTGTGTGTGTGTGTGTGTGTGGGTGTGTGTGTTTCTATTTCTCATGCAATGTAATCTTGAATGATATATATGTTTCACATATAATCAATTTGAGTAATTAAGATAAATAGGCATCTCTATATTACAATATTTTTGTTTTTCTCCTTTTATACTTGCAAGAATCAATCTAGCGATCTAAGTTGGATTTACAGCTACAACAAAAGTGACAGAAGGTGAATAAGAAGTTCTTGGATCACAAGTAGGTTCTTATATCATTTTATGTGTCTATTTATTTTAGAGAAAGTGATAGCAAAGTCTATCTATTTTTCTAAGTGCCTAGCACAACACTTGGGGAATTTGATTTATTCGTAGATCATAATTCTGCATAACAAATTGGCATGTCCACTGGGGAGTTTCCTATCATTCCTGTTATTTTTTCCTCTGCTAATCCTCATCGGTAGCATCTACTTTCAGTTATTAGACTTTTGAATGAATGAATTGCATTAGAAGTTTGTTTTGTAGCTTGATTTTCAATCACTGCTGCGCCCAACGTGTTGTTGGTCAAGACACAATGCACCGTAGTGCACTGTCTCCCACTCAAGGGTGCACTGCAATGCACTGTCTCTCCTTAGAGACTATGTTTCCCCCTTAGCCAACCAAATTCCATTCAAATTTGTCATTGCTATCATTCTCAACCATTTTTTTGTTATATTTTCAATTGTAAGGTACCTCTTAGAGACTAGTGAATTTACCTAATTCTTCCTCCTTTGAAAAGTAAATTTGTTGAATGTCTCTTTAGTGTTTTTCTTTATCATTGGAAAATCAAATTAAAAGTATTTTATTTCTTAATTAGATCCATTTGTTTTCGTAAAGGAAATTATCGTTTGATTATTAATTTCCTGTAGGAAAAATTGTAGTTCCATTTCTCATTTTTCCTAAAAGAGAAATTGTTGTTAAATTTCTCATTTCTCAAAGAAGGAAACACTTGTTTTTGTTGATTTGAAGCATATATTCTTCTTTCTTG
The DNA here is from genome assembly GCA_034641835.2 of Pinus albicaulis. Taxonomy (NCBI): domain Eukaryota; kingdom Viridiplantae; phylum Streptophyta; class Pinopsida; order Pinales; family Pinaceae; genus Pinus; species Pinus albicaulis. Next base: position 1,247,042,887 of record CM076572.1, on the reverse strand, counting down.
ACTTCACATTAAGGGAGATGAAAAAAAAAACATGCATGTGCTTATAGTGAATTGTGTGTTTTGCATAGGAACAAGTTAGGAAAGCTGCATTTTAGTTTGTGCTCTTTGTTGTTTTCTCTAAAACCAATTGCTCTTTCCCTTAGTAGCTAGGATTTTCATTGAAAAAGCTAAAATTGAAAGGTTCGCTTATCATATTAGTCTTCATTTTTAGGAATTTCCATCACATAACGCGGTGAACCTCGAAGGAAAATTTTTAAACAAGATGAACTTAAAATTTAAATCAATTTACCTAAGAAAGCATTGGAACCATAACGATAACATTTAGAAGGTCTAGGCTAGAGACGTGTTCTGGCATCATTAAACATAGCAGATGTCGTTAAATTTTCTGAAATACATTCCAAGTGTGATACCTCACTCCACGTTCGTAAGTATATCGGAGCTTGTCCACGTACCTTCGGGTATATAGGGCAATGTTCTAGTAGGAAAAGTATAAGGGGGTGCTCCCACTATGCGGTTTCGAATTAGACATCGCTAATATGGACTTGGGCCTCCACATACCTTTGGTTATATTTGGGAGGACAAATTTAGGTTTCTATCCATCCATATGGAATTAAGTCGGCGGCCTTGTAACTTGTGATACACCGAACACAACATTTGGGGAGATTGCCTGCCCGTAATTCTTGGTTCACCAGGAGGTATTCTACAGTTCACAATTACTTGGTAGAAATTTTTCCTAGAAGTACCCTTTTATTTTGTTTATTTTTTTTTGGTCATAAAATAAATCATTCATCATGGAAGAATAAAATCCCTTTCCTCGTCATTCGTGTAGAATATCACTGAAATCACCTTTACCACCGAAAGCCATTTCTGGTTGGCGAAGGCGACATCGCTCTATCGAAACTAGTATTATCAGTACCTCTGGTGTGACAACATCCTCACATATACCAAATTCAACTCAAGTTGTTTCTACAAATCCTGGTTCATTCTATTGTCGAGATGGAGTCCTCATAGCTACCTGTGGTCACGATCCATCCAATCAGTGAGACCATACCTCCTGAACCCAACATTGTTCAACTGGAAGTTGATTTAGATCATGTCACTTTTTTTCCACAAAATCTAAATCCTGAAGTCGAATGACCAGAAGTTGTTCCCGTATCAGTCGCCCCATAATATATTGTAGCCATTGAGTCTCCCATATCATGCAGTCAAACTCCTGAAATATACTTTGAGCCTGACAATGAAATCCTTCCACCTAGTTTAATTTTGACTGAACAAATACCACAATATGAACACCTCTAACTCCAACTCATTTTGGGGAGGATCTTTACCTGTACGAGTACTTTCCTCAATCACCTCCCTTTGATTTTTTTGATCATGTTTCACTTTCAGTTCCCGTTTATCCAATAGTGTATAAATTGGGTCGTATGACCATGGCTAAGACAACATCCCAGACTGAACCATCTATTTCAGCTGTGAAAACATTTACTGTTGCTTCATCTTTGATGTTTTTTCCATTGACTTCACCCATGTCATCATACGAAATCCTATCTAATTCCTCCCATATGATTATTGAACAGCTTGATCCTTTGTTACATCTTCAGTGCAATATCAAGTTGGTTCCATTAGTTATTCTCCTTAGTGGCCAGTGATACCACATAAATTACCCTATGAAATTCCTAAATTCAATGGAAACCCTGGAGAATACCTTTCAACACATGTTATAACTTATCATTTATAGTGCTCATCAAACTCCTTAAATGATGACTGTATTAGACTATCTCTTTTCCAGCGCACATTTACTTGTCTGACTACACAATGAGGAAGGTTCTTTTACTGTGTCAACCTTGTTCAAAAATGAAACAAGCCCATGAGGAAAGTTCTTTTCATGTGTCAACCTCGTTAAAAAAAATGAAACAAATTTTGAGGATAGTTCTTTTACTGTGTCAACCTTAATAAATGAAACAAATTCTTGAGCATAGTTCTTTTCCTATGTCAAGCTCGTTAAAAAATGAGACAAATCATCTCCTAATTAAGACGAGTCTTCCAGTTGATATTGTAAATGAACCCTCATTCCATCCAACTATTAGGAACCACTAGTCTACTTAGGTGAATGAAATGAAGCTTGGGGGGCATGTGCTTTATCAAGGGGCATTAGACATGTGCTCTTACAGGGGGCATTAGACATGTGCTCTTTCAGGGGGCATTCGACATGTGCTCTTGCAGGGGGAATTTAAAACCATCTCATGTCGATTATAAGTATTATTATCAAGACTCATTAAACTCATCAAAATATCGAGCTTCTTTTGCTATTTTTCATGCTTGTAAAACACATGAAAATGCAAAGTTCTTTTGGTATTTTCCTGGTCGTAAATTAAATTGAAAGTCGGTCAAAGCATACTTTTATCCTTATTTTTTGAGCTTTGATAAAAATAAAAAAGGACTTGAAGCACGCTTTTATCTCATTTTTGAGCTTCGATAATGGCGAAAAAGGAGCCCTTGGAGTCTTCTTTAAACTCTTTTCAGACTCCGATAATGTGAAAATATTTCTGAGAACTTGTCTTTTCGAGATTGTAAAAGTAAATGAAATGACATCTACTCAGTATAAGTTTAACCCTTTTATGGACCGGGATAGATTATTTACAAAAAAGTAAACCTTAGTCGAACATGGCTAGGAGGTTCTCTCAGATATCATTTTACACTTTTTCGGATCTGAGTGACAAATTTACGAAAAAGTACTCATGGAGTTTTCTTTTTTCCACTTTTTCAAACTCTCTAAACATGAAAAAGGATCGAGTTTTCACTGTCGTTAGCCTTGTTAAAACATAAAATAATGACAGGCTTGTTGATCATTGTAAGAATCGAGTTTCATTTATCGCTAGACTCGTTAAATTATTAAATAGTGATACATATTCGTCCGAAGGGTTGAATTATAGATCAAGCATATGTTATCCTCCTCAAGCTTGTTAAAAAATAAATAGGTACTGGTCGAAAAATGATCAGGGAAAATTTTGGAAAGTTCACATAAATTTTAGAGTAACAAGTCGCTCTTGAACATGACACTCCACTCCATCATTGTGACTTTTTGGGTTAGGTAATATTCTTGATGGTTAATTCATACCTATGGTTCATCATCATACCTTCACTTCGGTTTTGGGTTAATGATGTCAACTCATCTCAGTGTCATTGATATGTTCAAGAGAAGTCATCCAGTAAATACTCATCCTTCTGCAATACTCATAAACCTTCATTTTCACGACAAATATCCCTGAACATTGCTATATCAAGTCACATTTTGTCTCTGAAATCAGTAACTCATGTTTCGCGATAAAGTGGCTTCCTGTCGAAATCAAATCATCATCCAGGAATTTTACTTAGAAACATCATCTTTCAATACCATGAGGCTTGTTACAACATCGACAAGATCCTCACTTTCAGACCTTTGACCGAAAGATTTTTTTTTTCCTTCGACATCGAATCATCTATTCACGCCTTAAGAAATGTACTGCAGTACCTTTAGAACCATTAACATCAATGGTGGTTCTCTTGCATTTTTTAACATCTCACATCATTGGCTGGTAATCAAATGATGCCTTACCATGTTCGACTACAAATCATATATTCGCATGGCTAGACTTGTAGCCAAACGATGGAGTGAACGAGATAAGAAGATCTCAGATCTAGTTTCATCCATCCGGGCTGCAATTTCAGGACTGTTGTACACATCATCTGTACAGTGACCTTACATACAGATCGTCATCCGAACATGGGCCTACATCTATTGTTATAAGTTCCTAGCACCACACTTAGGAAATTTGATTTATTCATAGATCATAATTCTACATAACAGGTTCCAAACTGAAATGGAAGCAGATTAAAGATGATTTTGTAGTGGAATTCGCGGAAGACTTAGAAGAACGACAAATTTATCTCATAATAAAGCAGTCACGACTATATAGGCTTGCATGCGAATGTTATCAGTTGTGTTGTTTCACACATTGATGAGAAAACTATGACATTGAGAAACATTAGCGGAAAAAATATTTCTACATCTATGGAAGTATACTTTTAGGGAATGTATCATATTTGTGAGCCAGTAATTATCATGGATTCATTGTTTTATGACACCCACGTCTATATGAAAAAAAAGATATCATCAAGAGTTGGGTGAAGGAGCCATCAAATTTTAGATAGACACCCATTCACATGTACATGACAAGGTCACTTAGGAATACCAACCATCTTTTGGTCATCGTAGATTATAGAATATATGTCCAACTGAGTACAAAGACCTTTCTTGAAGGGTGGGTTATCTTATTGAACCAGGTGGTGGATGAGGGGAAGTTGTTCAACTAGTCATACCTTCTAGCTCATCAACTGAGATCCCATGCAAAACGAGCCCGAGAGCCTCCCAAGGGCGAGCGAGAAAGGATCTATATGTATGTATATGTATTGGATACGATATGTGCACTAAATCAATTTCTTGGCATGAAATGGAAGTGGAAAACAAGAGAAATTGATGCACATATCCACTACAAGTTGCTTTTTGATTGTAACCATAGATGAGTTATGGAGTAGCTAACTAATCACTTAATTATCCCACTTTATAGGCTTATCTTTCAGGAGGGCCCACCTTGCATGTGACGAAGAGAAATGAAGATGATTTAGAGATTGTAGATTGGTTCACCTTACCAGATGTCACATTGATCAGAGTGTTCAACGAGTAGAAGCCACCACATCATTTTCCAATATATGCCACTGAAATTTTTTTGTTGTAAGAAGTATCTTACCATATCGTCATAGGCTTGTTAGCAGCACTAAAAAGGATGAAGAAGGCACCATGGCCCACTCTTCCTTTTCATTTCAGATTCTACGAAATTAAGAATCTAAAATTTGGATATATCGAATTGAAAGCCACAATCAAGTTTGAATTCGGTATATAAGACTTCAATCCATATGGTCTGAGGGGAATTTACAAGGACCACTGTATGTGAATCTACTACAACATGGTTAGTGGGGCATAAAGGTGGCTAGAGGAGGAACCATGGAATAATTTCTATAACTCCTCTAGACCCTGTAAGGTGATTGTTATATATGCTACTTCTCAATTTGTCCCTCAAACGATAACATTTTCAGAAGAGACAACAACCCGATACAAGATAAAGGAAAAAGGTAGGTTTCTGACATTACAGAGGAGGAACACAGTTAAAATATGTAAGAAAATTCTATCATTAAATAAGAAACTTTGGAAATATAAGAAAATAGGAGGAAGATGAAGAAAAGATAAAAGCAGATAAAGAGAGAAAAGAAAACATTGGAGGAAGCAAAACTAAGAGCGCAGAAATAAAGAAAAGTGCTAAGGGAAGAAAAAGAGTTAGGAAGAAGAGAACAAGAGGAGAAGTAGAAGTGAGAAGAATAAGGAAGGCAAGGTGCCACAATGCAAGAGACAACACCCGTAGAGCTTCAAGAGTAGGAACAAAATCAACCAGAAGCAAAAGTATTAAGAAAACATATGTAGGATCGGGAGCTTGCTCAGGAGATTGAGCAGTTGATTGAAGTTTCAAACATGGAGTTCGGACTAGAGCCACAAGATGAATATGTGGTCATGATGCCTAGAAAACCATAGGTCACTATTCATACTCCACCACCTTCAGTCGTAGAGCCAGCCCCAAGTGAGGAAGCAAAGATATTTCCCCTTGATGATGATTCGGTGATGGATGTGTACAATCTTTATTTTGATGAACTCTAGAATTATATTGTATAAGCACGAAGAAAAAACTTCCCGAATGATCATGCATCACCTGTATTTATGAGAGAAAGGGTGATAGTGGAAAACACTAGCAAGAATCCAAACGCTATTATTGATGCAAAATTGGCCTTTGTAGGTGCAACGAGATATAACAATTAGTATTTGTAGGCCAAGAATAATTAGTTGGTGTAGAATCTATAGGCAGTCCAGCAAAAAAGTGAAAAAATCCATACATCAATGCAAAATTCGCCTTCCACATAGGTCTACCTAGAGGAGATGAGAGCACTGATACTTTTTGAAATATCCACACTTGGAGACAATATGTGGAACATTTATGTAGCATTTTTTACCATACATAAGGCAATTTTCCACTTACATTAATTGCAATGGAAGAGAAAAGAGTTTGTCAATATCCTTAAGAATGTATAAATTGCCATCACTCTCATGCATGAGTGGAAAATGGGATACAAGGCAGCATCAGTTGCATTGGTGAAGAATATGAAGTCGCAGGCAGAGCTAGAGAAAGGAAGAGTTCAGATGTTGATCCAGAATGAAAAGAAACTCTCCTCATTTATCAGAAACAGTCAGGCCTCATATGTACGAATATATAGCAGTTTGGATTTCATGGTGAGAACCCATTGGTTCCCATCAGCCGATACACTCACCGAGACTAAATGCAAATGGAAAGTCCATTAGGAGATTGATTAGTACTTAGAGAAGATGAAGCAGATGTCCACTCAGGAGGACTTGGAGCTAAATACATATATTATGCACACCTACATTGGTGGCCTGGTTTATACTGGAAAAATGTTTCTCCTTATTGAGAAAGAGGTTTAGATTGGTTCCAAGACATGGTACTCGGATGCTATGGAGGAGAGAGTCTGCTTCCAATTGGAAACTATCATGTAGTTTGGGGAGAAAATTGAACAATACCAAGCTTGGATTTAGTATGTGACCGAGAGACATGAATTCAAAGTTTCCTGGCTTGATTTCACCCCAACCCGAGCATCATAAAGTTAAGTTTATTTTTAGGTTGTCAAGTTGTCTCTACATTATTTTTTGGTATATGGGTATTGGTGGAAAATTTAATATTATTTGTAATTATTGTAAAAGTGAAATTCCGAGTGTCCTTGATGGAATGTGAAGATTAATATGTAATGTAATGAGTTATTTTGTAAGAATTTGAAGGGTCAATAGGGGAGTCCAAGAGTCACAAAGGGGGCATGCCAAGATTCATCCCCATTTTTTATAAATATATCCTCATAACTCTTGTAAGTGGCTTTTGGGGGCCAAGATTTTGGCTAGGCTTAGGCTTAGATAGAGCTTGGGAGTTATTTGTGAGCCTTGTCTTCTCCATATCATAGATGGAGTATACTTCTTTAGATGAGAAGGTGTTTTAGGACTTCACGTTCCACTATTGGGGTTAGTGGCTTTTCAAATGTTGTATGTATTATTGGAAATATCACTTTTAATAAAACTCAGAGTTGACATGCTTTCATGCATATATTGTGAATATAGTAGGACTACTCTTGTTGTATTTGTAATGTATGTTCTTTAACTTACGCATATGATTATCAAATATTTAATTTTCATTTGTATGTGTCTTGTTGGATGCGTGTTGATGTGTTAATCTATCACCTTAAATTGTGTAGTATTCTGCTTGTTAGTTTGTGTGATGTCTTTTCGCTTGTGTGTTCCTTCTAGGCTGCATAATATTATAGGATTTTAAGGGGCACACTTTCATTTCCCTTCATGTGTTTCAATCTTAGGTTCACACAATTGTTCTCACCAAATACACCGTGCATCACTCTATGCATTTTGAAAACTAAGGTAGACCATTAAAACCCCACTACTAGGACTTCTACTCCAGACGATGTGAGTTCTAGTTGGTACTTCATATCGGGGAGATCCCTTGAATGTTCGAGGGTCCAACAATGTCAACATTTCTAGCAGTAGAAGGAGGATCGGATCACAATATGAGCCCTTGGTCTATTCTGAGTTTCTGCACTCATTTTATTACTTATTCGAAAATCATACTCGAGACATGTTTTTACAAAGATCTAAAATTTCAAGTGCTGAAAAATATCATTGATGACATGTTGCATTTAAATTTGATGGTGAAGGTGACACACCCATACTTCAGCATACTAAACTTTTTCTTCAATTTCCACAATGCGAAACATCCTCGTTGAGGATGGTTGTTGTTGGTTGTTCATTCTCACGTTCGAAGGGTGCGTAAGGAAATAGTGTCCCATATTGACCAATGCCTCCATTAACTCTTTTGAACATCTTGTCACAAAATTTTTTTGCACTTTTAACAAGTATGATTATAAAAAATGTGCATGAAAATTTTAGAATTACGAAAATGACCTCATGAATCTGTACATAATTTTCATAATCATTTTATGCATTTTTGTTTTGAATTTCAAAAATATTAAGTTGATTGGGATTTATTGTTTTCAATATTTCTATATCTTGTTCGAATTTCAGTTACTCATCATGAGTTAGAATATCTTAAATCAAACCCAGCATACCTCACTTGTAAATCTTCTAAAACTGCGATGGAAAGTGTCTCTATTCCAAGCAACCCTTTGTGCACTTCTCATAAATTAATTTTACTTTGGCAGGTTGAGGTGGGAGAGATTAAAAATTCATCCGTTGATGTACCACCATCTCCTCCTACCCCACATGCTCAAAATTCTGGCACAAGTTTGGAATCCAAGCCCAATGTTTATGATGAAGTGTTATCTCCTCATCCTCCATCCTTTATTCCCATTGATCCTCTGGATTGTGATTTTTTGTGTTCACCTGTTTCAAACCTTTCCCTTAATAATCACAAGTATCAAGTGTTGGATGGAGTTGGTTATGAGAAACCCACTTGTGATATAATTTATGATAAGTATGTGTTGGAGCCCATTGTTGAACAAGAATCTGTGATGGAGGATGAATTCATTTCTTTCAAAACACTTTTGCATCATCCTAACATTTTCCATGATTCTGTCATTTTAGTTTAATCTTGTAAAATATAGTTTAAATTCAACCCGTGCGGCGCACAGAGCCCCAAGGCCGAAATTCATCATCGATTCATCAAAAATCAATTTGATTCAGTTTTTTGTCACCAAGTAAGTGTGCACCCTTAACATTTGAGTTTAACTCCTGTTGGATACTTGGGAAAAGTTTGGCACCTCATTGTATATTCTTTTCAAATTTTTGGCAAAGGAAAGACCAGAGTTTTGCAGCACTTGTTGGGATCCTTGTGGCTTCTGAGTTTTGATGATGTTTCTTCTCATGTTATTGTAAGTTCATTAATGTTATATGTATTCCATCCTTCACTATGCTTCTGAATTAAACAAATGAGTAATTTAGGTAGAATTCATTGATTTGCTGGTGCTCTGCCTTAAGCTTTTGTTTAGTTTTTTATGTTCTTTGTCAGTTTGAAGAGGATCCTTGCACTCTCTTGCCCTCTTCAGCTTCTCAGCAGTCTTTTCTATCCATTCATTGATCTAAGACATGCCTACCCTACCCCAAGTTGAACTTTGCAAGAATTTTGCCTCATCCCCAAGCCCAAAATTGTTTTTCCCTTTTTCCAACAAAACCCCTAAAAATCAAAATCAATCCCTCCTATTTTTTTATCTAGCCTAAGATCAGTTATTGTTTTAGTCATCTCAAGCCCTTTTGAATATTTTCATTGAGATTGGCTCGGAGAGAGCCCTCTCCTGTCCTCGTAGGGCTAGCTACGAGGCTGAGCGTGGTTTGGTGTTGTCCTTCTTCTGCCTTATCTCAGCCTAAGGTGGATTTAGGTACTAACATAGTGGCGACCATACTGGGGAGCCAAATGATTTTCTTTTTAGCGTTATTTGTTTTATAAGCTACAGACGGAGCCTAAAGTTATGCCAGGTAGCCTTCAAAACGCTCTTGCTTTGCATTAGCGAAAGTAACACTTAACTTAACTTCAGTCAATCTCCGGTCTAGTTTGTAAACGTAACACTTAACTTGTGAATTACCCCCAGTACATGTATCAAGTTAGATCTGATGGTTGATGGTGGACAACGATCAGACATAGAAAGGCTGAAATCATTCACCTGGTGACTCCTGTAAAGACTCCACTGGAGGACTAACTCTTTCTCTGAGAAAATGGAAGGATCTTACACAAAGTTCAGGTATCCTAAGTGGAATGGTATTCAGGATCTTATCTGCTTCCTTGTAAATTACTTCTTAGCTATCCTTGAAGCTGTCCTGAAGGTTTTTCAAAAAATTTTGTATGATAAAGGTGATCAAAAACTTCATTCAACCTATTCAAAAGGTGTAAATACTGAGTTTCCCTTTGATCCTGGCCTCCTTACTTTTCCCACATCTTATGATGACTCTATTCAGAGTGATGAGCCTAAAGAAAACAAAACTGATCCCGTAGCTCTTGTATATACTCCTACATCTTTTATAGTCCCAGATAGGTATAAACCTCTTGTTTTACCTTCTGTTCTTCATGCTTTCCCTAAAAATTATGACCTATATCTACCAAGATTTGATGGTGAATGTAATAATGTCAACGCTGAGAAACATGTGCAGAATGTTGAGAATTTTCTAGACCTTTTTGAAGTTGATGATGAAGATGTTAGTATTAGGCTTTTGGCTCTTTCTTTGCAAGGCAAAGTCAAGAGCTGGTTCAAAGCCTTGCCTAATGCGAGCATCTCAGATTTCTAGCAGTTCATCGAAGTTTTCCTTGACAGGTGGGTGATTAGACAGAACCTTTTTGTGATTATAGAAAAGTATAACCAGCTGAAAAGATTGCCAGGGGAGACAGTACAACAGTTTTCTGCCAGATTTAACCAAGTATATTTTTCGATGCCAGATGATATAAGACCTTCTCCTAGATCTGATCTCTTGCACTACCCGGGTGCCTTTGATCCGGAAATGGAATTTCAGTTGAGAGAAAGGAATATTGCAACACTTCAAGAAATGCAGAACAAGGCAGTGAATGTAGAAACTCATTTGTTGATCCGAAGGGCAAGGTTGAAGGAAGAAGAAATGAAAAAGATAGATCTGGAGAAATCGACATCTCTAGAGGTAAAGCTTGATATGTTGGTAAGTGTAGTGGAAGAGATGATGCAAAAGAACACCACAAGGAATGAGTATAATGCTCAAGCCCATGGCTCGATGATTGAAGAAGAACAAGTTGTTGATCCAAAACATTTTGTTTCTTATCCCAATTGTCATAGTGATTGTTTTATAGATCATATGGGAGAAGAGAGAGTTGTTGATATGATGTGTATGCTTGAGGATTTACCTTAGTTTGATCAGTATGATGATGATTATGTTCTCCAAACAGAAACTAATCTTGCAGACAAATCAACAACTAGTTTGTGGGAGGAAGAAGTTCACTTTCAGCAGCTGGAGTACAGTGATCAACTGATACATATCAGCTATGACAATGACGAGGAAAGTGCAACAAATTTTGAAGTAAGTGAAGGATCTTTGCCTTTTTGTTTTGATTCGTTTCAGTTCATCAGAGACAATTTCCATGCAATCCGAAATCAACTGTCGACAAGTCTTGATTTGAACCATCTTGAGGGCAATGAAAATCTTATTCAAAATTTCTCATATTTAGATTTGTAGCCCCCGAATGCCATTGATTGTCAAGTTGCAGATGAAGACTTGGAAGCTAGCACATATGATCAAATGATACAAGATGACTCCGTATCCTTTTGTTTTGAATCATTCCAGTTTTTGAAGGGTAAATTTCATAGTAAATCTTCAAATGAGTAGCCTATAGGAAATCAACAATCTCTCAGTTTTAATGTTGAGGATGAGATAGATAGAAAATTTCTTGAGCAAGTTGTTAATGAGAAATCTTCCCCTGAAACGACTGATGAAATCATTTCTGATACAAAACCCTCCCTAGCTCCAGATTTGCAGCCACCAAATGCAATTGAAGGTCAGATTACAGATGAAGGTGTGGCAGCCAAAATATCTAATTTGATGATGCAAGAGGATTCTGTACCCTTTTGTTTCGAAGAATTTCAATTTATAAAGCAGAATATTCGTAATATCTCTAAAGAAAAAGGTGAACAGTCAGTAGGATGTCATACAATTTCAATGGATACAATGCAACAGTCTTCTCAAGTTTTTGATGATCCTATTGCTCGTGTGTTGGCTGATGTTTTCTGTAAAAATTCTTCTCCATTGGCTAATCTTGTGTCAGAAAAGAATGATGATAATAATCTTGTTCAAAAGTCGACTTCATTGTCTTGTTCAACAGATTTTTCATTACAAAGCCCATATCAAGGTATGCAGTCATATGAGGAGATTGTTAAAGGAGACTTTTGTTCTGTTTGGAATCAACAACAGAGTTTGGTTATTCATGAAATTCAGGATCCTTTTGGTAGCCTGCTACTATCACCAAAGAAAGACAGCACAGATGTGAGGAAAATATTAATATCCAGCTATGAAGATTACCCGGACCAAAGCAGTAATGTGAACTTAATGGAAATCAATAGCTATGTTTATGAATATCCTTTCGTAGTATTCTTGAATTCATCTAGTCAATTCATGCTTTGAAATTTTATCAGCAGTCAACTTGATTCCAAGTTTCCATGGGAGTTGCCTTTCGATTCTTCCCTTTTCCTGTGCATCAGAAAACATTTGGGAAGAAATCAAATAGCAGCCAAGATGCTTACATGGTTGCATTGGTTGTTTCATTTCACTTGATTAGGTGATGAATGAAACTATGAAACTGTTAGAGTAGGTTTTGATGAATAAGCTCTACTTTGAGCATATTTTCTAGTTTGTCGGTTGTGTTTAAGTATCGAGTCAGTTCTTAGTTGAGTGAGAGTCAATTTATGTCGTCAAGTCATCAGTTTTTAGTCATTCATTTCAGCTTGAGTTTTTGACTCCATTTCCCAATGGATGAAGGCACTGTCTTCTTTCCAAAGATCTGCCATTCTTGGCACCTCCAAGGAGCTACCATCCCCATTGGAGCCAATGTTAGAGTTGGTCTTTACGTCCCTCCGTCAGAGATCATTCCTCTTTTTGAATTTCATTGTTTAGGTGTCTCATTCTGATCTTTCATCTGCATTTCGTTAGGGGGCATGCCATTGCCTGACAGAAGGGTTTTGTTCTTTCATTTTCCCTCATGCTTGTACTTGCTGGGTTGGTCAGAATTCCTCAAAATTTATCAAAGTTCAGTTCATGTCATTTACAGTCATAGATATTGTTTTGGTCAAAAAGAGTCATATTAGCTTCTAGGTCTATGGTTTGGTCTTTCAAAAGGTTAAATAATTCCCGCGGGCCATGAGGAGGTTTTCAATAAGTTTTCAGTTCAAAATTTTTCATCAGCAAATATGCTCGAGGATGTTTCTTCTTCAAAACTCTGTTTTGAAGAAGAAATTATCAAAATTGTTTTTGTAATAATCAGGTATTTTTCAGCTATGAAGACTTCAAAGAAAACTCTAGTTTTCCTTTACCAAAGTTCAACGCCATCAGCACTACAAAAAATCAACCAATTTCATCATTCAAGCTTAGAAGGTCAGTGAGGAAACAAAAAGACAAAGGTTGTATTAAATGAACAAGTGCCAAAGGTAAAAAACATTACAACATGGGTTTTGAAGAAGTAAAAATCAAAACCATCTCTATATGAGATATTTCCCAAGATTATTAATTCATTTGCAACAGGTGTTATTGAGAAAATCTCAAAGAGAAGTCGAGTTTGAAAGTTGAAGAGCAAAACTGCCATTTGCGAAGAGTCCAACTATGTGTTAAGTTGCGCGCGGCGCATTGGGCATAGGCACGGCGCATAGGCGCGACGCGGCGCATAGAGCCGAAAGACACAGTGCAAATTTCTAAAGGGCGCAACACATTCAACCCGTGCGACGCATTGGGTTTGTGTGCGGCGCATAGAGCCCCAAGGCCGAAATTCATCATCGATTCATCAAAAATCAATTTGATTCAGTTTTTTGTCACCAAGTAAGTGTGCACCCTTACCATTTGAGTTTAATTCCTGTTGGATACTTGGGAAAAGTTTGGCACCTCATTGTACATTCTTTTCAGATTTTCGGCAAAGGAAAGACCAGAGTTTTGCAACACTTGTTGGGATCCTTGTGGCTTCTGAGTTTTGATGATGTTTCTTCTCATGTTATTGTAAGTTTCATTAATGTTATATGTATGCCATCCTTCTCTATGCTTCTGAATTAAACAAATGAGTAATTGAGGTAGAATTCATTGATTTGCTGGTGCTCTTCCTTAAGATTTTGTTTAGTTTTTTATGTTCTTCGTCAGTTTGAAGAGGATCCTTGCACTCTCTTTCCCTCTTCAGCTTCTCAGCAGTATTTTCTATCCATTCATTGATCTAAGACATCAAATTCATTGCCTACCCTGCCCCAACTTGAAATCTGCAAGAATTTTGCCTCATCCCCAAGCCCAAAATTGTTTTTCCCTTTTTCCAACAAAACCCCTAAAAATCAAAATCAAGCCCTCCTATTTGTTTATCTAGCCTAAGATCAGTTATTTTTTTATTCATCTCAATCCCTTTTGAATATTTTCATTGAAATTGACCCGGAGAGAGCCCTCTCCTGTCCTCGTAGGGCTAGCTACGAGGCTGAGCGTGGTTTGGTGTTGTCCTTCTTCTACCTTATTTTAGCCTAAGGTGGATTTAGGTACTAACAAACTACATTGGAGGTATGATTCCACGTTAGTGTGGCCTACATTCTGCTTAGGTTAGGAGTAGGAGTAGTGTTTTTATTTCTTTTTTCTTTTTCTTTCTTTACGTTCATTTCTTTTCTTTCCTTTTCTTTGTTTTTAGTTATAGGTTACTTTCTGCATGAGACCGTGTTTTGATTCTGAAGCAAGCATGGTGAAATCTAAGAGGAATTTGTTCTACTATCAATGCTTGGTTTGTTATTTATTTCCTCTCTTTCCCCAAATCTTGCATTAATTTAAGTTTATGATACTCTGATGGAAGATATGTTCCTTTTCGAAGAAAATCACAGTGAAATCATGATGTTTGGATTTTAACTAGTACTACATACTCTAATTGGTTTTATCATTTTAGCTAATCCTTTTCAACTATTCGAGTAGATTAAGGAGGGGAGAAAAACCCTAACAAGTATATCAGAAGTGTACGTAAATATCCTTCTCTGAAGGGAAAATATCTTATGCACTTAATAAGTCGAGATCCCTCTATCGCCCAATGAAACAAATAAGTGCCAATCACAGGGGCTTCCCTCAATGAACCTCTAGGCTATCATGTGCATTCGTGAAATATTATAAAATACCCTTAATTTGACTAGATATTGGAAAATACCCCTAAAAATCACATTATTTAACCGCCTACCAATAAAAGCCAAATATACCTTCCCAATTTAAAGAACCCCTACTTCCACCAGATATTGTAAGTACCCATTTTTTCATTAAAATTTTTTATACCCATTTATATTTTTCATTAACTTTGAGCTCCATTTTTTATACCCGCCAATATAAAAACCCTTTAACGACCATATATCCCCCAATATATTATGCCAGTTTTTCCTCAATATATATCCCCAAATATGAACCCATGTGGTATGGTATTTCTCTCCCAGTGAATCTCCCGTGGTGCCTATGCACAGTCCTTTAAACAAAAGAAATGAAAAAAATAAAATAAAGGGCAAAAGAAGAGAAAGGAATCCTGCAGAGATAGGTGAAACAAGAAAATCCATGGGGGTACTGTCCAGACTTGCTAGTAGTAGAGAAATGTTTCTATTTGTGAAGTGACTCGGTCAGGGTATTGTATAGGCCTATTGGAGTGGAGAAAAACCAGAGATGAAAATAAGACTCTAGCAATTTCTTTTACTTGTGCACTTATATACTCCTCATCCCCAATGGAAATAATTCAGTTTGACTTGGTTTTCTTTCTGTGTCACCGATGAAGAGGATGGATGGGACCATGTATTTAACTCAAACTAAGTGAGGAAGCTTTGAAGATCAATGAATTGAACAATACTCCTTGAAGGGTGAGACCAATTTCGCATAAGACAAGATTCATTTAGAGAGCTAGAGTTCTACCAGTGTGTCGCTAGTGTTGTAGTGGCTACAACCACCCTCCAAAATTTTTCCTTTGCTTAGATTTTGGAGCCTAACCTTTTTTTCACATGATCTTTTCTTTCACTACTATCAGGTATTCATGCTTTCATTGATGTTAATCATTTATATATGCTTTTATTCATTTGTTTTCCACTTAGATAATTTTTCTAAGTCACAATCTAACCTCATGTCTAAGTCTTGCATAGCAGTTATGGGTTTGCCTCCAGATACTGTGCAATATATGAGGGTAGGAAACCTTGATGACTAGAATTTCATAGTCATGACTGGTAGTGAGCACTGAGCCTGGAAATTGTGAAGTCATGAGAGGCAGCCCATCACTGATCCAAGAAATTGCGGAATCCCTTACTGAGCTCAGAAATTGTTCAGTGCACTGAGCCGAAAAGTTTCTTAGTTCGAAAAATTGCGCAGTACTTCCTGGATATGTTCTTGGGAGATTTTTCCCGAAAATGCAGAAAATCTGAAAACAAAAAAAAAACATCCCTAAAATTTAGCGATCTATTTTTACTAACCCAAAGGAGGCACACTTTTTATTTTTGGAAACTTTTTCCATGTCTCTTTTTCCTTGACTTTTAGCACATGCATCATAAACACTAATGTTCTCAAATATATTTAATTGATGCCCCTAGAGCTTGTTTACACACTTGATCTTGGAGCTCTAGGATTCCTGAGGAGATCAAGGAACCATTGGTGCGATCTTCATCACTTTTCTAGGTAATTTTCACATTGATCAATTTTGGCGCTTTTTCTGTTACTTTTTGCCGTTTGGATTGTGTGAGTGTTTTTTTTATTGTTTCTTTGCATGCATGCTGGTGTTTCAAACTTTTTTTTATTATATAAGTGTTGTTTCATGTTATCGTTTTCCTTTCACAAGTGTCGCATCAGTTTCTTAATTTTTTCACCGATGGCAACTGTTGTGGCGACCAACCTCACCGATTTGGTTTTATTCCCATTTAATTATTTTTTACACTTGATTTATCTTGTTTCATTTACAATTAGTCATATCTGCACTCAAGCCATCGCTATCTCTCATATCTTCTCATTTTCCATACTTCCCTTGGGCAGATTTGCCATTCCATGGTCAGATTTTACTTTTCCGAGTTGTGCACTACACAACATAATGTATCAAACTGAGAGATGTGCCTCTAGAACTACATAATGTGTAGTATAGGGTGGCCCAAATTAGCATTACATAGTTCCAGGGCTCAATCTGCATCCCTAGTCACTAATACTACAAAATGTAGAGTATCTCCCTGCTCATTTCCCAAGCTAAAATGTGCATTGTGCAATATCAGTCTTCAAGCTTCGACCTTGAATCATGGGAATACACACTACATAGTTCGCTCAGGAACTCAAACATCTTCAAAATAAAAATTATGTAATCATTTCCTTAAGATTCCCAGTTTTTTGTTTGAGCATGCCTTGAAAGTGATTTTTCTTAAAACGAATGTTTTCTTGCCATGAGTATATTTTCTATCCCACATGTACAAAATTTGTTGAAAACCTCTCCAGTAGTCACTGTTACATTGCAACCCAAGAGATATTCCTCAAAATAAACTACGGAAAGAACTACTTGGGAAGCAGTTGAGCAAGTTTTGGTTAAATTTCCAGTATATGCAGACACTCAGTTGTTTGTATAAAAGGGGTCCAAACTGACATGGAAATAGATTGAAGATGCTTTTGCAATTATGGAATTCAGGGCAGACTTAGAGTACTAGAAGGTTCATCTTAGCATCAATAAGTCATGAATATACAATATTGGATGTAGGTATCCATACTTCCCATGTGCTGAAGTGATTAGTTGTCTTGTCTCACAAAATGATGAGAAAATTATGACATTGAGCAACACTAGCAGATGTAAGCTTGCCACATTTCTAGCAGAAAATTTTCAGAAAATGTATCATCTTCTTAAGTTGATAAATATCATGGACTCATTTTTTTATGCCACCCACAGCTATACGAATGCAAAGGATATCATCAAGAGTTGGGTGAAGGAGCCATCAACGTTTAGACAGACTCCCACCCACATGTACAAGAGATGGTCACTTAGACAGGCCTATAAGATTTTGGTCATCCTAGCTTGTAGAATATTTGAACAACTAAGTACAAGTACCTTTTCCTGAAGGGCGGGCTATCTTATTGAATGAGGTGGTGGATGAGGGGAAGTCGTTCAACTAGTCAGAGCTTTTGTCTCATTAGCTAAGAGCACATGTAGCACGAGCCCAAGATCCTCCCAAGGGCGATCAAGCATGGTTTTGTATGTATGCATACATATTGGATGCGATTTGTGCACAAAATCAGTTTCCTAGCATGAACCGGATGTGGACATCGAGAGAAACTGTCGTACATATCTACTGCAAGGTGCTTTCATATTGTAGCCATAAAGGAGTTATGGAGCAACTAACTAATGACTTGAATTTCCTACTTTACAAGTTTATATTTCTAGAGGACCCACCTTCATGTCATGAAGAGTGATGGAGGTGATATTATAAATTTCAGATTTGTTCACCTTACCATATGGCACATTCATCAGAGTGTTTGGTGGGGAGAAGTTATAAAACATTTTTCCAAGATATGCCACCGAAATTTTTTTCATGCAATAAGTATCTTACCATATCGCCATAGGGTTGTCAACAACACTGCGTAGGACAAAGAAGGCATGATGGCCCAATCTTCATTTGTAGATGGAATTATATGAGATTAAGAATCCAAAATATGAAAAGACTGAATCGAAAGCCATAGTGAAGTTTGAATTTGATACAAACTACTTCAATCTGTATGATCCGAGGGAAATTTGCAAGGGCCATTGTGCATGAATCTACTAAAACTCCGACAACGGGGCATATCGGTGGCTGGAGGAGGAACCATGGAAGAATTTCTATAACTTTTATGGGCCCCTCGAGTCAATTATTATAGCTGGGACCTCTCAATTTGTCCCTCAAATGACAATTGTTCATGAAGAGACAACAACAAAAGACAACAACCTAGTACAAGATAAGGGAAAGAGAAAGGTTGCTGATAATATAAAGGATGAATAAAGATGGAAGATGCAAGAATATCATATCATTCAATAAGTAGCTTTGACAATATAAACAAAAATGAGGCAGAGGAATCAAAGAGTAGAGCAGAGAAAGAGATAAAAGCAAATATTGGAGGAAGTAGAACTATGAGCGCAGAAATCAGAACAAGAGATAAGGGAAGAAAAATAATTAAGAGGAAGAGAAAAGGAGGAGAATAAATAGTAGGAAGAATAAGGAAGGAAAGGTGCCACAACGGAGGAGACGACACCCATACAGGTTGAAGAGAAGGAGCATGATCAATCAAAAGTCGAAGGAGTAAGCGAACAGATGCAGGACAAGGAGATTGCTTAGGAGATTGAGTAGTTTATTGAAGTTGCAGACATGAATTTGGGACCAGAGCCGCAAGATGAAGATGTAGACCTGATGCCTAGTGCACCACAAGTCACTGTTCAGACTCCACCACCTCCAGCCGCAGGGCCATCCCCAAGCGAGGAAGGGGAGATAGCTCCCCTTTATGATGATCTGATGATAATTAGAGGAAATTTAAGCCTAAAAGTGGCCTCCTAAGGAAAAATAATAAAATAATAGTTAAAATAGTAAAATAAGGTTATGAATTTTGGAGGGAAAGGAAGAGAACTCCTTTTTTTAATTGTATTTTTTACTTATCCCCTTATATTTTTACTCAAATTTCAAGTGTAGACACTCGTTGGATGAAAAATTAAATTCCACATCCAATGGATACCCATTATGCATACTTTTCAGAAGACCCATATTGATAAAAAATGAAGATACATTGAAAATTTTTGTTAAACATGTTTTCTTCATGTATCTTCAATTTTTGTCAATGTGGGGATTTCAAAAGTATGAATAATGGGTACTCATTGGATACGTAATTTAATTTCGGATGTAATGGGTGTCTACACTTCAAATTTGAGTAAATGAATAAGGAGTTAAGCCAAAAATACAAGTAAAAAAAGTAGTTTTTCTTCTTTTCCCTCCAAAATATTTACATGTACCTCTTTTTAAATTTATAGTATTTTGATTGGTTTGCATATTATTAAATGTAAATTACGTGAAAATTTCATGGGAACATTTAAGATGAAATTTCCTCTAATTATGTGTACAATCTGTCATTTGATGAACTCCAAATGAAGATTGTATAGGTGCGAAGAAATTTCTTCCTGTATGATCATGAATCACCTGTATTTATGAGCGAAAGGGTGATAGTAGAAGACACCAACAAGAATCCAAACACTATTGTCGATGCCAACATGGCCTTCGCAAGTGCAACGAGATTTAACGCTCAGTATTTTTCAGCTGAGAGAGCAGTTGGTGCATAATCTACAGGAAGTCAAAAAAGAGAATGAAAAACTTTGTGAAACATCACAAAATGCACCTTCTACATAGGTCTAACTTGGAGGAGATGAGAGAAGTGATACTTGCTGAAGTATCCACACTTGGAGACACTATGTGGGACCTTTATGAGGAGTTTGTGATAGTACATAAGGCAGTTGTTCTCTTACATGACTTACAACGACAAAGAAGAGATTTTTCCATTATCCTTAAGAATGTACAAGTGGCCATCATCATCATGCATAAGTGGACAACGAGATACAAGGTGATGCTGCGTATGCTAGTGAAGTAGATGAAGTTGCAGGCAGAGTTAGAGAAAGAAAGAGTTTGGATGTTGATCTAGAACAACAAGTAACTCACCTCATTCATATGAAACATCCAGGTCTCATATATCTGAATATTTCATAGTTTAGATTTCATGGTGAGAACCCACTGGATCCCATCAATTGGTACACCCACCGAGAATAAACAAAATGACAAGTCCAACAGATATTGATCAGTACTCGGAGTAGCTGAAGCAGGTGGCTACTCGGGAGGACTTGGAGATGAATAGACATAACATGCATACATACATTGGTGGCTCGGGTCATATTAGAACAATTTTTCTCCTCATTGAGAAAGAGGTTCATACTAGTTCCAAAACATTGTACCTAGATGCTATGGAGGAAAGAGTCTGCTTCTATCCTGACACTTTCACATAGTTTGGGGAGACCATTTAATAGTACCAAGGTCGGCATCAGTACGTGACCGACAGACACCAAGTCAAAGTTTTTTGAATTGATTTCACCTAAACTCGAGCATCATAGTGTTTTGTCTTATTAGGTTGTCTAGTTATCTCTACCCTATTTTGACTTATATGGGTACAAGTGGAAAACATAATATTATTTTTAATTATTGTAAAAGTGAAATTCCAAGTGTCCTTGATGTAATGTGAAGATTCATATATAATGTAATGATTTATTTTGTAAGAACTTGAAGATTCACGAGGGGAGTCCAAGAGTCACAAAGGGGGCATGAAAAGAGTCACCCCCCTTTGTTATAAATTTATCCTCATAACTCTTGTAAGGGGCTTTTGGGAGCCAAGCTTTCGGCTAGGATGAGGCTTAGAGAGAGAGATTGAGAGTTTTGTGAGCCTTGGCTTCTCCGTAGCATAGAGGGAGTATACTTCTTTGGAGGATAAGTTATTGTAGACTTCACGTTCCACTATTAGGTTTAGTGGCTTGTCAAATTTTGTATGTATGATTGGAACTATGACTTTTAATAAAACTTAGAGTCGACATGATTTCATGCATATATTGTTAATATAGTAAGACTACTCTTGTTGTATTTGAGATGTATGTTATTTAACTTATGAATATGATTATGAACTATTTCGTTTGCATTTGGATGTATCTTGTGGGATGCGTGTTGATGTGTTAATCTATCACCTTAACTTGTGGGCCATTTTACTTGTTAGATCGCGTGATGTATTTTCGCTCGTGTTTTCCTTCTAGGTTGTATACTATTACAGGATTCCAAGGGATGAACTTTCTTTTCCCTTCGTGTGTTGGAATTGTCATACGTTGAACTTGAATCTCCGGAGGGTCACACACTTGTTCTCACCAAAGAAACCATGCACCACTCCATGTGTTTTGCAAACCAAGGCATATCATTAACACCCCACTATTGGGAATCGTACTCCAAATGGTGTGATGTCTAGTTGGGACTTCATATCAGAGAGATCCCCTTAATGTTAGCGGGTCCAACACCGTCAACATGAACATAAGCACATCAATAGATTTTAACGACAATTGGGTCATCAGGAGAGTTGGCCAACAAAAAAATGAACATAGACCTTGAGACTTAAAAAAAAGGGCGGACATGAAATTGAGACGTAGTTGAAAAATTTTGAGTGTTTTTGTAGTGGTTAAAAAACCTCAAAAACCCTATTCTTATCTTCTAGATTTGAGAAACATTTATTGAAAAATGCCTTCGACCCTATTCTTAAAACAAATTCCCCTTTTGGCTACCATTTTTGCTGAATTCATCCACTCCAACTCCCTTACCATTGGCCACTCACCAATGACTTTACAAATAAATGTGTGATCTTTCATTGATTAGAGATGGGGTTCTAGGTTGTTTAGTGGAATTACAAATTTAAAGTTTACATATTTAGAGTCTTTTTCTACCAAAAGAAGAATTTTCCCTCTCAATCATGTTTTTCATTGTACACCCAAAATAAGAAACTCCTTAAAAGTTCCATTTCCCTTAGTTTTCCTAAAACCTCCATTCCTCAATTTGAATTCTTTATTACAATGTTTTGGAAAGAGAGGTGCCCAACCCCTCCCATCAAAATACTCATCTTAAAAAAAATTAATAATAAATAAAATAAATTCTCGACTTTCAATTACTAGAAAGAAAGAAAGAAAGAAAGAAAGAAAAAAAAAAAAAAAAAAAAAAAAAACCTAAACGATCACGAACTCTCATAGACACTCTTTCAATAGACTCCACTCAACAACTTTAATATTTACTAGTTACATGTATATAATAATTGGTTTTAAAAATAGAATATGATGATATGGGTTCAAGTATTAAATTTAGATTTACATAAAACCAAAAAAATGTCTATAACATTTAAATAAATATTTTTAACATTCAGTAAATAAAAGCATTTTAAACAACACTTCCTCATAAATCAGTGTGAAAAAATCAAATTATCTATATAGAAAAACATTAAACTATTATATAATTTAAATTCCTAGTTATTTTGAATATAAATACCATTACTGGCTTTTGTATCATATTAACTAAAAAGATATTTAATATTTGCCAACCCTCTAATTAAAATTATAATTAAAAATCTCATGTATATAATGAAGAATTAGAGTTCGTTAAGCTTCCAAACATAATCTTCTTCCGGAATGCTAACAATTAATTGTCTAAATTTTATTTTAATTTTTTTTAAATTATCGGAATGCTAACAATTAAGTGTCTAAATTTTATTTTAAAAATTTAAAAATTATTTTCATATATATGTGTGTGGGGCATGATTTTTTTTTAATAATATATACTCAGTTTTTAGAAAAAATAAAAAACCTTACCACTTACTTATACTTTATTTACAATTTTGAAGAATAATATATATTATTTTAATATCTATATGATTAAATATCTATCTATCATCATTCTCAACTCTCTTTCTTTTCATGTTATTTCTCTCAATTCTAACAACGTTCTCAATCCTCTTTCCTCTCTCGTTAATTCCCTATATTTGGTGTTAATTCTCTGTATTCCCTCAATTTTTCTAATCATTCCAATCCCATTTTTCAATCTAATTTCCCATTCAATATTAATCATTATTATTCCTCTAATTATTCCACCTCTTCTCCTATTTCCATTTCACCACATCCACATCTAACCTCTCATCTATCTAACTCTCAACCTCGTTGTTCTTACTCCCCTAACAACAATCATTCTTGCTTTAAACTTGGTTATTCATCCCCCTCTAATAATAATTACTATTCTCCTTCCTGCAATTCCATTAAATCTTCTATTATTTCTTATTTAATTTTTAAACTTTCTACATCTACCACCCTCCCTCTAAGCCAACCTCTCCTTCCCTTTCCTCTTCTCCCCATCCCCCTCTTCCCCTTCCAACCAAACCCTTCCCCCCCTCCTACCTCTCTTAATGCCAAGGTGGTTAACCTCTCATCTATAGAGCTCGATGCCCACTCTTTAAGCCTTCTTGAAAAAGGCTTTAATTTTTCCCCTGTCCCTTGCTCCATTCCCTATGAAGACATCATTTTCTCCATTGAGTCCATCTCCCATTACCTTCCCTCCCATGCCGCCGAAGAACTTCGCCAAGAATGTGGTCGCATTCTTCGTCTCTCCAAGCTCCCCAAACCTAACATCTCTAAAGAGGAATTACAGGCCCTTTGTCAGCTCAACTCTAGCCTTAACATCCTCTTTCTTAAAGCTAATAAAATATAATGCCTCCATTATCATGAACTCTTCTAATTACCATTGTAACATGATGGATCTTCTTTCCTCATCATCCTTACCTAGAAACCCCCTCCAATCCATTTCTAGCAAGGTCTCCAAAGCCATCAAATCTTCCTCCCTTGACCTTTCCACCCAAAAGCGCGTCTTACCCCTCAACCCCATTACCCCTATAATTTACAGGAAACTAAAAATTCATAAACCTAATATTCCCCTTAGACCTATCGTCGGTGCGATAGGAGGCCCCACCCATGCCTTATCCAAATACCTTGCCAAGAAACTTACCCCCTATTCTGGCCAATCTTCTTCCTCTATCAAAGACTCCACTAATTTCATTAAGCACTTAAAAACCCTGAAGTTTGATAAAAATGGCATCATGGTTAGCTTCAATTTCATCTCCTTATTTACCAAGATCCCTCTCCATGAAGCCATTAACTTTATTTCCAAGCTTGTTGATCCTGAAACTCTTAACCTCATTAACCTTTGTCTTTCGACCACATTCTTCAGCTATGATGGGATATGCTATGAGAAAACCAATGACACAGCCATGGGCTCATCTCTCTCCCCCGTGATCACTAACATTTTCATGGAATACTTCGAAATTAAAACCCTAGAAAGCTTCCACCTCAAACAAAAATTTGGAAGTGTTTCATAGATGACACCTTCGTCTTATGGTCCCATGGTATTCCTGCTCTCCACGAATTCCTCTTGCATCTCAATAGCATCTCTCCCCACATCCAATTCACTATGGAACTAGAAGGAAATTATTCCCTTTCTTTTCTTGACGTCCTTGTCTCCTGCCTCTCCGATGGTTCACTATCCCACCAGGTGTACCAGAGAAGGGCCCACGCAGACAGATACCTTCATGTAAGCTCCCACCATCATCTAGCTCAAAAGTCTGATGTCGTCAAAACCCTCGTCTCCCGAGCCATTCGAATCTTCTCGTCTCAATCCTTTCCTGAGGAAAAATCCCATCTCACCCGAGCTTTTAAATCTAATGGATATTCTTCCTCCCAAATCAATAAGGCTTTCCTTTCTTGCACTAATCCCCATTCTAACAACGCTCTGAAACCCCCTCCCTTGGCCAAGGTAGCCCTTCCTTACATTAAAGGTGTTACCAATCATCTTTCCAGAATCCTTTCTAAAAAGAATATTAAAACCTTCTTCAAGCCCGAGAGAATTTTCAGCCACCTCTTCAGGTCTGTTAAAGATAAGGTTGATCCCATGTTAAGACTCGGAGTCTATGAGATCCCTTCTCCTATGGTAAATCTTACATAGGTCAAACTAGTCGCCCCTTCAAAACTCGGTTGAAAGAACATATTGCTCACACCACCCATAACCATTAGAAAAATCTTCCATCGTCAAGCACTCTCATTCTTCCAAACACCTTATTTGTTTTGACAAATGCAAAATACTTGCTTCCACTCCCTTTCTTTCTACTCGAATCATTTTTTAAACCCTCGAAATTGAAAATCATCCTTATAACTTCAACCGCGATGATGGGTATCATCTGACTCAGTCATTCCTGGAAACCCACGGTCCACTTTATCTCCTCCAAACATTGTTCCTCTAATACCGAGTCTAGCCCTTTCTAACCATTGATCAGTTCCCCACCCCAATGTGTCCCCTCCTTTCATCAATTTTGATCAATCTCTCTCTCTCCCTCTTTTTCGTTGATTATTACTTTACCCTTATTTATCTAATAAACTACCCCTCCTCAATATCACTCTCTATTTCATCTTTGTCAATTTATCTATCCTACTTTTCAATTAAAAATATTTTTATTTTGATTACCTAACCCAAATATAAAATTTTGTTTCTTATTCCTTTTTTAACATAATTTCAAAACGATATTTAATTTTGAATAAATCAAATTCTAAAATTAAAAATATCTAATTTCAAATTATAATTCCTCTCTTTCCCCTCATTAATTTAACCTTTCCAAATTAATTTATAGATAATTTATAATAATTTCTATAATGGTTAATTCAATTATAATTTTAAATCCATTGAATTAGTTTAATATTTGTTTTTCAATAATAAAATTTATTATTAACAACTAATTTTAACTTCCAACTTCCACCCTATTAGTTAAATTGAATTTTAATAACTTCTCGCACTCCTCAACCATATCACACAAAATTCCACAAGTTCAAACCTATATTAACCATCTATAACTTCAAATATATATTTATACGATTAGATATGCTTTTTTTTTATAACAACTTCTTGTAAAACTCAAGAAACACAAGCTCGTAACATAAAAGATAAAGTTTTCGGAATATAAATTTAAGATCTTCAAAACATTCAGCACTGGACACTTTTTAAAAAATACTACTAATTACGTCGATTTATACGATTAGATATGCTTATTTTTTTTATAACAATCTATAACAACTTCTTGTAAAACTCAAGAAACACAAGCTCGTAACATAAAAGATAAAGTTTTCGAAATATAAATTTAAGATCTTCAAAACATTCAGCACTTCCCACTTTTTAAAAAATACTACTAATTACGGCTATAGCACACTTAAAAGAAAAAAAAATAACACCATCAAATACTACGATTAAATAAACTTTATTTTAATATTTGAATAGGTACATGTTTTATTATATAGATACAATTTGGGTAGATTTATTTAAGTATAAATATAGTATGATTTTAAGGAATTAAATTTTTTTAGATATAATTTTTTAGAGTGTAAAATATAATATGTTATTTTTTATTGTTTAAATTGTATTATAAAATTTTATTTTTTTTAATGATATATACATAATATTTCACTTCACACTTAAAAAAAAATATTATTAGTTAAGGCTATCAGCACTTCACATTTAAAAGAAAAAAAATAATACTATCAAATATTAAGATTAAATAAAGTTTATTTTAATTGGCATATGGAACTTTATTTTAATATTTTAATATGTATGTATTTTATTATATAGATGCAATTTGAGTAGATTTATTTAAGTATGGATATAGTATGATTCTAAGCAATTAAATTTCTTTACGTGTAATTTTTTTTAGAGTGTAAAATATAATGTGTTATTTTTCATTATTTAAATTGTATTTTTTGACCATAAAACTTAATGTTTTCATGATATATACATAATATTTTTAAAATGATATAATTAACACTAGAATATTTTACATAGCATGTATACGCACACTTTTATGATGTAAATTAACATGGTTTTTTATTATTAACATATTTTTAAGCATATATGAATATTAATTTATATTATAATATTTTATCAATAATTATAAGATTTAAACATCTTAAACATTTTGTTTATTTCTAATCACTTTACAACATATTCATTTTTTTCTTATTATAAATTATATTATTTTTCTATTTAAAACAAAATTTTAATCTTTTATTTTTATTTTAAAGAGAAAGAAGTAACACAAAAACTTACTCATCTCTCTCATATTGGATTGTAAAATGAAAGTGAGGAAGAGGGGTTTTGTGTCAAGACTAAGGAGGAGGAGAGTGGAGTATTCCTGAGCTGGTGGTGACTAGTGGAACACACTCATTATTTCCTTAATCCTGGAAAAGAAGAAGTACTGGGCCAAGGGCATTGAGGTCTCTTCTGGAAAAATTATGTCAACCTAATGGACTCGGTATGGAGCACAGGGGGAGTTGAGGACGTGATTGCCTCACTCACAGTACGGTGGATAGCGTCAACAAATCTGGAAAAATAGATAAGTATTTACAATAAAAACGGTATTGGATATGTTGTCTATTTGTTTATAAACTGTTAAATGCAACGAGGGTATTTCATAATGAAAATGAACATTTCTTCATCCTAGAAGTATATAGGGATGACCTGGTTATGATTTTCCTTTTTAAATGAGTAGTAGAACTCATAAATAATATTTTAAATATATGAAGATGTGCAAACTTGGGTTATTTCTGAAAAAAAAAATAAGAAAAGAACTATTCTTGTTGTTTATTGTAAACGATGGAATAAAAATAGAAATTGCTGCTAAAAGATTGTTAACATAGGAAATTTTTAACTCGAAGTCCAGGGTGGAAACCCCAATCTCTGAGTTTATCGTTAACCATTCTCTATGATAAACACAAACAGAATGGTCCAGACATGTCATTTAGAAGTCTATAGAAGATTCAGTATGAAAACCAGTCTAAAGGTATGCAAATACTAAGAACAATATTATGAATGAAATAAGAAAATTATAGTATTTGCATGGATAAAAAAACCCAAAACTGGTAGCAAACATATATATCCAATATACATATGATGATAGCGAAAGTAAAGGTTAGAAAGACTAAAAATTATATTCTAACGTGAACCAGATAAAAATTTAGCCGGAACCATCTGCATGCGTATTGTAAGAAAAACATATCTCAAGCCCATTTAGTTCATATTGCGCTAAGCTTGTTTATATTCAGAGAAGATGAAAAACATTTCCTCAAAGGAGAATAAAGAACAAATTTAGTTGTATGAATAGAGAAAAGTCAAAAATAGCATGAATGCTCAAAGTATTAAGAGAAGGAATTTTCATAAAATTCAGATGTAAAACATGTAAATCAAATTTTATTGAAACTGGGAAGTTATCCTCTTATACTAAAACCAAACCAAATATTACAATGATTCTTCACCCAAAAAAAAGAGTAAGTATGGTTATGGGACCAAGTTACAAGAATCAGTAGAAACTGTGTGCTGGGCAAAGCCCTCGTAAGTTGCAAGAAAAGGAAATCTATTAAGCGAAATGCAAGCCTGAAAAGAAAACTTTAAAACAAAAACTGACGCCGAAGCATCTTTGAGGAAGCCGAAGGCCCTCTTTCAAGAGATACATATTAAACCATACATCGGTACCTGATGAAACAAGGAAAGACTTAAGGAACCGACCTTCTGTTCCAAAAATACTGCAAAGAATGAGGGTTAAAGAGATGATTCAAGTCACTTACCTACACTTAAGACAAGAGCCAAAGTAGGAATCCATGAGAGGTTTTCACTTACAAGTTAGTTAACAGATAATTCATAGAACGAGTGATAGAAAGCTTAAATATTTACCTATGAACAAGAAACTCCATTGCAAGCTGGGAAGGATAAAACCCTGTGTGCAAATCACAAAAGGGGCTCTTTAAATCTAGTTAGAGGAGAGTGAAAACCTCCAATAAAGTTTGAATAATGCTTAAACTCATCTAACTCTAAACTCACCGTTTTTTCATCGAAGGAGCCCATTGAGAAATATCTCGGTGGCAGCCTCTGAATTGTAGCAGATCTATGGGGTAAACCGGAAGCCCATGTTTAAACCTTTCATGAACGGTTACACCTACATAAGAATTAGAGACTATAAAGTATGCAAACAAAAATAAAAAGGAACACAGAAATCAACCCCAGAAGGAACAAAATAATCTTCGTAGCAGATGGGTAGGAAATTAACTGTGTAGACGAGCCTTGGAGAGGCCTCATGGAGCTGACAATGAACCAAAGCCATGTGGATCGTGGGGACAATATGAAGAGTTTCAGAGCAAAACGGAAGAATCATCAAAGGAAAATGAGAAGTGACAGTTAGGTTTTGGGGGAGGTTTATACCCTAAACAAGTACTCCTCCATTCTCCACCATCAATCATAACCTTGGAGATCCAATGGTGGAAGCTCTCCCAGTTGTTTTCCGATAGGAATAGTGGTACAGATTCAATAAATGTCCAAGGTAACAAGCCCCGAAGTAATCCCAAACAAATTATTCACAACTATGAATGAAATCAATCAAACTTATTACCAACCAATAAAGTTCTGTAATGCCAAATGTAGCATATATGTGTGTGTGTGTGTATATATATATATATATATCCATCTTGTCACAGTTTTCTAACAAAATTAATTGGGTTATGTCATATTAACCGCAAGGGTCTCATTTACCAGGAACAATTAATGAGGTACTCTATTGGTGGTTCAAAATTCTACCATGTAACATGCTTTTGTGGTAAGCGATTACCTTGTAAACTGTGACGAATTTTCCAAACCCTCAATTCTTCGTTGTAAGGAATTAGGCTAAGGAAGTAATTTACATAAAGACATGTATGATGAAAATTTATGTTGACAACTATCTTAAGGTAATTTTTTTTTTTTTTTTTTTTGTATGATTGCGATAGATGTTACAAGTGGTATCAGAGCAACATTCGCACGTTGGGACCGTAAGGGTCACCTAACATAACAATTGTGTGTAAATGATGCACAGAAAAAGATTAGCATAAAGGAGACAATATGAGGAGGGGGTCAACACAGCAAACACCCCAGAACGTAGGGGAACCTACACCCCAACGTCAATAAAAAATGAATCATGAAATGTGGATTCAGCCCAGTGTTGATCAGCACCAACAGAATAGCTGAATGTTGGAGGAACAACAACACCAAACCAATATTTTTCTAAGTACGGTGTAGAAGCTTCAAGAGGAAATGGTCTGGGTTAGAAGCGAAAATGAGCACCTGATGCAAGAGTAGGAGAGACTACTGAAAATCCTGTCGAATAAAAAGAATCAAGGGGTGAAACAACCCAGTTCGAAAATAGGAACATAAGAAGAAAATGAACAGAAAGCTAAAGAACAAGCCAATGGCAGAATGGAAAGAAGCCATTCCCAGCGGAGTAAAAAAATTAGGAATTATAATGAGGCAGAGTATGGGAATGTGTTAGAACAACAAGAAATTAAAAAGAAAAAAGTGGATCTACAAGGTCAGTTCTGCAAGATAAAACCACCTATGTTCAATGGAGAAGCGGAGGAGGTGGCTGAAGCATGGTTGATCAACATGAACAAGTACTTTTAGGTGTATGAGTACAATAGTAATCTCAAAGCCAGACTAGCTATCTATCAGTTGAGAGATAAGGCCACCTTATGGTAGGAAGAAGTCAAGAATATACGCAGCATTGAAGATCAGGGCTTGACATGGGATGCATTTCAACAATACTTTAACGATAAGTATCTAACAGAATGATTTTATGATGAAAATTCTAGAGAATTCCATGACTTTAAGTTGGGGAAATTGACAATGGATGAGTAGATAACCAAGTTCACTTCCTTGTTAATATATGTTCCTTATTTAAGGGATAAAAAGGCTAAGGTTCAACGATTTTTGAGTAGTTTTACTACTCACATGAAGGAGCGAATTGAATTTTTGAATTCGAAGACCATGGACTAAGCAATTCGGGAGGTGAGAATGTGTTGCCAGCATTCCAAAGCAAAAGGAGAACTGGGCAAGAACTGGCAGCCAAGGAAAGGGCAGAAAGGATGTCCCAATTTCAAAAGTTCAAAAACCAGTAACTTTAAAAATTATGCCAGGAACTCATTGAGCAAAAATTTCGGAAGGAATCACCAAAGAACAATTGGCCTGCGGATGAGAAGCCCATAGAATCTTCCAGCAAACCCAAGCAAAGACAAATCCAGAAATGGCCCCTACAGTGCTGGGGGTGTGGTGAGGCTCACTGTTACAAGAATTGTACACAATGGGGAAGAAATGATACAGTAGCTAATTTATAGGAAGCCTCCATTGTGGCTTCTTTGGCCCAGAACATACCCATGATTAATGTAGCATTGAAAGACCGATAGGCAGATTACCAACCAACGATGATAGAATTGGAAGGTAAGCTACTCTCGCAGTATATTTCTATTTTGGTTGACCCGGGTGCAAGTTTGAGTTATATAAACCCAAAACTAGTATAAATTTGTAAATTAAAAGGTCAGAAATTTAAAAATCCCTGGTTAGTACAGCTAGCCATGGGAGCAAAAAAAACGTTTGTGCCAAATTTCCAAACTGTGTACCGAAAATTGGAAACCCAAAATTGAACGTGGATCTGAATGTATTACCCTTGGGATCCTACGATGTATTATTGGGAATGGATTGGTTGGAGAGACATTGGACACTGGTAGAATGTAAGGAAAATATTATATACTACAGAATGCAAGATGGGACTCGCAAGGAGATACAATGAATTAAGAAACCTCTACAGCTACGTCCTATTATAGTCTCTCAAATGGGGAAGTGTATTAGGAAAGGATGTCAGTTATATGCCATTCAAGTGGCTTCCATTAATGCTAAAGAAAAGACTCATGTGATGGAGAACATACCAGTGGTACATGATTTCATGGACGTATTCCCAAAAGATGTACCTGGATTACCACCAAGAAGGGATATTGATTTCACTATTGAGTTGATGCCTAGAGCATCAGCAATTTCAAGGGCCCCATATAGAATGAGTGTACCAGAATTAACAGTATTAAAGATGCAATTGCAAGAGCTGTTGGACAAAGGGTACATTCGACCAAGTGTGTCCACTTGGGATGCACCAGTGTTGTTTTAAAGAAAAAGGATGGAACAATGTGGATGTGCATGGATTATAGACAACTCAATAAACTGACTGTCAAGAATAAATATCCTTTACCACGAATTGATGACCTTTTTTATTAGGTGAAGGGGGCCATAGTGTTTCCAAATATAGATTTAAGATATGGATATCACCAAATTTGGATAAAAGATGAAGACATCTACAAAACTGCTTTCCATACCAGATACAGACATTACGAGTTTGTGGTATTACCATTTGTTTTAACTAGTGCACCAGAAAAATTTGTGAGGTTGATGCATGGCATATTTCACCCCTTTTGGACAGATTTGTGCTAATATTCATAGATGATATTTTAATTTATTCAAAAATCTTGGAAGAACACAAGGATTACCTAAGCATGGTGTTGGAGATGTTACGAAAGCATCATGTATATGCTAAGTTTAGAAAATGTGGTTTCTTCAAGGAAGAAATTCAGCATCTAGGCCATGTTATTTCTGCTGAAGGAATCGTGGTTGATCCAGAGAAAATTAAGACAATTATGGAATGGCGAGTACCCCAAAATGTGGCTGATAGTCGATCTTTTATGGGGTTGGATGGATATTATCGATGTTTCATTGAATGATTTTTCGAATATTTCCTTTCTAATTACATCATTGCAAAGAAAAGGGAAAACATTTAGATGGACCATGGAATGTCAGAATAGTTTCGATAAGCTGAAACATTTGGTGACGACAACACCAGTGCTGCGAGTAGTTGATTCCAATAAGGAATTTGAGGCTTGTGTCGATGCTTGCAAATAAGGAGTCGAAGCGATTCTTTCACAAGAAGGAAGGGTGGTTGCTTATAAATCAAGAAATTTGAAAGAGCATGAACAATGATATTCAACGTATGATTTAGAGCTGACCGCGGTAGTGCTTGCACTCTGGGTATGGGGGCACTACTTACTATGAAAACATTTTTTGTTGAAAATTGACCACAACAGTCTAACCAGCTACTTTAAGCAAGCTGATCTTAACTCTCGACAGGCAAGGTGGAATGCCCTCTTAGGTGAGTTTGACATGGACATCCAACATGTAAAAGGTAAGGAAAACCGGGTGGTAGATGCCTTAAGCAGAAAACTACTTTTTGTTTATGAGATTTGTTATAACCAGATCGAGAGTAAGTTTTTGGATCAGATAAAGGAGGAGGCCAGAAAGGATCCCGAATAACAGTTTCTATGGTAGCAAGTGGAGGAAGCTAGGAAGCAAGAGAAACCTCTTTATTACGGGATTAGCAAATATCAATTGTTAACCTTTAAGGAAAAGTTATATGTCCCAAATTGAACGGATGTGAAGGAGCTAATCCTAAATGAATACCACCGCAGTAGTTATTTAAGACATCCAGGATACCAGAAAATGCTAACGGCAATTAGAAAGGCTTATTTCTGGTCTGCTATGTGAATAAATATTGCAGAATATTTGAACAAATTCCTAGAGTGTCAACAGGTTAAGGTGGAGCATCAACATCCAGTCGGATTGTTGCAGCCTATCCCAGTAGCAGAGTGGAAATGGGAAGTCATATCCCTAGACTTTATCACTGGTTTACCAAGATCAAAAAATCATAATGACTCCATTATGGTGGTGGTTGATAATTTGATCAAAGCAACACATTTTATACTTGTGCAATCTACCTATAAAACTGTGCAGATAGTAAATATCTTTATGAGAGATATTTTTAGACTGCATGGTATTCCAAAGATAGCCATATCAGATTGGGATGTGAAGTTTACTTCAACATTCTAGAAGACCTTGTTTACCGGTTTGGGAACCCAAATTCACTTCAGCACCACTTACCATCCTTATAAGGATGGAAAAACTAAACAGGTAAACCAAATTTTGGAGGATATGTTGTGCATGTACGTGATGCAGCACCTAGTGAGATGGGAAGAATATTTGCACTTGGTGGAATTTTCTTATAACAATGGTTATCAATAATCTCTTAAGATGAGTCCTTTCAAATTTTTGTATGGATGAAAATGTCATACTCCCATCAATTGGAGCAGCCCCGAAACCAAGATGATGCTTGGACCTGAGATGCTAGCTAAGATGGAATCAGAAGTAAGAAAGATCAGAAAAAATCTGAGAGCTTCTCAAGATTGGTAGAAGGTGTACGCAAATAAGAAGAGGACTTATCAATAATTTGAAGTGGGAAAACATGTGTATATAAGGATTAAACCAAAGACAAGCACACTAAGGTGGGCCTTTGTTCCAAGTTGGCTCCAAGGTTCTATGGACCCTTTCAGATATTGGAGAGGGTGAGAGCTATGGCGTACCGATTGGATTTACCTAGCCATATTCTAGTGCACAACGTGTTCCACGTATCCTTACTAAAAATCTACATACATGACCCAAACCATGTAATCCATTGGAAAAGTATTAAGGTAGGATAATATTAAGCAACCTACCATAAAAAACTAAACTTTATGAGATTTTATTTCAGATTTTTGTTGTATGCAGGTTGAACCAGACGACGAATTTATGGTCAAACCTCAGTGTATACTTGATCAGAGAAAAATCATGCTTTGGAAGTGAGCCATCACCCAAGTTAAAGTGAAATGGAAGCACTTCAACTCAGATGAGGCCACCTAGGAAGATGAAGGATTTTTTCGTGAGGCTTGCCTAGAACTATTTGTTGAGCCGAGATGAAACACCAAGGACAGTGTTTGCTTCGAAGAGGGGAAGTTGTGACAACTGGTTTAAATGTTAAATAGTTGATTATGTTATTTAATTTTAAGTGAAAAAACATTTATGTTTTTGAGAAAAGAATAATCTGATAAAAAAATTAATTATGTTTTTGGGCTTAAACTAAATTTATTAAATGGACTAGAGATTTCCATAAAAAGTTGAAAATTTTGATGTAAAAGTATTCCAAGAACTGAGGGTAGTTGAACAGAAACAGTTGAAGACAGTTACCTCTCCTCTATGTATAAAGGATGCATCCCTGTGAGGAAGAGGGGTTCTGTGCTAATACTAAGGAGGGGGATAGTGGAGTATTCCTGAGCTGGTGGTGACAAGTGGAACACACTCAGTATTTTCTTAATCCTGGAAAAGAAGAAGTATTGGGCCAAGGGCATGGAGGTCTCTTCTGGAAAAACTTTGTCAACCTACAGGACTCGTTATGGAGCACAGGGGGAGTTGAGGATGTGATTGACTCACTCACGGTAGGGTGGATAACATCAACAAGTCTGGAAAGACAGATAATTATTTACCATAAACATGGTACTGGATATGTTGTCTATTTTTTTATAAATTGTTAAATACAGCTAGGGTATTTCATAATGAAAATGAAGATTTCTTCATGCTAGAAGTATATAGGGATGAGCTAATTATGAGTTTCCTTTTTAAATGAGTAGTAGAACTCAGAAATAATACTTTAAATATATGAAGATGTGAAAACTCATGTTATTTATGAAATAAATATAAGGAAAGAACTATTCTTGTTGTTTACTGTAAAAGATGGAATAAAAATAGAAATCGTTGCTAAAATATTGTTAAAATAGGAAACTATTAACTCAAAGTCCAGGGTCAAAACCCCAATCTCTGAGTTGATGGTTAACTTTTCTCTATGATAAATACGTACATAATGGTCTAGACATGTAACTTAGAAGTCTATAGTAGATTCAGTATGAAAACCACTCTAAAGGTATGCAAATACTAAGAACAGTATTATGAATGAAATATGAAAATTATAGTGTTTGCGTGGATAACAAAACCCAGAACTTGTAGCAAACATATATATCCAATATATATATATATATATATATATGATGATAGTGAAATTACAGGCTATAAAGACTAAAAATTATATTCTACCAGGAACTAGATAAAAATTTAGCCAGAACCATCTGCATGCGTATTGTAAGAAAAACATATCTCAAGCACATTTAGTTCATATTGTGCTAAGCCTGTTTATATTCATAGAAGACATAAAAAATTTCCATAAAAGAGAATAAAGAGAAGCTTCACTTATATGAATAGAGAAAAGTCGAAAATAGCATGAATGCTCAAAGTATTAACGGAAGGAATTTTCATAACATTCAGATGTAAAACATGTAAATCAACTTGTACTGAAATTTGGAAGCTATCCTCTCATACCAAAACCGAACAAATAGTACAACGATTCTTCGCTAAAATCAAAGAATAAGTATAGTTTTGGGACCAAGTTACAAGAATTAGTAGAAGCTATGGGCAGGGCAAAGCCCTCGTAAGTTGAAAGAAAAGGAAATCTATTAAGTGGCATGCAAGCCTAAAAGGAAAACTTTAAAACAAAAATTTCTGATGCTAAAGCATCTCTGAGGAAGATGAAGGCCCTCTCTCAAGAGATACATATTAAACTATACATCGATACCTAAAAAAAAAAGGAAATACTTAAGGAAATGACCTTCTGTTCCAAAAATATCGCAAAGAATGACGTTTCAAGTGACGAGTCAAGTCGCTTACCTACACCTAATACAAGAGCCAAAGTAAACATCCATGAGATATTTTCACTTACAAGTTAGTTAAAGAAAAAATCATAGAACAAGCGATGGAAAACTTAAATATTTACTGATGAACAAGAAGCTCCATTGCAGGCTGGAAAGGAGAAAACTCTATGTGAAAACCATGAAAGGGACTCTGTCAATCTAGTCGGAGGAGAGTGAACACCTGTAATAAAGTTTGAATAACTCCTAAACTCATCTAACTCTCAACTCACCATTTTTTCATCGAAGGAGCCCATTGAGAAATAGCTCCATGACAGCCTCTGAATCGTAGTGGATCTGTGGGGTAAACTGAAAGGTCATGTTTAAAAACTTTCATGAACTATTACACCTGCATAAGAAGTATAGACTATAAATTCTATAAATAAAAATAAAAAGGAACATGGAAATCAACCCTAGAACAAACAAAATAATCTTCTTAGTGGATGGGTAGGAAATTACCTATGCACGTGAGCCTTGGAGAGGCCTCACTAAGCCGACAATGAGTTAAGACCATGCGAATGGCGGGGGCAAGCTGAAGAGTTGCAAAGAAATGAAGCAGAATCGTCAAAGGCAAATGAGAAGTGACGGTTAGGGTTTGGGGGAGGTCTATACCCTAAACAAGTACTCCTCTGTTCTCCACCATCGATCATCACCTTGGAGATCCAACGGTGGAAGCTCTTCCAGCTATCGGCCGATATGAATAGTGGTTCAGATTCAATAAATGTCCAAGGGAACAAGCCCTGAAGTAATCACAAACAAAATATTCGTAACTATGAATGAAATCAATCAAACTTATTACTAATCAATAATGTTTTGAAATGTCGAATGTAACATATATATATCCATCTTGTCACATTTTTCCAACCAATTTAATTGGGTTATCTCGTATTAACCACACGAGTGTCGTGTACCGGGAACAATTAATGAGGTACTATGTTGGTGGTTTTGAATTCTGCCCTGTAACATGCTTACATGGTAAGCGATTACCTTGTAAATTGTTATGAATTTTCCAAACCCTCAATTCTCCATTGTAAGGAATTAGGCTAAGGTAGTAATTTACATAAAGATATGTATGGTGAAAAGTTATATTGATAGCCTTATCTTAAGGTAAAAATTGAATTTTTTTCTTTTCTTTTATGATTGTGATAGACGTTACATCATCTAATTAAATATATTAGATATCATTTTTGGGATTCAACTGCGTTAATTTAGTCATTCATCTATGACCATTTCCATGAGAGGTAGTCGTAACTTACTAATTTATCATGATTTTTGAATAGTCCACTTAGCACTCATTGCATCGGGTGATGCTCACAGCGGTGAAGAAGTGGGATTGAAACTAGTGAAATGAATCACATAGCGTCAATCGTCACTTTCGGGGCTTGCACCTGGTAAGCAAGACTTCCTGGGAGGTCACCCATCCCAAAACTCCTCTGGCTCAAGTGCACTTAATTTTGGAGTTTTCCCCACAATCAAGCCGACTTAGCTTGCTACCCCATTTGCAAAACCTTAGCAACTATTGTGCCTCATGAACCATTCAAGAAGAGATCCCTTTACTCTTAGTATTTTAAGTATGAGGGGTTTCAGCTATTACAGATATCATTTTGGGATCAAATCCATTTAACTAGTCAGTCTGATCTATTTACAGGGAGAGGTAGTCGTGAATCGACTCAATTTTCATTATTTTGAGCACTTAAGACTCATCGTGACTGGCAGGACAGAAGAAGTGGGATTGAAACTAGTGAGCGCTAGCCAATCACATTTCCGGGGAAGGCACCTCCCACCCAGACTTCCTTAAGGTCACCCATCCCGCCTAGGCTCAAGCTGCAGTTTAATCGTGGAGTTTTCCTATAGTCCGCTTCACTTATCTTGCTACCCCATTTTCAAAACCTTAGCAACTATTGTGCCTCATGAACCATTCAAGAAGAGATCCCTTTACTCTTAGTATTTCAAGTATGAGGGGTTTCCGTAGTGCATTATATTAGATATCATTTTTGGGATTCAACTGCGTTAATTTAGTCATTCATCTATGACCATTTCCATGAGAGGTAGTCGTAACTGACTAATTTCTCAAGATTTTTTAATAGTCCACTTAACACTCATTGCATCGGGTGATGCTCACAGGGGTGAAGAAGTGGGATTGAACCTACTGAAATGAATCACATAGCATCGGACCATCACTGGGGTCAGACCATTAATCAGACTTCTGGGAGGCTCACCAGTCTAACTCCTCTGGATCAAGCACGCTTAACTGCGGAGTTTTCCCCACAATCAAGCCCACTTATCTTGCTACCCCATTTGAAAAACCTTAGCAACTATTGTGCCTCATGAACCTAGTGATGATTGATGCTATGTGATTCATTTCACTAGTTTCAATCCCATTTCTTCACCCTTGTGAGCATCACCCGATGCAATGAGTGCTAAGTGGACTATTCAAAAATCATGAGAAATTAGTCATTTACGACTACCTCTCATGGAAATGGTCATAGATGAATGACTAAATTAACGCAGTTGAATCTCAAAAAAGATATCTAATATAACTCATTGCGGAAACCCCTCATACTCAAAATACTAAGAGTAAAGAGATCTCTTCTTGAATGGTTCATGAGGCACAATAGTTGCTAAGGTTTTGCAAATGGTGTAGCAAGCTAAGTGGGCTTGATTGTGGGGAAAACTCCATAGTTAATC
The DNA here is from genome assembly GCA_034641835.2 of Pinus albicaulis. Classification (NCBI taxonomy): domain Eukaryota; kingdom Viridiplantae; phylum Streptophyta; class Pinopsida; order Pinales; family Pinaceae; genus Pinus; species Pinus albicaulis. Next base: position 1,247,003,222 of record CM076572.1, on the reverse strand, counting down.
ACGCTTAAGCCGGAGGAGTTCTGGGATGGGTGACCTCCCGGGAAGTCCTGGTTATCGGGTGCAAGCCCTGGAAGTGATGATTGACGCTATGTGATTCATTTCACTAGTTTCAATCACACTTCTTCACCCCTGTGAGCATCACCCAATGCAATGAGTGCTAAGTGGACTATTCAAAAATCATGAGAAATTAGTGAGTTATGACTACCTCTCATGGAAATGGTCATAGATGAATGACTAAATTAACGCAGTTGAATCCCAAAAATGATATCTAATATAACTCACTGCGGAAACCCCTCATAATTAAATATATTTTTAAAGCACAAATTTATAAGAAATATAGTTCAATTATTGGACATTATTAATTCCAAAGAGGATAAGGTAAATGAGAATTATGAACATTCACCATTATTGCTCAAGATAAATCATGTTCTTTGAAATAATTTGGAAATTTAAAAAAAAAATCACATATTTTAAAAATTTTCATTATTAATGAAAATTTTCATATACTAAATAAATACTACTCATGAATAATAAAAAAGTGGTAACATAAATAATATATAATGAAAAAACCATGTATTTTTGGAATAATAAAATTGTTGTAACAAAAAAATATAGAATAAGAAAAACTATGTATATTTGGATGTATGAAAATTTAGATACATTTTATTAGGTAAAATTTAGAAAGAATAATGGTTATAAATATTTATAAATAATTTTATTAAATAATTAGTTTAGATCTATATTATTCGTCATAGGGATCAATTCTCTTTCCACTCTAAATGAGGTTTGAATATCAAGACATTTGATCCCTCTTCGCTCTTGGTAGATCCAAAGTTAAGATTGATCTAGGCCATTTCAATTTCCCCCTTTAAATAAACTACATTCCACATGAATACTATGGGTCAATACCATGCGCTGTTTTTATAGTTTATTATTATTTTATTCAATTATTTTTATTTTTATTGTATTTTGACCTAGTTAAAATGTTCATTATATTATGTCAATTTTTTTATTTAATTTACTTTTTTTGTGTAATAATAACAAAATGTTAATTCAAAAGTCACCAAAACCTAAATTCAATCTAATTTATAAAAAACATATATATATATATATATATATATATATATATATATATATATATACTTGTGGATCTAATGGCCTAAAACATTTCAATCGTCTAACATTTAACCCAATAGCTTAGACATGAAAACAGTGGCAGCTAAGAGAGTTGTTTTCAAATAAAAACATCTTACAACATAATTATATGATTCTTACTTTCTCACACAAACACAAAATCCCTCTAATCTATAGCCATAAATTAAATTAAGTTATTATTATATAAGAATTGGATTTTATAAAATAAATTAAACATCTATTGTAACAGGCATCCGGATTGTTTAATAAATTAAATTAAGAAGTGAAAATCTCTAAAATTTTGAACCAAAATGTCACGCACCTAGGGATAGAATAATTACCAGTTTCTTTTTCTTTAGAGATACCAACAGCTAAACGAAGTAGTGGCATCTTGGCCGATTTCTGATGGAATCGATGAAAACTGGTGGCTAACTTAAAAAAAAGCAAAGGGTCAAAATTCATAGAAGACAAAAGTGATCTAATTGCACTCGTTCGACGACACAACATTCCTTTTTCCCCGATAGTCTCAAGCCTAGGCGTCCAACGTTGGCCTCTGCGCTTCACAAACTGCGCATAATGCTTCTGCAATTCACGAGTGATGCCGATTATTAACTGCGGAGTATCTGCCCACCGCGTGTTGCGTTAGTCAATGTAACACTTCTGTAAACGGTTTGCATTTACAATTTTTAGGGAATTATTATCATCTAATTACCATGTTTAACAAAACAATAATTTGTTATATATGTTGTAATTTAACGCTAGGACTTAGTAACGTGAAATATGGTAGAAAATACAAATTATATGTTGTAATTTATTGTTATTTTTCAAAAATATTATTATTATATACGGTTCAGTGGTAACCACCAAAGGTAACATATGCATTTTTTTCTTTATTTATTTGGGGGAACGAATGGTGAGGGATGGCGATTAGAAATTTATATTTTTCAAATCTTTTATTTGCATGGGACAACTCTAATAGGAGTTTTTAGTTTTGTTTCGAACGGTTTGTGGGAATTGAAATAGTAGACAATTGTGAGGCCGAGAATCTCATGTGAGATATCACATGAAGTTAGTTTTATGGATTCACTGCAGTGCATTACAAATGAATGTTGAATCAGGTTGTTGTTGGCACAACAATTACAAAGCAGTTTCCATAGCTTTTTTCCCAAAATTTTGTAGATGTTGCAGAAAGAAAATATTGTTGCAGAGGATCAATGAGAATTTCTAGATGTGGATGAGTACTCTAGTAGGGAGAGGAGTTCTTCAAATGAAATAAAAATAAATATTTATTTTATTTTATTTAATAGTCTAACATATGCTTGTTGATTTCATTTAAAACTGAATTGTTATATACTTAAAACAATAGCATTGCATGAGACTAGTTTCTATTTAAAAGAATTCTTAAAAGTGTGCTTGCTATTATAATATACTTTTTCTATATAAGAATATGCATATGAGATTAATATGTGTACTATGCTTTATTTCTTTAAAAAAGAAAATATAAAACGCATGAAAGAAAAATAGTTACCTTTCATTTGAGTTTGAAAAGAAGTAATTGTTTTTGCATGCAATAAAATTGCTATTGTATTTTTCATTTTTTGAAAAGAGAAACCTTTATGTATACATCATAGTATTACATTTCGAAGAGAAATGTCTACATATGCATTATCATTGCATTACATTTCGAGGAGAAATGTCTATTCATGCATTATTAAATTCCTGGAAAAGAGAAATGTCTACGTATGCATTATCATTGTATTACATTTCGAAGAAAAATTTCTATGCTTGTATTATTAATTTCTTGGAAAAGAGAAATGTGTGGGTATGAACCCAATAATGGTATTATGGATTAGACCTTTAAAAAAAAAGATTATTTAGTGCATGTACAGAGAGAAATCAAGATTTTATATAAATATATATTTACATGCACGGAAAAGATTAATTGTGTGGTAGAATTCTTGACATTGAAACATGTGTTTAATGCTTATTGTATTTTTTAGAACATTGACGTGTACTTACATGTTTCTTGAGAGGAAATAAGTTCTTTGCATGCACCAAATACAACTATTATGTTCGTTTATTTTGGAATAAAATCATGTAAATGTATGCAAGGCTTGTATTAGATTTCATTGGAAAGAATACATAATTTTATGTGAGAAATGATAGCATGTTGTGCTAGATTACATTGGAAAATATTCTTTGGGAAAGAAAATGAATTAAATGCGCAAAATCCATGTTAATGTGTTGGTTTCCTTGGAATATATAAGGATAATGTTTGAATAATATTTGGAAAAGAATAGATATATTTGTATGTTTTATTACCTAAGTTTTATGGAAAAAGAAACATGTTATGCATCTCTTATTATGCTAAAATTCCCTCGAAAAGGAAAAGTGTGTTTTCACGCTTGATTGTTATAAAGAATTCCATTGGGAAGATTTTTTTGGAAACTATATGCATTTGTATGCATAGGAACAACATTTTTTGTGTTAGCGTTATTTACATGGTCCAAAAGTAATAGTTTAACGGTTAGTTATTTTGATTAAATTTATGTAAATCGCATGCACGAATATCGTAACTGATGTATCATATTATTTTAAAGAAAAGCTTGAGAGATGTAGCCATATCATATTATTTGAAAGAAAAGAAAAAGTGTGTTTGCATGCTTGATTGTTATAAAGAATTCCATTGGGAAGATTATTTTGGAAACTATATGCATTTGTATGCGTAGGAACAACATTTGTTGTGTTAGCTTTATTTACATGGTCCAAAAGTAATAGCTTAAGGGCTAGTTATTTTGATTAAATTTATGTAAATCGCATGCATGAATATCGTAACTGATGTATCATATTATTTTAAAGAAAAGCTTGGGAGATGTAGCTATATCATATTATTTGAGAGAAAAGTTTGGGAGATGTAGCTATTGTTTTGATGTGTGCTTATGTGAGGGAAACATTAGTTAATGTGATAATTGATAACCAGCACATATGACATTAGTTAATGTGATGGCTGATAACTAGTACGTATGCAGTACGTGTTGTTAAAGGGAGAATGTCGAGGTATTTTACTTTCATGTATTTTATCTTACATAAATAGATGGAGAAGTTTTTCTAGTATAGATTTATTAAATGGTTCATTAATACTTTATGAATCTTGACATCAGTGTATGTTGAAGACATCATTAGTGGGTAAATGCTACCATATTTATTGTAATGGCTTTAAGCTAGATATTTGTATATTTCCTTGTAAGATTTATAAGATTTATAACGATGGTTAAGGGATGGTCTCCCTTATATGCCATTGAGTGAGGGCGTTGGTATCATTAGTGGGTAAATGCTATCATATTTATTGTAATGAAAAGCGTTTAATAATAAAATTAAATGTTTGTTGGTTTTCACCCTATGGAGTTTCCAGGTTATATTGGTGTTCAATGATGTGATTGATTATTGTGTCAACTGAATGATGTTGATTCCTTTCTTGTTGTGATGTTCATAATGTCAAGTGTGTGATGACTACATGAATAATGAAATGAATGAAAGATTAAATCATACAATTTTATGTTAATGTACTACAATAGAAGTTGTTAATGATTAAGCAACTTATTATTCTTATTTTAAGGTTACACTATGAAATTATCCATGAATAACTTGTATAAATGTTTTTAACTCCTCACATTTTCATGTGAAATTATCAATGTATGTTACAATCAATGATGAGCGTCTTCCAAGAGCTTTATAATAAACTCTGTCGACATTCGGATCTTAAGGCCTCTGCCCATGTTTTTCTTCTCTATCTCAAACGGCTGGCAGAGAGCAGATAGGCGTTAGATACTTTGAAATGGAGCAGATAAGTGAGCTGTGACAGTAAGTGGAACTTCTTGTGGCGGCGGCGACATTAGGGAAGCGATCGATACAAGCGATAACGGAGACTTAAAAAAGTGTCGGGGAAGAATGAAGTACATGTTTCCCACCTTCAATTGATCATTTGGAAAAAGCGAGAGTGTTTTCTGACCGATGTAAAAAGAGAGGGAATGGCAGACTAACTAGTGAGGGAATTCCTGCATGATGTCGGCGGCGCTGATGCGTTTATTGAGAATTCGAACGATGCCTTTTGTGCAAACCAGTTTGACGGATTCCTTGTTATTGCCCGCCTGCACTAGGCATGCCAAATGGCTGCCCATACCTTGTTTGGCTTTTATGGGTAGGCAAAGCAAAGGGAAGGATGAAAATCTAGGGAATGGGTGCGGAAGTGGGTTTTTGTTGAACATTATATTTATGTAGAAATGAAGAAAACAGTGGAAAATCATAGTGGCGGTAATGTAAACTTTCTTGAAAGTCTTTTTAGTGGACGACTTACTCATCACAACCATCAAGAGTATCCTCCATCGAAATATGAAGTCACCATACGAATGCACTGTGAAATAAGATGAAGTGTTCTTCAAGGTCAACTTAAATTGATAGGGCGATAACAATCACACCATGGAGTTGTAGGCCTGGCAGTCGGTCCTCGTACTGTGAGTGAGATACACTCACGCGTGCAACATAGTAAGACTTCACTCTTAGTGTTCTGCGATATCGACCATTTTCCATTCTGCCTTGAAGAATCTTGACTTTGACTAAGCTCCTACCTTGTTGTTTCAAATGCTTTTAGATTTTAATTAACTGAACCCTTTAAATTTTAGCAACGTAAGCGATGATTCAAAGATGATTTACATTTTGATTATATTTGAGATATTTTTTAATATTATATTTACTTTATATAAATATCATACCTATATAAAGAATTTTCATTCATTTAATTAATTATTATTAATTACTTAATTATTAATATAGCATAGTTATATAAATTATATAAATTAAATAGTTGTTTCCATTCATAATAAACATCAAAAACATTTATTTTATCATTTTGTAAAAATCTCAAAACTTATTTAAATTATAATTTTATTTAAAATAATAATGATATTTTTAAATGATAAAAAAATATTAATATAAAAGATAAATATGATGATGATGATGATGATGGTGGTTAACATCCACTGAGACCAATCTTTGGTTTATCGGACCTAAAGAAAAGAGTTATTTAGTTTGATTTAAGATTTTATTCCTATGCTCAAAAAGCTTGGAGAGAAGTTGTTGTGGGGAAAAACAGTAAACAAGAAAGGAAATAGGAGAAATGTAACTAAATTGGACAACTGAAGGATAAAACACTTTGAAACTTTTATTGATCAAATTCTCCGTGCATACAAGCTTCTCGGGCCACCGCTTTCAACTCAGTCTATTTCATTATTCCAACTATATTTCCTTATTCAACCTACATTTTAGTTATTCTAACTACATACGTAAATTTACAATATTTGTTGTCACATTTTTAACAAACTCCACCTTGACAACAAATTTTCCTAATGTCCATTCATCATCTTTTCTACAAGCTGAGAGAAGCAAGACACCATCTCAGCTTCTCTACTGTAACTGGCTTCGTGAATATATCTGCATGATTCTCCTGTGTGCGGACCTTCTTGAGGACTACTTTGTCGCCTTCGATTACATGTCTCACAAAGTGATACCTTACATCGATGTGCTTGGTCTTATTGTGATACTCTGGATTTGTAGCGAAATCAATAGCACTCTGACTGTCACAAAACACATTCACTTTCTCCTGTGTCCTTCCAATCTCATCAAGTAGACCTTTTAACCAGATTGCCTCTTTACAGGAATCTGAAGCAGCTATATACTCTACTTCAGTAGTGGACAAAGCAACTGTTTCTTGAAGCTTTGACATCCAACTGATTACTCCACCTGCAAGAGTAAAAACATAACATGTAGTAGACCTCCTTTTGTCCAAATCACCTGCATAATTAGCATCCACATATTTGCAGACTGTACCTTCACGACCATCAAAGTTGATGCAATGGTTACTTGTGCCTCTCAAATACCGAAGCACTCATTTCACTGCTCACCAATGTTCTTCCCCTGGATTTGCCATGAACCTACTGACAACTCCAATTGCATGTGAAATGTCAAGTCTTATAGATACCATCGCATATATTAAGTCTCCTACTGCATTTGCATATGGTACATGAGACATATACCACTTTTCTTCATTACTTCTAGGACTTAAATCCGAAGAAAGCTTAAAATGGGAAGCTAATGGAACATTAATAGGTTTCACATTGTTCATACCGAACTTTTCAAGTATTTTCTCCACATACTTCTGTTGTGATAGCAAAAGCTTACCATTCTTCCTATCTCTGTGTATCTCCATGCCTAGGATATGTTTTGCTACTCCAAGATTCTTCATTTCAAACGTCCTAAATAGCTGAGCCTTGAACCTGCTAATTTCTTCCATGCTTTTTCTTGCAATAAGCATATCATCAACATACAACACCAAGATAATGAATATACCATTGAAACTTTTGAAGTATACACAATGATCATACTCACTTCTGATAAAATTCCGACTCGCCATGAATGAATCAAACTTCTTGTACCATTTCCTAGGTGACTCCCTGAGGCCATACAATGATTTCTTGAGCTTGCAAACTAATCTTCTGTTGCGACCTTATACAAAACCTTTTGGATGATCCATATAAATCTCTTCATCCAAATCACCATGAAGAAAGGTTGTTTTAACATCTAACTATTCTAACTCGAGGTGAAGTAAAGCAGTTAGTGCTAACACAATACGAATAGAAACAAGTTTAACTACTGGTGAAAAAATCTCATGAAAGTCAATACCTTCAACCCGAGAATACCCTTTTGCAACCAATCTCACCTTATACCTTTCGATACTTCCGTCAACTTTTCTCTTCAACTTGAAGACCCATTTGCACCCAACAACGCTTCTCCCTTCAGGAAGTTCTACAAGATCCCAGGTATTGTTCTTGGCTAAGGAGTCCATTTCTTCTTCCATAGCCTTTTTCCATATCTTGCTATCTGCATCATCAACTGCTTCCTGATAACAAGATGGTTCCCCATCTTCAATAATCAATGCAAACGATGAAGCAGAGTCTTCATACCTTTTTGGTGTTCTTCTTTCCCTTGTAGACCTTCTTTGAGTGACTGGTTGCTGACTGGATTCTGAATTTCTCTAGTTTCCTCTATTTCTCCACCTTTTTCGGAAGTCTCTCCTTCCTTTCGACTTTCTGGAAAAGGTACAATCTCCAATTGAATCTGTTGACCTGGCGATACTTGCTTTTGTTCAACTTTTTCAACATCTAATTTTAAAAGAGATGATTCATCAAATGTTATATCTCTACCAACGACTATCTTTCGTGAAGTAGGATCCCACAACCTATATCCCTTCACTGAATAATCATATCCAAAAAAGACACAACATTTTGATTTTGGATCTAATTTTGAGCACTGATTTCTAGGAATAAGAACATAGGCATCACAACCAAAAATCTTCAAATGACAAGACTAATCCGACCAAACTTCTTCAGGAATTTGACAGTTTATTGCAACCGAAGGTGATCTGTTAACTAAATAACAAGCAGTAGATACTGCTTCTACCCACAACTCCTTTTGCAGATTAGCATTACTAATCATGCTTCTGGCTCTTTCCATAAGAGTCTGATTCATCCGTTCAACAACACCATTCCGCTGAGTATAAACAACAGTTTTATGTCTAACTATCCCTTCATCCTTACAAAATTGTTCAAATTCTAAAGATGTAAATTCACCGCCATTGTCAGTGCTTAAACATTTAATTGATTTGCCTGTTTTATTTTCCACCATTGTTTTAAATTGTTTAAACACATTAAACACATCAGCTTTCTTTTTTAACATATAGACCCAAACTTTTCAGGAGAAATCATCAATAAACGTTAGAAAATATAAGGCACCTCTAGAGGACACTGTAGGAGATGGTCCCCACAGATCAGAATGATTGTAGTCCAAAATCTGCTTACTATTATGATTTCCAGACTTTAATCTTTGTTTACATTGTTTTCCAAACACACAATATTTACAAAAATCCAACTTCAAGGATTTGAAATCAAGAAGTAGCTTGTAGTTCATCAGTACTTGAAGACCTTTCTCGCTCATGTGACCCAACCGCTGATGCCATAGAAGAGAAACTTCTTCTGCTTTATCTGACACAATCGCTGCTTTACTAACTTGAGTACTTCCCTTGAGTCTGTACAGGTTTCTAACCTTTTCAGCCTTCATAACAACCAAGGCTCCTTTCAAGACTTTCATCACTCCATTCTGACCTATAAACTTATAACCATTCGAATCCAAAACTCCCAAGGAAATATTTTTTTTCTTTAGATCAGGTACATGCCTAACATTAGATAAGGTTTTAATTGTACCATCATACATTTTAATTTTCACATTTCCAATCCCAATAGTCTGACAAGACGCATTATTTCCCATGAATACAGAATTACAATCTATAGTTTCATATGATGAAAACCAATTTCGGTGCGGACTCATATGATGAGAAGCACCAGAGTCTAATATCTAATAGTCAACATCTTGTGAGATATTACAAACAGGGAGTGCTTCAGCAATTAAAACCTCATCATCCATACCTGAATCGACCTAATTTGCTTCCTTGTTGTTGTTTTCTGCCTCCTTCCGTTTCCAGAAATCCTTTTTGAGATGTCCCAGTTTGTTTCATTACCAACATTTTGCTTTACTCTTCTTGTTTCCCTTTGAATTCGATCTGGAAGAACCTCTTGTCTTCTCCTTCCGTTCCTTTGACTGACCTCTAGCTACCATGACTTTAGGTGCAGAAGTCTGAATGCTAGATTGTCTTCGTACCTCTTCAGATAAGAAAGCACCCACGACAGATTCAAGTTTTAATGAATTGGCAGTGCTCAAATTGACTAAGGTCACAGAGTGATCCCATGACTCAGGCAAGGAACATAACAAGGTTATTGCCTTGCCTTCTTCCTCCATCTTTACTTCCATATCAGACAACTAACAAATAAGCGTATTAAAAACATTTAAGTGATCTGCAATTTTCATACCCTCCTTCATCCGAAGGCTGTACAGTTGTCTTTTTAAATAGATTCTGTTAGTCAAAGATTTTGTCATATAGAGTGTTTCCAATTTCTTCCACAACCCTGTAGTTGTACTCTCTAACAATATTGAAGAGTACTTTGTCTGCCAACCATAACCGAACGGTACTGAGAGCTCGGACATCCAAGTCCTCCCATTTTGAACTCGGCATGCTTGCTGGTTTTTTAGTTACTCCGTCTAATGCCTTGTGAAACCCTTGTTGCACCAACAAATACCTAACCTTCAGTTTCCATAGAGCAAAATTGTTTTTCCTGGTGAATTTCTCCACCTCAAATCTTGCGTTTGTCATTTTCGCCATTTCTCCCTCCTAGGGTTTTAGATTTCCCTTCTTCTATAAATCAAAAAATTTCCACTCTTCTTCTAGGGTTTTTAAAGGTTTCAGATTTTCCTTCTTCTACTAGTTAAAGAAATACAATTTCCACCTCTTCAACTAAATCAATTCTGGAAAAAACTAAACCCCTTTTTTTTTTTTTTTAATTTTCCACAATTTCTTTAAAAAACAAACCCCAACTATTACTTCAAAGAAATCTCACAAAATACTTCAAAACCCTATTGTCCCTTTTCTTTCTTTTCTGAAACCCCACCAATTTCTGTAATCAATAGATTAAAAAAACAATAGCTTTCATCCACGGTTTCTTCTTAAAAAAAATATTCTCGCAGCACCAAAACAATAAATATATATTCCTGCAGCAAAAAAAAAATTCTTCCAATTTCTTCGCACAACAAAAGAAAAACACAGTTTGTTAACACAGAAAGTTTTCAAGAATAAAAATAGTACCCTTTTTCTTGACAACAGGTTCAATGGTATTCGATTTCCCTCTGCATTCTCTTGGTTGACAGCAGCTAGGGCAATGCCTGGCTTCGACAATGCAAAGACTTATTCAACCAGCGACTTTCTTGATAGTCGGCCTTGTCCTCTCTCTAGCGAGCCTTCTTCTCACACGACAGCTACAGCGGCCTACTCTTTGCAGTGGATGGTCTAGCGGACTCGAGCAGACCCTACGAGTTCAATGTAGTAGCAGACTCCTCCTCTCTCACGACTGATAACAACACTAAAAAAAACCGAAATAAAAAAATCAGTGAGGTTTCTCTTTACACAGCGGCCTCCCTCTCTCACCATGGCTCAAGGGCGGCTTCCCTTAGGCTTTTTGCTTGACGGCTCCCAAAAATTTAGTTCAACCTCTTTTTTCAGCCGCGGATGAAAAAACCCCAGTTTAGTTCTCGAGTGAAATTTCAGCTTTGTTTTAATATGGTTCCACTTCAACCGCTCTCCACTTCAACCACTTTTAACACACATTCATGCTCCTTGTTTTAGAATGGCTCCGGCAACCTTATTTTTTCAGACGGCTCCTCTCAAGGGCTTCAGTCCTCTAAATGATGACTCTTCCTAATCTCTGTGGATGGAAATTGATTCTAGATCTGATACCAATTGTTGTGGGGAAACACAATAAACAATAAAGGAAGTAGGAGAAATGTAATTGAATTGGACAACTGAAGGACAAAACACTTTGAAACTTTTATTGATCAAATTCTCCGTGCATGCAAGCCTCTCGAGCCACCTCTTTTAACTTAGTCTATTTCGTTATTCGAACTATATTTCGTTATTCAACCTACATTTTAGTTATTCTAACTACATAGGTAAATTTAAAATATTTGTTGTCACATTTTTAATAGAAGCCTCCCGAGCTCACTATAATTTTGACATCTTAAAAGGCTAGGAAGTTCAGTATTGCAACAAAGATTTTGAAATTTAACTCTAATGTGGTTGTACGCAAGACACTCTAAGAGAAAGTGATTTACATTCTCGATGTTCATATTCTCACAGAGATGGTAGATCCTTTCCATCCATGGTGTTTTAGGAACTATCCAACGACCTGTTTCACTATGGAGCTCATGAGAGTTCGTTCTAATCTTGGATATATTAATTTTATTCTTTGAGCTAGTTAAAACAGATAGATACTTTTGATCTTCTAGGGTGGGGTTGATGACCTCCTTATAATATCTTAATTTTCTTTTAGCTGCTAGATCTTTCTCACACCACATTTTTTCTTTGAACTTAGAAGTAACAATTCTTTTAATGTTATTAATGTTTTGCAATGCAACATTCTCATTGACCTCCCAATGGTTTAACCACGCCCTAGTGTCTTTATACCAACCTCGTTTAAGCCTTAGGTGGTTTTGGCTGGAATTTAAAGCAAGTTTAGGAAGTCTATGGTCTCCTATGCTATTGAGCTTGTGCTTGTACAATAGAAGCCTAGTCATAGCTAGGCTCTCGATAGGGGAAAGACCCACTTATATAAGGAGAATAGGATAGGGTGTATTGTTTTTAATTTTAAGGTTATAAGTTATAAAATGCTTCTGGATTTGCTCAATCTTTCTCCAGGATTCTCTAGAGATGCTGCAACCCCAAACCTCACATCCATATAAGATAACAAGAGTGACTAAAGTTTCAAACAGGAACTTCTTTCTATCCCACATTATGAGGTTTTCCATTTTACAATTATTTTCAAGACCAAAATAAGCTTTTCACCCCCCCTTAATCCTTTTATGAATGCTATAGTTCCAGTTTAGCTTGTGATGAATATCAATTCCTAGGTACTTGTAAGAAGACACTTCCTCCAAGTTACTATTGTCATACATAAAATTAGTGTAAGTATCCTTCTTGGATTTGATAATCATAACTTTTGTTTTGTCAGTGTTAACAAACATACCCATGGTAGAGAAAAAATCCTTAAGAAGTCTAAGTTGCTTATCAACATCAGATGGGCACCTTGCGAGAAGAACAATATCATCAGCATAGAGAAGAAGGACGATGACTATCCCAGCTAAGGTCGTGCCAACACATCCTGCTTCCTCTAAATGACCTTCTAGCTTGTTGATGTAAATTCCAAATAGGGTAGGGGAGAGGGGGAAACCTTGTTTAACTACAATATTACACTTAATATCTTTCAACCACCCCTCATTGCTCTTTAACTTGGCAATTACATTCTCATATAACCTTATAGCGGCTGCTCTTAGTTCGAAAGGAACATTTAGATCTTTTAATCTATTCCATAGGTTGTTTCTAGGAACCGTATCGAAAGACTTTCTAAAGTCCACAAAGCAACAGAAGAGATTGGATTTATCATTGCAACATTCCCCCATAATGATCCTAAGCATAATGAGGTGGTCCGTTGTTGAGTGTTGCCTTCTAAAACCTGCTTGGCCTTTAGCCCGCTTACCTTCACTTTCAAGCCAAATGCTCAACTTATTTTCCAAAATAATACCATATATTTGGCTAAGAGAGTGCTGATCATAATTGTCCAATAATTAGAGGGGTTATTTGTATCTGTTAGGTAAACTTGACTCAGGATAGATTCAAAGTTGACTAGGGTAAATAGTAGTGGTTTTGGGGCACATGGTTTTGTGCACCCATGGTTTTGGCCCATGGTATTGCATGTAATGAAGGCTATAGAAAGGCTGGGAAGACTTCATTGTAATGTAGGCCTGGAGGTGAGCGGTGAAGGCTCACTTGGCCGGATTGGCCAGGGTTTTGGCCAATGGTTAATGAAATTTCATTGGTTGGGTTTTTCCATGGATTTGGGGTTTTCCCGGTTAAATATTTGTGTTTATGTTTATGTGATTTGTTGCTGGATCTTTCATGGTTATGATTATTTATTCCTCTCAGTAAATTATTTATGTTCTCCAGTAAATTTCCTAACAACTGGTATCGGACCTAAATATTGGCTTCAGATGGATGCATCTCTGGCCAAGGGTTTTATGGCTCGGTGGATAGAGAAATCTGATCGCAGATCATGGAGCGCAAGTCCTCAATGTCATGATGAACCATGGATCTGCTTCTAAATGAAGATATGAAATTCGAGATTCATATGAAGTGGTCAAGAATGCTGCCACAGTTCTCCACAAAGAATGGTATCTCACCCTAACGGTCCAAAGGGTGCACATATTTATGAGAAAAGCAATGCCTTTGGTAAGGAAAGTTCAATAATGAGATGGAGTTGTCCTCAAGTCTACTGGGGATGGGATCTTGGAGAAAGTTGAGTGGCTTGTATAGGAGGTTATGGATCTTCCTTCGGATGTGAATTTTCTCACCCACAGTGGCAGGTGAGAGGATGGAGAACCTGTCCAGTGCTCCAATTAATTTTGTTTATATTGCAGAGCTGTTGAAATGTTGTGGCTTCAGCGCTGCCGCTATTAAACAAAATAGCCCGAGAAAATTTTGATCAATGCCATGTTTGTTGCGAACAAGAGAGAAATCTAACACAGACCTGGTGGGGAACAGATTAAAAAATGGTTCCTAAGGTTAAATGATAGTACATTGAGTGACACCGCCTTGGAAGAGTTGCTATACTGGAAGGCAAGAATGGAGAGCCACTCAGCATGTTTATGGAATTTACAGTCACCACACTGTGATTGGTGGCTTTGCACTGCCCATCATTTTTTTTTGGTACAATGTTCTACTTCAATCTCTGCTTGCGGTGAAAGCAATGCTCTAGCGTGAGACACGCTAGGGGAATATTCAATTGTGGGGTATGAAATAATGCTAATATATATTCTCGCCATGGACTATCTATTGTGGTTAAAATATATCGTGTTATGATATGATGTGAGTCAATCAGGATAAGATGATATTTTTGAGCACATACTAGCAAGAGGTAATCGAGTGAGGAAATGGTGATGATAGTGATGATGCAATTTTCTTCGCATGCAACATGCAGGGGTAGTGCGTGACGGTGAAGATAACCAATCATCAAAGACTAGGGCATTGGGCATCATGTTAGTCTCATAAAATAAATATATGGAGCTTAGATCGTAAAGGTGAGACGATGGGATGGATAAGAAAATGCAAGCATAAGCATGGGAACTTGCGTATAAAAGAAATGCATGGGAATGGATGTGAGCTACGCAGGAGAAACTGCAGTGGGTGTGAAAGGCGCAAGAATTAATTAAAGGGATCGAGATCTCTAGTAGAGATCGGGCTAGATAGGGAGTGTACTAATGGAATACACTTTATGGTAAGATCTATGAAGCACCATAAGCAAGTGGAGCGCTACGATGAGGCGGTGTTGGCGAAAGAGAGATCTAAGTGTTGTGCATAAAACAGTTGGACATCATTGTCAATGACAACAATGATGATGTTTTGGCAGGGGTCTTATATTCTTTTACAATTGGATCCCAGCAAGAATATGCCAATGGTAATCTGACAGAGATGAAGTCACCACATTTTGAAAAGGGAAGCCATCAAATTTTGTTGTGCTAGGAGAACAAATTCTGTCAAAATGAGAGAGGATATGTGCACGTGGATTACTTAATTGATGAACCATGTATCTGAAGAGAACTCCTAAAGGACTGGCGGTTACAGAGGTTGGTGACCCATGTAATCCGGCAGATGGGTTCTTCTTTATATGGACATTGATTTCATATGTACAAAGACAGCAACAATGAAACAAAAAAAAAGTTAATTATTATAATGGAGTTAATGTTTTGCATGTAAATGGGCATACTGCTGTAAGACCTGGTATGGCATGCGTACCCCTGGGTAATCACTGGTAAAGTCTGGGTTAGACCTAGGTGATAGGAGGGATGTCAAGTTAACAATTACCCTGGGTAAAAATTTGAGGGGGGAAGAGCTAGAGTGAGCGGGGTTGTCTCATCTAGCAGGTTTGGCTGGATTTAGTCAATAATCCCCAAGTCAAGTTTAAGGGGGGAATTGTTAGGTAAACTTGACTCGGGATAGAGTCAAAGTTGACTAGGGTAAATAGTAGTGGTTTTGGGGCACATGGTTTTGTGCACCCAAGGTTTTGGTCCATGGTATTGCATGTAATGAAGCCTATAAAAAGGCTGGGAAGACTTCATTGTAATGTAGGCCCCGAGGTGAGTGGTGAAGGCTCACTTGGCCGGATTGGCCAGGGTTTTGGCCAATGGTTAATGAAATTTCATTGGTTGGGTTTTTCCCCAGATTTGGGGTTTTCTCTGTTAAATATTTGTATTTATGTTTATGTGATTTGTTGTTGGCTCTTTCATGGTTATGATTATTTGTTCCTCTCAGTAAATTATTTATGTTCTCCGGTAAATTTTCTAACAGTATCTCCACTTTTAAAAATAGGGATAATGAGGCTCTCAGTCCAAGGTTTAGGGAACCCTTGCTTGACCGCTTGATTGGAAAGCTTGTGGATGTGGGGGATGAGGACAGGACCTCCAATTTTTAAGCTTTCCACCTGGTAACCTTCAATGTCTTTAGCTTTCCCATTTTCCAAGCATTTAACCCCAAAATCAATGTCTTCTAATGAGAAAAATTCTTTTGTTGTGAGCAAGGTTTCAAAATCCCTGGCATTTGGAGATTCATAAACCTTTTTAAGATAGGAATTCCAGTCGTGTAAGGAAATTTTATTATTATCTTTAGTTTTCCTAGTTAGAATCTACCTCCATAATTTCTTAGGAGCCACCTTAGAGAGCTGTAAGAGATTCTCTTGTCTTTTATGAATATATTGCCTTTTTTTCCTTTTAGTTAGGGCTTTGTAGATTTTTATCTTATCAATTTTGAGAGATTCATCAACAACTTCCTTAATTTCTCTCCTCTCACTTTTACAATATTTTTCATACCATGGGTTGGTTTTGCTATTTCTTTTGTTACTTGAGACTTCAATTGAGAACTTGTTAATAGAATATGAGAGGGTTTTAGTAAAATTATGATAAAGGTCATCTATGTTGTCTATACTAGATAAAGGAAGAAAATTAGTTTTTAATTCATTTAGAAACAGATCATTTTTAGTTCTATCAAAGATTAAGTTCTTTTGACTATAAGGATTATATTTTATGGGATCTCTATGCATCACAAAATTGAGAGTTATGAGTAAAGGCCTATGATCAAAGTCAGGCTCGTGGTCGTCTAAGATGTCAAAACTTATTATTTCGTTGTATAAAGGGAGATCGGAAATAACATAGTCTACCACGCTGCCGCCAAGCCCATCGATGCAAGTCATCTGGCTAGAATTGGGCCACTTCTTTAGACTGTTGCAAATTATGAGATCCTGAGCACTATAGAGCTTGACTAGCTCCTGCACAAACAAATTATCCCCGAGGTCTTCAGAGATCCTTTTGTACTGGATAGCCAGAGTAAGGTCTTCGTCTAACCAAAGAGGATAGGGGTTGGAATGATTGCTTAGAAGAATAGCTTGGTTTCTTGAAGTTCAAGCATTAAAGTAACCCACTAAAAGGATATTACCTTCATTCCTTAGGCTAGAAATATCATTCTCTAAACCATTCTAAGGACTATTTTTATCTAGATGATTTTTCTTATAGAAGTTAGAATTAATGGGGGAAAAATAAAAGATTGCTATGTAGGTCTTTTTATCATTAGTGTCAGTAATCTCAATCCAACTATATTGGTTGTAAGGGTCGTTTTTATAAATCCTAGCATGGGGGGAGATGTTCTTCTTAATGTAGCAAGCTATGCCTCCAATGCCTCATCGTTTGTTCCAAGTAGACCATAGTGCAAAGCCATCTATGTTAGGGACCTTAGATTCTTCATGCTCCGAAGTTTCAATGAGCAATATAATATCAACATCATTTGAGATCCAACTTATTTTGGGGCCTTTGTTCCATGGAAAGCCCCGATAGTTCCAAGAAAGAATTCGAAGCATGTTGAATTGCTATTTATTACTATCTTTTTGGTTTCTATCTCGAATAATGGCTTTTCTATTTCTCATTATTGCCCATTTTCCTTCCTTCCTAGCTTCTTTTACCTTTTGAACCTTCTTTCTTAATTCTGCTTGATCTTCTGGAATGAGATCTTCGTTTATAAATATTTTTGTTCCTTTTAGACTTGAGGTTTTACTAAGTATGTCATATTTATGGTCAGTAGAGCCCACCTTTATTCGGATCAGCCTTCCTTTATTCTTAGTTAATTTCCCTAACCTTGTTGCTTCTGTGAGACACGTGGTTTCAATTTGTAATCTATTATGTAATTTTGTCTGGGCTATGGCTAAAGTATCCTCGTCTACCTCCTCTTTCAAACCGAAGATTATAAGGTTCATGGCCCTTTTGTTACGGTCATGGTCTAATTCGATCAATTTTTTCATTTCATCTTTAATTGGTTTGATATCTAATTTACCTGCCCCACTATTTAGGGTCAGACTGTTGTTAACCTTTTCTTCTAGTTCTTTAATCATGTCCTTCATTTTAAGACTCTCTATATTATCATCCTTGCTGGGATGTTTGGTTCATATCTTGGTCTTGTTTTTCTATGACGTGCAACCTAGTCTCCATTGCCTCCATTTTATTCCCCAATAGTTCTATTTTATTTTCTATTTGTTTTTGCATCTTGTCTTCAAGAGATGTGAATTTGTTTTCCAACGTGGCTTCTAACTGGGTTTGTAGCTTGATTTCTCTTTCTTCTCTACGTTTCTCTAAAGACTCTATATACTCATACAGGCTCAGTAAAGTAACTGTGCTAGGTCTACCTTTGGTAATCTTTGGTAGCTGGGGTGAATTATTCATACTTAAGAATATATGAGAAAATATGTATTAGAAAAAGATAAGGAATGTGTGCATGTGAATATCAGCAAACCAACCATACAGCTAACCTTTAATCAAAAAAATTCACCCCAAAATTTTCACCGCAAAATTTCACCGCAAAATTTTCACTGCAAAATTTCACCACAGACTAAGTATGCAAACCAGACAGCTGACCTTTAATTAAGAAAATTCACTGCAGAATTTTCACCGCAAAATTTCACTGCAAAATTTTCACTACAGAATTTCACCACAGACCCAAGTATTAATGGAGAAAATTTCACAGAAAATTCACCGCAGACTCAAGTATTAATGTAGAGAATTTTCACTGCATATTTTTCACCATAGAATTCACCGCAGCCCTAGGTATTAATGTGGAAAATTTTCACCACAGGCCCAAGTATTAATGTAGAAAAATTTCACGAATTTAAAATAATATATAAATTATATAACTAGTAAATGTTGATAGATTAATTCATTTATTTTATCATTTGAAGTTGCTAAATTAAAGAAATCTTTAAAATTAAGGAAATTCTAACTTTATTCAAAATAATAATAACTAAGATAATATGAATGATGAAAAGGATATATATATATATATATATATATATAACATGATTTTTTACCATAGAGATTTACTCTTACTTTATTTTGGAGATTCTTAAATTGTAATTACCCTAACACCATGGAAATAAAAAAAACATAACTACTTTAAAAATAAACTTTATTGTATATAATATTAAAAATATTTTTTGGAATTTAGATTTTTATATTAGTAATTTATAAAAACCACATCCCTATTAACATATTTGTTTGTTAATTTATATAAACCATAATATAAGAGTTAATATTCAGCTATATTAAATTTCAATTATTTAATTTTGAAATTAAATTTCAATTATTTAATTTTAAAACGATAAAAAATAATTGCTTATTTTAAAAAAATTCGTGGATATTTGTAAACTTTTAAGTAATTTTTTGAATCATTATAGTTTTGAGGGAAAAAATGTTATTATAATAAATATTTGAAATTACCATACAAGATGACTATAAAAAAATATTTTAAAATTAAATATTTGATGAACAATTAATTGTATTTTAGTAATATATATATATTTTTAATTTATTCAAAACATTAAAAATTTTTATTTTTTTATTAAGATTGATTAGAGTATCTCAAACCTTTTTATTTCTTTTTAAATTAAATTAAAATAATATTTAGATAATTTTCTTTCATTACATAATTGAAATAATATAAAATAATATTATTTTATTAGGACTATTTTACAATGTGATATTTTACTTTATTTTTCAATGATTTAGGCAAGGTTTAGTATCTTCGTATTATGTTGGCAATTTTCATTAGTATTTGAAAGAATTATAGCAAGTTTTTTATTATATATATATATATATATATATATATATATATATATATATATATATATATTGTGTGTACATAATCATGCACATAACGGTGAAAATGATCAGTTTTATATAGAGGATGGGATAGATTATATTTTCTTTTTAATTTTGAAAGTATACTAGCAATTGCATCAGATGTTGCAAAGGAAACACAGTAAGGATTAAATTGGGGAAGAATCATGACATAAAAATCCAATATGCAAGGATTAAATTGGGGAAGAATCATGACATAAAAATCCAATATGCAGGTGCATACTCTGCCATTGATTCATCCTCTTGGATTTGACAACCCGAATCACTCCATATTTTGGGAGATCTGGAGGTGATATAGGCCTCTTTCCCATTTTCAAACTTCTAGACCATTGGATTTGCATCCCTTCATCATATGGTTGGCTGATTGATAAGTGACAACACTCAAATGTTGAAGAATGCACAATAATATTGATTCAAAAAATATCTATATCCTATGTTTCAAATGCATCTTGTAAGATTTCACTTAAGATCAGATTTAATTAGTTTTGACAAACTCATCTATAACTAAGAAATAATATAATCAAAAAATGCATAGTTCTCGATATTAACCATGTATTTATTATCCTACAACTAAATAATAAGACTAGGTATAAATGATTGATAGATGTGTGACATTAGTTCTTCATTGTTTTAGTAGAAATTCCCCCACTTTCTCAATAAGGGGCGAGAAGCTATGTTGAAAATAAAGTTGGGACAATTGTTTGTCTTGAGAGGGAAGCTGGCTTTGGTGCCTAACAAGATATGTCATAATATGCTTCTAACAAGTGGAGTAGGTGCACAGGTCTAGTAGTGTGTCTTCCTCCAACAACTACTGAAAATGTATAATTTTATCAGGTGGGTGGGAAATGTGAACTTCATCTTCCAAAATAAGAGGTTCATAGAGCTTGAGATGATTAACATTAACCACATTGTGGAGGAAAATCTCGCAAGGTAAATCTAAATGACATGCATTTACACCAACCTACTGTATAATAATAGTATAGTGAACATAGTGGATGGGCTTGAGTTTATGATGTCACTTACTCTTAGAACACAATTTGTCGAGATAAAATTAAAATTTTCCACATTGGTAAAATTGTACATACACTTGATGTTTATTCTCAAATTATTTATAGCAAGGCGAGGGAGTGTGAAGAGCATTAGATACTTGGGAATGGATGCAATCCATTTTCTAAACAATGGGAGATGTGATATGCTACTTCTTGCACTCTTGATGGGAGACGGCTAGAGGAAGAGAGTTGGGAAGATTGTATGGGGCCAAGCACTGGTAACCATAACAACCTGAGTATAATTGTGTTATAGAACATGCAAATAATAATCACACTATTTCTTTTTTTTGTAGTGAACAAAAATCGCTTGTAATAGGCTACAAATTATTATTTAGGTATGAACATTTGGTTTTTATGCTGGAGTGATTTATAGCAAGCCTAAGGGGTGTGATTATCATGATACTTGGGAATGGAGGCAAGCCGAATTATAAACAAAGAAGGATACCTTGTGTTGCTTCCTGTGCTAGTGATGGGAGACAAATGGAGGAAGAGATATGGGCATCTTATAAGGGCCAACCACTAGTAACCATAAAATCCTGATTAGAACTATGCTTCAGGACATTGAAATAAGAATCCCACTATTTATTTTTGGTGTAGAAAGAAACAGGGCTTGTATTGCACTACAATTTATTACTTTGGTCTATCCATTTATTCATTTTCAAATGAAAGGATGTAGATAAATGAAGCTGACAACCCAATAAATTTTGAATTATCTTCTCAAAGGTGTTGAGTAAAGTTCTTTGACTTGCTATGTTAGCTGTTTCAAATTATATAATAAGTAAAAAATATTATGTTAGTTACCTCGGTTCTTGAAGAAAACAAGCATCATATCTTAGGTGTTGGATAACATTATCTAATAAGAAATATTCTTCTTTTGCTAGGGTTATTGCTCACATTGCAGGATAACAAGCATATTTTCATGAGAAAAGTTGCCAAGTCCTTAGGATTGGAAATATGTTACTAATAGACAACAAAACGAGACTCATCTCTATATCAGAAGCTAATGTAGTGAAAATCCATTTAGACGTTGCAGTGGGTCCAAGTAGAGAGAGTTTCGCCATGTAAATTAGAACCTTAATTAACTCTTGTGGCAGTGAATCCTCTGCTAGTAGGTAAGGGCAAGAGGCCTCAACCAAATTTACTACCTTCATCTTTTGATTTATCAGTGCCTGGTAGGATTATTGTTTGCTACAATAATCTTAAAATGGCATGAACTTTGTGGGGTCACTATTACTATAAACTCTGGAGCTTTGTAACTGAAGTTAAATTTATAATTTTTTTTTAGGAAACACATTAATGGGGGCTACTTTCTTGATATTACTACCATATGAATTTGTTTGTAATGTGCATTTTAAGATCCTATTCACTGCTTTTTTCCCTCTTATATTTTTTTTTTTTAGTCCTTGACTCATGTTATATTTTGATGCAGCATGGTATAAAAATGCCTTGTATTGTTGTCATTGTACTATTTTTTCTTATAATTCCTTATGATGAATATATGGATTCAATGGAAATTAATTTCTTAGTTGGAATGAGATTCAAGATGGAGTTAATCAGTAGTTGTATTATGATGTAAGAGATAGGAGATACATATACACATGTTTTACATTGAGAATTAGTCTATATGTTCAATAGTTGATAATTGAACCTTATCAGCAAATCAATAACAAGGGCACGAGTTCTCATATTAGTGGAGAAGAGAGCACAAGTGATAGAAATCATTTATTTCTTACAAGTGATATTGAGGCTCTGCATTTTTCAATTTGTATGTATTCTACAATTGAAAGATCCAAACCCATTTCTTAAATCCGATTTGATCATATTCATAAAATATCGTCATTCTGAATATACATATGAGAAAAGACCATTATAATTGTTGAAAGTAATAAGTTGACTAAAGAAAAACCTAAATAACTGGCCCTTTAAATTGAAAATGTCTTTCTATTATAAAAAAATCATTATGTTACAAGTTTTTTTACATTAAAAGGAAGACTCATTGCAAACAAAGGCTTAAATTGTCTGGTCACACAACTTGTTGTGGTGAAGTTACGGTAGATTTCATCACAAAATCTCCAATATCACATTATTTGTAGCAAACAATCATGTGACACCAAACCTTTGCTATAAGTCTTCAAGGAAGGATTTCACTATTGATGTTGTTTTACATGCTTGATTGTCTCAATTCTCTCTTTCCTCCATTGTTTCTTGAATACAGTGAATGGACCAGCTTCCTATCAAGTGTTGAATCCAATGGCAGTTATGTTTGGTGAAATCATTGGGCAGGAGGTTGTGAAAGCCTATTATGGCAAGTTTCATCCACTTTTGCATGTTTTATTTCTTTAGCACACTAATTACTGTTTTTATGTATTTCTCTTCAATATAAATTGAATTTTACCATTTTTTATAGGTTAGGAAGGGCATGGTAGCAGAGAATTCAATTATTTATTGTCTTATATTGATTTCTATATTCTTTCTTGTGTAGTTCTTATATTTAAATTCATTAGAATCTCTTCTTGTAGAATCCATTGAGCCAGAGGATGTGATACCTTTGAATAGTTGTTATGATGCCCACATTTTTGTATTTGGAAAAGAGGTGCACAAAAATTTGGAAGATGTAACATTTTTTGTTGTGGGGGGTGGTGCTCTTGGATGTGATCTTCTAATGAACTTAGCCTCATTGGATCCAGGGAAAGAAAACTATAATAGATGATGAAATTATTGAGAAGAGAAAGTATAGCTAGACTAACACCATAGTTAGAACTTAGAAGCCATTGTTTCACATGAAAAATATGTTTCCTATGTCAGCTCTGACACAAGGCTCACCCCTACTAGAAATTCAAGCATCTGTGAGATATCCTTATCATCATTACCACCATTAATTTGACTTGAACCACTAACTTCACACATAATGTTGAAAATGCCATAATATGCACCATTGCTAAAGTAATTAAATGGTTGACTACTTGAGAGACTCGTGCATTTATTACCATTTGAAAAGGGAGTACACAATGTTGAAGGCATAGTACTAGGAGTTGGTAAAGATGATATATCAAATGAATGAAGTGAAGAACTATACAGGGAATCATCGACCTTAAATGAGTATTCAGTTTGCCAGGAAAATGAGGGCTTCAACTCAAGCTTCTGTAGATTTTTTTGTTTTGTCAGATTCTAGGGTTGTAGGAGATGCACCACACTGTTGTTGTTACATCAATTCCATAGCCTATCACATGCTATGAATATGATGGAAGTATGAGTAAGAGGAGGTTATTCCACGAAAAAAATCCAATCCTTCATGCCTCCATCATTCGCCAACACCTAAAAGATGAACAGGGTTAACAACATGACTAGTCGATGCATTGCCATGACTATGAGATAGATGGCTAACACTGCCTGAGATGCAGTTGAGAGGGGAGATTAATAACACTCCAGAGAAATTAAAGAACATGATGGTGTTACGCTTAGAGATGTTGAATGCCAAAGTCTCATCCAGGTGGAGCCCACATTCATGGAAATATACAGAAATGCATGTATTGTTCACTAGTGTGGGAGGTATAATTACCAAACTAAAAGCAGATGGATCAATACTCACGATCGAGAAAGCAATTCCCTTCGCTGAATTGAATTGCAATTGATTATTGTTACAGAAGATGGGGTACTTTGGGTGGCCACATGTATCATGGGTACTCGAAGGATATGGAACATACATTTGCCCACAATTGGGACAACTTATATTTGAAGCACTGCACGTGCATAAAACCATGGAAAATACCATAAATTTGAGGCCATGACCATTTCTTGGCATGATTGGAAGAAAAGTAGAGGACAAAAGCAAGAACATGTTAAAAAAAGGTTTGAAGCAAGTACATATTTTGTAACTCTAATGTTCATGCGCTAATTAAACATTCACCTCGGGTTTAAATATAATTTCATGTCTGAGCGTGGCAAATACTTATTCTTCCATTGAGTTACGGGAAAAATTAAGATCATGGTTCCTTTCCCAATATCATATTTTTGGTGTGATCGAAATCCTTAGAGATCATTGACGTACACTTCTAATTTTCGTAGGTAAATGGTTGGAACCATACACATCAATTTAGAACAAATCAATGGGTATGATCATCCACAAAATCATCCACAGTTGATTGGAAATAGTTGAGAAATTAGGTTAAACCCTTCTTCATGATTTTGGGAGACTAATATGCAATGAGCATTGATACATATAATTTTACTAATTTAACATATAATTTAACTAATTTCATTGCTAAATGCATATTTTTCGGATATGAATTTAAATTATAAATACTTCTGTTCAACCCAATTTTCTTGGTCAAATATTTAACTTCATATTTTGAATTACTTAGAGATAGAGGAAGAATTTTATCAAAATTAATGCCATTTCGTTTATAAGTTAAAATACACCAATTGTATATATATATATATATATATATATATATATATATATATATATATATACATATATACATATACATATACATATACATATACATATACATATATACATATACATATACATATACATATACATATACATATATATATATATATATATATATAGATATATATATATATATATATCTATACATACATACATACATACATACATACATACATACATACATACATACATACATATATATATATATATATATATATATATATATATATATATATACATACATACATATATATATACATATATATATACATATATATATATATACATATATATATATTAGCTCAATGGAATAAAAACCATTGCATTTATTAGAATACACATAGGGTTAGTTTGATCTACTTACTTTTACCTTTTGCACAATTTCCTTGTATAGGATCCCAAATATAGTCTCCAATACACATATTCTGGAATCTATTGGATCATGCGAGCAAGCAGAGTTCTGGTCACAAACTTCCTGACTTTTACACAAAGGCTCTAATAGTGCATCCCACTATAACTCCACTCCATAGCTCCACTAAGTCGTAGGCAAAGCTAGGTTGAAATTAAGAACACTTGTGTAAGCCCTGCACCCACCGGAGTGTACCAGTATTCTTGAAATTGAGAACACGTGTGTAAGCCCTAAACCCACCGAAGTGTAGCCGCATTCAACGAGAAGTGGTAGAACTACCCACTGTAAATGTGCAGCAAATGCTATCATTTATGCCGGACATGGCTGCCCCGTTATCATTAATATATGTATTAGAGGTTTTATATCATATTGAGGGGAAGAGAGATTGGTAGAGGTTAGATTTAGTTAGGTAGTTAGGTTGAAGGAGGTTGTAGATGAATGGCCTAAATCATTTCAATCGTCTAACATTTGATCTGATGGTGTAGACAGGTATAGCGTGGCAGCTGGGTGAGTTGTTTTCAAATAAGAACGCCTTACAGCATAAAAATCATTATAAACTAAATGTAATATTCCCAATTAGCAGCAGCTAATTGGAAATATTAATTTTTGGCCAGTTTAATTTTATAAAGTTAAGTCAGTTAATAAAGTGGGTGAGAAGACACTTAGCCTACACTTAGGAGATAAACATTCCCTAAAGTCACTTGAGAACAATATTATTTGACAATGTGGTTCCCAGGGGCTAAAGTGGTAGTGTGAGCAGTGTGGGCAGCATGGTCCCATGACAGGATAGAGAGAGAGGGATAGCATGGCCAAGAGGGACAACGAAGTTTTGGTGGGGCCTAGGTGAGGGCAAGGATGTCCAAGCATAAAGAGAGGAAGAGGCTCCTCATTCAAGGATTCAATTAGGTATATATGTTTTTTCTTTTAACGTTGAGCATACTTTTTCTATCGAGTGAAGTCTACAAGTGATGTTCAGCACACCGGGAGTCTCTGAGCGGAGAATTCAACCTCAGCTTCGGGGGAATTCGAGTGCCTGCTTGGGTGAGGAGTTCTATCCATTGATTTTCAGTTGGGAGCCATAGCATCTTCAGCCAGGGATTACACACTTGCTTGGACAACGCAGTCTTGAGGATAGATCACATATTTCTTGGAGGAGGTAGTGCCGGGGGTGGAGATTTATCAGGAGATTCAGTCGAGAATAATGAGAAGGGATCAACCATTAGCTATTAATTAATTTTGGTAGAGGAGGAGGCCACCATTTATAAAGATACATTAAGGGCCAGCATATCCCACTGGGATAGCGTTATTCCTCTAGGAGGTTAAAATTTCGGGGTCAGCCATTCTGGAATTCCTTTCTGGGCTTTTATAGGTTATTGGAGGAGAGCCCATTCCCCAAGTTTCACATTTTTATGAGCAGGGGAATAGCCCCAAAGAGCTATTCCATTTTAGCAGTAGAAGCAGTACTACAGCAGCAACAACAACATTCGTAGATTACGCAGTCCTTGGTTGAGTAGTCATTCAGTAACCATTTCTGAGAGTATTTCCAGCTTGTCGAGTGCAAGCCAAGGTGCATACATTTTGATCACCATTGTACTCATTGTATCTCTTAGTTACATAATAAAATGGCTCATCATTTCTCCATATTTTTCATTATTCGTGTGATGTCTCTCTATTTTTTGTAGAAGCTTGTTTATGTTGTTGTGTATTAATGTTTATTTCTATTCGGAATATTACAGGAGCTATCGATGAAAATGGAAGAGTTGGGGTAGAAGTTTACCGAAGACCAGAGATAGAGTGAATCCCCAAGGGGTTTTCGCATCGGAGAAGGGGCCGAAACTCCCCACCAGTTGTAGGAGCAACTCACAGCTACTCCCCCACATTCCACGATGCCCACATTTCTAGCTACAGGCATGAGAGTAGGAGCATCTCAGGAGCCAGAGCTAGTTTATATGGGGGATTATTTTTTCGAGTATCAGTCCTATGGGAAAGAGTTTGGAAAGGCTCTCTCTTTCCATGGTTTTTTTCAACTCAAGAAGGACAGCAGGATCCGTAACCAGAACAAAGGGGGAAGATACACATAAGACGAGGATTTATAACATACAGTGGGAAGATTTTTCTTGCCAACATTTGATGGATCCTCCAAATTTTCGACAAAGGCTTGGTTGGAGAAGCTGGATATCTATTTCTAGCTTAATCAGATGGCAGAGGGAGAGGCTATCAAGTTGGAAGCATTACACCTAGAGGGAGAGGCCCATGATTGGTGGTTCCACGAGATGGCCATGCTAGGTCAATCAGTGGTGACATCATATGTAGAGTTTACATGGAGATTGGTAGAGCGGTTTTATTGGAGGGATCTGGAGGAGCACTTTGTTGAGCCGACCAAGCTAAAATAGACTGAGATCCCGAACACCTACATTTCAGAGTTTTTGAGACTCTTCGTGATGGTTCCCAACTTATCTTTGGATAAAATGATATACATGTTCATTAATGGGTTGGAAGAACCTCTGCGAGGGTTAGTTAGATCTATGAGGCTAGCTACACTTAACGATGAAGTTCAGAGGACCAGGTATTTGCAGGATGTCTTACCCAGTACTAGACTCATTTTCCCTAGAGATTGAAATTTCAGCCGAAGGGGAAGGACATGAGGGTTCCACCTCCGAAGGGGAACCAAGGTAGGGGGCCTGTAGGGGAAGGCACACTACATAGAGGTCTTCTCCGACAGTGACAGGGAAGAGGTTACATATGAGGAGATGGAGGTAGGACGTAGCAGTGTAATACATAGAGGGGATCATTCACCACATCCACCACCAGGAGTAGGAGGGGCAGCATTTGCACCCACTGGGGTATTCCTTGCTTCTTTTTGAGGGGTTCCCAAATACTTGACGTTGCAGGTCCGAGATACTGTACAGGGACATTGTGTTTCAGTATTAGTGGATAGTGGGGCTACCCAAAATTTTATTGATGCACAATTGGTAGAGAGGAGGAGTATATTGATAGAGAAATTTGATGGGTTTTTAGTACTGGTACCAGGTGCTAGAACCATGCAGTGTGCCAGGTATGTGCCAGCCTTGGTAGTGACTATGGGGACTTACACTATGACAGATCATTTCTTTGTGGTGGATATTCTGGACACCAACGTGATCCTAGGAGTGCAGTGGTTGATCACGCTGGGGAAGGTCACTAGGGATTGTGATACCTTGGAGATGGAGTGGATAGACAAGAAGACCGGGAAGCATGAGATGATTCAGGGTATGCACACTTACCTGCCAAAAACATTTTCAACACATCGGATGGAGGCTAACTTCCAGAAGGGAGATATAGAGTGGGAAGTAGAGTTGTGTGTTTCAAAGGTAGGGTCTACATGGTAGGCCGTGCACCCAGATGTGTAGTCAATTTTGGACATATATGCCATAGTTTTCAGGGATATATCACCAGGGAAACCACCGGAACGGGGGTTTGACCACACCATTGAGCTGGAGCCGGGCATCCAGGATTTGATTAATACACCCTATAGGCATCCTAAAGCCTTCAGGGATGAGATTATGATAGCTATCCATGAGCTCTTAGCGTTGGGACACATTCGACCCAACACTAGCCCGTTTGCTTCTTCTGTTCTAATGGTGAAGAAGAAGGATGTAACGCTGGGGATGTGCATTGAATATCAGGATCTCAACAAAAAGACCATGAAGAACCAATACCCCATCCCATGGATTGATGATTTGATGGATGAGTTGAGGGGATCGAATTTCTTCTTGAAGATTGATCTGAGATCGGGTTACCATCAGATCTGCGTTAGGGACAATGATGTTCCCAAGACCGCTTTCAGATGTCACTACGGCCACTTTGAGTTTCTGGTGATGCCCTTTGGGCTAACTAATGCACCAACCACTTTCTAGCCCTGCATGAACCGCATCTTCCATGGTCAACTGAGGAAGCTTATGCTGGTATTTTTCGATGACATCTTGGTATACAACCGGACCTGGGAGGAGCACCTGCAGCACGTTGAGACTGTATTGAGCATAATGGAGGAGAAACATTTGTAATCTAAGCTCTCCAAGTGTGAATTTTGATTGACAGAGATGCTCTATTTGGGGCATATCATTGGTGTGGATGGAGTGAGAGCCCACGAGGAGAAGATCAGTGCTCTCTGAGATTGGCCAGAGCCGAAGAGCATGACTCAACTTTGGGGATTTGTAGACATCTGCACCTACTACTGGAAGTTTTTCAAAGGATTTTCCCAACTTGTTTCACCCCTCATAGATCTTACCAAGAAGGGGGCATTCAGTTATATGAACACAACGCAGAGGGCTTTTAACAGGCTCAAGCAGGTGATGATCAGCTGTCCAATTTTAGTGTTGTCGGATTTCACGCAGCCTTTTGTCCTTGAGTGTGATGCATCTAGAGAGAGGTTAGGCACAGTCTTGATGTAGGGGAGCCACCCCATAGCTTTTGAGAGCAAGAAGTTATTGCTGCATCAAAGGTTGTATCCCATATACAACAAGGAAATTCTAGTTATCATGCATGCACTGGACAAGTTTCGGTAATACTTGGTGGGCAACAGATTCAGGGTGAGGACGGGGAACAACAAACTTCGGTTATTTTTAGAGTAGAAACAATTGTAGGAGAGGCAACAAAAGTGGGTCAACAAGATCCAGGCATGCGATTTTGACATCGAGTATGTCAAGGGGAAGAAAAATGTGGTGGTCGATTCTCTTTCATGCAGACCTACAGTGTTGTCTCTAAAGAGTTTAGACACAGATTGGAGGGATCAGTTGTTTGTGGAGTACTCCAAAGACTTTTTTTCCTGCGAGATCTTGGACGAACAGGTCACGGAAAATAGATATAGGGTGATGGATGAGGTGATATATTTCAGGGATCAAAACTTCTTGACTGGGAGTTCTCAGTTCAAGGAAAAGGTGCTCTGTGCCTCACACGACTCACCACTATCAAGCCACCCGGGGTTCACTAAAACCTACAGGGCCATCAGGGAGAGGTTCTCTTGGAAGTCCCTCAAGTAGGATGTACTCTGGCATGTCAGGGAGTGAGATGTATGTCAGCGGAAAAAGGGGGAGATGAGCCATCCAAGAGTATTACTACAACCACTTGCCATTCCAGAGGGAAAATGGGAGAGCATTTCGATGGATTTTCATCACAGGGTTGCCCACGATGTAGGGAAATGATTGTATATTTGTATTCATTGATTGACTAACAAAGGACACACACTTCTTTGCTATATCAACACAATACACAACAAAACAGGTGGTGGAGTTGTTTTTTAGGGATTTTTTCAGGTTTCAGGACAGTTGTTTCATGGGCAGATTTTGGTAGGAGCTCTTTCGTTTGGTGGGTACAGAGTTGACTCCAAGCACCAGTTATCACCCTCAGACGAATGGGTAGATAGAGATAGTGAAAATGTGGCTTGAAGGCTACTTGCAAAACTATGTTACAGGGCAATAGAATGCATGGTTACATTGGTTTCACTTGGAAGAGTACTGCTACAACACTACTTTCCATATGTCTAATAATATGTCTCTGTTTTATGCTCTATATGGATATCATGATTTTTCTTTTGCTGACGTGATGTTTGGTGCTATTAAGGCCCCGAGGGCCAAGGATTGGATCTAAGAGATTCAAGATATATTTCTAGCTCTTAAGGACAACTTAGCTACAACACAAAACCAAAAAAAATTGTATGCTGACAGAGGACTGGTTGAGAGGAAGTTTTAGGTAGGGGACTTGGTCTACCTACGGCTTTAGCCATACTGGCAGTCCACGCTCAAGCATAAGGGGGCTAAGAAGCTCAAGCCCCACTTATATGGACAATAAAAGGTGATACACAGGATTGGGGAGGTTACATATGAGCTAGAGTTACCCATAGGTAGCAAGATCCATAAAATATTCCATGTATCCTACCTGAAAAAGGCATTAGGGCAGCAGGTGACTACAACCAAGGAGCTTCCACCAACAGATGATGAAGGGAATTTGGTGTTACAACCAGAAGCCATCATAGATACCAGGGAGAGGCAACTGAGGAGCATGACGGTCAGGGAGTGATGGGTGATGTGGAGGAACTTGCCGGATGAGGATGCCACTTGGGAGAGTGAGAAGATTTTGCAGCATCCTTCATTGCAGTATCTTGAGGACAGGGAACATTTTGGTGAGGAGGACTATAATATTACCAATTAGCAGCAACTAATTGGAAATATTAATTTTTTGCCAGCTTAATTTTATAAAGTTAATTCAGTTAGTAAAGTGTGTGAGAAGACACTTAGCATACACTTAGGAGATAAACATTCCCTAAAGTCACTTAAGCACATTATTATTTGACAGCGTGGAGTCCAGGGGTCGAAGTGGCAGCGTGGGCAGTGTGGGCCCATGACAACATAGAGAGAGGGGGATGACATGGCCAAGAGGGAAAATGTAGTTTTGGTGGGGCCTAGGTGAGGGCAAGTCTTTCCAAGCATAAGGAGAGGAATAGGCTCCTCATTTAGGGATTCGATTAGGTATCTATGTTTTATCTCTTGACATTGATCACGCTTTTACTGTCGAGCGAAGTTTACAAGTGTTGTTCAGCACACCGGGTGTCTCCGAGCAGAGATCCCAACCTCAGCCCCTCGGGAATTCGAGTGCGTGCTCAGGTGAGGAGTTCTATCCATTGATTTTTCAGGTGGGAGCCATAACATATTTAACCAGGGATTACACACTTACTTAGACAACATAGTCTTCAAGAGAGATCATGCAGTTCTTTGAGGAGGTAGTGCCGGGGGTGGAGATTTATCAGGAGATTCAGCCTAGAATAGTGAGAAGGGATCAACCCTTAGTTATTCATTCATTTTGGTAGAGGAGGAGGCTTCCATTTCTATAGATACATTCAGGGCCAGCGTATCCCACTAAGATAGCGTTATTCCTCCAGGAGGGTCAAATTCCGGGGTCAGCGATTCTAGAATTCCTTTCTGGGCTTTTCTGAGTTATTGGAGGAGAGCCCATTCCCAGATTTTCACATTTTTATGAGCAAGGAAATAACCCCAAGAGCTATTCCATTTTAGCAGTAGCAAGAGTACGACAGCAACACCAACATTTAGAGATTATGCGGTCCTTTGTTGAGTAGCCATTCAGTGAGCATTTTTTAGAGTATTTCCAGCTTGCTGAGTGAAAGCCAAGGTTCCATCACTCTAATCACAATTTTACTCATTGTATCTCTTAGTTACATAATAAAATGGCTCAGCGTTTCTCCATATTTTTCATTATTCGTGTGATATATATCTATTTGTTGTAGATGCTTGTTTATGTTGTTGTGTATTACTCTTTATTTCTATTCAGAATATTACACTAAAATTTAAATATTTATTTGATTATTGTTATATACAAAGAGATGCTTTATACAATCACTAAACTATGTGAGAGGTGGTTTACATAGTATATCCTATTTGAGGGAGATTTGTATTTCCTTTAGTATTTAACATGGTAATGACATGTGACTCTTAAAAAAATATTAATTATAAACCACAAGTAAAATATTTGACTTTACAACTTCTAAAAAATATCTATCTATTTGTTGTGTCACTAAGTATTCTACCAACATAGATCCACATTAACCCGAGATCTATCAAGCTTTGAGAGGGCTCATATCTCTTGAATTTTAAACCTTTCCGCTAGTTTTGCACTAAAAAAAGAGATTTTCACCTCAAGAGATTTGATCCCCCTCAGTGCTTTGATAGATATGGGGTTAATATGGATCTAGGTTGGTTTATATTATATCTCTCCCTTATATATATATCTATATTATATCATACGTCTCTCTGTCTCTCCCTTGTCACTCTCTCTCCATCCTTCTCTCTCTCTTCCTTCTTCTCTCCCTCTCTCTCTCTCCTTATCTCTCTCTTCCTTCCTCTCTCTCCCA
The DNA here is from genome assembly GCA_034641835.2 of Pinus albicaulis. NCBI lineage: Eukaryota > Viridiplantae > Streptophyta > Pinopsida > Pinales > Pinaceae > Pinus > Pinus albicaulis. The sequence continues at coordinate 1,246,969,278 of CM076572.1, read as the reverse complement.
CCTCCATCTATCTCTCCCCCCATTCCATACACTCTCTCTCAACCCTCCAACTCTATCACTATCTCCCTTCCTATCTCCTTCTCTCTCTCCCCGTCTCCCCGCCTCCACATCTATGTCTCCCTCTCCCTCTCTTCTCGTTATTTCCCTATCTCTATCCTCTCATTTTCTCACTCTTCCTTGGTCCCCTCTCTTTCTCATTCCATGTTCAACTATCACTTGTCACTCTCTTTCTCCACCTTTATCTCACAATATATTTTTTCTTCCATCCCTCTCTTTCCCCCTCTAGATCCATCTCTCTCCTTCTCTCTCCCCCCTCCTCTCTCTCTCTTGATTCCTCTCTCTCCCACCTCTGTCTCTCTCTCCCCCACTCTCTCTCTTTTAAAAGAAAAACATAATTGGTTACCTATATTTTGGATCAATCATGTCAAAGACAATACAATAGTAAAAACACTAAAAAGAATCATGCTCTATATTTTCTCTATCATTGTTAGTCACTTAGCTTCCGCTCTTCCCTTAGATCCTTGGTTAAAATGCGTCTATCTCGCTTCTTTATAATATTATTTATATTATATAAATTTCACATATGTATATATAAAAATATTCTAATTTATAATTCAATTAAAACCTCCATTTAATCTATATGGGAATATTTTTAGTAGGATGGAGAGATGGAGGTTTTAGATATATCTCAAAAGTAATTATAACTTTTTTTCTTTTAAATTTAACTAATATATGTGATAAAATTAAATTAAATTAAAATATCCATAAAATATTTTGATTGTGAAATAAGTTATGGTTTTAGGCATGTAGTATTAATAAGCCATGGTATTGTAACATAATATTTAAAATATTAGATCCTTAACATAAAAATCAAAATCATGAATGGCCCATGGTATTGAGAAACCATGGTATTAGCCCATGATATTATGGTTTTCTTTTATCTAAATAATTGTTTGTAATTTAAAAGAAAAAAACAAAATTAAAATATAACAAATTAAATTTTATTATTTTTATTGTTTGGCTCAAATAGTTTATTGCACTAAGAAGGACTAAAGAGAATATGGAATATTGTGTTACTATTATTATTATTATTATTTAGTGGACATTAAAAATGTTTACATACAATCTTTCTTACATTACATCTAACACTTACAAAACTACCTTATACTGGGCTATAGAGCTCCTCTCGGCCCAACAATAATTAAAAAAGTGTTCCAGTGGAGACAAGATTAATGAGACATTATATTTAAAGATAAAACAAAAAAGAAAGAAACATACAAACAAACTATATTAGGAAGAAAATGTTGAAATGAAATTTTAATTAATATGTTGTAGTGAATCATTAATAATGATAAGATTATAATGCTAAATCAATTTTAAAAAGTATTAAAAATAATATGAAAAATAACAATTAGGATGAATTTTATGTTTCAATTTTGTTTTTATATATTAAGTTAAAAAAAAATGATAATAATTCATATTTATAATATGATATTTCAAAACATCATATTTAAATTTAGTTAATAATCATATAAAAACTTAATACTTACCGACATCTTTAAAAACACATAAAATCTATGTTATAGATTATCATATTAGAAAATTACATTTCAAAAGATTATAAAATATTATAAGGAAAAATGCCATGTTAAATGTGTTATAGAGTTTTAATAGATTAAAGAGGAAAAATTACAAAAAGAAGAAGAAGTTAAATTTATATGTAATGTACTTGTTCATTTGTGTGGATCTCATAATTTTCGTGATTACCTTGTGCCCAACATTCCATTTTCCCCGATAGTCTCAAAATGTACTTGTTCATTTGTGTGGATCTCATAATTTTCGTGATTACCTTGTGCCCAACATTCCATTTTCCCCGATAGTCTCAAGCTTAGGAGTCCAACGTTGGCACTCTGGGCTTCAAAAACTGCGCATAATGCTTCTGCAATTCACAAGTGTTGCAGAGCCTATGGTCATCATTATCTGCTGAATACCTTCTCACTACATCTCTGCGTTCGTCAATGGTTAACCTCGTGTCTTCCATAAGCCTTATAATAAACTCTGTCGACACTCGGATCCTAAGGCCTCCGCCCATGTTTCTTTTCTCTATTTGAAACGGCTGGCAGAGAGCAGACACACGTTCGATACTTCGAAGCGGAGCTGATAAGTGAGCAGTGGCAGTAAGGGGAGCTTCTGGTCGACGGTGATATTAAGGAAGCCAGTGATACAAGCGACAACAGAAACTGAAAGAAATTTTGGGGAAGAATGAAGTACATGTTGCCCACCTTCAGTCGATCGTTTGGAAGAAGCTCGGGCGTTTTGTGACCTATGTAGAAGGAGTGGGAGTGACATATTGAATGCTGAGGGAATTCATTCATGGTCTGGGCGGAGCTGCTCGGTTTATTGAGATTTCGAACGATGCCTTCTGAGCAAACCCTTTTGACGGTTTCCTTGTTATTGCCCATCTGCATTAGGCATGACAATCGGATTCCCATACCTTGTTTGGCTTGTTGTGAGCAGGCAAATAAAAGGGAAGGATGAAAATCTAGGGAATGGGTGCAGAAGTGGGCTTTTGTTGAACTTTATATGTGGGAGCGGAGATATTTATGTAGAAACGAAGAGTACAACGGAAAATCGTAGCGGCAGTCATGTAAACTTTCTTCAAACTCTTTTTGGTGGACGACTTAATCGTCACAACCATAGAGACTATGCGCCATCTAAATATGAAGTCACCATACGAATGCACCGTGTTCACTTCAGCATGCAACAATGGGAAATAAGATGAAGCGTGCGTGAAGGTCTTGATGGTATGTGGGAACTTAAACTGATATGATTGATGATAATCGCACCATGGAGTTGTAGGCCAACCAACTTGTCTTTTACACTTTCGTCTTTTCAGTAAGAGCTATCTTCGTTATCTCTTCTTTCTATGCTTTCTTTTTAATGGTTTAATAAATCTCTGCTGTTGCAAACATATTTTCTTCTATTTCGCTTGTAAATATAAGTGGTTTTTTCTCACCAAATAACAACATAACAATATGGTCTTTCTGTTACATCATTTGCAATTACTCATCACCAATTAACGGTTCTACATCAAATTTAACTTCTACAATTCCAATTGTTGGTTTCACTAAACCACTTTATGCTCTATTTATGTCAAACTCAATTGCTACTTGTTCACAAACCACTTCATGACTTGCTGCTAGAATGGTAGATTCAACCTTCAATGATTTATCAAACACGCTGCTTACCATATTCCCACAATCAATTCCCGTTTAGAAAACGAAACCACACATATCATCAACGTAATGTCATCCACACTATGGTGGGATATCCGAGCATGCATGTGCTCATTTTCAATTTCATTGAACATTTCTGCTTTACCAAATTCATTAGTTGCGAACGGATTCACCAATGCACATCTCACTTTGTAGTGATCATCCACACGTGTTTCATCACAGTGAGATTCACAATCTTCTGCACCATCCACGTTACAGTGGAGTGTTTGGGTATTGATATGATCATGCTTTGCTTCACATACACAGTTTTAAGCTTCTCTCTTTGCAATATTTGTTGCATATTATTCATCCACATGCATGATTGCATAATGGGTTTCACCATCATCTGCACCATACACATTATAATGAAGTACAAGAGCATTGATATGCTCTTGCTTTGCTTCACATACAGAGGCTTCAACTTCTCTCTTTGAAATATTTTTTGCATCTTCTTCATCCATATGCATGCCTGCATAATGGGTTTCAATTTTATAGTCTTCATGACCATCTTCCACTTTTGAGAGGGATTCTCTAAGCTTTGTTGTTCACTCAGAGTCTTGCTCATCTACTCTGAGATTTGCAGTTGGCTTAACAAATTGTGACACTTATTGTTGTTGCATGTCACTCCCCCTTGCACAAAATTCTTTTTTTAAAGTCTTCCATGCTTCCTTGAGAGTTGTAGTTTTTGCTACCACGCACATAACCATTTCATCCATTGCTTGCTGAATGAAACTCAAAGCTAGGGAACCTTTGTATTCTGCTAGAAATCTCAGTTGCTCGGTTGTGGCCGGAACCTCATTAAACATGGCAACAATCTTTGCCTCTTATTTTTGCACCATTTTCTTTGTTTTCTTTAGTCATCCTTTGCGACCCATGCTTGTTTTCATCTTTGTCTTATGGCTTCTTGCATAATTGCATGAGATTATCTTTCGTATCACCCCCAAAAAAAATATAGTTTTTAATATGCGCCTCCGTAAAGCACAATGTTCACACAAAAACCAATCATGCTTGACAAAAACACAAAAATATTTTTGTAAACTCACAAAATTTTTCAAAACCCTAAATTCTCTTACCAATAAAAACTCTTCTCTTTTAATCCTCTAAAAAAATCGCTTTAAATAAAACTCTCAAAGACCCTCAAATCACCCTTTAAAAACTCTTTTTCAAAACCTTTCAAGTTGCCCACATGCCCATTCAAAAAGGTTATCTCCCAAACTTTAACAAAACTCCTTTTAAAAATATATGCCTCTTTTAAAAATATATGCCTCCAATAAAGGAATTACTTCAAAATATCAAAAATATGGCCCTCTTTTATATTTCTAAAATTTTAGTCCTTTTATGAAGGGAAGGGATCATGCAAATGAGGCCCATTAAAAAGTTAAACATATCACGATATAGAAAGGCGGAAGCCCTTTAAAACAAAAAAACGAATTTGATTCCCCGAAAAATACTTTTCATTTCTTTTCATGAATATAAAAAAAAAACCTTTAACCTTGCTGCGTGTCACTTACGGCTTCGACCTTTTTATTAAAATATTTTCTTCGCTATTAACGCGGCCTTGGTTTCTTCACGCCACTGTGCTAACACTGCCCACGATAAGAGGACTAGGGCTTGTGCTCTAACGCTTCCAATGACGGAAGGAAACCACATACCTCCAAAGTAGATAAGGTTGCGACCTATAACGCGGCGCGTTGTTGAAGCTTTATGTGTTATAACGCCCTGTGTAGCACTTCATAGTGCGTTATAGCTTAACCCAGAGAAAACAAATATTTCTTTCTTTTCTCTCATAGATTGCTCTTAATCTCTTTTCTCATTCGCCTCTCACTCTTCTCTTATGACTTTGGTTTTGAGAGGTTCTATATCAATCTGTCGATCATTCGCCTCTCACTCTTCTCTTATGACTTTGGTTTTGAGAGGTTCTATATCAATCTGTCGAAAAGGCAAAGAGAAAAAATAAAAAATAACACAAATATTTCACGCAAGAATATATGAGTTGTTGTTCTTCTCTATTGATCACACAAATTTGATTGAGATGAATGAATTACAATGAATCTAGTAAAGAGTATTTAAAAATTTTCAACTAGCGCCTTGCCTAATATAACTTGACATGCACACACACTCAACACTCAATTCACTGACTTTTTAAATATAACAAACTCTTCATTCGAGAGTAATTAGATTATTTTAACAAACCAATCCTAGTACTGTCAGTAAGACACACTCGCGTGTGCAACGTAGCAAGATGACTTCACGCCTCCGTCTTCTACGATATCACCAACATTGCATTCTGCCCTAAAGAATCTTAACAAGACTTTGACTAAGATCCCACCATGTTGTTTCAAATGCTTCTAGAGAACATTTTAATTTGTTTTTAATTAATTGAAGCTTTATTTTTTAGAAACGTAAACGATGATTCTAAAATGATTTACATTGTGATTATATTTGTGATATTTTTTGATATTGTATTTCAATTTAAATGAATTAATTGTTAAAGTAATATAATTATATAAATTAAATAGGTGGTAAATGTAGATAAACAACAAAATAATTATTTTATCATCCCAAATTTTAATTTGCTTTGAATTAATTGAACCTTTGAATTTTAGCAACATAAGCAATGATTCACACTGATTATATTTGTGATATTACTTTATCATCTGAAATTTTAATTTCTTTTTAATTAACTAAATCTTGATTCTAAAATAATTTACATTGTGATTATATTTGTGATATTATTTTATCATCTGAAATTTTAATTTCTTTTTAATTAACTGAACCTTTAGATTTTAGCAACTTAAACAATGATTCTAAAATGATTTAGATTGTGATTATATTTGTGATATTTTTTTATATTTTATTTAAATTCCAATTAATTAATTGTTAAACTAATATATTTATATAAATTAAATAATTCGTAAATGTGGATTAACATCAATTGATAATAAACATCAAATCACTTATTTTATCATCTCAAATTTTATTTCCTTTTAATTAATAGAACTTTTAAATAAACATCAAAATGCTTACTTTATCATCTCAAATTTTAATTTCTTTTTAATTAACTGAACTTTTAAATTTTAAAAATCGTAAGCCATGATTCTAAAATGATTTACATTGTGATTATATTTGTGATAATTTTTTGATATTGTATTTATATTTCAATTAACTTATTATTAAGCCAATGTAATTATATAAATTAAATGATTGGTAAATATAGATAAAAATAAATTGATAATAAACATCAAAACACTAAATTTATCATCTCAAATTACTAAATTAAATTAAAACGATACTTTGTTATTTATTTTTTTAAATAACAAAATTCTTTGGTTTTTTTTTTTTTTTTAAATAGAAACGCTTCCTCCCTTTTTAATGTGAAGCTCTGGTTCCCTTTTTAAAATAACAAAACCCTTAAAATATATATCTCTCAGTTATCATACGATGCACTTTTTCAAACTTCGATGAGACCTTGTTTGAATTCTTACATAAAAACGAACACTTTTTTTTTTTTTTTTGGTTTCTTATTGAAATGAATTAAAAAAGAATATTTACGGCACCTTTGAATAAAACCATTGAAAAACAATTGATGGATTCGTTGAATTTAAGCATCTTTGAAAACATTTTGGGAGGACTTCGTGGAGCTGGCCGTTTACGCGGCTCCGATGAGTTTTTCTTGGAGTTTTGCACACTCCAACTCACGTGGTGCAAAGATTTTAAATTGTCAACAATTCAGTGAGTTGGCTATGTGTTTGTGCAGTGTCTTCTTAGCTGAGATGTGAAATTCACTGTTGAGTCCCAATTTTTTTCAATTTATATAGCTTTCTAAGACGTTTCTCCCCTCTTTTTGAACTTTTCTTTGACCCTAATTACTTTTGTTTCTTTATATTACTAAGTTTTGGCCAAAAGGGTGTTATGTACTCAAGGTATGCCAATTATTTTAAGAAGTGTTCTTTTATTTTGTTCTCAAGTATTCCTTGAAGCTAATCATTTATCAATTGAATTATCAAGTTGACTGATCAAAGTATTATGCAAATTAGTCATGAGTTGAAGTATTTCTACGTTTTCTTGTAGAGAACTTGTGGTTGTTGATTTCCTGTAGACACTCCACGATTTCTTATACATGCGGATTTCCTGTAACCGCTCAGATTTCCTGCACTAGAACCAGAGGTTGGATATGTTCCACTTAGTCTCAAAACAAACAGGAATATGGTTTTTATGAGGAAATCCACCTACATGGACGCGGTCTTATTCGTTGTTTCGAATTCATCATGGAAACCATCGGGACCTTCGAAATTCTTCTCATTGGCAGCATTAGGAAAAGCTCCAACAATGTATCTAAATTAGTCTAATCCATGCTTTCAGTCATGGATCAAACTCAGTAGAGTTACTTTTGTCATTTTGTTCCTGTATTTATAGTAAATAGTTATGCCATTGTAGTTTTCCTAGTTCAGGCAAAGAATATGCCTTTGAACTTGTATAAATTTCATCACATTTCGTTTGCGAGGGGGTTGGCTGATCTAATATACCAGATTTGTATATGACTATACACTTTTCAAATTAATATAAAAGTATATGTTATGTCCATTTTACTGAGTAAACCCTTTTAATATTGAAGGGGTTGTGAGTAAGAGAGGACCCCTTTTGCTTACAACTCCATTAGTTGTAGCAGTGCATTCTTTTGATTATTTTTATGTAGTGATAACATTATTGGCACATCTAGTGTTATCTTTTCTAAGTTTTAGCAGCAAATGTGAATGATTGGATGATGAAATGTATTTGACAAATATGTTTAAAATCATTTAATCAGGTTTTAGATTTCCAATGGTGAATTTATTTTCTTATGGTTGTGTGCTTGGTATTTTATATTTTTTGATCAACATCAGCAATATCAAGAGCTGTAGAGGAATGATTGAATACACTCCATAGCCTTTGCTGCCAAGTGTTGATGTAGAAACGAGACATTAGTGTGTGACTGATTTAATTAAGAATCACTTGAGGTATTAGCCTACATGTACTTTGCACATGATTTCACAAGCTTACCTACCCTTGGTTGATAATTTATGTTTTAAAATTATAAGTCTATAACTTAACTGAAAATTTTAGTGTCGTTGTCGAGGAAGTGCTAATGGATGACATTGAAACTGTTTTAGTGTGATTTCTGTTGTTTGATATTTTTCAGGATTGTGGGAGTCGAAGTGGTAAGAAGTAGGGTAAGGCCTACGCACCTGTAGAGATCAGAATTTTCCAAAGCCATGTCCTGATTGTTTGGTAAGTATAAGTTTTTTTTGAATTTGTTGCATAATAGATGAATAGGGTCAAATATTTTCAAATGTTTTTGGTGGTGGTGTGCGTTGGAAATGTTTTCATTGATGGAAAAGGGGATGGCAAAGAGAGAATTAGAGTGGCAGAGAGGTGGCAGAGGCAGGCAATAGTGAACTGAAGTAGAGAGCTATTCAAGATGCAGAGTAGTGAAGAAGAAGTTTAAATGTCACAAGGGCTTGATGTATGAACTGTGTACATGAGGGATGCTTAGCTTCTGTGAAATGTATGTGTATAGGTTGATTAATTTCTATGTGGGATAGAAGAATAAATGTCAATTATGGGCCGTCGATGTTTTGTTTGAACAAATGCATGAGCTGCAGTCATAGATGACATAGAGTCCACTATAAAATTCGATATTACAATCATCGATTGAATAAGGCGCTTGAAGGAAATTACAGGCTCTGTTATGAAATTATGGGCAGTGAAGTTCTGAGTTTTGAAGTCCATATTGGGCTTTTCTAAAATTGAGGAATTGATTATGAAAGTATGTATCTTGATTGACTTAAATTCTATGTGAATTATATACGTATTCTTGATCTGATACTGTAAGAGGAATATTGAGTTCTGTGGGCGAGTGTGAGAATCTGTGTGAGATTTTGCGTCGAAGAAGAGAGGTGCAATAAAGAAACGAGAAGTTAGTTCTTTTCGTAGAATTGAAGGCCAACCGGAATGAAACGCTGATAATGCGTGAATAAATGGAACCGTGAGACTGAGTGGTTCTTTGTGAAGAAGGATTGAACCTTCGTAAGATGAGTAGGAGTAATCTCTGTAATAGAACCCTATTGAAGGCGGCAAACCCTGCCATTGACGAAACTTGTGTTTTTATTGTGAGTCGAGTGATATTGTGGAGGTTAGGCCCAGAGTTAACGAGACGAAGGCCATACAAAGAACTGTGTTAACCAGAGTAAAGGCCCAGTCAGGCACTATTCAAAACCCGTGAGTGGTTTTGGAAAACCATAACGGCCTATTTCGCACTGCCTTTGGGCTAGAACGAAACCGCTTATAAAAAACATGATCCAGTAATAATCAGAAACGTTGATGGGGAAATACTGCCCTCATCACGTGAATTCTATGTGCTAACTCTTGACGACCAAATTAATTTGATAATGTTGTGGATCATCCAATCCAGAGGATGATTGATCCAAGGGCAATCGTGTCACAAATTGCATGGGAGATAAGTCAGGTACAAATCGGTTTTGCGTTGATTTAACACTATTGAGTAGTGATGTGTGGGGCCCGAAATGTAATGTGAAAATTCATGCTAACGCTTGTGCGTTTGGTTAAAAGGTTCAAGTTATTAAATAATATCACAATGTTAAGTCGGGAGATTGTGCATCATATTATCCTAATTAAGGTTTGATATTTGGTTGAAAAGGTGTGAAGCGTCGACTATTAACCTTTTCACATAATACCAGGGGTGACAATGCGTGCTTTGTCATAAAGAACAGGGGTTCTATTAAAAGGCTACAGACTTTAATATTTGGACAAGCATATGAATGGAGGCCGAAGCATATATTAATAAAATATTAAGTGATAGGACCGAGGACCTTATTGTATGGTCTAAACCACTGACCTTAAGTAAATACTACTAGCGCTTTATATATAAAAGGTTATATTGTTTGGGCTTAAAAAAAGCAAAGCATTATACGGTGGGACCCTCATGAATCGCATCGAAGAAAATTATGGCAGCGGAACATGTTAACAAAAGTTTCGATTGCGATGCGGATCCAATGGGTTTATGAACTGTGATTCATACGTGTTTGAGTTCCAGCATCAAAGTAGGCCATCGCATTGGAAAAAAGCAAAACTTCGAAGCATTCTATTGAAAGCTGCAATTGCGATTATTGCATCGGGTCTTTTGCAAATGCATCGATCGCAATCGAAAGTATTCAGTTGCGATTAATCGCATCGGAAAATAGAAAAAGGCTCATTATAATGTTGAAGGCGTCGTATATGTTAACATATGTGAAAAGAGAGAATTTATTGTTGCTTTTTTATGTGTAATATAGACCAACATATATTATGAGGAATTGTGATATGCGTTGAATAACCCTGTGGGCCCGAGTTATTCAATTAAGTGATTTATTCAAATGTTAAATGGGTCGGAGTTCAATAGAGAAAAGAAATAACTAGACCAGTGTGCTTGATGGTAGATATGTTGTAGAGCATTATATAAAAGGGTTGATCATAAGGTTCGAATATTGATTCGAATCTCCATAGGGTAAGGTCTCTTAACACTTGATTCGGGGAAATATTTATATATGTCGACTTGTATATTATGACAGAACCATACACTTGAAAGGATATGATGCTTGGTTAATATATTCTATGAGTAAACATATATATGCGCCTGTAGTGGTTTAGCCTGTAACGAAAGTTTTATGTGATAATCGAAGCCTGCACTTACGCTTTGATAAAAGAGATATTTATAAACGTAGTGAGCTTAAGCTATGGTTTGAACCATATGTAAGCGTCCGCATGAGGGTTGAATCGAGACTGAATATTTGGTTTAATAACCATAAGAGAACCTTGGAAGAAAAAGGCCTCCAGATATGTTTATCGAAATTGCCAGATTAGCAGTTATACATACTGTAACGCAGTTATACATATACAGTAGACACACAATCACAGTGAACAGGAATATGCACAGGAATGAATTTGACAGGTGTACAAGCACAGAAAATTGGAGAATATGCAGAAGATAGTGAACAGAGTATGCAGAACAGCTATATGACAGCTGCAGCTACACAATTGTAGTGAATAGTAGAAGAAGGCAGAACAGTTACCTGACAGCAGCAGAAAAGACAAAACCAGCAAGCCAAGTGCTCGAAAGAAGAATAAGTGAAATTTATATACGTAACTGAAAATGGGAATGTAAATGTTGTAATTGATTTTATATTGTTTGTGATGCATTAGAAATTCTCCGGAGGGAAAAAAAACTCCCACTGTAATGTTGAAATTAATGCCTATTGTTATATCTTTGATACAAATTAAATCAGCTCAGAAACAGATTTAAAGCACACATAATACAACACACACAAAATAAAGGCGGAAAAGGCAGAAGCCTCATGGCTTATTCATGTAATCTCTCTTATTAAAAGAATTTTAATTTACAATTTAAATAGATGAGAGAAGATAGTCCGTGCTATCTTAGTCTCTTTTGGTTGAGTTAATTACTCACCAAAAACCCACCAAGATAGAAGTTCCTAAACAAACTCCATCTTTTGAGAAACAACCCAACATCCCAAGAGTTAGGAATATTTAATTAATTATTTTGGATTTATTATTGTTATTTTAGAGAGGCTAACATTTCCCCCTTCAATGACAAATCCAAAATAAGAATGAGGAACCATCTTCCAAGTTCTCATGTTGATCGTCAAAAAACATTGCCTGAAAAACCGCCAAAGCTGGATGCTGAAAAACTGCAATCTAAAGAGACCATGAGTCAGCTGCATGTCTGATTCATGTCTGAATTTCGCTTGACAACTCCATCAAGTGCCAAGTTGCAAAAGGATCTATCTGTCCTTTGCATGAAAGCAACATCCTTTGTCCACTGATAAAATTTGTTCAAAGCCCACTAGCTGATGATGACAAAAACAACTCACTGTTGCTTTTGCTGTGCTGAAAACTATCCACTGTTTCTGTGCTGTCGACTTCCCACTGGCAAATTGGTTGATGCCCACCGGAAAATTTCTTGATGATGCCCACTGGCTGCTTTTGTTGGTTGTGTCAAGAATTTCAGTCTGACAACCACTATCAATCTCAATGACAAATTCCCCCCTTTGTCAGCTGAAAGGAGAGCCATTTCTCTGGAAAATATTGTTGAACTCCCCCCCTTCAGGTGTAGGAGTTTTACACTGTTGTACTCCCTCATTCAATTGTATGAGAGTACCATCATCTTTTCAGTGTGGGCTGCAAAATGTGTGATCATATGCGGTTGTAGAACTGAAGCAATATTTTAACTGTGGATGACCATTCCCAAGGGTCGATCCATTCATAATGTATCTTCAACCTTGCTGATTTGTGTCGATTGCGACATTTTTCTGAGGAATGATTGCACTTGCCACAATGGCTACAGGGATGGAGATCAAAACACTGATCTTCCATATGACCAGTTCTCTGACAATGAGAACATTTCGGTGTGACCTCAACTTCAAGTTGTGTGGAATTCTCTTTTTCTGCAACTTTGGGTTGCATGCACTGCTGGTTGTCTGCAACTGTCTCTGAATGTGCTGAGGGGATCTGTTCAAGAAATCCCGCACTGACGAATAATCGGGAATATATAAGTTGGAGTTATCTTGGACATATCCTAAGCCTCGTTGATTCTTGTTATTCTGAATTTCTTCCCAGCGCCTGATGATGGGCTTGGAAGAAATTGGATCTGGAACAGCTACGACACTTGAAGCTGGCTGAATGAATGACTTCTCATCTGGATTGTGAAAAGACTTATCATCTGGATGGTTCAAAGACTTGAAAGTATCATTCTTTTCTTGCAATTCAATCCTTTGAAGTTGTGACTCGAGCTGAAGAAACTCAATAGTTTCATGTGTTTGTTGTAGATGCCGTGAAAGATCAGCAAGAGTGCCTTTGCTGACGTGCACCATGTCTTCATCGCTTGAGATGATCAAACTGTGAAGAATGTTTAACAACTGAATATGTTGCGCCATCTGAACTTGCTTACTTGAATAATAGGCTCTCTTATCGGAGATGTTGTTCTTTGAACTGTTTCACTTGAATGACAGGCTTGCTTGAATGTGGCGTAAATGGCACGCTTGCTTGATTTGTTCTTGATTGCACTTGCTAGAGTTGTAAAATTGTCTTGCTATCTTAGTCTCTTTTGGTTGAGTTAATTACTCACCAAAAACCCACCAAGATAGGAGTTCCTAAACAAACTCCATCTTTTGAGGAACAACCCAACAGCCCAAGAGTTAGGAATATTTAATTAATTATTTTGGATTTATTATTGTTATTTTAGAGAGGCTAACAATCTTTCTGAATGAGCGGGTAAAAGAAATGACAAGGCAGAAGGAAAATATGCATGGCTGTCCATTTCAAATTCCCTGAGGAATGCTAACAGTCATAAGGGAATTTCTATAAATAATATCACCTTGATATGCACAAAAAGTAAGAGAGAGTGAGGTTAGAGTATGCAGAGTATGAAGAATTGAGGCAGAGAATATAAGAAGAAGGAGGAGCAGAAAGAGATGCTATAAGACAGATTTGAAGACTGGAGGATAGCACAAAAGAAGGTACAGAACAGAGTTGATATCCAAGGTAAATCAGCAAATGTTTTCTTTTTATAGAATAAGGAAGTTGGAGCTTCCCTATCAAGTTGTAGCTTGATAAATGTCAGTTGTAGCTGACTAAGGTTGGAGCCTCCTGTAGGTTGGTGCCTGCAAAAAATTGATGGGAGTTGGAGCTTCCTTGCAAGTTGTAGCTTGCAGAATTGAGGTTGGAGACTCTTGTAGGATGGTGCCTACAAAAAATCAGTGGTGAGAGGGAGTTGGAGCTTGCCTTTGCATCACAACAATAATAAGATGTGGTTTTCTCCCTTTATGGGTTTCCACTTATATCTGATGTCTATCTGCATGATGTCTATGTGTTGATATGATATATCTATTCTGCTAATACTTGTTGCGAAAATATTAAGACTACTGGTACATTATCTAATCTTCTTATTAAGTGCTGCTCACAAATAAAGATTGCTCACACATTATATTGATCATGAAATTAAGGTGTTAATAAATTTTGATGAAAAGTTATAAAAGTCCATGAATGAGTTAAACTGATTCACCCCCCGCCCCCCCTCCTCAGTTTAACTAAGGGTTCAAAATTTGGTATTAGAGGAGGTTCCTTTGGTGTAAGCTTAAAGGCCTGAAGGAGATCTGGTTGAGTCATGGACTATCAAAATGTACCTGTGTTAAATAAAACAAACTTTCCTGAATGGAGGGATAAAGTTAAAACAAGATTATTGGATTATGAACCTGAGGTATGGAAGCTTGTATGTGATGGTTACTGCACAGACTCCCCCATGGTGAAAGAACAATAGAGGAATGCCAAGGCAAAATGTGTGATATATAACAGTCTTCATAACAAGGATGTTGAGTTGATAATGGATTTAACCTCTGCAAAAGAAACCTGGGACAAATTTCATTTCATGCATGGAGTAGACATAGAGGGCTGCATTGTCAAGAAGGAGAAGAGAATTAAGAAGAATAAAAATTCATTTCAACAGGAAATGTTCAATCAAATGAGGTACCTACTAGTGTGAATGAAAGTAAGAACCATGAATAAATTGCAGCTGAGGAAAAAGCCAAACTTGACACAATCTTGACTGAAATAGAAAGATTGAAGAATGAAAACAAAGACCTGAAGACATTGGTGCAAATATGTGATGAGAAAGAATATGAAGATAAGAAAGAAATTATAGGCCCGAAGACGAAGCTTGAAGAAGAAAAGAAAGTAGAAGACACTCTGCTGGAACAAATGAAAGAGAAAAGTCTTGAATGTGAAAAAATTGGAAGAAGAAGTAGTGTGCCTTAGAAAGAAATTAGAAAAAGCCCAAAGAGAAGCATTAATGAATACACTTAAAATGAAAATCTCTGGAAAATTGGACCAGATTCTAAAGGCTCAAAGGTCACCTCTCAAAAAGGTTGGGATAGGATATGAAGGTGAAACCAGTAAGTCCAAGGTTGAAGATAATAGGAATGCCATTTTTGTAAAATCTGTAAAAGACAATGAAGCAGCTCAGCAAATTCCCACAGAAGAAGAAGCCAGCAAGAACAAGATTTGTAAGGAAACAAACAGAATCAAGCAACAATATAAAAAAACAGAGAATGAGAGGATGAAACAATCAAATGCTAAAGGCTCATATGCTCTTGAAGATGAATTGAATAAATTTGGAAGATGTCAAAGAAGGTTCTTTCCTCCTATGGGAAGTATTACGTGTTTTTCCTGCCACAAACCAGGACATGGTGTAGCACATTGTAAGAAAAAGAGAATCAATGATAGCCAGCAAAAGATGCAGCAAATAAGAAGAACACCTCAAGCAAGCAAAGGGAAAAGACAATCTTTCACCAAGTACACAAATCATTTCCATGGCTATTGTTATGCATGCAATAATTTTGGACATAAAATTGTTGATTGTAAAATGTATTCAAGAAGGCGAACAAAGTATTATACATCAGCTCAAATGTACTTTGACAAAATAAGATGTTATGTATGCCTCAAGCTTGGCCACAAAGCAAAGGATTGTAAACTGCCATATATATTAAAGAACTCTAGACAGATGATGGAAACAAAGCAAATCAAACAAAACTATGAATCTAAAAGAAGTGCAGACATTATGATGAACTCCAATAAAGTATGGAAGGAAAAGAGAAAGGGGGAGCCTATTATCTCAATAACATAATGAAAACCTCATAGTCTCAGGGGGAGATGCTCTAGGAAACAAAGCTAATATCCAACCAGTGATAAATATGAAGCAACATCTCAGGGGAGATCAGTTCATAACTAGTCCCCGCAAAAACAGTCTAAGAAGAGCTCCACGAAATGAGAACAGCTATGAGAACAGGAAGGGAAAGAAAAATTCCTCTAACAGAGAACTATTGAGGAAGATGATGATCCGAAGTATTAAATAGCTGGCAGATTGATGGAAGAAGAGAAGACAACAAGCAGCCATGATGGTAAAGGGAACCTTAGCCATGGACATGTAAGCTAAGAAGACATCAACACATATAGTGATGATCACATTGTGCATCATACTACTAGAATTAACAAATGAATCACATTAATAAGGACGAGTAAGAAAAGTGCCCATCATCTTTTCATTACATCTTTCATCTATGAGCAGTATCTATGAAAAGTCCCCTTGGAAGAATGCAGTTAAGTGAGTGATAAATCTCTGAGTGATCAGTCCATGAAGAGTCATAGTACAGAGATTGAAGATGTCTTCCCAAATATCTTTATGTTGGAACAATTGAAATTGAATATAAAGTAGCAATGATTCTGGAGCAGTCCTCGAAAGGAACATGTAGTGACATTCTTTCAAATCAGGATCATAGAATAAGTAGCAAGTTAATGATGCCAAGGTCTAATTCAATATATTGATGGTTGTTGGTGTGAACAGTGAAAAGATCAATAGTAGAAACTATGGGTTCATGTGCAAGCTAAAGTGAAATCTCTGCATATTTTATCAAGGTAATATCAGTTGGTACTTGGTACAAGCAGCATGCCTATCAACAGAATATCAAGTGTTATCATGGAGCAGCAGTAAGGTACAAGTCCTTAGGATCAAAGGATTATGGCAAGAGTACATTCAACATACAAGAGTCAATGAAAAGGCTAAAGGATCAGTATTTTGTTTACTCTTGAAACTTTATATTGAGCATTAAAGCAATATCTTTTTCTATATAATTGAATGCCTTCCTGAAGTCAACACTTATATATCTTCAAGGCCTCTATCTTAGGATTATTCATAAACTGTGTGAAGTCTATTGGATGAGATATTAATCAAACAACTTGAAGATGCCTTTGTTGGAAACCACCATGACAACATAGTTAAATTATTGGAAGTATGAAAGACAAGCTATGTTAACCTAACAGTTGAAGCTCAAATGTCTGTTATTGATTCATCACAAGCTTACTTCAGCAGAAAGGAATTGCTGGTATTTCACCATTTAAAGAGAGAGTGATCATTGACATACATACCCCTTATGACATAAATAAATTGCATGGTTGATAAGTAAGACTGACCAATACACCGAATGTATCTAGCCTCAAGGGTTTGTTTTGAAAAATCATTGAACAAGAAGGAAATTTATTTGGTCTTTCATATTGAAAGACATTGCCTATTCTCACAATAAACTGTAGGCTCTGGTTTGATTCATTGTTTCACTTCAACAACAGGGATCTTTCAGTCATTCAGTGTAATATCACCATCAACATTCTAGCACATTTCATCACCAACAGGCAAGAAAAGTGAACCACAGAAATAAAAGATATATTGGCTTCATCACAACTGAACAAAGGTATACTGTAGATGTGCATTGTAGAAAAATACTTACTCCATCTATAACCTTCCTCAATAAATACGCATCAAAGATAAAGATTATAATATAGACTGAAGTATAGCTTAAGCAAGATTGATATGTCACATGAAGCATTCACAATCTTTAAGGTTTGATCCAATAATGCATTTATGATTAGATAAGGCTGGTACAATATGTTCTATGAAGTGTCATTGTCCTCACTTTTAGCCTTATACTAGTGAAAGGAGACTGTGCTTTGGATTTTATCAATTTACAGTGTATATTCAAGTCCAATAATCCTGAAAGTGTTCTCTCAAATAGTCTTGTACACCAGTCTAGAGCAGCATGGTACAAAGTCAGAAGAAGAGGGCCTAAACAAAAATCAGAGAGAGGAAATGCAGAAAACACACTAAGAAATGTGCAACCCTTTGCCATTGATGTCAAGGGGGGAGGAAAATCAAGCAAAAGGAGAGCACTGAGGTATTGCCATCAAAGCCAAAGGGGGAGACTGTTAGAAATGATTTCATTGATGGAAAAGGGGATGGCAAAGAGAGAAGCAGAGTGGCAGAGAGGTGGCAGAGGCAGGTAGCAGTGAACTGAAGTAGAGAGCTATTCAAGGTGCACAGTAGTGAAGAAGAATTTTAAATGTCACAAGGGCTTGGTGTATGAACTGTGTACATGAGGGATACTTAGCTTCTGTGAAATGCATGTGTATAGGTTGATTAATTTTTGTGTGGGATAGAAGGATAAATGTTAATTATGGGTCTTCAATGTTGTGTTTGAACAAATGCATGAGCTGCAGTCATAGATGACATAGATTCCACTGTAAAATTTGATATTACAACCATCGATTGAATAAGGCACTTGAAGGAAATTACAGGCTGTTATAAAATTATGGGCAGTGAAGTTCTGAGTTTTGAAGTCCATATTGGGATTTTCTAAAATTGAGGAATTGATTATGAAAGTATGTATCTTGATTGACTTAAATTCTATGTGAATTATATACGTATTCTTGATCTGATACTGTAAGAGGAATATCGAGTTCTGTGGGCGATTGTGAGAATTTGTGTGAGATTTTGCATCGAAGAAGAGAGGTGCAATCTGGAAATGAGAAGTTAGTTCATTTCGTATAATTGAAGGCCAACTAGAATGAAATTCTAATAATGCGCGAAGAAATGTAACCATGAGACTAAGTGGTTCTGTGTGAAGAAGGATTGAACCTTCGTAAGCTGAGTATGAGTAATCTTTGTAATAGAACCCTCTTGAAGGCGGCAATTGACGAAACTTGTGTTTTTATTGTGAGTCGAGTGATATTGTGGAGGTTAGGCCCAGAGTTAACGAGACGGAGGTCATACAAAGAACTGTGTTAACTAGAGTAAAGGCCCGGTCAGGCACTATTCAAAACCCGGGAGTGGTTTTGGAAAACCATAACAACCTATTTCACACCGCCTTTGGGCCGGAATGAAACCGCTTATAAAAAATGTGATTTAGTAATAATCGGACACGTCGACGAGGTAATACCGCCCTCATCACATGAATTTTATGTGCTAACTCTCGACGAGAAAATTAACGCGATAATGCTATGGATCGTCTAATCCGAAGGCTGATTGATCCAAGGGCAGTCGCGTCACAAATTTCATGGGAGATAAGTAAGGTACAAATCGGTTTTGTGTTGATTTAACACTATTGAGTAGTGATGTGTGGGGCCCAAAATGTAATGTAAACAGTCATGTTAACGCTTGTGTGTTTGGTTAAAAGGTTCGAGTTATTAAATAATATCACAATGTTAAGTTGGGAGACTGTGCATCATATTATCCTAAGTAAGGTTTGATATTTGGTTGAAAAGGTGTGAAGCATCGACTATTAACCTTTTCACATAATATACAAAGGAGGGTGACATTGCCTACTTTGTCATAAAGACCAGGGGTTCTACTAAAAGGCCACAGACTTTAATATTTGGACAAGCATATGAATGGAGGCCAAAGCGTATATTAATAAAATATTAGGTGATAGGACCAAGGACCTTATTGTATGGTCTAAACCACAGACCTTGAGTAAATAATACTAGTGCTTTATATACAAAAGGTTCTATTGTTTGGGCTTAAAACAAAAAAAAACATTATACGGTGGGACCCTCATGAATCGCATCGGAGAAAATTGTGGCAGTGGAACATGTTAACAAAAGTTCCGATTGCGATGCAGACCCGATGGGTTTATGAACTGTGATTCATACGTGTTTGAGTTCCAGCATCAATGTAGGCCATCACATCGGAAAAAAGCAGAACATCGGAGCATTCTATTGAAAGCTGCGATTGCGATTATCGCATCGGGTCTTTTGCAAATGCATCGATTGCAATCAGAAGTATTCAGTTGCGACTAATCACATCGGCAAATAGAAAAAGGCTCATTATAATGTTGAAGGCGTCGTATATGTTAACATATGTGAAAAGCGAGAATTTATTGTTGGCTTGTTATGTGTAATATAGACCAACATATATTATGAAGAATTGTGATATTCATTGAATAACCCTGTGGGCCCGAGTTATTCAATTGAGTGATTTATTCAAATGTTAAATCTGTTGGAGTTAAATAGAGAAAATAAATAACTAGACCAGTGCGCTTGATGGTGGATATGTCGTAGAGCATTATATAAAAGGGTTGATAATAAGGTTCGAATATTGATTCGAATCTCCATAGGGTAAGGTCTCTTAACACTTGATTCGGGGAAATATTTATATATGTCGACCTGTATATTATGACAGAACCATACACTTGAAAGGATATGATGCTTGGTTAATATATGGTGTGAGTAAACATATATATGTGCTTATAGTGGTTTAGCCTATAATGAAAGTTTTGTGTGATAATCGAAGCCTGCACTTAGGCTTTGATAAAAGAGTAGTTTTTAAACGTAGTGAGCTTAAGCTATGGTTTGATTCATATGTAAGCCTCCGCATGAGGGTTGAATCGAGACTGATTATTTGGTTTAATAACCATAAGAGAACCTTGGAAGAAAAAGGCCTCCAGATATGTTTATCGAAATTTCCAGATCAGTAGTTATACATACTGTAACGCAGTTATACATATACGGTAGATAGACAATCACAGTGAATAGGAATATGCACAGGAATGAATTTGACAGGTGTACAAGCACAAAAAACTAGAGAATATGCAGAAGATAGTGAATAGAGTATGCAGAACATTTATATGACAGCTGTAGCTACACAATTGCAGTGAATAGCAGAAGAAGGCAGATAAGTTACCTAACAGCAGCAGAAAAGACAAAACCAACAAGCCAAGTCCTAGAAAGAAGACTGAGTGAAATTTATATACGTAACTGAAAATGGGAATGTAAATGTTGTAATTGATTTTATATTGTTTGTGATGCATTGGCAAGTTTCCGGAGGAAAACAAAACTCCCACTGTAATGTTGAAATTAATGCATATTGTTATATCTTTTTGAATGAGCGGGTAAAAGAAATGAGAAGGCAGAAGGCAAAGAGGCATGGTTGTCCATTTCAAATTCCCTGAGGAATGCTAACAGTCATAAGGGAATTTATATAAATAATATCACCTTGATATGCACAAAAAGTAAGAGAGAGTGAGGTTAGAGCATGTAGAGTATGAAGAATTGAGGAAGAGAAGATAAGAAGAAGGAGGAGCAGAAAGATATGCTATAAGAAAAATTTGAATACTGGAGGACAACACAAAAGAAGGTATAGAACAGAACTGATATCCAAGGTAAATCAACAAATGTTTTCTTTTGATAGAATAAGGAAGTTGAAGCTTCCCTATCAAGTTGTAGCTTGATAGATGTCAATTGTAGCTGGCTGAGGTTGGAGCCTTCTGTAAGTTGGTGCCTGCAGAAAATTGATGGGAGTTGGAGCTTCCTTGCAAGTTGTAGCTTGCAGAATTGAGGTTGGAGCCTCCTGTAGGTTGGTGCCTACAGATAATCAATGGTGAGAGGGAGTTGGAGCTTGCCTTTGCATCACAACAATAATAAGATGTGGTTTTCTCTGTTTATGGGTTTCGACTTATATCTGATGTCTATGTGCATGATGTCTATGTGTTGATATGATATATCTATTCTGCTAATACTTTCTGCTCACATATTAAGACTGTTGGTACATTATCTAATCTGCTTATTAAGTGCTGCTCACAAATAAAGATTTCTCACACATTATGTTGATCATGAAATGAAGGTGTTAATAAAGTTTGATGAAAAGTTTTAAAATTTCATGAATGTGTTAAACTGATTCACCCCTCCCCCCCTCTTAGTTTAACTAAGGGTTCAACAGTGTGGGCACCACTTCATTCACTAATAAAATGGAAAGAACAAGGAAGTCTGCAAGAAACAAGGAAGTAAAGGAAGAAGAATATGAACATGAGGTCTCTAGTCCTGAAAAGAGCTTGGTTTTTTACCACAAGCATATCAATATTTCTACAACAAAATCCTCTATTTCTTCCCATTTAGAACCTCCTCTTGCAAGGAAGTCAACATCTCTACTCAATGGTCAGCCTGAAGAGGAGTTCCTCATCAATATTATTCAAAAACCAGAGCTCAGGACCATTGACTTTGAAGAATCTATAGTTTACAAAGATCTTGCTCTCTCTCTGAAGAATTTTGAGGTCTAAAATGGGCCTCTTAAGGAAATTATAAAATAATAGTGGAAATAATAAATTAATATTTGATTACATCATCAAATTTTATAGGGGAAAAATAAAAAATTGAGAGGGTGTACTCGATGGATGCAAAAGTTAATTCCCCATCCCATGTTTTATTCTTTTGATAGGTCTTGCTACACAAAAAATTGAGAAATACATGAAAAACGTGATTGTAATCACGTTTTTTTATGTATTTCTCATTTTTCATGTAGCAGGGTCAATCGAAAGTATTTTATGAAACATGGGTACTCCTTGGATGAGGAATTAAAATTTTCATCCAACGAGTACTCCTGCTTGAAATTTGAGTAAAAAATTTAGGACATAAGTTTAAAATATGAGTTGAAAAAGTAGTTTTATTATTTTATTATTTTTTAAAATTTTTACCCTTTTACTTGAAAAATGGTGAATCATCCCCCATGGTTGACATCATCATCTTGAATCCTATTGGTTCTTATAAATTTGATTTTTGTTGTAAATTTTTCTCAGGAGGCCCATTTTAGACCTCAAAATTCCCCTAATTCTTGGTCTGATATAGCCCATATAGAGGGTACTAGTAACACATATGCGGACTATAATGAGAAGGAAGAGGAACTGGTCACATTTGAATTTCCTATCAGGGAGACTGGTGGATTACTCAGAAGAAAAAAATTCCTCCTTCAACCTTGCCTTATTTTCATTTTGTCTCTAGTGAAGATCATGGTGCCTTCTTATTTGAATTCGATGTGTTGTGCAAAAGTTATGACTTTTCTTCCAATGCTCAAAAGCTGAATTTTTTTCTTGCTACATTGAAGGATGCAACTCTTAGGAGGTTTATGGGTCTGGGTTCAAACTCCATTTCCACTTGAGATGAAATGAAGAAGGTATTCCTTAGAAAGTATCAAGATTTTTGTAAGACCACAAACCTTAGAGAATAAATTTTTGACATGACTCAGAAGCAATGGGAGAGCCTTGAGGACTTAGTGGAAAGATTTCAATACAATATACAAAGATCCAAGATGAATCAATTGAGCAAAGAAACCAAGAGGTCAATTTTTCTCAAGGCAAGTAGACTAGAATTTCTAGATATTTTGAACTTAATGGGAGCAGGTGATATATCAAATCTGAGTTATGATGATGTGTGTGAGATGTGTCAAGGATATTCAGGGGGAAATTATAAATTTGGAGGAGGATCAAGGGACACTTCTTCTAGGCTTGTCAAATCAGCGACTAGAGCTTGAGTAACTAGAGCTTAAATGGATAATTTATTTGAAAATTTTAAGACTTATATTCTTAGCACTTTGTCCTCACAATTGGATGTTTTACAGGTTAAGAAGAAACAAGAGGAATTTGAGAAAGCCCTGGCTGTGTTTTGCTCCAAATGCAGGAAGAAACATACTCAAAGGAAATGCCCTACAAACAACATAGAGGTATGCCAAATTTGTGAATCTGAGGATTCCACTGATCAATGTCCTTCACTTCCTGAGATTAAAGTAGCATATATAGTTGATAAAGGAGCTATCAATGCACTCTATGAAATGGCACCTCAAAGACCATGGCAACCGCATCCTACAGGTATGTCACAATCACATTTTCAAATTCCTTATGCTTAGAATCAGATGTGGAATATTCTAATGCTCTACAAGCACTGGCCTCCACAAAAACCTTGGTAGGGGAACTTTTCTTACCCTGTTGCAAAAAATTTTCCATCTCAGAACTTTTATCTACCACAACCCATACCACAACAAATGGTACAACCACAATAATAGCAACTTCAATTGCCTGCCCCACCAAATTAACCTCGTCCCACACAACTTCCTACTCAGCCAGCATCTAATCCCAAAAATAAAACCATCCAGTCTACTCAAAATATTGGAGTGGTCACTTATCCCACTTTTCCTACTTACTATATTACACCACGGCCTCTCCAAGAAATTTTTGTTCCTTTGCTACAAGAATTTCTTATGTCATTGTAGGAAATTAAACTCAGATCGGGAAAAGTGGTCACTTGACCCAAAATAATTGAACGAATTTTAGAGGAAGATAGTTTGAAATTACCTGAAGTAGAAAACACACCTGATCTAGTAGAAAAAACCACTTCAATATCACAAGAACCTTCCTCATCCCATACAGTCCAGCTTCATTTTCCATAGAAGCTGGAGATGAAAATAAAACAACCCAAGTTTGATCTTGTGTCTAAACTAAGGAATATGTGTATTAAGAGCCTGTTACTGCAAGAAATTAAGAATATCCCGATCTATACCAAAATGGTGAGGGAGATATGTACCAACAAACCAGGAAGGCAGAAGAAAGAACCCTCCACAATTCAAATAGGTGGGAAAATTGAAATCCTTATGTCCACCGGATTTGTTACTGAGAAATATTTAGACCTTGGAATCCTTGTGGTTACCATATTTATCAATGGGTATCCAATAAATAAAACTCTAATTTATTTAGGTGCATCCATAAATGTGATGAACATGGAGAATTTATCTGACATAAGATCCTTTGACTTACTCCCTACTCCTACCATGTTAGAATTAGTAGATAGGTCTAAGGTAAAGCTAGAGGGGGTATTAGAAGACATTTTCATCTCAATAGATTCCCGAGATTACCCTACAGAATTTTATGTTCTTCAACCTAAAACCAACTTGGGAGAGCATCCTTTGATCTTAGGGAGGCCTTGGTTAGCCATGATAGATGCCTACATAGGGTGTAGGTCGTGAAATATGACCATCAATCATGGAGTTGAAACATGTAGGAATTTACAGAGTAAGTTCCGTAGATCAAGAACCAAAGGTCGCCGCTCACAAACAAGTCACAAATCAGTACACTAGTATAATCACGTGGTTAAAACCCTCGAAGAGGGAAATAGTTCACGCCCTGACCCAACGCGGCCACTTCAAGGAATTTATTAATATAAAAGAAAAGTTACATATGTTTCTCTCATAAACGATTACTAGACAAATGATCCTCCATGCTCTTTAAATAGAGATCATGGACCAATCGGGTGTTAAGCCACGGATCAAGTGCCGTTAATACCGAGGTGAGAGATAACTGTCGGATCACTACAAATCGTGACCGTCGAATTATAAGTTACAAATTTACATGGTAAAGAAACACACTTTGCCTAACTCTACACTAGACTAAGTTATTCTTAACTATTTCCTATGTGTCGGAATATCCTAACACCCCCCCTTAAGAACAACTTGGGATAGGATTGAAGGATTTACAAAGGTGACACAAAAGGAGCCTATTTCCTATGTGTCGAAATATCCTAACATCCCCCTTAAGAACAAATTGGGATAGGATTGAAGGATTTACAAAAGTGACATAATAGGAGAAGGAAGGAGGCATTAGAGCCTATCCCCCCTTAATGACAACTTTCCTGAACTCCAAGCATGGATCGAAGTTTGGTAAACTTTGCTTCTGTGAGAGCCTTCGTAAAGATATCGGCTACTTGATCATTGGTCGGACAATACTGCACTTGAAGAACACAATTATGAATGAGCTTTCTGATGAAGTGTTTGTGGAGTTCAATTTGTTTCATATTCTGATGCTGAACTAGATCTTTACATAGCTGAATGACACTCTGATTATCACACCAAAGTGTAGTTGGATGCTGCTGATGAAGACCAAATTCAGACAGGATCTGACGAAGCCACATGGCTTCCTTGCTGGCTTCAATTGCACCACGATACTCTGCTTCTGCTAAAGAAAGGGAGATGGCACTTTGTTTCTTACAATACCAAGTAATAGGTCTTGAACCAAGAGTGAATACATATCCTGCAGTGGAATTCCGATCATCAGGGTCACCAGCCCAATCAGAATTAGTGAAACCAATCAACAACGCAGATTCTCTTGCACTATAATGAATCCTGAACTGAGCTGTACCTCGAATAAATTGAAGTATTATTTTAGCTGCTTTCCAGTGAATTTCATGAGGTTGGTGCATAAACCGAGCGACAAGACCAACGACAAAGGAAAGGCTAGGACGGGTATGGGTTAGATACAAAATTTTACCAACAAGTTGACGGTATAAGGTAGCATCAACTTCAGGGGTAGTAAAGTTGACTGAAAGATTGAATCCGGACTGAAAGGGAGAAGGGGTAGGCTTACAGTCTTCCATGTGAAAGTGGTGTAGAAGATCATAGGCATACTTGGACTGAGAGAGGGTAATGCCTTCCTTGGATTGCAAGACTTGAAGACCAAGGAAATAATGCAAGTGTCCTAAGTCTGTCATTTCGAACTTCTTTTTGAGGATAGACTTCACATGGTTTATAAGGTTTGGATCACTACCAGTAAGGATAATATTATAAACATAAAGAACAAGGATGGTGAAGGAATTACCCACCTTCTTGGTGTAGACAGTGTTGTCAGAATGACACCTAGAAAAGCCATTATCTAAGAGAAATCTATCCATTTTGGCATACTAAGCCCGAGAAGCTTGTTTGAGACCATAGAGAGACTTCCTAAGGCGACAAACAAGGCTGGAGTCTTTTTGGATAAAGCTTGGGGGTTGTTCCATGTAGATTTATTCATGCAAATCTCCATGCAAGAAGGCAGATTTAACATCCATCTGATGGACTTCCCATTTAAAGGAGGTAGCAAGGGAAAGAACAAGGTGGATAGAATTCATTTTGGAAACAGGGGAGAAGGTTTCAGTATAGTCAATGCCTTCAACTTGTGAAAAACCTTTAGCGACAAGACGAGCTTTATGTCTATCCACTTTTCCATCTAGTCCAAACTTTGCTTTGTAAACCCATCTGCATCTGACAAGTTTTCTTCCATTTGGAAGAGGAACAAGATCCCAAGTATTGTTTTTCAATAAGGAACAATACTCTTCATTCATAGCTTCATCCAAATATGGATGACTAGAGGCTTCTTCAAAGGTTTCTGGATCAAGTTTTTTTGGAACTTGAGCCAATAAGGAAGAGGCTCTTTCTAACTGAGAATGTGTACATCGTCGACCGGTAGGGTCACCTGCAAGAGAACCTGCTGCATCCCGAGTAGAGCGGACCCATCTTGGAAGCGGTGGAGTATAAGGAAAAATTTCACGAGCTGGAGGAGGATTTTCATCCTCGTTGTCATCATCTAAACTATAAGGAATGCTATTGAAAATAGAAGAGAGAGAAAGAGGTGGCACATATGCCAAATCAGGCTCGCAGGCCAAAGGTGGCACACCCACGAAACTAGGCTCGTAGGCCGATATATTTTCATCAAACTTTAAATCTCTTATAATGATTATATTTTTGGATTTGGGTTGAAGAAATCTATATCCTTTGACATCTTCAGAATATCCAAAAAAAAATACATTTTTCACTCTTAGGTTCTAAGGCTTTATGTTTCGCATCTGGAATATGGGCCCAAGCATCACTTCCAAAAACAGAAAGTGACTTACATCTAGTTTGATTGAGCTCCAAGCTTCTTCTAGAGTTATATTCTTTAAAACCTTAGTAGGAGTGTGATTTAGTATATAATTTTCACAGTTAATGGCTTCTGCCAAAAAATTAAGACCAAATCCTTTAGATTGAAGCATACAATTAGCCATTTCTTTTAAGGTGCAATTCTTCCTTTCAGCTACACCATTTTGTTGTGGAGTATATGGAACAATATGTTGCAATCGAATGCCATGCTCAGTGCAAAAGTTGATAAATTTGTTGTTAACATATTCTTCGCCATTTTCTGATCTTAACTTAAGAATTTGATGTCCAAATTGCTTCTCAACAAAGGCCTTAAAGGCCAAGAACATGTTAAAAACTTCACTCTTTATTTTTAAGAAATATACCCAAGTGCATCTGGAAAAATCATCAATAAAGGTTAAGAAGTACTTGCAACCAAAGAAAGAAACCACCGGAAGTGGACCACATAAATCACTGTGCACAAGCTAAAAAGGGGCTGAAGCGTTCCAAGAGGCACGTTTGTCAAAACTACCCCGATGATGTTTTCCGAGTACACATTCAGAGCAAACACCATCCCAACAAGATACCATAGGAAGGCTCGTCACCATATTTTCCTTACACAGAGTTTGAAGAGAATGATAGTTTAAGTGACCAAATCGCTCATGCCAAAGTTTGCCCACATCATCATTATGAGCAACAAAAATAGAGGGAAGAGATGATGACCCAAAGTTGTCAAACTTATACAACCTTGTGGAATCATTAGCAATGCCAGTAGCTAAAATATGTTGATGATCTTTGAGGTCCTTGATTACAACATCATGAGGTGAAAATTATACTATTTTCCCTTCACCTGAATGAGTTATCTAATAAACATATAGAAGGTTACATGACAAGGTAGGAACACATAGTACATCATTAAACTGACCATTATCTAGATGAATGGTTCCAGATCCTACAACACTAAGAGATCTATCATCACCAACATAAATATGTTTGGTGTTACAATCATTTAAAGAAGAAAACATGGATTTATTTTTAGCCATGTGGTAAGAAGCTCCATAATCAATGAGCCACTCATGAGAAGGAGAAGAAGAAGATACATTTAATGCATAACCAGATCTTGATGCTTGACAACCACAAGCAGAAAGTGCCATGCCTGAAGATGAAGGTGAAGAGTGCTCCAAATTGATGTTGTGCTTCTTCGTTTCTGCTTCTAAGGCATCCATCTTATTAAAACATTTGGACTCTAAATGGCCATCACGATTGCAAAAGTTGCAATGTCTATGTGTCTTCTTTCCTTTGTTTTTATATGCCTTATCATTTTGCTGAGTTTCTTTTTCAGTTTGTGGCTGAAATTGCTTAGGACCCTTGTTTGGTTTCGGACCATACTTTTTAGGATACTGCTTCTTGGGATTATTTTGATATGATTGATGTTGGGCTGCTAAGGCTTTCTTAGAAGCATTTCTAGTAGTGATAAGACCAAGGTGTAAAAGATTTTCTTGTTCTCTTATCAAAGAATCACAAAACACATCAAAAGAGGGATTCTTGTAGGTGGTTCCTGAATAAATGATGGCTTCTCTAGTGGAATGGAAGGCGGAAACAAATACAAAGTATGCAGGGCCAAGCTTGGTAAGAATGCAATAGATGAGGCTACCATCTTCCTTTATGACCTTACAACCTTCTAAAAGAACTCTGAGGGTCTTGAATTTGGACAAAAAATCTTCAATAGAGGAGAAATTATTGGGGTCCAAAGTAAGCAACTCATTTTCAAGCTGATGGGCCCTGATTTTATTTTGAATGCCAAAGAAATTATTTAACTTGTCCAGGGCTTCATGAGGGGTGTCAATGTCAATGATATGAAATTGAAGATATTGAGCAATGGACATTCCTATCAACCCTCGTGCTTCATCTTGTTTATTTTCCCATTTAGCAACTTAAACTGAAGCTGAGAAAAGCTGAAAATAACTACTCCAATGGAAAGATATCGAAAAATTAGGCTGTTTAAAAAACAACGGCTTGAAAAACGGCTTCCGGATGAAGAAGTTATGCCTTTTGAAAAAAACGAGTTGTAGATGCCAAATAGTTACGGGAGCGGGATGAAGTGCGGCTCTTTAAAAAAATAGTTCCACCCTTTTGAACAAATTTTTTTACAAAAGAAGCTTGATAAGGAGACTTGATCCCAAGACCTCTATTCTCATAAACTAACCCCTCACCAAGTGAGATAGTAAAAGGATTATGTTATTTTAGAAAGGAGGAAGGGGGGATTATTATTATTATTATTATTATTATTATTATTATTATTATTATTATTATTATTATTATTATTATTATTATTATTATTATTATTATTATTATTATTATTATTATTATTATTATTATTATTATTATTATTATTATTATTATTATTATTTTGACAGAAACGGTTATGGAGTATTTATATTCATCTTGGCCTGAATGCCGAAAATCTGATTACATTAAGGATGTCTAAATCCTATTGCATCTCACTGCTAAGAATGAGAATGCAGCCAGAGCTTGCAGACTTCTTCCATGATAAGAAATCTATAAATTCGATTTCAAATATTTTCCCCAACTTGAAGATACAAACAAATTTATTTAAGAGCAAGCAGTAAAACATGACAGCAATCAGCTTATGGGATGGGTTCCCATGATTCTTCTTCGTCTTTCCTCTTGACCCCGACAGAGAGGAGGGAAACTTTGTTGGCTTCAATGTCCACCTCTTTATTATGAGTTCTCAGCACATGGTAGTAATTCAACTTCTGAAAAGCGTTTTCCAAACCCTTAATTCTGGATATCAGCCTTGCTAGTTTGAGATCCAAGGCTGGGGAGTTGGAAACCATTGTGTTTATAATGATCTCGGAATCATCTATGACATTAGATTCTCTTATATTTAAATCTTTGAAGATCTTGAGGCCTTGAAAGAGGGCCAAAGCCTCAACTTGAATGCTGGATGAAAGTCCAAGCCCCCAAGCAAAGGTATGAATTTTTTCCCCAATTGGACTTACAACAACACCTCCTGCACCAGCTTTTCCTGGATTTCCCTTTGCTGCCCCATCAAAAAAGAGAGAGTGCCTTGAGTGCGATTTGAGCCAGTCTTGAAAGTCAGGTTCAAATTTCCTTATTTCCCAGTCTTTGAGAGGAGGGACGTTTCTAATTGCTGATTGAAATTGCAAGTTAAGGAATGATCCCCAAACAATGTCCCGTTGGCTAAGATTGGAATCATCTTTTATATCAGTCAAACACTCCTTTAAATGACATTTTATCTTGATTTCTAAGACCTTGTGATTCTGTTTAATATTTTTGAAAATTCTTCTGTTTCGTTCTAGCTAGATCTGCCAACAAATAACCTTTGGAAGGACAACCCATGCAGATTTGATTATCTAATTTTTAGGAGGGCTAGGATATCTGTTTGCCCAATTAGAAAAGAGATCAGCAGTGGAACAAGGAAGCAAAAAGTTAGGATCCAAATTGTGGATAAAGGAGAACCAGATCTGCTTAGATAAATTGCATTCAAGGATTAAATGGACTGTTGTCTCTGCATTTTCATTACACAGCAAGCAAATGGAGGGACCGTAGAACCCTTTTCTCTGCAGGATGTCATACGTTAGGATCTTGCCATAGCAGAGAAGCCAAGCAAAGAATTCGACTTTGGGCCATGAAGGAAAACGCCAGACCCCCTGCCAAGGTGTAGGGTTAGGGGGGACGTATGGCCTCTCTTTCAGCTTGACGTATCCCATGGAGACAACGTAACCTTTGGCAGCTGACCCCCATCCTTTCGTATCTCTTTTCCTCATGCACGTGGGCGCCAAGCGATGAAGGAGGTCAAGAAACATGGACCATTCGTTGGTCAGATGAGCCGACACCTCAATACAATTCCAAATTGCCCAGACATAGTCACTCCAAAGAGAAAGATCCCACAACGAACACAGCCCCTCTCTATCCATCCAGCATCGCAGCGCTCTAATGGAGGCTATGTCTTCAATTGGGTCCTTATTCATGATTTTATCAATCCAGATATTGATTTTTTTGCCGTTTCTTGGTATCTAATAGGAGTGCGCATTGATTAAGGGAGCAGCTTTAACATACAATTTGAGAAAAGACGAATTAGGAAAATGGATTACATTGTCTAAAAAGGTAGAACGAGGACCTCTGAAATACTTTTTCCAGAGAGCCAATTGGGCCCAGCCAGGGTTGGGCGCAATGATCCTCCAAATAATCTTAGCTGCCATGGCCACGTTTTGCTGACAGAGATTTTTGAAATTCAAACCACCCTGCCACAGTGGCTTGGAGATGGTTTCCCAGCTGATAAGAGGAATCTTGTTTTCATTTTGTTTGCCTCCCTTCCAAAAAAACCTCCACATGAACGCTTCCATTTTTTTTAATATGCTTGCCGGAGCGAGAAGCACATCAAATTGAAATAGAGGAAGGCTGGTGAGCACAGATTTAATAAGGAAAGATTTTCCAGCAGTGTTGAGCCAGGAGAAGCCCCAGGCTTGGATCTTAGTGTTGAATTTTTCAAGCTGAGGGAGCCAGTCTTTTCTTGTAGATCTCTTATGAAAAACAGGAAGGCCCAAATATTTGAAGGAGGTCTAAGTGGAGGAGGCTGCGAACCCCAAACATCTAGAAATAGCAGAGAGCAATCTGGATGAAGTGTTCCAGCTGAATATATGACATTTGTTCTTATTTACAACGCTGCTTGAGGCTTCACTGAAATCATCCAAAACTGCTTTAAATTTAGAGGCAGAGGAGAGAGAGGCAACTCCCAAAAACATAGTGTCATCCGCAAATAGGGCGTGGTTTATGTTTTTGATCCCTCTTGCAATACACAGTCCATTGATATCTTGATCTTGCATCTTTTTGTCTAATAGGAAGCTGAGGATAGAGGCTTGGATGAAAAAAAGTAGAGGGGAAAGAGGACACCCCTGTCTTAGCCCTCTTGAGGCTTTGAAGAAATCAATGGCTCTACCATTTACAAGAGGAGCTATCCATGGCTCCGAGATGCATGTCTGGATCCATTTGATGAAATTTGCTGCAAAACCAAACTTGCTCATGACTTTTAAAAGAAAGCTATGATTTACTCGATCAAAAGCATTTGCTAAATCAAGTTTAATCACCATACCTTGTTCTTTTCGAAGAAGACTTGAGTGAATTTCCTCTTGAACAAGGGTAAAGTTGTCCATGATCTGCCTTCCTTGGATGAAGCCTCCTTGATTCTCCGGAATTATTTTAGGAAGAATGAGCTTCAGTCTATTTGAAATTACTTTAGTGATTAACTTGTACCCAGTATTGCATAAGGAAATCGGGCGGAATCTGCTGAAATTGTTGGCGCATTTTTCCTTTGGAATGAGGGCTAGGAAAGCGGAGTTTGTGCTACCTCCTATTTTATGAGTATTTTGAGACTTTTGAACCATTTTGAGCAGATCCTTTTCAACAATCGGCCAACAAACTTGAAGAAATCTAGCAGAAAAGCCATCCGGCCCAGGGGCCTTATCTGGATCCATATCAAAAAGGGCCTTTTTGACTTCGTCTTTGGTGACTTTGGCCTCAAGGATCTCGTTCATACGAGGAGAAATTGCAGAAGGAATAATGTCTAGCAGATCTGAATATTGGTTTGGGTCCTTATCCTCACTATACAAGATTTGAAAGTGAGAAGAGGCTGCTTTTTTAATGTCTTCAAAATCCTTGCAGGTGACGTTATCCTCCTTAATCTCAGAAATGGTGTTGAAGCATTTCCTGGCCTGGGCTTGTTTGTGGAAAAAAGAAGAATTCATGTCCCTTGCTTTGAGCTAGAGATTTCGAGATTTTAATCTCCAGTATTCTTCTTCAGCTAGGCAGGCCTTATGAAAGCGATGTTGCATATGAGCCTCTTGGTCTAACAGCTCCTCTGTGACTATAGCGTGATCAATATGAGTTTGATGAGAGGCAAGATAAACTTTAATGGCTTTTCTTTCAGTTGTTGGGTTGGACAGGGTTTTGACCCATCATTTTAGATTGCCTTTTACCCTTCTAAGTTTTTCCTCCCAGATATAGAAAGGAGATCCATTAACAAGCTGACTCCAATAATCCTTAACTGTTTGCATGAAGTCTGGTTCCTTGACCCAGAGGGGACTAAATCTAAAAGGAATAGGACCCAGATCTAGATGGGCTAGGAGCTCAAGCTTTATAGGCTTATGGTTCAAGATGCTGTTAGCAAGGATGTGCATTCTGGGTTTTAAACCTAGTAACAGATAGGAGCTTTGAATGAAAAATCTATCTAATCTGGCAGCAATATGACCAGGGCCCACTCTTTTGTTAGACCAAGAAAACTTACCAGAAGAGGGTTTGATATCCAGCAAGTCCCAGTCATGCAATAGATCCTCCGCCCATTCCCTTGTCGGATCTCAGATAGCGCTGCCTCCTTTTTTTTCGGATGAGTGGAGAGTGAGATTGAGATCTCCGGCAATAATTATATTTTCCAGATTTTTCAAGTCTGCTTGGTGACTTATAGAAATCCAAAAATCCTTTTTTTCCCCGAAATTGACTGGAGAATATACATTGAAGAGGAAAAATATTTCCTTAGTATCCAGATTCTGCATTTTTAGCAGCAGCCAGTGAGTATTACTAGCCTCAAAGGTGACTGCAAATTTGCTGGGGTTCCATAGTGTGCCAATTCCTCCCGATGCGCCCCGGGCAGAGATTGCTCTTGCTTCACTCTTGAACCATATTTTCTTGCTTGCTTGCAGGAAGACTATGTATTCCAGCTTAGTCTCCTGGACGAGAAGTATGTCTGGGGTTTTTGTTCTTATTAAGCTTCTCATGGCTTCTTCCTTAACTTTACTCTCCATACCTCTACAATTCCAGGAGATGACCTTCATTATTTATGTTTCTGGTGGGCTCCCTTGGAGCCTTGGGGCTGATTTTTCGACATCCTAGACTTTGAGGCTAGCATTTTTTCCAAAGTTGGCTGGCTACCTTGTAGCTTATCTTTATAAGTCTCCTTCTCTCTTTTTTCCTTATCAGTTTTACGGCCTCTTATAGATCTTCATATCGAGGTTTGGGATTCTCCTATTTCTCCTTCCTCCTCTGACTCGTCAGTTTCCTTCTCTTCTTCCTCATCTTCTAAAGTCATACCTTTGGGATCTTCGGCACTTGTTCCTTTGAGGGAGGCTGAGGGAGTACCTATGCTTGGAGAAACTAGATTTTTGGTCTCGGTTTTCTGAATAGCTTTTGTCTGCTGGCTTAGTGGGTCAAATTTGTTTTCTTGCGCCCTTTTGGGAGGGGGGCGTTGAGCATTAGCCTGTAGAGGGCCTTTTCCAGAGGGTCCTCCTGGTTTTTGGCCTTTGTGATTGGTTTTTGCTTGCTTGACTTGGTTCCAACCCTCTTCAATCCCTTTCTCTGGCTCTGCGTTGGACAGACAGTTTCTAGCAAAATGTCCATGAACATGGCATTTCCTACATTTGAACGACAGTTGCTCATAGTCGAAGATCTACACATGAGACCAGCTGCCGACTTTGATTTTGATAGCCTCTGGAATACCCACCTCTAGATCTACTTCTACGCAGATCCTGGCACAGTCGTACTGGTCCTTGTTGTTTGCCCGATCTATGAATTTCTCGAGAGTGTTGCCAATGTGTTTCAAGGAATCCTAGTTCCAGCAGTGAACTGGCAGATTTGGAAGATGAACCCACACTGGGACAGCCTTGGGAACATCAACAGCCAGATCAAAGTCTGGAGTCCATTTGTTCAGATAGAGGCCTTGAGAACCCGTGAAATATGGCCCATTTTGAAAGATCAAATCTTTGTCTTCTTTGGAGGAAAATTCAAAGAGGAAGTACCCTCGCCCCAGAAAGTAAGAGGTGACATTTTCCTTGATCAAAGGAGCCCAGTTCCTGTTAACCCATTGCTCAGTAGTTTTTGGAGAAGGCCACAGTCCCGTGAATTGGCCAATGAGACCACGATCAGCCAAATATAAAGCTACTTGAATGGGGGCCTCCGGAGGCAAAGAGATCTCAGAAATTTCATCAAGCTTCTTAACAAATTTGGATGCATCACTTATTTTCTTCTGAGGCAAACCGGCAAGAAGCTGGTTGAAAGCGTCGATGGCAGGAGAAGAAGGTGGATCCTTAGAAGGACCCAACGTCTCCATAGGGAAGGCCTGAGGCCGGCCGCCGCAAGGGCAGCGACGCAGCAGAAACCCTAGCCTGTGTTCCTCAAAGCCGCAGTAAACAAGGAAGGTCCGAATACATTTTTTTCAAAGTTATTATTATTATTATTATTATTATTGGAGGTGGGCGTGCCTTTTCCTGCACAAAAAACGAGCAAAAAAAAAATTAAATGCAAAGCCTTATGGCAGAATGTTAGATTCTCAATTAGCCTTACTGGCAACTATCACTTTTTTCACTATTTTTGATTTCCCGAGATCGCACAAAGACATGGGGAAAGAGCATACATAGAAAAAAAAATCCCTTTTTCCTGTTTATGATTTGCCAAGATCTCATGGGGCGCACAACAAAGAGCATACACAGAGAAGAGGTTATAGATTTGGCAAATAAATAAAACCTTAATACAGGAAAAAAACCGAAATAAGCAGAACCATTAACAAGTATAACTGCAAAATAGATGATTTATACCTCCAGATCTAAACTGACATAACTTGGGCAACCAGAAACCTTTTCGCATGAAACGAAAGGCTTTCGTCACTGTAATAGACGCTCCGGACACAACCGAGTAGTTATCCAAGCCCAAAAATGTTTAGAAATAGTAGATATACAAAACGAAATTTGCATGCAGTCAAACCAGCTTCAGATTTTGATCAACAATGGAAGTGGCCCTCAAAATAGCTCTGATACCATGTAGGAATTTACAGGGTAAGTTCCGTAGATCAAGAACCAAAGGTCACTGCTCACAAACAGATCACAAATCAGTACACTAGTATAATCACGTGCTTAAAACCCTCAAAGAGGGAAACATTCCACGTCCTGAGCCAACACGACCACTTTAGGGAATTTATTAATATAAAAGAAAAGTTACATATGTTTCTCTCATAAATAGTTACCGAACAAATGACCCTCCATGCTTTTTAAATAGAAATCATGGACCAATTGGGTGTTAAGCCACGGATCAAGTGCCATTAATACCGAGGTGAGAGATAATCATCAGATCACTACAAATCGTGACCGTCGGATTATAAGTTACAAATGTACATGGCAAAGAAACACACTTTACCTAACTCTACACTAGACTAAGTTATTCTTAACTATTTCCTATGTGTTAGAATATCTTAACAAAACAAAGAATATCAATTTGTATCCCCCTGTTAAACCCCTCTTGAGATTAGAAAATAATCATTAGGGTAAAGAAGAGGAGCATGATTCATAATATACCCAACTAGTTTTAACAATAGACCAATCCATGAGCCTTAAGGAAAACTCAGAAGAAAAACTGATAAATTGTTGTATTTCTAATCCTGATATTTCATAGCAACTAGAAGGGAAGTCTAGTCATAATATAGATATCATGACTAATATGCAGGGTTTTTATGAACATATTACATCATATGAACTACATGCATCCCTCTTATCTGCATTCCTTGCATATTCAATGACTGATTGGGGGGGTAAGGTGATTGAAATATTTCTTGGAAAAACTTTAAACATCAATTTTGTCTTAACTCATGAACAAAAGAAGCAATTAATTCGAGCATTGAAAAACTTTTAGATACATTTCCTTGGGAATATACATAGTTGAGGGGCATTCACCCAGATACATGCATTCATTATATCTATATATAATAAAATTCCAGGCCCGTGAGACAACCAGAAAAGAGGTTGAACCCTACTTTAAGAGAAATTGTCAAAAATGAGTTGCAGAAATTATTAAATGTAGGTTCATATATCCTATCTCAGATAGCCAGTGGGTATCTCCACTTGTTATCGTCCCTAAAAATAATGGTAAATGGAAAGTGTGTGTATATTACAGGGAACTAAATAAATCTACATTAAAATTTCACTTTCCCTTTCCTTTAATAGACCAAGTATTGGACACTCTAGCAGGGAAGAAGTATTTTTCCTTCCTAGATGGGTTCAACAGGTACAATCAAATTAGGATAGCTCTAGAGGAACAAGAGAGGACAACATTTACATGTCCTTGGGTACCTACGCATATAAGGTATTACCTTTTGGTCTGTGAAACACACCAGCCACATTTCAACAGGCGGTCCTTGGTATTTTCTCTGACCTTTTGCATGATTGTATAGAGGTCTATATGGATTAATTTACAGTGACGGGTGATACTTTTGAAGAAGCTTTATATAATCTTAAGAAATTTTTGCAGATATGTGGAGGGTATTGTTTTGGGACATCATGTTTCTGCTACAGGAATTAAAGTTGATCCAGCTAAGATCGAATTTATTTTAAAGCTACCGCCACCAACTAGTCAAAAGGGAGTATGAATTTTCCTTGGAAATGTAGGCTACTAAAGAAGGTTTGTTGAGAATTATACAAAATTAGCCTCTCCATTGTTTAAATTATTGACTAAATAATCTGAATTTCATTGGAAGGATGAGTGTCAAGCTGCATTTGATACACTCAAGGAGAAGCTTTCTTCACCACTTGTCTTGAGAGGCATGGATTGGGAATTTCCCTTTCACATTTCCACTGATGCCTCTGATTCAACTATAGGAGAAATATTGGGTCAAAAGGAAGATCTCGTAACCCATGATATTTATTTTGCCAGTAAAAATTTAACTCCTATAGAATTGAATTACACAGTAACAGAGAAAGAATTCCTTGTTGTAATTTATGCTATTAATAAGTTTAGACATTACATCACTCATTATGCAGTTTTTGTACTCACTGATAATTCTGCCATTTGATATCTCATGAAAAAACAAGTCACTAATGGAAGGATCACTAGGTAGCTTTTGGTGTTGTAGGAATTTGACATCACAGTATTGGACAGGCCAAGAAAACAAAATCAGGTAGCTAATTTCCTATCTAGGCTCAACCATGTAGATGAGGATGTTTCTATTTATGATAGCTTTCCCGATGAGAATTTTTTTGCTATTTCTGTCAAAACACCTTAGTTTGTAGACATGGCCAAATACCTTGCTACAGGAAAGTTTCCACCCTAATTTTCGTCTAATAAAAAAATGATAATTATTATAAAAAGCGTTAATTACTCTTGGATTACGGGAGACCTTTTTTTCACTGGACCTAATTTGATTATTTGCAGGTGTGTTAGAGAGGATGTGATATATGATATCTTGAGAGATTTTCATGATGAACCCTATGGAGGACACTTTGAAAATAAGCAGACAACATATAAGATCCTTTTCTCAGGTTACTATTTGAGAATTCATTTCAAATATGAAAAGGAGTATGTTCGGAAGTGTGATAGCTGCCATAGAATAGGGCAGTCTGTTCAATCATATGAAATGCCTTTGCATCCACAAGTTCTCATAAAACCATTCGAGAGGTGGGCTCTTGATTTTTTAGGTCCCATCAATCCTATGTCCAAAGGTAAGAAGTATATTTTGGTTTGTACTGGTTATGTTATGAAGTGGGTGGAAGAAATATCACTACCTAGAGAAACGAAGAAATCAGTGGTAGATTTTCTTTTTTTTAATATTTTTGTAAGATTTGGGATACGAAGGGAAATAGTTAATGATCGGGGTACTCATTTTGTGTCAAATAGTGTGTAGGTAATTGTACAAAAATATCATATTACTCATGGGAAGTCCACCCCTTACCATCCATGGGCCAATGGGCAGGTGGAATCAACAAATAAGGTGTTGGATACAATCCTTAAAAAAATGGTGCAATAACAAAAGAAGCATTGGTATGATCAATTTCCTGAGGCATTGTGGGCTTACAGGATCACATGGAGAAACACCACTAGATTCTTTCCATATGAATTGGTGTATCGAAAACAAGTTTTACTTCCCATTGAATTTTAGGTCAAAATGTTCAAGATGGCTACAGATTTGGGTATCGACCTTCATGAGGCACAACAACAGAGAATCTTGCAGCTCAATGAGTTGGATGATATTAGGCAAGATTCGTTTCCGCATACCAATATGATCCAACAACAATAAGCTAAATGGCATGACATATACATTAAGAAGAAGCAGTTCAAAGAGGGAGACTGGGAATTGTTGTATGATTCAAAATTTAAGAATTTTAGGGGGAAACTCAACACACATTGGTTGGGTCCCTATGAAATTGAGAAAGATTTTGATAATGGATCTATTCGGGTTAATACTATTTATGATGGGAATGTTACCTTCTTGGTAAATGGGCATAGACTCAAGATATATTAGAAACCCCAATCTAAGGAGGAATTTGTGAAAGAAATTGTGAAGAAAAAAGCGCTGGATATGGTGGGAGAAGGAGTAATTCCTCTCACTACCTATTTTTGATTTCCTGTTGACCCATTGAGCTCACTTTTCTCCTCCTTGTGCTCAGTAAACCATGAGAGGAATGTCTATTGGGTACAAGTTTATTGCTTTTTCTAGGCCCAATGGACTAGTTACGGAAAAGGAGCCCCTTGGAGTCTTCTTTTTTAGTATTTCACACTCTCTAAAATTGAAATCTAGCGAGCATGGAATAGCCTGGGCTCATTAAAAAAAACAAGTCATTAGATCCTTTCGGATCCTCTCAATAAATTTCATTTTTCAGTGAATTTTTGGATTGATCACGTTGGATTTATGGGGGATTCATTAAGGCCCTCCTTCCAACAATCTTGGCCCATCGAAATCAACAAATTATATGGGTGCAAGACTAGAGTCTTCTGATGCCTTGAATATTTTATGCCTTAATGAAAAGCTTTCTCGCTAGCAGCAATGGGGATTCAATATGGCTCCTTGACTACTGGATCCTCCAGGGGGTTAGATAACATCTCATAAATTCACACCTGATAGGATGAATCATATGTACCTTGGCCCTCACTCTCATTAATGGTGATGGGCCTCGCATTGGTTAAAAAATGACCTTAATGGCTAGTAATCCAATGAGATTATTGCACATTTGAAATAAACACCTCCATTCATGTGCAATGAATTGTATAGAAAGGGGAAGAAACAATTTTCTTGCAGAACATTCAACAGTTGTGGTTCCATTTCTAGTAGCAACGCCATTAATTTCCTGAAGAACAAATTGTAGACAAAGCAATAGCTTAAATTAATCTAATAAAGTACTGATTATTTTCATTATTGGTTGAGATCATGAACTATACAATTGTGCATATGATGTGCTTTCAAGGTGGGTTATTATTTCAAGAGAAAGGCAGTCTAAAATCAAAGTAATGGACCATTGGAAGGTAATATTGGTAAGGTACTGTTAGCGACAAGATGCTTAAGGTGAAAGATAATGATACTTTAATTTTTAAATTTTGCATGAATGTAAGTCATGGTAACCCTTATGGAAGAAGGTGGCTACGAGCCGTTACCTCATGAATTAAGTTCCATTTTCGGCCATCATTACTCTGACGCGTCATTTGGTGGTCTTTCCGATATCCATTA
The DNA here is from genome assembly GCA_034641835.2 of Pinus albicaulis. Taxonomy (NCBI): domain Eukaryota; kingdom Viridiplantae; phylum Streptophyta; class Pinopsida; order Pinales; family Pinaceae; genus Pinus; species Pinus albicaulis. Next base: position 1,246,928,093 of record CM076572.1, on the reverse strand, counting down.
TGCAGGTCAGATCATGATGAAAATCATGCCTGTGTTTTTTGAAATTTTCCACATTCTTGAATACTTCCAAATTTAAAATTATCATTGTCGAGCTTTTTTTGCAAATTCTTAGAGGCATCTCTGTGAGTTGAATGAAATTTGTTCTCTCCCATTCCTATCCATGTCAAGATTTCATTCCGTTGTGATATTTGACTTGCAGGGTCCCACACTCTTAGACATTGACCCTCAAAGTAAAGAAAAACTAGAAAAGGTAGGGTGGCTACCTCTGTTTCTGAAATTCAGTGGGTATAATTCAAACGTAACAAAGTCCTTTGCTTTGAATATAAATGAAAACATAGTTTAAGTGGGGAATGTCCAATTTAGGTTGACAGAGGATCTAGTGGGTCGAGTTTGCAACATACCACAGGAAGGGGAGCACTAGTTCAAGAATCAGTAGTTTAAAAAAGAAATTTGTGTGTCCTTCCTTCAGAAATAAAATGAAAATCCTGATTGAGGTAAAGGGATCCCATAGGAATACCTTCGAAGTAAGTATCAACATATTTTTTTTTCCTACAGAAATACATAACCTATGAAGGTTGTTTTGGTCTTGCATTTTTGTTTCATATCCGCCTTCTCGACCACTTCTGAGACAAGCCTTTTAATCTACCCTACAATTTAAGAATGTCCCTGATGAAAATTTCCACTGCCTCCAAGGAAAGGGAAATGCACATAGAGGAGAACCTCTATCACCATTGTTTAATAAAGATGATCATGATAGAGGTTCTGCATAAGCAAAAGAGAACATGGGATGGTTTCTTGTCAGATAACTATTTCATGGAAGATGAGAAGGACCTTGGTCCTTCATAAACTAAGGAAGAAGAGGCAACATGAAAGCCGAAAAAGGATCCATGAACCTATGGTCTATTGACAGGGGAGGACAATAAATATGAAGAGGTGGCAGTGACTGGGTAAAACACGGGGAAACATCCCAAATTTTAGGGCTCTTCCACCCTCATTAAACGATTTACAAAGGAAATAGCAGAAGAGGGGATACCATCGAGCATAATTGACAAAAAGAAATAAAATCCCCAAGGCTTGTACAAGAGGAAAGGGAAGGTTGAGACAACTGAATTTACTAACAGAGAGAAATGGGAAGCAATTTCCTTCCAAGATCCACCAATGTAGGAAAGTGGAAATAAGATAGTAGAAGACCACCAAGGGAAAGAGGAGCCTAGTTTGCCCCATTCCTACCAAGGAAAGAGTGAGGGGGAGGGAACTCCCCAGAAAAAGTGGTCTTGGAAGGAAACGGAAGAAATCATCACTAAAATTACTATGTCAGAGTAGGCTCTACGAAAGGAAAATGAAACCCTAAGGGAAAATAACTTACGCATGAAAAAAGAACATGATGTGTGGCATCAAAAGGAAACTTAGATTATGAAGAAGAAACAAGCCCAAATTGATCAACTAAATAAAAATAATGAAGCATATATGAGTCAGGTTTAGGCAGAATCCAACAGATCCTAATTAGACCATCTGGCTGTAGTAGTTATGGCATAGGGTAAGGACTTAATTTTCTTCTAAGGGAGCAGCATTTTTTCTTGCATAAGGGACATGCAAGAAGCTAGGTGTCAGGGAGATTTTGAGTCCCAATTGTTCTCAATTTTGATAGCCTTATAAGACCTTTCTCCCCTCTTTTTGAACTCTCTTTGACCCCCAGTTACTCTTGTTTGGTTATATTACCTAAGTTTTGGCCAAAAGGGTGCTATGTGCTTAAGGTATGCAAATTTTCTTAAAAATTGTCATTTGACATTGTTCTTAATTATTCCTTGAAGCTAATTGTTTCCTAATCAAATTTTCAAGTTGAGTGATCGAAGTATTATGCAAATTATTCATGATTTGAAGCAGCTTTGAATTTTCCTATAGATAGTCTGTGGCTGCCGATTTCCTGCAGGCACTCCACAATTTCTTGTAGATGCGAATTTCCTGTAGCTGCCATAATTTCCTATAGTAGAATCGACGGTTTGATATGTTCCACTTAGTCTCAAGACAAATGGGAACATGGGTTTTATGAGGAAATCCACCTACATGGACACTGTCCTATTGGCTGCTTCAAATTCATCATGGAAACCACCCATATATTCAATCTTCTTCTCGATGGCCACATTGGGAAAAGCTCCAATGATGTAACAATTTTAGTCCGATAAATGCTTTCAGTCATGGATCAGACTGAGTAGAGTTACTTTTTTCATTGTATTCTAGTTATGATAGTAAATAGTTATTCCATAGTAGTTTTCCTAATTTAGGCAGAGCATATGCCTGTAAAATTGTATAAATTTCATCATGTTTCATTTGCGAGGGGGTTGGCTGATCGTGTTGATAAGTGGTTGTCATTCATGTCAACTTAAGCAGCACCAGGGGCTACCCTAATCTTGCATATGAATTTTGACTTGACAAGTTACGCTATTCCGAGACAAGGATATTTTGAATGGTTTCTACTTGTCGAGATGTTTGTGTTGATATATGGCATGCTATTTCATTCTTCACAGTTTGAGAGATAGTCATGTTTGAAGTTAGTAATCCCAGTTAGTGGGTTAAAACCATATGGGGTTGTGGCATGATACTAATCATTGGTTCTGGTCATTGAATTGTCAATAATTAATAATTTTTTAAGCTCCTAAAATCACTCTAACCTTCACTTTTTGAATACCCTCTCAACCTAAGCATTTATATAAATTGTGACCCTCATATCCTCCTCATGTAAGGATTTCACTACATATAACTGGTCATCATCGATTTTTCGCTATAACTTGCTTTCTGTGAAGCTTCAAATTCTGAAACTAAAAACCCATTTAGGTGAAATTCTGATGAAGCTTGTGTCCAAATCTCAGATATTGGTATGCTACATTTTTCGGAGATATGATCTGAGGAAGTTAGGATTTTTACAGACTCCTGAATTTCATGTCAAATAGGTGACCTTTGGAAAATCATCATAAATTTCTCTCTTAGCATTGGATTAAAATTTCATAAAAAATGACAGAAAGAAGATGGGTTGCATTTTTTTGTGTGTCATTTTTAGGACAAAAGGTTGAAATAGTGACATGTGGCACTTCATACAAGTTCACTATACTAAACCTGTCTATAATCATGTCATTGTAGGAGATTGGGCTTAACCCCATGGGGTTGGAAAGAGGACTCAGAGGGCTACCCCAGGACAAAATTTCAGACCTTGGAGATCTGAAATTACACAGATAAAATAGATTCAATATCGAGCTTCTAGAAGTCAAGAAAAAATATGCATTCAAGGATCACTGCAGTAAGGAAAAAAGATCAAACATCAAGGGTTAGTCTCCTACAACAAGGTATGTATGATTAGTGTTTTAATTTTAATTTTAATATCATCTCTGACATGTGTTTTTGTAGGACAATGTAAGTATTTTGTATGTATGTTTGATTGGGTTTTGTTCATAAACGTTGAACGTATTTACATTTAAATTTTGCATATTTCTCTCACATATGGTTTGCAGAACATTGTAAGTATTTTTCTTGTATATTGGTTTGGGTCTTGCATGTGCAGGAAGGAGGACACAATAGGACAACCCACACACATACTAGAATGACAATTCAAAAGTACCATCACTTGAAGCAAGTACAACAATACTTCGACAACTGCTAGTGTTGAAAGAAGCAGTGTCAAGTCAAGTATGAGGCTGTGTAAAAAGTTGGTATTGTAAAATTCATCATTGTAAAATTTTAAAAGAGTAATTATTGTAAAAGAGTCAATCTCCCTAGAGATGGAGAGGCATTGTTTGGACGTATAAGTTTCATTATTGGATAATGTTATGGTTGGGTTGCAGGTCATTGTGTGACTAGGTGATTAGTCAAGTTCAAGAAAATGATTGTGAATCATATTGTATCGTGGATCATTGTCCCTGGTATGGGAGTCCACACTCTTGTCTTATTTATGACCATTATAGAAGGGCATGGAGGTGCTAGGTTGGTGCATGAAGTCACCTACAGGTTGGAACTTGTGAACACTTCAGGGTGGTAGGTTGGTCTAGGATGTTGGGGCATCCATTCAGTTGACTACTGAAGAAACTAGGGTGTTTGGGAATCCTTCTAGTGGGAGCTAGAGAAGAATTCATTTCTAGAATTCTACGAAGTTGTACCTTTGACTTCAGTTGGGGCTGAAGATTAAAGAATTTATTAGAAAAGCGTTCGCTAGTTTTTGACCCAGAGTGGGTTTTCCACCTAAAATTCGTGTGCCTATTGTGTTATGTTGTTTACTTTTGTTACTAGATAAACATCAAGAATAATTGAAGATTAACTAATGCTATGAAAATATTTAAAAGTGCTAATTGATAAGAAATATTGATTCACCCCTCCTCTCAGTATTTCCAACAATTGGTATTAGAGCTTGGTTCCTTTAATAGCAGTCTAACAACTGGAAGGTGGTCATGGTGTATACTAAGAATAGAGTTCCTATGTTCAATGCAAATAACTACACACTTTGGAGTGGAAGAATGCAGGTTCATTTGTTGCCGCAAGGATATAAAGTATGGGAAATCGTTGAAAAAGGCCTTACAGTGACCCATGATGAACAAGGAAAGAAAAATATGGTATATGATGCAAGCGATAAAGATCTCATTATCAATGGGCTTATCGAATTTGTCTATATTAAGGTACTAAGTTTCAAAACTGCTAAATAAGTATAGGGCAAGCTTGAGAATATATATGGAGGTGACTCAAACGTGAAAGAAGCAAAGCTTCAAATTTACAGGGGAAAAATTGAGCAACTCAAAATGAAGGAAGATGAAAATATTTATGCATACTTGCAACGTGTTGATTAAATAAAAATGCATTGGAAGGTTTGGGAGAACCCGTTGACACGAAAATTGTTATCCAAAAGATCCTTAGAACCTTGTCTGCAAGATTCAACCCAAAGGTATCTGTCTTTGAATATAGTTCGAGTCTAGCTAATCTCAGCAAAGATTAATTTCATGGAGTGATTACGGCATATGAAATGAGTATCGAAGAAGAGGATGAAAAATATCACCTAGAAACGACATTTGCCACATCCAAGGAAACTAGTAAGGACAAGCATACCCCGAAAGCGAAAACTTGTAGTTGTAAGGAAGAAGAAAATGGAGAAGAAGAAGAAGAATTTTTAGATAAATAATTTTCCTACTTCACGTGAAAAATGTGAATAGGTACGGGGAAATTCAAAGCTAAAATTCCATTGATATGTTTAGATTTTGGTGAGGTTGGGCATTTTACAACCAAGTTTTCACAAAAATGAGGTTGTTATGAAAGGAAAGAAAGGTCTGAGGAAGTTTGTCAAGAAAGGTGAGAAGAAATGGTTTAAGAAGAGTTTATTCTCCAAAGAAGATAGCTCCTCATCTAATGAATACAATGATAATGAAGAAGAAATCAATGGAAGAGTATCGTTTATGGCCAATCATAATAAGCAAGAAGCATCTGATGAAGAAGGAGACGAAGAAGAAGAGATGTCTGAGTTTGAATTTCAAAATGAAGTGATCAGTGTTATGAAAGAGCTCAAGGTTGAGAAGAAGCATTTCAACACTCTTGAAGACGAATTAAATATAGAAAGGGAACATGTCCTAAACCTTAAAATCAAGGTTGGAGAATAAAAACAAGTTGAAGAATCGTTCAGGGAAGAATTAAAGGAAAGCAACAAGGAACGTGAAGAATTGGAAGCTGAAATAGTTTCTCTTCGAAAGAAAGTAAAAAAATGGAAGAACTCTTCAAAACTACACCAACAGCTCCAAGGCATTGGAAGAAATCATTAACAATCAACAATCAAACAGTGAAAATACTGGTCTTGGTTACAAAGAAAAATCTGAAAAGGAGCCAAGTCCTTATATGTTAACAAAAAAATATGGATATGAAAATTCTAACAAGTAGGTACAACTTCCAGCCAACTTAAGAGATCATGACTCGCAGGAAGAACCACGAAAGAAAATTCCTCGAAGAATATTTCCTTCCAGGTATCAACCTATCTTCTATGGTCAATGAAGTGAACAAAGTTCCTTCTCAAGTTAATTACTCCTGAAAACTTGGAATATGAAAATATACATGAGAATTCAAATATTATTATATAAAAGATATGAATGAATGAATTGATTGAATGTTACAAATGAGGCCTTCTTATATACCTATGCAGGTGCCTCTTCACGAAAGGTCATGTCTCATCAAACATGCCCTTTCAACCTAGTTACTAATTAACTAATAAATAGTTATATACATTATTTTATTCATTACATTGCCTTCCTCCCCAAAAATATTTGTCCTCAAAGATTGCTGATGAAAGGCCTCGATTTATTTTCCAGCTACGAACACCTTCTCGTCTTGAGGAAGTCATCCTTGTCGATAAAAGTTGATATGATCCTCTAAATGACAAACAAAACTTTCGCACTGATAATGGATTAGACCATCCTAAATCAATCTTCTGTGGAATCTTACGATGACTGGAAACTTGTGATGACTTGTTATCACATGAGTGGATTGAACCAACATTAGTATTCTTCGGAATATCAGCTTGTTTCTGTTTCTAATACATAGCTCAGTTGAGTTGCCTGCTCCTGTGATTTGGATATCGATAGGGAACATTTTTGTTTTGATTTCTTTGATTTTATTTTGGTGGGGATGTTATTGAGTTGGTTATAGAACCTTCACTTAAAATGTTCCTCGTCTGAACTACAACATCTAAGTTTGTATGTTTTGCAACTTTATTGTATTCTTCTTGAGTTGTGGCATTTAATGGATCAATGTTCCTTTTTTCTTCAACTTGAATTTCTATATTTGAAGGTTTCGATAATTCCTTTTCGACAAACTGTTGTACCCTGTTTTCTAATGACTGCTTGTCCTTCTTCATCTTGTTAATTTGCGTTAGTAACTTTTCACTGTGGTCCTTGAGGTGAGAAACTTCTTCATTCTCATTAGTGGTGATTTTGTCAATTTTCTTTTGCATATTTTGGATTGCCTTTTTACTTTCTTGAAGAATTACTTTTGAAATATCTAATATGTCTTCTGGTGTTACTGAATTCGGCTTCACTGTGACATATTGCAGAGTTATTTTTTTATTTTTGTAAGAAAATTTCAAAAATTTCTTCTTCATATTAAGGATGAATGATCCTAGTGATTCCATCCAGAGCGTACCCAGAACTATATCACTATCGTTGCAAAATAAGGTTTTAACAGTGAATTGCAAGACAAAGGAATACTCCCCAATACTTAGGTGTAAATTCTCTATGTCGTATTGTTTGTCATTTGTGTTAAATGATTGTTTCAGTTATATTTGATTCAGGGATCACTAATTGGTTAGAAAATTTGGTACTAACATGATTATTCTTTTGAGTAAGATCGATAGATATGAGAACCTCCTTTCCCGCAAGTGACCCTTTGATTTTAATTGGCGCATGGACAAACATACTATAATTTTTAGGAAATCTTCCCTCTTTCATTTCCGATTTCGATTCAATTTCCTTTTCATCAATGATTGATTCCATTTTGTCTGTTGAATTGAGCTTTTAGGGTTTTTAAGATAACCCTTCCTAACTTCCTCTTCTTCTTTTTTAATGAAACATATTATTCCTTCAATTTTTTTTAAATAATTTATTTAATTAAATAATTTTAATTAATTAATATTTTTTGATACTCTACAATCTTTGGACCTCTATAAAAACAAACTTTATGACTTCTTTATCACTTCATTTATATAAAATTTGACTTTAACTTGAACTTTATATATATATTTTGAATATATATATCTATAATTAATGAAATATTTCAACACTTTTTATCATAAATTTGAAAGCCAGTATTTAGACTATACAAATCTGTGACAACGGCATATGAAACAAGAGATCTGTAGGAATGGGTGACAGTTTTTGGTTGCACATGAATGTAGTGATAGTTATCACGGAGGCGGGAGTCGAACAAATGGGACAGATTGGTATCGGTGGCATGATAAGGCGAAAGTCAGTAGCGGAGAGGTGTCTCCAGAAAATCGGGCTCGGACAGTTCAGTGTTTGGGCTTGGTGATAGGTCAGCAGATGTGAGGGTAGATGGTGCGTGACAGTGGTCGAGGTTGGTAGCTGGGGTGGTAGGGATGCGATGCCTGGATTGATGCGGCAGAGGATACAGATGGAAGAAGGCTCTAGGATAAACGTAACGACAACATTTTAATGGCGACAGGTTTTTCGACTGTTCGTGGTGGAATTGCGGTGGTGAACACTACACAACAGGTCACGACAGCAAGGGTAGTGGATACAGTTCAGGCAGATGTGGTAGCGGATTTTATTGTGGCAGCGAAGGAGTGGCTCGATGGTGGATAAAACAAGGGGAGGATGATGAGCTGTGCACTGGCAAAGTGGTCAAGCAATGAGGGGTATGTTCCGCAGACATTCTCAGTGTGCAGCAGCAACAGTTGCAGCTGCGGTTAACTTTGTCACTGATCGTTGACTGTTGTTTGGAGCATAGGTAAGTTGAGAATGACAGAGCGGTGGCAGTGTATGGTGAGATCCACATAGAGGTATTATAGGACAATGACGGTAGTTTGTGATTTTGCAAGTCAACAACCCATTCAGAACAGCGGAGTTGGATGTTGGTGTCGATCAATGATAGTAATTGCATTTGTTATTTTTTTTAATATATATATATATATATATATATATATATATATATATATAATCTCCCTCCTTTTTCTTTTCGATATTTGACTCTTTTTTTTAATTCCTTGTTTAATTAATTAATTTATTTTAATTCTTTAAAAATGGCCAACGACCTCTGACGAAATCAAAAAACGGAGAAACTCCCAAAGTGTAGAGAAACGCTTCTACGGCAACAATTTTGATGAATTTTACGGTCAAAGACTTGGATCAAAGAGCGTGGCTCTGTGCAGTGGTCAAGCGATCGAAGGCTCGAACTGCTCTGATACCAAATGAAGAGAAAAAATTTCCTTCTCAAGTTAATTACTCCAAAAAACTTGGAATATGAAAATATCCATGAGGATACAAATATTATTATATAAAAGGTATGAATGAATGAATTTATTGAATGTTACAAATGAGGCATGCTTATATACCTACGCAGGTGCCTCTTCACAAAAGGTCATGTCTCATGAGACATGTCCTTTCAAACTAATTACTAATTAACTAATTAATCATTATTTACATTATTTTATTCATTACAATCATTGTTATTCATGTCGAAGTTTTGGACATAGAGCTATAAAATGTCGCACGTATGTTTGGAATAAATACAATTTCGGGAGATCTCTCATAAATGGATATTCCAAAGCTCGATAGAATATTAACAGATTTGATCATTTGAGAGATGATGTCAAATATTGCAAATGTAACAATTTTGTACACCTGGCTAATTATTGCAGACTTGGAAGTTCCTCAAAGGAATTCTCGCAAAATCAGAATGAAAAAGTATGGAAAAAAAAGACTGAAAAATTTTCTATCGCTCTCAAGGCTCAAAGCAACATAAAATTCTGGTATGTTGATAGTGGTTGCTCAAGTCATATGACTGGAGATAGGAATAAACTCATATCCTTGAAGGAAAATAAGGATGGAAAAATGTCCTTAGGAAATGAAAGGTCCTCAAAAGTCATAGGTGTATTTACAATCACACTTGGAAGCAATAATGCATTAGCGAAAGATGTGTTGTTGGTTGAAAATATGAATCACAATCTGCTTAGTGTTGGAAAAATGTGCGATCAAGGAAACATGAAGCTATTTAAATCTAATAAATGTGAAATTAGAACAGGAAAGTTCGATAAAATTGTGGCTGCAGCAAGCAGAGCTCCAAATGACATAAAGGGTTATTTTTGGCGAAAGAAGACAAAAATTGGTTATGGAACAAAAAAATGGGACATATAAATTTCGAAAATTTGGTAAAGATCGGCAAGAAGGAAGCAATAAGAGAAATGCCAAAAATTTCAAAACCCACCAATACGATATGTGAATCTTGTCAGCATGAGAAGAAGACAAAAGTTGAGTTCAAGTCAAAAGAACACTTTGCATCATGTCCATTGGAATTAGTGCATACTGATCTATGTGGTCCTATGAGAACAAAAGGTTTAGATTGATAATTATATTTTATGCTAATGATAGATGATTATACCAGTATGACATCCGTCAGCTTCTTAAATAAAAATACTGATGCATTCAATTTTTTTAGAATCTACAAGGAATTGGTCGAAAATGAAACTTATTTGAAGATCAAACGTCTGAGATCAGATAATGTTAGGTTCCTATATTACTAGTATAGTCCCTTATTGTTGCTAGTGTAACCCCCTTATTGTTATTGTTGTACCCCTGTAACCCCCATATTGTTATTATTATGCCCTTACATTATTATTGTTAGGTAGGCTAGGATTACATTGTGGCCCCATGGACTCCTATATATAGAAGGGAGGTTTTGGTTATTTGAATCATCCAAGAATTGTTCATTTATTTAATGTATTGGAGGTTTCCCCCTCGAAGTCACTGTTTTCTAAGGCTTTGATCACTCTTCTCTTCTATTTTTTGAGTTGGTTTCATAACATTTGGTATCAGAACTTTGGATTCTAGGGTTTCGCTTCTCCAAACAGGTTATCGTGGGATTTTCACACTAAATTTTTTTTTACGAAGCTTCAGAAGTTGAAAGTATTATAGAGCAAAGCTGAGATCCTGAGGAACGTCGTGGAAAAATTCAAATCTTGGTTCCCAATATTTTCAGAGATATGATTTGTGCAAGTTAGGGATTTTTGTAGGCTCCTGAATTTAACCTAAATAGGTCATCGTGGAATTTTCGCTATACCTTTTTTTCTATGAGGGTTCAAAAGTGGAAATTTTCACATAGCGAAGCCGCAATCCTGAGCACTGCTTTGGAAAATTTTCAGAGCTTGAGTCACCATATTTTTGGAGATATGGTTTGTGGAAGTTCAGGATTTTTGAGGTTCCCGAATTTCATCTCAAAGAGGTAACTGTGGGAAAATCATCATAACTCTCTCTCTCTGAGCATTGGATTGGAATTTTGTAAAAAGTGGCCACAAGTGCATAGACTGCAGTTTCTTCTTTATTAATTTCAGAGTTGAAGGAGGAAACAGTGAAACGTGGCAAGTCATACAAGTTCGCTCTACTGAATTAGCCCATAATTAGGTCATCGTGGGAGATTGGGCATAAATTTGTCTTCAAGAATCCAAATAAGGTTAGACCTGTGGCATTCAAAAGATGCTTTAGAGGGCTACTTCAGGGTCAATTTTAGATATTGAAGATCCAAAATCACAGAGATATTTTAGTTTCAATATTGAGCTCCTCAAAATCAAGAAAAAGGTGTGTATATTTTTTTTTCAAATTGCATAAGTCTTGCTTGAAAAAATAGTTTTAAGTGATTCCAAAGGCCTATTGAGCATATATATTAGTAATGGGTTATAAAATGCCTCCTAAAAATAATTAAACATGCATTAAGCCCTCAGAGTACTCTACTATGACTCATGAAGATGAAGAATTGCTACATGATCTATCAAAATTACAAGAGCAAGTGCATCAAATTTCGCTCTCGCAAAGAGAAACAAAAGATGAAATGCAAATTTTGAAGAAAGGCGTGGAAGCGAAGATGGATGGTTTGAAGAATAATATGGATGTTTTGAAGAAAGGCGTGGAAGATAAGATGGATGGCATGGAAGCTGGCATGGAAGCTAAGATGGATGACATGGAAGAAAAAATGAAAGACAACATGGAAAACATGAAGAATGATCTAAAAGCAGACATGGAAGGTTTGACAAAGTTGATACAAGAAATGTTTCCTAATGGCGAAAATATGGTAGAGGAAACTCATGATGAGAACAAAATAAATGTTAGTCGTGATTTCATAAACTCTAATTTTGGATGGAAGAACCACCATATTCCAAAGATGGATATGAGGAAGTTTGATGGCAAGGTTCCCGTAACATGGATACTACAAATGGGGCAATATTTTGATCTCAATAATGTGAAAAACACACAAAAGGTACGTATTGCAACTTTACATTTAGAAAAAATATATTTGTATGGTATTGATGGCTTTGGTATCTTAAAAAAAATGTCACTTGGTCAATTTTTATGGAGGAAATGATAGCACATTATGAGGATACAAAGAGCAACACCTTCTTTAGCCAATTGATAAATCTTAAACAAAAGGGTTCAGTGGGGGAGCACATTGAGGACTTCCAAAAATTGAATATATGGGTAACTCATATTCCAGAGTAACACAGGATTGATGCCTTCATAGGGATTTTAAAGGATAACATACAACATGAAGTTTTCATTTGGGAACCTAATTCATTGGAGAAGGAATTTAGGTTGGAAAGAAAATTTGAATGTAAAATTATGGCGAAAAGGAATCATACCACTCACATCTATAAATATGAACGTGTTGCTACTACTAGACTTCCACAACCTACAAGGTTGACACCACAACAATTGGAAGAAAAAAGAGCAAAAGGGATTTGCTACAGTTGTGATAACAAATACACTAAAGGTCATAAGTGTTCCGAGAAGAACTTATTTTACATAGATTGTGAAGAGGAAGAAGAAAATGAACAAGAAACTTAGAAAAAAGAGGATATACACCAGGAACCAACCCTAGAAGAAGAATAAATGAGTTCGATCATATCGTGTAATGCATTTTGAGGAATTATCGCGTAATAGTGTTGATTGATTCGGGTAGTACCCATAATTTTATTCATTGTAAGGTAGCCAAGGAATTGAATTGTTTCCTATACCTAGCACCGAAATTTCAAGTGATGGTTGCAAATGGAGGAACTATAAATTGCTCTAGAAAATGCCATAATATCAAGCTAGCCATGGGGGAATATGTATTGAATATTCCAATGCTTTCCATTCCAATGGGAGGTGCTGATGTTGTACTAGGAGTACAATGGTTACAATCTTTGGGGACAATAGCTTTTAATTTTCAAGAAATTTTCTTGAAATTTTTTTCGGAAGGAAAGGAAATCGAATTAAGGGGTTATCGCAGGGAAGCTAGGAAAGATAATAAGCTCTAATGTCATGACAAATCTTTTGAAGAAATAAAAACGAGGAGTATTTGCAAAATTATGCTCACTAGAAGTTCCAACATCAAAATCATCTATTTCTCTAGATCTCCAAAATGTCTTGGAAAATCATTCCAATTTTTTTGAAACTCCAAAAGGACTCCCACCTATTCGTGATCATGATCATGTACCTCCAAATATAAGGCCTTACAGATATCCTTATGTCCAAAAGAGTGAAATTGAACGTATGATTACAAAAATGTTAGAGGCTAGTATAATTCAACCTAGTTAAATTTCTTTCTTTGCTCCAGTAGTATTGGTGCACAAGAAGGATGGATCATAGCGCATATGTCTGGATTATAGGGAGCTCAATAAGCTCACTATTAAAGATAAATTTCCCATTCCTGTGATTGATGAATTATTGGATGAATTACATGGATAAATTTATTTTACTAAGTTGGATCTTCGTTCAGGATATCGTCAAATTAGAATGAAGACTGAAGATATTCCAAAAACAACATTTGGAACTCATGAGGGTCATTATGAATTTTTGGTCATGCCTTTTGGCCTTATCAATGCACCTTCTACATTTCAAGGGTTGATGAATTTCATTTTCAAACCCTTAGAAAATTTTTGCTAGTATTTTTTGATGATATACTAATCTACAACAGGTCTTGGAAGGATCATGTTCAACATGTTGACAAGGTGCTCAAACTATCAGAGGAGAAACAATTCTATGCAAAAACATTGAAATGTTTCTTTGGAGTACAAGAGGTGGAATATCTGGGTTATATTGTATTTCACAAGGGTGTTAAAGTAGACCCTAACAAAATTAAAGCCATTAAGGAATGGAAATTCCCCACAACCATAAAGAAATTGCGTGGATTTCTTGGGTTAACAGGGCATTAACACAAGTTTGTTAAGAATTATGGGAGAATAACAACACCTCTAACAACATTATTGAAAAAAGATGCATTTTCGTGGACTCCTGAAGCAACTAAGGCCTTTGAACATCTTAAAAGGGAAATGTGCTTAGCACCAGTATTAGCTACGCTAGACTTCACAAAAACCTTTATTGTGGAATGTGATGCCTCAGGAAAGGGAATTGGTGATGTTTTAATGCAAGAAGGAAGACCCATTTCTTTTGAAAGTCGTCTAATAAAAGGAAAGTATTTACAAAAGTCTATTTATGAGAAGGAAATGTTGGCAATACTACATGCACTAAAGAAATGGTGACCTTACCTAATGGGAAAACACTTCAAGGTAAAAACTGATCATGATAGTCTTAATCACTTTTTGGAACAAAGAATATCTTCAGAAGAGTAGCAAAAAGGGGTCTCAAAGATGTTGGGTTATGACTTTGAAATCATCTACAAAAAAGGGAAGCTAAATGTTGTTGCAGATGCACTCTCAAGAAAGGATGAAGAGGTGGAAGAATTTATTTGTGCCATTTCTATTATCCAACCAGATTGGATAACCAAAGCAAGGGATGAATGGAAGAAGGATGAAGAAGTGTGGAAACTCATTCAAAATTTGCAGAAAGATCCTAGTACATATGATACATTTAGTTGGAAAAATGATTCCTTATGGTACAAATATCGCTTATATATTTGCAAGAATTCCCAACTAAAACAAAATATTCTTTTGGAATTGCACACGTATCCATTAGGGGGACACTCGGGATTTTTAAAAACTTACCACAGGGTGAAGAAAGAATTTTTCTGGGATGGCCTTAAATTGGATATTCAAAATCTTTTGGCGGAACATTTGGTTTGTCAGCAAAATAAAGTTGGGACAATTAAGACCCCAGGTCTTCTACAACCTTTATCCGTTCCAAGTTAACGTTGGGAGGAGATTTCAATGGATTTTATCACAGGTTTACCGAAGTCCGAAGGAAAAAGTGTCATCATGATGGTAGTTGATAGACTTACCAAGTATGAACACTTTTGTGCATTATCTCATCCATGTAAAGAAAGTACAGTTGCTACTGCATTTATGGAAACAATTCAAAAGCTACATGGAAACCCGAAGATTATTGTAAGTGACAGAGATCCCATTTTTATAGGAAAATTTTGGATGGAGTTATTTTCTTGTTTGGGTACTCAACTAGCTCATAGCTCATCTTATCATCCTCAATCCGATGGTCAAACTGAGATAGTGAATAAACGTTTGGAAGGATATCTTCATTATTTTGTATCTGATAAGAAAGCACAATGGGTCAAGTGGTTACCTCTCGCTAAATGGTGGTATAACACTTCCTTCCATACTGCAGCAAAAATGACCCCATTTATGGAACTTTATGGATATCATCCACCATAGATCACATCTTCTTTAAGGGAAAATTCTAGGTTCAAGTAGTGGAAGATCACATCGAGCATCAACAAGAAGTTCTTCAACTTTTAAAGGATAACCTAAATTTTGCACAAAATCGAATGAAACAACAGGCAGATCAACATCGCAGCAAGATAAATTTTGATGTAGGAGACTCCGTATATTACAGCTACAACCATACAAACAAATTTCCCTCAAGAAAGCTAAGAAGGATAATAATTATCGCCAAGGTAATATGGTCCTTACAAGGCATCACAAAAGATTGGTACTATGGCATAGTAATTGGAGTTGCCTGCTTCTTCGTGAGTGCATCCAGTTTTCCATGTTTCATGCTTAAAGAAGGTTATAGGGGACAAACTTCCAATTCAAACAATATTGCCAGAACTTGATGAGGAAGGAAAGACCATATTGGAACCTGAAGCAGTCACGGAAATGAGAACTCGACACCTACAAAATTGATCAATTTCAGAGTATCTCATCAAATGGAAGAACTTACCCACTGAAGATTCTACATGGGAGGATGTGAATTTTACACAGAAGCACCGAAGCTACTCAAGCATTGAGGACAACACTTTTTTGAAGGAGAGGAGCATGTTAGGTCCCTATATTACTAGTATAGTCCCTTATTGTTGCTAGTGTAACCCCCTTATTGTTATTGTTGTACCCTTGTAACCCCGATCTTGTTATTATTGTGCCCTTACATTATTATTGTTAGGTTAGCTAGGATTACATTATGGCCCCATGGACTTTACATTGTGGCCCCATGGAATCCTATATATAGAAGGGAGGTTTTGGTCATTTGAATCATCTAAGAATTGTTTATTTATGTAATGTATTGGAGGTTGCCCCCTAGAAGTGGCTAATTTCTAAGGCGTTGATCTCTCTTCTCTTCTATTTTTGGAGATGGTTTCATAACATATAATGATGGATAATTCACTTCCAAGGTATTTCATCAGTACCATGATGAAAATGGAATAAAAAGGAAATGCTCAACACCGAGAACATCACAACAAAATGGAGTTGTTGAAAGAAAAAATAGAACCATACAGGAAATGGCCTGAACAATGTTAAATGGCTTGATATTAGATGATAAATTCTATTTTCAAGCAATTTATACAGTTGCATTCATTATAAATAGAGGTTTTCTAAGGAAAAATTGTAACATGACTCCATACAAATTATGGAAAGGAAGACCAACTAAGGTCAAGTACTTCAAAATATTTGGAAGAAAATGCTACGTCAAAATAGAAGATAAATAATTGGGCAAGTTCGATTCCTGTGTCGATGAGGGTATTTTAGTTTTTTATTCACACAAAAGGAAGGCTTATATATGCTTCAATCTAAGGCGAAAACAAATAGTGGAAAGCATAAATCTTACTTTTTATGAAGATTGTGTTACAAAGGATGACGATGAGATTGTCCCTTAAAGAAAATTTGAGGGATCTAAGGGAGAATATATGAAGGATGAATAAGAAGCTCCAGAACATGACCAATCAAATAAGGAAATAACAATCAACCAAGAGAAAATAAGAAATGATCAGTAAGATGTACAAGAAAATTCTCCAAAATATTTAAAAGAATTGTGTCAAAAGAATCATATGTCAAATCAAATCATCAGAAACATAAATGAAGGAATTGGAACAACAAAAATTTGATAGCTTCCTCCATCACAACAAGCCCACCTTGCCTTTTTAGCAACTTTTGAGCCTAGCAATTTTGAGGGAGCTAGTCGAGATGAACATTGGGTAGTAGCTATGAATGAAGAACTAGATCAAATTGAGAAGAACGATACATGGGAATTGGTTTCATGAACAAAGGATAAAATTGTTATTGGAACTAAATGGGTCTTCAAAAACAAATTGAATGAGGATGGGCAGGTTACCAGGAGTAAGGCAATATTAGTCTGCAAAGGATATGCACAAGTTGAAGGAATTGATTTTGAAGAAACATTTGCTCATGTTGCTAGAATGTAAGCTATTAGAATGTTTCTTGCTTATGCATGCTCAAGAAAAATCAAGGTCTACCAAATGGATGTTAAGTTAGCCTTTCTAAATGGTGAATTGGAAAAAGAAGTTTACATTGAACAACCTGAAGGTTTTCTGCTCTCTGAAAAGGAAGACTACGTCTGCAGATTAAGAAGGAATATCTACATCAACAAGGATTCAAGAAAGGAAGTGCCGACAACAATCTCTATGTGAAAGTGGATCAATATAACCTAACAATTATCAAGGTATATGTAGACGATATAATTTTTGGAAGCAATGATGGCAGATTAAGTAAAAAAATTTCCACAATGATACAATGTGTGTTTGAAATGTCTCTACTTGGTGAGCTGACATACTTTTTAGGGCTTCATATATATGAGCAAGATAAAGGAATATTTATATATCAAACCAAGTACATCAAGGAAATGCTCAAGAAATTCAAGATTGAAGATTGAAATCCCGTCCTTACCCCAATGGTAAGAAGTTGCAAGTTAAGTTTAGATGATTCATGAAAGGATGTGGACCAGAGGTTCTATATATCTATGATTGGCAATCTTTTATATGTGACAAATTCTCGGCCAGACGTAATGCAGGCAGTTGTACAAGTAGCAATATTCCAAGCAACACCAAAATAATGTCATATTATTTTCATCAAAATAATTCTTCGATATCCTAAGGGCACAACAGAATATGGTTTATGGTATCCCAAAGGAAATCTTCTAGTTATCCAGGCTTATATAGATGCAGATTGAGGAGGAAGTGTTGATAAAAAGATTACCAGTGGAGAAGCATTCTATCTAGGTGGTTTCCTTATTTCATGGTTAAGTAAAAAGCAGTCTTCAATCTCGTTATCCACAACAAAAGTAGAATATATCGCAGCAACAACCTGTTGTACTCAAGTTCTCTAGATGAAGCAAACTTTGAAAGATGTTCAAGTCAAGTTTTATGTGCCTATTCCCATATTTTGTGATAACACCAATGGCATATGTATCTCCAAGAATCCTATGTTTCATTACAAAACAAATCACATTCCTATCAAATATCATTTCGTTAGAGAGAAGGTCATCGAAAATAATATCAAGCTTGAATATGTTGGCACAAAGGAAAAAATTGCTGACACTTTTACCAGACCATTACCTCATGAAAAATTTGAGTATATTCGCCTAAAGCTTGGGATGCTTTCGACTTCTAATGAGGCTCTTTCTCTTATGTAACTAAGTAAAAAAAAAAAAAGCGGGAGTTTAGGTATGTACAGGTCCACAGGATGACGCTTGTAAGGGTGAGTTACCCTTTTCCATTGTTGACAAAGGGGGAGAGAATGTTGTAGGAAGAGGTTCAATGATCACAGGGGGAGTACTTCTGTTGCCATCAATGCAAAAGGGGGATATTATTGATCAGTGGTTGTCATTGATGTCAACCCAAGAAGCACCATGGGCTACCTCGATTTGGCATAGGAATTTTGACTTGACAACTTACTATATTCCGAGTCAAGAATATTTTGGATGTTTTTTAATTGTCGATACGTTTCTGTTGTTATATGGCATGCCAAATAATTATTCACGGTTTGAGAGATATTGGTGCTTGAAATTAGTAACCCCAGTTAGTGGGCTAAAACCCCATGGGGTTGTAGCATGACAGTAATCATTGGTTGTGGTCATTGAATTGTCAATAATTAGTAATTTTTTAATCTCCTAAAAACCCTCCAACGTCTACTTGTTGAATACCCTCTCAACCTAAGAATTTATATAAATTGCGACCCTCATATGCTCCTCATGTAAGGATTTTGCTACATATAACATGTCATCGTGGAATTTTCACTATAACATTTTTTCTGCGAAGCATCAAATGCTGAAACAAAAAACCCATTTTTGCGAAATCCTGATGAAGCTTGTGTCTAAATTTAAAATATTGGTTCGCTATAGTTTCAGATATATGATCCGAGGAAGTTAGGATATTTGCAGGATCTTGTATTTCATGCCAAACAGGTGACCGTGGGAAAATCGTCATAAATTTCTCTCTTATCATTGTATTAAAATTTCATAAAAAGGGATAGAAAGAGGACTGGTTGTAGTTTTTTTTGTATCATTTTTAGGACCAAAGGTTGAAAAAGTGACACGTGGCACTTCGTACAAGTTTTCTCTACTAAACTAGGCTATAATTAGGTCATCGTAGGAGATTGGGAATAAATATTTTTTAAAGAATCCAATGTTGGTCAGACCTATGGGGTTGGAAAGAAGCCTCATCAGGCTACCACAGGATGAAATTTTAAGCCTTGGAGGTCTGCAATTACACAGATACAACAGATTAAATATCAAGCTTCTAGAAGGAAAGAAAAAGTATGCATTCAAGGATCACTGCAGTAAGGAAAACACATCAATAGTCGAGGGTAAGTCTCCTACAACTAGGTATGTATGATTAGTGTTTGAATTTTAATTTGAATATCATCTTTGACATGTGTTTTTTAGGACAATGTAATATATTGTATGTATTTTTTATTGGTTTTTGTTCATAAGTGTTGAACGTATCGACATTTGAATTTTGAATATTTCTCTGGCATATGGTTTGCAGGAAAATGTAAGTATTTTGTTTGTATATTGGTTTGGGTCTTGCATGTACAGGAAGGAGGACACTATAGGACAACTCAGACACATACTAAAAGGAAAATTCAATGCCAATGTACCATTACTTGAAGCAAGCACAACCAATACCATTACCTTAGCAGTTGCTAGTGTTCAAATAAGCAGTGTCAAGTCAAGGATTAGGTCGTGTCAAAAGTCAGTATTGTAAAATTTATCATTGTGAAATTGTAAAAGAGTCATTGTTGTAAAAGAGTCAATCTTCCTAGAGCTATAGAGGCATTGTTGGGAGGTATAATTTTCATTGTTGGATAATGTTATGGTTGGGTTATAGGTCATAGTGTGATTGGGCCAGTGGTCGAGTTCAAGAGAATCATTGTGAATCATGTTATATCATGGATCATTGTCCCTGGTATGGGAGTCCACAATCTTGTCTTATTTCTGACCATTATAGGGTGGAAGGGAGGTTGTAGTTTGGTGCATGAAGTCACCTACAGGTTGGATCCTGTGAACACTTCAGGGTGGTAGGTTGGTCTAGGATGTCGGGGAATCCATTCAATTGAATAATGAAGAAACTAGGGCGTTGGGGCATCCTTCCAGTGGGAGATCGAGAATAATGCTTTTATATAATTCTAGAATTTTTTACTTTTCATTTCAGTTGGGGGTGAGTATTAAATAATTTATTAGAAAAACATTCGGTGGTTTTTGACCTAGAGGGGGTTTTCCACCTAAAATGCATCTGCCTATTTTGTTTTATTGTTTACTCTTGTTTACTGGTTAAACATTAAGAATAATTGAAGATTAACTAATGATCTGAAAATATTTAAAAAGTGATAATTGATAAGAAATACTGATTCAACCACCCTCTTATTATTTCCAACAATTGGTATTATAGCTTGGTTCCTTCAATAGCAGTCTAACAACTGGAAGGAGGACATATGCACAATTCCCGCACTTACTCTTCTTCACAGATGCATAATTCAAGTTTCTTTTGCATATTCTCCTCGAACTCTCACGAAAACACTTTCTACAAAAAAGTTTAGACATTGCTCTCCCTTGAGTGTTATGCAACCTCACCTCTTATCTTTGCTGCTATCAAAGAGTCTTATACATCCTACACTTCAATACCATGATAAGGAATTGAAAAGAAAGAAACGTGGAGTAGAGGATTTCTCTTCTCAATATTATGAATTAGTTAAGTAATATTACATTGGGGACATCAACAATAAATGACTGCAGTGAGACTGAACTAAAACTTGACTAAGTGAAACTTAACTAAGACACTTGGATGGACATTTTTGACACCGAACAGGTGGTTTGAATTAGATTCTCCAACATGCTTATGGTGTTCACCCAACTTGGTGATTGTGCAAATTTAAATTTTCACTTCATTAAACCTCTTTGGAATTTATACACTAACCAATGTATAAAATAAGGGATACAAATATCTAGAATATGATTCAACGAGCATTGATGAGATTTGAGTTAATTCTTACATCCTATATTTGAGAATTTGTTGATGATTAATAAATTCTCTCAACTTCTCCTCCTAAATTAGGATTAAGTTAGATCTAAGAAAATTTGTATTATAGAGACGTAATAACTTATGTAAATGTGTGTGTGTTAATGCATACATTCCCTTGAATGAAATGAATGTGTTTTTATTCATGCTTTCTTCGTATCAAAGCTTAGGGTGCGAGAGAAGAGGGTGTGATTGTTGCATGTGGAGAGCATGATAGCACCATGTGTTGAACTTTTGTACTATTGAACCCTATGCAAACGTTGCATCAAATTGGTGAAATGATTAGAGAATTTGGTTGAATGAGGACCTACATAATCATGCATGGGAGAAGTGCACTAGTATTGTTGTATGTCAACTAGCAGTGTTGTGCGGAGAAGAATAGGATTATGGGTGATTTTTTGTATACATATATTATAGCGCTTGATCATATGTGAATAGACTATAAACCTATATAGCATGGTGTGTGATTGCGGAAGGAAGTCTTAGCTCCATGTTTATTTTTTCAGCACTAGAGTGTGATTTTCTCGGAGTTGCAAAGTTTATTTGATTGGAGATGAAAATTTTATTCGACATGATGTCTGCGTGCTGGCTTGTTTTGATTCAAGTCATTAAATAGATGAAGCATGGTGTGATCCTGTGTGGTGCGACGAGCCTAGTTTTATCTTGCTTGTGTTCATATATACCAATGAAATTGTAGTTGGAGCCTTTAATATATTATCAAAAGGAGTATGGGATTGCCAGGAAACATGATTTTGCATGATGAAGCCACGGAAGACAGATTTTGCTTGCGACTTTTTCGTTTTGTTCCAATTTCAGGGTCTATCCAAGGAGATAAAGGCACTATCATGCATGTTTCTATTGGATTTAGACTAGTCGCGTGGTGTATCTGGTGTTAGAGGAGGATTTGGATGCAAGGCAAAGTGGTGAGTTGTTTTAACAAATCAGTTGAACCATTTTTTTAATTGCAAAAAGGTACCTATGCGTTGAAGTTTGAATAGGTATATTTTTAGAATTTATCTTTGATCATGGAGTTCATGGTTTTTGAAAAATTTAGTGGTCTAAGCTTCTGCTCATGGAAAGTGAAAGTACAAATGCAAATAATGAAGAAAACATTGTGGGGCACAGTGAAGGGTACATAAGTGGCACCTACAAGTGCCAAAAAATTACTTGAATGGAAAATTAGAGATGAAAAAGCTAAGTCCATTTTTGGACTTTCTCTGTCATATTCACAGTTGCATCATGTAGATCTCACTAAACCATTGATGAGCTCCATCATTAGGTATAATTGGAGGGGTTAAATGTCACAATTTTAGCCTTATTAGTCTCTTTTTCTCACATTTGATTATATTATGATCATATGTTGCTAGTGTAGATAGTGATTACAACTTGTCATTCTTAGAACTCCTAATATGGTTTAAATGCAGGATAATCACGAATATATTCCAATTTTGTTGAATATTTTTCAATGAAATATCGGAGTAGAAAACAACAAGATATTCTAGGATGGTTTTCCACCTCCTTAATTGACAAAGGCAACCAAGGGATCCTCAAAAGTGGACATGTCACCTGTCTTTTAGGGAGTTGTTCGTAGATACCCTTTAGGTTAAATAGGGAATAACAAGAGCTCATTAGGATTCTAATTTTGGAGGAAACTAGTGGACTCTTAGCTCTTGTAATAGGTTTTTGAGACTTTCATGACTATGTAATGAAACTGTTCTCTACAATAAGATAAGTATTCAAATTGTCCTCCATTGATTTAGTTTCATAGGACTAGGCTTGTGGGTTAGGGCCCAATCCATTGGCCTTAGTCTCTCTTATGTATTCATTCTTATTTTTATGCCATTGTAGCTAGTTTGCTTTATGATTTTTAGCTAGTTTGATCACATTTCAATTTGTTTCTTTTAGTTTGCTTCCATTTTATATTTGTTGTAGTTAGGCTTGCATAGAGGTTGGTAGAATAACATATAAAAATAAGAAATATGTGTTTCAAAGCCTCCCTCTCTCATATATTTGATTGGAGCTTGAGGAGGACAGATCTTCACCATAGGACCAAATTCGCTCTTTAGCTTATAATTTCTTGGATAGAATAGATATGTTTTTGTAGTGTCATGAAAATGTTGATAATATTGAGTTAGATTTCTATTTGAATTCTTAATTATGTTGTCTCTTCAAATTCAACTCATATTTTCCATCTTCTTCATCATAGATTTGCCAATGTTTGTTGCATGAATAGGTAGTTTTCTTGCAGTTTCAAGTAGCACAACATAGGAGAACTTCACCAGCACCCCTAGCTTCATTTCTAACCGTTCATTAGCCATATTTCAACCAAATCACCTTCAACCCTATTTTTGAGATTTTCACCTTCACGTCATGAGCAACCCTAAAGGTGCAAGACGATATTTGCAAGAGGTTGTGAGCTTGGCCAAGGGGTTGGCCACCTTAAATCCATCAAAATTAACATTCATTCCAGCTCCCCTAAAATTTTTACCACCATATTTAGTGATCAGAAGATCAAGACATATGCTAAAAAATGAAAGTGCTCGAACTAGGTCCAAACCCAAGTGACTAGAAAGGTCTCGTCATTGCGATTCCGACACCACGAATGGTTCAAAAAATTGATGTCATATGAGGAAGATATCAAATTATGTTCGTTTTTCCAAAACAACAAAATTTTGGTGACTGGATGCCCAGTTAGCTTGCAGGTACAGTTAGCGGAATATTCTTGGAATATTCCATTTTCTTCTGAGCTAATGTGATGGTGCCATGTGACACATTGTGGGTCATTGGATGTTAATGGTATGAATTTTATTTGGATAGTTGGATGAGGTTTTGGATGGGCGAATGATTAATTGACACGTGGAAAGTCTGCATGCTGCCACGTGTCCTCGCAATGGTGGTGTAAAATTATGTGGGGTTGATAGGGGTCGAACCCGAGACCTCGTATCCACCCACAAGACCATTTGAAAATCTTCCTATACATGTTTCTTAACATGTTATGGTGTGAAATCATATTAAAATTCTGTTAAAAATTGCGCTAAGGGCTTGGGAGGCCAACCCAAAAGGGCCAGCCCCCCCTTTCACATGACCATACGCCAGGACCACGACTTTCATTCTAACCACTAAAAAACAAAACCGCTGTGAGATTTTGTTCACATGGGTGTTAACCCGTAGCCTATAGTTTTAAAACTGACGACGACTCAAACTGTAACCTCTGACACGAAGATCGTTCACATGTTGTTGTGACATTTCTTGCAACGGTTAAATATTACGGAACATCACACTCCAGGTTCCAACACATCCAGCGGGTGGTCTAACGGACGTTCACATGCATAATTGTTATGTTAAATGAAAAGGTTAATGTTGTGAGATATTTCCACGACTCGGGGTTCCAACCTTAAACGGCGGAGTTCAAACAATTAGTAGAGTATTCGGCAGGGGTGGCATGTGACCACCCAACCACTCACAATTAATGCTAGGAGTAAATTTCCCGACAGATTTGGAGTGTGCCCCTAAGTTTAGACCTAAGCCATCAGTTTAACTGTAATTAAATGCCTGTCTCCACATTTAGTGGAGCTTTTCTAGCTGTCATTGGGAAAAATGCATTGGGAGGTCAATTTTCGTAAAATTTTGGTGAAACAAGAGTCTACCTAGACTAATTTGAGCATTCTAGATCCATTGGTGCAGAGAAAACAACGATTGGAGGCTTGCAAACATATGCAATTTACAATTTTAGGCATAATGACAAAGAGGGACACGCCATTGGGAGTTGGACTAGCAAATGTAGCCCAGGAGGGGTGAATTGCTTCATCATGCCTACTATGTAAAACTTGTGTCAATGTTTTTCTTTTTTATGCATTGTTTTTCAGTGTTTTTTTAAGGATTATTTACATGCTTAAAGTTCACTAATTCATCTAATTTTCATGGTTAAAAATCTCATACCTTAAGCAAACTTATGGAGACAATTTGTACATGTTTATTTAACTCAAAGGACACTTAGCACAACAAAAATAATACACTCCTTTTAGATCAAGTTGGTATCAGAGCTAGATTTTTATCTCTGGTGTTTTTATGTGCAACAAATTGTTAACTGTTTGCAAGGGTTTTCATGCTTTCTAGGCTCAAGATTAAGAGAGGAGAAGGAAAATTTGTGGAAGCAAGAGGTTCTCAAAGTGAGCCACAACAAAGGAGGACAAGATTTACACATCCTCCACCACCAAGATCACCTCCAAAAGGAGCAAAAGAATCATCAAGCATGCCTCCAGGAGAAGGAGAAATCCATGAAGAGATGGATCTTAAAGAGGAAGAAAGAGTGTACAAAAAAGCATTTCTTGACTTAGCTGAAATGGTGAGACTCATTTATCAAGAAAGGAATGTTAAACTAGAAGAGGAAAGGACCAAACTTCAGAAGGAAGGGCAGGATCATCAGGAGGCCACATTGATGAAGACAAATCCAAGAAGGGAAATGGAAGAAATAGAGATAGTGGTAAGTTGCCATCATCACCCTAATCTTCATCTTCATCATCCTCTACGTCATCTTCAGTAAATCAACCATACAAGTCAAAAAACATGGGTAAAATTCCTTTTCTAAAACTTGATGTTAAGTTCGAATTGGCAAAGTTTGATAGTGAAGTTAATGCAAAAAAGCCAGATAATTGGATTAGGCAATTAGAAGTTTATTTGAGAATACAAAAATTTGATGATGATGAAACCAAAATCCAGCTAGCTTCATTGAGAATGGAAGGTGCAACACTTGTTTGGTGGGAAGCTAAGACAAAGGAGAAGATTAAGAAATATGGTAAGATTATTTTATCATGGATTGATTTCATTTCTGTAATAAAACAAAAATTTTATCCATTAGATCATATGCAGAAAGCCATAATGGACTGGAAAAATTTTAAACAATTGAAAGGAAAACATGTACAAGTGTATACTCAAGAATTTAGAAGAAGATCTCTTTTACTAGGAGTAGATTTGCATAGCCAAGACACTTTGCGCAAGTATATAGGAGGTTTACACACCTACATAAGACATACAATCCTCATGTTTAACCCTACAAGCCTAGATGAGGTTTGTGTTCAAGCCACATATTTAGAGGCGAGGGGAAAATAGAACTTATATGGAATGAGGAAATTGAGTTTAAAGGAAAATGGAAGAAAAATATAAATGCAAATACTAGAAAAGAGAAGCGAAAATTCTTCTGCAAACACTTTTCTAAAACTAGCCATGATGAGGACCATTATTGGAAACTTCACCCAGAGTTGAAACCAGAAAGTTTGAAGGCCAAAGAGAAAGCCAAGGAGAAAGGAAAAACTATTGCAATAGTTGAACAAGACCTAGGGTTAGATTCAGGGGATGAAACAAAAATCATAGCTATGGGACTAAATAACATAAAGGGAAAATAGATTGAAAATAAACCCAGTTCTGGTATATCTAAATATCACATACAAGCTCCAAATGAAGAAAATAGAATTGAACTGTTTCATGTGAGGGTCATTTCCAAACATACCAAGGTTGACACATTGTTTGATAGTGGGTCACAAGCAAATTTAATCTCTGAAGACTTGGTCAAGAAATCTAATCTTGAGACCATTCCACATCTGAAACAATATCCACTTGGTTGGATTTGTAAGGATGAAAATTTACAGGTTTCAAAGAAGTGCATGTTGCGCTTTGCAATAACTACACATTTCATTGAAACAGTTGAATTAGATTTTGTTCCGCTTGATATAACAGGTATGGGGTTGGGAAGTCCTTACTTGTATGATAGGAAAGCTATCTTTCATCGCCATGTGAACAAGTACCATTTATTTAAAGATTTCAAGGAGTACATTGTGAGTGCTCATCGCAAAAAACTAGACACTTCTTTAGTTAATGCAGGGCAGATGAAGAGGCTCATCAATGCAAGTAAAAAATTGACATTGATGACGATTAAACAAAGAGAAGTTTTACATAATCCTTTTCATGAAAATACTGATGTATATAATGAGTTTTTTTAGTTTGAAAGCAGGCTGTCTTTGAAAGAAGATGACAAACAGTTGCATCAATCGACATTGGTGTCGAACGGTGCAGAAAACAAAGTGTCAGTGCAAGAATTTGCAAAGGTCCAAGATAGGGAAAAGAAAATTAGCAAAGAAGGCACTTGATTCAGAAATTTTCATTCCTGGTTTCAGAAAGGCATGGTACAATGGTGAAGAAACTTGGTCAGGAATCAACACAAGTTCAAGGCTAATTCAACAAAAAACGCCATAAAGACAAGATGCAAGGTGAGAGTAATTCCAAGTTTTCTTTGATTAAATACCAATTTAGAAACAATATGTTTAATACAAAGTTAGATTGTTGTTCCACAAGTTCAGTAAATATGCAGCATGAATATGTCAAAAATAGCAATGGTTTGTCAATGGAATCAAGGAAAAACTTGTTGTTTCATGAAAAAATCCAATTAATGAAATTAGGGAAATTTCAGTGGATTAAGATTGCAAGAGTGGGGACACAGTCTCCTCATCTTCATGTTCAGTAGTATAAAGAGATTTTGGGGTCAAAAAGCTTCTGAGTGGGGAGGTGTGATCAGGAGATCAAGTCATATGCTCAAAAATGAAAGTGCTCGAAACACGTTCAAACCTAAGCAACCGGAAAGGTCTCGTTGTTGCGATTCTTGTGCCACAAACAGTTCGAAAAGCTGATGTTGTATGAGGAATATATCACGTTCTGTTTGTTTTCCAAAACAACAAAATTTTGGTGACTGGATGCCCAGTCAGCTTGCAGGTACAATCAGCAAAATATTCTTGGAATATTCCATTTTCTTCTGAGCCAATATGATGGCACCGTGTGGCACATTGTGGGCCATATGATGTTGATGGTACGAATTTGATCTAGACCGTTGGATGAATTTTTGTATGGGCAAATGATTGAGTGATATGTGGCAAGCCCATAGGCTGCCATGTGTCCTCACAATGGTTGTGTAAAGTTATGTGGGGTTGACAGGGTCAAACCCGTGACCTCCTATCCACCTGCAAGACGATTTTCCAATCCGCATATACATGTTTCTTAACATGTTATGGTGCAAAGTCATATTTAAATTTTATTAAAAATCACGTTCAGGGCTTGGGAGGCCAGACCCAAAGGGCCATACGCTAGGACCACAATTTTTGTTCTAACCAGCAACAAAAAAAATGCTGCTACAGTTGGTTCACATGGGTATTAACCCGTAGCCTATAGTTTTAAAAGCGGCGGCGACTCAAACCGTAACCTCTCGTACGAAGATAGTTCACATGTCGTTGTGACATTTCTGGCAACGGTTAAATATTGCGAAAAATTGCATTCCAGGTTCCAAAAAATCTAGAGGGTCGTCTAACGGATGTTCACATGTGGAAGTGTTATGTTAAATGCAATGGTTAATGTTGTAGAATATTAACACGACTCGGGGTTCCAACCTTAAACGACGGAGTTCAAACAGTTAGAGGACGATTTAGCAGGGGTGGCATGTGACCACCCCGCCACTCAAAATTAATGCCAGGACTAAACTTACCAACAATTTTGGAGCATGCCCCTAAGTTTAGGGCTAAGCCATCATTTTAACTGCAGTTAACTGTCTGTCTCCACATTTAGTGGAGCTTTTCTATTTGTCATTGGGAAAAATGCATTCGGAGGTCAATTTTCGACCAATTTTGGTGAAACAAGAGTCTACCTAGACTAATTTGAGCATTCTGGAGCCATTGGCGCAGAGAAAAAAACCATTAGAGGCGTAAAAACATATGTAATTTACAATTTTGAGCATAATGACAACGAGGGACACGCCATTGGGAGCTGAACTAGAAAATGTAACCCAGTAGGGGTGAACTACTCATCATGCCTACTGTGTAAAAATTATCTGTGAATTTTTTTCTCCATTATGCACTACTATTCAATGTTTTTCAAGGCTTATTTACATGCTTAAATTTCACTAGTTCATCTAATTTTCATGGTTAAAACTCTCATACCTTAAGAAACATTATGGAGACAATTTGTACATGTTTATTTAACTGAAAGGACACTTAGCACAGTAGAACTAATACACTCCTTTCATATCATTTAGCCTTGTACTACCCTCGACTTGTTTACAGTAGTAATTCAGGAATTTCCTATAACACTATGTGAAACCTGTAGTAGACCCCGTACCAGCACTAGTTAGCCTCTCCCTCACCCAAAAATCATCCTCCACCTCATCTATACTTTCCATAACCATCAATACACCTTCAACCCTGCATCCATGTGTCCAAGACCTTCCTAATCCACCTTAATGCCTTCTCATTTGGTTGCAAAATAGAGTAATTACAAGAATAGTTAGGTCACGACTAGATGCATGATAGTTAAAACATGAAGTAGTTAGAGCGTTTTTAGCCATTTGGCCCAATAATATGTGATTATATAAGCCTTATTTCTGCAATTTAAATTCAACACTTTACTTCATGAATGTTGCCTAGTTTGCTTCTATTTCTTGCCATAGCCTACATTGTAGATTTCTTTCTTTGCAAAATAGCTAGATGTATCTTCTTGCTTTAGAATAGTGCTTTGATTTTTGATAGAGTAATGATTTTTACTCTCTTGTATTTCTTGGTATAATTCCGAAGTGTGACAGACTTCACTCAGAAACCATAAAAATAACACCCTTTCATTGGAATCATAATAGGATGACATGAGTGGAATGCATCTACTATGTATATAGCACTGTCACCTCCACTTTGTATGAACCCCGGGTTGATAAAGTAAAGTAGATTAGGCTCTGGGAGTTTCAGTAGTCTTCATGCAATACCATGGCTCACCACTTTTTGGCATCATTCCCAAAGAGGTGTCTAAGTAGATGCTTTGATTTTGTTTTAGAATTATTTTCTAATTTTCCTTTACATGTAGTTTCAAAAATATTGAAAAATACAAAAAAATTGACTTTCATGCCTTGTAGGAGTAGGGATAACAAAGGAATTTTTTTACCAAAAACCCCCACATCCCCACACTATCACCCTTTTCTTCTCTTTAGTAACTGTGAGGTTTAACACACCATAGGTGAGTCTCTTGAAAATTTTGAAGAACCTATTGGAGAAGAGGAAGAACTTGCTTAACCTGAGGAAATTGCATCACCAATTCAAGCCATGGCTGAGATATGGACCCAAGGAGTCAAATAAAGAACCACATCACCATCCACTTTTGTAGGTATAAGAAGAAGAGGTGGCAAAAAATTTAGAATAAATGGATGGAAATGATAACAATGAAGAAGATCCTCTTGGATTTCCCATTCAAGATACTGATGCCCGTGCGCATATGAAGAGCATCCCTCCATGTTTCCTTCCCAACTTCCATGGTATGAGCTGAGAGGATCCAGAAACCTTTCTCCTTGAATTTGAAATACTTTGTAGATCTTATGGCTACTTATCACAAACCCAAAAAGTGAGATTTTTTCCTACAATATTGAAGGATATAACTCTTAAATGGTTTATGAGTCTAGGTACTAATTCCACAAGATCATGGAATGATATGAAAAATATATTTATAGAAAAATATAAAGATCATGATCTTAAATAAGAAATCTTTAAAATTAATAAAAAAAAAGATTAGAGCCTTGAAGATCTAATAGAGAGGGTCACATATAATGTTAAGAGGGAAAAATTACATCATTTAAGAATTGACACACTAAAAAATCTCTTACTTCGAACAATTAGGGATGAGTGAATTGATCTCCTTGATCTCATGAGTAAAGGATATGTATACCAATTATCATTTGAATAAATTTGTGAAAAATTCAAGCACATATCAAGAGGAAGGGCAAGAGTAATTAAATCGGCATCAACATTGGTATGTCAAGATGAACTTGGAATTTTTCTTGATAACTTTAAAACAGAAATTCCTAGCAATCTAAGTGAACAAGTAGAAATGTTAATAATGAAAAATGATCAAAAGGAAGATGTTGATATTTTTTTTATCCATCCAAAATCATATGCTACTAAATATTTTCCATCATTTCCAAGGTTTAAGGAATTTTACCAGGAACACAATGGAGTAAGTGAATCACGAAGGATGCTATGTTATGTAGCTCCAAGAAGACCATGGAAGCCTAGTCAACTTGATATGATGCAAGGACCTAATTCAAAATTTCAATGTTATTGACATCTATTTCAAAATAACTGGAACACACTCACTCCTTCGAAACTTTGGCCATCTCAACCCTAAAACCAATCTCGGCAACAAGGTTAGCAAGGACCTTATGGGAAAAATCCACATTATCCTCAATATTTTCCTCAATATCCTCCATACCCAAATCCATGCTATCCCTATCATCCACATCCACCATAACCACAACCTCAACCACATCCATCTCATAGATCCACTCCCACTCAACTACCTGTACCACCATTTCCAAACCCATACAAATAAGTAACTCAACCCACTTACAATGCTGGGGTACAACACTTCCAAACATCTCTTATTGATATAAATGGTATCCATATTAGCTTAGGAAGAGTATTGCAAAAAATATATTTTCTTTATGTCATTAAAGGACGACATCCAAAAGAATAATATTCAAATGAGGAGATCAAAGATTCATGGGCTACACTTGATGGAGAGAAGACATCAAAATTAGAGACTAAGAATACTCCCTTGGGTTTACCATAATATCCTCCATGTGTTCAAGAGAAAAATCAATAAAAAGAGGAATATTTTATTGTCATGGTAGAAGAGGACATCCAAGATAATCCAAATCAGCAAGTGGACTAGGGGTATCACAACCATATTGAAATATGGTTCCAGATAGTCATTAAGTTGCAACAACACACTCTTCTTCAACATTACTTGATATCATATCAATCAAAGAAGTTGGTACCTCATATTCAGGTACATGTCAAAGCATGTCTTTCAAGACTACACATGATTATATATGTCATCTTGATGTGCACCTGGATTTATTGGAAGTATTCGTATACTTGTAAGAGATTTTGTTTTTTTTTAAGTAGAGTAGGATAGGAAAAGATAAAAAATTGGAAAAAAAAAAGAATAAGTTCTCAGGTGAAAACCTTTTTTGAGGCACTTTAGATTTACTCAATCACTCAAAGCCTCCATGAGGTAGTCAGTGAGTTGAAAAGAGAGAAAATAACATAAAAAATATCATAGGTGAAAAAATCCTTTGAGGTGGCTAGGCAGACCTACTCGTTGAAAACCTCATTGAGGCAGCTAGTAGGCCTAAATAAAAAAGAAAAACAACGAAAAAAATGAAAAGAAAAAAATCATTTTCACCAGGTATCTCTGTCTAATGAATGCAGGTTCTCTCCAACCTTTGCAAGAAAAAAAAAATACAAGTTGGCACAAAAAGAAAAATTTGGTCAAAAACCTAGTCAAAGGAAGTCAAACTTGGAATTCCTCCTCCTTTTCTCATATTCTCCAGAAGGACCAAGGTCATGAAAATCCATCACCATCATCCATTTCCAACATCCACCAATCATTTCTAAGATTTTCTCATTCATTTTTCTCGTTGTCCTAAAATGCTACATGAAACCTTGTTTTTGCTACAGGAAGTCCTCGTTTTTAGCAAAAAAAATGTTTTTATTATATCTAGAGAACCGTCCATCCATTTTTCGACCTATTCCATGGGGATATTCATATAGATGATGGTAACATGCTCAAGCAATTTCAGCACATTTCGGTGCACGATTTTTGATAAATCGACTTCCATCACCTACAACCATTTTTACTTTTTCTCTAGATTCACGCATTAAATGGTCGAGATGCTTTATGGGGAGGTGCATAAGGATGATGGTAACATTCTCAAAAAAAATTAGGTCAACCAACTCTACTGTTTGAGAGCTATGGATAAAATAAGACTGGTACAGGAAGTTGATAATTTCCTGTAGCAATCCTGTACATGGCACAACAAGATCAAAATATGAGAATAAGTTGATTGAAATGGCTTGAAAGGACGACCAATAGAGTCTAGGAGGATGAAAACACCATCAAAGGCACCTAAGGACCTACATGCAACACCTACAAGAAAAAAAAAAAAAGTAAGAAGGTTAAGCACCTCACTTAGAAACAAGTTGCTCATTTAGAAAATAAAAAAAATAAAAACACATCAAGAGAAAGACATGCATGGTTATCACCAATCTCCAGCTTCCTACACCAAATAATGTTTTCAACACACCAACAACAGGTAGGCTC
Source organism: Pinus albicaulis (assembly GCA_034641835.2). NCBI lineage: Eukaryota > Viridiplantae > Streptophyta > Pinopsida > Pinales > Pinaceae > Pinus > Pinus albicaulis. The sequence goes on along the minus strand of CM076572.1, from coordinate 1,246,894,481 downwards.
AGGTATGGCCCTTCACCTCTCGCTATGCACTCATATTGATCAAAATGGTTTAATGTCGAGAATTACATAATAAAAAGGAAAAAATATGGCCAATTAACTTGGCCACCCTCGTGGAGTTAAAGTGAATGATAATTTGAGTGTCCATGCCACCTGAGAAAGTCAAATTAGTCAAGGGAGAGTTAACAATAACAAGGAAGTGATTTCGAGGTAGGGGCAATCATTAACTGGAGTGGGACCAACAATCCAAAAGAGGAAAAATTTTGCCCAGTTCAAGTCATCACTTTGCTCCAAATTCAGTTTAGATGCCATAAAGGTAAGTTTTGACTCATTCTGCTCACTTCATTTAACATTTTTAGAGCAGTGGGATCAAATAAAGTCAGAGGATCCATCAAAGAGAAAATCATCGAAGCCAAGTTTGCATTCACATCCCATCCTATAGGAAACTTTGAGTGCTACATGAAACTTCACAAGAGGTTCAATAGTGATAAAAAGAGAAAAGAAGATCCAATCATAGGTGGTATTACCTCCTAAGGCCACCATATTACAAACAAATACATGAGAGGTCAGAGGTAAGTGGTTTCCACCCTCCAAAATTGTAGATTTTCCATGAAATTTATACACAGTCAGTCATAAATTGGATATTAAGTGGTGAAATGAAGGTAATCTCATTTTTTTTGAAATTATAATCTCCAGGGCACCATTTCACAAATAATTGTCAAACAAAACCATTCAACCACCTTCATATCACAACCACAAAATGGGAGGAGGATTTAATAGAAGGGAGCAAACTAATATCAATAGAATAAGATTGCACCCTCAAGTAATGGAAATTTTCGAGAACCACGAGTGGCTAGATTTCTTTGAGCTTCTCAAGGTTTTTGATGAGTAAATAGGTAAAGAATTTGCAGTGGCCTTGAAATCACACTTAGATCAGAGAGTTGTCACTATGGTTAGAGGTATAGATATCACAATTACACCTGAATTAATCAGCAAAATCACTACTTTTCCCTTAGGGGTCAAGTGGATTATGGAAGATAGGGTGCCCAACACTACAACCAAGAAGAGTTTCTTTCTACCAGTAGAATAATTCATTGAAGATAAAAATGGAGTTTGGAGAGAAAGGCTTCCATATCCCTGGGATGAAGTAGCCTTCCACATTATAAAATTAATTTCCTGTGAGCGAAGTATTAATGTAGTCTATGGATACCACTTTAGGTTGCTAAATGAACTTAGATTTCAAGGATAAATCCCTCTAGAACAAAGATTAAGCATCCCTTATTTCCTCTTACACTTAATCACAGACATGAGAAAAAAGGTGAGGGAAAGGAAGTGCCAGCATTTGGCTCATAATGGACTCACCAAGCTGATAGTGAGTGATGCTTTAAGTAGATTGAACCTCCATGTGCATTGGTCCTCTTTCATAGACATGGATAGGGAAGCCTTCATAGCCACCCAAACTGGAGAAGCCTATGCATTTATTCTTGGAGAGAGGGAAATAGAAGAAGAAGAAGAGGGGGAGGCTGAAGAGATAGAGGTGGAAGATGAGGAAGAATAAGAGAAGGAGGTTGAAACAAAAAAAAAAGAAATATTATAACCAGAGAAAGGGAAAGAAGAAGAAAAAGAGGGAGATGAAATATAAGAAGAAGAAACTCATGAGAAGAAGGAAGAGAAGACAAAGGAGGAGGAAATATTGGACCCTATGCTAGCCAATGATACCTCAACTCAATGGACCAACATATCACCTGAGATAACAGAGAAAGAAGTGGTTGCTACCTTAGCCACTTTGAGAACACCGGTGAAAGAAGAGAGGAAGAGATAAACACCCATGTACTTCAAGACTAGGAAGAGTGAAAGGGTAAGGCAAGGGAAATCACATACTCCAACCGAAATCCCTATAACCATTAAGGAGTCACCCAAGAAGGATGAAGAAAGTTAGAATAAGGAAAGGTTCAATAGTGACTTCACCTGAAAGGACACCTGTAACCTGTAGAAGAAGACATTCATCAAATTTGGCATCCGCTACACATCTACCAGCCCCCACAAACCCTCAAAAGACAGAAAATATGGAAAAACAAGCAAGGGAAGGTTTGCTATAGGAAAAACAAAGTTTTCTAGAGGAAAATCTATTTTTGCTACAGGAAACTCCAACAGTTCCAAAATTAGAGCAGGAAGCCTCAAGGGCGGGAGATAAGACATCCATGGGTGGGAAAGAGGCCCAAGAAGTTGAGAAATAAGCACAAGATGAAGGGAAATATGCAAAAGTGGAGGAATAGAAAGATAAAAAGGAGTAGCCTACCTCCCCAAAAACTATACCTAAAGATATATCAGCAGTGTCACAGCCTAGCCCTTAGCCAAATCTCAGTTCTTACTATACATTTATTGAAGGGGGCAGCTTGATTCCTTAAAAGTTTGTATTCCCCTTATTTTATCAGTTAGAACAAGAAAGAGCACGCACCCATCATTGGATGACAATTGCTACAACATAAGGTGTGCATGACATAAGAATCATGGTGGAAAAGGTCATTAAGTTAGGAACAGATTTATCTGATGTTAGCCACAGAGAATCCATGTTCAAAGAACAGCTTCAGGAAGCCGAGGTAGAGAATGAAATATTGCAAAGTTAGCTTTAGCAAAAAAACTAAAAATTGGCCACCATGGAATATTTGTGCATGGAGGCCATTCAAAAAAGATACCCACCAGACTTATCCAGTCTACCTCAAAAAATAATGGCTCCAATTTCAAATCAAGATGCTAGGCTTTCATGGTTCCTTACCTTTTTCAAATTGCAGACAATTCATTGAATTTTTCCACCATTCAAGCATGCCAGACAAGGCAAAGATGGAAGAATTCTACATGAACAATCTTGTGTTGAAAGACTTGAAAATTTGGCACCCTAACCCTAGAATGGGAGACATGCAGTTGATGGAATTAGCCTCTTGGATGGTAAATGAGGAAGCAAGAGTACAAGAAGTAAATAGGGTAACGAGGAGAGAAAATAGAGAACCTCGTAGAACTATTCAGCCCTAGGGGAGTCATCAACAACCATTTCAAGATAGAAAAATATGCCACACTTATAGACAAGTACCTCAGCACACAAGCACAAGTCATTTCCCATTTTGACTATGTTTCTAGGTTGTTGGGAGATGAATGTATAATGGCTAGTCAAAGGAGATGGAATGGCCTCCCATTCAGTCTCAGAAACATGGGATACCATACCCCAGAGAGATTGAGGAGTGCTTTGGAAAGGGCACCACTATACAAAAGGGCTATGCAAGCAATGAAAATACAGTGGCTTGGCTTGAAACTCAGTCCACCTTTGCTGTTGGGACTGGATGATGGGAAAAACTGAGAGGAGGAAAACCGAAAATGAGAAGAGGCATAAAATAATGCTGAGTTCTACCCTCATGAAGGAACTCCTTCAATTCTTCCTTGGGAGGTTAGAGAGGCCACTAAAGCACTGAAAGTGATGGAGAAGGAGGACTAAGTTGCTCAGAGGATGATTTTAATAGCTATACAATTACTTTAATATAAGTTGCTCAGAGGATGACTTTAATAGCTATACAATTACTTTAATATATATATATATATATATATATATATATAAGTTTACTTTTGTACAAGTAGTCATATCCATTCATTAGATAAATCAAGAAACATGTAAGTCATATTAGAAGATTATAAAGATTTTGAAATTAAGAAGTAAAGTATTAAATTTAATCTAAAACAAGTATAGTTATAGTAGTGTTGTATCATGAGCTAAGAGGGATGAAATCCTTGAAATGTAAACTTTTCCTCAAATTATTAATATAAATTTATTAAGTCTAATAATGTTAATATTATAGTATGTTAATATTAAAATTAGATTTAATATTAATATTAATATTTTACTATATTTAATTAAAATAGATATTAAAATATTTTAGAGCAGGATTTTGGATTCTTTGTGATGAATTGAATTGTAATTTTTTTATCTATATAGTTATTTTCATTTTTTTGTGGAAAACATTATTATTATTTTATTAGAGACTTGACATACACATCATCTCATAGTAAATTGTAAACAATGGAAGAAGAGTAGGTTGACATAATTGAATTTTGATATTGATAAAAATATATATATATATTTTCCCAAACTAATATTTGACTGAGATACATTGTAGAAATCTTGAATCCCCAGTAAAGTTGGCATATACAAATAAGGTGTGGAATCGTGGATAAATTCCAACCATTCAAGTAGAAAATACTTCAAACACAAGTGTTTCCAGTGCAAATACATATTGATCTTTAACCAAAAGACCAAATCAAGGTCTTCTGGTCAATAATTGGTAAGGATAGAGATATTTTCTATCTCTACAATGCATTCTTTGGAAACTACACTAAATAACCAAAAAGAGATAACTTGATACCATGGATACTCCTATCATGTCAATGATGCAATTCCTAAGAACCCCTCTTTAACTAAGATACAAATATCTACTTACACCCTTTGGAAACATTTTCCCCCACTTTCAATGTCATCATGGAAGATTAACAATTTAATGCTACTCTTTCCTACATTATTGTCTTAAGGCATTTCCTTTGCAACATCTGGTGCAATTGCTAGTTATTATTTTATTAGAGACTTGACATACACATCATGTCATAGTAAATTGTAAAATGAGCTTCTTAGTGCAATGACATACTTACACATACGCTTTTACTAGGTTCTAAAATGCATTTCTAAACACAATCAAATATAATAATTTACTAAAAAATGTATTAATCAATTAATAATAAATTTATTTGATATATGCCCTTCTCTCTCATTGCCTCTCTCAACCAGCCCTCTTCTTTTTACAATTCCTCCTACAGGTTGCAAGCTATATAACTTGTATTTGCTATTTGCAGCCCTCTTCTTTTTACAATTCCTCCTACAGGTTGCAGGCTATATAACTTGTATTTGCTATTTGCAATTGAAACGACATACTTTAAAAAAAACACATTTAAAATCAAATTAGTTTGAAGTCATCCAATGTTGAAGAAGACAGTTTTAACATGTTTAGTTGTTCATAACATATATTTTTTCCTTAAAGTTACAAGTTGTAATGAGGAGGTAAGATTTGTAACTTTTTCCGCATTAAAAAATTAAAGATTCTTATTCTCAAAGCACCTCTTATCCACGAACCAAAGAACTGTATAGTCCGGGCCTTCTCACATAAGCAGAGAATTTCGATCATCTGTAATCTTGGATTAAACTAAGCGATTATTATATCAGAACTCGTTTTAATAAATTAGATTAAGGTGTTAGTCTATCAGGATCCGTTTTAATAGTGAAAATTCTAAAAAACCAAGAACAGGTGTTTTCGCCGTTCTATGATGGAATCGATGAAAACAAGTGCTGATTAAAAAAAATAAAAAAATCATAGATTGAACTTGTTCATCTGTGCCGACCTCATAATTTTCGTGATTAGCTCGTGCCCTGCATTCACTATTCCCCGATAGTCTCAAGCTTAGGCGTCCAACGTTGGCCTCTGGGCTTCACAAACTGCACATAATGCTTCTGCAATTCACGAGTGTTGCAGAGCCTACGCTCATTATTATCAGCGGAATACCTGCCCAATATATATCTGCGTTCACCAACGATTAAACTAGCGTCTTCCATAAGCTTTATAATAAAGTCTGTACAGACTCGGATCCTAAGGCCTTCGTCCATGTTTCTCTTTTCTATCTCAAACGGCTGGCAGAGAGCAGACACACGTTCGATACTGCGAAACGGAGCTGATAAGTGAGCTTCTGGTGGCGGCGGTGATATTAAGGAAGCCAGCGATAGGAGAGATAAGGGAGACAGAAAGAAATGTTGGGGAAGAATGAAGTACATGTTGCCCACCTTCAGTTGATTATTTGGAAAAAGCGAGGGCGTTTTCTGACCTATGTGGAAGGAGTGGGAATGACAGATTAAGTGCTGGGGAATTCCTGCATGATCTGGGCGGCGCTGAGGGGTTTATTGAGAATTCGAAAGCTTCCTTCTGTGCGAACCAGTTTGACGGTTTCCATGCTATTGCCCATCTGCATTAGGCATGACAAATGGCTGCCAATACTTCGTTTGGCTTACTGTGGTCAGGCAAAGCAAAGGGAAAGATGAAAATCCAGGGAATGGGTGAACAAGTTGGTTTTTGTTAAATACAGAGTAGATATTGATGTAGAAATGAAGGATAGAGCGGAAAGTCACCGTGGCGATCATGAAAACTTTCTTCAAAGTCTTTTTGGTGGACGATTTACTCGTCACAACCATCCAGAGTATCCTCCATCTAAATATGAAGTCACCATACTTGAGCATGCAACAATGTGAAATAAAGTGTTCTGTGCGTGAAGGTCAACATAAATTGATATGCCGATGACAATCGCACCATGGAGTTGTCGGCCGGCCGGCCAGTCCTTGTACTGTGAGTGAGACACACTCGCGCGTGCAACGTAGCAAGACTTCTCGCTTAGTCTGCTGCGATATCGACAATATTGCATTCTGCCGTAAAGAATCTTAACAATACTTTGACTAAGCTCCTACCATGTTGTTTCAAATGCTTATAAAGCACATTTTAATTTGTTTTCAACTAGCAATTCCAATTGCATTGAGAGGTGTAAAGGAATGCCCAAAGTTTAAGACTCGACTCTGCAAGGTTTTCGCAAGTCTTGTTGTTCAAGTGGTTCTGGTTTTTTGCTACCAACAATACAAACAATACAGAGGAGGCAGGATTGGAGTAGCCATCAAGATTGTTTCTTTTCTATTCAATTTTCTATCAAATCAATGTCGAGACTCTTGATCATGCATTCAAGAATAAATTTTCCCAATAAATATTGTAAATTGTGTATCCATATAACCTTTACCAATGAGCATTGCAAATTGTGGATTTTATTTGTTGATGATTTTGTGGCTTCCACGCTTTCAAACACATTCTATTTTGCAGCAAAGCGGATCCAGTTTTGCAAATTATGGTGGGATGGCATTTGTTTTCTCAAGCTTTCTATGCAAACTCAGTTTCCACCGGGATTTCTTTGATGTTTTTTTATTTTTGAACTTATACCCTTCAGTCGGATATTTATCTCCTACTCCAGTAGAATGCTTTATTTTATGGGATTTTGAGAGAACATCTTCCATTTTTTTTCAATAGTGTTGAAGATTTGGTTAGCAGCAAAACTCATAGATGTTGCTTCCCTATATAAACGGTCAATAATGTCCATGAAATCCCATGCTTAAGAGAAATTTTGGATAGCATGCGTAATAACATTACACTAAGATTCACTCGCATCATAAACATAGATCATCAGTTCGATCAAAGAGACATATCACATCTTCCAAAACTTTTTGCTAACAATCATGTAATGCTCATCTATTATATCTCGAGATTCAGCTTCCTGCAGGACTGTTGTTGAACCTTCAACTTCATTTTTCATAGGCCTTGTTTTATGATTAATTAATGTTATTAATTCTTTGCATCTAAATCTACCCACTTCACATCCTTGATCCATATGCTCCTTTATTTGCTTAAACATTGATTTATTTGTGATCCACAGGCTGTGCGCATTTCCTCCTGACATTTCTATGATCTCCAAAGCTTCTTTAGAAAATTGTAAGTGAAAATATCTCGAAGAATTCCTCGATACAAAAATTCTTCAAACATTATGTGAGCCTCTTCCCATAACCCCCCTCGAATGCAGAAAAAGAGGAGAGAACTGAATGTAATTCGGTCAGGTTGAAGTGCTTCCCTAATTATTTCATCAAAAGATTACAAGGCTTTCTTGAAATCCACACTCCCCTTAGCAAAGGTATCAATGACAACATTATAAGAGAAAAGGTTTGGCTTACAATCAAACCTCTTCATTGACTCAAAGACAACAATAACTTCCTTTCACATACCATTGCGACCAGAAGCACTGATGACGAGAGAGAAGGCATAAACAATGTTTCCATATCCTTTTCTCTTAGCCTTACCAAAGACTTTCCTTGCAAGTCCCACTCTCCCATGCCAAACCAAAATGTTAATCAGAATGCTCAACAGTTTCCCTTGCCCATTTCTTCACCTTTCACGAGAAACTTCTCACTCAAAGCACTCAATTCCCTTCTTTCATTTTGCTTTGTTCTCGAGCTCCCTTAGAATATAAGCATAATCCTCAGAACTAGAAAGCTTGGGGGACCAATAAGTCAGTAGAGATGCAATGTTGTCACTAGGGTCAATGTGGAAAGCCCGGCCCAAAGCTACCTCCAAAAGTTTATTGTATTTGCATGAACAAATTTTGGGTCTGCCAAAAAGCATTTGTGGCACAAATATTGTGGACCTCCTACTGTAGAAATGTGAACCAAGTTCAACCTAGGGTCAGGGATTGGATTCGAGGATTGAATAATATGTGGGTAACTTGGGACGTGTACATACCTCCTCCATTGATGATGCTCTTGCGTGCACCTCCTACACCCACCACAATTATCTATGTGCTCCACTCGTGATGATTGCCCTCTTGAAATTCTGGTGGCTTTCCCCTGTTTAGTGCACTAATGGGTCACCCTGATGTTGAGGTTATTTCAATAAAAAATTTCATTTAAAACTATGAAAGAGAGAAAAATATATCACTTAGCAATATAAGAAACAACCATAATGCCAAACTAAAGAAAAAATGACGAATTGTGTGAAAGTGGATACATTTAGGTGGAATAAATGAATATCTTCAAATTACTGACATCTGTAAAATCAATGAGTAAAAGAAGCCTCACTTTGACCAATTTAGTTCAACGTTGGAGTAAACATTATTTTCCTTTCTTGTCTTCCCTTTGTATCTAGTTTTGTTTATTTTCTATTGGAAAGACATCTACGAAAACACACCGAGCATTAACAATTTTCTAAGTTCAATTATTCAACAAAATTCAGTCAATCTCAAAATGAATTCACAATAGTAACATCAACATATTCAGTCATGAAAAAACTGTAAATATCAATGCAACTCGAATCCTAAGATATTGAAATATGTGATAACAAGTAAAATAGTGTCAATGACCACCCTTGTCATATTACCTATTAACATTTGAGGTTTTCTCATTTATGGGTCCATTTGCTCTTGATAAGCTGTTGACTTCATTAGGAAAGTACCCTGTTATGTTTTGACATGGTCAAAATATACAGGTAGTAATAAGAACACCCAAGATATCACCTAATTAAATATGGAGTTATTGGATCAAGCTTCCTCAATAGTAGAAGCATTACTTTGATCAATTTGGTTCAATATTGATGCAAAGGTTTTTATCCTTTCATGTATGCAATTTGTATCTTGTTTTGAACCTCTACTATCGACTAGATTCCTACCAATTGACATCACACATTCTTAATTCTTTAAGTTCAATTATTCAAAAGATTCAATCAATCTCTAAATTAACTACCAATAATAACATCAACATATTCAACCAAGAGTGGAAAAGTATATGCAACCATCAACGAAAATTAAGTCAAAATTTATATAAGTATAAGGTACTCAGTAAGATAAATTCAATGAATGCCCTATTTTGTTTACGTATTCACAGTTTAGGAATCCTTATGTTTGGACCCATCTTCTCTTAATGAGTTGTTGACATCATTAAAAAGGTCATATGTAATGTTTTTATATGGTTAATACCTCCACATATTAACAAAATAACCATACATTATGTGCTTAAATAAGGAGTTAAAGCATTAAATGAAGCATTACTTTGATTAATTTTGTTCAACATTCGACAAAATACATGTTTTCCCTTCCTCTATACACTTTGTAGTTCGTTTTGATTCTATATTATTCTCTAGAGATTTGCAAGTATAAACCGGGATTACAAAATTAAAATATTTCTAAGTTAATATTCCAAAGCCAACCAAAAAGATTACACGGAATTTGATGCACCCTGTATTAAACATACCTTTTTACCAATTATGTTTTCATCTGCAAACAACTTAACCCTTGAAGAATGTTCACCTCCTTTCAAATCCAAACCTGTTCTTTTTGTCTTCTTAATGTTAGATGTTGCTAAGGAAAACAATGAAAAACAACCCACATATTATTTTGAAAGGACTTACCAAGTATTTGGGTTGAATAATTATGATTCTCAACAAGTTGTAAGCATTATGGTGGGTCATGAATTATGTTATCACTTTTGTCTAGGTCCTCAAAGATAAAGAGGTGAATTGAAAGAGGAAAAGATAGGAACCAAAGGGAACAATCACCTCAAGCTATGTTATTTTAAATTTATACATTGAAGGCATTTGATTGTAGTCATGTTGAAGCAATTTCAATGGTTAAAATAAAATATTTTTATCATTTGAAGTCGTAGAGAATAAGTATTTACTCCTCAAACCTGGTACCTGAGCCAAATAAAATTTGTTATTTGTGGGGAGGTCACTTGGGAATGGATATAAGAATGGATAAAAATTTATTAAAATTAAATTTTAAATAATAAATAAAGAAATAAATCCAATTGGGACCTCAATTTCTCTACCCACCCCAAAAAACATGCTACAAGAACAAGACCCGGGCCCTACAGTCACTGAATGAACAAAATTATTATTAAAACAAATGCCCCATTGCACTTCACAAGTCTTTAACCTTCCTCTTATTTGTTTAATGGTTTAACAAACTTATTTTGACACCAAATGCCCCTTTGCACTTCTTTTGAAGATTCTCCAATGTTTTTAATGTTTCCAAAACAAAAATAATTCAAATTTAATAAAAAAGGTCTGCTAGTCTACCCATCGTATCTTGGGAGAAGGAGAACCATATTTCTGCCACCAACTAATTGTCTTATATTGGGAGGAGGAGAACCATCTTTCTGCCACCAGATAACAAGGCAAAAGGTCCTCAAATCAACCTATTTTTTTGAATTATGACAAAAAATTTCCGCAATTTAACACTAGAATCCTTGGTTGACCGATGCAGATCGATAGGCGGAGTGGACACCCATGACTTCCCACATAGGTATTGGGGCATATTTTCCATTCGGTTGATAGATACCCACTTGCAAAATCCCGACTGAAACCAGGTGTCAAAACTCCACCATCACTCCAAAACATGCAACAGTGATTGAAATCATGAGCCAAAAGCCACCATGGCCACACAAAATAATTATCACAATGGATAACTGCGTTGCATAATCTTGTGAATACCCATAAACCTGAGCGCTCCAATCTAGAGAAATCGGTGCTGAGAATAGTAAATTAACAAAAAGCCCCTTCCCTCAGATATCATATTGATCAAAAGGTCAGAAAATTTCATGAACTTAAAAAAAAACATTCCGAAAACCTTTAAAATATCCTACATGAGGCTCAAAACATTCCAGACAATAGTATAGAACGTTCCATGTGCTAAATATTTATTTCCAGAAAAGATAACATAGATCTGAAACCCAGAGTTAATAACCACAAAGGCATACGATACATTGAATGAGGTTGTTCGATGTTCAAATAAAGACACATCTGTTATTGTTATGCATCTTGTTCCTATTGAGATTCAACGGGAAGTTACCTCTAGTTTTGGGAGCAGTGTTGGAATTTAATTCCAACTGCAACATAAACAGCTGGAAACAAAATCTGATTGCCGCAGATATTTTAGCAAGGCAGATGGCTGAAAGTCAAGCAATAAATTTGCAGAAGTTATTGAGCCTGCAGACAGCCGATTTTATTTACCAAAACCCAACACGTTAACTCCCACCGCCTATCTGCATTCAATACGCAGATAAAGATCAGAAGATATTTTGTATTTTTTAATATTATAAGTCAAAATGTTTTTTAGTTATAAATATGATGAACAACAGTTCTTTTTAAGTTGGAAGAAATAGAAGAGAGTCTGAGAAATTGAAGAAGGCAGAGAAGAAGACAGAGCAGAGAAAACAGCAAGAAAACAGAGTCGCTGTGTTTTGGGAGCAGCATGCATTCTACAGGCTGTTTCAGCAACTGCGTCTGTGTTTCAGCAACTGTCTGACTGTTGCTGAAACACGTGTTTCAGCAACTGTCTGAAACAAAAATCTGTGTTAAAAGAACAGAGTTTGTAAAAACAGAGTATGGAGTTTTTGAGTATTCCAGAATTGTAGTTCTGAAGAAGTTTGTAATTTTTATTGTCATTTTTATGGTTAATAAAAACAGAGCTTTTCTCCATATCCTCTTTGTCCAAATTTCTCTCATTTCTTTGTGTTGAGTTGAGGAACTTTGCTTCCTCTGTTTTGTTTGAAATTATCAGAAATTTCCATCATGGTATCAAAGCTAGTCTAGGCACTCAGTGAGTCAAAAACATAGTTTTTTTTTCCACTGTAGGAGTTGTAAGAAGCTTATTGAGCAGATTTCTCCAGCAGAGAAAGTTCTTGCTTGTTTTTATTATACAGTCAGTATCTTTTCTTGATTTTTACAGTTAAGATGGCAGATGCTGGAACTGGTTTGACAAATTCCCAACTGCCACATTTTAATGGGAAAAATCACAGTTATTGTTCCATAACAATGAAAGCATTGTTTGCTTCTCAAGGAATATGGGAACTGGTTGACACTGGTTATGCTGAACCTGCAGATGCAGCAGCGTTGGCTGCTTTGACAGCAGCACAAAGAGACCTGTTGAAGAGTGACAGGAAGAAGGATGCCAAAGCCCTCTTTTTTCTCTTCCAATCAGTACATGAAAGTGTTTTTCCACGCATTGCAGTAGCAACAAAATCGAAAGAGGCATGGGATATTCTCAAAACTGCCTATCAAGGCATGGAGAAGGTGAAGACTGCAAAGTTGCAGATGTTGAGGAGAGACTTTGAAACACTCAGCATGAAGGAATCTAATACCGTAGATTCATTCTTCACTCAGGTTATTGGGTTGATAACCCAGATAAGATCTCATGGTGAAATTCTTGAAGAAAGAAGGATTGTAGAGAAGATCTTGAGAAGTTTACCCTCAAGGTTTGAAGCTGTTGTGGTAGCAATAGAAGAAAAAAAGGATCTCTCACAGTTCACAGTAGATGAACTGAGTGCTTCTCTTATGTCTCATGAACATAGACTGAGTAGAGGAACAGATTCCTCTTTTGAGCAAGCATTCAAGACTCAGATGTCTTTTGGCCAAGGAAAAGGTCGAGGCAGAGCAAATAACAGAGGTCGTGGAAGAAGCCAAAACAAGGGCAGAAATAATCCTGCAAGCACAAGCGGAAGGAGCTGCAATCAGAACCAAGATGAAGGTTCAAGCAAACAGCAAGCTCATGGACAAAGGTATGACAAATCCCAAGTCAAATGTCATTATTGTAAGAAATATGGGCACTATGCCAATGAATGTAGGAAAAAGAAAAATGACATGAATAGTAGGCAGAATGCTAATTTTGCAAATGAAGAAGATAAGAATCCAAAGATTGTGCTGTTAACATGTAACATTGCACAAGACAAAAAAGAAGATTTTTGGTTCTTAGACTCAGGTTGTAGTAATCACATGACTGGAAATATTGCAATGTTTGCCAATCTGGATGAAAATGTGAAATCTGAGGTAACTACAGGAACTGATAGCAAGATATCTGTCAAGGGTAAGGGCAGAGTCAGTATCCAAGCAAGAAATGGAGAACAGATGATTGTGCCAGAGGTATACTATGTACCGGGTCTGAAATGTAATCTTTTGAGCATTGGACAACTCATTGACAAAGGTTACAATGTGTTCTTCAAATATGATATGTGTACAATCAGAGACATACCTCCAAGTAAGAAGATCATTGCACAGGTGCAGATGACCAGCAATAGAATGTTTCCTCTCAAACTCAGGGCAGATTTGAAGGAAGGAAGAACTATTGCAGCTGTAACACAAGAAGTATTTCAAGAACAGGTGAAAGATGAAAATTGGTTGTGGCACTTGAGATTTGGACATCTCAATTTCGGAGGCTTGAATCTGTTGCACAGAAAGGGAATGGTAAAGGGATTGCCATTGATCGAGAAACCGGACAGCCTATGTGAAGGCTGCATCTTGGGCAAGCAACACAAAGAAAGCTTTCCAGTAGGAAAGAGTATAAGGGCAAAGGCACCATTGGAAATTGTTCATTCTGATGTGTGTGGACCGATGCAAATACCATCATTTGCCGGAAATAAATATGTTTTAACTTTCATTGATGATTACACCAGAAAGACATGGGTGTATATGCTGAAACAGAAGAGTGAAGTGTTTGAGAAATTCCGCCACTTCAAAACTCTTGTTGAGAAACAGTGTGGGCATTATATCAAAGTGCTCAGAACAGATAGAGGTGGAGAGTACATCTCCAAAGACTTTATGCGTTTTTGCAGAGAGAATGGCATACAAAAGCAGTTCACCGCAAGGTACACACCTCAGCAAAACGGTGTTGCAGAAAGGAAGAATAGGACCATTCTGGACATGGTCAGGAGTATGTTGAAGGCAAAACACTTGCCGCATGAGTATTGGGCAGAAGCTGTCACTTGCGCAGTTTACATCTTGAATAGATGCCCAACCAAAGCTGTCATGAACAAAATACCAGAAGAAGCATGGAGTGGTCAAAAGCAAACTGTCACTCACATGAGAGTATTCGGCTGTGTAGCATATGCACATGTACCGGATCAGCTAAGGAAGAAGCTTGACAGTAAGGGGGAGAAGTGTGTTTTTATTGGCTATTGTGATGAGTCAAAAACATACAAACTCTATAATCCATTGACCAAGAAATTGATAGTAAGCAGAGATGTGCAGTTCATTGAAGATGAAGCTTGGGATGGAAGCTTAGAGAAGACCGTGAATGTGAAGACAATTGTGTCTCATGAAGAAGAAGAGGAAGGGACAACAGCAAATAACCCTTCTTTGGTGGCTCCTCCTCCACCACAGCAAGTACAACAAACCACACCACAAGCTGGAATTCGAACAGCCTTGAGAAATCAAGGAAGTGCTTCTCCAAGCACACCACAGGGATCAGAAATACCCTCAAGTTCGGATGGAACTCCAAGCACACCAAGAAGACCAAGATTCAGAAATCTGAATGAGATTTATGAACAAGGAGAGGTAAGTAACAATATCGGTCTGAATTCATTATTCGCTTTGTATTGTCATGTTGATGACCCAGTTCATTTTGAAGATGTTGTAAATGAAGATAAATGGATTGAAGCAATGAATGAAGAAATTGGTGCAATTGAGAAAAGTAAAACATGGGAGTTAGTGGACCTCCCTGAAGGCAAAGATGCCATTGGAGTTAAGTGGGTCTATAAGACCAAAAGCAATGCTGAAGGCAAGATTGACAGGCATAAAGAAAGACTTGTTGTGAAAGGCTACAAGCAGCAACAAGGCAAAGACTATGATGAAACCTTTGCACCAGTAGCAAGGATGGAAACAGTTAGAACAGTGTTGTCTATTGCGGCACAACACAAATGGAAGATTTATCAGATGGATGTTAAATCTGCATTCCTGAATGGAGTGTTGAAAGAAGAGGTTTATGTTGAACAACCTCCAGGCTATGAAGTTGAAGGCCAAGAGCATAAAGTATGCAAACTGAAGAAGGCTCTTTATGGGCTCAAACAAGCTCCAAGAGCATGGTACAGCAGAATAGATGCTTATCTGATTGAGAATGGGTTTGAGAAGTGTGATGGTGAACCCACACTCTACATAAAGGAGAATGACGGTAAGATTCTTATTGTTGTTTTATATGTAGATGATTTAATCTTTACTAGCAATGATGCTTCTCTCATTGCTGATTTTAAAGCAGTCATGAAAAGTGAATTTGAAATTACTGACTTGGGCTTCTTAAGATATTTTCTTGGAATTGAAGTAGACCAAAGTGAAAATGGTGTTTTCATTTCCCAAGGTAAATATGTAGAAGCAGTGTTGAAGAGATTTAACATGCAGAACAGCAAGGTAGCTGTGACTCCAACTGTAATGGGGTTGAAATTGACCAAAGAAGACAGCAGCAAGGATTTTGATCCAAAGTTGTACAAGAGCATAGTTGGCAGCCTCATGTACTTGACTGCAACTAGGCCGGACATTATGCACGTTGTGAGTTTAATCTCCAGATTTATGGAAAGACCGAAAGAGACTCATTGGCAGGCAGCCAAGAGGATTCTAAGGTATGTGAATGGAATGAAGGGGTTTGGTATACTTTACTCCTCTTCTGAAAGTTTCATGTTGACAGGTTACACTGACAGTGATTGGGCTGGAAGTGTTGATGATAGGAAAAGCACATCGGGATATGTGTTTCATATGGGATCGGGAGCCATCTCATGGGCTTCCAAGAAGCAACCAATTGTGGCTTTGTCAACAGCAGAGGCAGAGTATGTGGCAGCAACAGCAGCAGCATGCCAAGCAGTGTGGCTGAGAAGAGTTCTCAGAGACTTGTGTCATGAACAAGAAAAGGGCACAACCATTTACTGTGACAATAGCTCGGCAATAGCATTGTCAAAGAACTCTGTTTTTCATAAAAGGACAAAACACATAGACACCAAATTTCACTTCATACGTGAATTGGTTAACAATGGTGAGATTGTTTTGCAGCACTGCAGAACAGAGGATCAGCTAGCTGACATCTTGACAAAACCATTGGCAAAGAAAAGTTTTGATCATTTCAGAGAATGCCTGGGTATGGTGAAAAGCCCAGCAGTTGAAATTAAGGGGGAGTGTTGGAATTTAATTCCAACTGCAACATAAACAGCTGGAAACAAAATCTGATTGCCGCAGATATTTTAGCAAGGCAGATGGCTGAAAGTCAAGCAATAAATTTGCAGAAGTTATTGAGCCTGCAGACAGCCGATTTTATTTACCAAAACCCAACACGTTAACTCCCACCGCCTATCTGCATTCAATACGCAGATAAAGATCAGAAGATATTTTGTATTTTTTATATTATAAGTCAAAAATGCTTTTTACTTATAAATATGATGAACATCAGTTCTTTTTAAGGTTAGAAGAAATAGAAGAATTTGTTTTGAGAGTTTGAAGGCAGAGAAATAGACAGAGCAGAAGAAACAGCAAGAAAACAGAGTCGTTGTGTTTTGGGAGCAGCATGCATTGCATAAAGCGCCAAAGAATCAAGGCTCTGTTTTAAAGAATCGAGTCTCAAATTTGTCAAAACACGAAGCTCTTCGAAAGAATCCAACTGTAATAAAAAAAAGAGTTTGTAAACAGAAAGTATAGAGTTTTTGAGTATTCCGTAATTCGTAATTAAGAAGTTTGTACTTACGTAACATTTTTATGGTTAATAAAAACAGAGCTTTTCTCCATATCCTCTTTGTCCAAATTTCTCATTTCTTTGTGTTGAGTTGAGGAACTTTGCTTCCTCTGTTTTGTTCGAAATTATCAGAAATTTCCATCAAGCAGAAGATTGACAGTAGGAGTATTCCTTGGAAGATTATAAAAATGATAAAGCATTAACACCATGTTGTAAACACTGAACATATGGAGGGGCTACTGTGAAAACACTTCT
This sequence comes from Pinus albicaulis, assembly GCA_034641835.2. Lineage (NCBI taxonomy): Eukaryota > Viridiplantae > Streptophyta > Pinopsida > Pinales > Pinaceae > Pinus > Pinus albicaulis. The sequence goes on along the minus strand of CM076572.1, from coordinate 1,246,877,090 downwards.
CAATCACTTGAAATGTATGCGAGCAAAATTCAAAAGAAAGCTATGCATCAGATTGATAGACCTCCATAAAGTTATTCTCAACAAATGGATAAAAAAATTCCGAAGATATGACTACATTGCAAAGAGTGCTACAGAACATACCTTCTCATATATCCCTAACGATGTATCCAAGCCATCATTAGAGCCAAGATGCCAAACAAGAAGAAGTTAGCATAGACCCATGCAAAATTAAGCATCACTTCAAAAGCCGTGGAAAGAAAGTTTCATTTAGAATGGTAGGACCCAAAACAAGACTGAATATCAGCATTTCCCCATTTTAAAATTATTTGAACTTGAGACTTGTGGCATGTTATTATTAGTCAACAATATAGTTTAAGGAAAGCGCTACATAAACTTGGTTTCTTTATGAATGTCGGAGAGAAACAATTAAGGATAAATTACCTGTCGGATCAACGCCCTATGGTTGGTTGCAAGCATTCCATAAAAATTGAATGAATGATCAAATCACCAGAGTCAAGCTCTGTTGGATACACACGATGGATGTGAGTGGGGCAGGTGAGGAACGATTGCTTAAGCCAATAAATAACCTTAGTCAATGACGGTCGTTGAATCCATGCCATAGGAAGCAAGGCAAGATACATTACCACCTCGCCAATCAGTACAAAATTCAAATCAACGAGTGAGGAGATTATAATCGTTTAATGAAAGATCAAACAACTTACACGAAGTGTAAAATAGAAACAGGAGAGTGGTTTAAAGAAGAAGAACACCTTACAGCCTAAATAATATCTTTATATTATGACTATTTTACAATATAATATTTTACTTTATTTTTTAACAATTTAATCAAAGTTTGGCATTTCCATATTATGCTTTTAGTTTTCAATAATATTTGAAAGAATTATAACAACTTTTTTGTTTTCCATATTATTATATATATATATGTTTTGAATATTAGGTAAACATAACCATGTTCATAATCGTTAAAAGGATCACTTTTATAAAGAGGATGGGATAGCGAATATTTTTTTTTCTACTTTGAAATTATAAAATCATTATAAATTTAAATTTAAATAATTGTTTGATTTTTTTTAATAGTGAGAGAGTTACTTTATATAGTTGGTAAACTATGTGAAGAGTGTTTTACATAGTATATCATATTTGAGAGAGCTTTGTAATTCTTTTAATATTTGTTAATGACATGTAGTATTTAAAAATATTAATTATAAACTATATATAAAATAACTGAATCTACAACTTTAGTAAAATAATATTTATCTATTTGTTGTGCTACTGAGTATTATATAATTAAGAAATTGTTTTAGTGGAGATTAAATTAATGAAACATTATATTTAAAAATAAAATAAAAAAACAAAACACATACAAACAATCTCTATTAAGAAGAAGATGTTGTAATGAAGGTTTAAATAATAGGTTGTAGTGAATCATTAATAATGATAAGATTATAATACATTCAATTTAAAAAGTATGAAAAATTAAAAATATGAAAAATAATAAGGAAAATAATAATGGGGATGAATTCAAATCGTTAGATTTTAATTTTTGTTTTTATTAATTAAATTAAAAAAAATATGATAATTCAGATTTGTAACATGATATTTCAAAACGTCATGTTCAAATTTAGTTAATAATTATATAAAGTGGTAATAAATACAATAATATATATAATTTAAGTTGGTAATATATACACAAAATATATATATATATATATATATATATATATATATATATATATATATAATTAATTTATGTTATACATATTACATTAGAAAAATAAATTTCAAAAGAGTGTAAAATATGATAAAGAAAAATGCTATGTTAAATGTGTTAAGAGAGTTTTAATAGAATTATAAAAAAATTATAAAAAATAAATAAATTTATATGTAATGTAATAATATTATAACTAATCAATATAAGTAATTATATTTAGCAAATGTTAGGGATCAAATATATCAATATCTTAAAATATTTTATTCTTCTATAATGTTAATAGATCCGAAATTAAGAGATGTTTATGATGATTTATAAAATGTTATTGAAGTTGTTAGAAAAAATGATAAAGCACAATGATCGTTCACACAATACAAATCACACTTCCTTGTTATTGATGACAACAGTTACAAAACTATAGGACATAACATACTCACTTCGACACATCTATATCATGACTCCAACTCATAACATAGGAATCAAGACCTTCTAGACTGATGCCTTGGGACTCACAATGATAACTACACATGACATGGAAGCATTGCTTCCAACACCCTCCCTTACTTCTTACATGGAAAATACATATTACAACAAAAATATGATATATGTTTTACTGATCTTTATGAGCACTCACGTCCACTCTGGAATCTCGCAAAGACTACTCTTTCTTCACCACCACATCTTCGAGTTGTCACTTGACCTCCATTTAAAACATAACTGCTTCAGACCATCTCTGATGTACTTTGTAGAATTGAAGCTTCTCGACATATCAAAGTACAATGAGTCAGTCTTGATACTGAACCATTCTATTGACATACCTCCATCTTCCAATAGAGTAGTCATTCAGTCCTTGTACTGTGAGTGAGACACACTTGCGTGTGCAACTTAGAAAGACGACTTCACAATTAAGTCTTCTATGATATCGCCAACATTGCATTCTTCCCTAAATAATATTAACAAAAATTTGACTAAGATCCTACCAGGTTGTTTCAAATGCGTCTAGAAAATATTTTATTTTTTTTGTAATTAACTAAAACCTCTATATTTTAACAACATAAGCAAGGATTCTAAGATGATTTACATTTTGATATTTTATTTACTTTATATAAATACTATACCATCATAAAGAAATATCAATGATTTTCAATTAATTAATTGTTAAATTAATATAGTTATATAAAATAAATATCTGATTCAATTCATAATAAACAAAAAAAAAACTATTTTGTCATCTTAAACTTTTAAATTAAAAAAATCAAAATTGACTTATATTGTAATTTTATTCAATTTTTTAATGATAAAAAAAGTAATATAAAAATTAAATATACAAAAATATATATACAAAAATATATATTTAAACTAATATATAAATTATATGACTCGTAGATGTTGATATATTAATTCACTTACTTCATCATCTTAAGTTGCTAAATTAAAAAAATCATTAAAATTAACCAAATTATAATTTTATTCAAAATAATAATAACTAATATGAATAGTAAAAAGAATTAATATATAAGTTAAATATATATACATTTTAAAAAACACATAACAAGATTATTTACCATAAAAATTCATCATATTTTATCTGGAGATTTTTAAATTTTAATTAGCACAATACTATGCCACATCAATACCACATATTTGTTTCATATCATATTTGTTGATGTGTTTGTTTTAAATTATTGAATTTAATTCAAAAAAAAAAAAAAAAACATAATTACTTTAGAAATAAATTTAATATATGTATACTATTAATAATATTCTTTGAAGTTTTATTTTCTACTATCCACCTTAAAATAATTAGTAATTAAATTAATAATTAATAATTTAATATTAATAATTAAATTAAGTTTATAGAAACCTTAAATAAACATCCCTATTGACACAATTATCTTTTAATTTATATAATTTAACTAAACTATAATATAAGATTTAATATTCAATGATATTAAATTTCAATTATTTAATTTTAAAACAATAAAAAAATAATCGGTTTATTTTTAAAAATTTCCTCAGTGTTCTTAAACTTTTAAGAAGATTTTTTTTTGAATCATTATAGTTCGTAGGAAAAAAATGCCATTATAATAAATATTTGAAATTACCATATAATATGACTTAAAAAAATAAAAAAATTATTTAAATATTAGAGGAAAAAGAAATTTTATTTTAGTAATAAGTTAATTCTTTGGTTTTTATTAAAATTGATTATAGTATCTCAAACATTTCTATTGATTTTTAAATCAAAATAAAATAATATTTAGATAATTGTCTTTTATATTCATCATATAATTGAAATAATATAAAATAATATTTTTATATTATGATTATTTTACAATGTGATATTTTACTAGATTTTCAATGATTTAGTCAAGGTTTAGCATCTTCATATAACGATGTTTATAATGGTGAAAAGGATCACTAGGATGGGATAGGGAGTATTTTCTTTTCAATTCAGAATGTAACACCCAACTTTATTTTATTATGTTCAATAGAATTTTACAAAAAACATTTGAAGTGTTAAAGAATATGGTTATTCATTAGTAGGACTTGAATTTTATTTTAGAAATAAAATAAATAATTATCTTGAATAATGAGTTAACTCAATGGTAAAAGAATTCCAAGATTCCAGGGTTAAAAGGTAGAACAGTTTCTGACAATTACCTTCCCCTAGAGGATAAAAAAGAAATCCCGAGGAGGGGAAGGGGTTCTACAGAAAGGGGAGAAATGGGTTTACAACAATATGTTATGAAGGGAAGAGCTCTCTAGAGCTTGTAGACACTAGTGGAGCTCTAAAATCCAAAGGAAGTGTAGGCTCGATAGAGGTCCTAAGGCCTAACTTCTCATAATCTTCCTGCTACCTGAGACTCTGGTGTGGAGCATGGGGGGAGAAGAGGATGTGATTGCCTCTCTCAAGGTTGGGAGTAACCATTAGTTAAAGATCAAGAGTACAGAGGTAAGTATTACATATTCTGTAAATAATGAAGTGATTGAGAAAGTGTACTTCTTAGACAATTAATCGGTTAACATGTATGTATCTCTATACCTGTTAGAAATATATGCTATTATAAATACATAAAGAAAAATGGAGGACATATTATGGAAGTTAAAGTTAAAAAAAAATAACAAGAGCAACTATAATAGAGCTATTTAGGAAAGAACATGATAAAATACAACATGCTGCAGAGATTTCCATACAATGAGTACAGACTTGAACATTTGTATGAGGGAAAAAAACATACTGTGTGAAAAAAAATAGGAGAGCTTAATAATAAGTATTAACTACCTTAACTAGAATTATTATTCATGTACTATAAGTCTATGTGTTCCATTCAAAATAAAAGTTGGAGTAAGAAGGTATGTAACCAAAGATATCATCTAAACAAACATTATTATCTCACTAAGGGAGAAAAGAAGCTTAGAGGTTTAGAGCCGAGCCCCGTGGTGATAGGGAAAGGTTCATGATCCTCTCATCATTGAATCCTAATACTACAATAACCAATATTATATGAACAAAAGAAAACTGTAAAAAAAATACATTTATCATAATTGATGAACACAAGCTAAAGAGATGCGTATACATTGTTTTTGAGAAAGCCTCAAGCAGTAGGTTCGGTACATTGTACAAAGACTAAGAATAATGGTAAGTCAATAGACTGTCGAGCTGAGGAGATAACCAAGTTCGCATTTAAAAACACAAAAAATAGTCTTATAGTAAAAATAAGGGAACTAATAAAAAAGTAGAAAATATAGACATTAAAAATAGAAGAATAAGTCCATTAACTGCCTTAGGGCCTTTCTAAGTTCATAGTGAACTTTTGTCCTGAAATTGAAATATCAAATATTGACAACATCAAGGTGCTACAGTCCTCCTAACCCATGATGGGTGGGTGTGGTTAGGACTGTTAGGTTAACTTAGGGAAAACCAATTCCACCTATTAATTCCGAGAACCCCTCGAGCTCATAATGAAAACTCAGTAGACCTTACATGCAAGATGAAGTGGGGGGCGAACCCTGCACCTGTGCATGTAGAGGGTATGACCCTCAGTATTCCAGAAAGAAAATAACAAGAAGATTGCATGTGGACAACAGAGTAGGGCATACTTTTTGTGGTTGCCCTGTGTTTCCAAGCAAGAATCGAATTGACCCCCATGTCTTGGCATGAACTAGATCCTGAAACAAAAAGGAAACAAAAGGGTTAAACTGAGTGAAAAGAAAAGTAAAAATCTTAACAGAAATTAAATAACAGTAATTTTTTAGGGAAAACCCATTAAAGGTTACGGGTTTACCTGTGAGAAATTGGGCAAGCAATGTGGCCATAATCCATGAGAACCTAGGCAAGTATTTCAGGCTTCTCTCTTTTCCTTTACACAGAACAAAATTAGGGGTAAGTCGTTGGAATCAAATAAGAAACTTATGACCACATCTTCCCTTGAGAAAAACTGAAATTCAAATGGAAAGAAGCAAGCAAAGCTATAGAATCCCTCTCATGGGATAACGGAAGAATACTTAACTTGAAGCATGAAAAGAGTAGTAAAACCAAGAGCTACAGCCGGACTTGCCTGGTAGACATTGAAGAACTCTACGAAGGGAGACCACATAAAATCTTGAGATGAATATTACAAAAAGAAATAGTGTTGAATGATTATTCGAAGCCCGTATCAAAATGATAACATGATTCTTATGTACCAAAACTGAACAAGAAAGACCGTAAAGGTGACATTGAATTAGAATGAGTGGAAGATATAAGGCTACCTCACGCACCGACATGGAGGTGTTGCAGAGCTGAAAACCAAACCTTGAGCATAGACGAATGGTTCAGAGTAGCAGAGCTGGGAGAGGGTTAGTTACCCTAACCTCTTCGGCATTATTGTAGACCGTTGAATGAGAGGATTGTAAAATTGATCATGTGGGAGGCTAGATGAATCGATAATGACTTGTAGTTGCCACCCACCCATAATGCCAGACAACCGAACTTCCGAAGATAAAGAAGGTTAAATGATTTAAAACAATATTTAAATAAAATCCAAGTGAAGGACTTAGTAGTACGTGATATGATTGCAGGAGCAATATGTAGTCTAGGATATATATATATATATATATATATATATATATATATATATATATTCCAAGAACGAAAGTTGAAAAAAGTGTAATTAACCCAAAAACCGTAAAGTACAGATTTTCATACTTCCAAGCATTTAATCATAGGATTATAATGTTTTATGTGTTTTGATTTAAATTTGATGTTATGATTGTTAAAATCAAGTGATATTTATGAATTTAACATCAAAGTGTTAGTTATGTATTAGATATAGATTATTTTGTTAATGTAAATAAAAATGAAGTAATAATTTTATTTTTATTTTTATGATATGTTTAGCATAGTATGTGACAAGTGGTATTAGAGCGTGGTTACACGTTGGGGCCAGATGGGCCATTAATGATAACTCTGGTGTTGTTAATTATTGATTTAAAATTTACAGAGAGAGAGAGAGTGAAAAGAGGCTTGGTAAAGGTTCCAATGAGGAGAGGATCCAACCATCAGACACTAAGAATTACAGGGGAAGCCCCTACCCTGTCCAATCTCAAGATTAACCCAGAAATGTGGGTAAATTTGAGTGTTGACCAACACGAGAAAACTAGTTGATTGCTGGAAGGGAAACAATGACAGACCAACATATTGTTGGATACAGTCCAACCACTCCAAATAGATATGATTTTGGTCCAAATCAATAATGAAAGGTTGATGAGAGAACAAGAAAGAATACTCAAGAGTCTCTTAGATAAGCCCAATCATCCTACTGCATAGCCTAGCCCAGAGAGGGACACCCATGTAGAAGGAGAGCAATAGCAGTAAGCCCATGAAAATATGGAAGGGAGTTGTACTCAATGAAGTAATAAGAGTATGACTTACAATGAAGTTGAATCTGAGAATGTTTCAGATCAGCAAGAACTGAAGAAGTAGAAAGTAGAACTACAAGGTGAGTTTCGGAAAATTAAACCTTCTACATTCAATGGATAAGCTGAAGAAGTGGCAGAAGCGTGGATAATTAACATGAATAAATATTTCCAATTTTATGAATAAAAAAAAAAATTAAAGGCTCGCCTGGCTATCTATTAATTGCACAAAAATGATACATTATGGTGGGAGGAGGTGAAAAACATGCATGGAATTGAAGATCAGAATGTGACTTGGGTTGAGTTCGAGTAGTATTTCAAGGAAAAATACCTAAAAAAATGATTTTATGATGAAACATCTCAAGAGTTTCATGATTTAAGGTTGGGTCAATTATCTATGGATGATTTCATCACCAATTTTACCTCATTATTAAGGTACATACCATATTTAAGGGATGTGAAAGAAAAAGTACAACGATTCTTGAGTAGTTTTCCTACTCACATGAAGGAGAGGATTTATTTGTTAATCCAAAGACGATGGATGAAGTGATTCGGAAAGCATGGATGTGTTATCGGCAGTTAAGGGAAAATGGTGATGTTGGAAAAAACTGGCCACTAAATAAAGGGTGGAAAGGTCCCTCAAATTTTAAAAATAGCATATCGGGGTCCAATTATAAAAATGTTGTGAGGAATTCAGCAAACAGACAATTTGGGAAAAATCAGCAAAGGTCCAAATGAGCAGCTGAAGAAAGACTGATTGAGGCATCCAGCAGGCCAGACCTTGGACAGTCCCAAAAACCACCATTACAGTGTTGGGGGTGTGATGATGCACATTACATTAAGAATTGATCTGGGTAAATTTCTGCTACCCTTTTAACAAATGCATTTTGCTTCAATTGATGTGTTAATATTGCATTTTATCAAAAGAATTATTGAACACATATGCAGATATAATCAAGAGGAAAACATGTCAATAATCACACAAAAAAAATGCAAGGCATTTAATAACAGAGTTCATCCAGTGTGGACTATGTCTCCGGGCCTCGGTGTCTTGATGGTGTTGGTCATTTCATTCAGTGTTGTAACTGGCAATGATTTACATGGATGTTGCTTACTTGTCATACAAGGAGAAGCCCTCAGCATGAGTGTCAAAGTCTCTCTACGAGATGTTTCGTTACAAGGAACTCTCACTCATCACAAGCCTCCTATCACCATGTCAACTTCACACATGGTGACAAAGAGTATCCCGCCATCAATGAAACAAAGGGATCTCACAACATAAATCACAATCTATGATAAATATATTCCACATCAAATACACATAAAGATTCTACATCTTACATCAAGAAGGAATCAACATAAATATTCTACAACATACATCAAGTAGGAATCGACACGACATAAAGCATCTCAAAACAATAATCAATGAAGTACATGGAAACAACACTTCATATGCCTCAACTATGATTTTGGTTGAAGAATAAGATGCTCAGTCACTGGATATGAATGCACCATCAAAAATGTGGCATCGAATGGAAAGAAAGCGATTTTCCACATGCTGAAACCCGACATCTTCATCCTAATCTAGAAAATGGCCGAAAAATCAAGACCTCTGTTGCAGAAATCAACACCGCCATCACATTTGCATCGTTGAGAGGTGTAAGATCCATATAAAGTTTGTCCAATTTGGACACTTGGAAAATTTGGCCCCTCTAAAGGCTGAACTCACATTATGGTTCCACTGCCTCTGCACATTGGCTCATGGTTCCGCCTGCATTAAAAAATGTCTCGAAATACGTGCCCACTCCTATACCTACTCTGCCCTTGGTGCATTGAAGAAATGGATTTAAATATAAAAATTCAGGCAGAATTTCGCTGCCGGTGCAAAATGGTGGGGAGGAGGTCATGCGGTCAAACCCCAACCCCTACCAAACTGGTGCGTATTTGTTTTGTTTTAAACCCAATGGGGGGGATGGACCTGCATCAAGAGGCCTGCCCAATTTCCCGTCCTATCACATAGTGCAAAGGAGGAGGTGCGGTGAGGATGACAGCCCACGACCCCCCATTTAATACATATATGGTGAGATGTAACATAAAGTTCGGTCGGGTGGCGGGATATATATATATATATATATATATATATATATATATATATATATATATATATATATATATATATATATATATATATATAGATATATATATATATATTATCATGTCATTGAGATATGTGTCTGACAAGGGTGGCGAGGGTCATGGCCCGTCACCCTTATTTTAATATATATATTCTACTTAGAAAGAATTTCTATATTAATTCAAATATGTTTCTATTAGTATTCAACTTTTCATCAAATAAACTCATATTATTTCTAAATCATATATAATCATACCAATGTAAATATTAAATTTACATATAAATTGAAAAGTAAAATAATAAATAAATATTTTTTTTATTAGAAAAAAATTTCAATAATTTTATATTGCCTAAAAAGAGCACCTTAAAAAAAAATAGTTTCTATTATATTAGACTAACGTTGAAAACATTAAATTATTTACAGTTCAAAATTTCCTAATATAATAGATTATTTTATAAATCATTTTTTTTCTTTATTATTTTAAAAGTCAAACCATTATTATTTTTACTATGGTGATATTATTTATGGTGATATTATTTATTTTTTAATAAGTTTTCCAAAATTTTAATTTAATTATCATTAATTATTAAATAGATAGTAAAGTTAATGTCTAGAGAATATTCAAAAATAAAAAATTGTATATTTATCTCCAAAGTAGTTATTTCATTTATTTTCATATAAACAAATGTCATAATGCATTATTTATTTTTGAGCATGTAGTATTAATAAACCATAATATCATCTTATGGTATTGTAACAATGTCTATTTATTTAACTTATATATTATTTCTTTTGCTATTAGTAAAAATAATAATATTAATGATTTGAAATAAAGCCTTAATTTACTTGGATTTTTTTAATTTTAACATATTATAATATGAAGAAAATATTTTGATATACTATCAATATTTACTACACATTTAATTTATATAAATACCTTAAGAATATAGTTAGTTAAAAATATTTTATCGATTCATTTAATTAAAAATTAAAATACAATAATTATATTAAAAATCGTTCAAATACAATAATTATCAAGATTTTAAAAAATTGAAATTTATATGAGCACAACCATTAAAGTGCACTAAAGTGGGTGAAATGCAACTTCCAACCTAACCTTACTCGTGGTAAATGGTGTACAAGAAGTGTCAAAGTTTTATCCTAATTTCTAACATCTATATATATATATATACTTTACTTTTATATAAGTTTTATCCTAATTTCTAACATCTATATATATATATATATATACTTTACTTTTATATAAGTAGTTATATCCATTTCTTAGATAAATCAAGAGACATCTAGGTTATATTAGAAGATTATACATATTTTCAAATTAAAAAGTAAAATATTCAAGAGGGATAAATAGTTATAATAGTTTTGTATTATAAGCCAATAGGGATAAATATTTTGAGATGTAATTTTTTTCCTAAATTATTAATTTAAATTTAATAAATCTAATAATGTTAATATTATAATATATTAATATTAAAATTAGATTATATTAATACTAAAATTTTAATATATTTTTTAAGGTTATCAATAAAGAATAAAAAAATTTATTTTCACTGTACATCATTAAAACTAATTTTTTAGTTCTAAGTCCCATTTTATTTAACTAAACTATGCTAATTTTGATCTTATTACTTTCCTCAAACTTTAAAAGAAATTCATATTGCATGACGAATATGTTGATTACAATACAAAAATTAACATTCTATATAATATAATGTATCAAAGTTTGGTATTGGAAATAAAACAACGTTACCCGCGACTACATTTTCACTCACACTAAACATAACCTAACTGTAGTAGTGCTACTACCAATGCATGTGCTGGCGCGTTTAGTTTCATTAAGAGCTTAAGTACTGGTCATTTAATGTCTTGGTACATCTGGCGGGATACTCCAGAATACAATGCAATTCATAGTGTCATCTATTGCAATCTTCTTCGTCGATCCTAACTAGATCTACAGCCAGAAAATCGAGCAGGAGTTTACTCAATTCCTCTGCCAACCCTAGCACCTCCCGAAATTTATCTCCGACAAGGGAGTCCGCAAGGGTCATTCTCCCTCTGTGCTTGTTGTGGCTCCGAGTTGCCATTTCTCTGCCTCTGTGGAAAACCCCTTCAGCTTTTCACGAGGCTAACTGGATGTTCTATGACGGTGTTGTGTCCTTACAAAGAGAAATTTCTTTACAGAGTTAAAGGTCTGGAGATAAACACCTATAGAGGCGTATTTGACCCTAGATTCGAATGGATTTAGTGCATAACACATGTATTCCATCCATTATATCCCTCAAGAATTTTCGTTTTTAGTTTTATCCAGGTATTTTTGCTTTCATTTCATAAGCTTACAACTTTCGTTTTGTTCTCCTACATATTAAATTTGACAGAACCAGTAGGGGCGACGCCCAACTTGCAGCCTCAATCCTTCCAGGTAAATTCCGGTTTTTCTTTCATCATTGGTAATGGTTTTCTTTCTTCAAATTCTTATGCTACATTGTTTAACTGACCTATCTGGAAAATTTGTTTATTGATGACCTTTTTGTTTCATCTTGCTTTTGCCTTGTCAGACAGGACTACGAGTTTGTAGCCACAAGTTGGTTCTACTCCTTGGATAGAGTTAACAAGTTCAGACTTGCTTGTTTTCAGAGATTTTAACCTGGCTAATGCTTTCTGTGAAATTTTCCTCCAGGTATTTCATACCCAAACAACAACTTTATTCTCATAAATCCTCTGGTGCAGCCTTCCTACTTCCTCGTGGAATAAAAGGAGGAATAGGGCCTGCAAATCTTTGTTAAATTGTCATTTCCAGAATTTAGGTTTAGATTTTCTTGCTGGGAAATAGTTATGATGTAAAGCTTCTCGTTAATCTCAGAATATGGGTTTTCTTTACTGGTACCCCGTTTCTTTTGTAATGGAAAAAAATTGGTTAAGGATTTTTCGTATTATACTTTGTATAATCGTGCTACTGTACATATATGGATTTAATACAGTCTCTGGTTTATGCATATAAGAGAAATTTGTTTTATTACACAGGTGTTTCGCTCTATCTTTCCCTATGGATGGTTTATGTTCCCAAATGTTTCTACTTCTTTACTTAAATTATATAAGAAGAAGTTCCATTTATGTCTATGTTGACTATTGAAATGCTAGGCTGTTACACCCACTGAAATCCTTTCACAAACATACTGTTTACCAACTCTCGCTCTTTATTATTTCATTATTTTTCCGAACTTTGTTTCTATTATATATATATATATATATATATATATATATATATATTCGGGTTTGGTCACACAATAAAAGTCGAAAGGGTTGTGGTTGATATTCTCGGTCCCATATAAAACTGGGTTTTCCACTGTATTTTTACATAGTAATGCATGTAGAGTTTTCTGATTCTAATACTATTTACTTGCATGGGAGGAAGTCGAGTAATGAATATAGAAATATTATCTACAGTTGCTTTCCCCTTTTCCTTTTTGTTTAATCTGTTCTGCAATGTAAAATATTTAGAAATAAATTGTTTCCTTATAGTCTAATTCGGTGACCGAACCACCTTTCTTAGTGTCCATGTTTAGTTTAGCTATTAAGGACGATGTATCTTGGGTAGGGTTTTACCCAAAACCCAAGATCAATAGTCTGAATATTCTCTTTAGTTTTAACTTAAAACAAAATCTGAAGTTACATGTTTCTATTATTGTTTCTCGATTTTTCCATCCTTGACAAAAAATCACAGTAAGTCAGAGAAAAGAAAGAAAAGCATAGTTACATTCTTTTCACCCCATACTAGTTCGTGTGGTTCCAACATTTCCTATCACCAACCTCATTAACATAATTTATAATAAACATAGTCTTTTTGTTGCTAGCATAATTCCAAAATTTAAATTAAACAACACAGGAATCTTGTCACTATCATTCTTTTACAGAAGTTATAACAGACAATTTTTTTTTTACTTGCAGTCAAAAGTCACTCAGAATACATAGATTTACTTATTTGATTAGCAGATTATATCTGTGGTCCTCCCAACCATCAAGAGAGGCAATTACGTCCTCCTCTTGGCCCCGTGCTCCAATTTCCAAGAAAGGTACGGGTTAACAATTGAATATTCTGCTTTCACCATAGGACTCCCAGTCCAGTGAGTGCCAGAATTATTTTTTAGGATTTTGCTGTGTATTTTTTCCACTGGTTACTACCAACCCTAGAAATAATTTCACACTCCTCTCCTCAAGAAGAGAACCCCCACTCCTCACTGGAAGACATCTCTTATTCCCAGAGGAGCAAGTAATTGTTTTTCCAACTGCCCCCAACCATTTCCAGTTCTTGGAAAAATTTATCATCATCTTTTATCTTTTATGAAACTAATTACCTTAATTGTCTAACTATTTAATCATAAAAGAAATAACTTTTCTGCAACAATAATAATTCCAGTTGTTTTTCTTAACACAATAATTAAAAATTGTCATCCATTTCCCCCCCTGATGAGGACCCATGCCCCCCCTTATAACCCCTCTCTCCCAATATGACTCTCCTCAAATATCTCCCTCATTCCCTGTCCCCCCTTCCTCCTGCAAAGACCCCTCCACTATCTGAATCACTAGAAACTCAGCGAAGGAACATGGAGCAACCCTTGAAACCCAAAAAAAATATAGCCTGGGAAGGAAATCAACAAAGCAACATCGTGATGAAAATGCACAGAAGGATATAGAATTGGGCACCCAGAACCCCATACAAACCTACATACTAGGACATAATAGCAAGGAAACAAGGAAAAAGGAACAAGGTGGGAAAGCAAATCACTGAACAACCTTTTTGCAATGATGAAAGTCCTCTCGTGGAACAACAGGGGACTAGGGAACCCCTCCAAAATAGTAGCCCTAAGAGATCTAATAAACCAAGCGAAATCAGAAATAATTCTTCTATAGGAAACAAAACAAGGAGAATCAGAACAGAAGAAAATAATTAACCAAACAAAGAATTATGGTGGCTCCCTCTCTGAATCAAGGGGAGCCTCTAGTGGATTAGCCACCCTTTGGAACCATAGCATATGGGAACATAAAGATACTACAGTAAATTAGAACCAGATCAAAGTGACATTAGAGATCCACATAGAGCCAAAAAAAGTCATAGTTTACAGTGTTTATGGGCCTAATCATTATAGAGACAAATAACAGTGTTGGAGCTCCATCAAAGAAGATATAGGCAATGAGGACATCAGCAATATCATAATGGGAGGGGACTTCAACTTAATTCTTCATGCAAATGAGAAAAGAGGAGGTTGCTTCAACCAAGACCCTTCCAGAAACTAGCTTGAAGACATAATGCAAGACCACGATCTGGTGGACATTGCACCAAAGAATTGTAGATACACTTGGAGCAACAGAAAAATAGAGAGAGGAAACATCATGGAAATACTTGACATTATTCTGGTCAATGTCACTCTGCTGTCATACTACTCCACATCCACTATGAGCGTTCTCCCCTTTCCAGCCTCAAATCAATATCCCATCACTCTTACTTTTAGAGATCACCGCTCTCTTGGCCCCATCCCTTTCAGATACAGTCCACTCTGGAATGATATCCCAGAAGAAAATCAACTGGTCCGCAACACTTGGATACATCATGTAGAAAGCTCTCCATCCTTTATATGGGAGACCAAATTAAAAAAAACAAAGTCAGCCTTGAAGGAATGGGCCAAAACCCAATACAAAGAGCTGGATCAAATTAAGATTGAACTTAAACACAATATGGATTTTTTCCACAGCAACATCGAAGCTCACAGCCTCAACCAAGAACGTCTCACCCAGGAAAAAGACCTCTATTGGCAGCTCTATCGAGCTAACAGGAAATATGAGGAGAAATGGCGCATCAAGTCAAGAAGTTTATGGCTCCAAGAAGGTGATAAAAACACTACTTTTTTTCATAAGCAGGCCACCGTCAGAAAATAAAAAAACAACATTACTTCCATCATTGACATAGCTGGCCATCTACAAGCAGATCAAGAAGAAATTAAAAGTGTTGCCTCCATGCACTTCAAAGAACTTCTAACATAGACAAAAATTCTTGAAGATAACTCCGCTCTTCTGCAACACCTTCCTACCATGATCACCAAAGAGATAAACAATGCTCTCAACAGAGAAATTGATGAAGAAGAGGTCAAAAGCGCAATTTGGGCCTTGCACCCGAAAAAAGCTCCGAGGCCAGACAGATTTTCTATCACCTTTTACAGAGTTTATTGGGATTTAATAAAAAAGGACCTTGTGAAAATGATACAATGGACCCAGCGCAATAAAAAAAATTGGGGGTTATACCAATTGTACATTCCTTGCCCTTATCCCCAAAGAAAACTTCCCTTCTTCCTTCTCTAGATTTAGACCCATTTCTCTTTGCAACTCCTCTTATAAGCTCCTCACTAAAATTATTGGCATGCACCTCAAAACTCACATTCATAGTGTCATCTCGGAAAAACAAGGCGGCTTCATATCGCAAAGGAAAATTACTCACTCCATCCTCCTTGTTCAAGAAGCCATTCACTCCAGCATCTCTCACAAAGAAAAATGATTTATATTAAAGCTTGATCTTGCCAACGCCTTTGACAGGGTCAAGCATTCTTTCCTCCTCTCTGTCCTTCAAAAAATGGGTTTTGATCTAAATTTTCTTGCTCTAATTAACTCATGCATCTCTATTCCTTGGATATCACCTCTCATTAATGGCAGACCAATCCCCTTCTTTCAATCCACTCGAGGATTAAGGCAGGGATGTCCTCTCTCCCCCTACCTCTTCATCCTCATGGCAGAATCCTTCAGCAAGGCCTTGGATCATATGAGACGAGCGGGTCTCATCACTGACATCAAATTCGGCAACGGAGTTAAAAATATGAACCACTCTCAATTTGCAGATGATACTCTTCTGATGGGAGGAGCTTCTAGCATCATTGCTTAGCATTTTAAAACTGTCTTGGACAAATTCATGCTTTACTCTGGAGTTATGATCAATCACAAAAAAAGTTTCATTTATGGATGGAATGCATCTAGCCAAACCATACACAACATTACTAACATCTTTGGTGTGCCTTGAAAATTGAATTGGGAACATTTCACTTATTTGGGTATGCCGGTGAGTGTTGGCCCTATGAAGGCTAAATTTTGGAATGTCACCATTGAAAAAATGAAGCGAAAAGTCCAATAATGGGGCTCAGCGTGGCTCAATCTAGCAGGCTGCCTTATCCTCCTTAAATATGGACTCTCATCCCTACCATTGTACCACTTCACCCTCCTTCAAGCCCCTATATCATCCACTTCAAAATTGAAGCCATCATCAGGCACTTTTTATGGCAAGATGGAAAAAATGATAAAAGGAAATATGACCTTGTCAAGTGGAGGCATGTAATTCAAGACCAGGAGCATGGAGGAATTCGAGTTCGCTCTCCCAAGATCCTAAAGACAACCTTTGGAGGAAAGATTTTATGGAGGCTCATCAATGGGAATCAAGCTTGGTGGAAAAATTTCATGGAAGTCAAGTATCTCAACACCACCCGACAACATCTCTTTGATCAAGAAATACCTAATAGAACTTGCTCTAAAATCTTGGCCCTTTGCAAAAAAGCCATTCCCTTCCGAGCACAAAATCTTTCCAAAGTTCCCATGGGAGGTAGCACCATAAATGTTGGGAAAGATCGAATTATGGGACAAATTCCCATCATTCACAGACCTGGCACTAAGCGCATACTCTCTTTCTTCAACAATATGGGTCTTAACCTCTTAAGCCAATTCTCCAAATGGGATGCCGAAAGTCAAATCTGGACTAGTTGGCACTTTCCAAAGGTTCCAGCTCATCTTGAAGCTGACCTTGGAAATATTCAATCTCATATTTATGGCTCGCCTCCATTAAAAAAAGACAGCATTGATGGATTTCAATGGGACCCCTCTGATTCAACATTCACCATCAAAGAAGAAAATCTATGCAACAAAAATTATCCTGCACCTATCTGGTCAAATTGGAAGGCTATATGGAAATCAGAAGCACTCCCCAAGATCAATTTATTCATATGGAATCTCCTGAAAAATAAAATTTTAACTTCTGAAAACCTCAAGAAAAGAGGTGTGCTTGGCCCATCAAGATGCCCAAATTGTCAAACCATAGAAGAGACTGCCCACCATATCTTTATTGGGTGTCCCTTTGCATCCCGTTGTTGGAATGAATGTACACCTTTTTTTCAGCCCTGTTGGGTGCATCATAGCTCTATTGATAAGGTCCTCCACTGTTGCAAAAGTAGCTACCCCTGGGGTAAAAAGAAGAACAAAATTTCGAAGAGAGTTTGGGACACCCTTCCCTATGTGGCTCTACGGAACATTTGGCTCACCTGAAATAGAAATATCCTCAGGAACAAATATCCCACCTATAGGAAATTTTGAAACAAATATTGGAGTCTCACACTTGAAACAATCTCTGCTAAGTGCAACAACAAAATTGACTATAGGGATCTTTGTGCAGAGGAAAGGATTTTCCTTGGTGATCTTCTTAACAAGAATAACAACATTAATCCACCTCCAAAACAACCCTACAAAGCAGATACAAGATGGAAAATTCGGCTTAAATAAGAGGACTTCACCAACTTGATAAAGAGCAGCGCCAGACCCTCCTTATTTTTTGATGGAGCATCTAAATTAAACATGGGCATCGCAGGAGATAGAGGCATCATAAGGAGTGAAAATGGTAGCACTCTCATATCCCTTGAATGGCATCTAGGCTCCAACTCAAATAATGGAGCGGAGGCCTTAGCTCTTCTCCAAGGTTTGCATCAGTTAATGAAGCTTAATATTACAAACGCTATGGTCTTTTGAGACTCCTCTATAATCATCAAACTGATGAATCACGATCACCCAACTGTAAACATAGCTCTCCACCAAACTATCAGCAGATGCCGCACTCTCTTGGATGACATGAAGGACACATCCTTCTTTCACATTCTTCGAAATTTCAATAAGGATGTCGATCTCCTTGCCAACAGGGCATGTGCACGAACCTCAGGGCTTCTCCTATGTAATGATGTTCTAAATCTTGTGCCTCTACCATGATCCTGCCTCTATCAATCTTGAGATCCTTTCTGATCCTGCATACTGAACTTGCAGCACTTCTCAGCATCTTATGTACTCATTCCCACACCCTGTTCATGATCTCCCTATCTTGTTTCTCCCCCCGAGCTAGCTCCTTCCGCCCTTCCTGTCCTATATATCTTCATGCTCCCAGCTCCTTAAGCCATTCCCCTTCTCCCTCCTTGTGCTTTGCTTGCCCCCCTCTGCTGATTATTCCCCTGATTCGCAACCTGCATTCCTTCACCAGGCCCCTGCTGTTTTCAGTGCCTCCGGTGCCTTCTCCTCTCTGCCCTCATCCTATCCTCCCTGCTTCTACAACTCTCCTCACTAATAACCAGAACTGGCATCCTCACAGAGACTGGGCTAATTTTCCCCTTCAAACTTACTCACCTGTTACTACGCTCACTCTCAGTAGCCCTTCTGAGTAGAATTTCGCTTCCCCTAATTGTAGAGCTTTTGTTAATTTACTACTCCTCCTATTCTCAGCAAACTCCTACATCATGGCTCGTAGTGAAGATTGCCTCTACTGAGTGGATCTTCATGTCGAGCTTGAGCAGATCAGAGCTCACCAAAAAATTATGGACGCCAAGCTGCAAAATGGGGTAAAAGTTTGGATGAAAAGCATGAAGCAGATGTTAATGTCTTTCTCCACAAGGTCACCTCACTCCAAAATCAGTTCATCACTCTCTCCAATCGATGCACACATGCTGAAGAAATGGTGCAAATTCTCAAATACATGTTGGAGAAGCGCACCGCTCTAAACTCCAGCTCCAACAAATTGAGGAATGTTGGCAATGAAGACAACCCCGAGGACTCTACAACACGTCATATTAGCCACATAAATATTGATTAAGCATGTATTTCAAATTTATCCTTCTTCTATCTCAGTTTGTCCGCATATATGCATTATCTGTATTTCAACTCTTTTCGAAAACTAGAAATAAAGGAAATGTAGCATTTTGTTGTAGCTACTTCCTTCACTGCACTACAACCAGTCTAGCATGTAACCATGGATTTTTTCCTCCTATTTTTTGGAATACAAAATCGCAACCGATTATGTTAAAAAAATAATTTAAAATTGTCTTTTAACTAGTTACAACTAGTTATCTTTAATGAGGTTGTCACATCTTCCCCCCTGCAAGTAACACCATCCTTGGCGTTTTTTTTACTCTAGTTCTGAAAAGAGCTCTGGGTAAGCTTCTCGCATGAATCTTTCGTCCTCCTAAGTATCCTCATCAGGGCCAAAGTGCTTCCATTGCACTTTAGCCTAGGTGATGACTCGCTTGCGGAGCATGATTTCCCTCTGGTCAAGTATGTGTTGCGGTTCGACCAGAAACTCGTCGTCTGGCTCTACCTGCAAACAAAAAAAATTCTTGTGAAATTCTTATATATAAAACATATTTCAAGTTAGGACTTTTCTTCTATCCTTCTTGTATATTTTTCCAGTGTATTATGTGCTTTGCATCATGCACATAATGCTTCAGTAGGGACACATGAAACACATTGTGCACTCGTATGTGACTAGGTAAAGCAAGCCGATAAGCCACAGGTCCTATCCTTTCCAAAATTTGGAAGGGTCCACAGAACCGGGGCGCTAAATTGGCACAAGAGGTCCACCGCAAGGTGCTCCTCTTAGGTTTAATCCTCACATACACATGGTCTCGTACCTTGAATTCCCGATAAGATCTCTTTTTATCTACATAAATGTTTTTTCGATCTTGTGCAACCTTCAAATTTTGTCTGATTTTCCTTACTTCTGACTCCATTTCTGTGAGCGTCTCAGGTCCCAACATTAATTTTGTTTTGGGGCTGCTCCAATTGATGGGTGTGCAACATTACCTCCCGTACAAGGCCTCGAAAGGACTCATCTTCAGTGACTCCTGATAACTGTTGTTGGAGGCAAACTCAACAAGGTGAAAATATTCCTCCCATTTTGTGGGTTGTTGCATTATGTACATGCACAACATGTCTTCCAGAACTTGATTTACTCGCTCTGTTTGACTTTCATTCTAGGGATGATAAGCCATGCTAAATTTTACGAGTTCCCAGTCTGGTAAAAAAGGTCTTTCAGAATGCAGATGTAAACTTAACATCCCAGTCTGAGATAACTGTCTTTGGAATTCCATGAAACTTGAAAATTTCCTTCATAAATATGTCGGCTATCTATACAGCCTTGTAAGTGGATTGCACGGGTATAAAATGTGTAGATTTACTTAATCTTTCCACTACCACCATGATGGAATCATTTTTCCTTTTGGTTGGGGGTAAGCCTGTAATGAAGTCCAAGGATATGACTTCCCACTTCCATTCAGTTAACGGTATGGGCTTCAGCAATCCTGTAGGATGTTGATGCTCCACCTTAACCTGGTGACACTCCAAACTTTTACTTAGCTATTCAGCAATTTTTTTATGCATACCAAGCCAGAAAAATACCTTCCTAATTGCAGTCAACATTTTTTGGTATCCCGGATGACCTGTGTAATTGCTGCGACGATACTCATTCATTATCATCTCTTTCAGGTCCATACGGTTAGGCACATACACTTTACCTTGGAAAGTTAACATCTGCTCTTCATTTATTCTATATTCATATGTACCTCCTTTCTTTCTTATTTCCTCCATTCGTTGTCGTAGAAATTGGTATTCTGGATCTTTTTGTGCTGCTTCCCTCACTTGATCCAAAAATTTATTTTCCAGCTGGTTATAATACAACTCATATATACCATGTAGTTTTCTGCTTAAATAATCGGTTACTCGGTTTTCTTTTCCTTTCACGTGCTGAATATCCATATCAAAATCACTTAGGAAGGCATTCCATATTTCCTGTTTGGAGTTTAAATCTGCTTGCTTGAAATAACTAGTCAAGCTACTATGATCTATTTTTAATACAAACTTCTTGCCCAGCAAGTAGTGTCGCCATACCTGGAGCACATGCACTATTTGCGGTTAATTCCAGATCATACACTAAATATCTTTGTTCGTGATATTTCAACTTCCTTGATTCATATGCCACCACTTTTCCTTCCTGAGATAAGACTGCCCCAACACCTTCTTTACTTGTGTCTATAAACACTTCAAACTCTTTGTTGGGATCAACTACCCTTAACACAGGTGTAGTGGTCAAAAGTTGTTTCAATTTTTCAAAAATGTTTTGACATTCAATATTTCACCTGAAAATTTTTCCTTTCCTCTACAAGGAAGTAATAGGAAAATCAATTCTAGAAAATCCTTCAATAAATCTTCAGTAGTACCTAGCCAATCCAATGAAGGATCTAATTTCTGCCACGTTCTGGGGTACTTGCCATTCCATGATTGTTTTGATCTTCTCTGGATCAACAACAATTCCCTTTTCTGAAATAACATGGCCTAAATACTAGATTTATGTTTTGAAGAAATCACATTTACTAAAATTAGCATATAGCTGGTGTTTTCTTAACATTTGTAGCACAATCCTCAAATGCTCCTTATGCTCTTCCTGGTTTTTAGAATAGATCAAAATATCGTGTATAAATATAAGTACAAAATTATCCAGGAAAGGATGGAAGATCCCATGCATTAACCTCATAAAGGTTGTTGGTGCATTTGTTAACCCAAAGGGTAATACTACAAATTCATAATGTCCATACCTAGTACGGAATGTTGTCTTACAAATGTCTTCATCCTTGATTCGAATCTGGTGATATCCAGATCTTAAATCTATATTGGAAAACACTGTGGCCCCCTTCACTTGATCAAACAGATCATCAATCCTTGGTAAAGGGTATTTTTTCTTGACTGCTAACTTCTTGAGCTACTTATAATCCATGCACATTCGCATGGTCCCATCCTTCTTCTTCACGAACAGTACTGGTACCCCCCAAGGGGACACACTTGGACGAATGTAGCCCTTATCCAGCAATTCCTGTAACTGCATTTTAAGTTCAGTTAGCTCTGGTATACTCATTCCATAAGGAGCCCTTGACACAGGAGAGGCTCTTGGCATCAACTCTATGGTAAAGTCAATGTCCCTCCCTGGTGGTAACCCAGGAATACTTTTTGGAAACACATCCATGAAATCCTGCACCATAGGTATATTTTCCATCATAAACAATTTTTCCTTGGAATCTGCATACATCACATGAATAGCATATAACTGGCATCCCCTCCTTATACATTTGTTCATTTGGGATCCTGTAATTGGGTGTAACTGTAATGGCCTTTTGACTACTTGAATATCTTTGCGTGTTCCATCGTGCATTCTGTAATAAATAATATTCTCCTTACAATCCACCAAGGTCCACTGCTTTTTTAGCCAATCCATACCCAACAAAAAATCATAGGATCCTAATGGAAAAATGTTCAAATCTACTTGTAACTGCTGTTCTGAAATTTCCAAAGTACAGTTTGGAATTTTGGAAGTTACCTTTCGTTTATCTCCAGTGGCTAGCTGTACCAGCCATGCAATTTTAAATTTATGTTATTTCAATTTACATATTCCCATTATTTTGGGACTAATATAACTTAGACTTGCACCTGGGTCTACCAAAACAGAAACAGGTTAAGAAAGTAATTTACCTTCCAGCTTGATCATTGTCGGCTGATAATCTACCTGTCGATCCTCCAATGCTACATTGATGCGAGGGATGTTTCGCGCCACATCGCCTATTGTGGAATCTTCCTGCAAGTTTGCAACTGCGTCGTTTCTTGTTCGTTGTGGACAGTTTTTGTAGTAATGTGCTTCACCACACCCCCAACACTATAAAGGTGGCTTGGTCACCTGTCCTTGCTCAGGCTTGCTGGATTCTTCTGTAGGTTTTCATCTGCTGGCCACCTGGTTCTCTGATGATTTCTGCCAAACTCTTTGCTAACAAAATTACGTGCAGAATTCTTAAAATAAATGCTTTTGGCGCCTCTGAAATTTGAGTTTATTTTATGTCCTTTCTTCAGCTGAAATTTTTTTCCAATCTCCCCTTTAGCCTTGGACTGCTGATAATAAATTCTTGCTTTATGAATGGCTTCATCCATGGTTCAAGGTTTTACAAATTATAATCGCTCCTTTATGTGTGTTGGCAGGCTACTCAAAAATCTCTACACCTTAGCCTTTTCCTCTCGAAGATATGGAACATATCGTAATAAAGAGGTGAACTTGGTGATATATTCATCCATAGTCATCTATCCTAGCGTTAAGTCATGAAATTCTTTAGCTTTTTCGTCATAGAATCGTTCTGTCAAATACTTGTCTTTAGAGTATTGCTGAAATGATTCCGAAGTGACATCTTGTTCTTCAATGCTGCGTACATTCTTCACTTCCTCCCACCACATAGTGGCTTTCTCTCTTAACCGATATATGGCTAATCCGGCCTTCAGGTTGTTGTTATATTCATACCCCTGAAAATAATTATTCATCTTTGTTAACCATGCCTCTGCCACCTTCTCAGCCTCACCGTCAAATGTTGGTGGTTTTCTTTTATGAAATTCCCCTTGAAGCTCTACCTTTTGCTTCTTAACCTCTTACTGATCTGAAAAATTGCCAGATTCTGCCTCATTATAATTTTATTCTTACTTCACTGGGATGGGCTTCTTTCCACTTTGTCTGTGGTGTTGTTTCTCATTTTTCGCTCATCTTCTTCTTGCATGCCTTTGTCAGTACTGGGAAGTTCCACCTCCTGGTTTTGTTTATTTGACAGGCTCTTTAATATATTTTCTTGGTCTTGCAGTAATCGTTCATTATATTTTCAAACACACACAATTTCCTCTTTTAATTGTTGTACCATATTCAACACGAAACTGGTTTGATGCTAATGTTCTTCCAATAGCCTACTAGTTTGTTGCTGCTTCTCGACACTTAACTGAACCCACATTTCTAGGCTCATCACTGGTTGAGCGCGGGGTTTCCTGGCGTCTTGCGTTGGTGGCTCGGTTGTTCCCCTCCTCATTGTACTTCTAACTCTCTCTGTGCATCATTATACACACATCTTAATTGTTAGTTGACCCTTCAGGTCCTAGTGTATGAACACTGTTCTGATACCACTAGGTATTTCATACCCAAACAACAACATTATTCTCATAAATCCTCTGGTGTGGCCTTCCTACTTCCTCGTGGAATAAAAGGAGAAATAGGGCTTGCAAATTTTTGTTAAATTTTCATTTCCGGAATTTAGGTTCAGATTTTCTTGCCAGGCAACAGTTATGATGTAAAGCTTCTCGTTAATCTGAGAATATGGGTTTTCTTTATCGGTACCCCGTTTCTTTTGTAATGGAAAAACATTGGCGAAGGATTTCTGTATTATACTTTGTATAATCGTGCTACTGTACCTATATGGGTTTAATATAGTCTCTGGTTTATTCATATAAGAGAAATTTGTTTTATTACATAGGTGTTTTGCACTGTGTTTCCCTATGGATGGTTTATGTTCCCAAATGTTTCTACTTCTTTACTTAAATTATATAAGAAGAAGTTCCATTATCTCTATGTCAACTATTGAAATGTTGGGCTGTTACACCCCGTGAAATCCTTTCACAAGCATACTGTTTACCAACTCTCGCTCTTTATTATTTCATGATTTCGCCGAACTTTGTTTCTCTGTTTTATAATATATATTTTTCCGGGTTTGGTCACACAATAAAAGTCGAAAGGGTTGTGGTTGATATTCTCGGTCCCATATAAAACTGGGTTTTCCACTGTATTTTTCCATAGTAATGCATGTAGAGTTTTCTGATTCTGATACTATTTACTTGCATGGTAGGAAGTCAAGTAATGAATATAGAAATATTATCTACCGTTGCTTTCCCATTTTCTTTTGTGTTTAATCTGTTCTGCAATGTAAAATATTTAGAAAGAAATTGTTTCCTTATAGTCTAATTCGGTGACCAAACCACCCTTCTTAGTGTCTATGTTTATTTTAGCTATTAAGGACGATGTATCTTGGGTAGGGTTTTACCCAAAACCTAAGATCAACCGTCGGGATATTCTCTTTAGGATTAACTTAAGATAAAATCTGAAGTTACATGTTTCTATTACTATTTCTCGATTTTTCCATCATTGGCACACAATCATTGTAAGTTAGAGAAAGAAAGAAAAACATAGTTACATTCTTTTCACCCCATACAGTTCGTATGGTTCCAACATTTCCTATCACCAGCCTTCTTAATAGAATTTATAATAAACATAGTCTTTCTGTTGCTAGCACAATTCTAGAATTTATATTAAACAACACATGAATCCTGTCACTATCATTCTTTTACAGAAGTTATAACAAACGTGAAAGGTTTTTACTTGCAGTCAAAAATCACTCAAAATACATAGATTTACTTATCTGATTAACAGATTATAGTTGTGGTCATCTCAACCATCAAGAGAGGCAATTACGTCCTCCTCTTGCTCCTGTGCTCCAATTTCTTGGAAAGATACAGGTTTACAGTGGAATATCTCTGACCTCAAAACTCCCGGTTGAGTCAGCGCCAAAATTATTTTTCAGGATTTTGCTGAGTGCTTTTTCCACTGGTAGGAAATAAATTCACACTCCTCTCCTCAAGATCAGAGCCCGCACTCCTCACTGGAATCCATCTCTTATTTTTTATTCCCAGCAGAGAACTGTTTTTCCAACTGCCCATCAGCTTTTATCTTTTATGAAACTAATTACCTTAACTGTCTAACTATTTACTCATAAAAGAAATAACTTTTCTGCAACAATAATTATTGCAGCTTAACACAATAATAAAAAATTGTCTTTTAACTATTTACAACTAGTTATCTTTAATGAGGCTATCACAATATTTAATTGAAATAAATATTAAAATATTTTAGAGCAAGATTTTGGATTTTTTTTGTTGAATTGTATTGTAATTTTTTATTTATATTATTTTTCATTTTTTTTTAAGACATTAGAGACTTGACATACACATTATCTTATAGTAAATCGTAAAATAAACTTTTCAGTGCAATGACATACATACACATCCCTCATACTAAATTCTAAATATGCCTCTAAACACAATCAAATACAATAATTTTATAACAATCATATTAATAAAATAATAATAAATTTCGTTCTGTCTCATTGCCTCTCTCAACCAGCGCTCTTCTTTTAACAATTCCTCCTCCAAATTGCAAGCTATCTTGCTAGTATTTGCTATTTGCAATTGAAATGACATACTTTTAAAAAACACATTTAAAATCAAATTAGTTTGAAGTCATCCAATGTTGCAGCAAACAGTTTTAACATGTTTAGTTGTTCATAACATATATTTTTTCCTTAAAATTACAAGTTCTAATGAGGAGGTAAGATTTGTAACTTTTTCCGCATTAAAAAATTAAAGATTCTTATTCTCAAAGGACCTCTTATCCCACGAACCTAAAAATGTATTGTCCGGGCCTTCTTACATAAGCAGAGAATTTCGATCAACTGTAATCTTCGATTAAACTAAGCGATTATTATATCAGAACTCGTTTTAATAAATTAGATTAAGCTAATAGTGTATCAGGATCGGCTTTAATAGTGAAAACTATAAAATTGTAATCCGAAATGACACGCACCCGGGAAAAGAATAAATACCAGTTTCTTTTCTTTAGAGATACCAACTGCTAAACCAAGCACACGTGTTTTCGCCGATCTATGATGGAAGATGAAAACAAGTGCTGATTAAAAAAAAAAAAAAAATTCATAGATTGAACTTGTTCATCTCTGCCGATCTCATAATTTTCGTGATTACCTCGTGCCCAGCATTCATTTTTCCTCAACAGTCTCAAGCTTAGGCGTCCAACGTTGGCCTCTGGGCTTCACAAACTGCGCATAATGCTTCTGCAATTCACGAGTGTTGCAGAGCCCGCGCTCACTATTATCTGTGGAATCCCTGGCCACTGCATATCCGCGTTGGTCAACGATAAACCTCGCGTCTTCCAGAAGCTTTAAAATAAACTCTGTCGACACTCGGATCTTAAGGCCTCCGCCGTTGTTTCCCTTCTCTATCTCAAACGGCTGGCAGAGAGCAGACACGCGTTCGATACGTCGAAACGGAGCTGATAAGTGAGCTGTGGCAGTAAGTGGAGCTTCTGGTGGCGGCGGTGACATTAGGGAAGCCAGCGATAGAAGCGATAACGGAGACTGAAAGAAGTGTTGGGGAAGAATGAAGTACACGTCGCCCATCTTCAGTCGATCGTTTGGAAGAAGCTGGGGCGTTTTCTGACCGATGTAGAAGGAGTCGGAGTGACAGATTGAATGCTGAGGGAATTCCTGCATGATCTGGGCGGCGCTGATGGGTTTATTGAGATTTCGAACGATGCCTTTTGAGCAAACCAGTTTGACGGTTTCCTTGTTATTGCCCATATGCATTAGGCATGACAAATGGCTGCCCATACCTTGTTTGGCTTGTTATGGGCTGGCAAAGCAAAGGGAAGGATGAAAATCCAGGGAATGGGTGCAGAAGTGGATTTTTGTTGAACATTATATTTATGTAGAAATGAAGAATACAGCGGAAAATCATAGTTGCGGTCATGTATACTTTCTTCAAAGTCTTTTTGGTGGACGACTTACTCATCACAACCATCCAGAGTATTCTCCATCGAAATATGAGCGTGAAGGTCAACTTAAATTGAAATAAGATGAAGTGTGCGTGAAGGTAAACTTATATTGATATGACGATGACAATCGCACCATGGAGTTGTAGGCCAGCCAGCCATCCAGTGAGTGACACACACTCGCGCGTGCAACGTAGGAAGACTTCACGCTTAGTCTTTTCGATATCGACAATATTGCATTCTGCCGTAAGGAATCTTAACAAGACTTTGACTAAGCTCCTACCAAGTTGTTTCAAATGCTTATAGAGCACATTTTAATTTTATTTATGTAAAAATGCTGCTATGTCTTTATAATACTAGTTTTCCACCCAAATCAATTTATCCTTTGCAAAAAAAGTCACCATTTATATAACTTTTAGAGAATGTGACGGTAGCTTTCTGCCATCCCAAATTTCCCACCAAATAAGACCTTCAACTGCAGCCATTTACATTGTGGTTATATTTGAGATATTCTTTAATATTGTATTTACTTTATATAAGTACCATAATATCATAAAGAAATTTCAATGATTTTCAATTAATTCATTTACTTTATCATTTCAAGTTGCTAAACTAAAAAGGTCATTAATATGAACCAAATTCTAATTTTATCAAAATAATAATAATTAATAACATATGAATAATAAAAAAGATTAATATATAAGTTAAATATATATACATTTAAAAAAACACACAAGAAGATTTTTTATCATAGAGATTTACTAGTATTAGAAATAAATTTAATTTCTCTATACTATTATGAATATTCTTAAGAGTTTAAATTCTTACCATTCACCTAATAATAATTAATAATTAAATTAAATTTATAGAAACCCTAAATAAATATTCTTATTAACGTAAATAGTTTTTAATTTACATTATTTAATTAAACTATAATATAAGAATTAATATTCAATAATATTAAATTTCAATTATTTAATTTTAATACGATGAAAAAATAATTGGGTTACTTTAAAAAATTTCCTCCGTAATTGTATTAGCATATAATATGACGATACAAGAAATATTTTAAAATTAAATATCCCAGCGAAAAATAATTTACTTTTAGTCATAAATTAATTCTTTTCTTTAATTTATTCAAAACATTAAAAAATTTGATTTGTCATTAAGATTGATTATAGTATTTGAAATATTTCTATTTCTTTTTAAATTAAAATAAAATAATATTGAGATAATTGCTTTTTAGGTTTATTACATAATTGAAATAATATAAATTAGCAAATGTATTATATGTTGCAAAAGAAACACCTTAAGGTGGTAACATATAATAAAGTAGTATAGAAGGAAGAAATAAAAAATTTATGCAATTTGTTTCTTTACTGTTTTTTATTTTTTATCATATTTTATGTTTTAGGGAGATTCCAACAAAGCCAATATTCTATAATACAATTCACATTTATCTGAGAAATAACAATATCTAACTTAATAATGATTTAAAAAAATACATTCACAATTGGTATTTATCTAGAAAATAACGGGCTCTTATGGCATTCATCACAGATTAAATTTCCTTCTTCGATAGGGATGATGTATCTGGACATGTTAATGAGAATGGAAAAAAAAAAGAGAAAAAAAGAAAAAGAAAAATGAAACGTTTTACCAAAACTTACACAAAAAATAAAATAAGAAATCTAAGAAATAACAACATATATCCTAATAAAGATTGAGAAAAAATACACTGAAACAATACGAACAAAAAAAATTATAGCAGAGAAGAGAACATACAGAAGAGGGATCCAACACGCCTTAAATGTAATGTGTTAGACCAATCCTGGCACTTTCCTTTCATGCAACAATACCTTTTCGAGTTCTAAACGTGGTAGATGGGCATGTGCCAAAGCTAGGAACACATTTGCTCCCTTCTCTGTTTATCCTTTAATTGTGGTTGTAAATTCTTCCAAATTATATTAATTGATTAATTGATGGTACCTTTTGAAATAATGAATCCATTTTGATTCGATTATTATTCAGTTGCATTGCAGCACACTAAAATTGAATAATTGAAATATAATTGGACTTCAATTACAAAAAATTCCT
Organism: Pinus albicaulis; assembly: GCA_034641835.2. Taxonomy (NCBI): domain Eukaryota; kingdom Viridiplantae; phylum Streptophyta; class Pinopsida; order Pinales; family Pinaceae; genus Pinus; species Pinus albicaulis. The sequence continues at coordinate 1,246,846,630 of CM076572.1, read as the reverse complement.
TCAGGAAACACGATGTTAAATCTCGACCTATAGAAATTTTCTACCTCCATTGTTTAAATTTAAATTGTACTCAAATGAGGTAGCATCAAAACTCAAATATATAATAAAGCATCCAAAATCATAATCAATCAAATGACAACCACAACCCAAAAAAATCTAATGTAATCTATAATTCCTCAGGTATGGTGGCAGGTGGCTTAATTGCTACACAACTAAATATTTTTCTTTGAAACTTAGCATAAAGACCTAGTAATGTGGTCCTTCAACTTTTTTGGAAATTGACCATCAAACGGGCACATTCCATGAAAAATAAAAACATACATAGGCAAGTAATAAAAACAGGTTTCCAAAACCCTATTTCCAAATAAATGCATCACTATATGAAATAAAACTACATTGTAACATGTAAAATATTGAAAATTGAAAACATACCTAGGTAAGTAATAAAAACAGGTTTCCAAAGCCCTATTTCCAAAGAAATGCATCACTATATGAAATAAAACTACATTGTAACATGTATAACATTGAAAATATTTGTTCCATTGTGGACACTTATAGATGGCACATTAAGAGAATATGGTGGATACTTGAGCATACCATGCTGAGTGATAATTGACTTAACAAGTATGCCAAATGTCTTATCTAATCAACCATGAAGCTTTAATTTAGCTATTTTCTCAAGATTTTTCATAAGAAAAGTGATATATGATAAGTAATAAGAAGAAGAATCTCAAGATTTAATCAAATTCAATAAGATACCAAAACATTAAGTGTGTGTATTATTACCAATGTTTCTGCACTAACACTTTCAAAAAAAATTAGGAATTTAAATTGAGTTAAAAAATATCATTTATTTTAACTAAATAATCAAATAAAAGTTTAGTAAATTTATTTTAATATAAATAAACCTATAATCATTTTAAAAATAAACAAAACTTAAAATATAAACCACTAAATCTCGATCTACACTTGAATTTAAGAAAATAAATTAAAATTTTAAATAAGCAAAAATACATTATAATAAAATAAACTAATAAATACTTGAGATGAATATTCTCCATCAAATATTTTATTTTTTCTTCCACGTCCAGCATAAAAATTAATTAATAATAGTTTATGCGAGAGAAATCGGGAGTGGGTACAGTTCTTGGGAAATTTTGGAAAAATTACTCCACTAGCAATTTGGGAAAATATATCGTTAATACTTTTTTTTGTAAAACACGAAACTTGTATTTCAATCAAATTTGGCATTTAAAACTATCAAAGAGAGAAAAATTGTGACAATTTTATTAGAGATAACTAGTTGTTAACTAGTTAAAAGACAATTTTTATTATTGTTTAAGGAAAGAGACTAGAATTACTTTTATTTGTTTCAAAATTTATTTTCACTAGTAATTACTTATGAGCAATAATTTAGTTAAGAGAATTAACTTCATATAGTGAAAGCTGATGGTAAATGTTTCCAAGAACTGGGAAGTGGTTGGGGACAGTTGGACACAGTTACCTGCTCCTATGGGGAGAAGATATTGATCCCGGTGAGGAGCAGGGGTTCTGTTCATGGTGGAAAGAAGAGTGTGGAATTTTTCCAAAGCTGGTAGAGACCAGTGGAAAACACTTAGCAATCCTGAAAATAATTTCTAGTACTAACTCGACTGGGCGTCCTGAGGTCACAATATAAATTTCCACTGTTAACCCATACCAACCAGGACTGGGGGGCAACAGGAGGATGTAATCACCTCTCTTGAAGGCTTGGAGGACCACAAGTCAAACCTAAAGAATTTCGATAAGTAAAATGTACTGCTTCGGTAAATAGTATAGGATGATGTTGTTCTATGTTTGTACAGATATCTAGTGGATAGTGATGTAATCTGTGAATAAATTATAGATAGAACTTGAGCAGATATACTATTATTATGACAGATTGGTTAATATTTAAAACAAATCTGAAATAAGGACTGCAAAGAAAAGGAAATATAAGTTCTGCATTTTCTTTCTCTTTTATTTTATCAGAACCGATATTCAAACCTAGATATAATATCAGTGTATATACATTGAAAAACAACTTTTTATTCTGTATAAACTGTGGAACTGTGTTATGTTTAGTCAAATGCATAAACATGATAAAAAATATGCAGGTGTATTTTATTTCTATGTGTCATGGAAAAGAATAGTTATAAGTAGAATCATGCCAAAAAATCCCTGAGATGAAAGTGCCATAAAGAAAAAAATAGAATTAAAAACCTGAATACATAATTTCTATTCGTTTAGCTTATTCATGAGACAATTGGATAAGGAATTTTTATAGTTAAAAGAAACCATAGATGTAGCAGCAAGCTAGGAATAGGGATTGTAATTTAAACATTGTTGCAAGAAATACTGGTAAAATGCAGAAAGAGAGAAAACTGTCAAACGAGGTTATGGGTAGAACCCTAAATGCGATCTTGTCTTTTTCTTGGAGTTATGTTGTATGCGGACGAAATGGAAAGGTTGTCCGGTCACCATACTCTATTAAAGACTGTCATATAGCCGAGGAAACTCGATAACTAGAGTAGTAATTACTGTATAAGGCAACAAGTTTACAAATTCAAGAAGACCTGAAAAATTATGTTTATAAATGATGGTGCACATACAGGTATTTCTTAAAGATCCACAAAGGTATACTTCAAGAAGTAAACTCAAAATAATATAATTCTCGGAAAATGGTAATACTAATATTTTCTTTTCCTACTCAGAAGTAAATAAGAAGAATAACAAGATTCTACGTGTAGCCTGATATATATATATATATATAAACGACTCATGGCCTCAAATCAGAAAAAAGACTGAAACTGTAATTCTCGTTGGAAAACAATAAAATTCAATGCTTATGCCGGATAGATTCACTAAACAACTTTTGTATTAATTGGAAAAAACACATTAAAAAATATAAGCTCACATTCAACTGAGAAGATAGAACGAATGAGAAAATAGTGAAATAAAAATACTGCAAGTTTTATTGTCCAGAGCTGGAGAGCGAAGTTTTGTATCAACAAACTTTAAATAAAATGATAACCCATTTTTAACTAAGTCTGATGGAAAAATCGAAACTTAATTTGAACAGAACTTCGAGCTAAGCGTTTATTATAGAAGTGTCGTATCAAATATTCAAAAGAAAAAAAAAAGAAATTTGGAGGGTTTCCAAATATTTCCGGTTTCTCTGAATGTGAGCTAACCCTGACAATAAACTATTGCAGACCCAAGATAGTGGACTGGAATACCTAGAGGGTAATCAAGACAACGAAGAGGAGATTAGCCATGCATTTCTCAACTAGAAGGGCATCCAAAGTTCTGTGCATAATGGAAATCATACATGCAACAACCAAAACGTATGAAGAGAAAGGAGTTAAAATAAGAGTATGATTATCCATCTCAAAAACAATTGGAAAACATCAAAGTAGGGTTTGAGTTTAATTGCTTACCTGTGGCCATATAGCTACTCGCATGAAGCCCGAGATTGTTGTAATACCAGCAGAAGGAGAAAAATTAGTAAAATCACTCCTCAATCCTTAAAAACATCGTATCAAGTCCTGTTTATGCCAAATAAATATTAAAAAAAAGGCAAGTGTTAGTACCTACACACAGAGTGATTCAGAGGATTTAACCCTTGCACTACAAAAAAAAATAACCTTTGTGGTCACCTTCCAGAAAAGAAAAATTCGCCAGAATTAGACCAAGGAGCAAATGACGGAGGCAATTGCCAGTTGAAAGGCCAAGTAGGGTGAGCCCTTGCTCTTCCCGCTAATCCATTACAACGATCGTTCGATGAGTTGATCAGATGGAGTAATCAAGGGTAGGAGTTCTTCACGCAGATCAACTGTCTTGCAATAAATTCGAGAGGATGTATGTTAGCTGTGTGTAGCGAAAATCATAAATAGGCCAGTATCAGAATTTAAAGCCAAGTGCAGATGTCGTTTCACTTAAGAATCTCTATGGATACACTCTTCGTTTTAAACGCAAAACTAGAAAATCAAGAATTGGTGTATGGTAATTAAGAAATTATGTATGGTTTAATAGTCAAATGGCACTTTAGGTTTTCAAGTTCATTTTCCTAGGATGGAAAGTTAAATGTGTCATAGCTATGGTTAACTTTAATGCATTACGAGAATAGTAAAGTTAATGAAAAAATAGCGTTATGGTTGCAGTAATTAATTTTTTATTTTATTTATGGTACATAGATGTAAAATGTTTGGATTTGATGTATGTTACAAGTGGTATCAGAGCAGTGTTCATACGTCGGGATCCCGAGGGTCAACTAACGATTAAGTTGTGTATATATTGATGCAGAGAGAGAGAGAGAGTCAGTAGCATAATGAGAAGGGGAACAACACAGCCACCACCCCAAGACATCAGGGAACCTCGAGCTCAACCAGTGATGAACCTAGAAATGTGGGTTCAGTTAAGTGTCGATCAACACCGAAAAACTAGTAGATTGCTGGAAGAACAACATCATCAAACTAGCTTCCTGTTAAATACGATACATCAACTACAAGAGGAAATGGTGCACATTCTAAAAGACAGCGAAATATTACTGCAGTAGTAGGAAAATATATTAAAGAGTCTTTCAGACAAAAAAAACCAAGAAGTGGAACATCCAAGTACTGAAAGAGGTATGCATGAAGAAGAAGAGCAACAAATAAGACACAACGCCACAGACAGAGTGGAAAGAAGCCCATCCCAGTGAGGGAGGAACAAAAATTACAATGAAGCAGAATCTGGCAACGTGTCACACTAGCAAGAGGTTAAGAAGTAGAAAGTAGAGCTTGAGGGGAAGTTTGGAAAAATAAAGCCACCAATATTTGATGGTGAAGCTAAGGAAGTGGCAGAGGCATGGTTAATAAACATGAACAAATATCTTCAGGTGTATGAATATAACAAAATCCTGAAGGCCATATTGGCCATATATCAGCTAAGAGAGAAAGCCACTTTGTGGTGGGAAGAAGTGAAGAATGTACGCAGTATTGAGGAACAAGACGTCACCTTGGAATCATTCGAGCAGTACTTTAAAGATAAGTATTTGATGGAACGATTCTATGATTAAAAAGCTAAAGAATTTCATGAATTAAGGCTGGGACAGATGACCATGGATGAATATATCACTAAGTTCACTTCTCTGTTGCGATATGTTCCATATATTCGACAGAAAATAGCTAAGGTGCAAAGATTCCTGAGCAGCCTGCCAGCACATATGAAGGAGCAGATAGAATTTGTGAAGCCCCAAACCATGGACGAAGCTATACGTAAAGCATGATTATGCTATCAGCAGTCCAAGGCCAAAGGGGAGGTTGGAAAAAGTTGGCGGCCAAAGACAGGATAGAGAAGTAATTCAAGTTTCAAGGGCGCCAAAAGCAGAAACTTTAAGAACTCTGCACATAATCTTGTCAGCGAGCATTTTGGCAGAACTCACCAGAGAACTAGATGGATAGTAGAATAAAATCCTACAGAAGCATCTAGTAAGCTTGAACAAGGATAGGTGATCAAGCCACCTCTATAGTGTTGGGGGTGTGGTGAGGCACACTATTACAAAAGTTGTCCACAACGAGCAAGAAATGACACAGTTGCAAATTTGCAGGAGGCTTATACGGTGGGTGATGTGGTGCGAAACATCCCCCGTATCAATGTAGCATTGGAGGATCGACAAGAAAATTATCAGCCAACCATGATTGAGTTGGAAGGTAAATTACTGTCTCAACCTGTTTCAATTTTGGTAGACCCAGGTGCAAGTCTAAGTTATGTTAGTCCCAAAATAGTGGAACTGTGTAAATTAAAAGAACAAAAATTCAAAAGTTTGTGGCTGGTACAGCTAGCCACAGGAGCAAAAAGGAAGGTAACTACGAAGATTCCAAATTGTACTCTGGAAATTTTAGAACAGCAGTTACAAGTAGACCTGAACATATTTCCATTAGGGTCCTATGATGTCTTACTGGGCGTGGATTGGCTATAAAAACATTGGACTTTAGTGGACTGCAAGGAAAAAGTCATTTATTACGGAATGCAAGATGGAACACACAAGGAAATACAAGGAGTTAAGAATCCATTATAGCTATGACCAATTACAACGTCCCAAATGAATAAATGTATAAGAAAAGGATGCCAAATTTATGATATTCAAGTAGGATATGCTGACTCTAAAGAAAAAGCACCTATGATGGAGAATATACCTATGGTGCAAAATTTTATGGATTTTTTTCCAGAAAATATTCCTGGATTACCACCAAGGAGAGATATTGACTTCACCATAAAGTTAATACGAGGATCTTCTCCTGTATCAAGGGCTCCTTACAGAATGAGTGTGCCAGAGCTAACAGAGCTGAAAATGCAATTGCAAGAACTGTTGGACAAGGGCTATATTCTTCCAAGTGTGTCCCCTTGGGGAGCACCAGTGCTGTTCGTGAAAAATAAGGATGGGACCATGCGAATGTGCATGGATTATAGACAACTTAGCAAGCTAATAGTCAAGAATAAATACCCCTTACCAAGGATTGGTGATCTGTTTGATCAAGTAAAGGGGGCCACAGTGTTTTCCAAGATAGATTTAAGATCTGGATATCACCAGATTCGAATCAAGGATGAAGAAATTTGCAAGTCAACATTTCGTACTCGGTATGGACACTATGAATTTGTGGTGTTACCCTTTGGGTTAAAGAACACACCAACAACCTTTATGAGGTTAATTCATAGAATCTTCCATCCTTTCCTTGATAATTTTGTACTTATATTTATAGATGATATTTTGATCTATTCTAAAAACCAAGAAGAGCATAAGGAGCATTTGAGGATTGTGCTGGAAATGCTAATAAAGCATCAGTTGTGCGCTAAGTTCAACAAATGTGATTTATTCAAAATAGAAATCCAGTATTTAGGCCATGTTATTTCAACAGAAGGAATTGTTGTTGATCCGAAGAAGCTCAAGACAATCATGGAATGGATAGTACCCCAGAATGTGGAAAATATTAGATCCTTTATGGGATTAGCTGGGTACTATCAAAGATTTATTGCATAATTTTCCATAATTACTTTTCCTATTACTTCTTTGCAGAGGAAAGCAAAAGTTTTCAAATGGACTACTAAATGTCATAACAGTTTTGAGAAGTTTAAACAGATTTTGACCACTGCACTTGTGTTAAGAGTAGCTTATCCCAACAAAGAATTCAAAGTATGTACAGACACAAGTAAATAAGGTGTTGGGGCAGTTCCATCTCAGGAAGGAAAAGTGGTGGCATATGAATCAAGAAATTTGAAGGATCATGAACAAATATATTCAGTGTATGATCTGGAATGAACAACAATAGTACATGCGCTCCGGGTATGGAGACACTACTTGCTGGACATGAAATTTTTGTTAAAAACAGATCATAGCAGCTTGACTAGTTACTTCAAGAAACCATATTTGAACTCAAGACAGGCAAGATGGAATGCCTTCCTAAGTGAGTTCTATATGGATATTCAGCATGTGAAAAGAAAAGAAAACTGAGTAGCTAATGCTTTAAAAAAAAAACTAGATGGTATATATGAGATGTATTATAATCAGCTGGAAAGTAAATTTTTGGAACAAGTAAGGGAAGAAGCACAAAAATATCTAGAATACCAATTTTTATGGCAATAGATGGAAGAGATCAGAAAGCAAGGAGGTACATCTGAGTATGGAATAAATGAATATCAAATGCTAACTTTCTGAAGTAAATTGTATGTACCTGACCGTATGGATCTGAAAGAGTTAATAATGAATGAGTACCATCGCAACAATTATGCAGGTCATCCAGGATACCAGAAAATGTTGGTTTCTATTGGGAAGGTGTTTTTTTGGCCTGATATGCATAAAAACGTTGCTGAATATCTAAGTAAATGTTTGGAGTGTTAGTAGGTGAAGGTGGAGCATCAACATCCTATAGGATTGATGCAGCTCATACCGATACCTAAATGGAAGTGGGAGGTGATATCCCTGAACTTCATTATAGGTTTTCCACGAAAAACAAAGAAAAATGACTCCATCATGGTAATAGTGGATAGATTTAGTAAATCTGCACATTTTATACCTGTGCGGTCTACTTACAAGAGTGTATAGATAGCCGATATATTCATGAAGTAAATTTCCGGGTTGCATGGAATTCCAAAGACTGTTATTTCAGACCGGGATGTTAATTTTACTTTAGCATTCTGGAAGAATTGTTTACGGGACTGGGAACTCAGATAAACTTTAGCACAACTTATCATCCCCAGACCGATGGTCAAACAAAGTGAGTAAACCAAGTATTAGAAGACATGTTGCACATGTATGTGATGTAGCAACCAAATAATTGGGAAGACTATCTACACCTTCTTGATTTTTCTTACAACAATGGTTATCAGGAGTCTCTAAATATGAGTCCTTTCAAGGCCTTGTATGGGAAGCAATGTCACACACCCATAAATTGGAGCAGCCCTGAGACAAAATTAATGTTGGGACCTGAGATGCTTGTTGAAATGGAATTGGAAGTAAATAAAATAAGACAGAATATGAAGGTTGCACAAGATCGACAGAAGATATATGTAGATAAAAAGAGGTCTTATCAGGAATTCAAAGTGGGAGACCAAGTGTATGTGAGGATCAAACCAAAGAGGAGTACCTTGTGGTGGACCTCTTGTGCCAAATTGGCTCCTAGGTTTTGTGGGCCTTTCCAAATTTTGTAAAGGATAGGACCTGTGGCCTATCGGTTGGCTTTACCCAATCACATTCGAGTACACAATGTGTTTCATGTGTCTTTTTTGAAGCATTACGTGCATGATTCAAAACATGTAATTCATTGGCAGAATATAGAGGTATGATAGAATTACAAAATTCTAACCTGCATTATGATTCTCTTTAATAGAAATTGACAAGAAATTTTACTATTGCAGGTAGATATGGACGGCAAGTTCCTGGTTGAGATACAACACATACTTGAACGAAGGGAAATCATGCTCTAAAAGCGATTTGTCACCCAGGTTAAAGTGCAATGGAAGCACTTCGGCCCGAATGAGGCTATTTGGGAAGATGAAATATTTTTGCGAGAAGGCTACCCAGAGCTCTTTTTAGAGTTAGAGTGAAAACACCGAGGATGGTGTTACTTCTAGGGGGGGAAGTTGTGACAGCTTCGTTAGGGATAACTAGTTGTTAACTACTTAAAAGACAATTTTTATTATTGTTTAAGGAAAGAGACTGGAATTACTTTTATTTGCTTGAAAAGTTATTTTCACTAGTAATTACTTATGAGTAATAATTTAGTTAAGAGAATTAACTTCATAAAGTGAAATTTGACGGTAAATGTTTCCAAGAACTGGGAAGTGTTCGGGGACAGTTGGAAATAGTTACATGCTCCTCTGGGGATAATAGACTAATCCTAGTGAGGAGTAGAGGCTTTTTTCATGGTGGAAGGAAGAGTGTGGAATTTTTCCATAGCTGGTAGAGACCAGTGGAAAACACTCAAAAATCCTGAAAATAATTTCTAGTACTGACTAGACTGGGAATCCTGAGGTCATAGTAGAATTTCCAATGTTAACCCGTACCAACCAGGACTAGAGCTCGGGGGCAAGAGGAGGATGTAATCACCTCTATTGAAGGTTGGGAGGACCACAGCTAAAACCTAAAGAATTAAGATAAGTAAACTGTATTGCTTCGGTAAATAGTATAGGATGATGTTGCTATGTGTTTGTACAGATATCTAGTGGATAGTGATGTAATCTGAGAATAAATTTTAGACAGAACTTGGGCAGATATACTATTATTATGACATACTGGTTAATATTTAAAATAAATTTGAAATAAGGACTGCAAAGAAGAGGAAATATAAGCTCTGCATTTTCTTTCTCTTTTATTTTATCAGAACCGATATTCAAACCTAGATGCAATATCAGTGAATATACATTGAAAAAAAAAATTGTTTATTCTGTATAAACTGTGGAACTATGTTATGTTTAGTCAAATGAGTAAACATGGTAAAAAATTTGCAGGTGTATTTTATTTCTGTGTGTTATGGCAAAGAATAGTTATAAGTAGAATCATGCCACATAATTCCTGAGATGAAAGTGCCATAAAGAAAACAATAGAATTAAAAACCTGAATACATAATGATGCAGGAGCATCGAGGACCTAGCCAACAATGTGACGTCTTGGTCACATGTTGTGGCTAAGTTGAAATAAAATAGACTTAGGAATAGTATAATTCACTATTTTATTTAATTTGTTTTTTATTTTTGGAGCATTGTTAGTTTGTTTTGAAATTAAAAAAATATGGAATAAATTTAGCAATTGGTTTCTCTCCCTGCGTGGATGTAGAGCCAACATATGGATAAGCCTAAAAAATAGGAAGGTAGTAATTTATTGAGAAAGCCTATTCTAAGAGGAGCAATTCTATTCCTCAAGTGTAAATAGTTGGAGGATGGTAAGGGAACCTCAAGGTTTTTGTCGATATGTAGATTGCAAATTTATGTGTGGAAATTTAGATCAGTAGATATTTCATGTCTAATGAAGTGATCTTATGAATTGGTTTATTTCTGCAATTTTACTATATATATATATATATATATATATATATATATATATATTGCTGGAATATGTGAGTGGAGGAGATTGACACCATATTGAAGACACATTCTGCGTTAGGGAAAACAGTGCAACTATGGGTGTAGCCGGAGCCACGGGGCGATGTAGTCTGATTTGTTGCAGCACCGTACTAGCTTGAAGGCTAATTACACAAACATGAAACACTATCAGGTCCGTGACAGTGATCAATTCAAATCACCATAGCGTGGGAGTGCTGATAAGTTGTTTTACAAAAGCCTGACGGTGAATGGGTTAGCAGAATCAATTTTTGTTAAACTATAATTGACTTCTAATATGGAGGCTCTGTTGTTGATACAACATTGAACATCGAACACACAGTGGCCGTGCATGGAGGTTACATGAGGTCTGGTTGATACATACATGCGTTGTATTGTATATGGTGAGAGTAAACGTTGATATCACATGTTTCGTAGGTTTATAATATATTACATGTAAGTAGAACCGTAACATTACTTATGGTGGGTTTGAAATGTGGAGGTATGAATTGAATTATGTTAGCGTTAAAGTTTTAACCTATGCTATTTTAAATGCTATGTGGAACCTTGAGTACATGTGGTCGGATCAAATGGGTTATATGGATACAAACTATGAAGGTTGGGGCTGCCATATAATTTTGGTTAAAATTCATGTTATTCAATCCTTTAAATGGATTTCAAATTGTTAATGATATAGTTCAAGTGGGGTCTTAAAAAAAATACCATTTGGAAAGAAATAAATGGTATGTGCTTTCAAGACATTTACATCATTGTGTTGGGAAATAAGTAGGCATTTTACATTGATTGAAAGAGTGGAAATCTGGCATATCTGGACCAGCAAGAGGCAAACTAGTTTCATTAGGAAGAAAAGTCTGGGCCTTAGTAAAATTTTATGAATTGATTGATAGGAATTGTGTGTTGTTTTTCCTACATCATTTTTGGTATCAGAGCTTTTTGAGTGGCTTTTTGAGCATTGTAAAGAATGCCGCCAAGAAGAGGAGCGGGAATGGGTTGGAGGAGACCTATAGAAAACGCGGTTTTTCTAGATGAAATCTGGCACTTGCGCACGAGATTGGCTACAGTGGAAACCACTCAAAGAAGAGCAACAGATGGTGGAGTTTCCAGTGTCGATGAAGAAGAGACCACTGACGAAGAAGTGGAGGAAGAAAGCGAGGCAGGCAAAGTCATGAAGATGCTTGCAAAGGTTAGTAGCCGACTGAAGGTAGAAGTACCTTTATATGATGGAAGTCTTATTATGGAGGTGCTAATGGACTGGATCAGTTTGTTAGATAAATACTTCGACTATGAAGAAGTGGATGAAAAGAATAAAGTGAAGTTTCCAGCCACGAGATTGAAAGGCCATGTAGCGTTATGGTGGCATGAATTGCAGCTCTCCAGGGAGCTAAAAGGGAAACCCAAATCAAGCAATGGGATAAGATGGTAAGTAAGCTAAAAGGAAATTTTTTGCTGAAGGATTATCAATTAAACCTGTTTAGACAATTGCAAAATTTTAAACAGAAAGGGATGACAATCAAGGAATATACTGAATAATTTTATACGCTGAGTATTAGATCTGGCCATGTTGAAGATGATCTAGAAAAGGGAGCTAGGTATATAAATGAGTTGAGATAAAAAACATAGGATGAGATCAGCTTGTTAAATTTGACGACGATTGAATATGCTTATCAAGTAGCCTTGAGGGCAGAGGAAAAATTGTTGCGCAAGAAAAATCAGAGGAATAAAGGCAAGATTCCGGCAAAAGAAGGGGGAACATCTGAATCCATATTTCAACACTCTTAGAATGAGGCAATGAGTGCAAACAATAGGTCACTACAAAGAGGAGATTATGGCCACGGAAGGTTCATGCCCAGAGGCAGAGGCCGAGGAAGAAATGTTCGGTGCTTCGCATGTGGTGAATGGGGACATGTGCAATGGGATTGTCCTCACAATAGATCAGCAACCCAACATAGTGTGAATGTTGCTGAAACAAAGGAAGAGATTCCTCAGACTGTAGCCAAGGAGGAACCACCTGAAGCCAGAGAATCCTTTTTGTTGAAAAGGATATTGCTTAAAGAAGCTAAGGAAAACGGTGAACCAACTCAAAGAAGGAATCTGTTCAGAACTGTATGTAAGTCAAAGGGTAAGTGTTGCAAATTGGTAATTGATACCAGTAGTACTGATAACCTTGTTTCTACAGAAATGGTGGACAAGTTGAAGTTGGAGAGAACCGTACACCCCACTCCTTATAAAGTATCGTGGCTTTAGAAAGGCCATAAAATTATTGTAACTGAACAATGTCAAGTTGAATTTCAGATTGGTACTTATAAGGATGTTGTTTTATGTGATATAATGTCGATGGATGTATGTCACATATTGCTATGGAGGCCCTGGTAGTTTGATCAAAAAGCCATGCATGATGGCAGAAGAAACACTTATACTCTCGAGAAAGATGGAAACAAGCATACATTGCTGCCATTGAAAGCTGAATCTAATGAGGAGACACCTGTAAACAATATTATGTTGATGAGTGGGAAGACCCTATTGCAGGCAGTTGAGAAGGGTGAAGAGATGTAGTTTTTCATTGTTGGGAAGCCCAAGGTAATTTTAACTTGTACAAATTTAGAAGATTTACCTAAAGAAATTCAAAATTTGTTGAATGATGTTGCTGATATTGTTGTGGATGAGTTGCCAAATGAGTTACCATCCATCAGGAGTATTATTCACCATATTGATCTAATACCTGGAGCTATTTTGCTGAATAAAGCAGCCTATAGGTTAATACTGCAGGAAAATGCCGAAGCTGGAAGACAAGTGCAAGAGTTGATGGATAAAGGGTTAATCAGAGGAAAACTTAATCCATGTGTTGTACCAACAATACTCAATCCAAAGAAAGAAGGTGAATGGTGCATGAGCACAGATTCTAGAGCTATAAATAAAATCACCATCAGGTTGATGAAGGAAGTTTTGGAGGAATATGCAGTCTCTAAAGAAGAGTTGAAAATGGATCCAAAGAAAATCCAACCAGTTGTGAATTGGATAACTCCTAGAAGCATATTTGAGGGAGATGTGAAAATAAAATGGAAGGAATGCAATAGCAAAGACAAGTAGAGAGCAGATATGAGGAGGTGAAAAAATAAATTCCAAGTGGGTGACTTAGTCATGTATTGTAGATTTGTACCTATACCAAGAACCAAAATAAGAACCACAAGGGGATGCTACAGAAGAATAACGCCCAACAATAAATTGGGAAGAACAGATGCCTACAGTAGAAAAGAGGGAAGTGGAAGCCATTTTAGAGAAGAGAGTGTCAAAGAAAACCAGGAACCAAACTTATTATCAGTATTTGGTCAAGTGGAAAGGACAACCAGTGGAAGACGCCAGTTGGATGACTGCAGCAGAACTACAGAGATTGGGGATCGACTCCAAAGTACTACAAGATCAATTTTCTTCCCCAGGAGTCTAATCCAGGAGCATCGAGGACCTAGCCAACAATGTGACGACTTGGTCACATGTTGTGGCTAATTTGAAATAAAATAGAATTAGGAATAGTATAATTCACTTTTTTATTTAATTTGTTATTTATTTTTGGAGCATTGTTAGTTTTTTTTTAAATTAAATAAATATGGAATAAATTTAGCAAGTGGCTTCTCTCCTTGCATGGATGTAAAGCCAACATAGGGATAAGCCCAAAAAATAGGAAGGTAGTAATTTATTGAGAAAACCTATTCTAAGAGGAGCAGTTTTATTCCTCAAGTATAAATAGTTGGAGGATGGTAAGGGAACCTCAAGGTTTTTGTCAATATATAGATTGAAAATTTATGTGTGGAAAGTTAGCTCAGTAGATATTTCATGTCTAATGAAGTGATCTTATGAATTGGTTTATTTCTGAAATTTTACTATATATATATATATATATATATATATATATATTGCTGGAATACGTGATTGCAGGAGATTGACACCAGATTGGAGACACATTCTGCATTGGGGGAAAGAGTGCAACTATAGGTGTAGCCGGAGCCACGAGGCGATCCAGTTCGATTTTTTGCAGCACCGTACTAGCTTGAAGGCTAATTATGCAGACATGAAACGTTGTCATGTATGTGACAGTGATCAAGTAAAATCACCACAGCGTGGGAGTGCTGATAAGTTGTTTTACAAAACTGTGACGGTGAATGGGTTAGCAAAATAGATTTGCGTTAAACTAGAATTGGCTTCTAGTATGGAGGCTCTGTTGTTGATATAGCATTGAACATCGAACCCACAGTGGCCATGCGTGGAGGCTACACGAGGTTTGGTTGATACATACATGTGTTGTATTGTATATGGTGAGAGTAAACGTTGATATCACATGTGTCGTAGGTTTATAATATATTACATGTAAGTAGAACCGTAACATTAATTACAGTGGGTTTGAAATCTGGAGGTATGACTTGAATTATGTTAACGTTAAAGTTTCAACCTATGCTATGTTAAATTATATGTGGAACCTTGAGTACATGTGGTCGGATCGAATGGGTTATGTGGATACAAACTATGAAGGTTGGGTTTGCCATATAATTTTGGTTTAAATTCATGTTATTCAATCCTTTAAATGGATTTAAAATTGTTAATGATATAGTTCAAGTGGGGTCTTAAAAAAATACCATTTGGAAAGAAATAAATGGTATGTGGTTTCGAGAAATTTACATCATTGTGTTGGGAAATAAGCGGGCATTTTACATTGATTGAAGTAGTGGAAATCTGGCATATCTGGATCAGCAGGAGGTAAACTAGTTTCATAAGGAAGAAAATTCTAGGCCTTAGTAAAATTATACATTTTACTACAATGAAATGATTGATAGGAATTGTGTGTTTTTTTTCCTACATCACATAATTTCTATTTATTTAGCTTATTCACGAGACAATTGGATAAGGAATTTTTACAGTTAAAAGAAACCATAGATGTAGCAGCAAGCTAGGAGTAAGGATTGTAATTTAAATACTGTTGCAAGAAATATTTGTAAAATGTAGAAAGAGAGAAAACCATCAAACGAGGTTATGGGTAGAACCCTAAACCCGGTCTTGTCATTTTCTCGGAGTTATGTTGTGCGCGGAAGAAATGGAAAGGTGGTTCGGTCACTGTACTCTATTAAAGACTGGCATATAGCCGAGGAAACTCGATAACCAGAGTAGTAATTACTATATAAGGCAGCAAGTTTACAAATACAAGAAGACCTGAAAAGTTATGTTTATAAATGACGATGCACAGAGAGGTATTTTGTAAAGAGCAATGAAGGTAGATTTCAAGAAGTAAAATCAAAATAATATAATGCTCGGAAAATGGTAATACTAATATTTTCTTTGCCTAATCAGAAGTAAATAAGAATAATAACAAGTTTCTGCGTGTAGCCCAATATATATATATAAGAATCGCTCATGGCTCAAATTGGAAAGAAGACTAAAACTGTAATTCTTGTTGGAAAACAATAAAATGCAATTCTTATGCCGGATAGATTCACTAAACAACTTTTGTATTAAATGGAAAAAACACATTAAAAAATATAAGCTCGCATTCAACTGAGAAGATAGAACGAATGAGAAAATAGTGAAATAAAAATACTGCAAGTTTTATTGTCCAGAGCTATAGAGCCAAGTTCTGTATCAACAAAATTTAAATAAAATGATAGCCCAGTTTTAACTGAGCCCAGTGAAAAAATTGGAACTTAATTCAGATAGAACTTCAAGCTTAGTGTTTATTACAGAAGTTCCATATCAAATATTCAAAAGAAAAAAAAAATTGGAGGGTTTGCAAATATTTCAGGTTGTTCTGACTGTGAGCTAACCCTTACGGTAAACTATTGTAGACCCAGGATAGTGGACTGGAATACCTGGAGAGTAATCAAGAGAGTGAAGAGAATATTAGCCATGCATTTCTCAACTGGAAGGGCGTCAAAATTTCTGTGCATAAGGGAGGTCATACCTACAACAACCAAAACGTATGAAGAGAAAGGAGTTAAAATAAAAGTCTGATTATCTATCTCAAAAACAATTGGAAAACATCAAATTAGGGTTTGAGTTTAATTCCTTACCTGTGGCCATATAGCTACTCGCATGAAGCCCAATATTGTTTTAATGCCAGCAGAAGGAGAAAGATTAGTAAAATCACTACTCAATGCTTAACAGCATCGTATCAAGACCTGTGTATGCCAAATAAATATTGAAAAGAAAGGAAAGTGTTAGCACTTGTGCGCGGAGTGATTCAAATAAGTTAACCCCTGCACTAGAAAAAGGAAGAACCACAATGGTCGCCTGCCAGAAAAGAAAAATTCGCTAGAACTAGACCAAGGAGAAAATGACGGAGGAAATTCCTAGGTGAAAGGCCAAGTAGGGTGAGCCCTTGCTCTTCCCGCCAATCAATTACAACCGTCGATCAATGAGTTGATCAGACGGAGTAGGAAAGGGTAGGAGTTCTCCACACATATCAACTGTCTTGCAATAAATTCGAGATGATGTATGCTAGTTATGTGTACTGAAAATCATAAATAGGCCAGTATTGGAATTTAAAGCCAAGTACAGATGTCATTTCAGTTAAGAATCTATGTGGATACACTCTTTGTTTTAAGCGCAAAACCAAAAAATCAATAATTGGTGTATGGTAATTAAGAAATTATGTATGGTTTAATAGTCGAATGGCACTTTAGGTTTTCAAGTTCGTTTTCCTAGGATGGAAAGTTAAATGTGTCATAACTATGTTTAAATTTAATACATTATGAGAATAGTAAAGTTAATGCAAAAATAGCGTTATGGTTGTAGTAATCAACTTTTTATTTATTTATGCTACATAGATGTAAAATGTTTGGATTTGATGTATGTTACAAAAATATATCACTTAGCATTAAAATAAATAACCATCACACAAAACTGAAGAAAAGTTGATGTAAGAATTGTGTGAAAGTGGTTACATTTAGGTGGAATAAATTAATATCTTCAAATTACTAACATTTGTAAAATCAACGGCTAAAAGAACCCTCACTTTAACCAATTTGTTTCAACGTTGGAGTAAACATTGTTTTCCCTTCCTGTCTGCCCTTTGTAGCTTGTTTTTATTCTTTGCTATTGAAAAAATGTCTACGAAAACATACCCAACATTAACAATTTTCTAAGTTCAATTATTCAACAAAATTCAGTCAATCTCAAAATGGATTCACAATACTAACATCAACATATTAAATCATTAAAAAACTATAGATATCAATGAAACTCGAATCCTAGTCTATTTAAATATGTGATACCAAGTAAGATAGTGGCAATGACCACCCTAGTTAGATTACCTATTAGCATTTGAGGCTTTATCATTTGTGGATCCATTTTCTCTTGATAAGTTGTTGAATTCATTAGGCAAGTCCCGTGTCATGTTTTGACATGGTTGAAATATATAGGTAGTAAGAAAAACACCCAAGATATCACTTACTTAAAAATGGAGTTACTGGAACAAACTTCTTTGATAGTATCCAATGCACTAAAAGAAGCATTACTTTGATCAATTTGGTTCAATATTGGTGCAAAGGTTTTTATCCTTTCCTGTATGCAATTCATATCTTGTTTTCAACGTCTACTATCGACTATGTTGGGGTTCCTATGTTTTGGCAGGTTTGGCTCTACCAAAAGATAAGACAACATAAAAACCACATTGAGACCTTCAAGATCTAGCCCTCCTGGGTCCAGAGAGGGATCTCTCTATAAACGCAAAGATAGATGTATCTTTGAAGCTCAGTTTTAAGATATTAGGCTAGTTATAGGCACAGGGGTTATTGTTTGTTTTGCTTGTTTGGTTGTTGGGAAACATGAAAGAAGGGTCTAATATAAGACAAATGGTGAGCCAAGAGGATTTTAGGAAAACGAGAGATACTTCAGGGAACATTCGAGACCATTGGGCAATGGATTCATAAAAAGGTTTACTTGCTATTCAATATCTAAGGCTTTCAATTGGGCTAGTCATCTAAAACAGAGGATCTTTAAAGATGATAGTATGATATGAAATGATAAGGAATGAAGGTGAATGACAAGGAAATCTCCGAGGTGACCACTTAGGAAGCAGATCTAGGGACAGGGCATGCCTTGAACACCTATGATCTAACCCCTAAAAGGCTAACTCTTCAGACAACAAGAAACACTTAAGATTTAAACACAAAGGTGAAGCCTGAGATCAGAGAAAGGCTTTGAACTTTCAATGCTTCGAAATTCAACTTAAGGGAACTTAGAAAGGTTCAACTATTGGAAAAAGACCCTATTGAGATAGAATCAACATTCTAAACTCCCAATATCCCAATTCTTTCAATTAAAACCAGACAAGAACATCTAAGAATAGATTCATAAATTCATACATCAGTTATCAATGAATAAAAGCTACTACACTGGTTAAATTATCTTGAATTAGTTCTCAGATAGCACAATCAGTAGAAAACATCAAAGATAAGAAGAGTAGGAGCAGTAGGGTACCATGCAAGGTTATATCCTAAGCCATATTTTTTATTCTTACTAGAGAAATGAAATGTAATGAATTAAAGAAGGAAAACAGAGACAAGGATAGAACACATCATCACTTCTTTAAATTAGGATCCAAAGAAATTGCTTGTCATATTAAAGAGCAACACCAGTCATATACAAGATTTTCCAACAACTTTACATTTAGTCTGAAAACATCTTCCTCAACCTATCTTACAACTTTACACAAAGAACTATATCTCAAGAGAAACAGCTTACAATTCACAGATATCCGATCAAAAACCTTTAAAATGTGTTTTTTCATGAGTTTTATAGCTAAAGAGACGCAGAGGAAGAAGGTGAAACCTTAAATGAAACATTAAAATAGAGGTAGAATAAGAGGGTTCGAGGCCCATTCTGTCTTAATATCTATGCATTGATCTTCAGTACTCTTTGGATGAAAGAGTGGTTTTCGACAGGCCGATAGTAACTACAGGTATGTTCTTTGATGTACTTTTCGACTGTAGTACTCTGTAGTACTCTGGTGATAAGAAAAAGGTAGATAAATGACTTTCAGGCCTGCCATACTACATAACAAATGCTCTGGAAACATTAGGACTTTCTGTCAGGGTGGAGATCTTCTCCGGAGCTCGATGTAGAATAAAAACAGTATGGGAGCTGGTCCTTTCTCAGGAAAGAACCTTCTGCTGATGTGAGACACTAATAAGATTGTTTTTGTGCTTTAGGCCTCATTAGGCCTTCTGTGTTAATCACAAGGTCTTCAATATGGTACATTTTCCCTTTGAACATTGAATTAAGGCTTAAAATCTTCAATAACGGGCATTAAACCTCCTTAATTCTTCACTGATACTCTTCTCCGCTTCATTGACTGTCTCTGTCTGTGGAAATGGAGTTTTAATGGCGCTGGATGGTTATCTAGAGTTAAACACTAGTATTTAATGAAATATTTCGTTCAAGAACCTTCCCAGGCATTCACACTGCAATCTCTAGCTCGGAAAATGGCCTTTTCTGCGCTCTGTGTCACTATGACAATGACTGTGAGCAGCAACAACTTTCACCATCTGCAACCCTACACAAACACACAAACATGTTAAGAAATCCATGTCGGAGTGGAGGTGGATGCTGTGGAGGGCTGAGGAGATGGCAGCACAACAGTGGAATCAATGGCTGTAGTGGAGAAAATGGTGAAAAATGTTGCGTAATTTTAAAGTTAGGATGCCAAAGTTACGCAATACAGTTCTCAGTCATTGGATCTGGGGCTGTGAGATCTGATGGTGCGGGATGGAGCGCGATACAGGGAGATGCACGGTTGGTAAGTTGGGGACAAGTCAAAGGTGGTTTGAATGTGGACCATCTGATCTGTGGAATGAACGATTGATATCTGATTGCACCGAAGGATGGCAGGGGCCGAAAACTCCGATGGCATGATATTGCGATTGCGCGTGGACCGATGGATTTGTGGAAGATCGACGGCCGCGATTGGATCGGGGACGGCCAATCGGGGACACAAGGGTGGGGTGAGAGCAGATCCTGGCCATTGGTTCTTGTGGATTCAACGGTCAGGATGCATTTGGGTGTTGGCCAATCGGGGAAACGAAAGTGGCACATTTAAAAATTTGCAATTGGTGATTGGAGCTGTGATGCGATGGCCATTGGATTGTTTAAAGATCAACAGTGGAGATCGCCATCAGAGGGTAGCAAAGGAATGAGGCGGGGCACGATGTGTTTTGCGCAGACTGTTAGATCTTTACAGATCTACGGTGGATATTGCACCCACGGCCAATAGAACAAAACCTTTCTTGCATCAGAAATTTTCTATTAACACAGGGAATGCACTCCACTCCAACTTCTGATTGCGATTGACGGTGGATGCAATTAGCATTGGCCGTTGGATCTTTTAATGAGATCAACAGTGGAGACCTCGGCAGAGGCGGATATACCAAAGAACTCATCGCATCGGAAATTTCCCATATAACAAAGAAAATGCACTCATGTCCAACCTTCCGATTGCGATAAGCGCTCAAGGGCTTAGCGCCTAGTCTTGGTGCCAGGTTTCATGGAGGGGAAGTGGTTAGGGGCTTAGCCGAAAGGGGCTACAACCTATTATATGATAAAAAGTGGGTTTTTAGGCCTAAAAACGGTGTTTTTAAGGCTAAACAGTGGTTCCGATAGGAGGAAAGATGGATTTTAAAATCAAATGAAGGGATTTCACTTGGTTTTTAAAGGGAAATTGGGTGATTTAGATGGTTTAGGAAGGGATTATGAAGTTTTTTTAGGGAAATTTGAGAAGGGAAAAAGGGGGTAAAATGGGGAATTTTGCAGGGATAAAGGGAGCAGATGGAGGCTTTCTGGGCATAATTCTTTCACAGTTAGTGAGGATTTCTTGATGGAAATAGCAGTGAAGATATTTTCAAAGGCAAAGGACACATAGAGGCTTCAAGAATGATATGTTTTCAGAGGAAATGTATTTCTTGAAGGCTCAGAAAAATATTTAGCCACCTGTTTGCTCTGTTAAAAATTTATAAGTGGCTAACAGTGGCTCCACATGGGGATGGCATCTTCTTGAAGGTGTTAAGAAATTTATAAATATTCTTTGGGAAGTAGGCCAGATGCCTGATCCTTAACCATATTTTCTTCTTTGATCTAGTTGTTACAAACATGATGGATATAAATCAGTAGAAAACATTCCCCAAACAATCTACCTACCCATCCTACAGTCCTAACATTTTTTCTTCAAGGTGCATTTGAATTTGCAGACCTTCTTCATAATTTTTTTTTATTTGAAAGCAGAAAACAAACTAGTCTAATTCTACCATTATTCCTCCATGAGACTAGATTAAACAGTTGGCCTCATAGCTTCTCTACCTACACTAATACTTGCTAGGATTAAACTGTCTAGCAGATTGCTTTGTCTACATTCTACAACAGAAATTTAAAAACAGTCAAACCAGGATTAGACAGTTTGGTTTACTGTGGATCCATGGCATAAAGACAGTTGCACATGAACTAAAATTGCAAAAACTTGAAAACAAAATTTTGAAGGCTCGAAATTTTGAAACTTTGAAGCATCCTTCTTTTATTTTTCACTCAAGTTTTGAGCTTGTTAGAGTCACTTTCTCTTTCATTTCATCTCTGGTTTTGGTCTTGTTAGAGCTGATTCTTTTTTCTTCTTTGCTGGTTCAGTTTTTGAGCATATTAGAACCGGCTTCTTTACTTCCTTTGGCTCAGGTTTTGATCATGTTAGAGCCAATATTTTTCACTTCATAGGTTCAAGTTTTGAGCATGTCTGGACCTCTCTTTCTCTCTTTTTTGAAACATTTTCTCTTTTTCTTTGAAAAAAAAAAAATAGCAATGGTATTTACAATGGAAATGAAAATTGTAAACTAGAAATCAGCAGTAGTAATGCTTGAGCATCCTGCCATTGACAAGACCCCCAAACAGATCTGTACCATCTAACTCTTGCAGAAAAAAGGTATTTGGACCAATAGTGGATTGGATGATGTGAGGACCCCGCCAAAAACTGTCAAATTTTCCATGCTTTCCTTTGTCTTCTCTCCTAGAGTCCCACTTTAGAACCTTGCCTCCAATTTTGAAGTCGCAAGCTTTTGTTCTCTTATCAAACAACTTTTTTATATTTTCTTGTACTTTCAGAGCTCTGTTATAGACTTCTTCTCCTGTCTATTGGAGATGTATTGTTTGATTTATCCTCCTTACCATGCTGTCCTCTTCTGACTGAATCTCTTGTACCAGTTTAATCACTGGTACCCCTAAACTGGTAGGAAACATTGCCTCTGTGCCATAAACAAGCTGATATGGTGACATTCCAATGGATTTCTTTGTTGTTAGCCCGTCAGCCCACAAAGCATGCACTAAATTGTTATGCCATGATTTCTTATTCTCTTCAAGCAGCTTTTTGATAATGGTCACCGAGCTCTTGTTTGATGATTCAGCTAACCCATTACCCTGTGGGTAATAAGCAGTTGAATGACCAAGTGCTATCTGATACCTGTGACAAAAATCAATCATTTTCTTGTATCCAAAAGTAGCAGCATTATCAGTGATTATCTTTTTAGGGTAGCCAAACCTAGAGAGGGTGTGCTCTTCTAGGAACTTAATGATGACAGAATCTGTGACATTCCTAGAAGGGATGGTCTCTATCCATTTTGTGAAATAGTCTATGGTTGTAAGAATCCACTTGTGATGAGCAGAAGATGCTGGGTGTATTTCCCCTATGAAATCTAGGCCCCAATGTTGAAAGGGAGCTTCAAAAGTTATAGGTTGTAATGGTAAAGGGAGGAGCTTCCTTTTGCCCTAAAAAATGTGGCACTTATGGCAGGAAATTATCATTTTGTGGATGTCATTGAAAAGTGTAGGCTAGTAATAGCCAGCTCTGAGTATTTTGTTAGTAGTGGCTTTCCAGTTTAAATGGCCTCCACACTCTCTTGCATTGAACTCCTGTTTAATCCTCTCTACTTCAGTTTCAAGAAGACATTTAAGCAGAAAACCATTTGCATTTTTCCAGTATAAACATTCATTCAGTATGCAATAGTTTCTGGCTTTTAACTTTGGGAATCTAGCCTTAGTATTTGATAAATTAGGAGGGGAATTGAGGTTTGTGAGTACATACAGGATATCAGAATACCAAGGAGAGTTTTGAAATTGTTCTTCAACAGTAGGATCGAGCAATTCTTCATGTTCATCAAAGGCATCCACCATGTTTATGTCAAGGGCTTGCAAGTTAGATTCAGCCATTAGTTGAGCTAAGCCCTGACCTTTGATCAGTTTCATGGGTTTTATTTTAAGGTCATACTCTAATATTACAACAATCCATTTTCCCCTCTTTCCATCCGGATCTTGGGACAAAATTTCTTTAACCACTATGTTTGCCACGTAGGCAATGATGTGAGAATGCAGAATATACACCCTAAAGTCTTTCAAGGCCTTTACCAAGGCATAGGCCTATTTTTCCATTATGTTATATTTTAAGGATGCATCCCTCAGAGCCTTACTGAAGAAAGCAATAGGCTATTCCATTCCCTTTGGATTTTTCTGCAGTAGGACTGCAACCACTGTATGCTCGGAGGCAAAGGAAAATATCAGGAAATCTTTTGAAAAGTTAGGGCTGATTAATATAGGTGCCCAGGTGAGTGCAAGTTTAAATAACTCAAAATATTTTTGGCCTATAAATTCCACTTAACCCCTACATCCTTTTTTAGCATGTTCATCATATCCCTGAGGTGCTCAGCTAAGTTGGGAATAAACCTCCTTAAGAAGTTGATTTTCCCAATAAAGGACTGCAATTCTTTTATGTTTCTCGGGTGACTAATCTGTAGTATTCCCTCAACTCTTTTCGGGTCTATTTTAATTCCCTTTTCTGATATAATATGGCCAAGGAGCTTACCTTCTTGCAGGCCAAATACAGTCTTCTTGGGATTTAAAGACAGACCGAACCTTCTACATTTCTCAAACAATCTTCTCAGATGTTTTAGGTGCTCCTCATTAGTCTTGGAATAGACTGTTATGTCATCCAGATAAATGACAATGAAGTTCCCTATTTCCTATAAAAAGGTTATGTCCATTTCTCGCTGGAAGGTCGCACCAGCATTCATTAGTCCAAAAGGCATTTTTACGTACATAAAAGTGCCCCATGGAGTGGTGAAAGCTGTCTTGAGTTGGTCTTCTAGGAGTACTAAAACTTGGTTATAGCCTGAAAAACCATGTAACATGGAGATCCTTTTTGAGCCAACTACCCTCTATAGGATGTGTTCCATCTTTGGTAAGGGGTAATTGTCTTTAAGTGAAACTCTGTTAAGGTTTCTGAAATTGATGCACAATCTAATCTCACCTATCTTCTTTCTCATAGCTACAAGGTTAGAAATCCAATCAGAAAACCCCACAGGCACTATAATTCTTGCCTCATACATCTTCTTGATTTCCTTTTCAACGAGAGGTAGTTGCACTGGGTTAATGCTGCAAAGTTTTTGTCTGAAGGGTTTTTGGTTCTCTTTCAAAGGGATCTTGTGCTGGATGATCTTCATATCGTAGGCTTTCAAGTTCTCATAGCTCCAGGAAAACACATCAGTGAACTCTCTAAATAAGTCAATATATTTCTTTTTCATGTCTGCTGGCAAGGACTTAGCCAACTTAATCATCTTAGGCTTATCCTTAGTGCCTATGTTGCACTCCTCAACATCAGAGTCTGAGTGTTCTATAGTGGGTTTCTTCGCTACGTCGTTAAAATAAAAAAGGTCCTCTAAAGGTGCCATTCCTCATGGCATATTCTTATATTTTGACTGTAGCACCTCTATTTCCTCTTTTTTTGCATTCTTATACTCTTCAGTTTGAGTTCCAAGTTATTTAGTTAACATGTTTATTTCTACGTTATGTGGTGATCTTTCTTCATCGGGGGGCTCTTCACTCAGGCAGCTTTCATTGGATTTAGAGTCTAAATCAGAGAATTCAAACCCATTCCTGCCAGTCAGGAAATCCTCTATTTTCTTTTCGCCCTCAAAGACCTGCCAATATTTCTCGTTATCTGGCACCGTAGGCCTATATTCCCTCTGAATGATGATTTTTTTGTCACTAGGTGATTTATGATATGAACTAGCTATGCAGGCTAACCCATTTGCAACAATGTTCTGACTCCTAGGAACGAACACAAGTTTATACTCTACAAAGGTTTTCAGTAAATCCATAGCATCACTTCTGTATGCTCTCAATATAGGGTCCTTCATCGTATATTCTCCGTTCACTTGTTTGATGACTAACTTAGAGTCTCCGTGTACAACTATCCTTCAGGCTCCTAGTTTTTTCAATAGATCCAAGTCTAGGATAAGGGCCTCATACTCCGCGATATTGTTTGTACATTTGAAGTCCAGTTTGAAGGCATGGCTCTCAGCATAGTCACTCTCAGTGTTATGTAACCACACTCCGGCTCCTACATTCTTCCTAGTGCAAGACCTATTGAAATTCATTCTCCACAAGGGATTGTTCTCAGGTTTATCATCACTTTCCTTCCTCATGTTGGTTTCACTGTTATGTTGTGATATGGGGTCTGCACCGTGGTACGAAGTGTTTTTCTCTTCATGATGTGTATGGAGTTCAGAGAGATGGCTAGTCAGCTTTTTGTAGTCTTGGTTTCATTTACTCTGAGTTTTAGATTCAGTACACTGTCCAAAGGTTTCTTCTTTGTTTTCTTCTATGTCTAGAGTGGCCATTATGTTAAAGTATGTGGGCTCTACTCTATTGTTTACATCTCTGTCTTCCAGCTCTGGCTCATCTATGGATTCATCATTGAAAAGGATAAAGTAGTCCAGATCTGTATGGATCAAGTACAAAGGTGAATTTTTAGGTCTTTCAGGGCTGCTGACCATGAACTTCATTTGTGCCTCTCTATACAGTCTCCTAAGCTAGATAAAGATACAAATTGTAGCATAAGACCCATCCATTTTCATTGTACCTTGCAGCTTGGCTCCCCATGACCTCGACAACAGCATGCCATACTTAGGTGGCACATATGCCACTACTACATCCATAACCATACGTTTGGCTGGGATCTGGGTTAGGTTCACACATAGATCTTTGATTAAGACAAAGCACTTCACTCTGCTAGAGTTAAATGAATATAAATCCTTATAGGGTCGGGTTATCTCTAGGCCTAACTTCTCCATAATTACCTTCGGCATTAGGTTGTGTGATGCCCTAGAGTCATGCATTGCATTGTGAAGGATCTTGTAATGGATATTGAGGCTGATATAAAAAGGGGGTACTACCCCTTCCTAAAACTTCCCTTCTATCTTTGGACCAAACAAAAGGGCTAGTTGATCATCACTTAGATTGACAATGTCATTGTTTTCACCTAGATTTAAATCTTTCAAAATTTGGCCTTTATATACATCTTGAGTCGCCAGCTCAGAGAGTGGGATAGAAATTTTAATTTTAGCAATCTCACTCTCCAAATTTAAGGGAGATTGACTCTTCATGAGACTCGACTCTGTTTTGTTAGCCACTATTTTAGTGGTAGAATCAGTGTGCTGATTGTCACTATGTACAGTGTTTATAGCTATTTTATCAGGAGCATTAGCTGTAGTGCTAGTGCTGCTAGTTTGTTGAATTTGTTTATTAGTAATTTGACTATCTTTCTCTTTGTTCTTCCCAAAACTCTCGGCCGCTAATTTTTTACTTTCAGTGGTCACCTTAGGAGTTTTCTTAGGCCTTTTCTTAATGGTAATCTCAAAAGCTTTTGTTTTTGGAGTGTCTAGAATTTTCTTACTTCTAAGTTCATACTGTTCTCTGACCTACATGATGTCATTTTCAAATCCCAATCTATAATCCTCTGATTCTAACCCTTCCTCGTTCCATTGGGAGTATGAGGACTGATTGTCTTATGTGGAACAGGTGTGGATCGAGTTTTCTACCTCCACCATGTTTATTGTGGTTCCCTCGGACTCTTCTATTATCCCCTCATCTTCACCAAGGAAATTCTCTTGAAATGGGGGTATGACTTGTTGATCAGAGTCTCTCTGTCTATTTGGGGGGTTGTTTCTCCTAAAGTTTTGGTTCTGGTTATGATTTTGGTTTCTATTCTGATTACTAATTGTGACAACCATTTTCTCCATCATTTTCTCTAGCATTTCCACGTTTTTGGCTAGACTGTCATATTTGGGATCAGATGTGGAAGATGCACTGTCATCCCTCTATGTTACCCTTTTCTCAGATGTCATTTTGGTTCTTTGTTCGATCAGGTTAGCTTCGACACTCACTTCTCCTTTTTTCATATCTTCCAATGTGTTGTAATCTCTCTCCCTAAGTTGGTAGGCCATGTCAGTATCAAAGCCTTTAGGATATTTCACTAAAGCCATTCCTTGGGGAGGTTTCATGTGTGGAGGAAGAGCGTTGTAAACACTATTAAACCATGTAGAATAGTCATGGACACCCTCTACTACATTTATTTTAAGATTCTTGTATTCAACTAAGATTTGGAGAGGGTTGGTCTTGACTTCCCATTTGTTTATGAAGGATTGATATAAAGAGGGAAGATCATGGATACTATTAGGAGGTAGGCCTTTAAACCACTTCTTCACATCTCCTCCTAAACTTTGGGCAAAGATTTTCATCTTGACTATCTCATCATCTATCTCCATATAGTCAAAGGAATCTTCCATCCTATCTACATGGTGTTGAGCTGTGGTAGACTCTTTTGCAGTGAAATGTGGGATTTTTGACTGATAATCATTGGGTAAAGGCAGTAGAGGCTGTGGAAACACTAGTGGTGCATACCAGGCTGCCATAATGGTGTTTTGTGGAGGTAAATCTTGGGCTTGAGCAACAGGTATATGGATGACAGAAATGTTAGGGCCAGTAGCAAATTGTTGAGTTAATTTAGGGTGATAGAGGCCCAAGTTTTGAATGAGATGAATATTGGTAGGTGTAGATGGAGGGGTATCTGTATCCCTGATATGTTGACCACTATGAGATGGTGAACTTGGAATCTCAAGGTTTGACTGGTCTAGAGCACTGAATGACCTAGTTTTAGGTAAACTGCTTGGTAAGTCTAAGTCAAAATGAGTGTCTGATAGAACTGTAAAGTTTTCTGGTGCAGATTTAGCTCTATGGATGTGTCTGGAAATATTTAGCTTCCTAGGTGTAGGAGATTTCCTGAGGATGCTCTCAGGATTGTCAACTATTTCAGGTGGGTTTGGGTTAGGATAAGCTCTTGTATAGACTGTTCTCAAATCCAGTATGTTTGTCTTCAAACAAAGCAGCTTAATCCTACTTGTTACTTCTAATATGGCTGATGTTGTAATGCAAGCTGGTCTCCCAGTGGAGTCTTTTGAAACCAAGATAATCAGCAGGCCTACTGATCACCAGTGGAGTCTTTTAATCAATGAGGGATTGTGGATCTGCCAAGTGGAAGGTTTAAAATGTTTCAAGGAGTGTCACTGTCCACCATAGTGACTAACCACCAAACTTAGGCTACTATGGTCTTCTTTGAGTTCTTAGAAGTGTTTAAAGGTGTGTTTTACTCAAATTTCCCCAGCGGAGTCGCCATTACTCAAAGATAATAAAACATCAAAACCACTTTGGGACCTTCAGGATCTAGCCCTCCTGGGTCCAAAGAGGGATATCTCTATAAAGGCAAAGATAGATGTATCTTTGAAGCTCAGTTTTAAGATATTAGGCTAGTTATAGGCACAGGGGTTATTGTTTGTTTTTCTTGTTTGGTTGTTGGGAAACATGAAACAAGGGTCCAATATGAGACAAAGGGTGAGCCAAGAGGATTTTAGGAAAAGGAGAGATACTTCAGGGAACACTCGATACCATTGGGCAATGGAGTCATAAAAAGGTTTACTTGCTATTCAATATCTAAGGCTTTCAATTGGGCTAGTCATCTAAAACAGAGGATCTTTAAAGATGATAGTATGGTATGAAATGATAAGGAATGAAGGTTAATGACAAGGAAACCTACGAGGTGACCACTTAGGAAGCAGATCTAGGGACAGAGCATGCCTTGAACACCTATGATCCAATCCCTAAAAGGCTAACTCTTCAGACAACAAAAACACTTAAGATTTAAACACAAAGGTGAAGCTTGAGATCAGAGAAAGGCTTTGAACTTTCAATGCTTTGAAATTCAAATTAAGGGAACTTAGAAAGGTTCAACTGGTTGAAAAAGACCCTAGTGAGACAAAATCAACATTCTAAACTCCCAGTATCCCAATTCTTTCAATTAAAACCAGACAAGAACATATAAGAACATATTCATAAATTCATACATCAGTTAGCAGTGAATAATAGCTACTGCACTGGTTAAATTATCTTGAATTAGTTCTCAAATAGCACAATCAGTAGAAAACATCAAAGATAAGAAGAGTAGGAGAATTAGGGTACCATGCAAGGGTATGTCCTAAGCCAGATTTATGATTCTTACCAGAGAAATGAAATGTAATGAATTACAGAAGGAAAATAGAGACAAAGATAGAACACATCACCGTTTCTTTAAATCAGATCCAAAGTAATTTCTTGTCATATTAAAGAGCAACACCAGTCATATACAAATTTTCGAACAGCTTGACATCCAGTATGAAAACATCTTCCTTAGCCTATCTTACAACTTTACACATAGAACTATATCTCAAGAGAAATAGTTTACAATTCACAGATATCCGATCAACAACCTTTACAATGTGTTTTTTCATGAGTTTTATAACTAAAGAGAGGTAGAGGAGGTAGGTGAAACCTTAAATGAAACATTAAAACTGTGGTAGAAGAAGAGGGCTTGAGGTCCATTCTGTCTTGATATCTATGAATTGATCTTCAGTACTCTTTGGATGAAAGAGTGGTTTTCGACAGGCCAATAGTAGGTCCAGGTATGTTCTTTGATGTAATTTTCGGCTGTAGTACTCTGTAGTACTCTTGTGATAAGAAAAAGGTAGATAAATGAATTTCAGGCCTGCCATACTACATAACAAATGCTCTGGAAACATTAGGACTTTTTGTCAGGGTGGAGATCTTCTCGGGAGCTCGATGTAGAATAAAAATAGTATGGGAGCTGGTCCTTTCTTGGGAAAGAACCTTCTGCTAATGTGAGACACTGATAAGATTTTTTTTGTGCTTTAGGCATCATCAGGCCTTCTGTGTTAATCACAAGGTCTTCAATATGGTACATTTTCCCTTTGAACATTGAATTAAGGCTTAAAATCTTCAATAATGGGCATTAAACCTCCTTAATTCTTCACTGATACTCTTTGCTGCTTCATTGACTGTCTCTGTTTATGGAAATGGAGTATAAATGGTGCTCGATGGTTATAAAGAGTTAAACACTAGTCTTTAATGAAATATTTTTTTCAAGAGCCTTCCCAGGCATTCAATCTGCAATCTCTGGCTCGGAAAATGGCCTTCTCTGCGCTCTGTGTCACTATGACAGTGACTGTGAGCAGCAACGATTTTCACCATCTGCAACCCTGCAAAAACACAAAAACATGTTAAGAAATCCATGCGGGAGTGGAGGTGGATGTTGTGGAAGGCTGAGGAGATCGTAGCACAGTAGTGGAATCAGTGGCTGTAGTGGAGAAAATGGTGAAAAATGCTGCATAATGGTGGAAAACCGATCTGATGAAGGTCTGATGGAGGAATGGTTGTGGACCGTTCGATCAGATCTGGTGGTGGTGATCGATGACGGTGATTAAATAATGAAGTGGTTTAAGAAGATCAGGCGAAAAAAAAACATAACTTTAATGTAAAACATAAAGTTAAGTCTTTGGGTAAATTACAAAGGGAATGTATGAAAATGAAAGGAAATCAGCTTTAGATGGTGGGACCGGCATGGGAGGACAGAAATTGAATATGGACCATTATATCTAATGAATATGGATGGAAAGAAATATGAATGAAATACGTGATGCAATATGAAGCATTGATCGAGATCAAATCAATGGTCGAGATTGGATGATGCACTTTCGGAGGCAAAAAAGGGGGAAGTGGTTTTCGGAGAAAACAACTATTTTCGCGCAGCCAAAGTGTAGTTTTGGAATTTTCCCAAAATCACACGATATGGTACACTTCCCGACACGTGGCAAAATAAAACCACCCATATCGCATGATTTTAAACTGTTAAAGTTAGGACACCAAATTTACGTGATATGGTTCTCGGTCGTTGGATCTGGGGCTGTGAGATCTGATGGTGTGGGATGGAGTGTGATATGTGGAGATGCGGGATTGGTAAGGTGGGGACAAGTCCAAGGCAGTTTGAATGTGGATCGTCCAATCTGTGGAATGAACGACTGAGATCTGATCACACCGAAGGATGGAAGGGGCCGAAAACTCCGATGGTATGATATTGTGATTGCGCATGGACCGTCGGATTGGTGGAAGATCGACGGTCACGATTGGATTGGGGATGGCCAATCGGGGACACAAGGGAGGGGTTAGAGCAGATCCTGGCCGTTGGTTCTTGTGAATTCAACGGTCAGGATGCAATTGGGAGTTGGCCAATCAGGGAAACGAAAGTGGCACATTTAAAAATATGCAATTGGTGATTGGAGAGGCAATGCGATGGTCGTTGGATTGTTTAAAGATCAATGGTGTAGATCGCCATCGGAGGGTAACAAAGGAATGAGGGGAGGTGCGATGAGTTTTGAACGGACCATTAGATCTTTACAGATCTACCATGGATATTGCACCTGCGGCCAATAGAACAAAACCTTTCTCGCATCGGAACTTTTCTATTAACATAGGGAACGCGCTCCACTCCAAATTCCAATTGCGATTGACGGTGGATGCAATTAGCATTGGCCGCTGGATATTTTAAGTATATCAACAGCGAAGACCTCGCCAGAGACCTCGGCGGAGGCCGATAGACCAAAGAACTCATCTCATCGGAAATTTTCCATATAACAAAGAAAATGTGCTCACGTCCAACCTTCTGATTGCGATAAGTGCTCAAGGGCTTAGCGCCTGGTCTTGGCACCGGGTTTCATGGAGGGGAAGTGGTTAGGGGCTTATAAGAAAGGGGATACAACCTATTATATGATAAAAAGTGGGTTTTTAGGCCTAAAAACAGTGTTTTTAAGGCTAAACAGTGGTTCCAATAGGAGGAAAGAGGGATTTTAAAATTAAATGAAGGGATTTCACTTGGTTTTTAAAGGGGAATTGGGTGATTTAGATGGTTTAGGTAGGGATTATGAAGGTTTTTAGGGAGATTTGAGAAGGGAAAAAGGGGGTAAAATGGGGAATTTTGCAGGGATAAAGGGAGAAGATGGAGGCTTTCTAGGCATAATTCTTTCACAGTAAGTGAGGATTTCTTGATGGAAACAGTAGTGAAGATATTTTCAAAGGAAAAGGACACATAGAGGTTTCAAGAATGATATGTTTTCAGAGGAAATGTACTTCTTGAAGGCTCAAAAAAATATTTAGCCACTTGTTTGCTCTGTCAAAAATTTATAGGTGGCTAACAAACTATATGCCTATCAGTTGACATCATGCGTTCTTAATTATCTAAGTTAAATTATTAAAAAGATTCAATCAATCTCTAAATGACCTACCAATAATAACATCAACATATTCAACCAAAAGTGAGAAAGTATATGAAACCATCAACGAAACTTAAGTCTCAATTTATATAAGTATAAGGTACTCAGTAGAATAATGTCAATGAATGCCCTATTTTGGTTACCTATTCACACTTGAGGCACCCTCATTTTTGGACTCATTTTCTCTTAATGAGTTGTTGACGTCATTAGAAAGGTCATATGTAACGTTTTGACTTGGTTAATACTAGCATATATTAACAAAATAATCCTAAATTATGTGCTTAAATAAGGAGTTAGAAGCATTAATAGAAG
This sequence comes from Pinus albicaulis, assembly GCA_034641835.2. Classification (NCBI taxonomy): domain Eukaryota; kingdom Viridiplantae; phylum Streptophyta; class Pinopsida; order Pinales; family Pinaceae; genus Pinus; species Pinus albicaulis. The sequence goes on along the minus strand of CM076572.1, from coordinate 1,246,813,208 downwards.
AATTACTTTGATTAGTTCCATTCAACATTCAACAAAATACTTTTTTTCCCTTCTTGTTGATGCAGGAGCATCAAAGCTAAATTTTCATTATTTAATTATGTAACTAGGGGGGTGATGATTTTTAATTATTTTATTAATTAATTTTCTCAATTTTAATAAATTAGGAGAGAAAATATAATTGTGAGGATTATTGTAAATATTCCTTAAATAATTAAGGATATGAGTGGAGTGAATTAGGTAGATAATGTAGGGATGAGGAATTCCATAAACGGGACTTAGTTGAGTCCAGAAAAAGATAAATCTAAATTAGATTTTAAGTTGAGATTTGTGTGGAGAAAATTATGGAATGGAATAAATTCATATTTATGTATAAATATGTAACTTGTGAGAGTGTGAAAAGGGACAGAGAGAAGCGAGGAAGTGAGGAAGTGAGGAATACAGAGAGTAAGAGAAATGGTTTGAAGGGCTGAGAGCCAAGAGGCCACCCTTTGTAATATTTGGCCAAAGAGTTCTTTTTTTTTATGTTTTTATATCAGTATGTTATTTATGTGGCTCTCTTTCCTTCATGTGTATTTTTTAGCTGAAAATATTTGTGGTTCTAATGCAGAATTTATGTTGAGGTGGTAGCACAGGAGTTTGTACATGTTGGGATCTGATTTAACCCAGTATCCTGACATCATTTTGGTATCAGAGCCGAAAGATGATTTTTCTATGTTTTGTTTTGAATTTGAATTACATCATACATATATGCCCAGAAAAGTGCATTAATTTGTAGGAGTAGGTGTGCGATGAAGCCAACTCCGTTTGGTGAACATTTATGGAGCAGTATTAAATCTGAAATGCATGGAGGTTACTCGTTAAGGTTAAGAGACTACGTGGGAGGTTGATTCAATTGGGACAGAAAGGGAAAATTTTGCAGAGTGGCGAACACATTGCAGTAAGCTACGGTTGGAAACCACAAGCTTGCAGCAACTAAGAGGCTGCACTGATGGTGGATGTCTTGACGCATATGGAAGGAGGACGTTGTAATACCACAAGTGTAGTGTGGCGTTACAAGAACCACGCAGGCAAAGCCGTGGTATGAGTGTGTCATTGTATGCAGTGCAAGTGTGGTATGAGTGTAGCTGTGGTATGAACGTGCCAATTACACGCCGTGAAGGAGAGTGTGACTTTACAATAAGCACACCGCTGGTGTGGCTTCATAAGAAGCACGCACATGAAAGTATGGTAGAGCAAGTGGCTACCATTGCCCGTAGGATTTGAGCCAAGCACGAGCGGGGTTGTGAGGTAACGTGCCAGGTGAGAGCAGAGGAAATGTTGTGGAAGCGTGGTTTGAAGAAACGCACGTAGGTCGAGGGCAATGTCCACAAAGCAGTCCCGGTTTGCAGTAGAGGTGAGTTTGAAGTCTTAAGAAATGTGAACAGCAAATGAACTGCATGACATATGACTGTAATACATCACAGCAAAGAAAACATCGTATTGTGCCACAATACAAAAAAAATTTATAAGGTTTGGACATAAATTTTGAAGGATGGTGGTATTGGTTATAACTTTAATATTTTTATATTCGGTTTGGGTTGAGATGAGCGTAGGCTCAAAATTAAATTGAACGAGTTTTGTTTCTTGCAATTTTAATTATGTTATTATTGCATACAATTAAAATGGTCCTTCGTGGACTCATCAACTATGGTAAGGAATGGAATTTTCACATATGGTACAATATTTTATTACTATAGGTATAAAAATAGAGGTAATTGGAATTGCAGAATAGATCAATTTCATCATTTTGAAGATTAAGCCTGGTCCTTAATATAATTGGACATTTAAAAAAAAAATTAAGTGAAATATTCATCATTTGTGGTATTCCGTAACTAGAGAGCAGTTTAAAAACTTGGGGAGGCTGCGTAATCCTTTAATGTCAATGTTGAGGAATGTGACAGAGATTGGTGTCAGTTCCAATCCAATACCGACTTATAAAATTAACTCCATTGCCATGGAGGCGTGACTTTGTGGATTCGACCAACCTAATGTTTTGGAAGCCAGTCGTATTAAGGCACTTAAAAAAGGCATGTGTGGGGCTTGTGAAAGAGGTGCGACTCCAGCAGAATATTGAAGGTATGGATCCATTCTTTCCCCGGTAACACCTTCCAGCATAAGAAAAGGTCACTGGGATTGATCCAGGTAAATTTTTTGAAAAATTTATGTACGTTTTTTTTGGGAGAATGTAATCATGAAAGGATATTCAGTTAGATTAAGATTTCATGTTTTCAAAGCAAGAAATTGAAATTGAAGAGATTGAGATGAGGGAACTTGGCTTAAAATAAGAGGGGAGATTGTGTGTACTTTGAAGGTTTCTAACATTATTTGCTGGGAAAAGATTTATGTTAGAAAGTTGCTTGGAATAATTTTATTTGGTGGGGAGAGAATGGACCTTACACATTCAAAGTAAATCTGTAGAGGCTTGAATGTATTCCTAAAATAATACGCGAGAGAAGGGTTGGATCATTTCAACCATGAGAAGATTCAAGGTAAGTTCTCATTGAATCAATCAATATTCATTAAGTAGAGGTATTTTAAAATCTGGATGATTAAATTTCCTTACCATACTCGTTGCAAATGTAGAAGTATAAATGAATGGAAAATGAATGGGAAAATGTGCTAATCCTAGGTGATATAAAGAGAAACATGAATTTTTATGAGAGAGGTTTTTTTATGCATAATGTGGATTCTTCACAGTTTTGGTTAAGTCATTTTGGGACCAAAGCTTGTAGCTGGAAAATGAAGAATTATTTTGATTAGTAATTGAAAACATAATTTCCTAATGTTGTGAAATCTTTGTTTTACCATCATGTGGCAGTATCTAAGGAGGTGATGTTCAGGATGGACACAATGTACGAGTTGTACATCATTAATTGAAGAGGTTGAAATATGAATGGCTTGTTCTTTGTACACAGGAGAAGAGATGTGAATTGATGTTGTATGGTTCATAAAAGTGCAGGGAAATTTTTGCATTAAGATGACGATCTTATGGGCATGCGAGTATTTACAGTAACAAAGATGGCATAGAAGAGTGGAAACTAGATAATTGAGATTGCATAGAGAAAGGCATATTAATAACCTTAACAGGAGCATGAGGTATGATAATTCAGGAAGGTATTTTTGAACATTGAAGATTGAATGGTTTATTTATTTTCACCTTAAAATAAATCTTGAAAAACCTGAATTTCATTTCAACTAAAGACTTCAGTATCATGTGAAATGATAAGGGAAAGCTGATGATTTTACATAAGAATGAAGAATAAAATAGAGTGAAGATTTTACATCCTAAACGTGTATTAGGGGTGTATGTTTGTTGGAGGACTGTATAACTTGAATTAAGTCAAAATATCCACTATCATAATTATTGGGGCAAAGCTTGAAGTCAAAACAAATGTTAGAGTCAAACGAAAGTTTGGATAGTTTGAGTTAAGATTAAGTATTTTTCATCCAAGATGAGGAATTGGTGTAAAGTCTAAAGTCAAAGAGTCATAGCTAAATCAAAGGTATAAATTTAATTGGGTGCAAGATTGGCCGACCCCAACAACTAAATGATTCGCAATTGTAACCTATGAATTACTGCATTTGTTGCAAAAAAAGAGGAGCAAGAGAGTTTCAAGAGATTGATTCCAAGATAGGGAACCAAAAGAGGTCAAGCGCCGAAAAAAAACTTGCATTTTTTATGAATGACAAGTGTGAAGGATCGTTGAAAGGTGGATTGAATGAAATCCACACGTGAACAGATGAAGTTCACAAAGGAAGAGAAGATGACTCGTGTCAGCCATTTCTGAAGATCTGATGAAGACCACATTAGAAGGAAGAAGAAGGAAAATGCCAAGGTAAGTGGCATATGTGAGTAGCTGACGGATGAAGAGTACGAGTGGGAGAAGGTTGAGATAACAATTCACCTTGAATTGTTAAATTATGGAGTTGTTGCAGGAAAATGTGAAAGACCAGACACATGGTTGGACCATGAGAAAGAAGGTAAAGTGGCAGAGACTACACTCAAAGAGGGAAAAGCAGGTAAACATATAGTTGATGGAAGAGCTGAGGAAGCTCGAGTAGATTTTGAGTTGTGAAGAACTCATAGAGGCTAAGTTAAAAATAGATGTTTCCATTTTTGGCCCAGAATAGGGTGAATTCTGGGTGAAGAGATCAATGGGGAAGATCTCATGAACTATTGGGATAGTTCAGCAGAATCTGATGATGTGTTGGCAAGATAAGAAGATAAGGCTATGAAGCCTTGTATTTTTGAATCTCACAGTTTTTGTATGTTTGCAGGATGTGCGAAATATGGTGAATAGTCTGGTGAAACTGTTACAGAGGAGAATGAAACTCTTGAGGTGGAATCTGATGGAGAATGCCTTTCAGAGGAGGAAGGTACTAATTTGTTACAACATGAAGAAATCATAAATGAATTCTTGTTTGGGGTAAGACAACAAGTTGAAGCTATTATGGATAATAAGCAAAATAGAAATGCCAAAGAGATATTCCAAGCAGGTAAAAAAATGTATTTGTTTAGTGAATTTACTGACAGAAGTTTACAATGTGATGATGTTGAAACTAGGAAAACTCAGGAAGATTTCTAGAAGAAGAATGAAGTTGGGAATGATGGTTGTAATAAAGTGATGAGAATATTTCATAGGGAAATCGAGTTCTTGGAACGATGGCTTAAGGAACCTAATGGAGAATTAAAGCTTGCAGAACCTGATCTGGAAGAAATTACAGTTACTATACATGATAGAGATGAAATGTTTCTAGAGTTTAATGAATGTTATAACTTTTCAGATAATGATGTAAGTGTATATACAGAAAGCGACATTAACAAATATGATGTCGAAGTCAGAGAAGTTGAGCATCAAGTACAGCAAGGGAGTTGTGTCTATAGAGACAAAAAGGAGACGAAAATATTAATCCAGCAGTATGAAGATGGAAGCAGCCAGCAGTTCGAAACATAATCTATTGAAGTCCAGAAATTCAATGATGGGAGATTGATTCCTGAAGCATCAAAAGAGACTGAAAGGTCTTATATTTTTAAAACTAAAATTTTGTTGGTGGATGCAGCTACAACACCGGGAGAGAGATTTGTTGCTATAAAAGCAATTAAAGACTATAATTGTAATCAAGAAAGAGTTCTTGATATTCTCCATTGCAGGAAGTTGAGATTTCAGCTCAGTTGGAGATGAAAGAATTCGACAAAGAGGTATTAATCCAAGGAATTGGTAAAAGAAACTATTGGAGAAGTTGATGGAATCCGATCGACAAAGTGGGTGATGAATTTCCAAATCGAGTTGATACTTTGAAGGACCAACGACATAAAAGAGTTTGGAATCCTGGAGGGAGCAAGTCATCAGGACTTGTGGTTGTCACATTGTTACAGAAATGTGACAGAGTGCATAGAAAGGAGTCTATGGAAACTTCTGTACATGGGGAGTCTGATGCAGGAGCATTAAAGCTAAATTTTCATTATTCAGTTATGTAATTAGCGGGGTGATGATTTTTAATTATTTTATTAATTAATTTTCTCAATTAAATAAATTAGGAGAGAAAATATAAATGTGAGGATTATTGTAAATATTCCATAAATAATTAAGGATATGAGTGGAGTGAATTAGGTAGATAATATAGGGATGAGGAATTCCATAAACGGGACTTAGTTGAGTCCAAAAAAAGATAAATCTAAATTAGATTTTAAGTTGATATTTGTGTGGAGGAAATTACGGAGTGGAATAAATTCATATTTATATATAAATATGTAACTTGTGAGAGTGTGAAAATGGACAGAGAGAAGTGAGGAAGTGAGGATGTGAGGAATACAAAGAGTAAGAGAAATGGTTTGAAGGGCCGAGAACCAAGAGGCTGCCGATTGTAATATTGGACCAAAGAGTTTTTTTTTATGTTTTTATATCAGTATGTTATTTATGTGGCTCTATTTCCTTCATGTGTATTTTTGAGCTGAACATATTTGTGGTTCTAATGAATAATTTATGTTTAGATGGTAGCACAGGAGTTTGTACATGCTGGGATCTGATTTAACCTTGTATCATGGCATCACTTGTATGCACTTTGTAGTTTGTTTTGATTATCTCCTATTGTCTAGATATTTTCCAGTATAAACCAAGATTAACAACTTTAAAAATTTCTATGTTAATATTCCAAAGACAACCAAAAAGATTGCAGGGAATTTGATGCATCTTATATTAAATATACCTTTTACCAATTATGTATTCATCGGCAAACAAATTAACCCTTGAAGAATTTTCACCTCCGTTCAAATCCCAAGTTGTTCTTTTTGTCTTCTTAATGTTAGATGTTTCTAAGGAAAACAATGAAAAACTACCCAAATATTATTTTGTAATGATTTACCAATTCTTTCGGTTGAATAATTATGATTCTCAACAAGTTGTAATCATTCTGGTGGGGCCTGAATTATGTTATCACTTTTATCTAGGTCCTGAAAGATAAAGAGGTGAATTGAAAGAGGACAATATAGGGACCAAATGGCACATTCACCTCAAGCTATATTTTTTTATCTTTATACATTGAATACATTTTATTTTAGTCATGTTGAATAAGATTCAACCGTTAAAAAAAAAACAGTTTTATCATTTGAAGTTGTAGAGAATAAGTATTTACTCCTCAAACTTGGTACTTGAGCCAAAGGAAGTTTGTTCTTTGTGGGGAGGTCACTTGGGGAGGGATATAAGAATGAATAAAACTTATTAAAATTAAATTTTAAATAATAAATAAATCAAATCACAATCTCAATTTTTCTACCCACCCCAAAAAACATGCTACAAGAACAAAACCTAGGCTCTAGAGTCATTGGTTGAATTATTATTAAAACAAATGCCCCATTGCACTTTAGAAGACTTGAACCTTCGTGTTATTGTTTTAACGGTTTAACAAACTTATTTTGACACCAAATGCCCCTTTTCACTTCTTTTGAGGATACTCCAATGTTTGTAAAGTTTCCAAAACAAAAATATTTAAAATTTTAAAAAGAAGAGGGTCTGCAAGTCTACCTGTCTTATCTTGGGAGGAGGAGAACCATATTTTTTCCACCAGCTAACTATCTTATATTGGGAGGAGGAGAACCATACGTCTTCCACCAGCTAATAGGGAAAAAATATCTTCGAATAAACCTATTTTTTTTAATTAAAACAAAATTTCGCTGAAATTTAACATTGGAATCCTTGGTTTAACGATGCCGAACGACAGGCGGAGGGGAAATTCCTTCACCATGCCTTTCCTATGTTTAAAATTCAAACCTCCAAAATTAAGATGACCATATCTCGAATTCCATAACCGGTTTTCATCTTTGACCTCTGCTTGAAAGTTTATTTGTGTGATAACTACAACATTTCTTTCATCCTCTTGTGAATTCATTGAAAGTTGTGCTTGCACACTTTCTTCCTTTAAATCTAGTTTTATCATTAGGAGAAACATTCTATTCCTTTTCATCTGAACTTTTCCAATAAACAGTTTTCTGGGAGACTTATCCACTCTCCATTTTTGAAAAAAAACATTGTAGCCCTTTTGCATGAGTTGTCTAATGCTTATGAGGTTATTCTTCAAACTAGGGACAACATAAACATATATAATGTGCTTCTTCTCTGCCTTATTTAATAGAATATAACTCTTCCTTTTCCCATGATAGAGAATTTTTTATCAGTCCCTAATGTCACTTTGGGCTCGACACTTTCATTTATATTAGAAAACATTTCTACGTTCCCTATCTTGTGGTTGCTAAATCTTGAATCCAGAAACCATACATCTCTTTTGTTTTCTTATCCTACATTACAAGCTAAAAACATGCTATCTTCGTTCTAATTTTACTTTGTAAAATTTACATTTGGTTTGTTACTTATATCATGTTTCTTCTTTCTACATGCATTTTCATAATGACCATACTTTTTACAATAATGACATTCAACTTGAGATTTATTATACCTATGCCCTTGTGCTTGATTTTGGCTTGGGCCTTGACTTGGGTTTTGATTACTTCCCCTTCCACTTGAGCTTGAAGGTTTGGCTCTTCCACCTTTATGTGGGCTTCTGCTTCCTCCTCTAGCATTTTATCTTCCTCTACCTCTACCTTGACCAATTTAAACTCGTGTCTTGAAGTCATGCTCCAACGAGGTTTTGGGTTATCTATTAAATCTATGTTTATGAGAAATTGGTGATGCATGAAGTTCATCCACTAAAAATTGTGAGAGATCCATTGCCTCTTCCATGTTGAAAACAATAGGGTCAAATCGTGTTGCTAGACTTCTCAAAATTTTCTCAACTATTCTCATTTATTCAAGAGTCTTACCATGAGACCTGATTTGAGTAACCAATAAAATTAATTGTGTAAAACATGAGTCCATATTCTCAGACTCTTTCAAAAAAAAATTCTTAAACTCTCTTCTTAGCATTTGTAGTTTTGTTGTATTCACTTATCCAAGGCCTTTATAATCTATCTAGAGGATATCTCATGCTTTCTTGAACATTGTTTTTGGTGAAATCCTTGGAAAAATGCTTTCATGAACTCCTTGAAAAATGTAGAAGAGGAATTTTGAATCCTTCTTCGTGTTGTCCCTTAGAAAATCCTTTTCTTCTTGTGTCAAATAATTTTGTGTTATTGCATCTTCTCATTCTTGGAACCGATTCTCCACCAAATCTTAAATATTTTGAGAAGAAAATAGTGCCTTCATTATAATAAATCAATAATCATACTTTTTTCCATTAAACTAAGGTATTTGAGGATTAATCAAGCTTGTATTTTATGCTGCCATTTTTTACTGTTAAAAAGAAACTTTCTCCCTATTGATAAATATGCTCCAACAAAATACCTTCAAAACAACCATTAACTTTTGATAAAAAATGTGCACTTACAATAATTTCTTTTTTACCCCACTCTAATACCATGTGAAAGGCAAGGTAGAGGGATCTCTTTACGATACAAGTCATGGAGGTTAATTCACACAATTGGCTTGCACAACTAAACTCAGTTAAAAGTTAAAAGATTATATGCACACCAAAATAGAGTAAAAATAAATAAATGAGATTATAAAAACCTTTTTATTATATTTTCTAATACATAGGGATACATTCATATAAAAGTTGCAGCTTCTTCACTAAGTAAAAATTAAAAATGAAAGTTCTTAAATAGATTTAAATTTCAAGTCTAGTTGTTGTAGAGTAACTTACTGTAAAACTGAGTAACTATTTCTTTCTAGTTCCACCCAAATTTTCTCCATGATTTTCTCATCTTACCTATCAATATTACATCAGATACGAAGAAAAATACTTTCTACTTACTTGAACATGCATTTAAATATATTAATTCTTGAAAAAGTCAAAGTATTAAGGCATAGAATGGGTGATTGTACAAAAAAAAAGTAATTCCGTGAACTTGCAGATGTTGTGGAGTACATACAACAGTTGCAGAATAAAATTCTGGACCATAGGTTTTATTAACCTTGCATTAAATGTTCATTTTTTCTTAATTATATGATGTGCTATGTTGTACCCTGAGAAACAATTCCTTGTTGTGTAAAGGAATCCGTGCTCAAGACATTAAAGATTATGTCACAAAATAAAATATATCTGTCTTTGTTTTGTAAACCTCAAACATTAATTGTAAAACCCTCAAATATCAAATCAATGTATGCTCTACAATGCCATATTCTCCTTATGCTGAAGTGAATGGACATAAGAAATAAGAAAGAAAAGGATTTCAATTTGATATGCTGCTTAAACAGAATCTATCATTACAAAATCCTGAAGAAATATGAAAAGATAAGTTAAAATAGAGGAGCGCCCATTAAGGTTTGTTGAGACCTGCAGCTCAAATCACTCTATTTTATTTATAAACATGAAAACATAATGAAAACTAGAAAACTATTCAGCATAGATAGAATGATAGAAACTTGCAAAACTTTTTCATTAATTCGGTATTCTCCAGTACAAAATTTGGCTTCAAGGTTCCAAAACTTGGACCATTTCTCCTCCTCTTCCATCTGCTTTTATGTCAGTCATCTAAAATAACTTCTGAACTGTTATAATCAGTTTTGAAACTGATTCTTGGAAGTGTTGGAGTTATTTCAATTTACAAAATATTTGTTTTAATATTATATATATAGTATATAATATAAAACCCAAAAATAGGAGCACAAGTAAAAAGGAAAAATGGTACTCTTGGGTCCCATTACATCCATCCGTATTTATGACAAATCCACCCATGGTTTATGAAAACCGAAAACTGCCTGCGGGGGGTAATGATAACGGTTTCTAAGAAATAACCACAAGGTGCCGCAACGCACCATAGCCGTCGATTTTGTAGATGGTGGTTTCAATTAAACCGTTTTGTGGGGTGCCATCTCCCATAAACTTCGTTTAACTTATACCCTTGCAAACCATTGAATCGAACTAGATGATCCAAATCGTTGATGCTGCATAGCTTCAGTGGAAGAAATCCTTATTATTTCACTTAGCGCTGTGCATAATACATTTGTACAAACGCATACTGTTTATGCTGCCCAATTCTTTGATAAACCATGGTGGGGAAAATATCCACCTCCAACCTTTGACTCGATTTGCCTAAGTACTGGTTCGATTTGAATGGGAAATGAACTAATTTGAATTGAGCTGTGGAAGTGTCGTTGAAAAGGCCAGCCCAGATAACCTTAGCATCAATCCCCATTTTCTGTTTCGTGTGTTCAAGGATTTTTTCCTCAATAGAACCAACACTAATCAAAACAAAAACACGAACCTCCTTCAATTCTGGGTAGATAGTTTTCTTGCTTGCAGAATAGCCTTTAAAATAGATCCCTGACTCTTCTCTGACTCCAAAATCAATGAAAGTTCTGATACCTTTTGCCTCGCCGCTTTTTCCAGAGAAGCAAGGGACTTTTCTTCTTTTGCACAAGTATGTTCTTCACTTCGAGCTTCAGATGAAAAAAGCTCATTTTTATCTATTGTGATTTCACTGTTTTTAAGATCCGCTTCCTTATCCTTGAAACTCGATGCTTTGCTTTTTGACTCAGTGATTTGAACGGTGCTATCAACACCAACTTTCTCTTTCTGGATGTCAATTACAATCAAGTCAAACACACATTTCAACCTCTCCTTACTTTCTAGCAACTTCAGAGAAGTGCGCTCTATGGCATCATTTGTAAGCCATTCAATGTCACAATATTCATGCTTTTGAACTTGAATTCTCGTTTTCATCCCTTTGCCTTGCATTTTCATATGAATTCAAATTCTTCCCAATGGTCAAAGGAGCTACAATCGCTGGAGTTACCAGGATTAGCGCTGCAACCCGTTCTGGAGCTTCGAAGCATGCATTTGCTGCCACTAGACAGCCTGCAGAATGCCACTAGTCACAGTACAAAATTCATCACGAGTTTTACATCTCTTTGGCTGAGTAAATCATTCAGTCGAATTTCATTTTAAGAGAGAAATGAAAATAACAAAAACGTTTATCCCATATATATGATTCAAATATAAATTTCCGCCTTAAGCGATTAAGCTCTTAAAATATCAGCTACCGGTTGACCAGGTTGCCAATATTTGATGATATCCATTCACAATATTAACACGCTCAGGATGATCTAAACCTAGATCCTCAAGTGTACAGGACAAAGCCTGAATCACTCCAACATCAATTAGTGTTTTGGACACTTCTATTGAGATGTTTGACCCTGAAGGAGCGCGATGAGTACAGATAGATGCATTGAATGAATGAAAAATCTCCACAAATAACCTTCTCCGTCCTTCAGCTGAACGAACACGTATTGCCATCAAAAACTGGCTGGCATTAATTAAAAGTTTCTTTGGCCGCACTAGATTCAATAATATGCCTTGTATTGCCAGCATGCACATTTTTTCCTGAAAGACAGCTCGAATGATAGATTCTTTGAATACAAGGCTCTTCTCTGGAAAAATTATTAAATCTTTATAATTATGAATAGATTCATGAGATTTGCTCAAATTAATAATCACCAGAGGATTGTCAATACCTCTCATTGCTTTAGAAATAATAATTAAGAATGTCTTTTTGTTTAAAGAACCCTTTCCTAATAGTTGAAACATGTCCTCTCTGAATTTGAAAGGAAAATTCTTTGTAATCTGACCATCTTTAAAGATTTTCCACAGTAACTGAGTATAATTTGCTAGGTTCCCTGTAGAGTTGATGCATATCAAACAAAGCATAATGATCAAACACAATATGAGTTCAGGAAAATACTTTTTGTTGTCAATTTTCGAAGCTTCAATCCATTCAATCGTTCCATGTTTATCAGATAAGAGGTGACAAATTATATCACACAACAGTCCATAAATGTTTTCACATCTTTCTTCAGATCTCGACTGACTCTGTGATTGAAGCAACCAGGTGTGGGAGAATTCTTCTTGTTTGCCAGTCATGAATTCCATGAAGAAAGATCTTGGCAGAAATAGGCCTATCAAGAGATGTTCGCATGAAGATGCAAGGAATAACAACTTCTCCCGACTTTTTGCTGAGTAAAGTTGTGCTACAACATGCTACAGAATCGAAAGTTTGTACTCCCGCTCAATATTTCATTAAATCATGTGCTTGAATCTGCAAACAAAAATCTTCTCTGTGAAAGAAAAAACTAGTTTTTGATTTGTTGTTGTACTTCAAAGGAATATTATTATCAGTTTAATAACTGCTATGGTTGGAATTAATTTTTACAAAAATTTGTAGCCTTGGAAAAACTTTAAAGGTGCCTCTCACATGGTTCACATTCTTATGCATTTAGTAGTTGTAGACACATGACGAATGATAGAGGAGGATATGACAAGCACATATATGCCTTTTTGTTGGCATTTCTAAAAATTCCTTAACAAAAAGTGAGGAAAAAAATGTCCTCTGTCAACACAAAGAGAATAATCAAAACAAATACACTGCACAAAATTCACACACACAGTGGGAAGCAAATTCACGGTTTATCATTCAAAATTTCCTGCTGTTACAAAGCATCAGAATTATTGTTCTAGATTTACAAAAGGAGTGCTTCTCCTTTCTCTGTTTTCTCTAGCATACACAGTATTCACTGTTGTCGGCATACCTTACAAAATTACACACTGTTGTTTATATATATATATATATATTGTGTAAAAATACATGTTTACAATATGTATAATAAAACATTAACCTAAGTTAAACTTTATGAAATAAACTGTCGCGATGCATAAAACTATTAAAAAATTGAACCAAAAAAAAAAAAACGTTACAAACAATGTGATATATGTTTTTGCATCGATCATCGTGCCTATTGACTGTGCACCCAAACTATGCAATGATGTGCCATTGGATAGAGATGGAATTAGTTGGCAGTGGTGGGTCATGCCTTATCGCGCGTTTGCAGAGAGGTTGCCTATGTAAGCAAAAAATTGTGTGATATGCTTCTGATTGGTTAATGGGTAGTCAACGTGGTATGGTGGGACCAGAGTTATCGCACGGGTTCAACAAGAGGATGACGCAATCGCAGAACGGTGCGATGAACACCTATTGGCTGTGGGACTTGGTGATGTGGACTGACAGTGTCCACTGAAATGACGTGGGAGGTTTGAAATGTGAAAGTGGCACGAAATTTGAACGTGGGTATGTGCAGAGGTTTAACAGCGGAGGTAATGTGGTCAAACCATGATTTTCATATCATAGAAATGGCTACAGCCTTTGCAAACAAAATTGGTTTTGTAGGGTAAATTAAACACAAAAATTGAATGCACGACTGAGTGCACAAACACACCAAAAATTTGTTGCTACTACTATCCTCCAGTTTCCCATCAAGATTTAAGTTTTGTCCTTCTATTCAGGTTTGCAATTGGGAGTAAATTCCAACAATCCCCTTAATCACAATTGCTTCTTTCTTGCATTCCCAGACATTTCCTGAGATAATTAAAACTTTTCTGCCCCAATGGTTTTGTTAAAGTATTACCAGCTCTTCTGTTCTACAATGTTTCAGAACAATTTCCCCATTATTCACTAATTCTCTAATTTACTGATACTTTGCATGAATGTGTTTTGTTCTTTTATGAAACACTGAATTCTTGGATAAAGATATAGCTGAGCTATTATCACAATATACTATTGTGCCTTTTACCTGTTCATGACACAAATTTCTTAACGTTCTTCTCATCCATACTGCTTGACATGTTGCTATTGTAGGTGCCACAATCTATGCCTCTGTTGTTGATCAAGCCACAATAGGCTGTTTCTTAGAAACCCATGAAATTTCTCTTGATACCATAATAAAAAAATATCCAGAGGTGCTTTTACTGTCATATATACTTCCAACCCAATCACTGTCAGTATATCCAACTAATTCAAATTTTTATGAAGAGGTGTATAAAATACCATACCTCTTTGTTCCTTTCACACACCTTAGAATTCTCTTTGCTGCTTGCCAACGTGCCTCCTTTGGTATTTCCATAAATTTGAAAATTAAATTTACATCATGGATAATATCAGGCCCATTTGTAGTCAAATACATAAGGCTACCAACTATGCTCTTATACAAACTTGGATCAAAATCCTTGTTGTTTTCTTCTTTACTTAATTTCAATCCCATCAGTATAGGAGTAATTGCTGCTTTGTAATCCTGCATGTTAAATATTTCCAAAAATTCTTTTACATATTTTTCTTGAGAAATAAAAATTTTATTTTCATTTTTCTCTACTTCTATTCCTAAGAAGTATCTTAGCAATCCCATATCAGCCATCTCAAATTCTTCTTTCATGAATGTATTAAAATTTTCAATAAGGTAAGCATCATTATCTGTGAATATAACATCATCAACATATAAAACAACAATGAGCATCTTACCATCCTTTTCTTTGATGTATAATGTGGGTTCTCCTTCACATTTCTCAAACCCATTTTCTAGTAGATAGGCATCTATTCTACTGTACAATGCTCTTGGTGCTTGTTTCAGCCCATACAGAGCTTTCTTCAATTTGCATACCTTGTGTTGTTGGCCTTCTTTCTCATAGCCCAGAGGTTGTTCAGCATAAAACTCTTCCATCAATACTCCATTTAGGAATGTTGATTTTAAATCCATTTGGTAAACTTTCAACTTGTGTTGTGCTGCTATGGACAACAATGCTCTTACTGTTTCCATTATTTCAACCGGTGCAAAAGTTTCCTCATAGACTCTTCCTTGTTGCCGCTTGTAGCCTTTGACAACAAGTTTGACCTTGTGCCTTTCAATCTTACCTTCATCATTGATTTTTGTTTTATAAACCCATTTCACTCCAATCACTTCCTTACCTTTTGGGAGATCAACTAATTCCCATGTTTTGTTCTTCTCTATTGCATTTATTTATTCATCCATAGCGTCTATCCATTTCTTATCTTTTACTGCTTCTTCAAAATGAATAGGATTTTCTATATGAAAATACAATGCAAATAAAGAGTTAATACCTTCATTGGTTGCCTCTTCCTCATAGATTTCATTCAGAATTCTGAATCTGGTTCCTCTTTCACTTGTTGAACTTGTGCTTGAAGAAGTCCTCAAATCCGCTCCTTGTGATGTGCTTGGAGAAGCACTATCATCACTTCTTAAGGGTGTTCTTATACCAGCTTGTGGTGTCCCTTGCTATCCTTGTGTTGGTGGAGGTGGTACTGCTAATGAGCGATTTATTCCTTCCATTTCTTCCTCATCATCATCATGAGACAAACAAATTTTTACATTCACTGTTTTCTCAATGCTTCCATCCCAAGTGTCTTCCTCAATAAACTACACGTCTCTGCTTATCATAGATTTCTTCGTGGATGGGTTATATAGTCTGTATGCCTTTGATTCTTCATTGTATCCTAAAAATATGCACTTCTCCCCCTTACTGTCGAACTTCTTCCTTAGTTGATCTGGAATGTGTGCATAAGCCACACATCTAAATACTCTCATGTGGGTGACAAATTGTTTTATGCCACTCCATGCTTCTTCTGAAACTCTGTCCATAAAAATCTTTGTTGGGCATATATTCAAAACATATGCTGCACAATGTACAACTTCAACCCAATATTCATTTCCAAAATGTTTTTCCTTCAACATACTTCTTACCATATCCATGATGGTTCTATTTTTCCTTTCAACAACTCCTTTTTGTTGTGGTGTATAACTTGTTGTAAATTGCTTTTGAATTCCATTTTCTCTACAAAAACGCAAAAAATATTTGGAGATGTATTCTCCTCCTCTATCAATTCTAAGAAATTTTATGTGCTACCCACTTTGATTTTCAACAAGAGCTTTAAAGTGGCAGAACTTCTCAAACACTTCACTCTTCAACTTCAAGAAGTATACCCATGTTTTTATTGTGTATTCATCAATAAAGGTCAGCATATAATGGCTGCCTGCTAATGATGGTGTTTGCATTGGTCCACACAAATCTAAATGGACTATTTCTAAGGGTTCTTTTGCCCTTATTCTCTTTCATGATGGAAAGCTTTCTCTGTGTTGTTTGTCCAAGGTACAACCTTCACATAGGTTTTCTGCTTTCTCAACCAGTGGTAATCCCTTTACCATTCCTTTTCTGTGCAAAAAATTTAGACCTCCAAAGTTGAGACGTCCAAATCTCAAATGCCATAACCATTTTTCATCTTTTTATTCTCTTTGGTAAGTATCTTATGTCATTGCTACCATTTCAACTCCTTTCTTCAAATTTTCTCTCATTTTGAGAGGAAACATTATGTTTCTTGTCATCTTCACTTGTGGAATTATTTCTTTGCTTGGTAGTATGCCCATGATGGTACATACATCATCTTCAAAGAAAACATTGTAGCCTTTTTGAATGAGTTGTCCAATGCTCGAAAGGTTACAATTCATACCAAGTACATAGTATACATCTGATATGGTTTTTCTTTCTCCTTTATTTGTTAAAAAACTTACTCTATCTTTTCCCATGATAGAGACTTCACTATCTGTCCCCAATGTTACTTAGAACTTCACATTTTCATCTATCATGGAAAACATAGAAATGTTTCCAGTCATATGGTTTCTACATCCTAAATCTAGAAACTATATATCTTCATTTTTCTCTTCAGCCATATTACATGCTAAAAACAAATTTTCTTGGCTCAGAGTTTCTTTAGTAAAGTTAGCACTGGGTCTATTACCCATGTCACTCTGTTTCTTCCTACATCATTCATTGGCATAGTGCCCATACTTCTTACAGTAATGACATTGGACTTGGGATTTATCATGCCTTTGTCCACGTGCTTGATTTTTTCCACCTTGTTGGCTGCTGCCTTGGATTTGATTTTGACATTGGTTGCTGCCCCTTCCACTTGTATTTGCAAGACTCTTTCTTTCTCCTCTGTTCTGGCTTCTACCTCTACCTTTTCCCCGGTAGTTTGATCTACCTTGACCTCTTCCTCTTCCAAAGGACACTTGGGTCTTGAAGGTATGTTCCAAATATGAGTTTTTTTGTTTTGATCAGTCTTTGTTCATGTGTCATAAATGATGCATGAAGCACATCAACATTAAAAAATGATAGATCCTTTGTCTCTCTAATGGTTGTTACTATCACATCAAATATTGAGGGTACGCTCTTCGATACTTTCTCCACTATTCTTCTCTCTTCTATTGTCTCTCCATGAGATCTCATTTGGGTAACCAAGCCAATCAATAGTGTAAAGAATCAGTCTATTGTATCAGACTCTTTCATGCAAATGACTTCAAAATCTCTTCTCATTAATTGAAGCTTTGTTGCCTTTTCCTTCTCCATTCTTTGATAGGTTGTTTAGAGGGTATCCCATGCCTCTTTGGACTTCTTTGTTGTTGCAATTCTTGAAAATATACTTTCAAGCACCACTTGATATAGATAGAAGAGGGATTTTGAGTCCTTCTTTCTATTACTCTTCAAGAAATCTTTCTCTACCCATGTTAAGGAATTAAATGCTTGTTCATCTGCTGGTTATTCTAAACCATCTTCAACTAGCTCCCATAAATCTTGTGATGAAAACAGGGCTCTCATTGTGATTTCTCAATAGTCATAGTTCTTTCCATTGAATTGTGGGAGCCTATTATTTCCAATACTTGTGGTTGCGCTAGCTCCTGCCATTGCTAGCCTTACAAAACTATGCTAAAACTTGACTGTGTATCTTAAACAAACTTTCTCACTGTTGGAGAGTTAAGCTTTGTTTCTAAAAACTCTTTAGACCTTCTCTTTTACAGTACTCTCGACTGTATTCTTAAAACAAACAATAAATATGTTTTTGATAAATACCTGACTTGCTGAACCTTCACTCTGTTGGACAAAAGATTCAATAGTCTTCTTCTTCCTTCAGCTTCTTCAACAACTACTGAGAGCTTGGACAAGCTCTGACACCATGTTGGAATTTTTGAGAATTCCTTAACAAACAGTGAGGAAAAAAATGTCCTCTGTCAAGACAGAGAGAACAATAAAAACAAATACACTGCAGAAAATTCACTATTTATCATTCAAAATTTCTTGCAGTTACAAAGCATCAGAACTATTGTTTTGGATTTACAAAAGGAGTGTTGCTCCTTTCTTTTTTTTCTCTGGCATAGAAAGTCTTCACTTCTCTCGGAATACCTTACAACATTACACACTGATATATATATATTGTAAACATACATGTTTGTAATATATATAATAAAAATTAACCTAAGTTAAACTTTATGAAATAAACTATCACGATGCATTAAACTATTAAAACATTGAACCAAAAAAAAAACGTTACAAAACAATGCAATATATGTTTTCGCATTGATCATTGGGCCTGCTGACTGTGCACCCAAACTATGTGACAATGAGCCATTGGCCGGAGATGGAATGAGTTGGCGGTGGTGGGTCATGCCTTATCGCACATTTGCGGAGAGGTTTACGATGTAAGCATGAAATCGTGTGATACACTTCTAATTGGTTAATGGGTGGTTGATGTGGTATGGTGGGAGTAGAGTTATCGTGCGGGTTCAATAGGAGGATGATGCAACTACAGAACAGTGCGATGAACACCTATTGGCTACAGGACTTGGTGATGTGGACTGACAAGGTCCACCGGAATTACATGGGAGGTTTGAAATGTGAAAGTGGCATTGAATTTGAATGCGGGTAGGTGCAGAGGTTTAATGGCAGAGGTAACGTAGTCAAACCACGATTTTCATATCAGATAAAGGGATACAGCCTTTGTAAAAAAAATTGGTGTTGCAGGGTAAATTAAACACAAAAATTGAATGCACGGTTGAGTGCACAAACACACCAAAACTTTGTTGCTAGTGCTGTCCTCCAGTTTCCCATCAAAATTTAAGTTTTGTCCTCTTGTTTAGGTTTGTAGTTGGGAGTAAATTCCAACACTTTTTCATAGTTTATATAACACAGTGAGCTCTCAATTTTAATTTGCCGAGGGAATTGAGAAGAAATTTGAGTATCTTTGTCTACAGTTCTAATTTGCAGGATATGTCTTAGTGATCTAAGTAGCAAGTGTTCATTGCAAAGGAACAAAATCCTGGGTATTTCTCCCATGGACGATATCCTAACTTCATCCTAGGATTTTGAGCAAGAGAAAACATGTCATCTCCCTGGAAAACTCCTAGTGGGTCATGATGTCAAGCCATTTCTTGGTCAATTCTCAAATTGAATTATTGCAGAATCAACTTGATTGATGGAAAAGAGAATTATGGACAGAGTTTGATGTTATACACTGCTATATCGAGGAGATCAGGGAAAAATTCATCAGTGGAATTCAATCGATGTTAGAAGAAGTCAAACCTAGAAGAGGCTCAATAAAGGAAAGAGGAGCAATATCCCCAGGATATGAGCTTCAGGTGTAAACAACAATCACCATCTCTGAACTAGGTGCCTCATGGGAAATATACCAAGATGATGAAGATATTTCTCCGAAATTATCTCATTAATGTTATGTCATTTTGCTTTGTATTTATAAGTTTTTGTATCGAGTATATAATAGGTATGCATTCTGAATAATAGGCCAAAAATGCCATAGTCAAAGGTTTATAGATATGAATGATGAATGTAACTGTACTACACCTAGAAACCAACCTTCTATTTTCATAGAAACTCTTTAACATCTTCTTTGCTATATATATAGAAATTTAGTAAATTAATTTTCTAACATAAATATCTATATAATAACATTAAGGTATCTAACATCAATACCTATACAATTAAATATAAATTAAATATAATTTCAGTTTAGTTTTGTACAACATTTGTAAAATCAAGAAACACTTTTCATATCAAAAGATAAAGCTTATCACACCAGGAAATAAATATTTTAAAAGTGTTCAATTTAATGTAAAGAGGCAAGTATAACTATAATATTTTAGTATTAGAACTTCACCCATTCTATAAAAAAAAAAAAATGATATCAAATACAGTGATCCAATAAAAGTTATATTGATAAATTAGTGCTTCACTAGTGAGGTAGATACAATTTCTGCTTATCACCATTATAAATCTCTTTTATTTGTGCAATATATGTCATTCTTTCTTGGTGCCTATTTCAAACCGCCTTGTTCTTTTAACCAAGCTTGTTGCATGTTGCAGGCTATATAACTCCTATTTGCAATTAGAATGAGATACTTTTAAAAGACACATTTAAAAACAAACTAGTTTGAAGTCATCTAATTTTGCAGAAAAGAGTTTTAATAAGTTTAGTTGTTCTTAACATATATTTTCCCCTAAAATTAGAAGTTCTAACGATGAATTATAATATTTGTACCCTTTTCCAAATTAAAAAGTTAAATAGTCCTCTTATCCCATGAACCTTAAAAATGTATAGTCAGGGCCTTCTCACATAAATAGAGAATCCCGATCAACTGTCACCTTAAATTAAATTAATTTATTATTATATCATAACTATTTTTAATAAATTAAATTAATCTATTAGTGTATCAGCATCAGTTTTAATAGCGACAATTCTAAAATTTTGAAACAAAGTGTCACGCAGTCCTTGTGAGAATAATTACCGGTTTCTTTTCTTTGGAGATAGCGACAGCTAAACAAAGAACAAGCGTCTTGGCCATGAACATGCACTTATTAATCTATGAGTGAAGGTCAACTTAAATTGATATGACGATAACAATCACACCATGGAGTTGTAGGCCAGCCGGTCACTTGTAACATTCATCCATATTCATATAAAAAAAATTTAACTTTTGTATTAACCACTATTTAAATTAGCCACATTCTATTACCATTCTAATTTTACTGATGCTATTAGACATTCCATAATGACATATATGGCTGAAGAGTACTATGGATTTAAACCAAAATGTATATTATTGTTCACACATACGCTCATATCTTCCACAGTTCTCATTCATCACTGCCATGTAAATGTTCCAATTCACGCTTCGCAAATTTTCGAGGTGATAATGTTAAGTCCCTATATTAATAGTGTAGTCCCTTATTATGTTAGTGTAGTCCCACTTATTGTTATTGTTGTACCCCTGTAACCCCCATATTGTTATTATTGTGCCCTTACATTATTATTGTTAGGTCGACTAGGATTACATTGTGGCCCCATGGACTCCTATATATAGAAAGGAGGTTTTGTCATTTGTATCATCCAAGAATTGTTCATTCATGTAATGTATTGGAGGTTTCCCCCTCAAAGTGGCTTATTTCTAAGGCGTTGATATCTATTTTCTTCTATTCTTGGAGTTGGTTTCACAACATTTGGTATCAGACCTTTGGATTCTAGGGTTTTCCCTGCTCCAAACCGGTCATCGTGGAATTTTTGCTATAATTTTGTTTCTGCGAAGGTTCAGAAGCTGAAATTTTTAGAGTGATAATTTGAAATCCTGAGGAACATCGTCGCAAAATTTCAGATCTTGGTTCGCAATATTTTCGGAGATATGATTTGTGGAAGTTCGGGCTTTTTGCAGGCTCCTGAATTTAACCTAAACGGGTCATCGCGGAGTTTGCACTATAACTTGTTTTCTACGAAGGTTCAGAAGCTGAAATTTTTAGAGAATGAATTTGAAATCTTGAGGAACATTTTCACAAAATTTCAGATCTTGGTTCAAAATATTAACGGAGATATTATCTGTGGAAGTTAGGTCTTTTTTAGGCTCCTGAATTTCATCTCAAAGAGGTTATCGTGGGAAAAGCTTCATAACTCTCTCTCTGAGCATTAGATTGGAATGATGTAAAAAGTGACCACAAGTAAACATACTGTAGTTTCGTTTCTATCCATTTCAGAGCCAAAGGAGGAAACTGTGACACGTGGCAATTCGTACAAGTTCTCTCTACGGAACGAGTCCATAATTGGGTCATTGTGGGAGATTGGACATAACTTTGCCTTGAAGAATCCAAATTAGGTCAGACCTATGACATTTGAAAGAAGCTTCAGAGGGCTACTACAAGGCCAAATTTTAGATGTTGAGGATCTACAATTATAGAGATAATTCAATTTCAATATAGAGCTCCTCAAAAGAAAGAAAAATGTGTGTATTTGGTTTTTAAAATTGCATAACGTTTATTTAAAAAAGCTGTTTGAAGTGATTCCAAGGGAATATTTTAGAATTTTTATCATTATTGGGTTCTATAATTCCTCCAAAAAATAATTCCATACCCATTAAGCCCTCAAAAATCTATACTATGACGCATGAATAGGAAGAATTGCAGTATGAGATATCAAAATTATGGTACCAAGTGCAACAAATTTCGATCTTATGAAGAGCAACCGAAGATGACATAGATGGTTTAAAAGTAGAAATGGAGGCTAATTTGGATGGTTTGAAGGATCATATAATAGCTAATATGGATGTTAAAGTAGTGGAAGATCACATCGAGCATCAACAACAAGTTCTCCAACTCTCAAAGGAGAACATAACTTTGGTGCAGAATCCAATGAAACAACAGGAAGATCAACATCACATCGAAAGAAGTTTTGAAGCAGTCATAGAAACAAGAAATCAACAAGTACGATCAATTTCAGAGTATCTCAGAAAGTGGAAGAACTTTCTTGTAGAATATTCCACATGGGAGGATGAGAATTTTATATAGAAGCATCAAGAAATAATCAAGCGTTGAGGACAACACTTGTTTGAAGGAGAGGGGCATGTTAAGTCCCTATATTAATAGTGTAGTCCATTGTTATGTTATTGTAGCCCCACTTATTGTTACTTTTGTACCCCTGTAACCCCCATATTGTTATAATTGTGCCCTTAAGTTATTATTGTTAGGTCGGCTAGGATTACATTATGGCCCCATGGACTCCTATATATAGAAAGGAGGTTTTGTCATTTGTATCATCCAAGAATTGTTCATTCATGTAATGTATTGGAGGTCGCCCCCTTGAATTTGCTTATTTCTAAGGTGTTGATATCTCTTTTCTTCTATTCTTGGAGCTAGTTTAACAATAGATAACCTATGAGCATGTGTGGCAT
The DNA here is from genome assembly GCA_034641835.2 of Pinus albicaulis. Lineage (NCBI taxonomy): Eukaryota > Viridiplantae > Streptophyta > Pinopsida > Pinales > Pinaceae > Pinus > Pinus albicaulis. The sequence continues at coordinate 1,246,789,779 of CM076572.1, read as the reverse complement.
CGGATTTAGTCGATTGTTTGTCCTATCTCTTTATTTTAAAAAAAACCTTAATTTAAATCGACAAGGACTATGTATTCATTGGCGCCCTTTATGTCTTTGGTTAAAAATGCATTTCATGGTTTAATAATCAACTATGGGAAATCTTTAAAATGGTGATCAAATTTAATATCCCATACAACTGGCAAGCACCCAAACTGGAGAACAACTCTGAGCTCCTTTCGGCATTGATTTGCATAGATTCGGGATGCACTGTCATAGCTCGTTTGAAGTTTTTTCAATTAGGGTAATGACTTACCCTAACCATAACCAATTCCATTCATTCGCTGGTCCTTGCCACAGAGCTCTGCAACTATGCCTCGACTTGCCACTATCGATGGGCCTGTATCATGGCTCTCCTTAGTTCCATTCCAAGATTCATTGCAGACAGTGAGTAAGTTAACCCTGTTTGTCTCATTCATCGTAATTCCTTGGTGTATTGTTGTTGGATGGTTTTTGTTTCTGATTTAATCAGCTATGGTTCTTCCACCACACAGTATGCATATTTCCTTGCTAGTATCTATTCATAGTTTCTTAGTTTTTTTTTTTTATTCATTGTCTCCTTCTAAAGGTCGTTTACTTGTTGTGTCAGTAACAACAGTTCTAGTTCATCCCTCAAGGTTAAGCACAACATATTTTCTGTTGTGTCCCTATATGAAGCGCGGTGGTAATATGTGAATATTTCAAGAATGTGCAGAAGTTTTAACTTGCATTTCATGCTACCATCCAAATGCAGAGTATTGACCCTTCTTCGTGGTCTACCTATAGGTTAAACCTTCGAATTCCACAGAGTAATTTTCACAAGTAAAGGTTACTCTCCTTTTGTTCTTTCCTATGCTCTGCATATTTAATTATTGACATGGTCTCACACTAAGTTGTCAACAGGTTTCTCATCTCACCTTCCTGCACAGGTAACCTCCTTAGCCCTATGCAGTGGTGGAATTTCCTCTGGAATGCTCGTTATCGATTCTTCTCTGACTCAGGATACCTGCGTCACTAGGTATCTTTCTCCACCACAGGGTTTGTCAAAGGCTCTCGGTTGTAGTGATCTCTAATTCAAACTCAAAGTTTGGTTTTTTGCTATAAGGCTTCACACCACTATATTGTTTTCATTTCATTTTTTATTTGAATATCTCGGGCTTTGCCCAGCTTGTGAATACCGTGGACATTTATAATAGTTGAAATTTTAATTTTAATCCTATATAATTTATTTTTGGTCTTCTGGGCCTTTAGTTTTGAATCAAAATGATTTCTATATTTTATATTTTATTCTCTTGCTTTGGTTCTACCTCTTACTGGGTGAGCCTATCATATAATATGGTTACTGCTCCTGTCTCTCTCAAGAATGGCAAACATATTTCTTTTCCAACATTCTTTCACACACACACACACACACACATATATATATATATATATATATATATATATATATATATATATATATATATATATATATATATATATATATATTTCTACAATTCAGGATTGGTAACATAGTTTCTTTTCCAGTAATATATTACATATACATTTATGCAATTCAAGAATAGTATTACAGTTTCCTTTCCATTATTCTATTTAGATATAAATTTAAACAATTTAGGAATGGTAATAACGATTGTTTCCGTTTAGAAGTTACATGTGTCTTTTCGCACATCTCTATTTTTGTGATATCAGTCTCTGTACAATGCTCATTTCAGGCAACATGTTACCTGGGTTTCAGTGTATGAGTTTAGCATGTTCATCCGCTGTCTATAGTCAGATTCTTATTTTCCTTTTAGTTCTGGTACTGAGTTTACTTTTCCTTCAGTTTTAGATGAATGTCTAGACCATTCTATCTGTGTTTATCATAGATGCAGAGAATGATCAACTCGGAGTTAGGAGTTCGACTTGGAAGCTCTATGTTAATAGTTATCTGTTTTTAGTTGCTAAAATATATAGTTTATAGCTATATTTTCAGTCTGTGAATGTTTAAAATAAACTTGCTTTTATTTTCCACATGCTCTGAATATTTTTAAAGATTTTTCTAGCATTCATGTTTACTTAAAGAAAAAATACAGATAAAATAACTATCCTGGACTCTATGTTGAGGGTTATCATTTCATAAATATAACATAGTAACAGCTACAGACACATAAAATACAACTAATTACTCATCCACAACCCGAAAATCAATTTTCCAATAACTTGTTTTACTTATCTATCTTTCCAGATACTACTGATGTTGTCCTCCCTACCTTGAGAGAGGAAATTACATCCTCATCTCTCCCCCGTGCTCCACACTTGAGTTAAGTGAGTTGACAAAGGTTCTGGAAGAGACCTCGGGACCCCAAGTCCAATCCTCTATTCTAGGAATTTCAAGAATCTGAGTAATTCCATTGGTTACCACCAGCTCAGGAATTCATCACTCTACTTATTCTCCTCTCCTCAGCTACCGAACATAACCTTGCTTCCTCACTAGGATGTACCTTTATCCTCAAAGTAAAGGGTAGTTGTCTGAACTATTTTCTGTTCAACCACTTCTCAGTTCTTGGAATACTTTTACCATCAGTCTTTTACTTTTTATGGAACCACTTTCTATAACTAAATTTTATTTAATCAAACAAAATTAATTTTATTCATCAAGTAATATTTCTCAAGAAAGAAATAAATGTTTTAGTTTCTTAAAATAAAATAACATAACCATAAGTTGGCACTTAAGCTAGTTGTCACAACTTCACCCCTGGAAATAAACACCATCCTTAGTGTTTCATTATAGTTCTGCAAACAGTTCTGGGTAAGCTTCGTGAACAAATCCTTCATTTTCCCAGTACCCTCATCCAAGCTAAAGTTCTTCCATTGCACTTTAACCTGGGTGATGGCTCACCTCCAGAGCATGATTTCTCTCCGATCGATTATATGTTGAGGCCCGACCAGAAACTCGTCATCCAACTCAACCTGCAACCAGCAAACTGTAAGTTAATTTCTCATAAATTTTAGTATTTCAAGATAGGATTTTTATTCATAACCTACCTGAATGCTTTTCCAGTGGATTACATGCTTTGGGTCATGTACCTATCGCTTTAGTAAGGATACACGAAGCACATTATGCACCCAAATATGGCTGGGTAATGCCAATCGATACGCCACAGGTCACACCCTTTCCAATATCTGGAAAGGTCCACAGAATCTGGGAGTGAACTTGGAACAGGAGGCCCACCTTAGTGTGCTCTTCTTTGGTTTAATCCTTACATACACATGATCACCCACTTCAAATTCATGATAAGTCCTTTTCTTATATGAATATATTTTTTGTCGATGTTGAGATGCCTTCAGATTTTTCTTGATCTTTCTTACTTCTGATTCCATCTTAGCTAACATTTATGGTCCAAGCATCAAATTGGTTTTAGGGCTACTCCAATTAATGGGTGTACGACATTGTCGTCCGTATAATGCTTCGAAAGGATTCATCTTAAGAGATTCTTAATAATTATTGTTTTACAAAAACTCTACTAAGTGCATATATTCTTCCCATCTTGTTGGTTGTTGCATTACGTACATGCATAACATATCCTCCAAGATCTCATTCACCTGCTCAGTTTGTACTTCTATCTGTGGACAGTAGGTGGTGTTGAATTTTTTTTGGGTCCCCAAACCTATAAATAATGATTTCCAGAATTTTGAAGTAAAGTTCACATCCCTTTCTGATATGACAGTCTTTGGAATACCATGCAATCTAAATATTTCTCTCATAAATATGTCTTCTATTTGCACCGTTTTATAAGTAGACTGTACTAGTATGAAATTTTTTTCCTTGCTCAACCGATCAACCACCACCATAATGGAGTCGTTGTGCTTCTTTGACTTTGGTAAACCATTAATAAAGTCTAAAGATATAACCTCCCACTTCCACTCAAGTACCGATATAGGCTGCATCAATTTGGCTAGATGTTGATCTTAGACCTTCACATGCTGGCACTCCAGACATATTTTAAAATATTTTGCAATATTTCTTCGCATACCTGACCAGAAATAGTTCTTTCTAATTAATGTTAGCATTTTTTAATACCCTGGGTGTCCTGAGTAGTTACTTTGGTGGTATTCGTTCAAGATCATCTCCTTAAATTCCATTCAATTTGGAACATATATCTTTTCCTTAAAGGTTAGTAACTGATCTTTTCTAAATCCATAAACAAAATATTTTTCTTGCCTTCTGGCCTCCTCTGCTTGCTGCCATATAAATTGGTATTCAAGATCCTTCTTGGCTTTTGTTTTCATTTGATCTAGAAACTTGCATTCAATCTAGTTGTAGTAAAATTCATAAACACCATGCAAATTTCTACTCAAAGCATCTGCCACCCTGTTTTCTTTACCCTTCACATGCTGCATATCAATGTCAAACTTGCTTAGGAAGGCATTCCATATTTCTTGGTGAGAATTAAGATCAGCTTGCTTAAAGTAACTGGTTAGGTTGCTATTGTCGGTTTTTTGTACAAATCTCTTTCCAAACAAGTAGTGCCTCCATAATGAGAGCACATGCACTACCATTGTTAGCTACAGATCATAAGCTGAGTATCATTGTTAATTATATTTTAAATTTTTCGATTCATAGGAAACTACTCTTCTTTCTTGCAACAATATTGCCCCAACTCCTTCTTTACATGTATCCATACAAAGTTCGAATTCTTTATTGGGATCAACTACTCTGAACATCGGGGCAGTAGTCAACATAAGTTTTAACCTTTCAAAACTATTTTGACAGTCATTAGTCCATTGAAATAGTTTTCCCTTCCTTTGTAAGGAGTTAATTGGAAAAGAAATGTTTGAGAATCCTTGAATGAAATGTCGATAATATTTGGCCAATCCCGTAAAGGATCAGATTTCTGCCACATTTTGGGGTACCCACCATTCCATAATTGTCTTAATTTTCTCTGGATTAACCACTATACCCTCAATAGAAATAACATGGCCTAGGTACTGAATTTCTTCCTTAAAGAAAACACATTTGCTGAAATTAGCATACAACTGATGTTTTCGTAACATCTCTAGCACTATCCTTAAGTGCTCCTTGTGCTATTCCACATTCTTCGAATAAATTAAGATATCTTTAATAAATATCAACACAAAACTATCCAAAACAGGGTGAAATATACCATGCATCAATCTCATAAATGTTGTTGGTGCATTATTCAATCCAAATGGTAACACCACAAATTCGTAATGCATGTACTTGGTATGGAAAGCATTTTTGCAAATGTCTTCATCTTTTATCCGGATCTGGTGGTATCCTAGTCTTAAGTATATATTTTAAAATACAGTGGCCCCATTCACTTGATCAAATAGATCATCAATTTGCAGTAGTGGGTATTTCTTTTTTACGGTAAACTTATTGAGTTGTCGATAGTCCATGCACATTCGCATGGTCTGTCCTTCTTCTTTACAAATAACATTGGTGCTCCCGAAGGGGACATAGTTTTTCCGATATGCCCCTTATCCAACAATTCTTGTAACTACATCTTCAGTTCGGTAAACTCTCATACACTCATTTGCGAAGGTGCCCTTGAAATCAATGATGCTCCTAACATCAACTCAATAGTAAAATCAATGTCCCTTCTTAGTGGCAAAACCTGGTACATCCTCTGGAAACACGTTCGTAAACTCTTGTACTACTGGTATGTTTTCCATAATCGAAGTATTTTATTTGGAATTAGTAAAACCTACTTGAATATTGTATATATGACATCCCTTCCTCATACAATTACTCATTTGAGAGGTTGTAATAGGAAACAGTTGTAGGGGTTTCTTTATTCCTTGTATCTCCTTACGAGTTCCATCATGCATTCTATTATATATAATATTTTCTTTACAATACACCAATGTCCAGTGTTTCTCCAACCAATCCATGCCCAGCAGCACATAGTACGATCCTAAAGGTAATATATTCATATCTATAGTTAGCTGTTGTTTGCTAATTTTCAGTGTACAATTTGGTATTTTGGCACAAATGTTTCTTTTTTCTCTAGTGGCTAGCTATACCAGCCATGGAGTTTTGATTTTATGACTTTGTAATTTACATATTTCTACTAATTTGGGATTTACATAGCTTAAACTTTCACCTGGGTCAACCAAACTAGAAACAAGTTGAGAGTAGCTTACCTTCCAACTCTATCATCATTGGTTGGTAATCTACCTGATGATCTTCCAATGCTGCGTTAATTCTGGGTATATTTCAGGCTACATCTCTCACTGTAGAAGCTTCTTGTAGATTAGAAACTATTTCTCTCCTCCCCTATTGTAGAAAATTCCTATAATAGTGAGCCTCACCACACCCCTAGCACTGTACAGGTGGTTTCTAGTTTTTCCCTTGCTCCAGCTTACTGGAAGCCTCTGTGGGCTTATCCTCCACAGGACACCAGGTTCTTTGATGGTTCCTGCCAAAACATTTACTTACTGAACTCCTTACAACATTCTTAAAATTATTGGTTCTACCTTTTCTGAAATTTGAGTTGCTTTTATGTTGTTTTCTTGATTGCCAATTTTTACCTAGTTATCTTTTTGCCTTAGAATGTTGGTAACACATTCTTACCTTCCAAATTTCCTCGTCCATGGTCCTTGGATTCATGAACTCGATTTGTTCCTTTATGTGAGTCAGAAAACTACTTAGGAACTGCTGAAATTTAGTCTTTTGGTCCATTAGATAAGAAACATAGCGGAGTAAGGAAGTGAACATAGTTATGTATTCATCCATCGTCATTTGACCTAATTTTAAATCGTGAAATTATCTGGACTTTTCGCCATAGAAGCGTTTGTTTAGGTACATATATTTAAAATATTGTTGGAATGTATCACATGTCACATCTTGATCTTCTATGCTGCGGACATTCTTAACCTCCTCCCACCATAGTGTGGCATTCCCCCTCAACTAATAAATGGATAATATGGCTTTAAGATTGCTTCTATACTTGTAGAATTGAAAGTACTTATTCATATTTATCAACCATGCTTCAGCCACATGCTCTGATTCTCCATCAAATGTAGGTGGTTTTATACCACTTGTAACATTCATCTATATTCATATAAGAAATTTAACTTTTGTATTAACCACTATTTAAATTAGCCACATTCTCTTACCGTTCTACTTTTACCTATGCTATTTGACATTCCATAATCACATATATGGCTGAAGAGTACTACAAATTTAAATCAAAATGTATATTATTGTTCACACATGCACTCATATCTTCCATAGTTCTCATTCATCACTGCCATGTAAAGGTTCCAATTCATGCTTCCCAAGTTTTCGAGGTGATAACCTGTCAGCATGTGTGGCATCAAAATTAGTCGATTGTCTATCCTATATATTTATATAAGAAAAAGACATTATGTTAAATTGACAAGGACTATGTATTCATTAGCGCCCTTTATGTCTTTGGTTAAAAATGAATTTCTTGGTTTAACAATCAAATATGGGAAATCTCTGCAATGGTGATCGAATTTAATATCCCATACAACTCGCAAGCACTCAAACCTGGAGGACATCTATGAGCTCCTTTCGCCATTGATTTGCACAGATTCAGGATCAATGGTCATAGTTGGTCTGAGGTTTTTTCGATTAGGGTAATGACTTACCCTAACCCTCACCGTTTCCATTCATTCATGGGTCTTCACCACAAAGATCTGCAACTATGCCTCGGCTTTTCACTGCCGACAAGCCTCTATCATGGCTTTCCTCGGGTCCATCTTGGGATTCATTGCAGACGGTGAGTAAGTTAATCCAGTTTGTATCATTCACCATAATTCCTTGGTGTATTGCTGTTGGATGGTTTTTGTTTCTAAGTTATTCAACTATCGTTCTTCCACAACACAGTATGTAGATTTCCTTGCTAGTATCTAATCATAGTTTTGAAGTTATTTTTTATTTATTCATTGTCTCCTTCAAAAGGTCATTTACTTGTTGTGTCAGTAACGACAGTTCTAGTTCATCCCTCAAGGTTAAGCACAACAGCTTTTCTGCCGCGTCCTTATATGAAGATCACAAGTAAACTTTGAATATTTGAAGTGTGTGCGAAATTTTTAACTTGTTTTTCATGCCACCATCTGAATGCAGAGTATTGAGCCTTCTTCGTGGTCTACTTGCAGGTTAAACCTTCAAATTCCGTGGAGTAATTTTCACACGTAAAGGTTACTCTCCTTTTGTTCTTTCCTATGCTTTGCATATTTAATTGTTGACATGGTCTCACACTTAGTTGATCATCAGTTTCTCATCTCGCCTTCCTACACAGGTAACCTCCTTAGCCTGATGTTGTGGTTGAATTTCCTTTGGAATGCTCGTTAGTGGTTCTTCTCTAACTCGGTCTGCCTACCTCACCAGGTACCTTTCTCCGCTGTAGGGTTTTTCAAAGGTTCTCGGTTGCAATGACCTCTAATTCAACATCAAAGTTTGGGTTTTTTCTCTAAGGATTTACACCATTATATTGTTTTTGTTTTACTCTTTATTTGAATATCTTGGGTTTTGCCCAGCTTCTGAATATCATGGACATTTATAACAGTTGAACTTGTAGCTTTAATCCTATATAATTTATTTTCAGTCTTCTGGGCATTTAGTTCTAAATCACTACGATTTTTATATTTTATATTTTATTCTCTTGCTTCGGTTCTACCTCTTACTAGGTGATCCTACCATATCTTATGGTTATCGCTGCTGTCTCTCTCAAGAATGGAAAACATAGTTTCTTTTCAAACATTATTTCACATATATATATATATATATATATATATATATATATATATATATATATATATATTTCTACAATTCAGTATTGGTAACATAGTTTCTTTTCTTGTAATCTATTACATATACATTTATGCAATTCAAGAATAGTATTATAGTTTCATTTCATTTATTATATTTACATATATATTTAAAAAATTAAGGAATGGTAATAATGATTGTTTCATTTTAGAGGTTACATGTGTCTTTTCGCACATCTCTATTTTTGTGATATCAGGCTCTGTACAATGCTTATTTCAGGAAATCTGTTACCTGGATTTCGGTGTATGCGTTTAGCATGTTCTTCCACTGTCTACAGTCAAATTCTTATTTTCCTTTTTGTTATGGTACAGAGTTTACATTTCCTTCAGTTTTAGATGAATGTCCAGACCATTCTATCCGTGTTTAGCATAGATGCAAAGAACGACCAACTCAGAGCTAGGATTTTCGACTCGAAAGCTCTATGTTAATAGTTCTTTGTTTTTAGTTACTGAAAGAGATATTTCCTAGCTATATTTTCAATCTATGAATGCTTAAACTAAACTTTATTTTATTTTCCACATGCTCTAAATATTATTAAAGATTTTTCTTATCTTTCTTGTTTACTTAAGAAAAAACATAGATAAAATAACTATCCAAGAATCTATGTTGAGGGTTCCTCATTTCATAAATATAATATAGTAATAGCTGCAGACACATAGAATACAACTAATTACTCATTCACAACCCAAACTGAATTTTCCAATAACTTGTTTTACTTATCTGTATTTCTAGATAATGTTGATGTTGTCCACCTTACCTTGAGAGAGACAATTACGTCCTCATCTCTCCCCCGTGCTCCACACCTGAGTTCAGTGAGTTTATAGAGATTCTGTTAGAGACCTCCGAACCCCAAGTCCAGTCTTCTATTCCAGGAATTTTAGGAATCTGAGTAATTCCACTTGTAACCACCAACTCAGGAATTCATCACTCTATTTCCTCTCCTCTCCTCAGCTACTGAACAAAACCCCTCTTCCTCACTAGGATGTACATTTATCCTCAGAGGAAAGGGTAACTGTCTGAACTGTTTTATGTTCAACCACTTCTCAGTTCTTGGAATACTTTTAACACCAGTATTTTACTTTTTATGGAACCACTTTCCATAACTAGATTTTATTTAACAAAAAAAATTAATTATATTCATCAAGTAATATTTCTCAAAAAAGAAATAAATGTCTTAGTTTCTTAACATAAAATAACATAACCATTAGTTGGCACTTAAGCCAGCTATCACACCTCAATCTAAACAATTTATGGAGACTTAGACTTTGACTAAACTCCCATGATGTTTGTTTCAAATATTTGGACATTATATTTTTGGTATATATTTATATTTTATATATGTATTGATTTTATGTAAACACTATATCATCATATTAAAGAAAATTAAATGTTTTTAATTAATTTATTTTCAAAAATTAAAATTAATTTATTTCCAAAAAAATAAAGAATAAAGTATAGGATAAATTATTTTTTAATTGGCATAGTTTAACTAAAATGTAATATTATTAAATATTATAATGATAAGAATTAATATTTAGTGATATTAATTTTGAATTATTTTATTTTAAAACGAGAAAGAATTAGTTGGTTTATTTTAAAATTTTATTAAGGTGTTTGAAATTTTTTAAGAAAAACATTTTTATAACATTATAATTTTAGGGGGAAAATTATACATGAAGAATATTTTAAGATAAAATATTTTAGGAAGATATTTTTTTTTATTAGTAGTAAATTAGTCTTTTTCCTTAGTTTATTCATAACATTAAAAATTGTTTATTTTTTTATTAAGATTGATTAATTTTAAAATATTTTAAAATTTTTAATTTTTTATTAAATTTAAATGTGATAATATTTTTATATTATGAATTTTTTACAAAATAATATTTTACTTAATTTTCCAATAATTTATTCAAGATTTGACATCTTTATTGTAGTTTAAAGTTTCCATATTATTTATTTTGTTTTTAAATATATGTTTTATATAGTTTCTTGGTGGACTTGACTAGTTCATTTAGTCTTTAACATAATGTTGATATGTGACATTTAAAAATAATATTAATTATAAGCTATAAATAAAATATTTGATTATAGAACTTAAATAAAATAACTACCTATTTTTTATATTGAGTATTCAATACTTCAACATAAAGAAATTTTTCTAAGAGTGTCACATCTATATGAAAAAAAACATACCATAAAAAAAAACTTACCTATGTAATCAAACTATTACTACATATTTACCAACCTACCAATTACTTTGAAGTTCTAGCCATAATTATGTTACCCATGTTACAACGCATATTTCAATAGTCACATATATTTCACAACTAACATTATATTCATTCCACTAACGCAACGTAAATATCAATACAATAATTAAAATAAAATAGGGTGATACATCTTCCCCCTCTAAGGTAAACATCGTCCTGAGTGTTACTTTATCATTGAGAACATTTCAAGATATGCTTCTAGAATAAAATTTTCATCCTCCCAAGTAGCCCCCTTTGGGATAAATTGCTTCCATTCGACTTTAACATGGGGGATGACTCGCCTCTGAAGCGTTATTTCTCTTTGATCAAGAATACGTTGAGGTTCTACCAGAAACTCGCTGTTCGGTTCTACCTGCAGACAACAAATTTTATAATTAGTTTAATCAATAACCTTTCTCATTTGAAAACCATAATGTAATCATAACTTACATGTATACTCTGCCAATAGAATTTAGTCCTATCCGCTCCAGAATTTGGAATGGTCCGCAATACCTGGGAGCCAATTTGGCACAAGTATTCCACCTCAAAGCATTCTTCTTTTGTTTAATTCTTACATATATATGGTCACCCACCAAAAATTCTCGGAAGGTTCTCTTTCGTTCTGCTTATATCTTTCGCATGTCTTGAGATGCTTTTAAGTTCTGTCTAATCTTTCTTAACCCATGCTCCATTTCTTCCAACATGTCTAGTCCAAGCATCATCTTGGTTTCCGGAGTACTCCAATTTATGGGGGTCTGACATTATCTTCCGTACAATGCTTCAAAAGGACTCGTCTTGAGGGATTATTGATATCTATTATTGTAGGTGAATTTTACCAGATGCATATACTCTTCCCACTTTGTGGGTTGTTGCATTACGTACATGCACAGCATATCCTCCAAGATTTTATTTACCCTCTCTGTCTGCCCATCCATTTTACAATGATAAGTGGTACTAAACTGGATTTATGTTCCCAAAAAAGTGAATAATGTTTTCCATAATGCTAATGTAAATTTTACATCTCGATCTGAGATGAGAATTCTTAGAATACCGTGGAGTCTAAATATTTCTCTCAGGAAGATATCAACAATCTTAACAGTCTTGTAAGTTGACTGGACATGTATGAAATGAGCTACCTTCCTGAGCCTATCCACCACCACTATGATTGAATCATTTTGTCTTTTAATTCTTGGAAACAATGTGATGAAATCAAGTAAAATGACTTCCCATTTCCACTCGATACTGAGATAGGCTGAAGCAATCCAGCTAGATGTTAATGTTTCACCTTGAATTTTTGACACTCCAAACATTTGGTGAGGTATTCAACAATGTTTTTATGCATTCCTGGCTATAAATAATCTTTCCTAATTGTTGCTAACGTATTTTGATATCTGGGATGTCCTACAAAGGAACTCCAATGATATTCATCGAAAATCAGCCACTTTAAGCTCATATAATTTGGAGTAAATATCTTCCTTCAGAATAACAAGAGTTGTTTATCATTAATCTCATAATGTGACTGCCTTCCTTCTTTTCAGTCTTCTTTTTCTTTCTACAATAGGAATTGATATTTTGGGTCCTTCCTTGTTGCCTCCACAATCTGCTCCTGGAACTTAGATTCAACCTGGTTAAAATAGAGTTCATAGATGCAATGTAATTTTTTGCTTAAAGCATTAGAAACATGGATATCCTTACCTTTTACATCTTTAAGGTCAAAATAAAATTCATTTAGCAATAAATTCCATCTTTCTTGGCGAGCATTTAAATTAGATTGTTTAAAGTAGCTAGTTAAACTGTTATGTCTAGTTCTTAGCACAAACCTTTTTCCCAGCAAGTAATGTCTCCACACTCGTAGGGCATGCACTACTATAGTTAACTCTAAATCATAGGCAGAATACCTATGCTCATAATATTTTAATTTTTTGGACTCATATGCTATAACCTTACTTTCTTGGGTCAATACTACTCCCACCCCTTCCTTGTAGGGATCAGTGCAGACTTCAAATTCCTTGCATGGATCTGCCACTTTTAGTAAAGGGGAAGTAGTTAGCAGTTCTTTCAATCATTCAAAGTTGCTTTGACATTATTTAGTCCACTTAAATACTCACTCCTTCCGCCATAGGGAGGTAATAGGAAAGGCTATTTTAGAGAAACCATTAATGAATCGATGGTAATAACCAGCTAAGCCCATGAATGAATGTATGTCTGCAACATTTTTAGGAACTTTCCATTCCATAATCGTCTTTATCTTTTCGAGGTCTACAGAAATTCCCTCAGCAGATATTACATGGCCCAAATATTGGATCTACTCTTTGTAGAAGTCACATTATCAATTTGTGGTGTTACCATTCGGGTTAACCAATGCACCAGCAACTTTCACGAACTTGATGCATGGTATCTCTCACCAATTTTTGGATAAATTTGTTTTAAGCTTTATTGATGATATATTGATCTATTATAAGAATATGGAAGAACACAAAGAGTATGTAATATCCTTATAATATACATATTGTAGCTTATGCATTTACACATGGTAAAACAATATTACGTTAATATCATTCTAACTATTTTAATAAAGAATTGTTTGAAATTGAAATGAATTCTTGATAACATCCCTTGGTATTCTTTATTCACGTTAGATCTCTTGAGAGAGAGGGAGCGATATGAATAAAAAAAGGGTGAGGGTTTATGGTAGGGAGACGACCAGATAGAAGAGGTTGTTATGACGAGGGGTATAAATCCCACTACAAAGACAAAATATTCATGAGTGAAGTCCTCTAAGTGATCAAATCGTGCTCAAAGTCTCCGAGGGACACTCCTTCTTGGGAGTCCGACAATGAAATTTCAGAAATATCTTAACATAGATTGCTAAATGGAGTTCATGCCAAGTTACCATGAAAGAGAGTTGATTTGGGACGCTCATTAATAGTAATGGTGGCTGTAAATATAAGTAATTAAACTTAATTTTTTCTCTAAAATATTGCATGTGTTTTTCAACATCTAAAAGGGTTCATTCAATTTCATTTTAAAACACTCTATCATCCTCTTCAAGGACTTTCTCCATATTTTTCATTCATGTGTTAATTATAATTAGTGTGTGGTATCTTTAGTTATGTTCATTAAATGTATAAGTAATATGTCATATATGCAAAGGTTTGTAGTAACTCTCACTTTCACTAGTGAGTACTCAGGTTCATAAGTGCAACAAAGGTTTTATTGTCTTTCATCCTCAACATGATTTAAATATCATGAACATTGTTTTACAACAAACCTTATTACTTAATACTCTTTAATGTAGTTATAAACATGAATCACACATCTCATGTCAAAATTAGAAAACTGCATATGTAGATTTTTAGACTCATACCTGAGTCGATGCGTACTAGTAGCATACTTCAATTTTTTTTTCGCTTAACAATTCACAAACGTGCCAGTTCTGCAACCTTTAGCTCTGATACCACTTGTCACATCTACATGAAAAGAAAACACACCATAAAAAAAAAAACTTACCTATGTAATCAAACTATTACTACATATTTACGAACTTTCCAGTTATTTTGAAATTCTAACCATACTTAAATTAACCATGTTACAATGCATATTTCAATAGTCACATATATGTCACAAATAATATTATATTCATTCCACTAACGCAACGTAAATATCAATACCATAATTAAAATAAAACAAGGTGTTACAAAGAAAGCATTAGATCAATAAGACATTAGATTTGAAATTAAATTTAAAAGTAATAATAATAATAATAATAAAACATAATGTTGACTCAATTTTTAAAATGTAATAAAAATAATAATTAAACTGAATTTAAATTATTAAGTTGCAAAAAATATTTTATTAATAAAATTAAAAACACAATTTAAATAACAATCATTCATAATATTTGAAAATATTGTTGAGATTTTCTGTTTTTCATTAAAATAGGCAAAAATCTCAGTAGGTGACAAAAATTAGGAATTAGTTCCTAGATTAGCTCCAGTTTGTTGGGAGGGAGTTAATGCATCCTAAATTTGAGTTGAGAGGATTTATGAGGAAGTTAGATTCTCCTTTCTATAAAATAGGTATCCATACGGATTGTTTTGGGTGTGTGGGTGTGAGAGTTTGTAATCTCCTGTTTGATTAATAAAGAATTGCCGATGCCTATGTTTGGTGGACGTAGCCCAGAATGGTTGGGTGAACCATGTTAAACCTCTGTGTTTCCTGTGCATGATTTATTTGCTGTGTATTTGTTTTATAATCTGCTGTGCTTCTGATCTCCAACAATTGGTATCGGAGCGAGTTGTATACACTGCTTGGATGGATAAGAAGTTACTATGTGGAAAAATCAGAGGGCAACTCGATTCACAGTTTCTTCTATCTTATGCTTTGCATCCATGCTGGATTTCATTTCTGTGTTTTAATGTGAAATGACGAATGTTTTAAATTACAGATCGCTGTATGGTGGGATGTCTGGTGCGTTTGTATGAGCAAGATCATAATCATATTAGAGCGCTGGGATGGATACAAAGCGCTGTTAAATTTGAGGGAGAACGACAAACCTCATGATCGTGAAAGTTGTCTGATGTCTGTGTTTTGCATATTCTAACAATCTGGTTCTTTATCCTGATTAGACGGATCGGGTCACGAGACCAGATCTGCGTGGAAGAGACCAAATCTGTTGATCTCCAAAGTTTGCGGAAGCCGTGTTAGCGCAGAACAGAGTTGTGATCTGCCAAGTCTGACACCATCATCATTAGATCCGTTTGCAGCGCATGAATTAACGGGGAACACAGTGCATGAATTGGAGCTGGAGGTTCAACAGCGCCGAGAGCTGGAAAACCTACAACGTGATATGGTGCTCTGAAGGATTCACTGCACTGTGATCAAATCGAATCCATACTGTGCATGCGTGGATCGAGCTGCAGGTTTGCTGTGCATGGTTGACCTGCGTGTGAAGTTTTGTTTGCCTGCAAAATCGATTGAAGTTCCTGTTTAATTAATTCATGAAGTGCCTATTTACTTGCCATGGTATTTTGAAGGGGGTCGAAGATCTGTTGCGTGAGACTGTGAAACTGTAAGCTGTGAGCTAGATATAAGCCACTATAAGAGCCGGTGGTGTGCAGGCTTACAGAGCCTGAAGCTGCAGGATTGTTGCGATGTGGATCGAGTTGCGTGCATTGAAATCCGGTTGAAGGCTGATCGGTGGCCCAGTGTTGAGAAAGATTTGAAATCGAGAAATCTATGATGAGACCAGACGTGTGAGCGCAGACCAGAACTGCCATTGCATGGACCGTGAGACAAGATCTGTTGTTGATCTGCATGGTTGCAGTGACCAGAGCTGTGTTTATGGTGGATTGCAGCAATGTATAGATTTGGAACAAAGATGGCATGGGAAAATTCTCTTCTTGAAGCACTGGAGTCGAGGCAGTAGAGGATCTAAGAGATCTGAACCCTGGGGCCATTTTGGAGGTAGGCATGAATTGATCCACTGCGCGATGAACAACGCATGGACGGATGGATGTGTCATCAGCACTAACTGATTTCGACGGAGTGCTAACCACATGGTAGCCCCTGAATCGGAAGGAATCGAGATTCATGCATAAATTGAGCTTTGTACGACACCTGTAGGTGTTGGAAGAAAATCCATGTCATGGAGCTAAGCAAAAATAGAGTTGAACATCAGCGTCAATAAAAATGACGATGATGTTCTGGTAATTTCTCGATGTGTAAGTAAAGGGCTTCATCGTGGAAGGTGGAGGAGATAAGAGCATGTGGCTGAGAAGGAAAGGAATGCATGTAATAAATAAATAGCAATGAATGTAGAGAATGGTCCTACAAAGAACAGCAACAATGAAACAAAAAAAAAAAAAAAAATTATTATAATGGAGTTAATTTTTACATGTAAATGGGCATACTGCTGTAAGACCTGGTATGGCATGCGTACCCCTAGGTAAATCACTGGTAAAGTCTGGGTTAGACCTAGGTGATAGGGGGGATGCCAAATTAACAATTACCCTGGGTAAAAATTTGAGGGGGGAAGAGCTAGAGTGAGCGGGGTTGTCTCACTTAGCAGGTTTGGCTGGATTTAGTCAAGAAGCCCCAAGTCAAGTTTAAGGTGGGAATTGTTAGGTAAACATGACTCGGGGTAGAGTCAATGTGGACTAGGGTAAACAGTGGTGGTTTTGGGGCACATGGTTTTGTGCACCCATAGTTTTCAGCCCATGGTATTGCATGTAATGGAGCCTATAAAAGGCTGGGAAGACTTCATTGTAATGTAGGCCTAGAGGTGAGTGGTGAAGGCTCACTTGGCTGGATTGGCCAGGGTTTTGGCCAAGGCTAATGAAATTTCATTAGGATGGGTTTTCCCCGGAGTTTGGGGTTTTTCCTGGTTAAACATTTGTGTTTATGTTAATGATTTGTTGCTGACCTTTTATGTTTATTTCTCTGGGTAAATTATTTATTGTTTTCGCTGTTTTACTCCAACAAATATCATGTTTAAACCTAGTCAATAACCATATAAATACATAATACTTACTCTAATATCTATACATACATCTTATATATGCTATACATACAAGAATAAAAGATTAAAATTCAAGAAATTATAAAACATGTTAAAAAAAAAATACGCTAAATGTATTATAAAAAATTTAATAGAATAATTATTTTTTTATATCTAATGTAGTAATATTATAAAAAGAATTCTCACGCAAAGTTCAATTGGTTAATTCTATGTTTCTGAAATCGTGGAAACAAGGCAAACCAAACCCAGATTCAAATCCCCTTCTAGTGAGCCATGTTTACCTCAAAGAGGACAAGAGGTGTAATATTAAAAAAATCTAACAAGCTAACATATATTTATTTGCTCAACTTTGGCACCAAAAAATTTGATTTCTATATAAATTATAAATTTAATATGGATTTATGATGGTTTATATAATGCAGTTGAAAGTATATATTTTTTAAGAGGAAAATGTTTAATTATTTTATTACTTAATATGACATTGACACATGGCACGACATTTAAAAATATGATCATAAGAAATTATATCTACAACTTATCTATAACATATATAAACTAAAAGATTTATAATTGTGTGTTAGTCAATATGGTCCACTATAATAAATATATATATGGATTGAATTCTTTGATGTGATTTTTTCATTTTTAATTGAAAAAACATAGAGATGAATTCATCCCTCCCACCTTCTGATACAATTTGTCATCTTTGTGATATTAAAAAGATAAATGTGTTGAGATTTTGTATTTTATTTTTGGCTAAAGATCTCATAGATAATGCCAACAATAGTTGTTTGTTGCTAATGTGATGGCATTAAATCGAACATATGAGATATGAGGGATGAGATGAAGATGAAGTGCAGATGTGAGAAATCTGTTGTTTTAATCTCTTGTTGATTAATAAGAAAGTTGACACCTTTGTTTGGTGGATGTAGCCCAGATTGGTTGGGTAAACCACATTAAATTCTATCTCCATTTGAATGTTGTGTGTGTGTGAATTATTTAATTCTGCTGTGCATACTCTAACAAAATGATGATAAATAATTTCAGATAATTTTGTTTGTATATACTAATATGAAGTGTCAATTTCAAAATACTTATAATATTGTTTAATTATCAATCACATTATTACACATTTCAAAACACTTATAATTGTTTAAATATCTATCACATTATCACATAAAATTTATAATTTTTGCAAAAGGAAAAAATAAATTAAGAAATTAATGAAAAATATTAAAAAAACTTATTTGCAAAATTTGAAAAATAAAATATTTTATAATAAATTAATTAATTTTTATTACCTCTATTATAATTTAGCAAATAAAATTTGGTAATACCAATTTTTACACTTTCAAATATTTTATCTTTAATATCCTTAGTGGAAAAGAAAATATTTGATTTACTTTTAAGAAAGTAATTTTCAAACTTGCTAAATAAATATGAATGTTTCTTTTGTTTAATTTTATTAATTGAAATTGGTTATTATTACGAGAGTTTTAATTTAATTATGAGACAGTTATTCTTCTCCCTAAAGATAACTTATCTCGGTTAGGGAAAAGGAAGGAGAAAAAACATTATGCAACCTAGAGACTTGGAACTTGATTGCAGAAGGTCCAAGAGAGGAAATGAAATGAATAGTTATTATTCTCCATAGAGATAAATTATCTCGGTTAGGGAAATGGGAGCCAAGAGTGGGAGAGGAGAAAAAACCAAAGGAAAAATAGAGACTTGGAACTTGGTTGGAGGAGGTCTAAGAGATGAAATGAAATGAATTCCTCGGACACGACATTGTTGAGGGTGGGAAGGACACTACCAGAGAAAGAGATTCTTGAGATAGTTGGCGAGTGGAATACCTTATTAGACCTTAAAGGTTTGTAATAACCCTATATAGATTTGGTGTGGTCAGAAATTTTTAAATAGACCTATTTTGATACCTATCTAAAGAGTTGTCCTCAAAGAAAACTGACTCTGGGAGTATTGGTAAAGGTTACCTGAACTCATTGGTCGTGGGCCCTCAGTATTTTTGTGGTAGCTACTATGTCATTTGTTTGATGAATGCAATAAATTTTGTATTTGTTTTATTTTACACCTAAAGTTTCTAAATTCCAAATCCAGAACATTCAATATTATATTTTATATATTATAAAAGTCTATCACAATCTTGATCTATTAGCCTAGAACAATCCAAAACCCAACCCAAATAATATAATCTCGAGCCCATCAAAAATTATAGATTTAGTAGGATATATTAACTACATACAAAAATAATTGTAAACTCATAACAATTAGCAGAATGGCATAAGTAATAAGCCAAAACTCCTGACAAATACCAAAAACCATACGAAATGCATAAACGAAACTAAAGATTATAATTGCCATTCAAGACTGTTGTTTTCTTTTTTGAACCAATAATATCGGAAAGAAGAGAGTCTATTAGTACGGAAAGAAGAGAATCTATTAGTAATAAGTGAATGGAAATGCATGTTCCATACAGAAGAAATTACAAAATATTATGTAAGATTAAAATCAATAACACCATGGTGGGCACGAACCTATTTCAAAAATTATCCACACAAAAATAGGGTTGTCTTTAAAGTAACTCAGAAATAAAATTTAGAAATCAACAGCATGCCAATGCATAATTAACTGATATGGATTCCATAAATAGAAGTTATAGTATGAAAAACGGTTTAGTGTGACCGCAAACCCAAAATTGAAAACCTTAAAAAATATTTATAAAAGGGTTAGAGTCTTGGACTCTTAGAATGTTTAATAACTGAAGTAAATGCCGATAGTTGAACCATAGTTGCAACCTAAAAACAACTTCTATAAACCCTAGTCAAAATTTCTAGGAACATTACAAGGCATGGTATTGGAAACAACCTGTGAACAGAAGAAAGGAAAAGAGAATTAGAGAACTCCAAATCCCAATATTCGAACCATAGTTGCAACCAAGAAACAACTTCTATAAACCCTGGTCAAAATTTATGGGAACCCTTATAAGGCATGGTAACTGAAACAACCTGTGAACAGAAGAAAGGAAAAGAGAATTAGAGAACTTGGAGTTCAAATTAGGTTGCAAATTTGCAACGCTTACTCCTCCTGTGAATAACGATACCTATAAAATCAATCTCGAGATAGGAATTAGGAAAATAATATAATTTGGAGGGGAGCGTAACCCCTAAATTTACAACTAGGAACTGTAACAAATGGTTACATTGATATAGTCGCGGGAGCAAGCCAGAAACGATAACTTTATCAAATGCACAAAAGCAGTATTGATTTCAATATCTGAATATAAACACCCTGAAGGGGCCTAGAATAATTTCCTTAGGTTGAAAAACTTCTGACCTACCTCGTCTCACCGGAACTGAAGACTAGTACGCACGTAGATGCCAAGCGTGAGGAATCCTTAACAGAAGAACCCAGACAGCGCTGTTGGGAAAACTGATGAAGGATGTGAATGAACAATAAATATATAGAGGGAAGTATTAATGTGGAAAGAAATTCTCATAATCAAGAATTTTAATCCCTAACAAAAATCCAAACCAATTGGGTTAAAGAAAACTAATAATGGCCATTCATTTTACCTATGGAAGCTAGCCATTAGTCTCTCTCACAAATAAAATCAACGGAGGCATAGAAAATTCCAACCCCAATCTAATCCATTAAGTAACCCTGCAAGGTTGGGTAAATATGGTGTGTAAATCTATAACAAACATTGGAACAAAACAATTATTATTATCCTCTAATTACTGTGACAACAGAGTGCAGATAGTTCAAAATGGATACTGCTCTCAAGGTTGGTCCAGACAAGGTACCAGCTCTATAATAAAACAAAAATGAAGATTTCAAATAGATCTTATGTACGAAATGATGTTAAAAAAACTGATACAAAAGACGATGGTTCCAAAACCTAATGGTACTCACTAGTGTGAAGAAGTGAAGCAGAGCCAGCCCAGCTAGGGATTGCGATGCCAGCATGCAAAGTGTTGGAAAGGAAGAGGATTCAATCACAAAAATAACGCGAATATTTCACACACGAACAATGAGCTGCGAATCTTCAATTAATCATAAAACTCTTGTTAGCGCTCGAATCTACCTTAGGTTGAAATAAGGTAAAACTCAAGGCAACATCAAACCAAGCTCAGCCTCGTAGCTAGCCCTACGAGGACAGGAGAGGGCTCTCTCCGGGTCTATCTCGGAAAAACGTCTTCAAAGGGGCTGAGATGACTTATAATGGATACTGATTTTAGGCTAGTAAATAGATAGGAAGGTTTGATTTAAATTTTTTGGGTTTTTTTTTGAAAAATGGGAAAAACAATTTTGGGCTCGGGGATGAGGCCAGATCTTTGCAGAATTCGAATTGGGGCAAGGTAGGAAGTAGTGTTGATGCTTTTTTATTATGTGTATGGATGGATCAAAATGACAAGGAGCTGAAGAGGGCAAGGGAGAAAAAGGATCCTCTCCAAACTGGCGAAAACATATAAAACTAAACAAATTTAAAGGCAGAGCACTGGAATCAATGGATTCTACCTCAATTACTCATTCATTTAGTTTCATAAGCAAAATAAGGGAATGACATACATTAAACATTTAATAACTTGCAAATAAATGAGAGAACACACCATCAAAACTAAAAGCCACAAGAATCCCAACAGGTGCTGCAAAACCTCTGATCTATCCTTAGCCAAAAATCCAGAAAATATGTACAATAGTGTGCCAAACTTTTCCCAAGAGTCCAACTTGTCCAAACATGAATATGTCTCAGAAAATACATAATATAGATCATCCTAACCCCTTCCCATGCCTCTAGGGGTCGAGCTCATCCTTCTAGGAGTTGTTTCAACCAATTCTAAACATGGAGCTAAAATCTAGGCAGCCAAACAACTTGCCTCTAAAAGGAAGGAAACTGATTCATTCATTTAATTTTCACTTTTTAGTGAATGAATCATCTAGAACAAGTAAATACATGCCAAAATTACATCATGGTCACCAAATTACATCAAGCTAGATCAAAAATTACATCAAGAGGGGGTGAAACTGGTCAAATCGACTAATTCCTGAGCTGGAAGGTGAAAAATACGCTGAATTCCTCTATGCGCTGCGCTCCAAAGCTCTATGCGTCGCGCTACTTTGTACCTATTTTTGGAGCACTTTCCGAAGTCAAAATCGAGCTCATGATAGCTCGTTGGAAAGCCCTCGGTGTCTGCTATCCAAACCAAGCGGAATTTTACAATTTGGAGCTCATTTCCCCTTCCAAAAATTCATTCTCCCAAGACTACTTCATGCTGGTGCAAAAGGTGGCAGAAAGGTGATTTTCATGGTGTTTTTGGCCCTTAAGACCACCCAGATCTTGATGAAATCTCTCAGCCATTCCTGAGCATGCATAAATTACCATGAAAAATCCAAAAATATCAAGTTTTTCCTCCAGAAGGTGTCCCAATCATAAGCACGCGTCGGGCGAAAAAACCTGTTTTGAGACCAAAATTTTCAAAAATGACAAAAACTTCTCCAAATTTGCCGAAATTCGGAGTGAAGATTCCCCATCATGCCTCATGCTTGGCCAAGGAAGCTTCGGCCAATATTATGCCTTTTCACACCTCCTCGATGCCTTCTTCATCTTTGCCCATTGGCAAGAGCATTCAATAACATGTAGTCCCATGGTTTTACCTAGGCCCTTGCTCAACATCCACTTTGATATCTGAATTTGACACACTACCAATTTTTTTTCTTGTTTTCCATACTCTTGGATTCCTTGGCCTTGGCCCTCCTGCAAAGCACACCCACGAAGGAAAATTCCTCCTGCTCATAGAAGCAACAAACTGAATTCCTTTAAGTGGCTCCAATGTATCAACTCCCCCCCTTGGGAAGCCCTGATTGTGGCAACCATGTGTCTGCAGACTTTGTATCAACTTATGTTTTTTCATTTGATGTAAGAATTTTAAAACCACCATGTCCACACCATTATACAACAAGTTATTTTATATATGATTTTACAAATAGTCTTTGTCTGCACATGGTAATGGAGAGATGTTTGTCTTTGTTGCCACCTCTTAAGGCACTCAAGAAAATGCTTTTCAGCCACCACAGGATCAAAAAAATTTATGCCCTCAATTTATATGACACCTTCCGAAAAACATTCTTGATCTTTTGTTTCAATAATTATATGATAGGATTTCACCACCTTTGGTCTCACCAATTCTCGAAGCATTTTCACAAGATCTCCTCTACAGCATAGACATCTTTCACTAGACCTCACAACATCTCCAGCTTTGGTCATTTTGGAAGTAACTAAGGATCCATCAACGTCTTCTTCACCAACTTGGAGCGAGAAGGACTGAGTGATTTGAATTTTTGTGGATTATATGGGAGATGGTAGGGTTTAGGGATAGGGATAAATGGGGACAAGTGAGTGTATGAAAGAATTAGGGAATGTGAACAAGTGATATGAGTGGTATTTTAGGATATAAGGAGAAAAGGGATTGACAATAATGAATGACAATATTTCAGTGATGGGAAAGGAGCCACATGTGTGAAATGGACTTTGAATTAATTGGCACCAAAATCAAACTTTAACAATCAAACTACAACCCTATAAGAGCCATTTTTAACAAGAGAGTAGGGTTTGTGTTCTTCAACATTCAAACTCTTACAACCAATCTTCAAACAACTCCAAACACTGAACAAAGATAATAGCAAGATGATTTAAACTTACATGGGGCAAAGGAGACTGAGAGAATTTGAATTTTGAAGTGCAGTGGCAAAATTTTTGTGTTCTGGCCCAATGCGCCGCGCATCAACCCAATGCGCCGCGCACAAACCCAATGCGCCGCGCCCATTTTTCTATGCATCGCGCCATATTTCAGGAGGCTTTTGGAGGCCTTCCTGATGTCCAAATTGGGCGTGTGATAGCTAGTTGGAAATCTCTTGGAGTATAATTTCCAACCCAGGTAGAATGTTTTAATTTGGAGTTCATTTTCCTTGTCAAAAATCAAATATCCAAAGACTAGTCAAAATGAGAAAAATCAGGCTGCCTCAAGGCAGAGTGCTGTTGCAATCAACTTTTGAAGGTCTTCCTCAACTCCACATTGAGCTCATGATAGCTCATTGGAAAGATAATTTTGTCTAGTTATCCTTTGACTCATCAGGCAAGTCATTTAGCCAACCAAGCTAGGATAAATATTGATTTTTCCAAGGTCACTTCAGAGGTACATCAATTCTCCCAAGGCGATTGTATTTTTGACATTTATCTACAACCATGATACCTGTATAAAAAGTGAAGGAGGTTTTTCTTTTTTAGAATTTTTTGTACAAAAACCTCTCTCATTTTTCTAAAATTAATCTTTTATTGCTCTGAAACATCATTTGAGTGAAACCTATCTCGATGTGTGGAACAAGGGATTTGTGGAAATGAAGTGAAATGAAGGGGATAAGTGGCTTCTAAATTCTTGTGGAAATTTTTGGAAGTAGGGAGGGATGTTAGGAAGAATGGGAAAGTGGAATCGCAGAAATTGAGTGAGGGGAAGGGGTCCAAAAGGGAAAAACACAGGCCTAGTCTAGAAAATTGCCAAGTTGTAGCAAGAAACTAGGGTTTGTGCAAAAATGAGGAATTTGGGGAATCTCAGTGATGGGAAGTGTTTAATAAGGTATATTAAGGATAGGGGAAGGTGTATGAACATCAGGATACAATTTTTGCTGATGATTTGACCATCCAAGAGAAATTACCTTCAAAACCCTAGGAGAGGGAAATGAACCTTACCAAGGCACAACTGAAGCATGAACAAGGTGTAAAATGACCCATTGGAACTTGACATGATGATGACAACCATTTGAATGATGATACACTCAGTTGAATGGTGACATGAGCCGACATTTGGACAACTTTGACAAGAGTAAAAGCAAACCCTAGACCTAATACCTAGTGACCAAATTTTGCTTGAAGACTCACTGAAATGACAAAATTTGACCTTGACACCTTAAAATCACTTTCTAAGAGCATGTTTTATCACTGAAGGAAAGCTGCAAAGGCTGACACTAACATTGGCTCCAATGGGGATGGTAGCTCCCTGGAGGTGCCAAGAACTACAGATCTTTGGAAAGCAGACAGTTCCTTCATCCATTGGGCAATGGAATCAAAAACTCAAACTGAAATGCATGACTGAAAACTGATGACTTGATGATGCAAATTGACTCTCACTCAACTAAGAACTGACTCGATACTTAAACACAACTGACAAACTAGAAACGATGCTCAAAATGGAGCTTATTCATCAAAACCTACTCTAATTGTTCTTTTCATCACCTGATAAAGTGAAATGGAATAGACAATGCAACCATGTAAGCATCCTGGATGTTGTTTTATTTCTTCCCAAATGCTTACTGATGCGCAGGAAAAGGGAAGAATCGAAAGGCAACTCCCATGGAAACTTGGAATCAAGTTGACTGCTGACAAACTTGCAAAGCATGAATTGACTAGAGGACTTCAAGAATACTGTAAAAGGATCTTCATAAACATAGCTATTGATTTCCATTAACACATCACTGCTCTGATCCTGGTAATCTTCATAGCTGGAAATTAATATTTTCCTCACATCTGCGCTGTCTTTCTTTGGTGATTGCAACAAGCTGTCCAAAGGATCCTGAATTTTGTGAATAGCCAAACTCTGGAGCTGATTCCAAACAGAACAAAAGTCTCCCTTACCAATCTCCTCATATAACTGCAAACATTGGTGTGAGATTTGTAATGAAAAATCTGTTAAACAAGAAAATGAAGGCGACTTTTGAATAAGATTATCATCAACATTCTTTTCTGGCACATGGTTAGCTAATGGAGGAAAACTTTTACAGAAAACATCATCCAACACACTAGCAATAGGTTCATCAAAAACTTGAGAAGACTGCTGCGATGTATCCATTGAAACTGTATGACATCCTACTGGATGTTCATCATTTTCTTGAGAGATATTACGAAGATTCTGCTTTATGAACTGAAATGCTTCGAAACAAAAGGGTACAGAATCCTCTTGCATCATTAAATCATGTATTTCAACTTCCACGCCTTCATCTATAATATGACCTTCCATTGCGTTTGGTGGCTGCAAATCTGATGCTACAGGCTGCTCAAGAATTTCGTTATCTATCTCATCCTCAACATTAACACTGAGAGATTGCTGATTTCTTACAGGCTGCTTATTTGAAGATTTACTATGCAATTTACCCTTCAAAAACTGGAATGATTCAAAACAAAATGGTACGAAGTCACCTTGTATCATTTGATCATATGTACCAGCTTCCATGTCCTCATCTGCAACTTAAAAATCAATGGCTTTCGAGAGCTGAAAATCTGAATATGAGAAATCTTGAACAAGGTTTTCATTACCCTCAAGATGGTCCAGATCAAGGCTTGTTGGCAGTTGATTTCTGATTGTATGGAAATTGTCTCTGATGAACTGAAACGAATCAAAACAAAAAGGCAAATATCCTTCACTTACTTCAAAATTTGCTTCACTTTCCTCATCATTGTCACAGCTGATATGCATTGATTGATCACTGTACTCGAGCTACTGAAAGTGAACTTCCTCCTCGTACAAACTAGCTGCTAATTTTTCTGCAAGTTTAGCTTCTGTTTGGAGAACATAATCATCATCATACTGATCAAACTCAGGCAAACCATCAGTATAAAACACATCATCAAGCATACATGTCATATCAACAGCTCTCTCTTCTTCAAGATGATCTATAAAACAATCACTATGACAACTGGGATAAGAAACAAAATGTTTTGGATCAGCAACTTGTTCTTCTTCAATCAGCAAGCCATGGGCTTGAACATTATACTCATTCTTTGTGGTGTTCTTTTGCATCATCTCTTCTACTGCACTTTCCAACATGTCAAGCTTTACCTCTAAATATGTCGATTTCTCCGAATTCATGTTTCTCATCTCTTCTTCCTTCAACCTTGCCCTCAAGATCAGCAAATGAGCTTCTACATTCACTGCACTATTCTGCATCTCATGAAGTGTTGAAACATTCCTTTATCTTAACTGAAACTCCATTTTCAGATCAAAGGCACCCGGGTAGTGCAAGAGAGCAGATCTAGGAGAAGGTCTTATATCAGCTGGCATTGAAAAATATACTTGGTTAAATCTGGCAGAAAATTGTTGTACTGTCTCCCCTGGCAATCTTTTCAGCTGGTTATACTCTTCTATAATCAAGAAAATGTTCTGTCCGATCATCCACCTGTCAAGGAAAACTTCGATGAACTACTGGAAATCTGAGATGCTCGCATCAGGTAGGGCTTTGAACCAACTCTTCACTTGGCCTTGCAAAGAAAGAGCAAAAAGCCTAATACTAACATCTTCATCATCAACTTCAAAAAGATCTAGAAAAGTCTCAAAATTCTGCACATGTTGCTCAGCGTTGACATTGTTACATTCACCGTCAAATCTTGGTAGATATAGGTCATAATTTTTAGGGAAAGCATGAATAATAGAAGGTAAAACAAGAGGTTTATACCGATCTGGAATTTTACAAGGTGTAGGGATATGTACAAATGCTGCAGAATCAATCTTAGTCTCTTGAGGTTCATCAGTTTGAAGATGGTCATCACAAGATGTGGGAAAAGTAAGGAGGCCAGGATCAAAGGGAAACTCAGTATTTACACTTTTTGAATAGGTCGAGTGAAGATTTTGATCACCTTTCTCATACAACAAATTCTGAAAAACTCTCAGGACAGGTTCAATAACGACGAAGAAGTAATTTACAAGAAAACAGACTAGATCCTGAATACAATTCAACTTTGGGTACCAGAACTTTGTGTGAGATCCTTCCATTTTCTCAGAGAAAGATTCAGTCCTCCAGTGGAGTCTTTACACTGAGTTGGAGTCACCAGGTGAATGATTTCAGCCTTCTTATGTCTGATCGTTGTTCACCATCAACAATCAGATCTAAACTTGATTACATGTACTGGGGCAATTTATAAGTTAAGTTTTATGAGTACAAGCTAGACCGGAGATCGACTGAAGTAGCGTTTATCTACTATGCACTCGCAGAGCAAGAGCAGTTCGAAGGCTACCTGGTGTGTCTTCAGGCTCCGTATGTAGCTATAAATCGAACAACACTAACAATCAAACTAGTTTGTTCCCCAGTATGGTCACCACTATGTTAGCGCTCAAATCTACCTTAGGCCGAAATAAGGTAAAACTCAAGGCAACATCAAACCAAGCTCAGCCTCGTAGCTAGCCCTACGAGGACAGGAGAGGGCTCTCTCCGGGTCTATCTCGGCAAAAAGTATTCAAAGGGGCTGAGATGACTTATAATGGATATTGATTTTAGGCTAGTAAATAGATAGGAAGGTTTGATTCAAATTTTTTGGGTTTTTTGTTGGAAAAATGGGAAAAACAATTTCGGGCTCGGGGATGAGGCCAGATCTTTGCAGAATTCAAATTAGGGCAAGGTAGGAAGTAGTCTTGATGCTTTTTTATTATGTGTATGGATGGATCAGAATGAAAAGGAGCTGAAGAGGGCAAGGGAGAACAAGGATCCTCTCCAAACTGGCGAAAACATATAAAACTAAACAAATTTAAAGGCAGAGCACTGGAATCAATGGATTCTACCTCAATTACTCATTCATTTAGTTTCAGAAGAAAAAGAAGGGAATGACATACATTAAAAATTTAAGAACTTACAAATAACTGAGAGAACACACCATCAAAACTGAAAGCCACAAGAATCCCAACAGGTGCTGCAAAACCTCTGATCTTTCCTTAGCCAAAAATGCAGAAAATATGTACAATAGTGTGCCAAACTTTTCCCAAGAGTCCAACCTGTCCAAACATGAATATGTCTCAGAAAATACATAATATAGACCATCCTAACCCCTTCCCATGCCTTTAGGGGTCGAGCTCATCCTTCTAGGAGCTGTTTCAACCAATTCTAAACATGGAGCTAAAATCTAAGCAGCCAAACAACTTGCCTCTAAAAGGAAGGAAACTGATTCATTCATTTAATTTTCAATTTTTAGTGAATGAATCATCTAGAACAAGTAAATACATGCCAAAATTACATCATGGTCACCAAATTACATCAAGCTAGATCAAAACTTACATCAAGAGGTGAAACTAGTCAAAACTGGCCGAATTCCTGAGCTGGAAGGTGAAAAATACGCTGAATTCCTCTATGCGCCGCGCTCCAAAGCTCTATGCGTTGCGCTACTTCCCAAAGTCAAAATCAAGCTCATGATAGCTCGTTTGAAATCCTAGGATGTCTGTTATCTAACCCAAGTGGAATTTTTCAATTTGGAGCTGATTTGACCCTCCAAAACTTCATTCTCCCAAGACTACTTCTTGCTGGTGCAAAAGGTGGCAGAAAGGTGATTTTCATGGTGTTTTTGGCCCTTAAGACCACCCAGAATTTGATGAAATTCTTCGTCCATTCCTGAACATACATAATATATCATGAAAAACCCAAAAATGCAAAGTTTTCCTCCAGAAGATGTCCCAATAATAAGCGCGCGTCGGGTGGCACGACGCGTCGGGCGGAAAAACCTGTTTTGCAACCAAAATTTTCAAAATGACAAAAACTTCTCCAAATTTGCTGAAATTTGGAGTGAATGTCTCTCATCATGTCCCATGCTCGGCCAAGGAAGCTTCAGCCAAGATTACTCCTTTTCACGCCTCCTCGATGCCTTCTTCATCTTTGCCCATTAGCAAGAGCATTCAATAACATGTAGTCCCATGGTTTTACGTAGGCCCTTGCTCAACATCCACTTTGATATCTGAATGATTCATTTCCATTCCTTATCAGCCTGAATTTTTCTCAAAGCCTTCTTTATTACAATAAGAGAAAACTCTACCTCCCACGCAATAAAATAATCTAGAGCACTACATACTTCTTCCTTGACATTGGATAATGTTTGACATGTTCAACCAACTTTTCTGATTTTGACACACTACCAATTTTTGTTCTTGTTTTCCATAATCTTGGATTCCTTGGCCTTTGCCCTCCTGCAAATCACACCCAAGAAGGAAACCTCCCCCTGCTCATAGAAGCAACAAACTGAATTCCTTTAAGTGGCTCCAATGTATCAACTCCCCCCCTTGGGAAACCCTGATTGTGGCAACCATGTGTCTGCAGACTTTGTATCAACTTATGTTTGTTCATTTTATGTAAGAATTTTAAAACCACCATTTCCACACCATTTTACAACAAGTTCTTTTATATATGATTTTACAAATAGTCTTTGTCTGCACATGGTAATGGAGAGTTGTTTGTCTTTGTTGACACCTCTTAAGGCACTCAAGAAAATGCTTTTCAACCACCACAGGATCAAAACATTTTATGCCCTCAATTTATATGACACCTTCCGGAAAACATTCTTGATCTGTTCTTTCAATAATTATATGATCGGATTTCACCACCTTTGTTCTCACCAATTCTGGAAGCATTTTCACAAGATCTCCTCTACAGCATAGACAACTATCACTAGACCTCACAACATCTCCAGCTTTGGTCATTTTGGAAGTAACTAAGGATCCATCAACGTCTTCTTCACCAACTTGGAGCGAGAAGGACTGAGTGATTTGAATTTTTGTGGATGATATGGGAGATGTTAGGGTTTATGGATAGGGATAAATGGGGACAAGTGAGTGTATGAAAGAATTGGGGAATGTGAACAAGTGATATGAGTGGTATTTTAGGATATAAGGAGAAAAGGGATTAACAATAATGAATGAAAATATTTCAGTGATGGGAAAGGAGCCACATGTGTGAAATGGACTTTGAACTAATTGGTACCAAAATCAAACTTTGACAATAAAAATCCAACCCTATAAGAGCCATTTCTAACAAGAGAGTAGGGTTTGTGTTCTTCAACATTCAAACTCTTACAACCAATCTTCAAACAACTCCAAACACTGAACAAAGATAGTAGCAAGATGATTTAAACTTACATGGGGCAAAGGAGACTGAGATAATTTGAATTTTGAATAACAGTGGCAAAAATTTTGTGTTCTGGCCCAATGCGCCGCGCATCAACCCAATGCGTCGCGCACAAACCCAATGCACCGCGCCCGTTTTTTTATGTGTCGCGCCATTTTTAAGGAGGATTTTCGAGGCCTTCCCGATGTCCAAATTGGGCGTGCGATAGCTTGTTGGAACGATCTTGGAGTATAATTTCCAGCCCAAGTGGAATTTTTTAATTTGGAGTTCATTTTCCTTGTCAAAAATCAACACTCCCAAGACTAGTCAAAATGAGCAAAATCAGGCTGCCTCAAGGCAGAGTGCTGTTGCAATCAACTTTTGATGGTCTTCCTCAACTCCAAATTGAGCTCATGATAGCTGATTGGAAAGATATTTGTGTCTAGTGATCCTTTGACTCATCAAGCAAGTTATTTAGCCAACCAAGCTAGGATAAATCTTGATTTTCCCAAGGTCACTTCAGAGGTACATCAATTCTCCCAAGGCGATTGTATTTTTGACATTTCTCTAAAACCATGATACCTGTGTAAAAAGTGAAGGACATTTTTATTATTTGGCATGTTTTGTACAAAAACCTCTCTCATTTTTCTAAAATTAATCTTTTATTTCTCTGAGACATCATTTGAGTGAAACCTATCCCGATGTGTGGAACAAGGGCTTTGTCGAAATGAAGTGAAAGGAAGGGGATAAGGGGCTTCTAAATTCTTAGGGAAATTTTTGGAAGTAGGGAGGGATGTTAGGAAGAAGAGGAAAGTGGAATCTCAGAAATTGAGTGAGGGCAAGGGGTCCAAAAGGGAAAAACACAGGCCTAGTCTAGAAAATTTCCAAGTTGTAGGAAGAAACTAGGGTTTGTGCAAAAATGAGGAATTTGGGGAATATCAGTGATGGGAAGTGTTTAATAAGGTATATTAAGGATAGGGGAAGGTGTATGAACATCAAGATACAAGTTTTGCTGATGATTTGACCATCCAAGAGAAATTACCTTCAAAACCCTAGGAGAGGGAAATGAACTCCACAAGTACACCAAGCATGAACAAGGTGTAAACAGACCCATTTGAACCCCCACAGAGATGACAACCCCCCGAATGATGATACACTCACCGAATGGTAGAGCCGACATTTGACAAAATTCTACACAAGAGTAAAAGAAAACCCTAGACCTAATACCTAGTGACCAAATTTTGCTTGAAGACTCACTGAAATGACAAAATTTGACCTTGACACCTTAAAATCACTTTGTAAGAGCATGTTTTATCACTGAAGGAAAGCTGCAAAGGCTGACACTAACAACTCGGAATCATAAAACTCTCTTAATACAATGAACTCATGAAAGGTATTTAATCTAATTAACATGCACACACTGTCACTCATAATTAATTTGATCAACTTGCTTAACTCACTGTCTAACTCACTCACCAAATCTAACTATAACTCAACTCAAATCATTCACCTAACTATCTGTCTAACTTCTGCATGAGGAATTAATTATATATTTTAACACTCCCCCTTAATTACGACCTCTAAGCTAAAACATAACTCATGACAACTCAAACATGCCTGATGGTCTATGTCTCAGATAGGCTTACAGGCTCACAACACCCAAGTTTCTTTTGTGAAACTAAAACAAATCTTGCTAATGGCTTTGTAAAGATATCAACCAATTGATCCTCGTTCTACAAGGCTAAGTGAACTTCTCCATTGCTCACAAGTTCAGTAAAGTGATATCTAGTATCAATATGCTTGCTCTTTTGATGAAACACATTATTCTTGGATAGTGCAATTGATGATGTGTTGTCACGATATATTGTTGTTGATCCTTAGCATTTTACGCGAGTCCATCCAATACTCTTCTTAACCACACTGCTTGACATGCTGCTGAAGTCGCTGCTACATATTCTGCTTCTGCTGATGATAGTGTAACAATAGGCTGCTTCTTAGATGCCCATGCTATCACTCCTGAACCGAGATGGAAAACATAACCGGATGTGCTTTTCCGATCATCCAAACTTCCTGCAAAATCACTATCTGTATATCCAATCAATTCTTTCTTTTCTGTACTTGCATACATTATGCCATAATCTCTGGTTCTTGCTGTGTATCTTAGAATTCTTTTTCCAACACTCCAATGTGTGTCTTTTGGAGTCTCCATGAATCTGGAAATCAGGCTCACTCCCTGGATAATATCTGGTCTTGTAGCTATGAGATATATGAGGCTGCCAACCAATCTTTTGAATAGAGTTGGATTGACATCTGCCCCTTTATCATCCTTACTTAACTTTGTACTTGTTGCAACTAGTGTAGGTATAGGTTTGGAATTATTCTTCCTGAATCTTTTCAACAAATTTGTTGCATACTTATTTTGGCAAATAAAAATGCATGTTTCAGAATGCTCAACTTCAATGCCAAGAAAATATTTCATGAGACATAGATCTGTCATCTAAAATTATTTCATCATGGCTGCTTTAAATTCATCTATCTCAAGATCACCTGTAAAAATCATATCATCAACATACAAGCAAACTATCAAAATTTGTCCATGCTCATTTACCTTTGTGTATAAGGTAGGCTCAATGTTGCTTCTGCAAAATCCATTCTTGATCATATAACTGTCGATTATGTTATACCATGCTCTAGCTGCTTGCTTCATTCCATAGAACGCTTTCTTCAATCTGTAAACTTTATCCTCTTTTCCTTCAACTTCATAACCTGGAGGCTGTTGCACATAAATTTATTCCTCTAAAATTCCATTTAAGAACGTTGATTTGACATCCATCTGATATAATTTCCACTTGTTCTTAGCTGCTATCGCTAGAACTGCTCTTAGAGTATCCAATCTAGCGACTGGAGAAAATATTTCCCCAAAGTCTATTCCCAGTTGCTACGAGAATCCTTTGGCTACAAATCTTGCTTTAAATATGTTAATCTCACCTTTCTAATTCACTTTAATCTTGTACACCCACTTCACACCAATGAGATTTTTATCATTTGGTAAATCAACCAAATCCTATGTATCATTCTTTTCAATTGAATTCATCTCTTCATCCATGGCTTGCACCCAATTGTCATCTCTAATTGCTTCTTCAAACGAAGAAGGTTGGATTGACAAAAATGAAAAATTTGAACTAACATCCAAATCATCAAAAATATCTTTCAGACTTCTCATTTTTTTTCTTACCATTACTTTATTCATTACCTGATTCGCTGCTTGGAGAATTTTGGTCTGTTGATCTGCTTGAAGATCCATGCTGCTCTGAAAATATTGGAGTCCTTGTCGGTGTGACTCTTTTTGATGTCTGTTCTCTTGATTCTTGTTGCTCCTCTTCTTCTACATCATTCTCTTCCATCAATGGTGTTTGTGCATCGGTTAGTGTGTGTACAGTCCCATTCCATGACTTTTTCTCTTTGAAAAAAACATCTCTGCTAATGATTGTCTTCTTGGTGACAGGATTATACAATTTGTAAGCTTTTGATTGCTCACTATAACCAGTAAATATACATTTTTCACTTTGATCATCTAATTTTCCTCTTATTTTCTTAGGCACATGTGCATAAGCTACACATCCAAAAACTCTAAAATGAGATACACTGCATGACATACCTGACCATGCTTCTTCTGGAACTCTGTTCATCACACTCTTTGTAGGAGATCTATTTATCACATAAACAGCACATGCAACTGCTTCTGCCCAATAATCATTAGACAAGTGTCTTGCTTTCAGCATGATCCTTGTCATGTTCATGATGGTTCGGTTCTTTCTCTCTGCTACACCATTTTTCTGTAGTGTGTATCTGGTCGTAAATTGTCTTCGAATTCCATGTTGTTTGCAGTACTCATGGAATTCCTTCGAATCGTATTCGCCACCATGATTAGATATCAATACCTTGATCTGTCGATCACTTTGGTTCTCCACTAAGGCTTTGAAATCTTTGAACTTTGCAAAAGTTTCAGACTTCCGCTTAAAAAATTAAACCCAAGTCTTCCTACTATAGTCATCAATAAAAGTGAGGAAGTAACAACTTCCACCAATCAACTGTGTCCTCATAGGTCCACACAGGTCGGTATACACCAACTCAAGTGGTTTCTTTGCTCTGTAAGAAACTCCTTTCGGAAAACTATCACGATGTTTCTTTCCTAAGATGAAACACAAACAAGAGCTAGCAAGTTCTTTGATGGGAAGTAAACCTCTCACCATCTATTTCTGCTGCAACAATCTTAAACCGGAAAAATGCAAGTGTCCAAATCGAAATGCCATAACTAGTAATCATGAGAACATGAAGTTGTAGAACTAACTTAATCATTGTAGTTCATAATTAGAGGAAAGATTCTGTTTCTCATCATTTTCACCTTTGCAATTAGCTGCTTTCTTGGGGATTTGTCATAAATAACACACTGTTGCCCCTGAAAGATAAATTTGTATGATTTATGTGTCAATTGACCAACACTAATCAAATTTTGTTTGAGTCCAGGGACATAATATACCTCTGATATGGTCTTTGGCTCCCCCTGCTTGGTCACAATGTTGACCACTCATTTGCCATCTACAGCCACAGTCTTGTCAGTCCCCAACTTTACCTCTGTCTGCACTGAGACATCCAAATTAGCAACCAAATCCTTGTTGCCTATCATGTGGTTACTACAACCACTGTCTAATAGCCAGACCTTATCAGACGATGCATGCATGGTGTTTCATGCTAGAAACATAGAGTCAGTAGTTTCTGTTCTAACATTAGCTCTCTAATTTCCTTGATTTTCAATCTTCTTCCTACAATCACGAGCATAATGACCAAATCTATTGCAGTAATAGCACTTTACCTTTGATTTTCCAGACCTTTGATTGTTATGAAAGCTTCTGCTGCTGCTGCTTCCACGTTGATGCTCATGATCATCTTGGCCATCTCTATGACCGCCATAGTTGTTGCCTCGTCCTCTGCCTCGACCTCTTGAAATATAGACTTGACTTTGGAAGGCCGTTTCCAAAGTGGAATCCTTATTTATGTCTATCCTTGCTTCATGCGATAGAAGGGATCCCATCAACTCATCAATGGTCAGTTTTTCCAAGTCCTTTGCTTCTTCTATGGCTGCTACCACAGCATCAAATTTGGTAGACAGGGATCGAAGAACCTTCTCAATCATTGTTCGATATTTAACATCTTCGCCATATATTTTTAACTGATTGACGACAGACATGACCCTATTCATGAAGGAATCAATGTCCTCTGTCTCCTTCATCTGCAGACTTTCAAAGTCTCTCTTGGTGTTCTGCAGTTTAACAATGTTAACTTTCGCCATACCTTGATAGCTTATCGCCAAGGTGTCCCATGCCTCTTTTGCTGACGAGGTTATCATGATCTTCTGGAACACGGCTCGATCGACTCCCTGCTGGATAAGCAGCAACACTTGCACATTCTGCCGCTTATCTTTCTTCCACTGTTCCCTCTCTGCATTACTGAGGGCGCGTTCTTCTGCATCATTGCGAGGTTCTGCAAACCCATACTTGACATGATCCCATACATCATGCGCTTTGAGCATAGTCTCCATTTTAATAGCCCACATATCGAAATCTTTCCCATTGAAAGATGGAAGTTGTGGCTGAAAACTTGATGTGGCCATATTGCCTCAAAAAAAATTCTCTGACAAAACCCTAAATTTCTCCTCTTTTTGTGTGACTTTCAAAGCTTTTTTTTCTTTTTTAAATCTCTCAAGCCTAAACCCAAGCTCTAGGTTTTAAAGGCTTATTAGTCTTTTTGTATTTTTATAAAACTTTATAAAAAAACCTTTGATTTTTTGTTATATAAATACTAAGAATCTTTACGGAGGTTGATGAAGGAAAAATCTTAAAAACCTTATGAATACCCAATTCACATGCATATTGTCTTTTTTGATGCAGCGAAATTCTAACTAGCAGAGGAATCGCCACAGAAAATCATGAAAATTAGATAAGATTTTAGGAAAATCAAGCCGAATTTTTCTAAATCCATGTTATAACTATCAAAGTTTAATATTTTGGGTGTCCTACAGGTTTTTGATGGTGCTGAATCCATTTCCAATGTCAAAATCAAGATTCAAACACTATTTCTGCAAGATTTTTTAAATTTTTTTGGCTCGGATTCCGGCCAATTTTGACCGTCCGGGCAATTCCTCCGGCTCGTTAGACGACTCCTTTTTTGATTGCCAAACAAAGACTTTTTAATAAATCGAAAAAGCTCATCCACGTATTCTCGTTTTTTATTTCCAAAAAAAAAAAAAGGCACCCACGTGACTTTGAAAGTATGTACCTTTTGAAAAAGACCACGGGCCTGTTTTGTCTACTTGTGCTCTGCTGCCAGCCGTTCAATTTTTATTGAACAGGGTTCCGCACCCCCGATGAAGGGTCTAAACCCGAATTTTTAGAATTTTGTAAGTTTGTCGAAAGTCCGCAGTTCCTTTTGGAAGAGGTTGAGGTCGGGTCCGCCGGTGATGCATTGAAGACGTGCGGATCTCTCTCCACGTAAAAAAAAAAATTTGTGTAAAAAAAAATTTACGGCCTTTTGCTTTTGGCCTCCTTACTGACTTTGCTTGCCCACGGATCTCTGATCCTTCCTCAGCTTTGATACCAATCTGTTGGAAAGAAAGAGGATTCAATCACACAAATAATGCGAATATTTCACACACGAACAATGAGCTGCGGCTCTTCAATTAATCATAAAACTCTGAATCATAAAACTCTCTTAATACAATGAACCCATGAAGGGTATTTAATCTAATTAACATGCACCCACTATCACTCATAACTAAACTTGATCAACTTGCTTAACTCACTGTCTAACTCACTCACCAAATCTAACTGTAACTCAACTCAAGTCATTCACGTAACTATTTTTCTAACTTTTGCATGAGGAAATAATTATATATTTTAACACAAAGTTCGATGGAGAAGATGTGTAAGGTGCAAATGAGCCGGCATTACGGTGGACGGAAAGAGAGTAATTACGCCTTTGCTGCCCGACTCAAATCTGAGCCATTCGATTAAACCCTAGGGCATCAACGACGACCACAATATACATGTTGCTAGCATCAAATCAAACCAGAGACCATATGCTTGATAAGTTGGTTGTCGAGAACCTTCCCAATGTATGATATTATACGTTGATATGAAATGGAGTTATGTAAATTGATTCATACCGAGAACTTTATATTATTATGCCATGAACTTCTATGCACTAAAAACCATATATAGATATATATATGCGAAGTTTTTCTATCACTCAAGTGAATTTAAAATTTGATTTAATGACCATAGGATATGTAATACATGCTGGGAAGATTACAAATTACAAGAAAATAACAATATAAATGTAATGGTTATAACTATGATAAAGTAGTTATATAAAACACAGTTGCATATAGTAAAATATTGTTTTATTAATATATTAGGGGATATTACATTATTATTATCATTTTTAATATTTTATAAATCTAAAATTATTATATATATATATATATATATATATATATATATATATATATATATAGGGTTAATATTCATAATTTTTATTTTCATTGTTAGATATTGTTTTAGGATTTAAGTAAGTCATTATTTTATGATCATTTTTATGAGAGGTAATTTTTTTTAATAGTCCATTTAGCATTGATTGAATAGTTTTTATTGTGATAAATATATTTGTTTTAGTAATTTTTAATAAAAATTTTGAATTTAAATTTTTACTTAATTAATTTAATACATTTTTTAACATTTTCATTTAATTATATTTTTATATATTAATTTAAAATCATTCAAAAAAATATCTTTCAAGTATGAAGGGACATCATATTTTAAAAAACTAAATATTTCTTCAAATTTTATACTTCAATTAACATTTGAATTTCTCAAATTGAATATATATAGAGAGATTTGGACCTTAAAGGTTATCTTTTTTTGGAATTTATATTTTAAAATATTTAAATTAAAGTTATATTTTTTTTCTTATAGTATTATTTTTTCCAATATATAGTCATGCTTATTGTAAAGAAGGGCCTTCATCCCAATATTTATAAATTGATATCCATTAGAAGCTTAATGAAAATTGAAAGATTTTTTGAAAAGATAAATGGAGATCGAAAAGTTTATTAATGATGATGATTAATCTTTATCAAGACTTTTATGGTTTGCAAGACATTATTAAGGTAAGAGATTAACCAACTATCACCATATTTTTCTCGAGCTAAGGTCAAGAACGTTGGTAGTATGACAAATGATTTGAAAATTAGATTGAATGTGAGTATAAGATACACAATTTTGAGAGAGTGTTTTTCATATACAACCCTCTTGAGATCATACATGTGACAAACTCTTTCATCTACTTGTATTTTGTGAATTGACCAATGCCTAGTTTCACTACAAAGTTCATGAGAATTAGTCCCTATTGTAGAAATATCCATTTTTTTCTTATCTCTCTACTCTTTATTTCCCCACAATTTCTCCTTAAATTTGAAATTAATAATATTTTATGTGGATGTTCGATTTGAGGATACAATATATCTATAGATTCATAGATAAATATATACTTGATATCCAAAGCAAAATTATAACCTATAATCTCAAAATTAAACAAAATACACCTTATGACATCCTCCTCACCTAAGAAAATATTTCTTGAATTTTTATACTCTAAATGATTGTTTCATATGTTTCTCTTAATTAAATAAATAAAATCTAAACTTATTTAGTCGCATAAATGAATATTTATAAACACACAACCTTCAAATATATAGATGAAAAATGAACATCATAATTAGTAAATAAGAAACATATATGCATAATCATTCCCCTTCAAATCAACTTATTATTCCAATGACCAAAGCTTACAAGGTAACTCCATAGGTTATTGAACTCCATATATGCATATATTTTTGAACATACAACGATAAAATATATGGATGAACAATGAACATCATAATTAGAAAATGAGAAACATATATGCATACTCATTCCCCTTCAAATCATATTATCATTCCAATGACCAAAGCTTACAAGGTAACTCCATAGTATTTGCATGGAAAATAAGATAATATATAATAGAGAAATACAACCCACTGAAATAAAAGTATGTGTTCAATAAAAAATTTGGGAAACAACTACTACTTTATAAATGTAATATGCTTTTT
Organism: Pinus albicaulis; assembly: GCA_034641835.2. Taxonomy (NCBI): domain Eukaryota; kingdom Viridiplantae; phylum Streptophyta; class Pinopsida; order Pinales; family Pinaceae; genus Pinus; species Pinus albicaulis. Next base: position 1,246,749,061 of record CM076572.1, on the reverse strand, counting down.
CTTATCCTTCCAATGATCAAATATTACAAGGTATCTCTATAGTGTATATTAACCTAGTATTTATATGCTACATAATAGAGAAGTATATCCCATTTACAAGTGTATGATGTTCCTATTGTGCAAATTCCCTGCTACTTTTACTACAATGGATATGCACTTTCCCCTATGATATACACTCTCCATCTCTTTATATTGATGCCTCTCTCAAGTGTTCTCATGTGTGTTTCAAATTTTCCCATTATGTCACATAATTTATTCTTTGAGAGATAGCTAATTTCCTCAATTTAATAGAAACAAGTTTTCAATATCTTAGCAACTAATAATTTTAATCCTAACAACCACATTATCTGATCGACTAGGTGTATGATAATATTAGAAAAAATACAATTCACTAATGTTCTAGAATATCTAGAAATTTTCATTTAGATTTGTAAGACTAGAAAATATAGGAAATTGGCTTTGACATATATTTATATAAGCGAATTTACAATATCGTATTATTTCCCACATTTATGAAGTGGTTATTCGAATTTGTCTTTAACTATTGTTCACAAATTCACACCTATTATGTGCAACAAGTTCCTTACTTCAGCTATATTTCTTACCAATCCCTCTAGTTAGGAAGAAATTCTATTTCAATCCAATTATGTTTCTAAATGATTTTTGTAAAGGCTTTCTCAAAATGTCATCTTTGTTGATGGGTGAGAATATCCTGAAGGTATTCTATATCAATACAATTATGTTTCTAAATACATCTAGTTAGGAATAAATTTTATATCAATCCATCTTTGTTGATTAGTGAGAATATCCTCGCGTTACTTGTTGGCTTCTAAATCATATTTGAAATGAAATTATATTTAAACTATACTCTACATGCTTGGACCTATCATCAAACACTAGATTCTTTGATACAAAAAAACCTTTGTTATTGTTGGAACACCTAATCCTCTATGGGTAGGTGTGGAATGCGAAAAGTCGCAATGGAGTCCAAGTGACCTTGGAATATGAAACCAAGAGTCACACCATTGTATTATAAATGTACATCATGTATAATGGAAAAAATAAGAAAGCCTTATGTTTATCTTTCATTGTGTGTTGAATCTCTTGTGTGTGTTCATCCTCCTCATACACCATGTGTGTGTTTTAACATGGTGTTTAACATGGTATCAGAGCTGAGAAGTTCATAATCAGCTCAACCTTGAGTGAGCCATTTGTGTTTATGGCCTGTGCATATCTGCATTTTTTCAACATTTAGAGAGTTTTTCCAGTAAAGTTTTTGCTGCCATTCAGAGTTGTTTTGAAAAAGAGCAGCGTTGGTTTTGAGAAGGAGCAGCACTCAAAATCCTAGCATTCAGAAATTGGTTTGGAGAAGAGCAGCATTGTACATCTAAAGGTTGATTTCTTCCTACAATTTTTGCCCATTAATTCTGCATTTTTGAAGAGCTGCTGAAAATAGTGTTTCAAAGTTGTTTCTGAATAAAAATTTCTGAGTTTTTTCATTGAAAAATCTCTACAAATTTCTAATTTTTACTAGAAAATTATGCATTCTGCTGCTGTGTATTACTGCTTAAAATCTTGCATTTTTGGCGAAATTTCCTGCTGCTGAGCTACTGGAAAAATTTTAAGTTTTCACTGGCGTAATTTTCTCTACAATTCCTGAAAGTTATTCTGATGAAAAATTACAAACTATTGTACATCTGTAAAATTCCTGCAAGAAGAAAAAATCTCTGCTCTCTACTCTCTGCTGTTCTGCTGTTTGAAAAAAAAAAAAAAAAAATTGGTTCATGCCTTTCGGCCCCCTTCTTTGCAACCTGCAATTTTTTTACTACATACAACTCTCACTGTAATATACACATCCAAACCCTGTCTAGTCAGCCACTCCTTCCCATGAAATCTAACTTACGCACTCACCTATCGCTCAACCCACGGCCCATACACCTATCGCTCACAACGCTCAACCCATCGGCCCCTACACTCCTCTGCCCTGACGACCGCCCCCTCCTACTTGCAATATGCACTCTTCTCATTCCTCTTGACAGCCCCCTCACACCCCTTGGCCTCATAGTCGTCACCCCTACTCGGCCTTCACACAGCAGTACCCTACTCCCCCTTAACCTACACCCTCACCCATTACCAGCATCACCCACGCACCCCTGCTCTCATTGATCTACCCATAGCAATACACTTTCTCTCCCCTCCTCGGCCATACAGCCCCCTCTCCACTCCCTATTACCCTGCGCTCAACACTCGCTTCTACAATCTCAACACTCTCCACGGCCCTCACTTGCGGCCCTCCTCTACCCGACTCCCCACTCCCCTTTACCCACTTCACCATCCCACATCTCACGCTCCCCTAAACTCTACAACCCATTCCCCCTTACGTAGGCCCCATTCCCTCCTTTACGTAGATCCATTTCCATCCATTCCCATCTTAATCTTTTTATTATTAAAAGCCCCCCTTCCCTTTTAAATCAATTCTCCCTCCCTTACGTAGATTCATTCCCATTTTAATTTTTTTTATTATTAAAAATTCCCTTTCCCTTTTAAATTAATTCCTTCTCCCATATTTTATTAATCCATTTTTTAAAATAAATAAATAAACTTCTTCCTAAATAAATTCCCTTAAATTAATCTCCTCTCTTTTAATTAATTCCCTTTATTTTAAATTCCCCCCATTTTTAACTAATTTCCATTTTTAATTAATTCTTAATTAATTAAAAAAAAAAAAAAATAGCAGAGAGAGAGGAAGAGAGGAAGAGCAGAGAGAGAATATGAACAACAGAAATGAAGGAAATGAAAAGTGAGCAGATGGACTGAATCAAGAAATTTACAGATTTGACATTTTATGATTTGTGTCATAAGTGTGATTTTTTGAAGAAATTGACATTTGAAGACAAGTTTGCCATCATTCCAAAACAACTATTTGAAGGAAAATTCAGCTGCCTCAAAGGCCTCTTGCACAAGTGTTTTGCTGCACATTTTTTGTTGCATATTGTATTGAACTGACATTGATTTGCATCTTCATTTAAGAATTGAAGTGTAATTGAGTTGAAAATTTGTTGATTGCCCTCCATCATTTGAGGAGCACATTTTGTACTTTGAGATTTCCATAGTCGGAAGTTCTCTTGAGTCATTTTTATTTGTTGAATCACATTGTAAACGGGTGCATTTTCGGTTGAAGCCGACACCCTTTCATTTTTTGAGCCTAGGTTGTTGAAATGGCTAAAATCAATGAGGCATTAGTGTTGTTGAGTAACCTCATTCATTCAAATGTTGATGATGTGATAAAAATGAGCAAGCATGCTCTTTGTAACATTCAGAGTTGTTTGCAAGATGCACAAGAGAAGATTGAGTTTTTGCAGTTGAAATCTCGGCTCCAAAAAGACGAACTTCAGCAAAAGAGTCACCATTCTAAACTTGTTTTTGTTCAGAAGATTGTGAAGGACTCTCATCAGAAGAAAGAAGGTAAAGTTGCAGTTGATTCCCATTCAGTTCCTTGCACTAGAGCAGATGTACATGCAGATGCAGCAGTTCAACCTGCACTTCTCAAGCCCATCATCAGACCTTGGGAAGAGCTTGTCCACAAAAAGCACCGAAATGGTCTTGGATATGAAAAGGATGTGTCCTTTCATATTCCAGACTACACCAAGCCTATCAAATTTCAGAGTGTTGGATTCATGTATGACAGTTCACCTGCAGCTGTTCCAGATCTTGCTCCACTTCCACGACAACAGATTGAGAAATGCCAGCACTGTGATCGAGTTGGCCATATGAAAGATCATTGTTTTGATCTTCATCCATGCAAGCACTGTGGTTGGCACACTCATTCTTCAGACAGATGTTTCAGAAACAAGCCTCCTACAAGAACAAATATTCATCTTGGATGGATCACTTCTTGGAAATGGGCATCAGCAGCCAATAAGATGTTTACGACACATGTTAGAACTTGTTCACGAATATTGAGAAAACCTGCAGTTGAGTTTTTTCCATCATATCACCTTGTCCTTAACAGGGGGGAAAATGTTGGTCATGTACAAGCTTCGATGATAGATCAAGCGAGCCTGAGCCACAATCTCTCATTCCATGTTCAGAGTTGTAGCCAGCAGTTCAAGCAAGCTTGAGCCATAATTCGTCATTTTAGATTCAGAGATGTAGCCAGAGACACGGATGCCCATGAGCATGCCTTCGGTTGGTGGAAAACCTTAAACCATCATCTTTGGTTGATGGATAACCTAAAACCATCACAGGTAGTAGACCTCCCTTCTTTTAGGTCGAAGGTCTCCCTTTCATATATGAGGAACACTTCCTCTAGCAGAAGCCTTCAGCTTAGCAGCCTTCAGCTTCTTGCTAGCTTTGGTTGAGTTCCAAGAAATGCTTCAAAGCATTCCAGAGTTGTTGGTAATCCTAAAACCATCACAGGTAGTAGACCTCCCTTCTTTTAGGTTGAAGGTCTCCCTTTTTTATGATGGACAATTCCTCTAGCAGAAGCTTTTAGCTTCTTTCCAGTTTTGGAAGAGTTTCAGGAACTGCAACAAGTATTACGTTCCAGTGTTGGTGGTCATCCTTAAACCACCTCTTTTTTCCAACATTTCAGAGAGTTGATTTAGCCCAAGTGCTGCCATGTATACTTTGCATATTTGTATTACAACTCTTTTCTTGGACTCACACATACCCCTTCGGATTAAGGGGGGATGTTGGAACACCTAATCCTCTATGGGTAGGTGTGGAATGCGAAAAGTCACAATGGAGTCCAATTGACCTTGGAATATGAAACCAAGAGTCACACCATTGTATTATAAATGTACATCGTGTATAATGGAAAAAATAAGAAAGCCTCACGCTTATCTTTCATTGTGTGTTGAATCTCTTGTGTGTGTTCATCCTCCTCATACACCATGTGTGTGTTTTAACATGGTGTTTAACAGTTATTATAGTATATCATTTTTATTCAGCTTTTAGTCAAATAAACCCATATTGTTTCTAAATCATATATAATCATACTGATGTAAATATTAAATTTACATAAAATTTTAAAAATAAAAATAATAAAAAAATTATCTAATTTATTAAAAAAAACATTTCAATAATTTTATATTATCTAAATAAAGCACCTTAAAAAAATAGTTTCTTGTAACACCCCTTAGTGAATAGTAAATTTTTTACTATTTTTACTTAAATAACTCGACAGACTGTGGGCTAATAAAAGACCGTTGTAATGATAACATGAATATTTTATTTTAATTAAATTACCAAGATCAGTTATGGATAGCCAAGGAATTATGGGAAGGTGAAAATGTTAAAAGATAATTTAATTGACAGGTAGTTAATAAACCATTTCTCCTTTGTATACAGATAAATATGACAAATGGGGAAAAATAGCCAAAAAAAAAAAGGTGGACAATGAGAGGAAAACATCTGAGGCAATCAAGAAAGAGGAGGTGAACTAATTACCTTAGACAGGACCATGTTGAGGTAAGGCAAGTTGAGAACAACAGAATTTTTGTGTAGACCTTATTGGTCACTCATAGGCTCATGGGGAGCTCTTGTGGAATACAGTGCTTGAAGGTTTGGTGGAGCGTTTCAGTTTCCTTAGTAATTTCCTGTCGTAGTCTAACTAACTTTGGGAAGATGAGTATTTTCATATATTTTGTAAAAAATGTTTCTATAATTTACTTTCTGCAACTATTTCTATAATAGGTTTTGTTAAATTAGTTTTATGAACTTGGTGATTATGAATGACAAATCAAAATTTCTTGGAAAACTGTTGTCTAGTTAAACATTATTTCTGCAAAGGAATTTATTATTTCTGACCAATCTATTTACTAAGTTAAGTATTGCTTAGAATGGAATGAGCATAGGTTGAGAAGAATTTTGGAACCCATTATTTATGAGTAAGTGTAAGTTTTGAGTATACAATCATAAAATACAAAGCAATAACCCATGAAATATCAATAAGAGTAGTAGATGGAAGTGAATAGTATATGAGACAAGAAGAATGTTCTTAGAGAAATTTGGGTTGGTTTTTGGGCCAGCTAAGTCATTGGAAACCAAGGAACAGTGAAACAAACCACATTAATAATATGAATTGTTAATATATAGTGATAGTTAACCTTTTTGCAAACAATTACTAATGTTTTATAACAAAAAAGTGAAACCCAATTTAAAAGGAAAGATTACAGAAATTCATATATCTATATACCAACAAAAGAATTATATACCAGTAAGTAATTATATAGAAGTAAAACACTCTTGGTCTTTGTAATTTGTAGGATATTTAACATGAAAAAATTACAACAACAAGAAACTAGGCAGAGATGACAAAAATATTCCACCAGAGAACTATACAACCTGCGGTAAAGCTTCAGTGCAATTAAGGAAATGATAGCTACAACTAACATCGAAAAGAAACTAGAGAAACTGTACGAGTAAGGATATAGTGATACATCAAACTATAGACATAAAATATCTTAATTGAATAAATTATTCAAACATTAACAGTAAGACCATTATGGTAACAGTATAATGCTAACTTCGGCAAATTCCTAAATATCCCTTCAAACAAAATTTACCGCTACAAAAATGATATTATGTTGAATATATACACCTTCGAATTTGAACAAAAATATACCATTGTGATTAATTAGATTCAAGAAACGAGGGTTTGGCCTGAGATGGGAAATTAGTTACCAATATGAAAGTAAAATACAACTATAAAAGTCCTTTGAAGGAATAAATATAATTATAGTAACATAGTTTCACAAATACAAGTTTATGCGATGACAATCCTGCCACATAATTGATGGGACCCAGCCCTCAACCAAATCTGTGGTCACAAAACTCCTTAAACAAAACTTAAATGCAAATGTCAAACACAACTTACAGCTTGCCAGGTCACAAATACATTGATGGGTTAATAATTTTGGATATTATTTGTTTGATTTTTGTGATTTTTCGGACGATACTTATCAAATTTCATTTGATTATTGTACTTCCTCCATGAGTAATGAATCCATCCTCGTGATTTGACATGATACTCAACACCTGTTCTGGTTCCGAAACTCTTCTCCCGCATTAAACAAAACAACACTACCATCCTGTACTGAGTTGCTCACTAACCGAGTTTTGGAGAGGGTTTCTATGTTCTGACCGTTCCTCAGGGTTTCGAGAGGGTTTTTCTGGTGATTTCTTTGTTTCTGTGAGGTAACTTCATGCCTTTGACCTCTGTTATGGTGGTCCTTCGCTACTCCCGTTATGCTAGTCACTTTGACAAGGTTTTTAACAAACCCTGCGATGGCATACAACGCCTCTTCGTCGATTTGGTAACTCCGGTGCTAATATTTGTTATATGTGTCTCAATTTGTCGTTATAAGACTCCCGCCCTCTATTTTGAACTGTGAATTTAACTGATGTCAATTATTCTTGCAGGTTTTGGTCACCAGGGATCCTTGTGTTCACTTTCAGTTTGAAAAAGACAAGCACAGGTAAGCTCTCCCTCTATGCTTTCAGTTTCTTCCACATTTTTATGATGTTGCTAACCGGCTTGGGTCCTTTGTGAGTAGGCCCTTGTCGGTTCCAACCAGGGTTTTTTTTCTTTACTCGGTGCTCTGTATTTGCTGGTAAGTTATTCTGAAACCCTCTTTCTTTCCGTTCTCATTACTCGTTCTTGTGGGTTTGTTTGAAATGAACAAATGTTACAGGGTTTGACCCTGAATGGTTTCTCTCAATTTGCAGGATTATTCTATCTCAAAATGCTTAGCTGCTTTCCTCCTTTGACTGTCGAGACCCTAAAGGGTAGGGTCGTTTCCTTAAGACAACTCTGTTAGTGCTAGGGTTTTAGAAGTATAGACAGGCCTTCGTGCCATTGTTCCCATTAATGGGTATTTTCAATGTGTTTGTAATATGATATTTTTCTTCCTGTATGGAAGAAAAACTTGTGTAGTAAATGAATATACAATCGATTTAGTTTTTCTTCTGTTTGTGTAAGTTCTTGCTCTTGATTTTCAGTTTTCGGTTGGTGTTTCGAAACCGAAACCACGTCTAAGCCTGTGACTAATTCTTTCAGACAGTCTCCAAAAATGTACGAAGTTTCCCTTTGTCTTAATTTCAAAATACAAGAAAACAATTTGACTTCTGTGAATTTATGTAGGCGAAATTAGCTAGCACTGTTCTTAAATCCTTTCTTGTTCTGAAAATGTTTGTGAGAGTAAACAAAAATAATTTTTGTCTGTGTAACCTCATTATTGATTTTGGAATTCTATATGTCAATGTGAAAGCCGCTCCAGCAACCGGGTGCAATTTTTACTCCAATTCATATTTGATTTCGTTCACAACCTGGTAATATTTTGCATACAACAGTATGAAAGTATAATGATAGACAGTAAGAAAATAATACACAATATAGTTGTAGAATGCTTTAGTCACAGATGGTTCTTCTTTTTATAAACTTTCGTTACTGTTCTCTTTATTATTCTGATGGAAAAAATCGAATCCTACAAATTGTGTTTTTTTTTTCCTTTTGTATCATGGTAGGAAAAAAAAGTAGTTTCCAGTTTGGAACTATCAGCCGTTTGGTTACAACTATATTCTTGCTTACGTTCTTTTAGTAATAGAACGAATTTGTAATATAAAATTAAAAAGAAAGAAGCAGTTAATTAATCCTACAGAACTAAATTAACTTCCTAATCCTAATGAAAATCTCCTAAGATAAATTAAAAAGTCACAGGTTCAATGAACTGTCAGAATCAAACGTAACAGTAAGACAAAAACCTGTTCTTTTTGTCTACCCTGAGTTGGATGCTCCTGCATCAGACTCTCAGGGTAACAAAAATTCATGGCTCTGTTCCATGAGATTGTTAACAGAATAGCCCGCCCTCTGTATTTGCGCTGTGTCAAGCCACGAACTGTCCTCAATGGGACGATTCTTCCACTTGAAAATGTATCATAAATATTCCTTCCTGCGAGTGTGCTTGGCTACTTGTGTGTCGAGTATGCTCTCGATCTCAAGGGGTTGCGCCGTAGGCATTTGCCTCATCAACAAACCACTGTCAAATTGGGTGACCCGTTCTGGCCATGCTGCCCCGTCGTCTTCAGGACTGGCTGTATATGGAAATAGATCTGCCACATTAAGGATGGGTGAGATGCCTATCCCTGGTGGCAGCTGTAATTCATAGGCATTGTCGGAAAATTTGCAAATAATTTTGCAGGGGCCAATCTTCTTAAACTTTAGTTTGTTATATTCCCCCGTAGGAAAACATTCCTTGCGTAAGTGTGCAAGAACTTCATCCCCTACATTAAATTGAACTTCTCGCCTCTTCAAATATTCCTGCTACTTGTACTTTTGACTGTTGTCCTCCAATTTTGACTTCACCTGCTCATGGAAATCACTCATTTCTTGGGAAAAATCTTCCCCATCAACACTTATTCTTTAAAGCTTTCCCAAATCCCATATTTCATGCACTCCGTGAGGATGCATGCCATACAGAACCTAAAAAGGACTATAGCCTGTATTGCGATTTGGTGAATCATTATAAGCAAATTCCGCTTGAGCAAGTACACGATCCCACATCCGTGAATTTTCACCAATCAAACTTCGTAGCATGTTTCCTAAGCTTCTGTTCACCACCTCTGTTTGTCCATCAATCTGTGGGTGATAAGCGGAGCTGAAGTTCAACTGAGTGTCCAACTTCTTCCATAGGGTACGCCAAAAATGTCCTGTGAACTTCACATCCTTGTCAAAAATAATGGACCTTGGCAAGCCATGCAATCTAATGATCTCTATGAAAAACAAGTGTGCTATGAGAGTAGCATCACTGGTTTTCTCGCAGGGTATAAAATGTGCCATTTTTGAGAATCTATCTACTACCACGATCACCGAGTCAAAACCTCGTCGCATTCTGGGCAGATCCAAGACAAAGTCCAAACTGAATGAGTCCCATGGTCTACTTGGCATAGGTAGTGGCGTGTAAAGTCCTGTATTCTGACTGTAACCCTTTGCTAACTGACAGATTTTACATCTGCTCACATATCTCTGCACGTCTCATTGCATCTTTGGCCAGTAATAAAAATGTTCAGTCTGTGATAATGTCTTGTCTAAGACGAAATGTCCAGCTAGACCGCCATTGTGATTTTCCCGAATAATTTTCTCCCTCATTGAATAGTCAGGAATGCATAATTGTCCTCCCCTGAATAAAAATCTTTCCTGCAGATTATAGTCCAGCCATGGACTATTGTTTCTCATCAAAGGATTCTGACAGGATTCATAAGCCTCTTTAAAATCTGCATCTGTCTGATACAAGTCTTTCAAATGCTCAAAACCCAGCACTTGTATCGTGCTCTCCTGTAAGAGCAAAGCTCTTCTACTCAACGCATCTGCCACCTTGTTGGCCTATCCACTAATTTGTTTCAACACAAATGTAAAAATCTGCAAATACTCAACCCATTCCGCATGCTTATGGTTCAACTTATGCTGCTACATAATATAATATAATGTAGAATTATTAGAAAATAAAACAAATTCATTACCTAACAGATAATGTCTCCAATGCTTCAGTGCTTGGACGACAGCATAAAATTCCTTGTCATAGGATGAGTACTTCTGCCTACTTTCATTCAGCTTCTCAGTGAAATAAGCAACTGGTTTGTCCTCTTGGCTAAGTACTGCTCCAATGGCTATACCATTAGCATCACAACGAACTTGAAAAAGTTTGTTAAAATCAGTCAACCTCAAAATTAGCCTCTCAGTGATCTTCCTCTTCAAAGTCTGAAAACTTCTTTCTGCTGCTTCTGTCCAATAGAATGGCTGGTTTTCCTTTTTGATTGTATCCAACATAGGTGTGCAGATTCCACTGAAATCTCTGATAAACTTGCGGTAAAAACTTGCCAATCCATGAAAACTTCGAACTTCAAACAGATTCTTTGGGGATGGCCAGCTAACTATAGCTGCAAATTTTTCTGGGTCCATCTTCAGCTCATTTTATGCAATCACAAAACCCAAATAAACTAATTCTTTCTGAAAAAAGTACATTTCTTCAAATTTATCAGCAGCTTATTCTGCTGCAATTTCTTCAATACACTTCAAACATGTCAAAAGTGTTCTTCCTTCGTCTTGCTGAAAATCAAAATATCATCTAGATAAACTATCACAAATTTCCCAATGAACTCTTTCAGCACTTCATTCATTAGGCGCATAAATGTACTAGGGGCATTACTCAAACCAAATGGCATTACCAGCCACTCATACAACCCTTCATTTGTCTTGAAAGATGTTTTCCACTCATCCCCTTCTCGAATTTGGATCTGGTGGTAACCACTCTTCAGATCGATCTTTGAGAAATATGTTGCTCCACTCAAGCAGTCCATCATGTCATTCATTCGTGGCAATGAGAACCTGCATCTAATAGTAATTTTATCAATAGCTCTCGAATCTGTACACATTCGCCACTCTCCACCCTTTTTAGGTGCTAAAATGGTTGGAAATACACAGGGGCTCATTCTTTCCCTGATCAACCCTTTTTCTAGCAACTCCTGTACCTGCTTCCTAATCTCTTCATTGTCTTTGGGTCTCATTTGGTATGCTGCCTTGTTTGGCAGAGTAGCTCCTAATATAAAATTAATATGATGACCGATGCTTCTCTTAGGAGGAAACTCATATGGTAAATCATCCACTATGATATCACCAAAATCCTGAAACATATCTTGGATTTCCTCTGGTAAATCTGTAATATTTGTATGCAATATCACCGCCTTTGGCCTCCTTACAACAACAAACTTAATTTCATTATCCTTGATCTGTTTTAACAATCACTTTCCTCCCACCAACAATGCTTTGACTCCGCTAGTCTTTGTTGTCTCTTCTTCTTTGATGGGTACAAGCGTATGCTTAATCCCATCCTTGACAAACTTGTAACAGTTTGTCTTTCCATCGTGTACTACTTTCCTATTATACTGCCAAGGTCTCCCTAACAGTATATTACACACGTCCATAGGCATAACATCACAAATAATATTGTCCTTATACCTGCGAATATGGAACTCCACTTCACACTGTTCATCAACTAACAGCTGATATCCCTTTTGTAACCATGATACTTTGTAAGGAGTGGGGTGTTTCAGCCTCTTCAGCCCCAACTTCTCCACCATTTCTATGGCTACCAAATTGTCTGTACTCCCACTATCAATTATTAGTTTGCAGCATTTATCATGTGATTTTCAAAACTATCCAGAATAAGGCTTTTACTTGATCCTGTTCAACCACTTCTTTTGTTGGTTTCAGCAACACTTTATTCAGCACCAAGGCCTCCCCTATTTCGGGTACATTCTCTACCTCTTTGAGTGGTGCTTCTGCCTCCTCTGTCTGGGCAACATATGTTCCTCTACCTCCTGCTGGTTCACCCTCAGGACATTCATAAGACTTGTGCCCCCACTTATGGCACCTATGACACTAGACAGCTCCTCTACCTCTACCATTACCTCTTCCACGCTGGTATGGTCTTCCCCCTCTAGTGTTATTGTCTTTTTCTGCCATTCCTTGAGTCTTGGAACTACTGCCTTCATCACTAGGATTGGTACGTCTACCTTTGCCAAAATACCTTCCTTTTCCTCGACCAGATCCTCCTCCTCTTCTGGCATTCTGCTTCCTATTTATTTTCTCCTCATCTTTTAAGGCACACTGATATGCCTCATCTAAATTTCTGGGTGAGAGAATACTTATTTCATCTATTATTTCTCCCCTCAAGCCATTTATAAACCTTGCTGTCTTTTCGAGGGTGTCTTCTACATAACCAGATCTCAAATTCACTCTATAGAATTCTTCTGTATACTCCTTAAGAGTCAGCCCCCTTTGTGTCAAATTTTTCCCCTGCCTGTACAACATAATCTAGTAATCCTTGGGCAGGAATTTACCCTTCAGTTTGGCCTCCATCCTAGCCCACTTCTTTATAGGTTGTTTATTAAACCTTTTCCTCTTCGCTTGAACACTATCCCACCATAAGGAAGCGTGTGCTTTCAATTTGGTGGCAGCGAATTTTACCCTTTTATCTTTGATCATTTCTTCATAATCAAAGTACTTGTTCGGCTCACTAAGCCAATCCAATAGCACATCTGCTGATAAATTTCCATCATAAGTAGAAAGCTCATGCTTCGGCTTACTACTTGATAACAAAACTGACCTTAAAAATATGGTTTTAGGTCCTTCTCCTTCTGACCCATCTGTCGTTTCTGCAACCTCTTCATCACTGTCGTCCCCTCCTTCAGGATCTCTTCTCCTTCTAGCCTCTACTACTGCTAATCGAGCATTCAAAATTTGAATCTCTTCCCTCAATCCTTCATCTGCTACTCTGCGAATAGCTCTTCCTCGCCCTCGTCTACCAACATCCATTTTCACTAACCACAACCTTGCTCTGATATCAAAAATTATGGGACCCAGCCCTCAACCAAATCTACGCTCACAAAAATCTTTAAACAAAACTTAAATGAAAATGTCAAACGCAACTTACATCTTGCCAGGTCACAAATACATTGATGGGTTAATAAGTTCAGATATTATTTGTTTGATTTTTGTGATTGTTCGGACAATACTTAGCATATTTTATTTGATTATTGTATTTCTTCCATAAGTAATGAATCCATCCTCGTGATTTGGCACGATACTCAACACCTGTTCAAGTTCCCGAGCTCTTCTCCCGCGTTAAACAAAACAACACTACCATCTTATACTCAGTTGCTCACTAATCGAGTTTTGGAGAGGGTTTCTATGTTCCAACTGTTCCTCATGGTTTCAAGAGGGTTTCTCTGGTGATTTCTTTGTTTCTGTGAGGTAACTTTGTGTCTTTGACCTCTGTTATGGTGGTCCTTCACTGCTCCCGTTATGTTGGTCACTTTGAAAAGGGTTTTAACAAACCCTACGATGGCATACAACGCCTCTTCGTCGAGTTGGTAACTCTAGTGCTAATATTTGTTGTATGTGTCTCAATTTTTCATTCTAAGACTCTTGCCCTCTGTTTTTAACTGTGAATTTAACTGATGTCATTTATTCTTGCAGGTTGGGGCCACTAGGGATCCTTGTGTTCACTTTTAGTTTAAAAAAAAAAACAAAGGTAAGCTCTCCCTCTATGCTTTTAGTTTCTTCCACATTTTTATGATGTTGCTGACCGGCTTGGCTCCTTTGTGATCAAGCCCTTATCAGTTCCAACCAGGAATTTTTTTCTTTACTCGGTGCACTGTCTTTGCTGGTAAGTTATTCTGAAACCCTATTTCTTTCCATTCTTAGTACTCGTTCTTGTTGGTTTGTTTGAAATGAAAAAATGTTACAGGGTTTGACCTTGAATGGTTTCTCTCAATTTGCAGGATTCTTCTATCTCACAACGCTTAGCTTCTTTCCTCCTTCGACTGTTGAGACCCTAAAGGGTAGGGTCATTTCCTTAAGAAAACTCTGTTAGTGCTATGGTTTTATAAGTAGACACAGGCCTTCGTGCTGTTGTTCCCATTAATGGGTATTTTCAATGTGTTTTTAATATGATATTTTTCTTCCTGTATGGAAAAAGAACTTGTGTAGTAAATGACTATACAGTTGATTCAGTTGTTCTTATGTTTGTGTAAGTTCTTCCTCTTGATTTTAACTTTTTGGTTCGGGTTTCGAAACCGAAACCACGTCTAAGCCTGTGACTAATTCTTTCAGACAGTCTCCAAAAATGTACAAATTTTCCCTTTGTCTTAATTTCAAAATATCAGAAAAAAAAAATTGACTTCTGTGAATTTACGTAGGCGAAATTACCTGGCACTGTTCTTAAATCCTTGCTTGTTCTGAAAATGTTTGTGAGAGTAAACAAAAATAATTTTTGTCTGTGTAACCTCGTTATTGATTCTGGAATTTTGTTTTTCAATGTGAAAGCTGCTCCAACACCTGGGTGCGATTTTTACTACAATTCATATTTAATTCCATTCACAATCTGCTAATATTTTGCATACAATAGTATGACAGTATAATGATAGAAAATAAGAAAATAATACACAGTTTGGTTGCAGAATGCTTTAGTCACAAATGGTTCTTCTTTTTATAAACTTTCATTACTGTTATCTTTCTTATTATGATGGAAAAAATCGAATCCTGCAAATTGTGTTTTTTTTTCCTTTTGTATCATGGTAGGAAAAAAAAGTAGTTTCTAGTTTGGAACTGTCAGTCATTTGGTTACAAATATATTCTTTCTTACGTTATTTTAGTAATAGAACGAATTTTTAATATAAAATTAAAAATAAAGAAGCATTTAATTAATCCTACAGAACTAAATCAACTTCCTAATCCTAATGACAATATCCTAAGATAAATTAAAAATTCACAGGTTCAATGACCTGTCAGAAATAAAACGTAACAGTGAGACAAAAACCTGTTCCTTTTGTCTACCCTGAGTTGGATGCTTCTGCATCAATAATCCTGGGCCCTAGCCCTTTCAAAATTGACAATGAACATAACTATAAACTTTACTTCTAACACTAACTCATTGTTGAGCCCTGTTCACAAATTTCTTATCCAATTTACCCAACCATTGAAAACCCTCAGAGGGTTTGTAAGCACATTTGCAGAAATTAACAATAGATTGACCCTCTCCATCAAGTCCTGCAAAGGAAATCCATACGGACACTGAAGCAGTAGGAAACACTTTCAAAAATATAATCTTGTTCGTAATACAGTGGAAGGAAAAAAAATTATTGTCGAAAGAACAAAGGTTTAAACATGGAAAAAGGATTATAAGACTGATTTGGTTTGTTGACTACCTACAACGGTACTCCCGCATCTAAAAAGAAATGACAACATTAGAGTCTAGAGGAATGAAACAATAGAAGAGGTAAGAATATTTTGTTAGAAATACAAATAAATTACCTATGTAGATTCACCTCATAGTGAAAGCCCCATCAATAAACAAAATCCAGCTATACTCTGCAATAAAGCAGAAAACACGGCATAAGCCTCCTGGAAAAAATTTAGGAAATATAATTCTTGTCTGCATGCAATTTCAGTAGGGTCAATAAATTTGCAGTAGAGGAGGTGTCAAATAACCCTTCATCTCCACCAGCTATACGTGTAGCTAACATAATAGTAAATCTTGATGACCCTTGACCTTGAAAGAGAAATCCTTAGGACGTGGAAGACCTCGGGCAGCAAAACCCTAACTATAGGTTGCAGAGTTCATAATCGACAAGAAGGGATGTCTAAATGACACCAATCGATGATGGAGGAGGAAGGTTCATTATTCCCGAACCTCATCACTTGTCCCACTTTATCAATTACAAACCTCAAGTTTGAGAACCGTAGATCGCTTGTGAGTCCCCAGGCCTTGGGAAGGCAAATGATATGCCGGGGAAGCAGAATCCGGAAGGACCGACAGGAAGTTTTTACCTCATGCTATAGTTATTTAGCTAAAAGTTGAATACAAATTTAAAACAAAATCAAACATTAGGTATGATTTATAATTTATATAACATATGGGAACTACTTATATAACATATGGGAACTACAACAATTAGTTCAGCCCCTCAAGTTCACAATCTTGTAGTGCAAGGCATGACGATAGCTCCAAACAATAGAAGATAATTATCATCGAACATATATGAGTATAACTCATATTATTCAATTCTTATTTCATAGAAAATTTAATTATATCTATTAAACCAGGTAAAGGTTAACTAGGTAAAACAAAATAAAAAATAGATGAGGTGAGGTATGTTACCAGTGGTATAAGAGCAAACATGTTCAACAATGTGGCCTAACTAAGGGAAAATAGTAAGAAACGGTTTTGTGTCCCATAGAAAAGGACAGGATTCTCCAACCTTACCCAAATATGTGTGTACGGCTAGGAAAGAAACTTTGTTTCATATTTATTATGTTTTTCTAAAATAATATAAGGTTGAGGGCTGAAAACCTTAATTAAGAACTAAAAATTACGATGAACTAAAATAAGTATCTATGCATATTCTAGTTATAAAATATCGATGAAACTATTACATGCAAACTTATTGTACCTAGGGGAACAATCAGTGGTGTGAGAGATTTAATTACCAACACATGAGTGAGATTCTGCCACTATAAATAGAAAGTAGAACAAGAATAAAAGGGGTTATGATATGTAGAAATAGGAAGTGTTTGGGTAAATACAACAAAGAATCAAGTCCTATTAAGTTAAACAATTTTAAGGATAAAAAAACATTCTTTATGTTCAAACCAAATTGGGAATGTACATGTGTTAACCCGGTGCACCTGTACTTCAAAAGTTTGGTGCGATAAAATTTCTCATAAGATCACCCTATTATTATCAAGTATGTTCTAGCCCCTACATGGAGAGTTCCAAGGAGCACATGCAAAGTTATTGTACCTAGGGGAACAATCAGTGGTGTGAGAGATTTAATTAACAACATATGAATGAGATTCTGCCACTATAAATAGCAAGTAGAACAAGAATAAAAGGGGTTATGATCTGTAGAAATAGGAAATGTTGGGTAAATACAACAAAGAATCAAGTCCCATTAAGTGAAACAATTTTAAGGATAAAAAAAACATTCTTTAGATTCAAACCAAATTGGGAACCTACATGTGTTAACTCGGTGCACCTGTACTTCAAAAGTTTGGTGTGTTAAAAGTTCCCATAAGATCACCTATTATTATCAAGTATTTTCTAACCCTAAATGGAGAGTTCCAAGGAGCATAGTGTCCACAATTCTCACACAGGAACTAGAAAGGTAAATAAAAGGGGAATCGAGGAATCAATATTCCATAAGTAAATATATGATGTATTGGTACACCCAAGGAGGCTAACTGAGCATAAAAGATAAATGTTGTAAATATTGAATGGAATGGTCATAGTTACAATGTAATGTATACATAGGAGTCAAGTAAGCACTGGTAAGAAAAATGATGGTTGGGTAGTGTTAACAGGGAGTACAAAACATGGTATGCAAAAGGTAACAACAAAATACTATATATATGCGTATAGATGTTAAAAAAAAAGAAGAAATGAAAAGGTAACAATAAAATACTATATATATGCATATAGATGTTAAAAAAAAGAAGAAATATGTCTACAGTAGACTTCAGACATGAAGAGGTCTAATCCTGTAATGACTATCTAGAACGCATAAACTTGAATCTCACACTACTAGGGAAGTGAATAAAAATAAAAAAATTGGCTCCCTTAAAGCATTTTCACTAAGGAAGTCATAAAAATAGGCTACCGTAATAAATAATTGATGAAAACCACCCACTTGGGGAATTGCAAGAGTCAAGGTGATTGAGGACTGATTCTTGTTAATGAAAAAACAAAACACATATAAACGAAGATAAGTTGGAATTAGCTATCATAGAAACTGTAAGGTGAATTAGTTTTAAAATAAATAAGTGAGAGGCATAATTGAGAATTTAAGTTGAAAATAGCACCTGAGATTTCCATAAGGTACAAGCACCTCAAATCAATATTGCATGTTGGAATTATACTCCCAACCACCGCCATGAATGAGAGGTGGTGGTAACCCACACTTCATCAATTTTGTGCAGAGAAGGACAAGAAAGGATCCAAGGGCTCGAAGGCATCTTCACGCAACCAGAAAAAACAGAGTACCCGAGCCATCCTCTGTGTTTATTTCTTCAACCGTCGCTTTAACTTACCTTTGCCTTCAGCGCGCAATCGCAAGATTTTTGTTTCAACCTGAAGCCATTCACCGTAACTTATTCCATCGCCGATGCGATATCGAGTGGGACCCACCTTTAACCTTACCGCATGAGCAAAAACCTTGTTTTCTGACTTATTCCTTTGTATTTCTTTTACAGCACTTACCAACAGTTAGCTGCATCGCAATACCGTACTTCACAATTTTTACCCCTTACCTTCTGCAATTTGCAAGTTAAGTTATTTGACATGTGATGCAATCATGCTACCACACATCATAGCCACAAACTTTTATGTTCTCCCATTAAGCGCCACTACATATGTTATTTGATTTGCGACGCGATCGTGACATCACACATCGCTCCCACAACCTTTTATGTTTTCCCGTGTTCACGCATATGTTAATTATTAAGATCATCGATCTGCGATCTACGATGGAGCATCGGACACGATGAGGTTTCAGATCCGGAACCAATATTATTTGAAGTCAACCCTTTTATGCTTTGAATGCGTTTTACATGTTTTTGTGTATAAGCAGAAATACGGCCCACGTGTTGATTTAATGAAAGAATGGGTATTTCGACAACAGAAGGACAAGAGGTTGTTGAATGTCCATTCAATAATGAATCTGCATTGAATTACATTAAGTAGAATTAGGTTTTACATGCTTCAATAATTTTGTATAAGAAGTGTAATTTCATTTATTTTCAGAGAGTTGAATAGAAATTGAAATGTCATTCTGCTCCTCTGTTTTTATGTTGTCTGTATGTTTGATTGTTGATTCTGCAGAGTTTCATGTTCTCTATGTTGAGGGGGAATCATCCCTATGTGTTATTTGTTTTTTTCCACATTTTCCACATGGTATCAGAGGGGGTCTAGGCTCTTAGTAAAAGAAAAAGCTCTCTTTACTGAAGAAGATGTATTTTCCATATTTTCCACATGGTATCAGAGTGGGTCTAGGCTCTTCGTAAAATAACAAGCTCTCTTTACTGAAGAAGATGTAATCTTGTTTGTTTGTAGATGCAGACTCCAACAGTGAGAAAGCTTTTACAACAGTAAAAAAGTTTGTGTTTACATAGTCAGAATGGCAGCAGCAGGGAAAAGCCTGATAATTCCACAATTACCACAGTTCAATGGTAAAAACTGATTATTGGGCCATTACAATGAAGGCCCTATTTGGTTCACAAGATATATGGGAGCTGGTGCAAAATGGCTTTCTAGAACCAACAAATGCAGCAGCACTTACTACTTTGACAACAGCATAAAGAGACTTGTTGAAAGACAATAGGAAGAAGGACTCCAAAGCCCTCTTCTATCTCTTTCAATCAGTACATGAGAGTATTTTCCCAAGGATTACAATAGCAACAAAGTCCAAGGAGGCGTGGGATATTCTCAAGACAACCTATCAAGGCATGGAAAAAGTGAAGACAACAAAATTACAAATAATGAGTAGAGATTTTGAAACTCTCTGTATGAAAGAGTATGGTAGAATAGAATCATTCTTCGCACATGTGATTGGGTTGGTTACCCAGATAAGGTCTCATGGGGAGACACTTGAAGAAAGAAAAATAGTGGAGAAAATCGTAAGAAGTCCACCTTCAAGATTTTATGTCATAGTAGTGGCACTAGAAGAGACAAAGGATCTCTCACAATCTTTAGTGGATGAGCTTTGTGCATCTCTGATGTCTCATGAACATAGAATGAACATAACAATGAACTCCTCATTGGAGCATGCTTTCAAGACACAAGTTTCTTTTGTCTGATGTAGAGGCCGAGGAAGATAAAACTAGCAAGGAAGAGGAATAAGCCCACAAAGAGGTGGAAGAAACAGCCCTGCAAGTACAAGTGGAAGGAGTAGCAATGAGAGCTCAAGCGTAGGCTCAAGCCAAAATCAAGCACAAGGATAGAGGTATGATAAGTCCCAAGTCGAATTTCATTAATGTAAAAAGTATGGGCATTATGCCAATGAATGTAGAAGGAAACAAAATGACATGAATAATAGACAAAATGTAAATTTTGCAAAAGAAAATCATAACTAGAGTAACATGCTTCTAACATGTAATGTAGCATAAGAAAAACATGAAGATGTATGGTTCTTAGACTCAGTTTGTAGTAACCATATGACTGGAAACATAGCAATGTTTTCCAATCTAGATTAGAATGTGAAATCTGAAGTGACAATGGGGACTGATAGTAAAGTCTCTGTCATGGGAAAGGAAGAGTATCAATACTCACAAGGAAGGGAGAGAAGAAATTTGTGCCAGATGTCTATTATGTACCTAGCCTGAAATGTAACCTTCTAAGCCTTGGACAGCTCATGAATAAGGGCTACAATGTGTTCTTTAAGAATGATGTGTGTACAATCATGGACATCCCTCCAAGTAAAAGAGTCATTGTAGAAATGAAAATGAAAAGTAATAGGATTTTTCCTCTCAAGATCAGAACAAACTTGAAGGAAGGAGGTGTGGTAGTAACAATCACACAAGAAGTCTTTCAAGAAGAAGTGAAAGACGGAAACTAGTTATGGCATTTGAGATTTGGACATCTCAATTTTGGAGGTTTGAACCTCTTGCATAGAAAAGGAATGGTAAAAGGATTACCACTCAATGAGAAACCAGACAGCCTATGTGAAGGCTGCATCTTGGGAAAACAACACAGATAATCATTCCCAGCAGGGAAGAGTATAATGGAAAAGGCACCCTTAGAGATTGTCCACTCATATTTGTGTGGACCAATTCAAAACCCATCTTTAGCTGGCAGTCATTATGTATTGATATTGATAGATGATTATACAAGAAAGACATGGGTTTATTTCTTGAAACATAATATTAAAGTGTTTGAACAATTCTACCACTTCAAAGCTCTTATAGAGAAACAAAGTGGGCACTACATAAACGTGTTGAGAATTGACAGAGGAGGAGAATATATCTCCAAATACTTCCTACGTTTATGTAGTGAGCATGACATACACAAGTAGTTTACCACAAGGTACACACCACAACAAAATGGTGTTGCATAAAGGAAGAATAGGACCATCATGGACATGGTCAGAAGCATGCTGAAGGAAAATAATTTGCCAAATGAGTATTGGGCAGAAGCTGTAAATTTTGCAGCTTACATTTTAAATAGATGTCCAACCAAATTTGTTATGAACAAAGTTTTGAAATAAGCATGGAGTGGAACAAAGCAGTTTGACACTCACATGAGAGTATTTGGACGTGTGGCCTATGCACATGTCCCAGGTCGGCTTAGAAAGAAGTTGGAAAACAAGGGGGGGAAGTGTATATTTTTTGGATACAGTTATGAATCAAAGGCCTGCAAACTGTATAATCCATCAACTAAGAAAGTTATAATCACCAGAGATGTGCAGTTCATTGAAGAAGAAACTTGGGATGGAAGCTTAGAGAAAATAGTGAATGTGAAGACATGTATGTCTCACGAAGAGCAAGAGGAATGCATAGCAGCAAATAATTCCTCCACGGTGGCCCCTCCTCCACCTAGACAAGCACAACAAACCACACCACAAGTAGTAAATAGAACAACCTTGAGAAATCAAGGAAGTGCTTCTCCAAGCACACCATAGGGATCCGAAACTCCCTCGAGTTCAAGTGGAACTCCAAGCACACCAAGAAGACCAAGATTCAGAAATATGAGTGAAATTTATGAGAAAGTAGAGGTAAATAATAATACTTGTCTGAATTCTTTGTTTGATTTGTTTTTTAATGTTGATGACCCAATCCATTTTGAAGATACAGTAAAAGAAGAAAAGTGAAGTGAAGCAATGAATGAAGAGATTGGTGCGATAGAAAAGAATGACACATGGGAGTTAGTGGACCTCCCAAAAGATAAAGAAGTCATTGGAGTGAAATGGGTCTATAAGACCAAAAGAAATGTTGAAGGCAAGATAGAAAGGCATAAAGAAAGACTTATTGTGAAAGGATACATGCAAAAAGAAGGAAGAGATTATGAATAAAACTTTGCACCTGTTGCAAGGATGGAAAAAATGCAGACAGTGGTGTCCATAGCATCACAACATAAGTGGAAATTCTACCAAATGGATGTGAAATCAGCATTTCTAAATTGCGTGTTGAAAGAGGAGGCATATGTTGAACAACCTCGAGGCTACGAAATTGAAGGCCAAGAGCACAAAGTGTGCAAGTTGAGGAAAGCTCTTTATGGGCTGAAGCAAGCACCAAGAGCATGGTACAGTAGGATTGATGCTTACCTCATGGATAATGGGTTCAAAAAATGTGATGGTGAACCCACACTCTACATAAAAAAAAATGATGGTAAAATCCTTATTGTTGTTTTATATGTAGACGATTTAATTTTCAAAGGAAATGAAGTTTCTCTCATTGTTGATTTTAAGGCATTCATGAAGAGTGAATTTGAAATCACTCATTTGTGTTTATTGAGATATTTTTTTGGCATTGAAGTAAAGAAAAATGAAAAGGGAATTTTTATTTCCCAAGTAAATTATGTTGCAGAAGTTTTAAAGAGGTTTGACATGCAGAACAACAAAGCGGTTATAACTCCAAATGTCATGGGGTTAAAATTAATCAAAGAAGATTGCAGCAAAAATGTTGATCTGGCATTGTATAAGAGCATATTTGGTAGTCTAATGTATTTGACCGCAACTAGACCTGATATTATGTATGTTGTAAGTTTAATTTCCAGATTCATGGAAACACCAAAGGAGACACATTGGCAAGAAGCCAATAGAATAATAAGGTATGAGAATGGAACAAAGGAGTATGGTGTTATATACTCCTCAACTGATAATTTTAAATTGATTGGTTACACTGACAGTGATTGGCCTGGAAGTGTAGATGATAGAAAGAGAAAGAAAAAGGAACCACAATTTATTGTGATAACAACTCAACAATGGCATTATCAAATAATTTTTTTTTCCACAAGAGAACAAAGCACATAGACCAAATATCATTTTATAAGAGAATTGGTTAACAATGGTGAGATTGTTTTACAAAATTGGAGGACAGAGGAACTGTTTGCTGATATCCTCACAAACCCATTAGGAAATAAGAGTTTTTTTTACCTCAAACAGTGTATGGGAATGACCAATGGCAGTAGTTGTGATTAAGGGGGAGTGTTGGAATTATACTCCCAACCACCACCATGAATGAGAAACGACAATAGCCCACACTTCATCAATTTTGTGCAGATATGACAAGCAAGGATCCAAGATCCCGAAAGCATCTTCACGTAACCACAAAAAACAGACTACCCGAGCCATCCTCCGTGTTTATTTCTTCAACCACCGCTTTAACTTACCTTTTCCCGCAACGTGCAATTGCAAGATTTTTGTTTTAACCTTAAGCCATTCACCATAACTTATTCCACCGCCGATGCGATATCTGGCGAGACTCACCTTTAACCTTACCGCATGAGCCAAAACCTTGTTACCAACAGTTAGCCACACCGCAATACTGCACTTCGTAGGTTTTACCACTTACCTTCTGTAATCTGCAAGTTAAGTTATTTGACGTGCGATGCGATCATGCTACCAAAGATCACAATCGCAAGCTTTTATGTTGTCCCATTAAGCACCACACCATATGTCAAGAATAGGTGTAGGCCAAAATCTGTTGGAAACCTACCATAAATGGAAAAGTAAAACCAATGATACAGTTGTAAGGCACGAGGGAATTTTTTTAACCTCATCACCATGGGATGATGCTTTCTCTTTACAAGTTTGAGAGAAAGGAGAGCATTGGAAAACTTCTTGATAGTTCATAAACATAACAGTGGAAGTGTATAATGAAAATTTAAAAAAAAAATTGTTTTCTTAAAGGAATTATTGAATATGTGATTTGGAATAAGCAACTAACTCAGTAAGATAAATAAGAAAATATTGTATATAACTTTGAGTAATATTTAGATCTATTAAAAGAATATGTTATTGACATATTATCACACCTGTTACTTATGCTTGTTGATGCTGGAATTTCTAACATGGAAAAATCAAGCATATCACCAGTCTGTGGTACCCCAAATGAGTACCTTGAATAACATTAAATTAATTTTATGAACACATATTAAGTCTTGTGAGAAGAAAAGTTATTGTGAACATATGGTTACCAAATCATTGTGTTAAAATCATTGTGTTAATATTGTCCACAATAATGTGATATGGTAAAATTTCTAACCAACACAAAAGATTTTAAGGGAAAGAGACCCTATGTAACCTTCAAATACATTAATTAATGAGTTATAAATTAGGAAGGCATGTAAAATGAGAAGAGAGTGAGAAAAATCATGGGTAAGATGACTCAGAATATTATGGTAAATTGGAGGCATAAATTTCCTATCCCCTTTTCCTTATATATTCCTATCTTTCGAGGGTATTATCTCGACTAATCGTAATTTTTCTTTTAATATAATTTAAAGCTCTAGTGTCTATCATGAAATACAAGAAGGAAAATAAAAAATAAGGAAATCAACTAAATTCAAACAGTCATGGATAATTAATAAGGACATAATTTACATCCACCTAAATAAATGGAAACGTAATATCAGCCATGAAGGTGGTAAGTTGAAGTAAACAATGATATTTGGTTGTGACTCACAAGCGTATAATGGTGGGGCTAGACATCATAGAAATCATTCCTTGAATTGTGTAAAAAAAAAAAGTGAATAACTTCTATCCACTACATCATACCAACGGTAGAAAAATAACCCGTCATTCAATGAAATAAGTGATATGTTACAATCAATATAGGAGTATAATATATATCATATACATTAGAGTAATATTTTAAGTATGATTCAATCGATGCACTTACGGGTCCTAGAAATAAAGAAAAAATTACGATTGATTTTGGAAGAAACATTCCATCAGTAAATCAGTAATATAGGATGATAAGGGCCGAAAGTGC
The DNA here is from genome assembly GCA_034641835.2 of Pinus albicaulis. Taxonomy (NCBI): domain Eukaryota; kingdom Viridiplantae; phylum Streptophyta; class Pinopsida; order Pinales; family Pinaceae; genus Pinus; species Pinus albicaulis. Next base: position 1,246,723,515 of record CM076572.1, on the reverse strand, counting down.
ATGATGAACCTAACTAAGTTAATTTGACAAATGGATAATAATGTGGCCGCCTTGAACAAAGGGGGAAAATGAATTTATCCTAAATCTATTTATGCTACCAGGTACCAAAATTCACTAGTTCCTATTTATTATAACAAGGCAAGAATAATAAATAGTTTATGAAATATTTATGTAAGAGTGCCAATGAAATTGGTACTTCCATGATCCGGAATTTACTTAAAAAAACAGATAAAAAAAAAATTGCAGAACCACATTTTGGGATTCTTGTTGGTTGACCTTGTCATTGAACAAGTAAAATTGATTCATTACTATCATCACTAACTCGCTTAGAGTGCAGGTTGCTAAGTTTGTCAGGTTTTGATGCATATAGATGACCCTTGTTGCGTACCTAAACAAATGATGGAATTTGTAATAGAATGTGAAATGAGAACATATGCGCTTCCTAAATAATGATTGTTGAATAACTAACGATAAAATTTGATGATTGTTAATGTAGGTTGCAACAGATGGAGGATTCTTGTACGAACCCATGAACATTCTCAAACTAAAGGAACTAATGCTTGTTTGAGATAATGCCTCAATTATTATGCTTACTTAGTTTGGATTGGGTTTGTTGAGGAAGTTGAGAGATTCTCTCAACTTCTCCCTCTAAGATTAGAATTAGCTTCATCTATATGTACGTATGTACTCTGGGTGGACAGCAATTCAATGATCATTTTTGTATGTTATTCCTGTGCAGAGTGTGTTCTCAATTTGGTATCAAAGAAAATGGTCCATTGCATTTCCTTTGAGTTTGAGAGACAGAAACCAGTGGGGCCCTTCCTGATCAATACAACCAACCCAAGTGATGGCGCGAACTTTAGCTCCATGTGGATATCTTTGTTCATTCAAGAGCTTGAGATACTGCTACTAAATACATATCCATCTGTACGCTGATATAATGGCACTCACAGTTTACCCGTGATCGATCGTTTATTGTGCTCAACCGTGAAAAACACTTAGAGTTTGCCACGTCGGCTACTGTGAAGACTATCTGCCAACGTGAAGACAATCCACCATATTTCTCTGCCAGCGTGAAGACAATCTGCCAGTGTGAAGCAGCGTGAGCTCATTTTTATTAAGTTTAAATTGTAATTTGTTTTAGATCTGCAGAGTTCTAAATTGAGCTTCTCTTTTCAACATGGAGCCTATTGTATTGGAAAAGTTTAATGGCTTTAATTTCTACACTTGGAAGGTAAAATTTCAGTTGCAAATGATGAGTAGAAATTTATGGAATATTGTAGAAGGCTCAGAAAAAGCACCTACAGATGCTCAACAGTTAATTGCATGGGAAAAAAGAGAGGAAAGAGCCAAGTCTATCCTTGGACTATCACTTGCAGATTCCCAGCTACATCTTATTGACTTAAAGAAATCTTCTACATCAATATGGGAAGAAATGAATAAGGTATTTGGAGCAAAATCTGTTGTTTAAACTCCAAATGGATAGTGAGACATCATTGTCAACACACATAAATGAGTTAAGAGCTTTGATGAGACAGTTGTCAGAAATTAATTCTAAAGTAGATGATGATGATGCAAAGGCAATTTTATTAAATAGTTTGTCTTCAAAATATGATAATGCCATATTTACTCTAAGTCAAATTCCACATCAATCACTTGATAAAATGATAACAGCTCTTATGGCAGAAGAAAAGAGGATAGGTGGCACAGAGGCTAGTTTACATAATGAAATTGCCCTATACTCCAAGGGAAGGGTGAATAAAAATAAGACTGAATGTTTCTATTGTAATAAATATGGTCATACAACATTCAATTGCAAAATTCGTGCTCAAGTTCTTTTGAATGGAAAATTGAAAAATCATCCTATGCAACATTTTCAGAAGATTCACCTGATGCAATATTTGAAGATTCTTCAAGTGAGGATGAACCTCCTGATCCATCTCTTAAACTTTTCTAAAGCATGTTTTGTAATGTGATTTGCAAGTGTGTGGCGTGGTGTGGAATATAGTGTGGGGTTTAAGCTTATATTTGTTGTTGTGATATTTGTGTAGTGCATAACCAATTATTGAACAAATTAGCATTATTTAAATTAGTCGTTCTCGACGTTCTTCGGTGCCGAAAGGACAATTGGCTAATTTGATTGTGTGAATTTGTTATATGCTGATGGATCTTGTTGTGCTTCGGGCTTCAAGAGCATCGGTTGCAAATTATACAATGAGATCCTTGTGTGTAAATGTCACTTTGTAGGATTGATCGCTGATCATATTCTGTACCTAGAATATTTTCCTATATACTGTTGAAATTTATTCTTCGGAGTTATTTCACAAATGGAAATATTTCCATAGGATAGTTCAGTGTCGAGACTCTTCTTCGAGGGTGTCAAGAATCTTTAATCTTACAAACTCAGCATTGATGGTCAGAAGCAGGTGTACTTTAAATGGGTTGAAAGGTAAGCTCGAATATGTGGAGAAAGAAAGAGCAAAATCCAGAAGACCGCAGAGTGGGTAGAGTTGCTGATGAAGACCAGCTAGACAAAAACAAATACAAATTTTGTAATTGTGATCTTAGTATTGTAAGTTTTTTGTAATGTAGGCATTAAGGGGGGGTGTTTGAGATAATGCCTCAATTATTATGCTTACTTAGTTTGGACTGGGTTTGTTAAGGAAGTTGAGAGATTCTCTCAACTTATCCCTCTAAGATTAGAATTAACTTCATCTATATGTATGTATGTAATATGGTGTGGACAACAATTCAATGATAATTTTTGTATGTTATTCTTGTGCAGAGTGTGTTCTCAATTATTCTATGAAACAAATCTGCACCTAGGTTAAAACGCGAAGGAAACATTATAGACATAATGCGCTATCTGGCAAGATGAACATTTCATACGTGAGGCCGATTCAATAGGTTCGGATGCCAGGAAACACCGAGGATGGTGTTTCGCTCAAGGGGAGAATGACGTAAAACATCTTAGTTAATATTAAAAATGCTTAACTAATTTTACTTAAATAACTTGACAGGCTACGTGATAATAAAATCTAGACGTAATTGTAACAAAAATATTTTATTTTAATTAAAGTACCAAGATAAATTATGGATCTAGGGAAGGAATCATGAGAAAGTGGATATGCTAAAAGATAATTTATACAGACAGGTAATGGACAATTACTTCTTTCTCTAGGGATAAATATCCTAGATGGAAAAGTAAGCCAAAAAGGGGATGAGAGGAAAACACCTAAGGCAGTCTAGAAACAGGAGGAAAAATAATTACCTCAGACAAGACGTTGTTGAGGTTGTTGAGCTAGTTGGAATTAGTTGGAATTAGTGGAATTTCTATATATAATTGTGAGTTTGTGAAAGTTTAGAGCAGGAAATTCTTGGGCTGGTTGGGACCAGCAAAATTTCTTTGCAGACCTAGGTGGTATCTGTCCAAAAAGGTTACTCTAAATGGAAATAGGCTTGGTGGGTGGAGAATTTCCGTTTCTTTAAAGTAATTTTCTGTGAGAGTCTAACTGACTTGGGACAGATAAGTATTTTAATGTATTTTGTAAAAACCATTTCTGTAATTTACTTTCTGCAACTATTTTTGTAATTGGTTTTGTTAAATTCTTTCTGTGAACTTAGTGGTTGACTAAATGAATTACCAACAAATTATTGTCTAGTTAAGCATTGTTTTTGCAAAGGGATATATTATTTTTGTCCAAGCTATTTACTAAGTACAGTACTTCTTATACTGGAATGGACATAGGTTGATAAGAATTTTGAAAGTGTAAGTTTTGGGTATACAATCATAACATACAAAGCAAGAACACATGAAATATCAATAACAATAGTAGATGGAAGTGAACTGTAGATGAGACAGGAAAAATGTTCTCAGACGAATTCGGGTTAGAGCTTGGGCCAAGATAAGTCAATAGCACCCGAGGAACAATACCTAATTCCAATTGTTCCTAGTGAAAAAAACCATATTAGTTGCTAATATATATAGTGACATTTAACCTTTGTGAAAAAAATTAACTTTTTTTAACACAAAAGTGAAACCCAATTTAAAAGGAAAGAATGCACAAATTCATATATATATATAAAAACAAACGAATTATATACCAACAACGAATTATATAGAAGTAAAATATTCCTAGTCTCTATAATTCGTAGGAGAGATAACATGCACAAATTACAGCAACAAGAAACTAGGCAAAGATTATGCATAGTTAAAAGAGACGTAATTTATAATGAAAAAAACAGTCCACTAGAGAGCTATATGACCAATGGTAAAGCTTCAACACGATTAAGGATATGATATCTACAACTAACATCAAAAACAAACTAGAGAAATTACAAGTATAATGCTAACCTGGGCAGATTCCTAAATATCCCTTGGAACAAAATTTACCGATACAAGTATGAAATTATGTTGAATATATACACCTTCGAATTTGAACAAAACTATACCACTGTGATTAATTAGATTCAAGAAAAAAAAAAGGTGAGGTATCTTACATTTCTATTATATTAAACTAATGTTGAAATCATAAAATTATTTACAGTTCAATTTTTCTTAATATAATAGAATAGTTTATAAGTTAAATGGTTCTTTATATTTTAAAATTTAAGGTCATTATTATTTTTTACTATCCTCATATGTTTTCCAATATTTTGGAATATGGTTCTAAAATTTTAATTTAATTATGATTAATTATTAAATAAATAGTAGGATTAATCTTTAGAAAATATTCAGAAGTTAAAAATTGAATATTTATCTCCAAAATACTTATTCCATTTTTTCTCAGATAAAAAAATGTCATATGAAATGCATTATTTATTTTTTGTCACTTGTTTTAATAAACCATAATACTATACTATGACATTATAACAATGTCTATATGGTTAACTTATATATTAATTCTTTTGCTATTAATAAAAATAATAATATTAATGATTTGAAATAAAGTCTTAATTTACTTGATTTTTTTTATTTTTAGCAATCTTAAATGTACCATGAAGTAAGTATTTTTATATTTATCATGAATTGATGATTATCAATATTTACCACCCATTTAATTTATATAATTACTTTAAAAAATATAATTACTTAAAAAAAATTGTTCCATACTTTTAATTAAAAATTAAAATACAATAATTATAATTAAAAATCGTTCAAATACAATAATTATAAAGACTAAAAAAAAATTGAAATTTATATAAACAAGTAAGTTAAAGGATATTTTTAACCTAACCTTATGGTAAATGATGTGCAAGAAGTGTCAAAGCTTTATCCTAATTTATAACATCAATATCTATACCATTACTTTTTTATATATATATAATTCATTTAATATAAGTATAGTTTTGTACAAGTAGTGATATCCATTCATTAGATAAATCAAGAAACATGTAAATCATAACCTGATATTATAAAAAAATTCAAACTAGGAAGCAAAGGTTTCAAAGCATTCAATTTAAGGTAAAGCAAGTATAGCTATAATACTTTTGTATAAGTATTTCATTTATTTTTAAAAAAATGTTACTAGTTTAGACATACTTAATTCCCATTTTCCAAACAGATTAAATTTCATGAGATATAAACACTTTCTCAAATTATTAATCTAAACTTATTAAATCTATTAATATTATAATATATTGATATTAAAATTATATTTAATATTAATATTAATATTTGTTTTTTTGGTAAGTTAATGATCTATTCATTCTTTAGAAAATAAATACATCATAAGAAAAATGCAAGTAGTCTCACCTCGAATAGGTTTGTTCACTACCACATGCAACATGTGAGAAAACAACAAAAAGGAAACTAAATACATCATCCATTACCAAAAAGGCCAAAAACATCACAAGACATGTAACACAAATACAACACCCGTAACTATGCTAATCATCCAACGTGATTGAGGTTGGGTTGTTCAAGGAGGATGCGAAGGGCGAAAAGAGCATTGGACATGCTCTTCAAAGTGAGCCATCCAAGACTCTAGCTTCTCCACCTTCTCAATTAACAGGTTTTGTCCTCGCTAGACCACTAAAACTCTTTCTCGAAAATGGCACTAAAAGTAGTGCATTTTGTTCATAATAGCTATGAGTTCAGCATGATCCTCCTCACAAATATGGTTCGTTGTTTCCAACTACTCTAGCAGGGATTGATTCAACCCTCTACAATTCTCCAAACAACATTGAGGAATTTCCCTCGAACCAGGCATCACACATCCTACACTCCCTCCTCGGCCCATGCTGTTGTGACGCCTCGCCCTGCCTCTTTGTCGAGGTTGCGGTGTTTGACCCTCGTGCCCATTGATTGAGCCACCACGCACCCGAGAAACCATATGCCTCAAGCACCCTACCATATTTCCACCCCGACGAGCCCCTGAAGTCTCCACTTTCATTTCCATTGACTACAATTGAACTTCCCGGTGCGCTCCGCTAGCCAAGCTCAGCTTCGCTCAGAAGGAGGATCGTTCTAATCGCAGAGTTGGCGCATGTTCACAGGGAAAACAACGCTTTGAACAATGCAATTGAGAGGGACATAGACAACATCGAAAAACTTTGAGGCTTGCCCTTTCCTGAGGAGAAATACCCCCCTGACCCAATTCCTCAAATTCCAACCACCCAAATGGGTTTATGCACTCGTGCCACCACCCGCGAATCAACATTGAAAAATTGCAAGTAGCCCACCACCCCGCAGGTCTTTCGAGAATGGTCTCGAGCACAAAGATAACCTATAATTCAGATAATCTGGAAACAAGAGGTCGATGGGGAATGCCCAATATCCCCACATACACTGAGAAGAACCCTCCCAAACACACCAAAACCAAGAGAAAACTTCAACCTCCAAGAACCACAATCCTTTCACCAATGAAAATGTAGAATGCCACACAACAAGTAACAGGGCATTACAATTACGAATCGAGAAGCTGGAGAGGGAGCTCCACCAACAGAACTGCCAACACTCCCAGGCATGGAGGAGTCGGCGCTGCCCGCTCTTGCCCCCAAAGGACTAGTAACACAAAGAAGCAGGTAGCTTCCTTGGGTGCAAAGTGCTTCCACTGCACTTTCACCCTAGCTACTATCCTATTCCGAAGCTCAAATACTTCCCGTGCTAGGATATCAAGTAGCTCTCGAAGAAATTCCCCTTTTGGTTCCACTTGTATCACATTCGAGTCAATTACATGAGTAGGATCATGTATATATTTTTTTTAGTGATTAAACATGAAAAAAATTGTGAAACTTAATGTGATTAGGTAAAGCCAACTTGTAAGCTACTGGTCCCACTCTTTCTAGCACTTCAAATGGTCCACAATAGCATGGTGCGAATTTAGCACAAATACCCGTGTATAAAGTACTCTTTTTGGGCTTAATCCTCAAGTAAACATGATCTCCTACTTTGGATTCTCTATGAATTCTCTTTTTGTCTTAGGAGCTCTTTTGCATGTCTCGTATTGTTTTAATGTAATACCAACAACATGATATGAGCCTAAACGAAACACAAATAAATATTCCATTTTCCATACTCTGCCTTGGAACTTTCCCTCCCGCTCTGGTCAAGCTAGGTTGAGGTAGTGAAATATTTCACACGAATGTCATTACTCCCTCCCATACGCAGGGTGATATGAGAGGACGAGGAGGCCGACCCTTGACCAGATCGTCATATGTTAACCTTCATGGAACACGTGGTGAATATTAATGCTAATATTAATCTTTTAATATATATGATTAAAAGAAATATTACAAGATTTTAGATCAAATTTTTTATTATTTTTGTTGAATTGTATTGTAGTTATTTTATTTATATAGTTATTTTCATTTTTGTTTTGGATGGACATTAAATTTTATTATTATTTTATTACAGACTTGACATAACATCCCATGGGTTATAAAATGGACTTCTCACCCCAATGATATACTTACACATCCCATCATACTAAGTTGTAAAATATGCCTCTAGAAGCAATTAAATACTATAATTTTATAATTCCTATTTGCAATTGAAATGACATAGTTTAAAAAAAAACACATTTAAAAACAAAATCATATAATGTTGCAAAAAATAGTTTTAACAAATTTAGCTATTCATAACGCATATTTTTTCCTAAAAATTAAAAGTTCTAGTGAGGAGGTAAGATTTGTCCCTTTTTTCTGCATTAAAAAATCAAAGATTCTTATTCTCAAAGAACCTCTTATCCCACGAATCTAAAAAAATGTATAGTCCGGGCCTTCTAACATAAGCAAGGAGTCCCGATCAACTGTAACCTTAAATTAAACTAAGCTATTACTATATCAGAACTCAATTTAATAAATTAGATTAAGCCACTGGTGTATCAGGATCGGTTTTAATAGTGAAAAATAAAAATTTTTGATCCAAAATGACACCCACCCGGGAAAAGAATAATTACCATCTTCTTTTCTTTAGAGATACCAACAGCTAAACTAAGAACGGGTGTTTCTGGCCGATCTATGATGGAATCGATGAAAACAAGTACCGATTAAAAAAATAAGAAAATCATAGATTGAACTTGTTCATCTGTTCGTGATTACCTCGTGCCTAGCATTCATTTTTCCTCAACAGTCTCAAGCTTAGGCGTCCAACGTTGGCCTCTCGGCTTCACAAACTGCGCATAATGCTTCTGCAATTCACGAGTGTTGCAGAGCCTGTGCTCACTATTATCTGTGGTATCCCTGCCCACTGCATGTTTGTGTTCACCAACGATTAACCTCGCGTCTTCCAGAAGCTTTATAATAAACTCTGTCGACACGCGGATCTTAAGGCCTCCGCCCATGTTTCTCTTCTCTATCTCAAACGGCTGGCAGAGAGCAGACACGCGTTCGATACTTCGAAACGGAGCTGATAAGTGAGATGTGGCAGTAAGTGGAACTTCTGGTGGCGGCGGTGACATTAGGGAAGCCAGCGATACAAGCGATAACGGAGACTTAAAGAAGTGTTGGGGAAGAATGAAGTACATGTTTCCCACCTTCAATTGATCATTTGGAAAAAGCGACGGCGTTTTCTGACCGATGTAGAAGGAGAGGGAATGACAGATTAAGTGGTGAGGGAATTCCTGCATGATCTGGGCGGCGCTAATGGGTTTATTGAGAATTCGAACGCTGCCTTCTGAGCGAACGAGTCTGACGGTTTCCTTGCTATTACCCATCTGCATTAGGCATGACAAATGGCTGCCCATAGTTTGTTTTTGTTTTTGTTGAAGTGTGAGGGTAGATATTGATGTAGAAATTAAGAATACAGGGGAAAATCATAATCATAGTGGCGGACATGTAAACTTTTTTCAAAGTCTTTTTGGTGGACGACTTACTCATCACAACTTCCAGAGTATCCTCCATCTAAATATGAGCATGCAACAATGTGAAAGAAAATGAAGTGTGCGTGAAGGTCAACTTAAATTGATATGACGATGACAATCGCACCAGGGAGTTGTAGGCCAGCCAGCCAGTCCTCGTACTGCGAGTGACACACTCGTGCGTGCAACGTAGGAAGAGTTCACGCTTAGTCTTCTGCGATATCGACAATATTGCATTCTGCCGTAAAGATTCTGGCGTGTCGTTTCCAGGCAACGTTTTGGCCCAGAATCCGGCAAAGATTTTTAAAAAATCCGGCAAAGATTTCATCAGAATCATGTTTACAGTTGTTAAACTTAAGTATTTTGAGTGCCCTAAGGGATTTTGGTAGTGCTGAATCCATTTCCAACCTCAAAAATGGATTTCAAACATTGAAAGTACCTGATTTCTTGAATTTAAGTTGCCCAGATTCCGGCAAAAAACTGCCGTCCAGGCTAAAACCTTGCCTGGATAGACTACTCCAAAGATTCTTAACAAGACTTTCACTGGGCTCCTACCATGTTGTTTGTTTCAAATTATTCTAGAGAACATTTTAATTTGTTTTTAATTAACCCTTTAAATTTTAGCAACGTAAGCCATGATTCTCATATGAATTTACATTGTGATTATATTTGAGATATTTTTTGATATTATATTTACTTTATATAAATACCATACCATCATAAAGAAATTTAAATGATTTTCAATTAATTATAAGTATAACCCATTTACAATTGTATGATGTTGCTAATGTGCAAATTCCCTAATACTTTTTGTTACAATGGATGTGCACTTTCCCCTCTCATATACACTTTCCATCTCTTTATATCCACCTCCCTCAAGTGTTGTCATGTGTTGTGTTTCAACTTTTCCCATTATGTCTTATTTATGGTTTGAGAGATAACAAATTGTTTTAATTATAGAAACAAAGTTTTCATATTTTAATAATTAATCTATTTAATTTTAATAACCATCTTATTTTATTGATTAAGTGTATGATAAGATTAGAAAAAATACAATTCAAATGTTCATTATAATCTTTCATTAAAATATAATGTATCTTTCATTAAAATATAATGTTTTAGAATTGTTAAAATGTTTCATTTAAATTTGTAAGACTACAAAAGTATAGGAAATTTGGCTTTCACATGTATTAATATAAGTGAAATTACAAGATGATACTGTTTCCCACTTTTATGAAATGGTTATTAGAATTTTCCTTACTATTGTTCAGGCATTCACACCTATTATGTTTAATAATCTCCAACTTGAGCTATATTTCTTAGCACTCACTCTACTTACAAAGAAATTCTATATTAATTCAAATATGTTTCTAAATGCTCCATCCTTCCCTTTTTCTAAAGGCCTTGTCAAAATTCCATCTGTGTTAATTGGTGAGAATATCCTGAATTGTTGATTTCTAAATCATTTTTGAAATATAATTATATTTAATATCTACATACATACTTGGACCTATCATAAAAGATTGGATTCTTTGAGACCAAAAAAACCTTTATTATCATATTATATCATTAATATTTAACTTTTACTCAAATAAACTCATATTATTTTTAAATAATATATAATCATACCAACGTAAATATTAAATTTACATATAAATTGAAAAGTAAAGATAATAAATAAATATTTAATTTATTAAAAAAACATTTTCAATAATTTTATATTATCTAAAAAAACCTTAAAAAATAGTTTCTATTATATTAAACTAATGTTTGAAAACATTAAATTATTTAGAGTTCAAAATTTCCTAATATAATAAATTATTTTAAAAGACAAAACCATTGTTATTTTGATTATCACTATATGTATTTGTTTTTTAATAAAGTTTCCAAAATTTTGATTTTATTATTATTAATTATTAAATAAGATAGTAAAATTAATGTCTAAGGAATATTCACAAATCAAAAGTTGTATATTTATATCTAAAGTAGTTATTTTAGTTTTTTCATATAAATGAATGTCATATCAAATGCATTATCTATTTTTGGGTATGTGTTATTAATAAAGCATAATATTATCTTATGGTATATATTAATATTAAAATTAGATTATATTAATATTAACCTTTTAATATATTTAATTTAAGTAAATATTAAAATATTTTAGAGCGAGATTTTGGATTCTTTGTGTTGAATTGTATTGAAATTTTTTAATCTATATAGTTATTAGTATTTTTTTTGGGAAGACATTTTATTATTATTATTATTATTATTATTATTATTATTTTATTAGAGGCTTGGCATACACAGCATCTCATAGTGGATTTTAAAATAAGCTTCACAGTGCAATGGCATACTTACACATCCCCTCATCCTAGGTTCTAAAATGTGTCTCTAACCACAATCAAATACAATAATTTTATAAAAATTATATTAATAAATTAATGATAAATTTCTTTGATATATGCCATTCTCTCTCATTACGTCTCTCAACTAGCCCTCTTATTTTAAGAATTCCTCCTAAAAGTTGTAGGCTATATAACTCGTATTTTCTATTTGCAATTGAAATGACATACTTTTAAAAACACATTTAAAAAAAAATTGTTTCAAGTCATCCAATGTTGCAGAAAACAGTTTTAACAGGTTTAGTTGTTCATAACATATATTTGTTCCTAGAAATTACAAGTTACAAGTTCTAATGACGAGGTAAGATTTGTAACTTTTTCCACATTAAAAAAATAAATATTCTTATTCTCAAATAACCTCTTTTCAACGAACCCAAAAAATGTATAGTCTGACGATTCTCACATGAGTAGAGAAGTTCGATCAATTATAACCTTAAATTAAACTAAGTTATTATTATATCAGAACTCGTTTTAATAAATTAAAATAAGCTATTAGTCTACCACGATCAGTTTTAATAGTGAAAATTCCAAAATTTTGATCCAAAATGACACACACCCTGCAAAAGAGTAATTACCAATTTCTTTTCTTATGAGATACCAACAGCTAAACCCACAATAGGTGTTTTGGCCAATCTATGATGGAATCGATGAAAACAAGTGTTGATTAAAAGAATAAAAAATAATCATAGATTGAGCTTGTTCATCTGTGCCCATCTCATAATTTTTGTGATTACCTTGTGCCTTGCATTCACTATTCCCCGATAGTCTCCAGCTTAGGCATCCAACGTTGGCCTTTGGGCTTCAAAAATTGTGCATAATGCTTCTGCAATTCACAACTGTTGCAGAGTCGTTGAAAGATAATGGAGAATCCTTAATTAGTGTGAGTTGGTTCACGAAACCTTAGGATAGAAATTATTTTCTATTTCTTAGGGTATGGTTCTAACAACCCTATATTCATTTATGCTATATATTGATTGAGTTGTATTGAAAATGTAGAGCATTTTGTAGAGCCAGACTCTCTTTCTTAGAGCTGGCCAATGGGTTTTTTTTCTTAATTCAACATCACATTTTATCATGGTATCAGAGCTTGAGGGTTGAATCATAGCCGTAGGGCTGTGATCCCTACGACTATCTTGGTGGCAGAGGATACTTGCCCTTCATGACTGAGTGATTTTTTTTCCTAAGGTATAAAAGTGGATCAGCGCGGGTTTGAGAGGAATAGTCACGCCGATTGTCGTGGTTCCTATAGCAACAGTCGTGCCATCGTCATGGAATTTAGCTAAACTGAGGCACCGATTAGAGGAATACTTAATGGGTTCTATTTGCGGCATGATCGTCGCATAATTTGGGTCAGTAAGTATGTCGAGGAGATCCAAAATAGATCTGAGCCATTGTTTGATCACTGATGAAGGGATAAATCTGGTAAAATTTCACTGATGAAGGAAGAAATCTGCAGCAGATCTTGCTGGTGCAGAGGATTCCAGAGCCTGTCACACATCGTGCAAAAAAACATGTTGGATTGATCACAGATTAGGTACATCTGTATCGTAATAGTGCTTTTTGTAAGGATCTACGGTAGATCCATCATATTTTGTTTCTTGTCAATTACTCGAAGTTTTTTTGAATCGTCAAGATGAATAATCAAATAATCGAAGCATACTTGAACAAGAGAAACATGATTGAGGGTTCCAATTACTCTAATTGGAATTTTAAGATGTAGACTGTGCTAGAAGCGCAAAATGCTTGGTCGATTGCAAATGGGGATGAGCCAAAGCCTATAGCGGGAGTCCTGTCGATTCTAGATTGGGAGAAAAGAGAGGGGAAAGCAAAGACATTGCTGAATATGTCAGTGAAAGACTCATCATACCACATATGAGAGAATGCAAATCAGAAAGCGAAATCTGGACGGTATTGAAGGATTTGTATGAGATTAGAAATACAAATTGTCTTCTATTCTTGAAGAGAAAGATTATGTCCATAAATATGAAGGAGAATGAAACAGTTGTTTCTTTCATATTGCAGATTAAATATCTGAAGAAAAAATTGGCAGATATCATTGAAATAGTTGCAGATGTAGATTTGGTCATGATTACCATGAATGGTATGACTGATGATTACTAAATGTTCATCACTAGGATAAGTGCTAGAGAGAAAATTGAAATGTTTGAAGAACTGACAGGAATACTAATGCAAGAAGAAGAAAGAAGATTGACTCTAAAACCCCAAAGTGCAGATCTTGCGTTAATGGCAAAGAAGAAATTCTTCAAAGAAAAAGGAAATCCATCACACCAAAACAAAGGAAATCCATAGAAAAGACAGAATCAAGCTCAAGGTATATATCCGAATAAAAACGACTTTGTAATAAAAATTTTTTATTGTGGAAAACTCATTCATATGGCTAAGGAGTCTAGGACAAAGAAATTTCATGAAGAACAACATAAACATAAAATACATGCAAGTCATTTCGCAGATGATGACCATGTTCAAGACTTCAGATTGTTCATGGCAGACTTTGATGAGAATGTCGAAGAAAACATCTTCTATGTGGATTCGAGAGCATCCACACATATGATAGGGAATAGACAGTGGTTAGAAAATTTTAAATAAACCAACAACAGAGCACAAATATACCTTGGTGATGATAGAGGCTACCAGATCAAATGGTACGGGAAAATTCTTGTTATTTTTCCTGATGGTCATATAAGATATATCCAAAATGTAATGTATGTACTCGGAGTTACAAAGAATCTGATTTCTGTATCCATGATTACATATTATAATCTCAAGGTAGAATTCTTTAAATCTAATTGTTATATTAAATATTTGTTGGATAGCATGAAGACTATTGCTTCAGGAATTCGAGCAGGAGGTCTATAAAAATTGGATGTGAGGACAACACCAGATCGAGCCTTGACAACATCAAGTTTGACCAGTGTTAGGTCCCTATATTACTAGTATAGTCCCTTATTGTTGTTAATGTAACCCCCTTATTGTTATTATTGCACCCCTGTAACCCTCATATTGTTATTATTGTGCCCTTAAATTATTATTGTTAGGTCGGCTAGGATTACATTATGGCCCCACTAGGATTACATTGTGGCCCCGTGGACTCCTCTATATAGAGAGGAGGTTTTGTAATTTGTATCATCCAAGAATTGTTCATTCATGTAATGTATTGGAGGTTGCCCCCTCAAAGTGGCTTATTTATAAGGTGTTGATATCTCTTTTCTTCTATTTTTGGAGCTGGTTTCACAACATTTGGTATCAGAGCTTTGGATTCTAGGGTTTCGCTGCTCCAAACAGGTCATCGTGGCATTTTCACTATAACATTTTTTATGCGAAGGTTCAGAAGCTGAAATTTTTAGGGCGCGAAGCCGAGATCCTGAGGAACATCGTTGCAAAATTTCACAGCTTGGTTCGAAATATTTGCAGACATATGATCTGTGGAAGTTAGGTCTTTTTGCAGGCTCCTGAATTTAACCTAAACAAGTAATCACGTAATTTTTGCTATAACGTTTTTTCTACGAAGGTTCAGAAGCTGAAATTTTTAGAGCACGAAGTTGAAATATTGAGGAACATTGTCACAAACTTTCAGAGCTTGGTTCTCAATATTTTCAGGGATATGATCTGTGGAAGTTAGGTTTCTTCAGGCTCCCAAATTTCATCTCAAAGAGGTGATCGTGGAAAAATCTCCTTAACTCTCTCTCTGAGCATCGGATTGGAATTTTGTAAAAAGTGACTAGAAGTACACGGAATTTAGTTTCATGTCTATAAATTTCAAAGCCAAAGGAGAAAATAGTGACACGTGGCATTTTATACAAGTTCACTCTACTGAACCAATCCATAATTAGGTCATTGTTGGAGATTGGGCATAACTTCGCCTTGAAGAATCCAAATCAGGTTAGACCTATGGCATTTGAAAGAAGCGTCAGAGGATTACTACAGGGAAGAATTTCAGTATTGAAAATTGGCAAGTATAGATATAAGTCAATGTCAATATCAATCTCCTCAAAAGCAAGTAAAAGGTGTGTATTTTTTTTTTTCGAATTGCATAAGTCTTGTTTGAAGAATCAAGTTGAATTGATTCCAAGGGAATATTGTAGAATAGATATCAGTATTGGATTCGAAAATGGCCCCTAAGAATAATTCAACACCCATTAAGCCTTTAGAAGGGTCTACTATGACTCATGAAGACGAAGAATTGAAACATGGCATATCAAAATTACAATATCAAGTGCAACAAATTTCGCTCTCACAAAGAGAAACAAAATGTGACATGGAATTTTTGAAGAAATGGAAAACTTACCTAATGGGAAGACACTTCAAGGTAAAAACTGATCATGATAGTCTTAAACACTTTTTGGAACAAAGACTATCTTCAGAAGAGCAGCAAAAATGGGTCACAAAGACGTTGGGTTATGACTTTGAAATAATCTACAAAAAATGGACGCTAAATGTTGTTGCAGATGCATTCTCAAGAAAGAATGAAGAGGTGGAAGCATTGCTTTGTTTCATTTCTATTATCCACCCAGATTGGATAACCAAAGCAAGGGATGAATGGAAGAAGGACGAAGAACTGTGGACACTCATTCAAAATTTGTAGCAAGATCCTAGTACATCTGATACATTTAGTTGGAAAAATGATTCCTTATGGTACAAATATCCCTTATATCTTTGTAAGAATTCCCAACTAAAACAAAATATTCTTTTGGAATTGCACACTTCTCCTTTAGGAGGACACTTAGGATTTTTAAAAACTTACCACAGGGTAAAGAAAGAATTTTTTGGGATGGCCTTAAATCTGATATTCAAAAGTTTGTGGTGGAATGTTTGGTTTGCCAGCAAAATAAAGTTGAGACAATTAAGACCTCGGGTCTTCTACAACCTTTATCCATTCCAAGTCAACATTTGGAGGATATTTCAATGGATTTTATCACTGGTTTACCTAAGTCCGAAGGAAAGAGTGTCATCATGGTGGTAGTTGATAGACTTACCAAGTATGCACACTTTTGTGCATTATCTCATCCATTTAAAGAAAGCGCAATTTCTACTACATTTATGGACAGAATTGAAAAGCTACATGGAAACCCAAGAGTTATTGTGAGTGATAGAGATCCCATTTCTACTTGAAATTTTTGGACAGAGTTATTTTCTTGTTTGGGTACTCAATTAGCTCATAGCTCATCATATCATCCTCAATCCGATGGTCAAACTGAGATGGTAAATAAATGTTTGGAAGGATATCTTCATTTTTTTGTATCTGATAAAAAAACACAATGGGTCAAGTGGTTACCTCTTTCTAAATGGTGGTATAACACTTCCTTCCATACTGAAGCAAAAATTACCCCATTTATGGCACTTTATGGATATCAACCACCATCCATCACATCATATTTAAGAGAAAATTTGAAGGTTCAAGCAGTGGAAGATCACATCGAGCATCAACAAGAAGTTCTCCAAATCATAAAGGATAGCCTAAATTTGGCACAAAATCTAATGAAACAACAGGCAGATCAACATCACAGCGAGAGAAGTTTTGATGTAGGAAACTGGGTATTTTTACGGCTGCAACCATACAACAAATGTCCCTCAAGCAAGCTAAGAAGGATAATAAATTATAGCCAAAGTACTATGGTCCTTACAAGGTGTTGAAAAAGATTGGTACTATGGAATACAAATTGGATCTTCCTACTTCTTCACGAGTGCATCTAGTTTTCCATGTTTCATGCTTAAATAAGGTTATAAGTGGAAATATTCTAGTTCAAACAATATTGCTAGAATGAAGAATTCAAGAACATTGTCACAAACTTTTAGAGCTTGGTTCTTTGGAACTTGAAGTGGTCACGGAAACAAGAACTCGATAGCTACGAAATCGATCAATTTCAGAGTATCTCATCAAGTGGAAGAACTTACTCACTGAATATTCTACATGGCAGGATGAGAATTTTATACAAAAGCACCCAGAGCTACTGAAGCGTTGAGGAAAACACCTTTTTTGAAGGAGAGGGGCATGTTATGTCCCTATATTTTTAGTATATTCCCTTATTGTTTTTAGTGTAACCCCCTTATTGTTATTATTGCACCCCTGTAACCCCCATATTGTTATTATTGTGCCCTTAAATTATTATTGTTAGGTAAGCTAGGATTACATTGTGGCCCCACTAGGATTACATTGTGGCCCCATGGACTCCTATATGTAGAAAGGAGGTTTTGTAATTTGTATCATCCAAGAATTTTTCATTCATGTAATGTATTGGAGGTTTCCCCCTTGAAGTGGCTTATTTCTAAGGTGTTGATATCTCTTTTATTCTATTTTTGGAGCTGGTTTCACAACAACCAGAGAAGAGCTATTGCACCAAAGACTTGGTCAACTAAGCTTCAATGATTTGTTGTTACTTCAGAAAAAGGAAATGGTAAGAGGTATTCCTACATTATAACAAGCGCATAATGATTGTGATGCTTGTGTGTTAGGAAATATTCATAAAGAATAATTCCCTGTTCAAGTAGAAAAGAAAAAGAGAGATATACTTGAATTAGTACACACCGACATATGTGGACCGATGCAAAAAAATTCATTAGGAGGTGCACTGTATTTTATACTATTTTTTGATGACTGCACAAAGTTTTCTTGGGTATATTTTATGAGTAAGAAAAGTCACACATTTAAATGCTTTAGGCAGTTTAGATATATGATAGAAAAGAAAGCATGGAAGCACATAAATATTCTCCACTTCAATCAAGGGGGACAATATAGGAAGGATGAACTTACCAAGTATTGTAAAGACCATGGAATATTATAGCAATTCATAGTACCCCATACTCCTCAGCAGAATGAAGTAGCAGAAAGAAAGAACACAACATTGATGGAGTGTGCTAGGAGCATGTTTAAAGGTAAGGATATTTCGAATGGTTTTTGGGCTGAAGCATTGAGTACTACAGTTTATTTGAAAAATAGGAGTCCTACAAGAAGTCTTGAGTTTGAAACTCCTTTTGAATCATTATATGGATTCAATACTATAGTAAAAAATTTGAGAGTATTTGGGTCGAAATCATTGGCCCACATTCCATAGGAAGACAGAAAAGAACTAGATTCAAAAGCCATAAGATGTACTTTTGTAGGGTATTGCTCACAATTTAGAGCTTATAGATTGTTTAATCCCTCTACTCACAAGATTTTTGTCAGTAAAGATGTCATGTTCCATGAGCATGTTTATGGCGAATCTGATAAAAGTAGTGAGGAATGGGATATTCCATTCTTGGTGGAAGGAAGTGAAGAAACAAGTAACATCCATGAGAGGTAGAAAAAGGCAGAAGAAGAAAGTTCGGATACAATAATGGAGTTGAGTCCTTCAAAGGAAATTCAGAATAGGTTGGAAGATACATCAATGCTCAAAATATTAGGTAGGAAGATTCAATTGCCTATTAGATATAGGGAAAATTCCTTTATAACTAGTATGATGAATGTTGTTGAACCTTCTAGCTATAGAGAAGAAAATCAATGTAGTGAATGGAGAGAAGCTATGAAACAGGAATATGAATCTATTCTAAAAAAAAACTTGGGAGTTCGTTGAACTACCTGAAGGGAAACAAACCATAGGTTGTAAATGGTTGGATAAACCCAATATTAATGCAAATGGAACCATAGATAAATTAAAAGCTAGATTGGTAGCAAAGGGGTATTCACAAAAAGAAGGTATTGACTATGATAAAACCTTTACCCCCGTAGCTAAACTAAATACTATCAGAATGATGATTGCTTTATCTACTAGAAAACATTGGATGATTCACCAACTACATGTAGATTCTGTATATTTACATGGGGAGATGAAAGAGGAGGTTTACTTAGAGCAACCTGATGGGTTTGTCCAAAAAGGGAAAGAAAATTTAGTCTACAGATTAAATAAAGCTTTATATGGGCTAAAACAAGCACCCAAGTCATGGTATGAAAATATAGACTCATTTTTTCTGCAACATGGGTACAATAGAAGTAAAAATGACCCTAATCTATATACTGTGAAATATGAAAATGGGAGTATAGTGTTTATTTCTTTGTATGTATATGATCTAATTATTACAGGTGATGTTGTTGATCCAATCAAAGAAATCAAGCAACAAATGTCACAAATTTTTGAAATCAAAGGCCTTGGTGAACTAAGATATTTTTTGGGTCTTGAGATCTAGAGAGATTAAGGAAAAAAAAAATTTCCTAGGGTAAGTATGTTAGAAGTATACTGGAAATATTTAGGATGGATCAGTGCAAGGCTGCAAAAGTACCATTACAACAAAACATTAAACTTTAGAGTGAGGATGGCTCTAGAGAGGTAGATGCGACACTTTATCTACAACTGGTTGAGATTTTAATATACCTAACCACTACTATAGTAGATTTTGCTTATGCACTTAGTGTGCTAAGTCAGTACATTTCCAAGCCACTTGATAGTCACTAGAATGCATCAAAAGGTGTTTTAAGGTATCTACAATTAATTGTAGATTATGGTATTATTTATACCGATTCTTCTAATGTTAGATTGATAGCATTTACAGATTCCGACTGGGCTGGAAATGTAGACGACCGAAGATCCATAACAGGCAATGCATTCATCATTGGATCTAGGGTGATTACATGGAGCAATAGGAAAAAAACATAGTTTCCTTGTCTTCAACGAAAGAATAGTATCAAGCTATGTGCACGACAACATGTGAGGCGGTTTGGTTGTGGAGAATTCTCCAAGATGTCGGGGAAGAACAAAAAGATGAAACAAATATCAGATGAGACAAATAGAACTCAATCAAAATTGCTAATAATCAAGTGTTTCACAAGAACACTAAACACATTGATACACAATTCCACTTTGTGAGGGAGAAAGTTCAATCAAAAGAAATCCATATAGTATATTGTAAAACGTGTGATAATTTTGTTGACATTTTCACTAAGACTCTTAGCAAAATTAAGTTTGAAATGTTTAGGGAGATGTTAGGCATATTCGTGAACCCCTTCTCCATTAAGGGGGAGTGTTGAAAGATAATGGCGAATCCTTAATTAGTGTAAGTTGGTTCACGAAACCTTAGGATAGGAATTATTTTTTATTTTTTAGGGTATGGTTCTAAATTCCCTATTTCCATGTATGTTATATATTGATTAAGTTGTATTGAGAATGTAGAGCATTCTGCAGAGCCAAACTCTCCTCGTGCAGACTCTCTTTCGTAAAGCTGACAAGTGGGTTTTTTATTTATTGATTAAACATCATATTTTATCAAGAGCCTATGCTCATCATTATCTGTGGAATACTTGCCCACTGCATGTCTGCATTTAGTAACAATTAATATAGATTCTTCCACAAGCTCTATAATAAACTCTGTGCACACTCGGATCCTAAGGCCTCCATCCATGTTTCTCTTTTTTATCTCGAACGGCTAGTAGAGCATAGGCACACGTTTGATAATGCAAAATGGAGCTGATAAGTGAGCTTCTGGTGGTGGTGGTGATATTGGGAAGCCAACGATATTAGAGATAAGGGAGACTAAAAGAAATGCTGGGGAAGAATGAAGTACATGTTTCCCACCTTCAGTTGATCATTTGGAAAAAGCGAGGGCATTTTCTGACCTATGTAGAAGGAGTGGGAATGACAGGTTAAGTGTTGGGGGAATTCCTGCATGATCTATGTGGTGCTAATGGGTTTATTGAGAACTCGAACGCTACCTTTTGAGCGAACTAGTTTGATGGTTTCCATGCTATTTCCCATCTGACTTAGGCATGAAAAATGGTTGCCCATACTTCTTTTTCCTTAATATGGTCTGGAAAAGCAAAGGGAAAGATGAAAATCCAAGGAATGGGTGAAGAAGTTTGTTTTTGCTAAATACAACATAGATATTTATGTAGAAATGTGGAATGGCAGAGAGGAGAAACACAAAACAATTTACACACAAACAATATGAGCTACGACTTTTCTATTAATCTTCAATCCCTCTCAATCACAATCACACTTCAATACAATGAACCTGGTGAAGGGTATTTATCCTAACTTGCTTGACATGCACACACTTACTAAACTCGACTTGACCATCACTCACTTAACTGACTCTCTCACTCACTTACCAAATTCATCTATCACACAAATCGACTTGCTTACTTAACTGACCGTCTAACTCCTAATGTGAGAGTAATTACCTTAATCTAAAACTCCCCCTTAATTACGAACGTATGACTCAACATAACTCAAAAAATAATTAATTATGCCTTTTAGGCTTACAATAAAAATGACTCAAATATCACTCAAACATGCATGTTGGTCTATGTCTCAGCTAGGCTTACAATGACTCAAAAATTTTGAAAATTTTCATTTTATTTTTCTCTGCTTCCAAATTTTGTATCCTTGAAATTTCTTCATTCTCTGTTGTGTTTTCTTGTTGTAGGCTTTCTTCACTTGTTGTTGTTGCAATTTTTCTTTGAATTGTCTCAAATTTGTGCAGAAAAACAATCTAATATTGTCTTCTACACCTTCCTCTTCAAATATTTGTTCAAACATGGATTGTTGCCACAACATTACATCTTCAAATTGTCTTGTTTGCTCTTCTTCTTGTTGTTCATAGTCTTGACTTTCTTTCTGCTATATTTCTTTATAGTAGAATCTTATCTCTTCATATTCATCATTAGGTATCGCTACTTTCTTCATGTAATCTGCACTCTAAAAATCATTATTCACCATTTCATTCAATTCTTTTATTCCAGTTTCTGCTTTAGGACTCTCATCAATTTGATCAATTGGCTTTTGAATCCATTCTTTAATGAACTTCAAATCTGCATCAAATTTGTTAACAAATTTGTTTTCAACTTCTTCTCCCATGCTATTTTGATTTATTATGCTCTTCAGTGAGAACTTCTTCCTCTTCATCTTCCTTCTCTGCCTTCTTTTCAACTATTTTACAAACCTCTGTTGCTGCAAACATTTTGTCTTCCACATGGCTTCCAAACACAAGTGGGCTTCTCTCACCAAATAACAACATATCCATATGTTCTTTTTGTTGCATCATGTGCAACGAATCATCACCAGTTAATGGTTCTTCATCAAATTCAACTTCAACAATTCCAATTGTTGGATCCACCAAATAACTTTTTTATTTATTCATAGCTTTATCTAAGACAAACTTAGATGTTGCTTTCTTGCAAACTACTTCATGAGCCATTTCAACTGCTTCATATCTTGTTGCTACAAATGCAACTTCAACCTTCAATGATTCATCAAACATGGAATTTACAATATTACCATAATCAATGCTTGTTTCAAAAATTAAACCACACATAACATCAAAATAATGTACATCCACACTATGGAGGGATATCTGAGCATGCATTTGCTCATTGTCAATTTCAGTTGTACCAAAATTGCTAGCTCTAGCTGGATTCACCAATGCACATTTCAATTTGCAGTCATAATCCACGTGTTTCATCATAGTGGAATTCACCATCTTCTGCACCATCCACATTGTGGTGGAGTGATTAAGAATTGATATGCTCAAGCTCTATTTCACATACATAGGCTTCAACTTCTCTCTTTCATATCTGTGTTGCATCTTCCTCATCCATATGCTTTCTTGCATAATGGGTTTCACCATCACTTGCACCATCCACATTAGGGTGGAGTGCTTGAGCATTGATATTCTCTTGCTCTATTTCACATAAAGAGGCTTCAACTTCCCTCTTTGCAATATCTGTTGCACATTCTTCATCCATATGCATGATTGCATAATGGGTTTCACCATCATCTGTTGTCCTCACAGAGTCTTGCTCGTCTACTCTCAGTTCCGCGTCTGACATATTTGCATGTGACATATCTTGTTACTACATGTCACTCCTCCTTGCACCAAATTCTCCTTCCAGGAACTTCCATGATTCCTTGGAAGTTGTAGCTTTTGATACCTTGCACATAACCATTTCATCCATTTCATGGTGAATGAAACTCAAATCTAGGGAATATTTGTCTTCTGCTAGACATCTCAGTTCCTCGGCTACAGTTTGAAACTCTTTAAACACGACAACAATGTTTGCCTCTTCTTTTTTATCTTTTTTCTTATTCTTCTCCAATCACGCTTTGCGACCCATGACTGATGTCATAGCTCCTTACATGCTTGATGAGGCTATCTTCCATATTTCCCCTGGAAAAAATATGATTTTTAATATGTGCCCCCTTAAGGCACAATTTTCACACAAAAACCTGTCATGCTTAAGAAAACACCAAAATATTGTTTGTGGACTGACGAACTATGAAAATCCCTAAATTATCTTTCCAATAATAACTCAAAAAACCACAAAATATTTTATATGCACCTCATTTTATTTTTGTATATAAAAAAACTTCAAAAAAAATTATTTTTTATACCATGCACTTTTGTCACCCTTTCTTTGAAGTCCCTTAAAACTCTCTCATGCAGAAAAAATCTTTTCAAAATTCCCTTTTCAAAAATCAACTCACATGCATGTATGAAAAAAATTAAATAAATACCTTTATAAAACCAAAAATGTGAGTTATCTTATGTCATAAACCTTCACTCAATGTATTTTCGAAAAAAAGAGGTAAAGTCCACAAGTTTTTTAAACCTTTGACTTCAACCATTTTCACTGATGAACAGTATAACTCGCTAATGCAATCCTAGCTACATTAGGCCTGCGTGATAATGCACTTCTCAACCCGCGGTTCTATGTTAGTCCTGAAACGCATAAAAAAATAAAAACTCTCGTGTGCATGCGAATTGCGGCAAGTTTTTTACAAGTGACATGGCTCTCTACTAAGCTATTCAGCATTATAACGCTCTGAGTATAACTATCAGATGTGTTATAGCTTAAAGACATGAGAAAAAAAATCTTTATCTTCTCTCACTCACGGATTGCTGCTAATCCGCTCTTTCTCTCAATTCTGATATTTATGACCTTACTTCTCATTTGGATCTTTCGACTTTACTTCTCCTTTGGATCTTTCAATCCGCTCTGATACCAATCTGTTGGAATGGCAGAGAGGAGAAACACAAAACAATTTAAACAAAAACCATATGAGTTGCGACTCTTCTATTTACCTTCAATCTCTCTCAATCACAATCACACTTCAATACAGTGAACCTGGTGAAGGGTATTTATCCAAACTTGCTTGACATGAACACATTTACCAAACTAGACTTGACCATCACTCACTTAACTGACTCTCTAACTCACTTACCAAATTCATCTATCACACAACTCGACTTACTTACTTAACTAACTCTTCATGCTAGAGTAATTACCTTAATTTAACAAATAATACAGCGGAAAGTCATCGTGGTGGTAATGTAAACTTGCTTCAAATTCTTTTTGGTGGATGATTTACTCATCACAACCATCCATAGTATCCTCCATGTAAGTATTAATTCACCATACTTGAGCATGCAACAATGTGAAATAAAGTGTTTTGTGCGTGAAGGTCAACTTAAATTGATATGACAATGACAATCACACCATGGAGTTGTAGGCCAGCCAACTAGTTTTCTTACTGTGAGTGAGACACACTCGCACGTGCAATGTAGCAAGATTTCGCGCTCAGTATTCTGCGATATCGAAAATATTGCATTCTTGACTAAGCTCCTACCATGTTTTTTGAAATGCTTCTAGAGAACATTTTAATTTGTTTTAAATTAATTGAACCCTTTAATTTTGGAGATAGATTATTTTGAGCATGTGATCCTCCCACAATTCGAGAAGTGAATTTTAGCGTGTGATCCTCTGGTTCATCTCGGCGAATATAATCTCTTCATGGATATGGATTTGTTGAAACTGATAGAAAATTAGTTAAAATAAAAAATTCATTATAAAAGTAACCATAAAACAAAATATAAATATTGCATTTAAATTTAGAATATAATATTGTAAGTGAAGCTAATTAAAATTTCATATTTATATTCTCTTCATGGATTCGCAGTTCATGGAACATTGGATGCATATTTTAGTAAAGAAAAGTGAAGCTTCATATTTATGGTCCAGCGTGGATTTTCCAAAGTTCATAAATAGGTTGAAACAAAGACTTGTTGCAATTTCACGGAAGAATGGTTAAAACAATAATTCAATTATAAAATTTTATTAATCTAAACTAAAATCCAATTACGTTAACATCATCTAGCTTATGAAATGAGAGTTATTATGTACTTCTCAGATTCTGAAATGGCTAGAGGAATACCCTATTGAAAGATGGTGAATGAAAAGGGTAACTTTATTTTTAAGATAACGAATAAGTAACATCGTGGGTGCTCGTTATATTGGTTGTCGGTGTAGTTCGATTGGATACTAGGGAAGCCCCTTTTGTAGATCCATCTCGATTGGTGGCATTGTTCAACAACTTCGTTGGTTTTGGGAGGAGTGTTGGAATTTTACTCCCAAACACTGCCATGAATAAGCAATGGTGCAGCCCACACTTCATCCTTTTTTTAGTAGAGAAGGACAACAACAGATCCAAAGGACTGGAGGCATTTTCACACAATCCATGCAACACAACAAAACAAAGTACCTGAGCCTTTAACTCTGCGTTTTATTCCCAAACACTGTTTTGACTTACCTTTAATTTTCTCCTGCAGTGCATTTCAAAATTTTTATGTTTTAACCTATAAGCCTTTCCTTTGTTAAGTTATTTCCCCACCGATCCGATATCGGTGAGACCCACCTTACCTTTACCACATGGACCAAACCTTGTTTTGCGTTCATTTCCTTTGTTTTTGATTCACCGCACTTACCAACCTTTACTACCACCTGCACATCACAACTCTTATCTTTTAACACTTAAATCCTGCATGTTATGTTAATTTACCATCGATGTGATATTGGTGGCACCTACCTCTTAAGCTGCTTGCAAAGCACAAGTCACAAGTTTTAAGTTTTAAATGTTATGCCGCCTGCAAGTTATTCTATTTTTTTTGTGATGCGATCGCAAGAGGGGGCACGTGTTAATCTTATGAGGGCAGCGCATTTCATTGAGCGCAAGTTTTACCACTTACCTTTCCAGCAGCCGCAAGTTAAATTAATTGTTTTGCGATGCAATATCGCTATCGCATATTGCATGCGCAAATTTTTAAGTTTACAGCCATCCCACCACAAGTTAAGTTATTTTGACAGCGATGCGAAATGTGCCACATCACTATCACTCGCCGCATGTCACAAAGTTTTAAGAATAGCGTGAGAGCTAAAAGTTATTTTCGTCGATCAACGCAGATGCGATGTGTACCAAGACCATATTGCATAGGATTTGAGATCCACCCTTTGTGTGTTTTGAATGCGTCTTCGCATGTTTCTCCTATGTAAAGAAGAATACGGCTTGTGTGCTGATTGAATGTAGAAATGGTTCTTTTGACGACCAACGACGAATGTTGTTGAATGTCCATTCATAGCATTGAAGTAGCATTTATTAGAATTATGTTTTTTTTAGGCTTCAACCATTTGATATAAGCTATGTAATTTTCATTATGTTTGAGAGAGAGAGAGATAAATAGAAAGTCAGAGAAGAGTTGAATAAATTGAAAAGGAATTTCCTCTCCTGTGGATTTCTACCTGTGTATTGACTGTTAATTTCTGCAATTGTTTGTATTCTCTGTGTTGTGGAGGTGTATCCCACTATTATTGATTTCGTCCAATATTTTCAACATAGTATCAAAGTAGGTCTAGGCTCTTAGTCAAAGAAGCATGAGCTCGCTTTCTTTGTTGTACAAGATGAAAGATTATTTTGAGAAGCAGATTTATCTAGTAGTGAGAGAGCGTCTGTTTGACACAGTCAAGATTGATTACTTCTTTACATAATCAGAATGGAAAGAGTAGGCACAAGCCTGAAAAATCCCCAACTACCACAGTTTAATGGGAAGAATTATGATTATTTTTCCATTACAACAATAGCCCTATTTTCTTCATATGATATATGGGAGTTGGTGGAACAAGGTTTCCAAGAACCAAGAGACGTAGCAATGCTAGCTACTTTGAAAGCAGTGGAAAGAGACTTGTTGAGAGATAATAAGAAGAAGGACTCCAAATCCATCTTCTATCTCTTTCAATCAGTGCATGAGAGTATTTTCCCAAGGATTGAAATAGTGACAAGGTATAAGGAGGCATGGGATACTCTCAAGACAACCTATAAAGGCATCGAGAAGGTGACAAAAACAAAGCTACAAATGCTGAGGAGAGGCTTTGAAACTCTCTGTATGAAATAGTCTGGTAACATAGACTCATTCTTCACACATGTGATTGGCTTGGATAACTAGATAAAGTCTCTTGGGGAGACACTTGAGGAAAGAAGAATAGTGGAGAAAATCTTGAGAAGTCTACCTTCAAGATTTGATGTTATAGTGGTGGCAATAGAAGAGACAAAGGATCTCTCAATATTTTTAGTGTATGAGTTTCATGCATCCATGATGTCTCATGAGCATAGACTAAACAGAAAAATGAACTCCTCATTGGAGAATGCTATCAAGACACAAATGTCTTTTGGTCGAGGTAGAGTTCGAGGAATATCAAACTACCAAGGAAGAGGAAGAAGCCCACAACGAGGTGGAAAAAACAACCTTGCAAGCACAAGTGGAAGGCGAAATAATCATAATCAAAGAGAAGGCTCAAGTCAACACCAAGAACAAGGACAAAGGTATGATAAATTCCAAGTCCAATGTCATTATTGTAAAAATTATGGGTGCTATTCCCATGAATGTAGAAAGAAACAAAATTACATGAATAATAGGAAAAATGAAAATTTTTCAAAAGAGGATAAGAACCAGAGTAATGTGCTTCTAATATGTAATGTAGCTCAAAAAAACAAGATGATGTATGGTTCTTAGACTCAGGTTGTAGCAACCGCATGACTGGAAATATTGCAATGTTTGCCAATCTGGATGAAAATGTGAAATCTGAAGTGATAACAGGGACTGATAGTAGAGTCTATGTCAGGGGAAAAGGAAGAGTATCAATACTCACAAGGAAGGGAGAAAAGAAATTTGTGTCAAATTTGTATTATGTACGTGGCCTAAAATGTAACATTCTAAGCATTGGACAGCTCGTGAACAAGGGATACAATTTGTTTTTTAATAATGATGTGTGTACTATCATGGACATACCTCCAAGTAAAAGGGTCATTGCAGAAGTGCACATGACAAAGAATAGGATGTTTCCTCTCAAGCTCAAAACAGACTTGAAGGAAGGAGGTGTGGTAGTAGCAGCCACACAAGAGGTCTTTCAAGAAGAAGTGAAAGATGAAAAATAGTTATGGCATTTGAGATTTGGACATCTCAATTTTGGAGGTTTTGTTAGAAAATTATATATTATAGAGCAATGCTACACAAAAAATATGCAGAAAAACACAAGCACACAAAACACATAAAACCAGAGAGACACAAATATATGTGGTTCACCCAGTTTGGGCTACATCCACCCTGAATAGCCAGTCCTTCCTTTCTATTATCCAGCAAAATGAAGAGACAAAACTTACAGCAGATCCATTGTAATATCCTCTATTCTCTCCCACAGTCTCCCTATCTATTTCTCTCTCTGAGAATACACATACAATACATAGCCACAATACAATACCCTCATACAAGCGAGGGGTTGCCTTCTAGGGAAAAAAACCCTAAACTAAACATAACTCTACTGTCAAATCATCCACCTAATGGATGGCCCAGATTGAATAGAAATTAATATACTTTTACATGGCAATTTTACATATGTTTTTAGCTTAGGGGGTGCTGCCCCCGAAACCCCCTGCCAGGGGGGGGCTCCATAAAGTTGTAGCTACCCTCCCCTAGACCCCCTAGGTAGCGTTTAAATACGGGTGGCATTTCTGCCCCATTAAGGTACATGTGTCCAACGTTGTGATACAAAATAAACAAGATAATCAGGCTCCACACCCAACAAGTTTGAACCTCTTGCATATAAAATGGATGGTAAAAGGATTACCACTCATTGAGAAACTTGATAGCCTATGTGAAGGCTGCATCTTGGGCAAACAACATAGAGAAGCATTCCCAGCAGGGAAGAGTATAAGGGAAAAGACACCCTAAGAGATTGTCCACTTAGGTTTGTGTAGACCAATGAAAACGTCGTCTTTAGCTCGCAGTCAATATGTTTTGACATTCATAGATGATTACACCATAAATACATGGGTGTATTTCTTGAAATAGAAGAGTGAACTGTTTGAACAGTTCTACCACTTCAAAGCTCTTGTTGAGAAGTAGAGTGGGCACTACATAAAAGTGCTGAGAACTGACATAGGTGGAGAATATATCTCCAAAGTTTTCCTACGTTTCTGTAGGGAAAATGGAAGATACAAGAATTTTACCATAAGGTACACACCACAACAAAAAAGTGTTGCAGAAAGGAAGAATATGACCATCATGGACATGGTCACAAGTATGTTGAAGGCAAAACATTTTCTAAATGAGTATTGGGCTGAAGTTGTCAATTGTGCAATGTATATTTTGAATAGATGCCCAACCAAAGATGTTATGAATAGAGTTTCAGAAGAAGCATGGAGTGGAACAAGGCAGTTTTTCACTCACATGAAAGTATTTGGATGTGTGGCTTATGCACATGTCCCAGATAAACTAAGGAATAAGTTGGACATCAAGGGGGATAAGTGTATGTTTTTTGGATACAATGATGAGTCCAAAGCATACAAACTCTATAATCCATCCACCAAGAAATTTATAATCAAAAAATATGTGCAGTTTATTGAGGAAGAAGCTTGGGATGGAAGATTAGAGAAAACAGTGAATGTGAGGACATGTGTGTCTCACGAAGAGCAAGAGGAATGCACAACATCAAACAATTCCTCCACGGTTGTTCCTCCTCCACCTACACAAGCACAACAAAGCACACCACAAGCAGGAAACATAATAGCACACCATAAGGATCAGGAACTCCCTCGAGTTCAAGTGAAACTCCAAGCACACCAAGAAGACCAATATTTATAAATTTGAGTGAAATTTATGAGAAAGAAGCTGATAATGATAATGGTTTGAACTCTTTATTTTCTTTGTTTGTCATGTTGATGACCCAATTCATTTTGAAGGTGTTGTAAAAAAAGAAAAATGGATTGAAGAAATGAATGAAGATATTGGTGCAATTGAAAATAATGACACATGGGAGTTAGTGGACCTCCCACAAGGCAAAGAAGTCATTGGAGTAAAATGGGTCTATAAGACCAAGAGAAATGATGAAGGCAAGATTCAAAGGCAGAAAGAAAGAATTATTGTGAAAGGCTACACGCAGCAACAAAGAAGATACTATGAAGAAACCTTTGCACATGTTGCAAGGATCGAGACAGTGAGGACAGTGTTGTCCATTGCATCACAACAAAAGTGGAAAGTCTACCGAATGGATGTGAAATAAAAATTTCTGAATGGAGTGTTGAAATAGGAGGTATATGTTGAACAACGTCCAGGCTATGAGATTGAAAGCCAAGAGCACAAAGTGTGCAAGTTGAAGAAGGATCCTTATGGGTTGAAGTAAGCACCAAGAGCATGGTACAGTAGAATTGATGCTTACCTGATAGAAAATGGGCTCGAAAAATGTGATGTTGAAACACACTCTACATTAAAGAAAATGATGGCAAGATTCTTATAGTTGTTTTATATGTAGATGATTTAATCTTTACTAGAAATGAAGTTTATCTCATTATTGATTTTAAACCAGTCATGAAGAGTGAATTTGAAATGACTGATTTGGGTTTTTTGAGATAGTTCTTGGTCATGGAAGTAAAGAAAAATGAAAAGGGAATTTTTATTTCCCAAGAAAAATATGGTGCAAAAGTTTTGAAGAGGTTTAACATGCAGCATAACAAAGCAGCAATAACTCCAACTATCATGTGGTTGAAGTTAAGCAAGGAAGATTGCAAAAAGAATGTCGATCCGACATTGTATAAGAGCATAGTTGGTAGCCTCATGTATTTGGCTGTAACTAGGCCTGATATTATGTATTTTGTAAGTTTAATTTAGAGATTCATGGAGACACCAAAGGAGACACATTGGTAAGCAGCCAAGAGAATTCTGAGGTATGTGAATGGAACAAAGGATTATGGTGTCCTATAATCCTCAACTGATAATTTTAAATTATTTGGTTACATTAACAGTGATTGGAATGGAAGTGTAGATGATAGGAAGAGCACATTTGGGTATGTGTTTCATTTGGGATTGGGATCCATTTCATGGGCTTCCAAGAAGCAACCAATAGTTGCTTTATCAACAACAGAAGTACAATATGTGGTAGCAACAACAGCACCATGCCAAGCAGTATGGATGAGAAGGAGGCTGAGAGTTTTATGTCATGAGAGAGACAAAGGAACCACAATTTATTGTGATAATATATCAGTAATAGCATTATCAAAGAATTATATTTTCCGTAAGAGAAAAAAACATATTGATGCAAAATATCATTTTATAAGAGAATTGGTTAACAATGGTGAGATTTTTTTGAAGCATTGCAGGATAGAGGAACAAGTTGTTGGTATCCTCACAAAGCCATTAACACAGAAGAGTTTTGAGTATCTGAGAAAATGTCTAGGAATCACTGATGGTGGCAGTTGTGATTAAGGGGGAGTGTTGGAATTTTACTCCCAACCAATTGCATGAATAAGCAGTGGCACAACCCACACTTCATCAAGTTTTGAGCAAAAAATGACAACAGCAGATCCAAAGGTTTGGAGACGTTTTCACACAATCCATGCAACACAACAAAATAGATTACCTGAGCCTTTAACTCTATGTTTTATTCCCAACCATCGTTTTGACTTACCTTTTATTTTTTCCCGGAGCGCATTTCGCAAAATTTATGTTTTAACCTGTAAGCCTTTCCTTTGTTAAGTTATTCCCTCGCTGATGTGATATCGGTGGGACCCACCTTACCTTTACCGCATGGACCAAACTCTGTTTTGCGTTCATTTCCTTTTTTTTTCATTCACCGCACTTACCAACCTTTACCGCCACCCGCACATCACAACTCTTATCATTTAACACTTAAAGCCTACATGTTCTATTATTTTACCACCAATACGATATCGGCGTGACCTACCTTTTAAGCTGCCTGCAGAGTGCAAGTCACAAGTTTTAAGTTTTAAACTTTATGTCGCCCGCAAGTTATTCTATTTTTTTTGCGATGTGATCGAAAGAGGGGGTCACATGTCAAGCTCAGGAGGGCAGTGCATTTCACCGAGTGCAAGTTTTACCACTTACCTTTCCAACAGCCGCAAGTTAAGTTAATTGTTTAGAAATGCGATATCGCTATCACATATTGCATGCGCAAAGTTTTAAGTTCACCGCTGGACCACCACAAGTTAAGTTATTTTGAGCATGATGTGATATGTGCCACGGCACTGTTGCTCATCGCATGTCACAAAGTTTAAGGAATAGCGTGAGAGCTAAAAGTTATTTCCGCCGATTAGCATGGACCTGATGTTCACCAGGACCATATTGCATAAGATTTGAGATCCTCCCTTTTGTGTGTTTTGAACGCGTGTTTGCGTGTTTTTCCTGTGTTAAGCATAAATATGGCCTGGGTTCCGATTGAATGCCGAAATGGGTTTTTTGACAGCCAAGGACGAATGTTGTTGAACGTCTGTTCATAGAATTGAAGCGGCATTGATTAGAATTAGGTTTTTTTCAGGATTCAACCATTTGATATAAGCTATGTAATTTTCATTATGTTTGAGAGAGATAGATAGAAATAAAAACTCAGAGAAGAGTTGAATAAATCGAAAAGGAAGTTCTTCTCTTGTGGATCGTTTCCTGTGTATTGACTGTTAATTTATGCAATTGTATGCATTCTCTGTGTTGTGGAGGTGCATCCCTCTGTTATTGATTTCGGTCAATATTTTCAACAAAGAGGGGAGGTGGCTCTATGAGGATGGGGAGAGAGGAGGATCAAGAAAGCGGGGTTGGCTGACCAAGGGTTCTAGTGTTGGGACGACCACTGTCTATAGTGCTTCTGTAGGCTCTAGGATTTGTAATTATGGGATTCAAGTTAAGTGGGATGTGGAGGGAGAGAGTCGGGTTGTGGTAAGAGGCAGTTGCTACAACATTGTGGTAGTGGATCCATCACGAATGTCGCTAAGGGTGCTTCACAGTGGCAGAACCGCAGTTGGGTGCAACCGTTTGGGAGGCATAACATTAAAGAAGCCCCCAATAGGCGGACCCCGATAGGCAGATCTTTGGGTTTGATAATCCACCTCTTCTTCCTTGGCTGGGTTGGACACACAATTAGGCTCAGTATTTTCTGTTGCTCCTCTTTCAGAGATTGGCATTCTAAATTCTTTGTGTCGTGAGAAATACAAGAAATTAAATGCCTCATTACGAAGCTCCTGGAAATCATAGAACCGACGATGATGAGGGTGCAATATCTGCAGTTGGACAGATGTCAGGTTATACAAAATATATACTTAATTGTAAATGAATAGATGTGAGGTCAAAATGGTTGACTAAAAACTCAGGTTCACTGATTTAAAAAAAAAAACCTATCTGTCTAATTATGGTATATTACATTATTATTATTATTATTATTATTTTACAAATCTAAAATTAATATATATATATATATATATTTCCACTTTGAAAAATATAGTCAATGTTTATTGTGACAAATATATTTAGTTTTATAAAAAAAAAATTGAATTAAAACTTTTATTTAGTTTTTTCAATAGTTTTTAACATTCAGCATTTTCATTTTACTATATTTTTTATATATTAATTTAAATTCATTCTAAATATGTATAGATTTTCATTTAATTATATATTTTATATATTAATTTAAATTTATTTCATATTTATATCTTTCAAGTATAAAGGGACATCATATCTTTAAAAATTATATATTTCTTTAAATTTTGTACTTTAATTAAAATATTAATCTCAAAATTTTATACAATTTTATTTTTATAAATATAGATCTTAAGAGTTGTATTTTTTTTTTACATTTATATTTTAAAATATTTAAATTAAAGTTATATGTTTTTGTTATTATAGCCCTATATTTTCCAATATATAACCATGGTTATGGTTAAAAAGGACCTTCATACTAATATCTATAAATTAGGAAAATATGGAGAGCTAAACGTATTACATCAATTAGAAATTAGAAGATTTTTGATATGGTTTAAAATATTTTTTTATATTTATTATTAATGATGATGATTAATTTTCATTACGACTTCTATGGTTCACCAAATATTAAAATGATAAGAAATTAATAGATCATCATAGGTTTTTTGAGTTAAGGTCAAGAAAGTTGGGAATATAACAAATAATTTGAAAATTAGGTTGAATGTGAGTATAAGATAAACATTTTAAGAGAAA
The DNA here is from genome assembly GCA_034641835.2 of Pinus albicaulis. Classification (NCBI taxonomy): domain Eukaryota; kingdom Viridiplantae; phylum Streptophyta; class Pinopsida; order Pinales; family Pinaceae; genus Pinus; species Pinus albicaulis. The sequence goes on along the minus strand of CM076572.1, from coordinate 1,246,688,486 downwards.
GTGGTTTTCATCTAAAACCCTATTTTTATCATATATGTGACAAACTCTTTGGTATTTTGGGAATTGACCAATGCCTAGTTTCACTATGAAATTAATGAGAATTAGTTCCTATTGTGGGAATGTCCATTTTCTTCATATCCCTCTAGTCTTTATTTCCCCACAGTTTCTCCTTAAATTTAGAGATGATGATATTTTATGTGGATGTACCATTTGGGGATACAATATATCTATAGAGTCATAGATAAATATATACTTGATATCGAAAGGAAACTTATAACCCATAATCTCAAAATTAAATAAAATACATTTTACCATAGCCTCCTCACCTAAAAAAAACATTTCTTAAATTTTTAAACTCCATAGGATTGCTGTCATATTTTTTTCTTAATTAAATAAATCAAATCTAAACTTATTTAATCACATAAATGAATATTTTTTAACACGCAATAGTCAAATATATGAACGAATAATGAACATCATAATTAATAAAAGGGAAACATATATATAAAATCATTCCCCTTCAAATAAGGCTTATCATTCCAATGAACAAAGCTTAATGGGTAACTCCATAGATTATTGTAACCTATTATTTGTATGGTAAATAAAATAATACAAATAAAATAATACATAATAGAGGATAAAACCCGTTGAAATAAAAGTATGTCTTCGATGAAAAGAAGTGGGAAACAACTACTACTTTATAAGTGTAATATGCTTTATTGCATCCTTCCAATTATGAAATCTAATGTAGGAGGATCTAAGATAAATGTCCATTAATCACTTGTGTGATTTAGGGGTGAGATGTTTTATTTATTTATTTAATTGTTCTACTCATTTTTAATAAATTAAGAGAGAAAATATAAATGTGAGAATTTTTGTAAATATTCCTTAAGTAATTAGGGATATGAGTGGAGTTGAATTAGATAGATAATATAGGGATTAGGAATTCCATAAGTGGGACTTAGTTCAGTCCAAAATAAGATAAATCTAAATTAGATTTTAGTTGATATTTTTGGGAGAAATTTAGGGAATGGAATAAATTCATATTTGTGTATAAATAGGAGGATTGTGTGAGGATGAAAAACAAGTGACAAGTGAGCAAGTTAGAAATACAAAGAGAGTTTTTGTAAAGGGCCGAGAACCGAAAGGTTGTCCATTGTAATATTTGGCAAAAGAATTTCTTGTATTATTGTATATCAACATTTTTTTTGTTGTATGGGTCTCTTTTTTGTTATGTATATTTGGAGCTGAAATGAGTGTTATTTTTTATGAAGAATTAGACAAGATTATTAATGTTTTGGAAGTGCACGCGAGTTTTTATATGCTAGGATCTGATATAACCCAATATCCTGGCATCAATTTAGTATCAGAGCCCTGGGTTTGTAATAATGTTTGCATTGTTTGATTGTGGTGTACAAGGAAAGAGAAGTGGCTTATTACTGAAGCAGTGGTCACTGCCTGATTCATGGCGTGAAGTCATTTTAGAATGTTGTCTAGATTGCGTTGTTCGAATTAAAAGCAACATCAGAAGGTCAAAAAAGGGTTGTGGTGTTGACTGTGGTAAAGTGAGTCACGTGATTCTACATTGGATCTTGCTTGTAGCTAGGTCGTTGCCTACCTGTTGTGATGTGAAATAACCAGGGTAGATGTTACAAAAATTACTAATGTAACCGAAGAGGTAGAACAGGGCGCTATAGCTTCTCCGTCCGTTGAAGATAAGATTTCTGAGCTCTCGAATAAGTCCTCAGAGTTTGAACCCATGGCCACTGCATTCTGGAAGGACGGTGAGCACGTTCCCTTCCCGTTTCTTATTGATTTTTTTGTGAATCATTGTTTATTACAAGTGAAGCGCTGACCTGTGTGTGGAGAACTCTGCTCTACAAAATTGAAGATTGCTGATTTGGAAAGCATCATTGGAATTTGCTTGAGAAACATTACGGGAGGTCATGGATTGAGTTGTGTTTCCATGTCAATTAGAAAACTAATGTTGCATAAGGAGTGAACCAACGTGAAGAGTCGACCAATAAGTGATTGGTGTGGCTTCCGATTGGTGAGCCTATCTATGCATGGAGTGATCTAGTGTGGTTCAAAAACAAGCACCGGTCTGGTTTGTAGCCAAAGCATTGGAGTTGCTAGATCTATTGGTTGCTGAGTTATGGAAAGAGCTATGTGGGACTCATCTCAAAAGTGCATCTGATCTCCGGTAAAGATAAAGTGGCGAACTGACAAGAGGTGTCTGCGTTGCCATTTGTAGGTCGATGAGAGAAGTGAACATGTATTGTTGTTCATATTTTGACACGGTCAAAGGTGACTCCATCTACAACTGCAGCATTTTATTTTGGATGCATTATTCCATGTTGAATATCGTTGATCATCAGGAGACGTGTATTTAAATTGCATGGCGGAATCATGGTCTGATCTAGATCCTGCTGCAAGTTAGATGAAATCTTCTTGTAAGTTGCCTGCGGATATTGATGCAAGACTGCGTAGAAAATAAAGAAACCGAGTTGCATTTCAATGATGTTTGCCGAAGTTGACTGTTTTGAGGTTGTGGAACAAAAACAAGGAAAGAGGGATGGATATATAAGTTGTGGAACCTGCATAATCCATCAACATATAGAGCTGGGATTACGTACGCATTTGTGATAATTCATCTATCAAAATGGATCGAGGCTGCATAAAAAAAAGAAGTGAATTTCACTTCAAAATATCGTAGAGAGAAGTCTCTTAAAAGTGGAATACGTGATTCATTGGCGCGGTGGAAAAATGAAGTAGTTTTGAAGACCAACTGATGGGTTTCGCACAAGTTTCAGAGTGTTAAGCGGTAATTCCTGGAACGAATGCAATATTAGTCAAGGTATGACACGTTTCAACTTAAAAGCATTCGTTTCGCATGAGTTTGAAAAATTAAAAATCATGCTTCTTTGCTATGCGATAGTCATCGGATGGATAACCAGAGTGCGATGACCATCCGATGTTTGAAAGGTAAGTTTTGAATGATTGACAATTCAGATTAAACAGTGTAAAGGTAAGCTATGGGGCATGTATATATTGGTACTTTGTGTGGTAAAAAAAGTATGGAATGTGTTAGTTGACAATGTGGTCCAAGGTTAATTACGCTAACACTTTGAGACATTTGTCCAAAGTCTGTTTCGTCTATTTGAAACTAGATAAAGTGATGGTTATCATATAAGCTGGATTTATCATGTTTTATAACCATAATTGCATGAAAAGTTAAAGCTTCCACATGGGGTATTAAAATGATTGGTAATTTGGATTTTTAAACCAAATTCAAATTCAAAAAAAATAAATTGTCAAAGTGGGGTTTTTTATAAAGGTTAACAACACAATTGAGATAATAAGGAGGAAGCTTATGCGAGAGAACTTCGGTTGATATGCACATGGATATGAATTTTTTAAATTTTATGGAAAGAATGTGGGTAAAGGTAGCTTTGGCTGCATCATTTGGTATCATTATGCATAATGTGGATTCTTCACAGTTTTGGTTAAGTCATTTTGGACCAAAACTTGTGGTTGGAAAAAGGAGAATTCTTTTGATTTGTGATTGAAAACATAATTGTTGTATGTTTTAAAATATTTGTTTTACCATCATGTGGTGGCAGCTAAGGAGGAATTATTCAGGATGGATACAATGTACGAGTTGTACATTATTCATCAAAGAGGTTGAAAACATGTTCTCTGTACACAGGTGAAGAGATGTGAATTGATGTTGTATGGTGCATGAAAGTGCAGGAAAAATGTTTTCATTAAAATGACGAGCTTATGGGTGTGCGAGTATCTACAGAGACAAGGATAGCACAGAAGGGTGGAATCCAAAGAATTGAGATTGTGAAGAGAAGGTTTGTTAATAACCTTAACAAGAGCATAAGGTATGATACATCATTTCGAGAAGATATTTTCTAATGTTGGAAATTGGATGGATTATTTATTTTCACCATAAAATAAATCTTTGAAAACATGGATTACATTTCGACTAAATAATTCAGTATCATGTGAAATGATAATAGTAAACTGATAAGAATGGAGTATGAAAGAGAGTGAAGATTTTACATCCTAAAATGTATTAGGGGTGTATGTTAGTTGGAAGATTGTATCACTTGAATTAAGTCAAAATATCCACTATCATAATTATTGGGGCAAGCCTTGAAGTCAAAACAGATGTTGGGGTCAAATGAAAGTTTGGATAGTTTGAGTTAAGATTGAGTATTTTTTTCCAAGATGAAGAGTTGATGTAAAGTCTGAAGTAAAAGAGTCGTAAGCTAATTCAAAAGTTTGAATGTAATTGGGGGCATGATCGACAGACCCTGACACCCAAAGAGTTTGGTCATTGTAACACAAGCATTACTAAAGTGTTGTTTGCCGAAAAGTGAAGCAAGAAAATTTCCTAGAGATTGATTCCAAGACAGAGAACCGAAAGATGTCAAGCGCTAAAAGAAAGCTTGGATTTTTGAATGGCAAGTGTGAAGACTTGCTGAAAAGAGGATTGAATGAATTTCACACATGAACAGATGAAGTTCACAAAGGAGGAGAATATTACTGTTGATAGTCATTTCAGAAGATCTGATGAAGACAACAACATAAGAAAGAAGAAGGAAAGTGCTAAGGTAAGTGGCATTGTGAACAGTTGACTGATAAAAATTATGAGCAGGTGAAGGATGCGGTAACAGTTCACCTTGAATTGTTAATGGAATTGTTGCAGAGAAATGTGAAAGACCATACACATTGTTGTACCATGAGAAAGAACTACACGCAAAGAGGGAACAACAGGTAAACATACAGTTGGAAGAAGAGTTGAGGAAGCTCGAGCAGATGATGAGGTGTGAAGAACTCAGAGAGGCTGAGTTGAAAATGGAAGTTTCCATTTGTGGCCCAGAACAGGGTGAAATTCTGGGTGAAGAGATCAATAAGGAAGATCTCATGAACTATTGGAATAGTTCAGAATAATCTGAAGATGTGTTATTGAGAGAAGAAGATGAGGCTATGAAGCCTTGTATTTTTAAATCTCACAGTTTATGTTTTCTTGCAGTATGTGCGAGAGATGGTGAGGAGTCTGATGAAATTTTCACAGAGATGAATGAAACTCTTGAGGTAAAGTGTGATATAGAATACCTTTCAGAGGAGGAAGGTATTGATTTGTTGCAGCAGGAAGAAATCATAAATGAATTCTTGTTTTGGGTAAGATAGCCAGTTGAAGTTGTTATTGAGTGGAATGGAAATTCCGAAGAGATATTCCAAGGAGGTAAAAAAATGTATTTGTTTCATGAAATTGCTGATAGAACTTTGCAGTGTGATGAAATAGAAAACATGATAACTCAGAAATATTTCCAAAAGAAGAATGAAGATGGGAAGGAAATTTGTGATGAAGTGCTGGAAAGATTTCATATGGAAATCGAGTTCTTGGAACAATGGCCTAAGGAACTTGAGGGAGAAGTAAACCTTGCAGAATTTGATCTAGAAGAAATTACAATTACTGTGCATGCTAGGGATGAATTTTTTTTAATATTTATAGAGTTGAATGAATTTTATAAATTTTCAGATAATAATGTAATTGTAGGTATAGAAACTAACATTAACAAATATGATGTAAAACTCAGACAAATTGAGTAGAAGTTATTTGGAATTGAGATGGAAGATCAGAAGTAGCAAGAAAATTATGTCTGTAGAGACATAAAGGAGACAAAAATATTTATCTAGCAGGATAGAGATGGAAGCAGCTAGTAGTCCAAAACAGAATCTACTGAAATCTAGAAAGTCAATGATGGGAGATTGGTACTTGAAGCATCAAAATAGACCGACAGGTCTTATCTTTTTAAAACTAAAAGTTTGTTGATGAATGCAGGTACGACACCAGATGAGGAAATTGTTACTATAAAAGCAATCAAAGACTATATTTGTAATCAAGAAGGAGTTCTTGATTATTCTTCATTGCAAAAAGATGATTATTCAGCTTAGTTGGAGATGAAAGAATTCGACAAAGAGGAATTACTCCAAGGAATTGGCAAAATAAAGTGTTGGAGAAGCCGATGGAATCTGATCGACAGAGTGGGTGATGAGTTACCAAATCAAGTTGATACTTCGAAGGACCAGCGAAAAAACAGAGTTTGGAATCCTGGAGGGAGTAAGTCATCAGGACTTGTGGCTGTCGCATTATTAAAGAAAAGCGACGAACATCATAGACTGGAGTCTACAGAAACTTATCTACATGGGGAGTCTAATGCAGGAGCATCAAAGATAAATTTCCATTAATCATTTGTGTGATTTATGGGGTGAGATGTTTTAGTTATTTATTTAATTATTTTACTCATTTTTAATAAATTAAGAGAGAAAATATAAATGTGAGGATTTTCGTAAATATTCCTTAAATAATTAAGGATATGGGTGGAGTTGAATTAGGTAGATAATCTAGGGATTAGGAATTCCATAAACGGGACTTAGTTGAGTCCAAAATAAGATAAATCTAAAATTGATTTTAGTTGAGATTTGTGTGGAGAAATTTATGGAATGGAATAAATTCATATTTGTGTATAAATAGGAGGATTGTGTGAGGATGAAAAACAAGTGAAAACTGAGCAAGTGAGAAATATAGAGAGAGTGAGGAATGGGTTGAGAGATTTTTGTAAAGGGCCTGGAGTCGAAAGGTTGTCCATTGTAATATTTGGCCAAAGAATTTTTTGTATTATTGTATATCAGCATTTTTTTTGTTGTATGGCTCTCTTTTCCATTATGTATATTTGGAGCTGAATTGAGTGTTTTTTTTTTATGAAGAATTAGACAAGATTATTAATGCTTTGGAAGCGCACACGAGTTTTTATATGCTAGGATCTTATTTAACCCAATATCCTGGAATCAAAATCTTACACTGCATCTCTATAGTGTATAATAACCTAGTATTTATATGCTAAACAAAATGATGCACAATAGAGAAGTATAACCCATTTACAATTGTATAATGTTTTTATTGTGCAAATAATTTCCCCTTTCATATACACTCTCCATCACTTTATATCCATCTTTCTCAAGTGTTCTCGTGTGTCTTTCAAATTTTCCTATTATGTCTTATTTATTCTTTGAGAGATAACTAATTACCTCAATTATAAAAAAACATTTTCCATATATTAAAAATAATATTTTCAATCCTATCAACAACCTTATCTAATTGATTAGGTGTATGATAAGATTAGAACAAATAAAATTCACTAGTGTTCTATAATCTCTAGAATGTTTCAATTAAAATTTTAAGACTAGAAAAATATAGGAAATCTGGCTTTGATATCTATATATACAGGTGAAATTACAAGATGATAATATTTCCCACTTTTATGAAGTGATTATTAGAATTTGTTTTTAACTATCATTCACACATTCACACTTATTATATGCAGCAAGATCCTACTTTAACTATATTTCTTAGCATTCCTTCTACTCAGGGAAAAAATATATATCAGTTCAATTATTGTAACAGCCTCATTAAGAATTAACTAGCATTAACTAGTTAAAGACAATTTGTTTATTTTATTTCCTGACAAGAAAGACTTTATTGTTATGTTTTATGAGACAAATTACTATTTTATTTTTGGTTATGAAATTAATAGGAGAAACCAATGAATGAAAAGAAAATCTCCTAAGCTGTTGGTAAAAAGTTTCTCAGAATGGCTGGTGGTTGGGGACAGTTGGAAAAATAGTTACCCTCTTCTCAGTGGATAAAGTTAGAATCCAGGAGACAAGAGGGGGTTCTATAAGCTTTGGTAAGAAGGGGAAAGTATTTTCTAGAGTTGGGAGGACCAGTTGAAAGTAGCTTTCTGTAACCCTTGTAAACCAGAATATCTGTCTGTGACTAGATTGGCCCTCCAGAGGTCACGACAGAGGCATTTCCACTATTATCCCATGGCACCGATTGAAATTCTGGAGCTAGGGGGCAAGAGGAGGACGTCATAGCCTCCCTTGATGGTTGGGAGGAGCACAGCTTGAAGAAACATATTTTCTGTTCCAGATAAGTATGCAGAACTTGAGCTTATGTGTGTTATAGGTTTAAAGGGTGGTATAAAGGTTGTTTAAAACTGTCTAGCTATATATATTGTTTTTCTGAAGGGTGTGATATTCGAAGTTCTGTTAGAGACTGGTAAGCACCCTCTAAACAAAAGAATTTATGTTTGTGCATTAGCAGAGTTAGTGCCTGGAATTAGAAAAAAGGGAGGCCTTGATCTTATTATTATTTTTCTGTTGAGATACAAAGTACGGGGTAAGACTTTGCAAGAATTTTCTGCTTAAAATATGTATATATTTAGAATTCCTTAAGCTTTTACAGGAAATTTATAGCATCATTTGTAAAACAGAAACATGAACTCATCGTTGGAAAAAGTTACAGAAAGTACCCAGTAATCGAATAAAGGAAAGTAATATATATACACTCGGAAAGAAATACATGCATTAATAAATACTAGCATTATAATCTATATGTGAGCCGCACCTGTAGCAGGAAATCGAGAGGAGGTCCAAGGCTTGAGGTGCTGTGTTTGGGGTCGAAAACCTACCAAGCCCCTCGCCTCTGGAAAACAAAAGAGATAATATACGCGGTCTCTCACTGGTGGACCGGTCACCATAAGTGGAAGCTAAGTCGAATAATGATTAAACAGTAGGCCGTCTAGTTATGAATGCACTACGGAACGTTGTTGATAAAGAATAGACAAAATAAACAATCAGTTAACAAGAAAACCTGAAACCCTCCTCGTGTAAATTGCATAGAAAGGAAAGATTTAAAGCGCAGAGTATTCCTTTGCAAAACAGAGATAAACCCTACTCATAAGTTCCTTGTAACATTTCAGAAATTATCACTTGAGACACAACAGTAAAAATTAAGTAAAAAAACATCCATAGAGCCTTGCTAGGAGTGATATTGCATAACAGAGAAATTAATTGCAACAAACCTACGGTCTAAATATATATAAAATAAGACGAACGTTAAGTTACAAGATTTATAGTAGATCTCGTCAAAGGTGGAACTATATATTTTCAGGGTTTCATATAAAAAAAATAGAGGGCGAATTGGCATTCGGACCATGGCCGTAAAGAATAAAAACCACAATAGAAACTGCTTAAAAGTACTGAGAGTATTAACCGTGAATCTTCATAAGTTATTGTATCATAACGCTGTATAATTACAATAAAATTTGCATAAAGTGAGTTCTAAAAACCCTAAGCTAGGTAGCAAATAAAAACAAAAAAAAACCCAGCCTCTATCCAGAAAGGAAAAGCCCATGATGAAATGGCTACAAAACTCTCGTTTACATCTTAGGGTACCTGTGGCAGGAGAAGCAGATTTCAGCCGTAGCTAGAGTTGATTAAATTAAGGTTGAAGGGAGGGTTTGAATGAAAAACCACTAACCTACTAGGTAAGTCACAAAAAAGAAAAACCTTGTTAGACCATGAAGAAGATAATGATGACAAAATAATGTTATGCAAAACCCAAAACCTCACTGGGCAACCCTTGAGGATCTTACCTGAAAGTTTGCACCTCATTAAACCTGGTAAATGATAAAGGAAAGTTAGTTACTGGTGAGAGGGAGACCTACATAGAACTGGAAATCATAATTTTACAACCCGAACAGAAGAAAACTGATAGGTGGGTACCTTTCTCCATGATTCGCCATGGTGGTCGAAGGGCATAACCTCAATAATAGAGAAATAGCCATGGCACACTCTAACAAAACAAAAAAAACATAACACGTTGTGAATTACCAGGAACCTGAAAAAAAAACCAAGAAAGAAACAAGAATAATTTGGCTTGCAACTTCTGTAACCAAGTCGAGGTGGAAATAGAGAGTTAAAGGGGTGGATGCAGCCTACCTCTTTATTACCGAAACAGTAGTGGAGAAACCATCGAAGAACAGTATCCTGCTAGCGCTCCATGGGAGATCTCCAGTTGCAAGACAAGTGAACTGGCCGAATACTCCAGACTGATCTCTTTCCCTCGCAAAATGCCGTAGGAATCGAGGCATAGCTATAGCTGTCCCGGAGATAAACATTATGTACTGTCACACCACATGGTATGACATAAGGGAATTCCATGCCAAGTGGCAAGACCAGCAATCGAATTGCAATCTTTGTAATTTAACATTATTATATGAATGATATATCATCATTAAAAGCATTAGATTTAGCGCGCCAGGGTGGTACTACAATAGTAAATGCAGACAAACTCACGCTACAAGTATTGAATGTAAAGATAAATAAGGTGTGCTCTTGAGAGCCACCGCTAAACATAGAAACTTGCGGATTCTCCACAAGTTAAACCATATTATAAATGCCAATGCTACAATTCGGGTCAAGTTATATATATTTAATTTGGGTTCATGTTATATATATATTTAATTCGGGTTCTTGTTATACATACAGTTGTAAAATTCATTGATCAATGTTTGCCGTGTGACAGTATTAGGCTTAAAAAGTAATTTCTTTTTATAAGCGTAATTTTTTTGGTTAGTGAATGTGACAAGTGGTATCAGAGCCAAATTTCTACAATGGCATCCTAAAGGTCTACTAACCATGAAGCTGTGTATGCATTAGTGCACTGAGAGAAAGCGATAGAAATGATGGAAGGTATAGCATCTCAATCAAAACTAGAGGAGACTCAAGGCCCAACAGTTATGAATCCAGAAATGTGGGTTTAATTAACTGCGGAACAACACCAAAAGACGAGTCAGTTGCTAGAAGAACAACAGCAACAAACCGCATTTTTGCTAAATACAGTACAACGACTACAAGAGGAAATGATAAGAGTCCGGAGGGATAATGAGAGGTTTTTGCAAGATCAAGAAAAGATCCTAAAGATTTTATCTGATAAACAAAATCAAGAGATGGGACACCCCAGTGTGGAAAAAGAGTTATCAACAGAACAAGAAGAACAACAAACCAGAAATGACACTACTGGCAGAAATGATAAAACCCTCCCAAAAGAGTAAAAACAGAAATTATAACGAGGCAGAATCTGGCGATCTGTCCGGTCAGCAAGATCTTAAAAGACAAAAAGTAGAACTGCAGGGGGAATTTTGAAATATTAAGCCACCAATGTTCGATGGTGAGGTAGAAGAGGTGGCTGAAGCTTGGCTAATAAATATAAATAAGTATTTCTAGGTGTATGAGTATAGCAGCAATCTGAAAGCTAGATTGGCTATATACCAGTTGCGAGAGAAAGCCACCCTGTGGTGGGAAGAGGTGAAGAATGTTCACAGCCGTGATGAGCAAGATATTACGTGGGAACAGTTTCAACAGTACCTCAAGGACAAGTATTTGACAGAAATATTTTATGATGATAAAGCCAAATAATTCCATGATCTTTGGTTGGGACAAATGACAATGGATGATTATGTCACAAAATTTACTTCCCTGTTACGTTATGTACCTTATCTCTGAGAAGAGAAAGCCATGGTGTAGAGGTTTTTGAGTAGTTTACCTGCTCACATGAGAGAACAGATAAAAAATTTTAACTCCCAGACTATGGATGAAGCTATCCGTAAAGCACAAATGTGCTATCAGCAGAACAAGACCAAGGGTGAAGGTGGAAAAAGCTGGCAGCCAAAGAAAAATCAGAAAAATCACTCTACTTTTAAAAGCGGTAAAAGCAGCAATTTTAAAGGCTCAATACGGAACTATGTAAGTAAGAAGTTTGGTAAAAATCATCAGAAAACCAAGTGGCCAGCGGAGGAAAAACCCACAGAAGCATCAAGCAAACCAGATCAGGGGCAGAATTCCAAACCACCTCTACAGTGCTGGGGCTATGGAGAAGCGCACTACTATAAAAATTGTCCCCAACATAATAAGGGTGAAGCTGTAGCAAATTTGCAGGAGGCATCTATGGTGGGGGATGTGGCGCAAAACATACCTCGCATTAATGCAGCCTTGGAAAATCGGCAGGCCGATTTTCAGCCCACAATGATCGAGCTAGAAGGTACTTTACTAACTAAACCTGTTTCAATTTTGGTAGACCTTAGAGCATGTTTGAGTTATGTAAGTCTCAAGTTAGTAGAATTGTGTAAATTAAAGGAATAGAAATTTAAGAATTCTCGGCTAGTACAGCTAGCTACCGGGGAAAAACGAAAGGTAACAGCCAAAGTCCCTAACTGTGTGCTGGAAGTGGCTGAACAACAGCTATAGGTGGATCTAAATGTCTTACCACTGGGATATTATGATGTGTTATTGGGTATGGACTGGTTGGAAAAGCACTGGGCCCTAGTGGATTTTAAAGAAAAGATTATCTACTTCAGAATGCAAAATGACACTCGTAAATAAATTTAAGGAATTAAAAAGCCTATACAATTACGACCAATAATAGCATCCCAGGTGGGTAAGTGTATTAGAAAGGGAAGTCAAATGTATGCAATACAGGTAGGATATGTTGACTCCAAGGAAAAGGCTCCCATAATGGAAGATATTTTTGTAATACAGGAATTTCTCGATGTATTTCCAGAAAACATTCCCGGTTTACCTCCGAGGAGGGATATTGACTTTACTATTGAATTGCTACCAGGAGCCTCTCCGGTGTCAAGAGCCCCTTACAGAATGAGTGTGCCAGAATTAACAGAGCTGAAGATACAGTTATAAGAGCTGTTAGACAAGGGCTATATCCACCCAAGTGTGTCTCTATGGGGAGCACCAGTCCTTTTTGTTAGGAAGAAGGACGGAACCTTACGCATGTGTATGGACTGCGGGCAGCTTAATAAGTTGACTGTTAAGAACAAATACCCTTTACCCAGAATTGATGATTTATTTGATCAAGTGAGAGGGGATAAGGTGTTCTCCAAGATAGACTTAAGATCCGGATATCATCAGATTCAGATTAAGGATGAGGATATCTGCAAAACAACATTCCGCACTCGATATGGACATTATGAATTCGTGGTGCTACCCTTTGGATTAACAAATGCACTAGCAACCTTTATGAGGTTGATGAATGACATTTTTCATCATTTTTTGGATAATTTTGTACTTTTTTTCATAGATGACATACTGATATACTCAAAGAGTGAGGAGGAGCATAGGGAACATTTGAGAATAGTACTGGAAATACTGAGGAAGCATCAGCTTTATGCTAAGTTTAGGAAGTGTGATTTCTTTAAAACAAAAATCCAATACTTGGGACATGTGGTAACAGTTGAAGGAATATCCGTTGATCCCAAAAAGATCAACGGAGTACCGCAGAATGTAGCAAACATTAGATCATTTATGGGTCTAGCTGGATATTATAGAAGGTTCATAGAAGGGTTTTCTAAAATTTCCTATACTATTACCTCTTTACAGAAGAAAGGCAAGCCTTTTAAATGGACGAATGAATACCAGAACAGCTTTGAAAAGATGAAACAAATTCTAACGTCAGCACCAGTACTGAAGGTGGCTAACCCCAGTAAAGACTATGAGGTTTGTACAGATGCAAGCAAGGAAGGATTTGGTGCAGTATTAACTCAAGAAGGTAAAGTGATAGCCTATGAGTCTAGGGAGCTGAAAGAACATGAACAAAAATATTATGCTTATGACTTAGAACTTACCGCGGTAGTGCATGCCCTCCGAGTATGGAGGCATTACCTGCTGGGTGAAATATTTGTACTTAGAACAGACCATAGTAGCTTGACTAACTATTTTAAACAAGCAGATTTGAACTCTAGGCAGGCGAGATGTAATGCCTTTTTGAGTGAATTTTACATGGATATAAAACATGTTAAGGGAAAAGAAAACCGAGTTGCAGATGTGTTGAGTAGAAAATTGCATGGTATTTATGCAATGTATTACAGTCAACCAGAAAGCCAACTGTCAGAACAGTTAAATGAAGAAGCGTGGAAGGATCCTGAATATAAATTCTTGTGGCAGCAAATGGAGAATGATAAGAAGCATGAAAAGCCATCAGAGTATGGAAGAAATGAATAACAGATGTTGACTTTTTGTGGAAGAGTCTATGTTCCTAATCGTGCAAGTCTTAAGGAGTTAATCCTGAATGAGTTCCATTGCAGCAATTATGCTGGCCATCCAGGCTATCAAAAGATGCTCACTGCAATAAGAAAGATATATTATTGGCCAGGTATGCATAAGGACATTGCAGAATATCTAAGCAAATGTTTGGAATGTCAGTAGGTTAAAGTGGAGCATCAGCATCCTACAGGGCTATTGTAGCCCATACCCATTCCTGAATGGAAGTGGGAGGTGATTTCCTTAGATTTCATCGCGGGTTTACCTCGAACAAAGAAACAGAATGATTCAATTATGGTAGTGGTGGAAAGATTAAGCAAATCTGCCCATTTCATACCTGTACAATCTACCTACAAGATGGTGCAGATTGCAGATATATTCATGAAGGAAATCTTTAGGTTGCATGGTGTACCGAAGATTGTGATTTCAGATCGGGATGTTAAGTTTACATCCACATTTTGGAAAACTTTGTTTTCCGGTCTAGGAACACAGATACACTTTAGTACTGCCTATCATCCTCAGACTGATGGGCAGATAGAGCGGGTAAACCAAGTTCTGGAGGACATGTTGCGCATGTATGTAATGCAATAGCCAGCCAAGTGGGAATATTACCTGCACCTTGTGGAGTTTGCATACAACAATGGATATCAGGAATCTCTAAAAATGAGTCCCTTTGAAGCATTATATGGTAGGCAATGTCATACACCGATAAACTGGAGCAGTCTTGAAACAAAATTAATGTTGGGACCAGAAATGTTGGCTGAAATGGAAGCTGAAGTAAAAAGAATAAGGCAAAATTTGAAGGTTGTGCAAGATAGACAAAAGACTTTTGGAGACAAGAAAAGATCTTATCGTGAATTCGAGGTGGAAAACCATGTATACGTATGAATTAAGCCTAAATAAGTACCATGAGGTGGACCTCTTGTGCCAAATTGGCTCCTCGGTACTGTGGACCTTTCCAAATATTCGAAAGGGTGGGACCAGTAGCCTATAGATTGGCTTTGCCCAACCATATCCGAGTACACAATGTGTTCCATGTATCCTTGTTGAAGCGATATGTTCATGATGAAAAACATGTAATTCATTGGCAGAATATTCAGGTAGGAAGAAGGTTAAAAAAAAATATCCTAACTTGATGTTGAATAAATTTAAGTGTACTGATTTGAGAACACTTTTGTTCTTTTTAGGTAGAACCGGACGAAGAGTTTTTGGTAGAGCCGCAATGCATACTTGATCGAAGAGAGATTGAACTCCACAAAAGAGTAGTTATCTAGGTGAAGGTGCAGTGGAAGCACTTTGGACCGAACGAAGCTACTTGGGAGGATGAAAAATTTGTGCAGGAAGCTTACCCAGAGCTCTTTGCAGAGATAAGATGAAAACACCCAGGACGGTGTTACTTCCAGGGGGGGAAGATGTAACAGCCTCATTAAGAATTAACTAGAATTAATTAGTTAAAGACAATTTGTTTATTTTATTTCCTAAAAAGAAAGACTTTATTGTTATGTTTTATGAGACAAATCACTATTTTATTTTTGGTTATGAAATTAATAGGAGAAACCAATGAATGAAAAGAAAATCTCCTAAGCTGTTGGTAAAAAGTTTCTCAGAATGGCTGGTGGTTGGGGACAGTTGGAAAAACAGTTACCCTCTTCTCAGTGGATAAAGTTGGAATCCAGGAGAGGAGAGGGGGTTCTGTAAGCTTTGGTAAGAAGGGGAAAGTATTTTCTAGAGCTGGGAGGACCAGTTGAAAGTAGCTTTCTGTAACCCTTGTAAACCAGAATATCTGCCTGTGACTGGATTGGCCCTCCAGAGGTCACGACAGAGGCATTTCCACTGTTATCCCATGGCACCGACTGAAATTATGGAGCTATGGGGCAAGAGGAGGACGTCATAGCCTCCCTTGATGGTTGGGAGTACCACATCTTGAAGAAACAGATTTTATGTTCCAGAT
Source organism: Pinus albicaulis (assembly GCA_034641835.2). NCBI lineage: Eukaryota > Viridiplantae > Streptophyta > Pinopsida > Pinales > Pinaceae > Pinus > Pinus albicaulis. The sequence goes on along the minus strand of CM076572.1, from coordinate 1,246,672,561 downwards.
AAGTATGCAGAACTTGAGCTTAAGTGTGTTACAGGTTTAAAGGGTGGTATAAAGGCTGTTTAAAATTGTCTAGCTATGTATATTGTTTTTCTGAAGGGTGTGATATTTGAAGTTTTGTTAGAGACTGGTAAGCACCCTCTGAACAAAAGAATATATATTTGTGCATTAGCAGAGTTAGTGCCTGGAATTAGAAAAAAGGGAGGTCTTGATTTTATTATTATTTTTCTGTTGAGATACAAAGTACGGGGTAAGACTCTGCAAGAATTTTCTGCTTAAAATATGTATATATTTAGAATTCTTTAAGCTTTTACAGGAAATTTATAGCATCATTTGTAAAACAGAAACATGAACTCATCGTTGGAACAAGTTACAGAAAGTACCCAGTAATCGAATAAAGGAACGTAATATATATACACTCAGAAATAAATACATGCATTAATAAATACTAGCATTATAATCTATATGTGAGCCGCACCTGTAGCAAGCAATTGAGAGGAGGTCCTGTTAGCCACCTATAATATTTTGTTATACCAAAAGGTGGCTAAGATCTTTTTTTGAGCCTCCAAGGAACAAATTTTATCACTAAAAAGTTGTTGGCTCTTGAAGACTCTTAAAGGCCTCATGCCTCTGTCCAAAATCCTCATTACTGTTCCTATTAATTCTGCTGATTTCATGAAAGAAACTGCTGAAGAAACCATCATTTTTCCCCTTTCTCTCACTCATAACTAAACTTCATTTGCTCCCCTTTTTTCTCCATATTATTTCCCTACTTTTCATAAGTTTTTCCTTCCATTCATGAAAATCCTCCTGACATGGTTTAAAACTTCTTTTTTAAGCGGTGCCGAAACCCCCAAATCCATTTAAATCCTTGAAAATTTTCATAAAAAACAAGTTTTATTGCTATGGACTTAAGCCCCCTCGGGCTAAATCCTAACCACTTCCCCCCACATGCCCATGCTTTACAACCAAATGCCAAAGCTTTTCGGCGCTGATCGCATCGCAAATATCCAAGGGTGCATGTCTTTGAACCATTACAAAACTCCGATTGCGATTGGCCCTTGTCTTTATACTCCCGGGCATATTACATTCTGTAAAAACCACCGGCCCCGCAATCGAGCGCCTTTTCCCTTTACTTATATATTTTCCACCCGACCTATTTTAACTTGTTTTTATTATAAAACTTTGGTTTTTCGTATGTATGAAAGGATTTTCCCCCTGGTTCATCTTCGCCATTGATCACCGCCGATCGAAAGGCCATCGCTCAATCGCATCAGAGTTTCAAATCACATCGCAACTTTCCCTGATCGCGCAATCGCATCGGCATTTTCTAAATTGCTCCTTTTGTTTCTCCCCTCCGATTACGATCCTCCGATTAGATCCGGATCGTCCACGTGTCCGGATCGGACGATCCAAAACCACCTCGACTTATTTCTTCTCCCCGCTCTCCTTTGCCTGTTTTGCGCCAATATCCACCGTTAGATACATTATCCAACGGCTACGCTCCTCCCCCGCCATCTGAAGCAGTTTAAAACCTATTTCTGCAGGATTTCTTAATTGTTTTGTGTTTTGCAGGTATTTAATGGTTTTCCATTTTATGAAGAAAAACTGAGGACCGGAAAGACGTTTCCTGCTCCTTTGATTTATCAATAGGAACCATTCCGCCGGGCTCTATTTCCATTATTTGTCGATGCTCTATGAGCATTGATACCTTTAAAAGCCCAGCGCGGCTCTACACATTAACAAGACACTGTTTCATTCTGAGTAGTTAAAGAGTATCAATTTTTGAAGACAACACACAGGAGATTGAAGATTGAAGACAAATTTGGGGATCACGGCTAAGATTGAACATCAAAAGCCTAATCCCCCAAATTAAAATAGAATTAATAGAAAATCAAAAAGATCTGTCAGGCATAAAAGACTTCCACCATTGCGTTTGAGGAAAATTGATTCCTTAGCTACCACAGGAGCCACCTATTGCCTCAAAGCATTCAAACAGAGGCCGAAATTATTGAAGAAAATCAGATATTCACCTCCAGCATAGCCAAGGAGTTACTTCTGCAAGAGAATAAATGCAAAAATATCTGCAGAGTTACTCCACACAGCGTACAGAGCCTCAAAGTCAAATAAAGCTCCCACCAAGCTTTGATATTTATTGTAAAACAATTAATACTGTGATCCACCTGTAAAATTCTCCATCGAGCCCCTCAGAAGGCCGAGGAGTCATCACTCTCTATTAATTGTCCTTAAGATATTTTGTTAGCTTTCACCTCCTCATTCTTCTATAAATACCTCAGTAGAAGATGAGAAATTGTTGGTTGTAGAACTTTGAAATACACTTGATCTCGAGACTTATATTTGTACATAGTGTTCACTGGCCCTTGAAGCTTTTTTTGTGATAGAGTAGTTAGGCTGAATAGTGAAGATGATTGCTGAACTGAAACATTGGACTTGAAGACTGTAACTGGTTTGACATCAATAACAAGATTTTTCTTGGGATCCTGGTCTATATTACTGGTGAAGTGCTTCTTTCTTTGTTAATTGTTTTTCCTTCTATGTATGCCATATTGTTCATATTCTGCTGTAAAGAACAGTTTAAACAGGGTTAGGATCTACTGTATATCAGTAACCTTCTCTGGCTGAGAAATATTTATCTTAATGTTTTCCTCAAGTTTGTTTATTCAAGAATGATTTAATACAGTTTAAACAGTTAGGAATGTTGGCGTTCCCTCATCCTTTTGCTTACTTAAATACTGTTCTTGAATGTGATTTCCATTATTTGCTATTAAAGTTAGACTAGAGAAGATATGGTTTGCCCTGATTCCTAGATCCTTTTCTCCAAAGGCAGATTCTAAAAATTTCCCTTGGTGTTGACTGAAAGCAGACTAGGTTTAAAAGTACTTTATCTGATCTTAAGTTACACTTTGTTTCTCTTATATGTTTTCATACTTTCTGAAGGTAATTATGTGGATTACTGGATTGTTTGTCAATTAAGCTGCTTTAATAAGAACTTGCCCAAGAAGTCTATGGTTAGCCTTGTCCTTGGTTGGTTTTAAATAGTTACTTAAGAAGATTTTCTTGTTTGGACTGACTATAAATCCTCTGAGAAATTATTATCAGTTTCCACCCCTCCAACACTTTATTGTTTCCATTCCATCATTTAAACTCAACAATCTTGTGGTATAGATGACTTGCCCCTTGGATCACTCTTGATGTTGTTGCTCAATTAAAGCCCAGATATGACTCCATAGCCCAATGGACTAAAAACCAGCATTATATCTATCTATCTGCCAAAACTGTTCTATTTGCTTGCAACTTTTCATTTTTGAAACTTTTTGCACTTAGAACTTTCCTCTCAAGTAACATTCATGCTCAACCATCCAAAAACGAAACAAACCCTTGGCCTTCATAACTAGCCTAATATTATTACCCAAAACTTCAAAGACAAATCCATCTTTGTACATATTGGAGAGATCCCTCTCCGGATTCAGGAGGGCTAGATCCTAGAATCCCAAAGTTGGTTGAAATGATGTTGCTTCTGTAATTGGACTCTGCCAATCTTGCTAATAAATTACGGAGACCTAACATTTCTGGAAACTCCGCTGGGGATCGAACCCCAAATCATTTTTCATTTCTATACACCGTGAGAGTAAAAATCAGCCTTTTCAAGCACTGCCTAAACTAGGTAATTATGATGAAACTTGTTTGAATCAGTGACGAACTAGGTAAACCCTAGGTTTCTCTTAAGACTTCATCTAACCTTGGAAAACCAGCTGGCTTAGTCATAAGAGTAGACTGCCTTTGTTCACAACCTTAGCTAAGTTTTGAAACAAAGTTATGATATTCTTAACAACCACACAACTGAAAAATGACTTAGAAAAACCTAAAAATATTTCAGATTGGAATTAAATAAACATGGTGGTGGACCATAAGACCTTTTACCTCTGACAGGAGCTAAAAATTTCCACTTGGCGACTCCACAATCCTTAAACAGACCTTAACACTCCACTGGGAAGAACCATTATCATTATAGTATCCTTCAAACTCAGTTAGAAGACTGTAGGATTAAATTTGCGTAAGCAGATTAGTTGACCTCCCAAAAAATTGTCATATCTGGCTGAACTGGTCTCGTTTATTTGGGTCTAAAAACACAGCATAGTGGCTTCTAGAAAGATTCACACTAGAGCCCATCCTAACCCTGATCCACCTGAGATAGTTGATGACCCAAAAAGTATCCTTTGGAAGTCTCCTAAGGTTAAATTATCAACTGTTTTCAGATCACCCTTGAGAGATAATTCAGTCCCTGAAAATCTTTCAGCTCTGCAACAATCACAAGCTGACTTAGTGAATCCATTTAGGACTAGGTCATTTGATGATATAATCCAATTAGACTCTGAATCTTCACTTTCACCTCCTGAAGCAAGTGAACATCCTGGTAGCAGAGAAACAACACCTCCTGATCTGCATTTCCTACAAAATTTGGGTGTCTCTCATCCAAGATCAACTCAGCAATTTACTGTTGTTCCATCCACTTCTGTTCATCCTTCACCCACTGTTCAAATCACTTCATTTCAGCCCACCCCACCTCTTGTCAATCCAACCCCACCTCTCGCTATGGCTGCATGGTATGCTCCCTTAGTCCTTCCTGTACCATTACCAAACCTTCCACAGGACTATCAGTCCAAGATCCCATTGTATGATGCTAACAATGCTATGAATGTATCACAACATGCGGATAAGATGAATGACTATTTTGACAGAAATGAAATTGATGATGATTCTGTCAAACTTAGATTATTTGCTCAAAGTCTGGGGGGAGAATCAAGGAACTGGTTTAAAGGCTTAACCCTCCATAGTATTAATGATCTCCAAGGTTTCCATCAAACATTCTTAAACAAATGGGAGGCGAAGAAGAACCCTCTCCAAGTTCTTGCTGACTATAACAATCTCCATAGGAACCCAGGGGAAAGTGTACAGGCTTATTGTACCAGATTTAACAGTGTGTATAATGCACTTTCCCCGGAATTAAAATCTCCACAAGGTTCAGGTTTAAACAAGTTTCCTGAAGGGTTTGATGCTGATATGACCTATTCATTGAGAGAAAGATATTTTTCAACCCTTGAAGATATGCAAAGAGGTGCTCTTTCTAGGGAAGTTAACTTGATGGAGAAGAGAGCAAGGATGAAAGCTAAAAAGAGAGTATATTTTAGAGAGGAATCCACCCCTACTACCTCAAGCTCAAAAATGGAAAGGATGATGGAAGAGATGATGAAGAAAATGAGCATTCTTGAGAGAGCGCAAGCAAGTCTAAATCAAAATGCTCATCAAAACAGAAACCAAAACTAGAATCAGAATGTTAGAAGAAACCAACCTCCAAACCGACCAAGGGAATATGATCAGCAGATCACTCCTCCCTTTCATCAAAACTATTTAAGTGAGGTTGAGGAAACAGATCAAACAACATAGGAGGATGATATAAACTTATTTGGGGTAGATGATGATAACTTCGAGGTTCATTGTGATAGAAAAGAGGGTCTTTACACACCTTATGATGACAAAAGGGATGATAATCAAAATTGTTGTCAAGATATGGAAAATGCCATGACAAAACCTTCAAAAGAATATGAACTCAGAAGTAGATCTAATCAACAAACCCCCAACTCTAAAACCTCTGACAGACCTTCTCAAAACAGCACTGCAACCAAGCCTAAAACAGTAAAACAAAAAGACAAAACAGTGGCTGATAATTCTGGTAAAGGTAAAGAGAAAGACACTCAAAATCTTGAAAAACAGAGTGCAAACATCAGTAGTACTAACACTTCAGCTAGTACTCCTATTACAACTGCTGTGTCAAGTGTAGATAAAACAAGTCAGCAAACTGTTGTTGCTGATAAAGTGATAGCTAATAAGGTTGAAATAAGCGCTTTAAAAAATCAAATTCCTTTCAGTCTGGAACAGGAAATCTCAAAGATCAAAATCTATGTTCGCTTAACTGAGTTAGCTGCCCAACATGTATATAGGTCCAAAATTTTGAAGGTTTTGAACATAGAAGAAAATGACGATACACTCAATCTTAATGATGACCAACCAGACCTTATTTTTGGTCCAAAGATTGAAGGTAAGTTTCAAGAAGGACCTGTTCCTCCCTTTTATGTAAGTTTGAACATTCATGACAAAATCTTACACAACGCTATGCATGACTCAGGGGCTTCACATAATTTAATGCCAAAAGCTGTGATGGAAAGCCTGGGTCTGGAAATCACCAGACCTTATAAAGACCTCTACTCCTTTGACTCAAGCAGAGTGAAATGTCTAGGATTGATCAAAGACCTCTGTGTTAACTTATCCCAGATTCCAGCCAAATGCTTACTTATGGACATTGTTGTGGCTGATGTGCCCCCAAAATATGGAATGTTATTATCAAGATCTTGGGGAGCTAAGTTGCAGGGAACTATGCAAATGGACATGACCTATGCGACTATCCCCGTTTTCAATCAAAATAGAAGACTTTACAGAGAATCTCATATGCAATACACAGTCACAAGTCAAGACAGACCTCAAAACTCTCCTCTCTATTCTGTAAGTACAAGCCTTGATTCTTTTATCTTGTTTAACAATGAAGCACTTAGTGAACAAATAGCGCTATCAGGATTAATGGTCGTTAGAGAAAAGGAGGCAAATACCACGAAACTATCAAAATAGTTTACTGAACCTGTGCAATCTATGAACTAAACACGGGTCTCGAGCTACAAACTATGTGTCCTTTTCCTTTGAACATCGAGGGTCAAGAAAACGCATCTCCATTCACTGAAAAATCTGAACAGATGAAACAAATTCAATTGGGTGCTGCTAATCATGAACAGTCAGAAGGCACCGTAGTTAAAGAGGACAATCGCCAAACAGATGAAACCAAAGATAGTCCTTTATGGGGTATGTATTTTGATGGGTCATGCACAAGAAATAATGCTGGTGCAGGTGTCTGGATTATTAACAGTGAAAGTCAACACACAGAATGCATTTCATGCAAATTAAACTTTCAATGTTCCAATAACATAGCGGAGTACGAATCCCTGCTCTTAGGCTTACGTTTACTCAAAAAGTTAGGAGCCAAGAAAATCAATGTGTATGGTGATTCTGAGTTAATAATTAGGCAAGTCAATGGGGAGTATAACGCAAATCATCCCATACTTAGGGCCTATCGCAACGATGTCATGGATCTTTTGAAAATGTTTGAGGAGTCCAAACTCATATTTATCCCGAGAAGAGAAAATATTACTGCCCACAATTTAGCCTTTGCGGCCAGGACATGTCTAACGCCATACGAAACCGGAGACAACACAACTCCAATCAAATTTAGACCAGCTATGCCTGATAACAAGAAATATTGGCAAGTGTTTGACAATGACAAACAAATAGAAGACTTCATGCAATTCAGAAATGAATTCGAACTGCACAGTTCAGATTCAGACTATGATACAGACTGCAGTGAAGAAAATATCCTTGATAAAGAAGAGCCGTCTACAGAACTTGCCAACGCAAATCTGTTATCTGGCAAACTTGAAAATGAGATAGAACTGAATGCAGAGTTTGAAACAGAGGAGTTAGAAACTCTGTACTCTAAAGATGAAAGTTTGCCTAGTGGTCTGACCCCTTTAGAGGAGTTGTTCAATTTTAACGATGTGGCCAATAAACCAAAACTGGAACCTGTAGAGACTGAAGTAGAGGAGTGCAATATAGGAAGTGAGGAAAAACTGAAAATGATTAAACTGTACAAAACTTTGCCAGCTCACATTAAACTCAAATACATAGAGTTGTTCAAAGAATTTTCTGATGTTTTTGCATGGAGTTACAAAGACCTTAAGTCCTATGACACTAAAATAATACAGCACAAAATCCCTCTTAAAGATAACCAAAAACCATTCAAACAGAAGCTGCACAGAATAAACCCTATCCAGTTACCATTGGTTAAGAAGGAAATCATGAAAATGTATGATGCTGGTATTATTGTCCCTATTAGATATTCGAAGTGGGTATCTAATCTGGTGTCTGTAAGGAAGAAGACCGGAGAAATCAGGCTGTGTATAGACTTTAGAGACTTAAACAAAGCTTCATTGAAAGACAACTACCCTTTACCAAAGATGGATCATATTTTATAAAGGGTGGTGGGGTCTAGAAGAATTTCTTTGCTAGATGGCTATTCAGGGTATAATCAGATCTTAGTTCACCCTACTGATCAATTAAAGACGGCCTTTACGACACCATGGGGCACTTTCATGTATGTAAAAATGCCTTTTGGTCTAATGAATGCTGGAGCAACCTTTCAAAGAGCCATGGACATAGCATTCTTGGAGGAATTGGGCTTCTTCATCATTATCTATCTTGATGATGTCACTGTGTTTTCCAAAACAGATGAAGAACACTTAGAACATTTAAGAAAGGTTTTCGAGAAATGCAGAAATTTTGGAATATATTTGAACCCTAAGAAGACTCTATTTGGTCTCCAAGAAGGTAAGCTTCTTGGGCACATTATTTCAGAAGAGGGTATAAAGATAGATCCAAAGAGGATTGACGCCATATTGCAAATATCCCATCCTCGAAACATCAAGGAGTTGCAATCTTTCATTGGGAAGTTTAACTTTTTGAGAAGGTTCATCCCCAACTTAGCCGAGCTCCTTAGGAATATCACAAACATGTTGAAGAAGGAGCAAGGGATAAAATGGACCTTGGAAATAAAGACATCCTTTGAACTCGTAAAACAAGCATTAACCAAAACACCGGTTCTCATAAGTCCTGATTTTTCAAAAGATTTTTATATCTTTTCATTTGCATCAGAACATACCATAGCTGCTGTCCTTTTACAGAAAAATCCACAAGGACAAGAGTAGCCCATTGCATTCTTTAGTAAGGTATTGAGGGATGCCCCTTTGAAGTATGACATTATGGAGAAACAAGCTTTTGCCTTGGTAAAAGCTTTGAAAGACTTTAGGGTGTACATCCTTCATTCACACATCATTGCCTTCGTCCCAAATTCAGTTGTTAAAGACATTCTTACACAGGACCCAGATGGTAAGAGAAGTAAGTGGATTGTTGTTATTCTTGAATATGATTTAGAGATAAAACCCACTAAGCTCATCAAAGGCCAAGGTCTAGCTAGATTAATGTCTGAATCCAATTTTGAAGTTCTTGATATTAATATGATTAATGCTTTGGATAGCCAAGAAGAATTCTCAACTCCCATTGTTGAAAACCATTTTATGAATTCTCCTTGGTATGCTAATATTGTTTATGTTTTTCTTAATTTAAATACACCTCCTGGTTTATCGAAAACAAAGGCAAGGTTCTTAAAGCTGAAAGCAGTAAACTATTGCATTATAGATAGATGTCTTTATTGGAAAAATTCTAGTGGTATATTGCTTAAATGTTTGCCTGAGTTCGATGCGGAGAAGGTTAAGCAGGAATTTCATGAAGGAGAGTGTGGAGGTCATTTGTACTGGAAGTCAACAGCCAACAAAATTTTGAGGGCTGGTTTCTATTGGCCTACTCTTTTTCCTGATATACACAAGATGACCACTACTTGCCATAAATTCCAACTCTTTGAAGGCAAGAGAAAATTGTTACCCTTGCCTCTACATCCGATCACTGTTGAAGCTCCTTTTCAACAGTGGGGACTTGACTTCATAGGAGAAATCCATCCCTCTTCTTCTGCCCAGCATAGATGGATTCTTATCGCCACAGACTACTTCACTAAGTGGATAGAAGCCATTCCTTGTAGGCAAGCCAATGATTCTATTATCATAAAGTTCATGGAGACTAATATTCTTTTCAGATTTGGCTGTCCTACCAAGATCATTACTGATAATGCAGCAACATTTGGATCAAAGAGGGTGGTTGACTTCTGTCATAAATATCAGATATCATTGGGGCATTCCACGGCCTATTACCCCCAATGTAATGGACTTGCAGAATCTTCTAACAAAAGCTTAGTGAGCATAATCAAGAAACTGTTGGAGGACAATAAAAAGTCTTGGCACACAAAGCTGATTCATGCACTTTGGGCTGACAGATTAACTTTGAAGAAATCTATTGGTATGTCACCTTTCCAGCTTATGTATGGTACAGATGCAATTTTTCCTAATAGCCTTGGTGTACCAGTTATGAATTTTATCCAAGAATTGCAGACTGAAGATAATGACATGATCAGAAGAATAAATCAGACCATTCATCTTCAGCAAACCAGAGAGGAAGTGTACAACAAAGCATTGCAGAAACATGACAACATTAAGAAGCTTTTTGACAAAAGAACAAAGGCCAGCAATTTCAAGATTGGGGACAAAGTTTTAAAGTGGGATTCAAGGAGGGAAGAAAAGGGCAAGCATGGAAAATTTGATAACCTATGGCTTGGCCCTTACTCTGTTCATTCATTTGTTGGTAATAATGAATTTTTCGTACAAGAGCTAGATGGAGCAGAATTGTTTGGGGGTCCTGTCAATGTCAGGATGCTTAAGCATTACTTCTCTTGATCCATTTTTATGTTTTGAAGCCTTTTTTTATCTTTTTCCATTATAAATATTCCATCCACCATTGCATTCAAATTTATAAAAATCAAAAATACAAAAACATAGAAAGAAAGAAAAGAGGGCAGATTGACAAAACAATAAAGGTACAACCGCATACCAAAAAGAGAAATAAATCTAAAAGTGTGCAAGCTTAAATGCCACTCCTACAAAACACACTTCTAGTTAGTCAAACAGCCTAATCTTGACTAATTAGTTTTAAATTTTCTGCTAATAGGATAGAGAATTTGATTTGCCAAACTGTTTATTCTTGGCTTATCAGTAGATAGATTAGGATAGAAATTAAAGGTTCAAACATGCTCAAAACCTGAACCTAAATTTTCCAAGAGAAAATGACTCAAAACTGTTTTAAATTCTGAGTCAAAGAGATGAGAAGATCTGGTTCTAATCAGCTTTAAATCTGAACCAGAAGAAAACCAAATACAGCTCAAAAACAAAGCAAAAACAGAGCTGTAAAGAAAAAGAAGGCCATGATTAAAAACTTTCAGATCTTAAGCCTTCCATTTTATTTTTCTGCAAATGATAATCTATGTGCAGCTTGTTTTTATGCCATATATCACAGTAAGTCAAATAGCTTAATCTTGACTTGACTGTTTTTAAATTTCTGTTGTAGAATTTAGAGAATGAAAGTCTGTTGGACAGTTTAATCCCAACAGACAGTAGATTAGGTAGAGAAATATCTTAGATCAACTGTTTAATCTGAGTTCAGGGAGAAATAAGAAGTAGAATTAGATTAGTTTTTATGCTTTCAAAAGAATAAAATGTTGTAAAAAGAGTATGCCAATCCAAGTGCACTCTAAGAAGAAAAAATGTTAGATCTGTAGGATTGGGTAGGTAGAAAGCTTGTTGATGAAGGTCCATCGTTTTCATGGCTGCCAAATATGTTTTTAGAGAAGATTATCCAACAAAGGAAGGGCAGCCCAATGGATCAGGCATAGGTCAGCATCCCAGAGAGAACAATGGATAAGGCAACTGATCAGCCTCCCAGAGAAATCAAGTCTGAATTCTTGATGCCTTCAAGAAGGCACCATCCCCAAGTGGAGCCACTGTTAGCCACCTATAATATTTTGTTATACCAAAAGGTGGCTAAGATCTTTTTTTGAGCCTCCAAGAAACAAATTTTATCACTAAAAAGTTGTTGGCTCTTGAAGACTCTTAAAGGCCTCATGCCTCTGTCCAAAATCCTCATTACTGTTCCTATTAATTTTGTTGATTTCATGAAAGAAACTGCTGAAGAAACCATCATTTTTCCCCTTTCTCTCACTCATAACTAATCTTCATTTGCTCCCCTTTTTTCTCCATATTATTTCCCTACTTTTCATAAGTTTCTCCTTCCATTCATGAAAATCCTCCTGACATGGTTTAAAACTTCTTTTTTAAGCGGTGCCGAAACCCCCAAATCCATTTAAATCCTTGAAAATTTTCATAAAAAAAAAGTTTTATTGCTATGGACTTAAGCCCCCTCGGGCTAAATCCTAACCACTTCCCCCCACATGCCCATGCGTTACAACAAAATGCAAATATTTTCGGCGCTGATCGCATCGCAAATATCCAAGGGTGCATGTCTTTGAACCATTACAAAACTCCGATTGCGATTGGCCCCTGTCTTTATACTCCCGGGCATATTACATTATCTAAAAACCACCGGCCCCGCAATCGGGCGCCTTTTCCATTTACTTATATATTTTCCACCCGACCCATTTTAACTGGTTTTTATTATAAAACTTTGGTTTTTCGTATGTATGAAAGGGTTTTCCCCCTGGTTCATCTCCGCCATTGATCACCGCCAATCGAAAGGCCATCGCTCAATCGCATCGGAGTTTCAAATCACATCGCAACTTTCCCCGATCGCGCAATCGCATCGGAGTTTCAAATCACATCGCAACTTTCCCCGATCGCGCAATCGCGTCAGCATTTTCTAAACCACTCCTTTTGTTTCTCCCCTCTGATTACAATCCTCCGATTAGATCCGGACCGTCCACGTGTCCAGATCGGACGGTCCAAAACCACCCTGTCTTATTTCTTCTCCCCGCTCTCCTTTTCCTGTTTTGCGCCGATCTCCACTGTTAGATATTTTTATCCAACGGCTACGCTCCTCCCCCGCCATCTGAAGCAGTTTAAAACCTATTTCTGCAGGATTTCTTAATTGTTTTGTGTTTTGCAGGTATTTAATGGTTTTCCATTTTATGAAGAAAAACTGAGGGCCGGAAAGACGTTTCCTACTCCTTTGATTTATCAATAGGAACCATTCCGCCGGGCTCTATTTCCATTATTTTTCGATGCTCTATGAGCATTGATACCTTTAAAAGCCCAGCGCGTCTCTACACATTAAGAAGACACTGTTTCATTCCGAGCAGTTAAAGAGTAGAAATTTTTGAAGACAGCACACAGGAGATTGAAGATTGAAGACAAATTTGGGGATCACGGCTAAGATTGAACATCAAAAGCCTAATCCCCCAAATTAAAACAGAATTAATATAAAATCAAAAAGATCTGTCAGGCAGAAAAGACTTCCACTGCTGCATTTGAGGCAAATTGATTCCTCAGCTACCACAGGAGCCACCTGTTGCCTCAAAGCATTCAAACAGAGGCCGAACTTATTGAAGAAAATCAGACATTCACCTCCAACGTATCCAAGGAGTTACTTCTGCAAGAGAATAAATGCAAAAATATCTGCAGAGTTACTCCACACAGCATACAGAGCCTCAAAGTCAAATAAAGCTCCCACCGAGCTTTGATATTTATTGTAAAACAGTTAATACTGTGATCCACCTGTAAAATTCTCCATCGAGCCCCTTAGAAGGCCGAGGAGACATCACTCTCTATTAATTGTCCTTAAGATCTTTTGTTAGCTTTCACCTCCTCATTCTTCTATAAATACCTCAGTAGAAGATGAGAAATTGTTGGTTGCAGAACTTTGAAATACACTTGAGCTCGAGACTTATATTTGTACATAGTGTTCACTGGCCCTTGAAGCTCTATTTGTGATAGAGTAGTTAGGCTGAATGGTGAAGATGATTGCTGAACTGAAACATTGGACTTGAAGACTGTAACTGGTTTGACATCAATAACAAGCTTTTTCTTAGGATCCTGGCCTATATTACTGGTGAAGTGCCTCTTTCTTTGTTAATTGTTTTCCTTATACGTATGCCATATTGTTCATATTCTGCTGTAAATAACAATATAAACAGGGTTAGGATCTACTGTATATCAGTAACCTTCTCTGGCTAAGAAATCTTTATCTTAACGTTTTCCTCAAGCTTGTTTATTTAAGAATGATTCAATACTGTTTAAATAGTTAGGAATGTTGGCGTTCCTTCGTCCTTCTGTTTGCTTAAACATTGTTCTTAAATGAGATTTCCATTATTTGCTATTAAAGTTAGACTAGAGAAGATATGGTTTGCCCTGATTCCTAGATTCTTTTCTCCAAAGGCAGATTTTGAAAGTTTCCCTTGGTGTTGACTGAAAGCAGACTAGGTTTAAAAGTACTTTATCTGATCTTAAGTTACACTTCGTTTCTCTTATATGTTTTCATACTTTCTGAAGGTGATTATGTGGATCACTGGATTGTTTGTCAATTAAGCTGCTTTAATAAGAACTTGCCCAAGAAGTCTATGGTTAGCCCTGTCCTTGGTTGGTTTTAAACAGTTCCTTAAGAGGCTTTTCTTGTTTGGACTGACTATAAATACTCTGAGAAATTATTATCGGTTTCCATCCCTCCAACACTTTATTGTTCCATTCCATCATTTAAAACTCAACAATCTTGTGGTATAGATGACTTGCCCCTTGGATCACTCTTGATTTTGTTTCTCAATTAAAGCCCAAATATGACTCCATAGCCCAATGGACTAAAAACCAGCGTTATATCTATCTATCTGCCAAAACTGTTCTATTGTGGGAGCATTCTATTTTCTTGCAACGCTATCCTTTGCCATTTTGCATAGAACTTTCCTGCGAAGTAACATTCATGCTCAACCATCCAAAATACATGACAAACCCTTGGCCTTCATAACTAGCCTAATATTGTTACCCAAAACTTCAGAAACAAATCCATCTTTGTACATATTGGAGAGATCCCTCTCCGGATTCAGGAGGGCTAGATCCTAGAATCCCAAAGTTGGTTGAAACGATGTTGTTTCTGTAATTGGACTCTGCCAATATTTCTAATAAATTACAGAGACCTAACAGGTCCAAGGCTTGAGGTGCTAGGTTTGGGGCCGAAACCCTACCAAGCCCCTCTCCTTTGGAAAACAAAAGAGAAACTATACGCAGTCTCTCACTGGTGGACCGGTCACCATAAGTGGAAGCTAAGTCTAATAATGATTAAAGAGTAGGCCGTCTAGTTATGAATACACTACGGAACGTCGTTGATACAGAATAGACAAAATAAACAATCAGTTAACAAGAAAACCTGAAACCCTCCTCATGTAAATTGCATAGAAAGGAAAGATTTAAAGTGCAGAGTATTCCTTTGCAAAACAGAGAAAAACCCTACTCATAAGTTCCTTGTAACATTTTAGAAATTATCAGTTGAGACAGAACAGTAAACATTAAGTAAAAAAACATCCATAGAGCCTTGCTAGGAGTGATATTTCGTAACAGAGAAATTAATTGCAACAAACCTAGGGTCTAAATATATATAAAATAAGACGGACGTTAATTTACAAGATTTATAGTAGATCTCGTGAAAGGCGGAACTATATGTTTTCAGGGTTTCATATAAAAAAATAGAGGCTGAACTGGCGTTCGAACCATGGCCATAAAGAATAACAACCACAATATAGACTTCTTAAAAGTACTGAGAGTATTAACTGTGAATCTTCATAAGTTATTGTATCAGGACACTGTATAATTACAAGAAAATTTGCATAAACCGAGTTCTAAGAACCCTAAACTGGGTAGCAAGTAAAAACAAAAAAAAACCCAACCTCTATCCAAAAAGGAAAAGCCCATGACGAAACAGCTACAAAACTCTCGTTTACATCTTAGGGTACCTATGGCAGGAGAAGCAGATTTCAGAGGTGGCTAGAGTTGATTAAAGTAAGGCTGAAGGGAGGGTTTGAATGAAAACCCACTAACCTGCTAGGCAAGGCACAAAAAAGAAAAACCCTGTTAGACCATGAAGAAGATAATGATGACAGAATAATGTTATGCAAAACCCAAAACCCCACTGGGCAGCGCTTGAGGACCAGAATAGAACTAGAAATCATAATTTTACAACCCGAACAAAAGACAACTGATAGGCGGGTACCTTTCTCCATGAGTCGCCACAGTGGTCGAAGGGCATAACCTCAATAATAGAGAAATAGCCATGGCACACTGTAACAAAAAAAAAAAAAACATAACACGTTGTGAATTACCAGGACCCTGAAAAAAAACCAAGAAAGAAACAAGAAGAATTCAGCTCGCAACTTCTGTAACCAAGCCGAGGTGGAAATAGAGAGTTAAAGGAGTGGATGCAACCTACCTCTTTATTACCGAAACAGTGGCGGAGAAACCATCGAAGAACAGTATCCTGCTAGTGCACCATGGGAGATCTCCAGTTGCAAGACAAGTGAACTAGCCGAATACTCCAGACTCATCTCTTTCCCTCGCAAAATGCTGTACGAATCGAGGCATAGCTATAGCTGTCCCGGAGATAAACGTTGTGTATTGTCACACCACATGGTATGACATATGTGCCTCGATAGAAGGGAATTCTATGCCAAGTGGCAAGACCAGTAATCGAATCGCAATCTTTGTGATTTAACGTTATTATATGAATGATATATTATCTTTAAAATCATTAGATTTAGCATGCCAGGGTGGTACTACAATAGTAAATGCAGAAAAACTCATGCTAAAAGTATTGAATGTAAAGATAAATAAGGTGTGCTCTTGAGAGCCACCGCTAAACATAGAAACTTGCGGATTCTCCACAAGTAAAACCATATTATAAATACCAATGTTACAATTTGGGTCAAGTTATATATATTTAATTTGGGTTCATGTTATATATATATTTAATTTGGGTTCTTGTTATACATACAGTTGTAAAATGCATTGATCAATGTCTGTCGTGTGACAGTATTAGGCTTAAGAAGTAAAAAAAATTTATGAGCGTAATTTTTTTGGTTAGTGAATGTGACAATTATGTTATATCAACCCAATTATGTTTCTAAATTCTTCATCATTCCCTTTTTGTAAAGGCCTTGTCAAAAATCCATCTTTGTTGATTGGTGAGAATGTCCTCAAGCTAATTGTTGGTTTCTAAATCATATTTCAAATGAAATTATATTTAATATCGAAATGTTTGGACCTATTATAAAACATTCGATTCTTTGAGAAAAAAAAAAAAAAAACTGGTATATCATTAATATCCATAATAAAACAAATTCATATTGTTTCTAAATCATATAGATATAAATATTAAATTTACAAAAAAAATTAAAAATATCTAACTTATTAAAAAAAAATATTTCCAATAATTTTGTATTACCTAAAATGAGCACCTTAAAAAAATATTTTTTATTACATTAAACTAATGTTGAAAACATTAAATTATTTACACTTCAAATTTTCCTAATATATTAGATTATTTTATAAATTATTTTTTTCTTTATTATTTTTGTATTGAAGACTATTATTATTTTTTAGTATCATGATATATGTTTTTTTGGAATAAGGTTCCCAAAATTATAATTTAAATATCAATAATTATTAAATATATGGTAGGATTAATCTCTAGGAAATATTAACAAATCAAAAATTAAATATTTATCTCTAAAGTAGTTATTAGAATTTTTTCACATATAGACAAAAGTCATATGAAACACATTATTTACTTTTGGGCATGTGCTATTGATAAACCATAGTACTAAGCTATGTTATTATAACAATGTCTATATTTTTATCTTATATATTAATTGTTTTCCTGTTAATAAAAACAATAATATTAATGATTATGTATTAATAAAAATAATAATATTAATGATTTGAAATAAAGTGTTAGTTTATTTAGATTTTTTTAGTTTTAATAATATGAAATGTATGACAATTATTTTGATATTTATCATGGATTGATGACTATCAATATTTACAACCCATTTAATTTATATAATTAATTTTAAAAATATAATTACCTTAAAAAAATATTTAATCTATTTATTAATTAAATATTAAAATACAATAATTATAATTAAAAAAATATTCAAATACAATAATTATAAAACTAAAAAAATTAAAATTTATTCAAATAAAATAATTATAAAATCTTAAAAAGTTAAAATTGATAGGAACAGAACCATTAAAGTGGGATAAACACAAATTCCAACCTCACCTTCCTCATGGTAAATGGTGTGCAACCATTTTCAAAGTTTTATCTTTATTTAGTTTCTAATATCAATATCTTTACAGTTACTTTCAAATATATATACAATTCATACAATATAAGTTTACTTTCGTACAAGTGGTCATATCCATTCATTAGATAAATCAAGAAACATGTAAGTCATATCAGGAGAAAATAAATATTTTCAAAGTAGGAAGTAAAGCTTTCAAGGCATTCAATTTAACGTAAAGCAAGTATAACTATTTTTCAAACTAGGAAGTAAAGCTTTCAAGGCATTCAATTGAGCGTAAAGCAAGTATAACTATAATATTTTTGTATTAGCACTTCACCCATATACAAGATTTTATAAAGGTTGTATTAATAAATTAGTACCTCGCTCGCCATGTGGATATAATTTTCGCTTACTTAATCATAATTTCCTTTGATCGATGTGATTCTCTTTCGGTGACTCTTTTTACCAGTTTTGTTCTTTTAACAATTCTTGCTGCCAATTGTAGGTTATATAATTTTATTTGAATTAGTATAGATTCATCTAAACATGAATTTAATATAAATATAAAAAAATTAAATTTCTTTACTACAAACTTATTTTAAAATATAAAAACAATATGTATTTTTTTACTATTAAAATGCTTCATTTGACAGCCCATACTTCGTTTAGCTTACATTTTGAAATACTTCATTTGACAGCCCATCTGTGCGTGAAGGTCAACTTAAATTGATATGACCATGACAATCGCACCATGGAGTTGTAGGCCAGCCAGCCCGTCAGTCCTCGTACTGTGTGTGAGAGACAGTAGCGCGTGCAACGTAGAAAGTCTTCACTCATAGTCTTCTGCGATATCGACAATATTGCATTCTGCCGTAAAGAATCTTAACAAGACTTTGACTAAGCTCCTACCATGTTGTTTGAAATGCTTCAAGGGAACATTTTAATTTGATTTTAATTAACTGAACCCTTTCAATTAATTAATTATTAAATTAACATAGTTATATAAATTATGATTCAATCTATAATAAATAAATGAAAATCAAAATTTATGTAAGTTAGAATTTTATTCAAAATAATAATGATTATTTTAAATGATAAAAAACATTAATATAAAAGTTAAATATATAAATATATATAAATCAAATTAATATATAAATTATATAATTATATAACTAGTAAATGTTGATGGATTAATTCATATAATGAATCATTACGTTAAGTTGGTAAATTAAAAAATGTTTAAAATGAAGGAAATTCTAACTTTATTCAAAATAATAATAACTAATATAATATAAATGATTAAAGAAATTAATATATAAGTTATATATATAGATTTAAAAAAACATGTAAGAGGATTCTTTACCATAAATATTTATCTTACTTTATTGTAGAGATTCTTAAATTGTAATTGGCTTAATATCATGGCACATCAACATCACATGTTCTTTTTATATGATATTTGTTTATATTTTTTTTAATTATTAAATTCAATTAAAAAATAAAAAAAGATATAACTATTTTAGAAATAAATATAATTTGTATATATTATTAAAAATATTCTTTGGAGTTTAAGTTCTTACCATCTATTTAAAAATAATTGATAATTAAATTAAATTTATAAAAACCACATCCCTATTAATATATTTATTTTTTAATTTATTTAATTTATCTAAACTATAAGAGTTAATATTTAACCATATTAAATTTAAAATATTTAATTTTAAAACAATAATAAAATAATTGGTTTATTTTAAAAAATTTGACTATTTGTAAACTTTTAAGAACTTTTTTGAATCATTATAGTTTTGAGGAAAAAAAAAAATTGTACTATAATAAATATTTGAAATTACTATAGATATAATATGACTATAAAAAAAAATTTAAAAAAAAAAAATAATTTATTAAAAAAAAATAAAAATTTAGATTTTTATTAATATTAATTATAATATCTTAAACTTTTTATTTCTTTTAAAATTAAAAATTTAGATTTTTTATTAACATTGACTATAATATTTTAAACTTTTCTATTTCTTTTTAAATTAAAATAAAATTTTAATATTTAGACAATTTTCTTTCATCACATAATTGAAATAATATAAAATAATATTTTTATATTATGGCTATTTCACAATGTGATATATATTTTACTTTGTTTTTAAATTATTTACCAAAGGTTTGGCATCTCCATATTATGGTTGTAGTTTTCATTAGTATTCGAAAGAATTACAACAAGCTTTTTATTTTCCATATTATATATTTGTTTCTTCAATATTATGCCGACATATTCATGTTCATAATGGTGAAAATGATGTCTTTTATAAAGAGGATGAGATAAAGAATATTTTCTTTTTAATTTTGAAATTATAAAATCATTATAAACTGAAATTTAAATATTTATTTGATTATTGTTATATAAAGATAGATGCTTTATATAGTTCCTAAAGTATTTGAGAGGTGATTTACATAGTATATCTTATTTGAGGGATTTTTGTAATTTTTTTAGTATTTAACATGGTAATGACATGTGAGTCTTAAAAAAATATTAATTATAAACCATAAATAAAATATCTAATTTTACAACTTCAATAAAATATCAAATTATTTGTTCTATTAGTAAGTATTCTACTAGGCTAGATCCACATTAACTCGGCTTGAGAATAGTCTAGATCCACATTAACCTCAGATCTATCAAGAACTGAGAAGGACAGAATCTGCTTGATAGATTTGGGATTAAGATGGATCTAATTTGGTAAATATATTTTATCTATCCCTTATATATATATATGCCTCTCTACCTCTCCCTTGTGACTCCCTCTCCACCCTTCCCTTTCTGTCTTTCTTCTTGCCTCCCTCTCCCACCCCCTCCAACTCCATCTCTCAATCCCTTTCTCTCTCTCTCTCTTCTTGATAGATCTGGGATTAAGATGGATCTAGTTTGGTAAATATGTTTTATCTATCCCTTCTATATATATATATATGCCTCTCTAACTCTCCCTTGTGACTCCCTCTCCATCCTTCCCTTTCTGTCTTTCTTCTTGCCTCCCTCTCCCACCTCCTCCAACTCCATCTCTCAATCCCTCTCTCTCTCTCTCTCTCTCTCCCTTCCTCTCACTCCCACCTCCCTGTGTCTCTTCCCCATCACACACACTCTCTCTCTCCATCCTCCAACTCTGTCACTATCTCCCTCCCTCTCTCCTTCTCTCTCCCCCTCTCCCCCCTCCATTTCCATGTCTCCCTTCCTCTCTTCCCCTCTCTATCCTCTCAAACTTTAATAAAACTCCTTTTAAAAACATACACCTCCAATAAAAACATTACTTCAAACTATCAAAAATATGGCCCTCTTTTATATTTCTAAAATATATTTCCTTTTATGAAGGGAGCATGCAAATGAAGCCCATTAAAAAGTTATAATATCTCACTATATAGGAAGTCGGAAGCCCTTTTAAAAATAAACGAATTTTACCCGCGAAAAAGTACTTTTTCCTTATTTTCATCAATATTAAAAAAACCTTTAACCTTGTTGCATGTCACTTACGGTTTCTTTTTATTAAAATATTTTATTCGCTCTATTAATGCGGCCTTGGCTACTTGAGGCATGTGTGTTAACACTGCCCACGATAAGAGGACTAGTGTTAGTGCTCTAACGCATCCAATGAGGGAAGGAAACCGCATGCCGGCAAAGCGGATAAGGTCGGGACCTATAACGAGGCTCGTTGTGGAATATTTATGCATTATAACGCCCTATGTACAACTACACGGTGCATTATAGCTAGACCTAGAGAAAAACAAATATTTCTCTCTTTTTTCTTATAGATTGGTGCTATTTTTCTTTCTTTTTCGACTCTTATTCTTATCTCTATGGCCTTAGTTTTGATATTAATCTGTTGGAAAGTCAAAGAGGGAAAACAAAAAATAACACAAATAATTTACACAAGAACACACTAATTGTTTCTCTTATTTATTTATCACAAAAACTTGATTCAGATGAATTGATCGCATTGAACCGAGTGAAAGGCATTTAAACATTTTCGACTAGTGACTCACCTAATATAAATGGACATGCACACACACTCTAAATTCTACTATAACTTAACTCTACTTGACTCAACACTCAATTGACTTACTCTCTAAATATAACAAACTCTTCATGCAGGAGTAATTAGGTTCTTTTAACTATTGGAATTTAATTCCAACTGCTCACATAGAACAGCAGGAAGGCAAAGTAAATGGTGATGGGAATGTAAAGACTGTAGAAGCAGCGACATCAATTATGATGTGAGGAGTTTGAAGAATGGTGGCATCAAACCTCTAGTTTAGAACTTCACACAACTATGTATCACTTATCAACAACAACCACCGCATTAAACTCCACCAACCATATTCATTGCACAACCAACACATTCTGAGAGGAGACCCAAGCTTGAGCAGCAAAGGGGAAGGCAACCCCCGAAGGAGGTGACGTCACTCATCTCTAGACCCAGCTCTTTACCAACCAAAGAAATTCTGAGAGGGTAAGAGAATTGGCATGAAGGTCTTTCAAACAGCCCCCGGACAATATAAAGGGAAAGTTTATTTTAAATGTTTTGACTTAGTTTACATTTTCCGCATCATGTTTTAATGTTTTACGTTGAGTTAATTTTATTTTACCGAGGTAAATTTGTTTTTATTTTTGGTTATATATATTATAAATATAAAATATTTATAATATATAATATTCTAATGTCTTATATATATGTTGTGAGTGCATTGTAAAGAGTTGCTGTGTATTGTAATTTCTAGCCAGAAGGAAAAAAACAAAGACAGAGACAAAGAGAGCAATTTTTGCTGTGAGTGAAACAGTGAAAGAGTGAGCTGTGTGTGTAGTAACCAGCAGAAATTATATTTTTGAATCCAAAACACAGTAGTTCTAAAGAATCCGATTATGTAACAGTTTAGTAATTTTATGAAATAGAAATAATATCTTATCTCTTTGTGTGTCCGCAAGTTAAATCTTTTATTTTTATCTCTGTGTTGTGTTGAGGAATTATTTTATTCCTTTGTGTGTTCGGAATTGTCCAGAAATTCCAACATGGTATCAAATCTAGTCTAGGTGCTAAGTGAACGAAGCAGAGATCACTCTTCACTACAGAAGCTGTAAGAAGTTTGTTGAAGTGGATTTCTCCAACAGAGAAATCTTCTGTTCTTTTTTTTTAACACAGTCAAGGAAATTGTCTGGTTTGCACAATTACGATGGCAGCAGTAGGCACCAGTTTGACAAATCCCCAACTTCCATAGTTTAATGGGAAGAACCATGATTATTGGGCAATCACGATGAGAGCCCTGTTTGCTTCACAGGACATATGGGGGCTAGTTGAGAATGGTTATCCAGAACTAGTAGACGCAACAATGTTGGCTGCTTTGACAGTAGCAGAAAGAGACTTTTTAAAAGGTAATAGGAAGAAGGACTCCAAATCCCTCTTCTATCTCTTTCAATCAGTGCACGAGAGTATTTTCCCAAGGATTGCAGCAACAACAAAGTCCAAGGAGGCGTGGGATATTCTCAAAACAGCCTATCAAGGCACGGGGAAGGTGAAGACAACAAAGTTGCAAATGATGAGGAGAGATTTTGAAACTCTCTGTATGAAAGAGTCTGAAACTATAGACTCATTCTTCACTGATGTTACTGGGTTGGTTACTAAGATAAGGTCTCATGGAGAGATGCTTGAAGAAAGAAGGATAGTGGAGAAAATCTTGAGAAGTCTACCCTCAAGATTTGGTGCCATAGTAGTGGCAATAGAAGAGACAAAGGATCTCTCAATTTTTACAATGGATGAGCTTAGTGCATCCCTGATGTCTCATGAACACAAACTGAATAGAGGAACAGATTCCTCATTGGAACAAGCTTTCAAGACTCAAATGTCTTTTGGCCGAAGCAGAGGTCAAGGTAGAGAAAACAACCGAGGAAGAGGCAGAAGCCAAAACAAAGGAAGAAATATCCCTGCAAGTTCGAGTAGAAGGAGCAGCAATTAGAACCAGAATGAAGGCTCAAGAAAACATCAATCTCATGGACAAAGGTATAATAAATCCCAAGTCCAATGCCATTATTGCAAGAAATATGGGCACTATTCTAATGAATATAGGAAAAATAAAAATGACATGAATAATAGGAAAAATGCTAATTTTACAAAAGAAGAAAAGAACCAGAAGGATGTGTTGTTAACATGTAATATAGCACAAGATAGATATAATGATGTATGGTTCTTAGACTCGGGTTGTAGTAACCACATGACTGGAAACATAGCAATGTTTGCTAATCTGGATGAAAATGTTAAATCTGAAGTAACAACAGGAACTGATAGTAAGATCTATGTCAAGGGAAAAGACAGAGTAAGTATCCTAGCAAGAAATGGAGAGCAGAAGTTTGTGCCAGATGTATATTATGTACTTGGCTTGAAATGTAATCTTTTGAGCATTGGAAAACTCATTGACAAGGGCTACAATGTATTTTTTTTAAATGATGTGTGCACAATCATGGACATACCTCGAAGCAAGAAAGTCATTACAGAGGTGCAGATGACAAGCAATAGGATGTTTCCTCTCAAGCTCAAAGCAAACTTGAAGGAAAGAATAAATGTAGCAGTTGTAACACAAGAAGTGTTTCAAGAGGAAACGAAAGATAAAAACTGGTTATGGCACTTGAGATTTGGACATCTCAATTTCGGAGGCCTGAACTTGTTGCACAGAAAGGGAATGGTAAAGGGATTACCAGTGATTGAAAAACTGGACAACCTTTGTGAAGGTTGCATCTTGGGAAAACAACAAAGAGAAAGCTTTCCAGCAAGGAAGAGTATAAGGGCAAAGGCACCCGTAGAGATTGTCCACTCAGATTTGTGTGGAACAATGAAAACCCCATCTTTAGCTGGCAACAAATATGTTTTGACATTCATAGATGATTACACCAGAAAGACATGGGTGTATTTTTTGAAACAGAAGAGTGAATTATTTGAACAGTTCTGCCACTTCAAAGCTCATGTTGAGAAGCAGAGTGGGCACTACATCAAAGTGCTGAGAACTGACTAAGGTGGAGAATACATCTCCAAAGAGTTCCTACATTTCTGTAGGGAGAATGGCATACACAAGCAGTTTACCACAAGGTACACACATCAGCAAAATGGTGTTGCAAAAAGGAAAAATAGGACCATCATGGACATGGTCAAAAGTATGTTGAAGGAAAAACATTTTCCAAATGGGTATTGGGCAGAAGCTGTCAATTGTGCAACGTATATCTTGAATAGATGCCCAACCAAAGCTGTCATGAATAGAGTTCCAGAAGAAGCATGGAGCGACATAAAGCAACATGTCACCCACATGAGAGTATTCGGATGTGTGGCATATGCACATGTCCCAGATCAACTAAGGAAGAAATTGGATAGTAAGGGGGAGAAATGCATCTTTTTTGGATACAGTGATGAGTCCAAGGCATACAAACTCTATAATCCATCCACCAAGAAAGTTATAATCAACAGAGATGTGCAGCTTATTGAAGAAGAAGCTTGGGATGGAAGCTTAGAGAAAATGGTGAATGTGAAGAAATGTGTGTCTCACGAAGAAGAAGAGGAAGGGACATCAACAAACAATTCCTCCACGGTGGCTCCTCCTCCACCACCGCAAGCACAACAAACCACGCCACAAACTAGAAAAAGAACAGCCTTGAGAAATCAAGGAAGTGCTTCTTCAAGCACACCACAGGGAACTGAACCTCCCTGGAGCTCAAGTGGAACTCCAAGTACACCAAGAATACCGATATTCAAAAATCTGAGTGAGATTTATGAAGAAGGAGAGGTAAACGATAATGTCGGTCTGAACTCTTTATTTTCATTATATTGTCATGTTGATGACCCAATTCATTTTGAATATGTTGTAAAGGAAGAAAAATGGATTGAAGCAATGAATGAAGAGATTGATGCAATAGAAAAGAGTAATACATTGGAGTTAGTGGACGTCCCTAAAAGTAAAGAAGTCATTGGATTAAAATGGGTCTATAAGACCAAGAGAAATGCTAAAGGCAAGATTGAAAGGCACAAGGCCAGACCTGCTGTCAAAGGCTACAAGCAGAAACAAGGAAGAGATTACGAGGAAAATTTCGCATCGGTTACCAGGATGGAAACCATGAGAACCGTGTTGTCCATAGCAGCAAAACATAAATGGAAGGTTTACCAAATGGATGTGAAATCTGCATTCCTAAATGGAGTGTTGAAATAAGAGGTATATTTTGAACAACCTCTAGGCTATGAGATTGAAGGCCAAGAGCACAAAGTATGCAAGTTGAAGAAATCCCTTTATGGGCTGAAGCAAGCATCGAGAGCATGGTACATCAGGATAGATGCTTACGTGACTGAAAATGGATTTGAGAAATGTGATGGAGAACCCACAGTCTACATAAAAGAAAATGATGGTAATATTCTTATCGTTGTTTTATATGTAGATGATTTAATCTTTACTGGCAATGAAGTTTCTCTCATTGTTGATTTTAGAGCAGTCATGAAGAGTGAATTTGAAATGACTGATTTGGGGTTTTTAAGATATTTTCTTGGAATAGAAGTAGAGAAAAATTAAAATGGATTTTTATTTCCCAAGAAAAATATGTTGAAGAAGTGTTGAAAAGATTCAACATGTAGAACAGCAAGGCAACTGTAACTCCAACTATCATGGGGTTAAAATTGAGCAAAGAAGATAGCAGCAAGGTTTTTGATCCAAGTTTGTATAAAAGCATAGTTGGCAGCCTCATGTATTTGACTGCAACTAGGCCGGATATAATGCACACTATGAGTTTAACCCCCAGATTTATGGAAAGTCCAAAAGGAACTCATTGGCAGGCAGCCAAGAGGATTCTATGGTATGTGAATGGAACGAAGGGGTATGGTATTTTCTACTCCTCATCTGAAAAGTTTAAATTGACTAGTTACACTGAAAGTGATTGGGCTAGAAGTGTAGATGACATGAAGAGCACATCTGGATATGTGTTTCATTTGGAATCGGGGGCCATTTCATGGGCTTCCAAGAAGAAACCAATAGTTGCTTTATCAACGACAGATGTAGAATATGTGGCAACAACAACAGCAGCATGCCAAGTAATATGGATGAGAAGAATGCTTAGAGATTTATGTCATGAACAAGACAAAGGAACAAAAATTCACTGTGATAATAGCTTAGCGATAACTTTATCAAAGAATTTTGTCTTCCATAAGAGAACAAAGCATAGTGTGCAAAATTTCATTTTATATGAGAACTGGTTAATAATGGTGAGATTGTTTTGCAGCACTGTAGGACAGAGGAAAAATTTGCTGATATATTGACAAAGCCATTAACGCAGAAGAGTTTTAATTATTTAAGGAAATGCCTGGGTATGCAAGAAAACCCAGTAGTTGAAATTAAGGGGGAGTGCTGGAATTTAATTCCAACTGCCCGCATAGAACAGCAGGACGACAAAGTAAATGGTGATGGGAATGAAAAGACAACAGAAGCGGTGACATCAATTATGATGCGAGGAGTTTGAAGAACGGTGGCAACAAACCTCTAGTTTAGAACTTCACGCAACCACGTATCACTTATCAAGAACAACCACCGCAGTAAACTCCACCAACCATATTCATTGCACAACCAACACATTCTGGGAGGACATCCAAGCTTGAGAAGCAAAGGGGAAGGCAACCCCCGGAGGAGGTGACGTCACTCATCTCTGGACCCACCTCTTTACCAACCAAAGCAATTCCGAGAGGGTAAGAGAACTGGCATGAAGGTCTTTGAAACAGCCCTCGGAAAGTATAAAGAGAAAGTTTATTTTAAATTTTTTGACTTAGTTTACATTTTCTGCATCATGTTTTAATGTTTTACGTTGGGTTAATTTTATTTTACCATGGTACATTTGTTTTTAACTTTGGTTATATATATTATAAATATGAAATATTTATAATATGTAATATTGTAATGTCTTATATATATGCCGTGAGCGCATTGTAAAGAGTTGTTGTGTATTGTAATTTCTAGCCAGAAGGCAGAAAACAAAGGCAGAGAGAGAGAGAGAGAGAAATTTTTGCTGTGAGTGAAACAGTGAAAGAGTGAGCTACATGTGTAGCAACAAGAAGAAGTTATCTTTGTGAATCCAGAACATAGTAGTTCTGAAGAATCCAATTATGTAACAGTTTAGTAGTTTTATGAAATAAAAATTATATCTTATCTCTCTGTGTGTCCGCAAGTTAAATTTTTTATTTTGATTTATGTGTTGTCTGTTCGGAATTGTTTTATTCCTTTGTGTGTTCGGAATTTTCCAGAAATTCCAACATTAACAAGCCAATCCTTGTACTGTTAGTGAGACACTCTTGCATGCAATGTAGCAAAACTACTTTATGCTTTTGTCTAAAATGATATCGGCAACATTTCATTCTTCCATATATAATCTTAACAATACTTTGCCTAAGCTCCTACCATGTTGCTTCAAATGCTTCTAGAGAACATTTTAAGCTGTCTTGAATTAACTAAAGCTTTGGATTTTAGAAACGTAAACAATGATTCTAAAATTATTTACATTGTGATTATATTTCTGATATTTTTTGATATTGTTTTTAAATTTCAATTAATTAAATGGTTGGTAAATGTGGATAAACATAAAAATACTTATTTTATCATTTCAAATTTTAATTTGTTTTTAATTATCCTAACGTTTAAATTTTATCAACATAAGTTCTAAAATAATTTACATTCTGATTATATTTGTGATATTTTTTGATATTGTATTTAAATTTCAATTAACTAATTGTTAAACTAATAGTTATATAAATTAAATGGTTTGTAATTGTGGAAAAACATCAATTGATAATAAACATCAAAAAACTTACTTTATCATCTCAAATTTTAATTTCTTTTTCATTACGTGAACCTTTAATTTTAGCAACTTAAATGATGATTCTAAAATAATTTACATTATGATTATATTCGTGATATTTTTTGATATTGTATTTAAATTTCAATTAATTAATTGTTAACGTAATATAATTATATAAATTAAAGAACTGGTAAATATGAACAAACATCAATTGATCATAAACATCATAACGCTTATTTTATCATCTCAATTATTAAATAAAAAAAATACTTCGTTGTTTTAATTTTAAATTTCTTTCTAATAACAATTTTTTTTTTAATAAAAAGGCTTCGCCTTTTTTTTTAAATGTGAAACCCTGGTTCCCATTTTAAAATAAAAAAGTCCTTAAAAGACTATCTCTTAGTTGTCATACGATGCAGTTTTTCAAACTTCGCTGAGACCTTTTTTTGACTTCTTACATAAAAACGAACTTTTTTGCCTACGAGTTAAATGAATTAAAAAGGAATATTTACGGCAAATATGAATAAACATGTACCTTCGAAAAAAAATTGATGGAATCGTTGAGTTTAAGAACCTTTGAAATTTTTTTGTGAGGACTTAGGGGAGCTCGTCGTTTGCGCAGCTCCGATGAGTTTTTCAGTGGAGTTTTGCCCTCTCCTTCAACTAACGTGGTGCAAAGATTTTAAATTGTCCACAATTCAGTCAGTTTGCGACGTTTTTGTGCGGTTTATTCTTAGTTGAGATGTGCAACTGACGCACTGGGCTCTTTTGACATATGCG
Organism: Pinus albicaulis; assembly: GCA_034641835.2. Taxonomy (NCBI): domain Eukaryota; kingdom Viridiplantae; phylum Streptophyta; class Pinopsida; order Pinales; family Pinaceae; genus Pinus; species Pinus albicaulis. The sequence goes on along the minus strand of CM076572.1, from coordinate 1,246,643,027 downwards.
CAATTCTATCACTTCTTATTCTTCAAAGGTGCATAATTCAAGCTGCTTTCGCATCTTCCCCTTGGCCTCTCACGATGACACTTGCTACAAAAAGATTGAGACACTTCTCTCCCTGCAGTCTTATGTGACCTCGCATATTCTCTTCGCTGCTTTCAAAGAGTTTTACACAGCCTACGCTTTGATACCATGAAAAGGAATTGAAAAGAAAGAAACGTGGAGTAGAGGATTGTTTTTCTCTAAATAAGATTACATTTGGGACATCAACAACAAATAATTGTAGTGAGACTAAACTAAAATTCAACTAAGTGAAATTGAACTAGAACACTTGGATAGACGGTTTTGACAGCTAGCAGGTGGTTGGATTTCGATTATCCAACATGCTTATGTTGTACACCCAGCTTGGTGATTGTGCCAGTTTCAGTTTGCATTGCCTTAAACATCTGTGGAATGTATACACTAATGAAGGTTTAAAATAAGGGATACACATATATGAAATATGATTCAACCAGCATTGATGAGCCTAAATTTAATACTTACATCCTATATTTGAGAAGTTGGTGATGGTTGAGAAATTCTATCAACCTCTCCTCCTAAATTAGGAATAAGCTAGATCTAAGAAACTTTGTATTATAGAGTATACCTGATGTAAATCTGTGTGTGTTAATACATACGTGCCCCTGAATGAAATAAAAGTGTTTTTATTCATTCTCTCTTAGTATCAAAGATTAGGGTGCGAGAGCAAAGTGCGTGATTGTTGGGTGTGGAGAGCATGATAGAGCCATGTGTTGAACTTGCGTACTATTGAACCGTATGAAAACGTTGCATCAAATTGGTGAAAGGATTAGAGCATGCGGTTGCATGAGCACCTACGTAATGTGTGAGGACCTACATAATCATGTGGGAGAAGCACACTGGTCTTTTTGTATTTCAACTAGCAGTGTTGTGTGGAGCATACCAGGATTATGTGTGATTTTTTGTATACATATATTATAGCGCTTGATCCTATTTGGATAGAGTGTAAACCTGTATAGCGTGGTGTGTGATCGCAAAAGGAAGCCTTACCTCCATGTTTATTTGTTCAGCGCAAGAGTGTGAGTTGATCGGAGCTGCAAATTTTATTTGATGATGCAAAGTTTATTCGATATGAAGTCTGTGCATTGGATTGTTTTGAGTCAAATAATTCAATCGATGAATCCTGGCGCGATCCTGTGTGGTGTGATGATCCAATTTTTATCTTTCTCGTGTTCAAATATACCAATGAAACTCTAGTTGGAACCTTCAATAGAGTATCAAAAGGAGTGTGTGATTTCTAGGAAACATGATTCTACATGATGAGGCCATGGATGACTGGGTTTTCTTGAGACTTTTTGTTTTGTTCCAATTTCAGGGTCTATCCAAGAAGATAAAGGCACTATCATGCATGTTGCTATTGGATTCAGACAAGTCGTGTGGTGTATCTGTCGTTAGAGGAGGAGTTGGCTACAAGGCAAAGTGGTGTGTTGTTTTCACAAATGAGCTGAAGCATTTTTTAATTGTAGAAAGGTACCTCCACGTTGAATAGGTATAGTTTTTTAATATTTCTCTTTGATAATGGAGTTCATGGTTTTGGTTATCACTCATAAGTTTTAAAAATTTCATTGATAGGGTCTTGAATATCATTCACCTAGGTTCCATGTTGTTTTCATAGTCAAATTCATGAAATTTATGAAAACACACATGTAACAAGGTTTATCCTAAGTCTATGCTCACCATGAGTCATGTCATGTTAGTTAAGTCCATTCCATGTTATTTAGTTTTCGCACTCATGCATCCAAATCAAAAAATAAGCAACTTGTTTGTTTTTTCACTATTTCATAACAAATACAATGGCAGAACAATGGATTTTGCTATGGAATTACCTAACAATTATGTAGCATATCTGTAAGGATTTTAACTATTTTCGCGACGAAACTGTGTTTTTCTGCAAAAAAGACAAAGCGATATGAGCTGTCAAGTTTTCTATGGCCAAGGGTAAAGGTGGGGTCATCAAATTAGTTACCATGATCACCAAGCATGTAAGATCGTGATTTCACTCATCATTGCCTTTTGTGGTCACATGTGTCATCATTCTCCCTCACGTTGTCGAATTTCATTTTAAGATTTGCCCCTAAGCCTTGCTCTATCATTCATTGTTCAAAAGTCTTGCATGTAAAGCATCATAGTGTCATCCTTGAAGAGATGATTCATAGCGCAAACAACTTGTTGTCTAGGTTTGTTCATCTGCAAGTGTCATAGCTAAGAAGCAACGAAGGTATAAAGGAGAAATGGGAGCGAAGAAGAAAGTGAATAAAGGAGGCTACTTTGTGAGATGCAAGCCTATGGATTTAAAACTATTGAATAAAGATCCTAGTTTCATGGATGCCTTCAGGAATGTTGGTTGTATACAATTTTGTTAGAAGCTGTAGGGTTTTCATGCTCAGATATCCAAAGACTTTGCAGCCAATTTCACAGGGACAACCTCAAAGGTAGGAGTATTGAATTTCACAGTATCACATGATATTATCTCTCTAGCTACAGAAATACCTAGAGGAGGTGAGGAATGGTTCAAAGGTACAAAATTCAAAATACATAGCTGTGAGGAATTTTTCAAACAGGAGCACATCGAAGCTGACACGGCAAGTCGCATCCCTAGGATTAATATGAAAGAAAATTATTCAAATCAGTTGTTTGTGGTCCAGAAGTATTTTACCTGCAAAGGGGGGTTTCACATGGTCTACTTATATCACTTCAGGCTCCTTTTGTATTTCATTGGTAAGCAACCCCTTGATTTTCCTTTCTTTTTATTTAGAAGTTTAAGGAAGATGTCAGATAAGGTCCAAGCCAAGGCTGAGGGTAGTGAAACATCAGTTTTTCACCATGGCTTGATCAAATTATTAGTGCTGGAGGAATTAAAAAATTTAAACAGAGATTGGACATCTTTTCCCTTTTTTAGCAGATATGAAGTAGATTCAGTAACACCTAAAAAGATTTCAAAGTGAAAGATCACTTCATCTCCAGCTGTGATAGAAGTATTTAATGAAGAAGAAGGACAACCTACTGTGGAACCAATGGATATTGAAGTTGAACCTATACCAGAGACTGATATTCCACAACCATCACCTACAAGTCAAAAATAGAAAATTAGCAAACATGGTAGCAGGAGGATAACCAGGAGCCAAACCATTGCTAAAGGAAATATTGAAGACATCATCCAGACAATAGACATTGAAGAATACCCAATTATCCAAGTAGAAGACATTGAAGGGGATAGAAGGAAGAAGCAAAAAGGTAAGTCTGCCAAAAAATTAGATTTTGCAGGAGAAGATGATGGTTTCATTTTCTAACCAAGGAAACCAATGACTAGGTCACAACTTTCAAAAGGTGCCATGGAGAGCAAGAGAGCAGAAAAGATTGATAAAGGAAAACAACCAGAGAACATTAAAGACTTATCTCCAGCAACAAAAGAGGTCTTTGTGCAAAGAAAAGGAAAGGAACAAGTTGAGGAAAATACTGAAGTACAAATATTGTAGGAGCAATTAAGAGAGGCCAGGGAGGAAGTTATTGAAGTCAAATTGGAACTACAAGAGGCCAAGGTAGACAGACAACTAATGGCAGCCTTCGAAAAGTAAATGAAGGATCAGCTGGAAAAATATGACAAAACTCTATCAAATGGCAAGAAGATGATGAAGAGAAGTCTTCCTCTGAGGAAAGTGGTGAATAACACTAGGAAAACAAAATCTATGGTTGCAGTCTAAGAGAAAAAGTCTCAAAGGGCAGGTTAAGCAGCTCGAAGATCAAATGGATATGATGCAAGAAGAACTGAAGAAAAGAGGATTGAAGATTAGAATGGTAAATGAACCTGAAGAGGTAAAACCTGCTAATGTTAAAGATGAAATGCCAAAATTATGAGGGGTTACATTAAAATATTTTTGATTGAGTTTACAACTTGTAGGAAATATCAATTTTGGTTCAAAAGTTGAATTTTTGAAGAAAAGTGACAAATCTTCATTTTCAGCCAAATTAGGCAGTTTGCGAAGTCGAGGCTTGAGGGCCAGAATTTGCTACGAAATTCCTGTAGGATGTTTTTACCCAAAAAACCAAGTTTGATGGAGATCTAAGGAGGGAAAGTGATGGTATTTAGCCGATATGACTTGACAAACATATCTTGATCAGTAGAGAAGGCGAAAAAGGAGGTTCGATTACTAAAGTAAATGTGCTACTAAATTTCACTACGAAACTTCCTAAGGTCACTCTGTTTTTGCAGCAAAGTGTTTTTAATGGATTTTGGAGGTTTTAAAAGCGTGTTGGAGAACAACCAACCACTTAGAGACATCTAAGCTGACAATGGGTCATCCCAGGAAAGATTCAATACTCAACAGGAGTGTCACCTATCCAGCTCAACATGACGACATGAATTAAAGTGGTGTTTATCTTTTCTTGAAAAATAGGACTAGTGTTTCCTAAATAGAAGGGATTCATTAATGTCTCATTGATGGTGAATGAAACTCAAGAATCTAATCCTTATCAATGTAATTTTCCCACTACTGAAGAAGTGAATGTAACAAATGTAAATCAAAGTCCTATTAGAAGTGTAAGTCTTTAGAGACTAGGTGTCTTTTTCAGTTCCAAGAATGTAGTTTATATTTACGATAGGTGTCAAAGTTATGGCTCGATGATCTAGCCAACTGGGAAGATCCTATGTAAGAAACAAAGGCATATTTAATGACAAGAAATCGAATCAGAAAGGGTTGGAGAATGTTACTTTGAGACTACTATTATTGTAAATCTTGGAATATCAGTAATATATAGTGATGGTGTTTTCTGCCTAACCTGAGATTCTTTGACTGGTGCAATGATTTTTATGCCTTATGTTTTCTTAATATCTTTTCTCAATGTCTTGATGTTAAATTACTCATAATTCATGCCTTCATGCTCTCACTTCCTTTTGACATTAATTTATTGAAATTTATTGTTTGTTAGTATTATCTTTTTTCATTGAAACAGTAGAAGCCTTAGCTTCAACAAGCATAATTATTTGTCACTGACCCCATACAGACCACATACTATATCCATGAGCCCAATGGTAGTAAATTCTATCCCATTTTCACCTGAAATCAAATACATTAATAAAATTATCACAGAGTTAAACATTTGATTCAAAAAATAATTGTGAAAATCATTAGATAAGTTGAGAGATGCCTCTTAGGCTGAAGAGGCTAATCCTCAATCAAAAGTTGGTTTGAAAGAGTTACTCTAATTTGTCTAGTGGAGAAGCCCATCAGTACCAATTTAGAGATAACATTTTGGTGCATATGCCGGGAGTCTGAAGACATATTTCCCAAAGTTTATGCTCAAATAGTGAAGTTGAACTCTTGAAGGTAGCAGGAGCTTAGAACATTTCAAGGCCGCAGAAGCTACCTTGGTGACTCCACTAAAAATCTTCATGCTTAAAGGTGATTCTAGAAAAATATACATATGGAGAAATCCAGATCCTAACCCACCTACAATTGTGGATAATCCAGAGAGGATTCTCAAAGGAATTGGAAGCAGATCTTCAAAATCAGGTATTCCATCACATTCAAGAGCTTTGTCCTCTGAAATTATTTGAAGTCCTGAAGATAGGAAATTTGATGATAAAATTGAAGAAATATTGTTTAGGTCTAAAACTTAAAATGAACTAACTAATATAATACTAGACCTACAAAGACCAGGTATCGACACATCATCCCTAGTAACTAAAGAAGAAAAATAAGAATTCTGGAAAACAGTCACATCAAAACTGTTGTTAGAGAGGGAATCTTTTGAAAATTTAAAAGATTTAGATCCATTTGAGTTTTTGTTGAAAATAAAAGATGGTATACCTTTTCCTGAGTAGAGTTCATTCATATGTAGACTTCAGATACCATCTACACCACCTCTGAACATCTCATCTTAACTTACTATTTTCCCAAAAAATAAAAATTTAATCTCACCCGTTGTCCTTCCACATACCATAGTTCTTGTCATCGTGGCTGGAATTGTCCCTCCTCCTCCTGTTGGACCTACAAGGTATGCTCCACTTGTCCTCTCTGTTGTTCTTCAAGATCTCCTAGATGGATACTCAACTAGAATAAGAACCTTTGGGAGTGAAGACGACATATTAGTTGAGGAACCTGTGGAGAAATTTAATGATTTCATTGATAGAGAGGAGGTAGACCATGGAGATTTAAAAATGAGATTACTTGCCAAAATTTTCATTGGTGAAGTAAGAAAATGGTTTAAGGCCCTAGCTCCAGAAAGTTTGCAGAATTGGGACCAGCCAGAAGATAGTTTTTTGACCAAGTGGGGGAGTAAGGTGAATCCAGGGCAAGCCTTGAAAGGCTAAAATTTTTTGAAGAGATCCTTAGATGAAGTTGTCCAACACTTTTCTAAAATATTTAATAAAGTCTATAATTCCATACCTGCTCATATTAAACCTCCTCTAAGAGCTGCTCAATTACACTATGCAGAGGAATTTGATTATGAGTTTTCCATCTTGACTAGGGAATTAGAGTCTGCTTCTCTAGAAGAAATGAAGAATGATGCAATAAAAGTGGAAGTAAACATGGCAGCTCCTAAGAGATCTAATATGGGAAAAACAAATTGAAAGAAGAAGAAAAACCTTCATCCTTAGATGAAAAATTTGATTCTATTTTGAAGAATATGGAAAAAATCTTGGATAGACTTGTTCTTGGAGCCACTCCCTTACCTCCTATAGAACAAGATCCACGGATCAGAAATTCATAATTTAAGAGGCTTGAAAATCAGCAAAAACAAACAGAAAACAAAAAATCGGTATGACCCACAAGTAAGGCCTCCCTTTCAAAAAAAATTATTGATGAGGAGGAAGCTCAGCATCAGTTTCAAGAGGATATTATCCACTGTCTATATGAATATATGTCTGGGATGTTTCTAACTAAGGAAGAGCATGATGATTCTAGTCATGATTTGAAGAAATATGAGGGACAATCTGATTACCTAAAGGGTTATCAACATGCCATATTTGAAATGCAGAAACAATACAATTTAAGAAAAAGAAATATCCCATTACCACAAACAAAGCTCAACAAAAGAATTATTTTCCTAAAATAATTGAGCCAAAGAAGGACCCACCACCTCCACCTCCTACCAAAGAAGTTGAAAAAACCACATCTACTTTTAGTCTAGAGAATGAGATCTCTAAAATTCAAATTCTTGTCCCTTTTGGATAAATTATTAAGGCAACTCAATATAGGTCAATATGTTGAACTCTCATCCAGTAGCTTCAGACATCCTAAATTTGCATGAAGATCATCCTACCATTTTCCCAAGACCAAGGGTAGAAGATAAATAGAATGAAGAGGTCCCTCCCTTTTATGTTAGTCTAAATATTCATGATATGAATTTGCACAATGCCATGTTGGACTCAGGGGCTTCCCAGAGCCTTATGCCTAAAGTAATCATGGAGAGGATGGGTTTGGAAATCACTAGACCCTATAAAGCTCTGTTTTCTTTTGACTCCAAGAGAGTTAAATGCATAGGTCTTATCAAATATGTCGTGGTTGGCTTATCACAAGTGCCTTCTGAAACAATGGTGATGGAAATAGTAGTAGCTGACATTCCTCCAAATTTTGGTATGCTCTTATCCAGATCTTTGGCAACTAAAATCAAAGGAACTATGCAAATGGATATGACATATTCCACCATTCCTATTTTTGGTGAGAAAAGAAGGTTGTATAGGGAAATTAGGATGGCCTACATGGTAATTAGTAAAGATAAGCCTCAAAATTTTCCAATTTATGTTGTTGAAACAAAATTAGGATCATCAATTTTATTCAATGAACTAACTGATGAAGCAGAAATAGAAGGAAAAATAGAAAATCAACAAGCTAGAAATCAAGAAGGTGTTGAGGAAAAAGAAGAGGTTTCGTGGCTTTTGCACTTTGAAGGCTCTGCTAGAAGAGATGGGGCTGGAGTAGGCATATGGATAACTACTCATGAATTAGTTCCTATTGTGTTAATGTCAATTTTCTTCTTATCCCTCTAGTCTTTATCTCCCCACAATTTTCCTTAAATTTAGAAGTAATAATATTTAATGTGGATGTGCGGTTTAGGGATACTATATATATATATATATATATATATATATATATTCATATTCATATTGATATATACTTGATATCCAAAGGAAACTTATAACCTATAATCTCAAAACTAAATAATATACAACTTATCGCATCCTCCTCGCGTGAGAAAAAATTTCATAAATTTTTAAACTCTAAATGATTGTTTTCATATGTTCCTCTTAAGTAAATAAATCAAATCTAAACTGATTTCATCACATAAATGAATGTTTTTTAACATTAAACAATCAAATATAAGGATGACCAATGAGCACCATAATTACTAAAGGAGAAACATATATTCACAATCATTCCCCTTCAAATCACCTTATCATTCCAATGACTAGAGCTTACAAGGTAAATCCATAGGTTATCGTAAACTAGTATTTCCATTGTAAATAAAATAATACATAATAGTGAAGTATAACCCATTGAAACAAAAGTATGACTTCAATGAAAAAAGTGGGAAACAACTACTAGTTTATAAGTGTAAGATGCTTCATCTTATCCTTCCAATAATGAAAGATTACAAGGTATCTCGATAGTGTATGACAACATAATATTTAAATGCTAAACAAAATAATGCATAATAGATAAGTATAGCCCATTTACAATTGTATGAGGTGACTTCTAATGTGAAAATTTCCTAATACTTTTTGCTATAGTGGATGTGCACTCTCTCCTCTCATATACACTTTCCATCTCTTTATATTCACCTCCTTCAAGTGTTTTCATGTGTGGTGTTTCAACTTTTCCCATTATGTTTTATTTATTCTTTGACAAATAACTAATTGCCTCAATTATAGAAACAAAGTTTCCATATCTTAACAACTAATCTAATTAATCATAGCAACCACTTATCTCATTGATTAGGTGTATGATAAGATTAGAACAAATACAATTCACTAGTGTTCTATAATCTTTAAAATGTTTCATTCAAATTTGTAAGACTACAAAAATAAAGGAAATTTGGTTTTCACATGTATTGATATAAGTGAAATTATAAGATGGTACTATTTCCCACTTTTATGAAAAAGTTATTAGAATTTGTCTTTAATTATTTTTCACACATTCACACCTATTATGTGCAAGAAGCTCCTACTTAACCTATATTTCTTAGCACTCCCTCTACATAAGAAGAAATTTTATATTAATTCAAATATGTTTCTAAATGCTTCATCCTTCCCTTTTGTAAAGGTTTTGTCAAAATTCCATCTTTGTTGATTGGTAAGAATATCCTTAAGTTAGTTGTTGACTTCTAAATCATTTTTGAATTAAAATTATATTTAATATAGATACATGCTTGGACTTATCATAAAAATTGGATTCTTTAAAACCAAAAAAAAGAACTTTATTATCATAGTATATAATTAGTATTCATCTTTTAATCCAATAAACTAATTTGATTTCTAAATCACATATAATCGTACCAAATTTACATATAAATTGAAAAGTAAAAATAATAAATAAATATTTAATTTAATTTAATTTATTAAATAATTGAAATTTCTTAATATAATAGATTATTTTATTAATTAAATTTTTTCTTTATTATTTTAAAAGTCAAAACCACTGTTATTTTTATTATCTAGATATGTATTTATTTTTTAATAAAGCTTCCAAAAATTTAATTTAATTATCATTAATTGTTAAATAAATAGTAAAATTAATATCGAAGGAATATTCACAAATCAAAAGTTGTATATTCATCTTCAAAGTATTATTTCATTTTTTTTCATATAAACAAATTTCATAAGAAATACATTATTTATTTTTAGAAATGTGCTATTAATAAATCATAACATTATCCTATGATATTATAACAATGTTTGTATGTTTAACTTATATATTATTTCTTTGTCTATTAGTAAAAATTATAATATTAAGTCTTTGAACTAAAGTCTTAATTTACTTCAATTTTTTTAGTTTTAACAAATGTACTACTAAGTAAATATTTTGATATACTATCAATATTTACCACCCATTTAATTTATATAAATATCTTAAAAATATATAATTACTTAAAAATATTTTATCAAATCATTTAATTAAAAATTAAAATACAATAATTATAAAAATTAAAAAAAATGAAATTGATATGAGCACAATCATTAAAGTGCATTAAAGTAGGTTAAACGGAACCTCCAACCTAACCTTATTCACGTAAATGGTGTGCAAGTGTCAAAGTTTTATCCTAATTTCTAACATTAATATCTATACAATTACATATATATAGGTCTACTTTTGTATAAGTAGTTATATTTATTCATTTGATAAATAAAGAAATATATAAGTCATATTAGAAGTTTTTCAAATTAAAAAGTAAAGTATTTAATTTAATGTAAACATTGATAGCTATAATAATTTTGTATTGTAAATGAAGAGGGATCAAATATTTTGAAATGTAATTTTTTTCTCAAACTATTAATCTAAATTTCTTAAATCTAATAATGTTAATATATAATATATTAATCTTCAAATTAGATTATATTAATATTAATCTTGTAATATATTTAATTGAAAGAAATATTAAAATATTTTAGAGCATGATTTTGGATTTTTCGTGTTGAATTGTATTATAATCTTTTATCTATATAGTTATTTTCATTTTTTTGGGAAAAACATTAAATTTAATTTTTACTATTATTATTTTATTAAAGACTTGACATGCACATCATTTTTTTGTGAATTGTAAAATAAGCTTCTCAATGCAATGGCATACTTACACATCCCCTTATACCAAGTTCTAAAATATACCTCTACACACAATCATATACAATGATTTTATAAAAATTATATTAATAAATTAATGATAAATCTCTTTGATATATGTCATTCTCTCTCATTGCCTCTCTCAACGAGCCCTCTTCTTTTAAGAACTCCTCCTACAAGCTGCAGGCTATATAACTAGTATTTGCTATTTACAATTGAAATAACCTATTTTTAAAGAACAGATTTAAAAATACAATGTGGTTTAACTGCAAGTTTTTCTGAATGAAACCCAGGTTCAAATTCCATTTTGTATATTGTGCTATCTCGTCTGCATTTGAAAACAAATTAGTTTGAAGTCATCCAATGTTACAGAAAACAGTTTTAACAAGTTTAGTGGTTCATAACATATATTTTTTCCTTAACACTGCTCACGAGTGTTGCAGAGCCTGTGCTCATTATTATCTGTGGAGTCCCTGCCCACTGCATGTCCGCGTTGGTCAACGATTAACCTCGCGTCTTCCAGAGGCTTTATAATAAACTCTGTCGACACTCGGATCTTAAGGCCTCTGCCCATGTTTCTCTTCTCTATCTCAAACGGCTGGCAGAGAGCAGACACGCGTTCGAAACTTCGAAACGGAGCGGATAAGTGAGTTGTGGCAGTAAGTGGAGCTTCTGGTGTCGGCGGTGACATTAGGGAAGCCAGCGATACAAGCGATAACGGAGACTGAAAGAAGTGTTGGGGAAGAATGAAGTACACGTCGCCCATCTTCAGTCGATCGTTTGGAAGAAGCTGGGGCGTTTTCTGACCGATGTAGGAGTGGGAGTGACAGATTGAATGCTGAGCGAATTTCTGCATGATCTGGGCGGCGCTGATGGGTTTATTGAGATTTCGAACGATGCCTTTTGAGCAAACCAGTTTGACGGTTTCTTTCTTATTGCCCACCTGCATTAGGCATGACAAATGGCTGCCCATACCTTGTTTGGCTTATTATGCGCAGGCAAAGCAAAGGGAAGGATGAAAAAATTGATATTATAATAAATATTTGATATTACCATACAAAAAATATTTTAAAATTAAATATTTGAGGAAAAATTAATTTTATTTTAGTAATAAATTAATTTTTTTTTTTAATTTATTCAAAACATTAATAAAATATTTTTTTTATTAAGATTGATTATAGTATCTCGAATATTTCAATTTATTTTTAAATTAAAATAAAATAATATTTAAATAGCCGTTTTCTACATTTATCACATAATTACAATAATATAAAATAATATTTTTATATTATGAGTATTTTACAATGTCATATTTTATTTTATTTTCTTAATGATTTAATCCAGGTTTAGTATCTCCATATTATGCTTGCACTTTTCTTTAGTAGTTGAAACAATTATAGCGAACCTTTTGTTTTCCATATTATATATTTTTTTCTTGAATATTATGTTGAAATGTTAAAATAAGTAGAACTTTAAATTTAAATATGTTGTGAAAAAATCTTTTGGTAAAAATCACATCCAAATAAATTTGGTCGACGCGTTTCCAACCAGCTAGTGTGGTTCATCATCAGGACTTGATGAAAAATCTGATCAGGAGACCCAATTAAATAGATATGAGAAGCTCCAACTAGCCGTTGAAAAATAACTGCTAGTTAGACTACATCAAAGTCAAAGAAATAAAAAGTCAAAAATATATATATAAAGATTAAAATATATTTTTGACTTTTTATTTCTTTGACTTTGATGTAGTCTAACTAGCAGTTATTTTTCAACAGCTAGTTGGAGCTTCTCATATCTATTTAATTGGGTCTCCTGATCAGATTTTTCATCAAGTCCTGATGATGAACCACACTGGTTGGTTCGAAACGCGTCCACCAAATTTATTTGGATGTGATTTTTACGGAAAGATTTTTTCACAATTTATGGATCACAAAAGCAATATTTCTAAAATTTAAATATGTTTTTGAGAATTTTAGGATCAAGAGAGTGTGTGAGAAGTGTTTTACATAATTTGTCTTATTCGAAGGAGTTGAGTAATTTATTTAGTAAATGTGATATTTAAAAAATAATATTAACTATATATTATAAATAAAATATTTGAATATATGATTTAAATAAAATATATCTATTTATTGTTTTGAGCCTTTAATACTTTACCATAAATGAAATGTTTTAGAAGGACATTAAATTAATGACACGTTATATTTAAAATTGAATTTAAAAGTAATAATCATAATTTTAAACTTCATTATGGAGAATATGGAGAACATGTTGTAAGTAAATTGTTGATAAAATTTACACTATAGTATTAATTAAAAAAAAAAAATAACAAAATATAATGTTGGCTTAATTTTTAAAAAATAATAATTTGGGTGAATATAAATTATTATGTTGTAGTTTTTTTTTTATTAATAAAATTACAAATAAAATTTAAATGATGATAATTTATATTTGTAATCTGATATTCTAAAGCATTATATTTAAATCTAGTTAATAACTATATAAAGACTTAATATATACAATAATATCTATAAATGCATATCATCTAAGCTCTATATACCACATTAAAATAAAAATTTCAAGAGTTTATAAAACACCTTAAAGAAAAATATTATGTTAAATATATTATAAGGATTTTAATAGAATAAAAAATTAGCATTTTGCATGTAAAGTAATAATGTTTTAAAAGTATAAAATATATAATTTTGTATTTATCTATATCTATTAAATGTACAAAAATATTATCTTAAATATATTATAAAAATTTTAATAAAATTTTTGCCTATAATATAATAATATTTTAAAATTATAAATAGATAATTTTGTATCTATTTATATCTACACATTGTACCTTCTCTCAAGTTGGCACCCAAAATGAAGTCTACATCTTCAAAGATTTGAATACTCTAAAACCTTTAAAGTGAAGACGAATTTATGATGATTTATATAATGTAATTGAAAGTATTTTTTTTAACATCCCATTACAAAGAAAACATGTAATTTATTTATTATATAACCTGAGGTTACAACATGGTATTTAAAAAGATATTAATAAAAAAAAATATTCAAGTTAACGCCTAACTCATATAAACTAAAATATTTCTTATAATTATGTGTTACTTAATATGGTTCACTGTAATACATATATAGGGATTGAATTGTGTAACATGTTAAGAGACATGAATTTACCTAATCAGAATTGTAAAAAAAAAAAAAAAAAAATGCTTACTACAAAATAAATATATATTCAATCATATTACTATGGGTTCATCGACTTTAATGTAATTGGAATCAAAAGATAGTTGCTTGCATAACACATTATGGTATGGCACCAAGTCTATTTACTATGCATTTATATATTTCTATTGTGGTAATAACATTAACCTACCTCTCAACCCTACATTGTACTATGTGCATGATCGGTACTACCCTTATCTTGAAGCTTGTGTACAGTTGGATTGCACCTCAAGAGGATGTGTGCTGGTGGATCCGATCGATGTTGTGGATTGAGTTTGAGTTGGACGGATGTGATCTTCCTCCACCGAATCGAGGGTTCATATCACTTGTGGGTTAGTAAGGGTATTACCTCATCCCCGAACCCTCGTTGTTGAACTCATTTGGTTCTTGATTTCTCCGTGACAGCTTTGCAACTGGGGTTTTCATTCCAATGTTATTCAATTCCATTTCTCCACCTTCATTCCATTATGCAACCAACTCACAAACTAAAATAAAAGACAGATGAACGACTTAAAAATTATCTACTTCAAGGGGGAAACCTCCTTTACATTACATAAATGAAAATTTCTTGGATGATTCAAATGGAAAAACCTCATTTCTATATATAGGATCTTAAGGGGTCACAATATAATCATGGACAACATAACAATAATAATGTGAGGGAATAACAATAACAATAGTGGGCTTCTATAGGGCACAATAATAATAATATGGGGACTACATGGGTACAACAATAACAATAATGGCGCTACACTAAGAATAAAAATAAGGGGATACACTAGTATTATAGAGACCTAACATGTCCCTCTCCTTCCAAAAATTGTTGTCCTCAACACTTGAGTAGTTCTGTATGCTTCTATATAAAATTCTCATCCTCCCATGCATAATATTCAGCTGGTAAGTTCTTCCACTTGACGAGATACTCGGAAATTTATTGATTTTGGAGCTATTGATTTCTTGTCTCTGTGACTGCTTCAGGTTGCAATATGATTTTTCCTTCCTCATCAAGTTCTCAAAATATTGTTTGAACTGGAAGCTTGTCATCTATAACCTTCATTAAGCATGAAACATGGAAAATTGGGTGCACTTGGGAAGATGTAAGAAGCTCCAATTTGTATGCCATAGTATCAATCTATTGCAACACCTTGTAAGGACCATCATACTTTGGTGATAATTTATTATCCTTCTTAGCTTGCTTAAATACGTTTGATTGTATGGTTGTAGCTGTAAAAATGCCTAGTTGTCTACATTAAAGCTTCTTTCATTGCAATGTTCATCTTCCTTTTGTTTCCTTTGTTTCAGCGTCAAAGTGAAGTTATCCTTTAATAGTTGGAGAAGTTGTTGTTAATGCTTGATGTGATATTCGGCTGCTTGAACCTTATAATTTTCTCTTAAATGTGATGTGACGGGTGGTAGATAATATCCATAAAGTGCCATAAATGGGGTCATTTTTGTTGTAGTATGGAAGAAAGTTTTATTCCATCATTTAGCCAGAGGTAACCACTTGACCCATTGTGGTTGCTTATCATATACAAAGAAATGAAGAAATCCTTCTGAACATGTGTGCACTGTCTCAGATTTCCCATCAGATTGAGGATGATTAGATGAGCTATGAGCTAATTGAGTACCCACACAAGAAAATAATTCCATAAAAATCTTTCCAGTGAAAATGGGATATATGTAGTCTACAATAATATCTAGGTTTCCATGTAGCTTTTGAATAGTTTCCATAAATGTAGTAGCAATTGTGTTTTATTTAAATGATGGAGATAATGTAAAAAAGTTTGTATACTTGGTAAGTATATCAACTACCATCATGATGACACACTTTCCTTCAGAAATGGGTAAACCTATGATAAAAATCCATTGAAACATCCTCACAACGTTGACCAGGAATTGATAGAGCTTGTAACAGACTCAGGGTATTAATTGCCTCAATTTTTTTTTTGGGGAAACCAAACATTCCTCCACAAACTTTTGAATATCATATTTAAGGTCATCCCAAAAAAATTCCTTCCTAACCCTGTAGTAAGTTTTTAAAAATATTAAGTGCCCTCCTAAGGGAGAGCACTAGTAAAAAATGATGAAATTAATGACTAGGTGACTAAAAATGTCCAAGCAAACCAAACCAAGATCTAAGAACCAAACAAACCAACCAAGATCTTTCTCATCCAGATAGCCTCATATAAAGCTTGACTTGATACCATGTATTCTGCTTCCACTGAATTGAGTGCCACAGATCTCTGCTTCCTGCTGTACTAAGAAACAACTATAGACCCAATGCTAAAGATGCCCCCTGTTGTGATTTTTATTTCCAATGGAATTCCACCCCAATCTTAACCTGTCAAGCCATGAAAATTCACTCCATTTGTATGTTTGTACCATAAACCATACTCTAATGCACCCCTTAGGTATCTCAGGACATGCTTCCCCGTTTTCCAAAAGAGCTTGGTAGGCTTAACCATAGATTGAATTAGTTGGTTAACTGCATAGAAAATGTTCAGTCTCATGTTCACTGGATACATTAGTGAACCCACTAACTATCAATAGACAGTAGCATCCACTACCTCTCCAGAAGTAGCATCCTCTTTCCTCCAGTTTCCTGGAAGAGGAGTATCCATGGGTTTGCAACTCTCCATGTTAAACTTACCCAATATCTCCTTTTCATACTTGCCTTGATACAAAAAAAGTTCACCATCCTGCTGCCATATTTCCAATCTAAGGAAATAATTAAGGAGGCCCATATCTTTCATTTTGAAATCCCTTGAAAGATCCTCCTTGCATGAGTGTATCCACTCCTCATCACCAGTCACGACATAAACAACAATGATTAAAAGCTTACCCTCCACAAAAATTTGGTACAGATTTTCATCTGCTTCACTTTTGGTGAAGCCCAGTCTAGTGAAATAGCTGTCTATCCGAGTGTACCAAGCATAGGGTGCTTGCTTTAGCCCAAACGAAGCTCTTTTGATCCTGCACACATGAGACTTGTTGTTGAAGATTTAAAAACCTTCAAGCTGTTGTATGTACACCTCTTCCTCAATGATCCCATTGAGAAACACAGTTTTCACATCCATATGATGAATGCACCAGCCCATCTGCGCTGAGAGTGTAAGGATTGATCTTACGGAAGAGTACCTAGTGACCGGTGAAAAGGTATCATCATAATCTATCCCCTCTATTTGTGAGAAACCCCAGGCCACAACTATGGCCTTGTATTTATCCATACTCCCATCAGTAGCTTGATTTAACTTGTAGATCCATCTCGAACCTACCATTGATATATCAACCATACTTGGGACGATTTCTCATTCATTTTTTTTTACAATGGATTCATACTCCTCCACCATTGCATCAACCCAAGTAGGTTGCTGCACTTCTTCCTGAAAGGAAGATTATTTAGTCACAATATATTTTCTCACAAGAACCATGTATCCAGTAAACTAGTCAGGAGGTTGTCTCTATCAGCGCTGTGAAGTAGGGGCTCCTACATTATATGCAACATCAAGTCTCAGCCTATCAGCTTCCGTGGTGTGCCTTCTGCCATTTTTGATGGATGGATCTGCATGAGTGGCTTCCTCCACTCCATGAACCTCCTCATGTGGTTGATCCATATATTGAGACTCATCTTTGGGAACCAATAGTTCCTCCTCTGCATGCAAGTCCAACTCCCTCTCAAGGGACAACCGCATGGCTTTACCCTCATCAAATTTTATATTCCGTCGCACAACAGTCATTCTCCTGTTTGGAAAATACACACGATAATTATGGGGTGTTTATGTGTACCCCACAAAAATCCCAACTTCAGCAGTCGGTTCTAGCTTCTTCCTGGTCTCCTTGGTCAGATGCACATAAACAGATGAGCTAAAAATCTTAAAGTGTGAAACATCAAGTTTCTTACCAATGAAAGCCTCTTTAGGTGTATTCATGCCAAGTACACTATGAGGACAATGGTTTTGCACATAAACCGCAGTGTTGCATGCTTCTGCTCACAAATGCATTGGTAGGCCCTGATCATGCAACATCGCTCGAGCTCCACTCACAATCCTTCGATTCTTCCTCTCCATGACCCCATTTTGTTGTGGGTTATGAGGCGCTATGAGTTCTCTTCGAATTCGTTCTTTGCTGCAAAGGTTCTTGAATTCATTAGATATATATTCTCCACCATTATCGCTCCTAAGAGCCTTCACTTTCTTCCCCGACTCTTTCTCCACCAATGCCTTAAACTCACAAAACTTAGAGAATGTTTGATCTTTCTTCTGCATGAAGAAGATCCAGAATGTATGAGAAAATTCATCAACAAATATTACATAGTACTTATGTTTTGTTGTTGAAGCAACAAAAAATGGCCCACACATGTTTGTGTGAACTCTCTCAAGGATCCCCGAAGCACGGTTCTCCTTCTCATGAAAGGTGGACTTCACATACTTCCCCATGGTGCAACCGTTGCACTACTCTAACTGAGCAAGTTTTCCCATTGGAAGTCTAGTAGATATTTGTTGCATGAATTTCAAGGCTCCATGATGAAGATGGCCCAATCGTCTATGCCATAATTCGCCCTCAACTCAACTCACCACTTTTTCTTCCTTGCCCGTCATGGCAGCGCAACCATCTACCTCTAGCTTGTAGATATTCTTAACTAGAATACCTATCCTCTTGGCTTGAACTATTTTTTTATGTCGCAGGAAAGCTTTTCCTTCGCTAAAAACAACGTCAGAGCATCTGTCCTCCAACATTGCGACTGAGACTAAATTTTTCTTAAGACCTCGAATATGCATCACATCTTTTAATAGAAATGGTTTACCTAAATCCCTCTGAAAGTTAATGGTACCAATATCGGTAGCACTATACCATCTGTCATCACCCATCTTAATATGCATATGGAGATCTTTCTCCTCCAAGTCACTAAAATGCTCTTTATATTGTGTCATGTGGAAGGAAGCACCACTATCCAAATACCACATAGATCCTAATGCACTTGACACCATGCATGCGATCAATGAGAATTCAAGTTCAAATTGTGAGGCAAGGGCCTCACTAGCTGCAGATCCAACAACCTTCTTCTTCTTCTTCTTCTTCTTCTTTTATGGATAGTTAGTAGCGAATTGCCCATGTTCGTGACAGTGAAAATACTTCTCTTTGGACATGTCCCACTTCTTTCCTTTAGACTCGGATTTAAAATGGAATTTCTTCTCCTTCCCCTTGTTCTCCTTGGCAGCTAAATCATAATCCCCTTCATCATCATGCTTTGATGAAGAGCCATATCTGGTGTTCCACTGGAACTCCTCCTCCACCAGATCTGACCACAGTCGTTCCCAATTCGGAAATTTTTCCCGTTCGTTGACAGGTTCTTTATAACTGTGCCAACACTTAGGAAGTCCTATGAGAGCCAAACTCACCAAATCATCATTGGCGACTATTATTCATACACTCCCCAATTCATCTCGACATTGGAAAAACTTCGTGAGATACTTTGGAATGGTGTTGCCCTTTTCCATCTTGATATTCCTCAGTTTCTCTTTGAGCGCCAATTTCCTATGGTCGCTGCAGCTTTGGAATAGATCCATCAAAGCATTCCACATTGCATATGGTGTGGCTTTCCCATGAAGGCTTGAAACAATGTGGTCTCATACTCCCTCCAACAGGATCCTCCTTGCCTTTTCCACTTTCTTTTTCCATGCATCAATATTGGTTGCATCTGTCACATCGGATTTAGGAACATCATTTTCAATGAATTCCTTTAAGCCATTGTCTTTGGGCACTGCCTCCATCATGTCCTTCAAATAAATTTAGTTTGAGCAGCCCTCGAGTGCATACTCTAACCGCAATCCATTGAACACCATTTAAATCTTGAATCAGTTATAGCACCAAGAAAGTCCTTGTACAAATTCTAATTCTCACCAGCTACAAAATCAGCTCTTGCTTCACTTCTGTAACTTCATGTCCTCTGATACCATGTAGAAATTATACAATATTCATGGGTGAAAATGTGAATTTGGGAGAATCGGGGGCAGAAAATTTTTTTCCTCAATAGTTCGGCCGAACTTTCTCAAAAGTTCGGTTGAACTATTAGAGAGTTCGACTGAACTTTCTAAATTAGTTCGGCCGAACTCGTTCCGCCATTTACATTAACAACATAATGACAGCGTGGGAAAACAGATTTTTGGCCAGAGATGGGAAAAATGGCAACAAAATTTCGTCCAAACTTTTAGTTCAGCCGAACTTTTAAAATAGTTCGGTCCAACTCATATTTTATAAATATATTGCACACGAACTTTTATAGGTTTCACATGTCTCTCACGTGTTTATTTTCTAATTTTTTGTGGCTCTCTTGCGCTATGGTGAACTCTGTTGAATTGCTGCTCTGTTGCGCTTTGGTTGCTGCTCTGTTGCTACTTGGGATTTGCGCCGTGAAAACTTTCTGTGACTTTCCAGGTAAGTGTTTCAGTCCTGATGTAAATGTTGCCTCATCTTAGGGTAAGTCCTGAATTTCCAGTTAAGTGTTTAAGTCCCATAAAAGTGTTTAAGACTGCAGCCATAACCTGTCACACAGACGGCAAGCTGCAATTTACAATAATGTATTCATAATTTCTCTATTGTCTGTTATAAGTGTTCAACCGTGACTGATCACTTACTTAGATGGGCTTAACTTATATGGCTTAGTATATGGCCTAATCTGCATAATCTACTGAATCCAATTAAGCTTAGTCCAATAAGAAAAATACATATACCCCTTTCCCTTTCCCTGCCCTTGATTTTGGGTATGGGGGTCTTTTTGTTTAAGTCCCATAAAAGTGTTTAAGACTATTGTCGTGACCTGTCATGCAGACTACAAGATGCAATTTACAATAATGTATTCATAATTTTTCTATTGTCTGTTATAAGTGTGCAACCGTGACTGATCACTGAGAATGCAAGTTGCTACCTCTAACAATTTTATAGGACTACAGCCATGATTGTTGACGTAGAATGCACGCTACAACCTCTAATAATGTTTCCATAGATTTTCTATTGTCCGTTATAAGCCAAATAAATTGATCGGTTGTGTGAATAGGTGTTTTGCACTCTGTTTAGTAATGTTGTCTATTACATTGTGGTTGTTTGGAGTGTTTTATAGATGGGGTGCACATTTCAAAGTATAGTTCCCTATAATGGTATAGTTCCCTTGCTTCAAATCACTTGACATTTTCTTTGAGTGGTAATTTGGACATTTTCACCATGGTGCCGCTCTTCTTGACTCGACCTCTTCTTGACTCGGCAGTTGTAATGTGTTGGGGTGTGGAACTGGTATAATTTTGTCATATCCTGAGGTGGACACTTGTACCTTAATGGTGCGGCAACGCGCTAACGAATTAAACGGCTATTTGGGGGGTCCCGGGGGTGGTTACGAATTTATAGAGCGCCCCCCCCCCCCCCCTTGAAGCTAAAAATAGATGTAAAATTTCCTTGTAAAAGCATAGTAATTTCTAGTCAATCTGGGCCATTCATTAGGTGGATGATCTGATGGTAGAAGTTATGTTTAGTTTAAGGTTTTTTTCCCTAGAAGGAAACCCCTCACTTGTATGAGGGCATTGTATTACAACTTTGTATTGTATGTGTATTCTCAAAGCGAGAAACAGATAGGGAGACTGTGTGACAGAACAGAGGATATTACAGCAGATCTGTTGTAGGTTGTGTCACTTCATTTTGCTGGATAATAGAAAGGAAAGACTGGTTGTTCGGGGTGGACGTAGCCCAAACCTAGTGAACCATGTATATCTGTGTCTCTCTGGTTTTATGTGTTTTGTGTGCTTGTGTTTTCTACATATTTTATGTGTCACATTTCTCTATACTTTATAATTTTATAACAACTGGTATCAGAGCCGAAGGTCTATTTTGCTAATAATCTCGCAGGAAAGAAGGGTTCTTGGTTTGAGTGGGAGAAATGGTGGAAGATGGTAAGTTTAGGGTCGAGAAATTTAATGGCCAAAACTTCCCATTCTGGAAGATGCAGATGGAAGATTATCTGTATCAGAAATATTTGTACCTACCATTGAGCGGAAAAACAAAGAAGCCGACGGCTATGACAGACGCAAAATGGGAGATTCTCGATAGAAAGGCACTCAGAACAGTACGGTTGTGCCTCACGGCATCAATAGCCTTCAATATTTTGAAGGAAACAACTACAGAGGGTTTGATTAAGGTGTTAGCGAAATTATATGAAAAACCCTCAGCCTCAAACAAGGTATTTCTTATGAAACGTTTCTTTAATATGAAGATGTCGGAAGGTGGATCTGTTGCAGACCATTTAAATGATTTTAATACAATTACCAGTCAGTTAAGTTTTGTAGGGGTAAACTGTGATGATGAAGTTAGGGCTCTTTTATTTCTGTGCTCATTGCCAGAAAGCTAGAATGGTTTAGTTATGGCCATTAGTAACTCTGTCTCTAGATCTAGTACTTTAAAGTTTGATGATGTTGTTGGTGCTATCCTTAGTGAGGAAATGCGATGGAAAATCTTTGGTGACACATCGGGTAATTCTTTGAGTGCAGAGTCTAGGGGAAGAAAATGGAAAGAGGAAAGAGCTCAGGATATCACAGTAAATCAAGGAAAGGCAGATCCAAGTCCAAATCAGGAATAGTGTGCTGGAAATGTGGAAAGAAAGGACACCTAAAGAAACACTGTAGATCTTAGAAGGGAAAAGAAGAAGACACACAACAAGAAAATAATCATGAAGCAAATGTGACAGGTGATGTGTTACAATATGATTTGATTCTTTCTTTTGAAAATGTTATTGATTCCTGGGTAGTAGATTCAGCGGCCACATTCCATGCCACACCTGATAAGAATTATTTTCGTGACTATGTTCAAGGATATTTTGGACAAGTCCGCTTGGGTGATGATAAAACCTGTAAAATTATTGGAATGGGTAAGGTTCTTGTAAAACAGCAGAATGGAAACCAATGGCTATTAAAGGAGGTAAGGCATGTTCCATATCTGAACAAAAATTTGATTTCAATACGGCAGTTAGGCGGTGAAGGTTGTGTGGAAAATATCACAAATAAAACTTGGAAAGTCACTAAAGGAGCCCTGGTAATAGAAAAAGGTGAAAATGTTGGTACATTGTATTTATGCAATGGTATTTCTAACTCTGTTAATGCTTTCACTTCCAAAGGAGCAGATGCAACATTATGGAATCATAGGCTCAGACACATGAGTGAGAAGGGGATGAAGATTCTTCACTCAAGAAATTTGTTTCCAGGTTTAAAGAATCTTGATTTGGATTTATGTGAGAATTTTATTTATGAAAACAGAAGAGAGTCAGATTTCTTAGAGTTGGGAAAGAAAAGAAGAGTGAAAATTTAGAGCTTGTGCATACAGATGTATGGGGAATTTCTCAGGTATCATCTCTCAGTGGCTCTTGTTATTATGTTACTTTTATCGATGATGCAATTAGAAAAACTTGGATTTATTATGTTCAAAATAAATCTGATGTATTTGATACTTTCAAGAAATGAAAAGCTTTGGCTGATATTGAGACAGGAAAGAAGTTGAAGTGTCTCAAATCAGACAATGGAGGTGAATATTGAAACAAAGAGTTTGATAGGTACTGTTCAGAGCATGGAATTCATAGAGAGAAGACAGTTCGAAGAACACCACAAGAAAATGGTGTGTCAGAAAGGATGAATAGAACAATCATGGAGCATGCAAGGTGCATGATATTACATGCAGGACTGCCTTTACAATTTTGGGCAAATGTTGTAGATATTGTTGTTTATCTCATAAATAGAGGGCATTAAAGTTCCTTGGATGGTGGTATTCCAAAGGAAGCATGGACATGTAAAAAGGTAAACTACTCCTTTTTAAAGCCTTTTGGCTGTGAGGCCTTTGTCAATATTAATAAAGAAAATAGAACAAATCTTGAGGAAAAATCAAAGAAATGTACTTGATTGGATATGGTGTTAATGATTTTGTTTATCGCTTATATGATTATCAAAATCACAAAATCATTAGGAACATAGATGTAATATTCAATGAAATGTCTTGTATAAGAATCAGTTGCAGGAAAAGAAACAAGAAAAAGAAAACAAAGAATACACAGTTCTTGATGAGATCACAGAAAAAGTAAAGGTTCCTGAAAATAATAATAATCGATAGCCACAATGACAGCAACTACCAGAACAGCAACGTGCACCTCAAACACCTAAAAGTGGTGTCAGAAGATCTACCAAGATAAGTAGACCCCCTGAACGATGCTCTCCTTCATTATATTATTTATTGTTGATTGATTCATGTGAACCCGAATGTAATGAAGAAGCAATGCAGGTTGAAACTAGGAAGAAGTGGGAGCTAGCCATGGAAGAAGAGATGGACTCCTTAATGCATAACCATACTTGGGACTTAATCAGGTTGCCTGCTAGTAAAACTACGTTGCAGAATAAATGGGTTTATAGGCTGAAGGAAGAAGATGGAGGAAAACAGAGGTACAAAGCTAGACTAGTGGTGAAGGGGTTTGCACAAAAGAAAGATATTGATTTTGATGAAATATTTTTCCTATTCTTAAGATGACTTCAATTAGAACTATTTTAAGTCTTGTAGTAGCGGAATATTTACATCTTGAACAGCTAGATGTAAAGACATCATTTCTCCATGGAGATTTGGAGGAAGAGATCTATATGGAGCAACCAGAAGGATATGAGGTCAAAGGGAAAGAAAAATTAGTGTGCAGGTTAAAGAAGAGCTTTTATGGCTTAAAATATGCTCCAAGGTAGTGGTATCTAAAATTTGACAAGTTTATGTCTGAACAAGGTTATACTAGATGTCACTCTGATCATTATGTTTATCTAAAAAAGCAAAATGATGGCAGCTATATTATATTGTTATTGTATGCAGATGACATGCTCCTTGTGGAGTCTAACATGTAGGAAATAAATATCATCAAAAGAAAATTGGAAAATTAATTTGCAATGAAGGATTTGGGAGCTGCAAAACAAGTCCTTGGTATGAGAATAACTAGAGACAGGAAAAATTGAAAATTAACACTGTCTCAGAATGAGTACATACAAAAGGTGCTGAAAATATTTAATATGCAGAATGAAAAACCAGTTAGTACACCTTTTGCTATCCATTTCAAACATAGTAAGGAGATATTCCCCAAGATCCAAGAAGAAATGGACTATATGTCTAAAGTTCCATATGCATCAGCAGTTGGAAGCTTAATGTATTCAATGGTCTGCACAAGGCCTGATATTGCACATGAAATGGGAGTTGTAAGAACGTACATGAACAATCCAAGAAAATAAAATTGGATGGCAGTGAAATGGATTCTCAAATATTTGAGAGGTACCACAAATCAAGCATTATGCTTTGGTGGTTCAAACATTGCTCTACATGGATATATTGATGCAGATATGGCAGGTGACAGAGATAACAGGAGAAGCATTACAGGATATGTATTTACTGTAGGTGGAACAACTCTCAGTTGGGTTTCAAAAATCCAAAGTTTTGATTCCCTTTCAACAACAGAAGCAGAGTCTGTTGTTGCTACAGAGGCTAGTAAGCAAATGATTTGGTTACAAAGGG
This sequence comes from Pinus albicaulis, assembly GCA_034641835.2. Lineage (NCBI taxonomy): Eukaryota > Viridiplantae > Streptophyta > Pinopsida > Pinales > Pinaceae > Pinus > Pinus albicaulis. The sequence goes on along the minus strand of CM076572.1, from coordinate 1,246,617,378 downwards.
TTATGGATGAATTGGGTAAGAAGCATGATATGGGCATGTTATACAGTGATAGCCAAAGTTCCATTCATCTTATAAAGAACTCAACATTTAATTCCAGGACTAAGCACATACAGCTTAAATACCATTTCATACAGTCAATATTGGAAGATGCACAGTTGAAGCTGGAAAAGATACACACTAGCCAAAATCTTGCAGATATGCTAACAAAAGTTGTAACCGGGGAGAAACTGAAAATATGCTGAGTTTCAATTGGTCTTCAAGGATGACGATGAAGACAAGAAATAGCCAAGTCCAAAGAGGATTCATTATCCAGCAAATGAAGCAGCGGTGGAGTTGCTACAATCAGTCTCCAAGTGGGAGATTGTTGGGTGTGGAGCCTGATTATCTTGTTTATCTTGTATCACAACGTTGGAACCTTGTACCGTAATTAAATGCTGCCTGGGGGGTCCAGGGGGGCTGGTTGTGACTTTATGGAAACCCGCCCTGGTTAGGGGTTTCGGGGGCAGTGCCCCCGAAGCTAAAAATAGATGTAAAAATTCCTTGTAAAAGTATAGTAATTTCTAGTCAATATGGGCCACTCATTAGGCGGATGATATGAGGGTAGAAGTTATGTTTATTTTAGGTTTTTGTGCCCTAGAAGGAAACCCCTCGCTTGTATGAGGGCATTGTATTGTGTCTCTGTATTGTATGTGTATTTTCAGAGCGAGAAACAGATAGGGAGACTATGAGAGAGAACAGAGGATATTACAGCGGATCTGCTGTAGGTTGTGTCTCTTCATTTTGTTGGATAATAGAAAGGAAAGACTGAATGTTTGGGGTGGACATAGCCCAAACTGGGTGAACCACGTATATATGTGTCTCTCTGGTTTTATGTGTTTTGTGTGCTGGTGTTTTCTGCATATTTTATGTGTCGCATTGCTCTGTAATTTATAATTTTCTAACATAATGGTGTAACCTGACTCTATTTAATCATGCTTTATTCATCACAAAGAGAAGCTCATTACATATTATATATTATTATATTTCTATTTTGACTTGAAAGATAGATACTTGAATTATTGGTCTGGCTGTATGTCTTCTTTCAAAACAGTAGTAACTCTTCTAATTCAGTATAGTTCAATAATAGTTTCATTAGCAGCAGATCGAAATGCATTAAGGAAAGAAAACCAAGGAATAAGGGAAAGGAGATGAAAACTTATGTAGGCTGCTAAGGTAAGGTGGCTATGCAGCCAGACTATTTCATTGAATAGTTACAATTTAATATGTAATATTTTATGCTTACTCAATTAGGATGAACTATGAGCCAAATGTATTTCTGGTTACTTAAATTGTGTCTGTTGTGAATAAATGTATCTATAGGATGTTTTACTTTTTATATTTCCCTTATTTTATACAAGTTCACTTGACCTATTCCAGTAATCGGTCTGTTGAGAATCTACTCGGTTCTAATGTGTCATGCCTTCTTGACTTATATTTTAGTGGTTGTATAAATTCAATGTAGTTTCCTTTTACTGGTAGTTTTCTTTTGAATTTTACTTCCTCAAACTCCAGATGTCTAAACATGCAGCTGCATACTCGTTGTAACTTATTACATATTTCTAGAATTGTAACTATGGCTATTCAGCCAGACTGTTTCATTGAATAGTTACAATTTAATATGTAACATTGTATGGTTACTGAGTTTAGATGAACTATAAGCCACATGTATTTCTGGTTACTTAAATTCGGTCTATTGTGAATAAATGTATCTATAGGATGTTTTACTTTTTACATTTCCATTATTTTATACAAGTTCATTTGACCTATTCCAGTAGCCGGTCTATTGAGAATCTACTCAGTTCTATTGTATCATGCCTTCTTGAATTCTATTTTAGTGTCATGCCTTCTTGACTTATATTTTAGTGGTTGTATAAATTTAGTGCAGTTTCCTTTTACTAGTAGTTTTCCTTTGAATTTTACTTCCTCAAACTCCATATTTCTAAACATGTAGCTGCATACTTGTTGTAACTTATTACATATTTCCAGAATTGGAACTATGGCTATGCAGCGAGACTGTTTCATTGAATAGTTACAATTTAATATGTAATACTGTATGGTTACTGAGTTTAGATGAACTATGAGCTACATGTATTTCTGGTTCCTTAAATTGTGTCTGTTATGAATAAATGTATCTACCAGATGTTTTACTTCTTATATTTCCCTTATTTTATACAAGTTCACTTGACCTGCTCTAGTAATCGGTCTATTGAGCATCTACTCAGTTCTATTGTGTCATGCCTTCTTGACTTCTATTATAGTGGCAGTATAAATTCAGTGCAGTTTCCTTTTACTGGTAGTTTTCTTTTTAATTTTACTTCCTCAAACTCCAAATGTCTAAACATGTAGCTGCATACTTGTTGTAACTTATTACATATTTCCAAAATTATAAATATAGCTATGCAACCAGACTGTTTCATTGAATAGTTACAATTTAATATGTAATATTGTATGGTTACTGAGTTTAGATGAACTATGAGCCACATGTATCTCTGGCTACTTAAATTGTGTCTGTTGTGAATAAATGTATCTATAGGATGTTTTAATTTTTATATTTCCCTTATTTTGACCTATTCCAGTAATCGGTCTATTGAGAATTTACTCGGTTCTACTATGTCATGACTTCTTGACTTCTATTTTAGTGTCATGCCTTCTTGACTTCCATGTTAGTGTCATGCCTTCTTGACTTCTATTTTAGTGGTTGTATAAATTCAATGAATTTTCCTTTTACTAGTAGTTTTCTTTTGAATTTTACTTCCTCAAACTCCATATGTCTAAACATGTAGTTGCATACTCATTGTAACTTATTACATATTTCCAGAATTGAAACTATGGCTATGAAGCCAAACTGTTTCATTGAATAGTTACAATTTAATATGTAATATTATATGGTTGCTGAGTTTAGATGAACTATGAGCTACATGTATTTCTGGTTACTTAAATTGTGTCTGTTGTGAATAAATGTATCTATAGGATGTTTTACTTCTTATATTTCCCTTATTTTATACAAGTTCACTTGACCTGTTCCAGTAACCAGTCTGTTGAGAATCTACTCAGTTCTCCTATGTCATGCCTTCTTGATTTCTATTTAGTGGCTGTATAAATTCAGTGAAGTTTCCTTTTACTGGTAATTTTCTTTTGAATTTTACTTCCTCAAACTCCAGATGTCTAAATATGTAGCTGCATACTCATTTTAACTTATTACATATTTCCAGAATTGGAACTATGGCTATGCAGCTAGACTGTTTCATTGAATAGTTACAATTTAATATGTAATATTGTATGGTTACTAAGTTTAGATGAACTATGAGCCACATGTATTTCTGGTTACATAAATTGTGTCTATTGTGAATAAATGTAGATCTATAGGATGTTTTACTTCTTATATTTCCCTTATTTTATACAAGTTCACTTAACTTGTTCTAGTAACCGGTCTGTTGAGAATCTACTCGGTTCTACTATGTCATGCCTTCTTGACTTCTATTTTAGTGCCTGTATAAATTCAATGCAATTTCCTTTTACTGGTATTTTTATTTTGAATTTTACTTCCTCAAACTCCAGATGTCTAAACATGTAACTGCATACTCATTGTAACTTTTTACATATTTCCACAATTGGAACTATGGCTATGCAGCCAGACTGTTTCATTCAATAGTTACAATTTAATATCTAATATTGTATGCTTACTGAGTTTAGATGAACTATGATTCACATGTATTTTTGGTTACTTAAATTGTGTCTGTTGTGAATAAATGTAGATCTATAGGACATTTTACTTCTTATATTTCCCTGAAAACTTATTGCATGTGTGTCTGAATCATTATCACCAGGTATATTATTTATGAAGGAATGAATGTCATGTCCTTATATTACTCTGTTACACATATTCATAGTAAGTACCATCTCTTTTCTCTTTTCTCTTTATTAATTTTCTATGGAATGTTTATATATAATATATTCCAGTTCATTTGTTTCCAAGTTGCATGATATTCCACCAATGCATAGCTTTTCTACTTAACCAGGAAAGTTCATCAATTTGATAGATGTGTTATAGGAATGTTAAGATGATTTCGGTGCTATTAATATAATTTCTCTGTTTACTTCACTCTATTTCCGTATTTCATATCATTGTTTTAATTAACTACAGTTATTTTCATCCCTCTCGGTCCCATTGCCCATAGGGATCAAGCTAATTTTCAACAAGCATTTGAATATGTAATCTCTAAGATTTAAATTACCCATAGGGATAAAGTTAATTTTCAATAAACATTCGAATCTATAATTTCTGAGATTTAAGTTAACGAGACATTCGAATCCTAATGTGTAAGATTTAAATTAAGTAAACTATTTTCCTTGTTACACACAACAACTAAGTTGTAGGTAGACTTATTGTTGAAACATCTTAACTCACCTCGAGAACTACTCAAATTTCTTTATTCAAAATTCATAGTTGCAGATATAAACTTTACTTGAGTCGAAGTTCTAGAATACTTTGGAATTTACTTCCTACAATATGAATTTTAGGATTTACCCTCTCAAATATATGAAGGGTTGGGTAGAATCTTAACCTCTTACTTTTCTTCTTTTAAAACAACAAAACACAACCCATATATCCAATAAGATAAATTGAATGGAATCTATATCTGATTAACCTTATTTTCCATGTTTTTTCCAAAAAAAATTGTTAATTTCCATTTTTTCTAAAAATTATTAGCCTAAATTGTATAAATTATTTTTACCTTAAAATTTGACGAATTTTTATATAGACTATACAAAATTATTAGTTTCTAAAATTTAAAATAAATTTCCAAACTTAAAATTTTCCTTGCTCTCATAGAATTTTGAACATCCATAGGATTTTAGTCTATCAGTTGAGTGTTAACTTCTACAAGTTCTAAAGGCAGACTCTATAAAGGGCCAGGTAGCCTTTGGATCTCATCTTTTCTCAAAGGTGACGTATCCAGTAAATGCCCCTATAGTCAATCTCTGTAACAGATCTAAATAGAAGTTCTTCATTTTAATAGAGCCATAAAACACAATCGCTTTAAGGAAAATTGTGTACAAGTGCCATTTCTCCCATAAATTCTTAAGCATAGTTTTTAAAGCATACATGTCATGTTGGCTTTCCCCCAATAAATTTAAAGAATGTTTTTTGTAAGTGAATAAAATAATTTTTCAAACCATGTAAAGGTCATTCTCTCAAGCTTTAAGGCCTAAAAATTGAACCTAAAGTGGCTTAACTCTCATAGACTTCCATAGGATTTTAGTCCGTCAGTTGAGTGTTAACTTCTACAAGTTCTAAAGGCAGAGTCTGTAAAGGGTCAGGTAGCCTCTGGATCTCATCTTTTATCAAAGGTGACATATATAGTAAATGCCCCTACATTTAATATCTGTAATAGATCTAAATAGAAGTTATTCATTTTAATAGGTCCATAAAAAACAACCACTTAAAGGAAAATTGTGTACATGTGTCATTTCTCCCATAAATTCTTAGGCATAGTTTTTAAAGCATACATGTCATGTTGGCTTTCTCCCATTAACTTTAAAGCATTATTTTTGTAAGTGCATAAAATAAATTTGCAAACCATTTAAATTTCACTTCTCTCAAGCTTTAAGGCCTAAAAATTGAACCTAAAGTGGCTGAACTCTCATAGAATTTTGAGCTTCCATAGGATTTTATTCTTTCAGTTGAGTGTTAATTTCTACAAGTTCTAAAGGCAGAGTTTGTAAAGGGCCAGGTAGCCTCTGGATCTCATCTTTTATCAAATGTGACATATCCAGTAAATGCCCCTACAGTCAATCTCTGTAACGAACCTAAATAGAAGTTCTTCATTTTAATATCCATTAACCTAAACCACTTTAAGGCAAACTGTGTACATGTGTCATTTCTCCCATAAATTCTTAGGCAAAATTTTTAAAGCATACATGTCATGTTGGCTTTCTCCCATTAACTTGAAAGCATGTTTTTTGTAAGTGCATAAAATGAATTTTCAAACCATTTAAATGTCATTTCTCTCAAACTTTAAGGCCTAAAAATTGAACCTAAAGTCGCTGCACTCTCATAGGATTTTGAACTTACATAGGATTTTAGTCTGTCTATCGAGTGTTAACTTCTATAAGCTCTAAAGGCAGATACTATAAAGGGCCAAGTAGCGCCTTTGGATCACATCTTTTCTCAAAGGTGACATATCCAGTAAATGCCCCTACAGTCAATCTCTGTAACAAAATTGTGTACATGTGTCATTTCTCCCACAAACTAAAGGCTTCCTCCCGTTAATTCTAGATGTGAATTCTACCATAAACATTTTAATTCAAACTTTAAGATAAACCATGCACATGTCATTTATCTCATGAACATGTGTCATTTATCCCATGAATTTGCAATAAATTTCAATTTAATATATATTTTTATTGAATTTGTTTTTTTTAGGGATAAAAAAGCACTAAATATGGTTGAAAAATCGAAATTATGCATAGATGTTTCTTGCTATCCCAATATAGGGAAAGCAGTGATTACATATGTGCTTTCCAATATTGCAACTAGAAAATTTTTCCAAAGGAAAATGAATATACCGGGAAGAACAACAGACAACGAGGCATATTATATTTGATTGATAGAAGGCTTGGGAACAACTATGGAGTATGGATCAAATGGAATAGTAGTTTTCACCAATTCTGAGCTTGTGTGCAACCACATGAATGGCATCTACCAAGTTAAGAAGGAGAGGCTAAAATAACTGCATGGAATAGCAAACAATATTGTTAGCCAATTTCAATTTTTTAGTATAAGACATTGTTCAAATGTGAATAAGATGTTTGCTGATCTACTGCGTGGGGAAATTACAATTTAGGATTCATCTATTAAAGATGAATTAATAGATGGATTATAATTATATGGGGAAATGCCAATGCAAGATTCATCTCTCAAAGATGAATTAGTTTGGAGACGCTCTTCTTAAAAAATTGAAGATTCATATCTCAAAGATGAATTAGTTTTGAGACACTCTTCTTCAAAAATTCAAGATTCATCTCTCAAAGATGAATTAGTGTTGAGACGCTCTTCTTCAAAATTTATTGATGGAAATTGTAACATATCTTGGATATGTGTGTGTTTTGTAGTTATAAATGTGTCTTTCTTAATGACCATGTGATTTTTTCAGTTATATACCAAGTGTGCTCCCACCACACCATGTAAAGTGCAACTTGGTGAACTGCACATTTGCAACAAGTGGTGAACTTCACATTTTTATAAAATTAAAATGCGGGGACTTCAACAAATTTTTGTTTAAATGGAGTTTCACTTCTTTTTAATGACAATGTGTTTTTTTGAATTTTATACCAAGTGTGCTCCCACCATGTGAAGTGCAATTTGGTGAACTTATCATTTTTATAATGTTTTTTGCTTAAATTGATTTTCACACATCAATTAGTGCTTTGAAAGTTGTGTTTTACATAATTTGTGTACAGTAAATTACATTAATTGTAAATGCCCACCGTAGATATATATATCATGGAGGATGAACGACAAATATTAACAGAATCCCATATCTCTACGAGAGGGGGAGATCAGGGTTCGAGGGATGTTCATGGTATTTAAATATAATCTTAAATCTCCATACATGTGTGTACATATGGAATTAATTTTTATCGACTTTGTGCATTAAATTAGTTTTTAATAAGTTTCATTTTTTACTTTTAGGAGCTAAGAGGAGAAGGGTCTCTACTCCATCCATGGAGCATGCCTATGGTTTACCCAGTCATGGTATGGTTCACAAAATTTAATCAATGAATATGTACGTGTACTTATATGTATGAATGTTATTTCAATTGATTATAAATTCATATTTGTTTATGAAGCTTCTCTCTCGTCTTGAGAGGTTGGTGGTGGTTTAAATCTCCATAGAGGGCCATAAGTAAGTGCTAGTAGGTTGCGTGAAGGTGTTGATATTTATTCCCCCAGACGCCAATCAATGGCTGATGGTGTGGGTTCTGAGTAGGCTCGTTCTGGTTCTGAATAGTTTCAGGGTGGGGAAGATGCTAGCCAATCACATTGAGGTTGCCATCAATTTGAATATTTTTTTCATTCAATTTGTACAAATTTGTTTACATGTGTTTTTTCTAATATGCAAAATTTTATATATTGATGTAGAGGTTGAAAATGCTCCAAATGTTGGTCAAAATAGACGTAGGGAAGAATAATTCATTCAAGGAGAAAGTTTTCCATCCACCATGACATATCCGGTTGACATTTCTGATATACCGTGGGAAAGAAACATGCAACAATGCACCTTAGAAAGGTGTCAACAACTTCATGCAAAATTGTAGAGAGATCTCATGTCCTTGACTCTACTTACTGAGAGTCGACAAAACTTGGAAATAGTTAGACATTCTTTATGCCAACTAGTAGATGTGTACTAAAAGCTTGGGCCAACCACACATACTTTTGTGGATGTCATGAGAAAAAGAAAGGAAATAGTGATGGGATGTGATAAATGGGAGGCTATTAAAGAAAGGGTTACAACAACAATGACAAAATCTATGTTTAATTTCAAAGAAAGGCCGAAAAGAAAGATGTTGAAGGTGCAATATTTCAAGCACTATGATATAGCTCACTGTTTTTATGATAGACAGCTTGCAGCTTATGGAAGACTCCCATGGGATGATGAGCTTCCACTTTATTTTTCAAAATTTATTTTATGCAGAATTATTTTTGGAAATGAAACCCAATTACAATGACCTTCCCTCTGAATATTTTGGTCCTGGAAAAGGTCGATTGTGTGACCGTAGGGACGGTAGGCATGATGTTGAGTTTCCTCCTCCTAAGCCACCATTAGTTAGTTGACTTGTTCATGTCAAAACGTTTCTATCCGAGATGGAAGCAACTTCTCAAATTAGTCGAGAAGCAAGGGATGCCATCATCGACAATGTTCACAGTGGATTGGTCGGAGTCAATGTTTGTCTGAATCGACAAATAGCACATGAGAATGCACACGCCAATTTTGTGTATTATACAGATGAAGAGATTGACAACATGAGTGTTGAATATATGAAAACATATGCAAAGAATTTTTGCAATGGTTGGCATGACCTAACTTTTCATGAGGAAGAGGGCATGGGAACGGTATGTGTTAATGGTTAGGATTAAATTATTTTAACACATACATACAATTTGTAATAAATACATTTATTTGTATGTTCATTAATCTAACAAAATGTATTATTATATGTTAACACCATTTCCAGTTGTCACGCTTGATGAATGAAGAAAATGTTTATATCTCATTCAGAGCCTCAGGTTCAAACAATCAAGATGGGTCTCACCATGAAGATATGTTGGAAAATGTTAGTGTTTTTTAAACTTGATATTTTTAAAATAAACAATTGTGCACACATGTACATTTTCATGTATATATAATAAAATGATTTAACACATTCTGATACTATCCGATGTTTTTGGGATGACAGTACCTTCTTCTTCCTTAGGAGATGTACCTTCTACTTCCTTAGGAGATGTGCCAGGTTCACAACATGTATGGACACTTTTTCACTTTTAAAATTTATATGTTTTTAAGTTATATATATTCCACCTCAAAAATTTCCATTAAAAAATGAGATATATCTATATCTTGACTTATTTTAAATTTTTTGAATTATAGGTTTTTGGAGATTTTTTTTTGGAGCCTCTCTTAGGAGATGTGCCAAATCCACCTACAGAAGTATTCAATTTTTTCACTTTCAAATATATATGTTTTTAATTTATAATTTATAAATTGAAGTTTAAAAGTTTTATTATAAACTGAGATATTGATCTTGAGTTATTTTATGTACTTAAATTATTTTTTTTAATTTTAGGTTTCTATAAATGATTTATTTTCTCCATGGAATCTAGCGATGGAGATAGGAACATCCACAAAATTTCAACCATTTGAACAAGTTGTCTAATTTTTTTTTAATATTATTGAAAATAATTATATATATATATAACTCTACATGTATATTGTACATTTTACTATCGGAGATGTTCCCATTGGGGAAGTTGTAGCTGACGAGCAACAAATGGAGAGGGAACCTCATGAGGTATTGCATGATTATTTTTTATATTTTTTGGTTTACATGAAGTTATATATATCCTCACTCAATTTTAAAACATCAAATTTTAATGTTTGTACGTGCATTGTGTACAGGTTCCCCATGCTTCACAGGATAGCTAGCAGATTGAGACTTTGCTGCATCCATCTGTATTTGATGGATGATTTCTAGATTTGATTGAGATTTCTAGTCTTAAATTTAGTTTTTTTTATATATTATCTAGATGCAATCATAAATATAACTTGATACTGGATACTTGTGAGATCTACAAATTTTGGACATATTTTATGTGAACTACATTTGGTACATGTGAATGTGATATATAATGGTTTTAAAACTTAAGTTTTGGATGGTTGAAGTACATTTGGCATGTGAAGTACTGTTGTGTTATAATTTTTTTGTCTTTTAAAACTTAATTTTTGGATAGTTGAACTATTAGTAATGTTGTGATCTATAAATCAATGTTTTTCTTTTGAACTACATTTGGCATGTGAAGTATTGTCGTGTTATAATTTGTTTTGTTTTTTAAACTTAATTTTTGGATGGTTGAAGTACATTTGGCTTGTGAAGTAATGTTGTGATATAATCAAAAAAAATTTAAAACTCATGTTTTGGATGGTTGAAGTACATTTGGCATGTGAAGTAATGTTGTGATCTATAATTTTTTGTAAAATTAAAACTTTTAAGTTTTGAGTTTTGGATGATTGATCTACATTTGGCATGTGATATAATGTTAAATGTTTTTATTGGATAGTTGAACTACAATTGGAATGGCATGTGAAGTAATGTTGTGATATAATCAAAAAAAAATTAAAACTCAAGTTTTGGATGGTTGACGTAAATTTGGAATGTGAAGCAATGTTGTGAAGTACAATACATATTGATGTATCTATATACATATTGATTCTAGGTCTTGTTAGATGTGTTGAAACAATTGTAAAATTTAAAAAATGAAATATATATATATATATATATATATATATATATATATATATATATATATATATATATATATATATATATATATATATTATTTTTCATCAATGCACATGTATAAAAAAACTACTTTCAATTAATTCCATTCTAGAACATATATATTCAGTACGTGAAACATTTTTCATCAATGCACATGGGAAAACTGCTTGAACAATTAATTACATTCTAGAACATATATATATATATATCCAATATGTGCAATATTTTTCATCAATGCACATAGAAAAGCTACTTTTAGTTAATTGCCTAGAACATATCCGGCCATTGGACAGAAAAATTCTGTACTAGATTTTCTATTAGGAATAGAGATGTGGGTCAAATCCCACCAAAAGTCGAAGAAGTGCTCCAAGTCTCTTGTCTGAAAGAAATCTTCATAAAAAAATATACTATGGATGACTTATTTACATTCCATACTTTTACCAGAAAAACCCACGAAAAAAACTAGTCACATTCAGTTCATGTATATATCCAGTACGTGCAACATTTTTCATCAATGCACATAGAAAAACTACTTTTAGTTGATTTCATACTAGAACATATAGATTCGGTATGTGAAACATTTTTCATCAATGCACATATAGTGAAACTACTTGAACAAATAATTGCATTCTAGAACACACACACACAGATATATATATATATATATATATATATATATATATATATATATATATATATATATATATATATATATATATATCCAATACATGCAACATTTTTCATCACTGCATGTATAGCAAAGCTAGTTTCAGTTGATCCTAGTGTGCATGTACCAAAACAATTTGTACATGTGCAAACACTTGCACAGATAACATAACAAGGTAGCTCAATTTCTAGTTGAGTTATGGAAGTTATAAAACATAATCCAGAGAGAATAAATTTTTGGGTAGTTCAATTAAAAAAATTCCAATGTAATGTCATCTTAAATGATCCATTCATGATAGGATTATCAGATTTTCCATTCTTAAGTTTCGTTTTTTTCTTTGATTGAACCTCTATTAACTTTATGCGTGCTACGCACACCAAGCGACTATATTGGCAACTTATGACATCAGGTTCATAGTTTCAAAGTAAACAAAATCTCCACTTTGATTATTTTTTCTAAAAAAATAACCTTTCAGTATAATAGATCCTCTTTCATATGGAAACCCATGATCATTATAATTTTCTAATAATTTTGTTTTTCATTCAGTGCAACGCATCAAATAATACTTCACATTTTCATCGTTGTGAGCAGGTGAAATTATAGCAAAAACATCTCCTGCACAATAAAACAAACTTCTCAAACCTATGTATTTAAATTTATTTCTAGATCTTTATCATTTGAAATCAATTCAAATTTTACCTTCTCTAAAAAGATCAGAAACTAAATCACCATTAGATGATATTGTAGTCTCCTCTGATTGCATTTCTTCAAACATTGCAACGAACATTTTTCCCTTTGTATTTAGCTCTGTATGTTTCTAATATTTTACACACATTTTGTTTTCACAAACGTCATTGGATTATGTGTTGTCTATGCAAACATGACAAAAACAAGAATATTTTCTTTTATCTAATGCAAACACATTTCTGGACAACTTTGTTTTAATTGAATGCAATTTTCGAGTTCCTTTTATTGTTTCAATGTCATTTCCAATTGATCTATCTACTTCTTCAATCCCAATATGTCAAAAAATCCTTTATATGGAAAAATCAAAGAAAAATGTAAATATGATATCAAAATACAATCAAAGATAATCAAATTTTGATAAATGTACATTGTTTAAAATTAGATATCCAATAAAAATTAAATTGAATGTACCTTCGCACTTCCCTTGATCATTTAGTCTCATGGCTTAGAGTAGCGATGCACCATTGAACAACTTCTTTAGCATCCAGAAGTTGGCTTGCGGAGGGGTTCATTTGATATCTTCAAAGTTCTAGTTTTATGCATGACCCTGCACCGTCATGTTCTCCTTTTCCATGACCAGTCTCAAAGAAATTCCAACAATGTTTAATGCATGTTTTCTTATGAAGACAACACAACCAAAAGAATGATCATGTAGATTTGAATTGACTTGTGCCTCCATTTGACCATATCCAATGTTCATTGAATGTTATTCCACGAATTTTCAAGGAGTTATAAATATTTCCAAAACAATGTTGTATAAAATATCTATCATGTGTACGATCATCACTAATATAAAAGTGATATTCTATAATGACATGTCGATTTTCACTGGTGCTTTCTATATGATCAATGTTTTGTTCAGCAGGAACAAATGTGTAGTTTTCTGCAAAATCAATTACTGAAAAAATGGTCCCTAGTGGAAAAAATTCATGGGATTTTTTGAATTGCAAGTCTTGCCATTGAGCTCTATGTGAATTCTTGGTGTATTTATAAATTTCTGCCTGAAACGTTCTCAAAAAGACTATCACAAAAATTTCTTCTTCTTGTGATTCAATTCTTTTAGAATTATTTGAAACTTGAATCGATGTATGGATACATTCATATCTCTTCCATTTCACTTTCATGTTAGATAATGATTGATCATTTATATCAATACGATATTTGTTTTGAAATTTAGTCAAATTTCCACAATCATCGCATTTTTTACCACCAACACATTTATTTTCATAAAATAGTTCATTGCTTTGTCTTTTACATAGAATTTGAGATATGAAATCATGGATAGTGGAAGGAGGAGGTGAATCCTTCCAAAATGTTCTATCAAAATTAAGGAATGTGTCATAATATAACTCAAATTCCACATGATAACGACAACAACAAGTGTCACATACGGTGATAGGTTTTACATGCCATCATTTTTGTTGAACAAAAGCACTAATTAACACATGAATTTCATGATTCTCTTCTTTGAACTTGTTGAAAAACTCTATCTGAGTGGTTTCCAAGAAATTTTTTCATGTTTTTTGTACTGATTTCGTGTTATTCTTCTTCGCATCACATGCTTTGCAGTTGGCGAAACACGTGAATTATTCTTCCAATATTCATATATTATTTTTTTAACATTTTCTCCAAGTCTATCTTTGTATGGTCTCCTACAAATAGCCCTCCAACAAGCAAGTTCATCATTTACATATATTTGCAACCGAAATTTTTGATGTTTGTGCAAATTTTTTCATGAGGTTCCTAATGCTCGTGCCATATATTTTACCGAGCGATTCTCTTTAGTACTTGATGAAACCACTGCCATATGTATTACTCTACGTACAACTAAAACATTTCTCTGTCTAGATCTTCTAATTGAATTTATAGCACTATTTATATCTTGTATCACATTTTCCTTCATTTTTTTGTCTTTGGTTGATTTTTGAATACCCAATAAAGTCGTGGCTTCTTTTAATTTCCTTAATTATAGGAGACCTTTCAACATTTGGGCTTGAACTGTCACATTTCCTTTATGAAGTACGTATCAAAAATGTGGTTAAGATGATATTGTATATAATGGTCAACTCTTTGTATCTCCATATGTGTGAGTGTCAACATTTTCTAACATCTCATCATCGACATTGATTTCATCTGTACATATTCAAATGAATAGTACATAATAAGTTTACATATTCAATAAATAACTAAATTAATAAATATATGTATAATTTCCATAATACGTGCATGTGTTCAACATATATATAGATAGATACTTTGTGATTCAATTTCTTCACTTGAATTTCTTTCAACATTTTCACCATCTTCAATCATTGGTTCAATGTCTCTTTCACTTTCTCTTTCAAATTTTTTTATCTTTTTTTACCTCATCATCAATGTTTTGAGGAATATCTCTCTCTGTTTACATTGCAAATTATTTTTCAAATTAGTTCATCAAATAAAAATTGAGCTTCACATTTTACACTAGAAAAATTTTAAATATATCAAACTCATAATATTTACATTTACATATCTACTTCAACTTCTAGTTGAGGTTGATTCCCCCCTCAATATTTGAGAGTGCTTCTATCTTTCTTTTGTGAGATTGTCTCTTCTCTTCTCTATGTTCCTCGGGGTCTCTTTTTTTATCATATTTTTTCACACAATTCCTTCGATTTCCCATGATAATAGAGTATGAAATTCAAAAATTTTCCTTCAAAAATTTAGACAAAAACTCAATTAAAGAAAACATCACAAAAGATTTAATTTAGAAAAAAAACTCATTTTAATTTTTTTGCAAAAAATACATACTTCAATCCAAAACAATTACTTTAAAAAATCCGAGAAAAAAATGTCTTATAAAAATGAAACGAAGCTCAAAATATTTCCTTCCAAGTCCTACGAAAAAATTTCATTTAAAAAGTTAGATAAAAACTCATTTAAAAAAATCATTATAAAATAATTCAACCCAAAACACGTACTCAAAAAAAATGTCACTTCAAAAAATTCCTCCAAAAAACGTCCGTTGAAAATTAATTCTAACTTCTTAAAAAATGTCACTTTAAAAAATACTTCAGAAAAGGCTCTAAAAAATATCACTTTAAAAAATACTTCCAAAAAAAGTCCAAAAAATGTCTTTTGAATATTAAGCCTAAAAAGATTCCTTTTGAAATTAAGCCCAAATCCATACCTTCAAAAACAATGAAAATTAGGCCCAAATCCATACTTTCAAAAAAAATGAAGCCCAAAAAACATCCTAAAAATGAATCACATACATCCAAGAAATGTCCTTTGAATGTACTTCCAACAAAAGTCCTTAAACCCAAAACAATCCTTTGGAAAAATGTTCTTTGAATATACCTCCAAGAAAAGTCCTTAAACCCAAAACAATTCTTTGCAAAATCAGACCAAGACCTTTGTAAAATCAGATCAAATGTGAAAAAATAATGAATGATTTTGCGGCAATTTATATTGCTGCGAAATGTTTTATTGGAGGGGCTCTATGGTATTTTTTGGCCGACGGAAAATTGGGTAAAAGTTCAATCAAACTTTTATACAAAAATCAATCAAAATTTTATGTTGTTAGACTTGTCTGGCCGTCGGCGCAAAAAACAATTCGGCCGAACTAACGCGTCAGCAATTACACAGAACCAAGCTCTGAATACGTATCTGCAACTTTGGATTGATTAAACTCCATGAAACATTTTGAATTAACTGTCAGAACCAAGACACGCATTTTTAGAATTGAATATATTTTTAGGAAATATAACTTTTATGGAATTTCATAAATATTTTCTAATTTTAATTAATTTTGTAATAAAACGGGTGCAAACAATTTCTGAAGGTCATTATGATTCGGTGAAATCATAATTCTATATCTTCCAAAATACATTGTAAAAAAAATTGAAAACATTATGGTGCATTACATTGGTCCGTCGTCTCTAATGGGTAGTTTTTAGATTTTTAGTTTACAACTTATATGTTAAGAAATTTCTTGCATCGCGAAAAAAATTCAAAATATGCAGTTTTTTCATATTGGACCAGTTCAAAAAATTCTAGTAATTATGATATGCATCCGTTGGCTTTGTAAATATAATGAAACCAAAGTAGATTCTGTCTAGATTGTTGTAACACATTTTGTTTCTCAAAAACACAAAGTTTCAAAGAATACAACATTGCGTATTAACATGACTTCTTATGATTCCTTTGATTGTTAAAAAAAACACACTCAAAGAAACACTAAGTTGACATATCAAATGTGTATAAACAAATTCCAAAAAATAAGTAATAGAAAGCTAATAAAATTTTTGAAAACTTTTTTTTTTATCGCAAAATGAAATTCTAAACAAAAAATTTGTTTTAGCTTGTAGAAAGTTGAAGAACAAAAAAAATGAAAGTTTTTTCTCAAAGAGAGGCAAAAAGTGTAACCCAACTTCACATTTTCACCCATATCTTGGATTCACCCATTTTAACAATATGCTAAAGTTAAATATTGAATCTTTTCTACAAATATTTGTAGAATTAAAAACACAATCACCAATCACATGAATGTGAAGAAAGATCAACCACACACAACACAGATACCTTTCCAGGGAAAGATTACAGCTAAAAAAACCAATATCTTCTATTATATATTATATCATGGATAATGAAACAGTTACATACAAAAATATTCTCACAAGAGCCCTCATTACATCAGCTAATTGTCTCACACTGTCATACAAAAATTGACAAATTCCTTAGCCAATTTTCTATCTCCGGACATCTTGCCTTCACTGCACAATCCCTGAATTGATGCAATCCTGCCTACCTTGACTATGCAAGTATCATGGGAACATCCAATGTGTGTGTTCTTGCATGTGTGCAAGCGAATAATGTCACAACTGATAGATATCTTCCCTTTCACCTAGAACTCAATTGGGTCTGCACTGGATCTGACATGCATGCAGTTAATAATAGTAAACCTTCAGTTTCATGTGAGATCACTGCATGTGAATTAATTAATATTTAATTCACTTGATCTCTCACTAGTGTATCTTCGGTTACAACTATCATAACTGATTTTAACTCACGTAACAGAGTTAAACTATTTACAACTTTCACAACTCATGCACCACTGCACTTTCAACTCTGTTACAACCAGAATCACTTAGTTACAACTAAAATTACAGTACATGTCCCACCAACCAACCTCTAACTCGAAGTTCACTTAGCTAACTAATTTTCCACTTCAGTTAACTATTTTCAGGTTACATTCATGATAGATTACAGTTTAATTTCTATCTAAATTAAGGGATAATAAAAATAGACATGCACCTAAAAATAGCTTGTGGGCCCCACCCTAGTGTAGGTGCTTCAAGTCACTAGGATCATGGGTGCCAAAATTTCTTGTTGAATCTCAACAAAAACAGGGGAAAACCATGAGTAGTAGCAGTAGAAAAATGAAGAAGTAGATGGTACATATGCAGTAGTTAAACAAAGTCCGCAAAGGGACAATCAGAACAGGTTTGAAGCCACTCCACCATTCAGGAGATCATGTAGGCAAACTCAATTTCTAGCAAGATATAGGAAAATTTATTTTATAAATCGTATGTTAAATGTTGTCGAACCCTCTAGTTATAAAGAAGACAGTCGATATAATGAATGGAGGGCATCCATGGAAGAGGAATATGAATCAAAAATTTAAAAATAACTTGGGATTTAGTTGAATTACCTAAAGACAAACAACCCATAGTTTGCAAATGGTTATAAAAGGCTAAATTTAAAGCAGATAGGAGTATAGATAAATATAAAGCTAGGATGGTTGCAAAGGGGTACTCACAGAAAGAAGGTATAGACTATGAGGAAACCTTCGCCCTTGTAGCTAAACTAAACACAATTAGAATGTTAATTTCTTTAGCTACCAAACATCATTGGATGATACACCAGCTAGATGTGAAATCTGCATTTTTAAATGGGTAATTGAAAGAAGAAGTGTATTTAGAGAAACTTGAGGGGTTTTTTAAACAAGGGAAATACCATTTAGTCTGTAGATTAAAGAAAGAATTGTATGTATTAAAACAGACACCTGGGTCATGGTATGATAAAATTAATTCATTTTTCTGTAGCACGGTCATAAAATAATCAAGAATGACCTTAATCTCTATACCATGTTTGTTAAAGAGGGGTGAATTGTTTTGATTTCTTTATATGTAGATGATATTAACATTACAGGAGATGTTGATGAACTCATTAAAGAAATCAAAGAGCAAATGTGACATGTTTTTTAAATGAAAAACCTCGGAGAGCTACGCTACTGTTTGGGTCTTGAAGTCTAGAGAGATTTAGGCAAGAATTTTTTTTCATAGAGTAAGTATGTCAGGAGCTTACTAAAAAATTCTAGGATGGATCGGTGCAAAGCTGCAACAGTGCCCTTACAGAAGAATACCAAACTTCATAATGATGACAGTTCTAAGGAGGTAGATTCAACATTGTATATACAGATGGTTGGGAGTCTAATTTACTTGACTAAAACTAGGTGAGATCGGGCTTATGCAGTCAATGTTTTGAGCCAATTCGTGTCAAAGCCTCTTGAGAGTGATTGGGTTGCAGCGAAAGGTGTCTTAAGGTATCTTCAAGGAGCCTTAGACCTTGGTATTGTATATACTGATTCATTTGATGTTAGATTGATAGGTTTTTCAAACTTCGATTGGGCTGGAAATATAGATGACAGACGATCCATAATAGTTTATGCATTCAGCATTGAGTTTGGGGTCATTGCATGCAGCAGTAAGAAGCGGAACATTGTATCCTTGTCTTCAAGAAAAGCTGAGTATCGAGCCATGTGTGCAACAACATGTGAGTTCAGTTTGGTTGAGAAGACTTCTACAGGATGTCGGAGAAGAATAGAAAGATGCAATAGTTATCAGATGTGATAACCGGAGCTCCATCAAACTTGCAAATAATCGAGTGTTTCATAAGAACACAAATCATATTGATACACAGTTTCATTTTGTTAGGGAGAGGGCTCAGTCAAAGGAAATTCATATTGAATATTGTAATACTTGTGATAATGTTGCTGACATTTTTACTAAGCCTCTTGGAAGAATTAAATTTGAGTCATTTAGGGAGATGTTAGGAGTTTTAATGAACCCTTTCTCCATTAAGAGGGTGTGTATGGAAAATGTAATTTAGGAGGGAGTCAGTTCACCATATCCTTAGATTAGGAAGTAGTTCCTATTCCTTAGGTAAGTTGTTCTAACTTCCCTATATGCATGAAGACTAAATATTGTCGATTGTAATGTGATTGATGTAGAGTTTTTTGCAGTGGAAGTCTCCAAGTGGAGTCTCTCATCTGACAGTTGTCGAGTTTCATTAATAAAGTCAATTCATGTATTGCCCGACTCAAAGCTGAGTCGTTTGATTAAATTCTAGGACATTAATGACAATCACAATATATATGTTGCTAGCATCAAATCAAGCAAGAGAGACCATATGCTTGACAAGTAGGTTGTCGAGAACATTCCCAATGTATAATACTATACATTCACATGAAATTGGACTCACCAATTCTTTAGGTTTATAATATTAAATTCCTCAGTTTATTGGTTCTTTTGGCTTATAATATTAATAATCTCTTGGGATATTGGTAAGAGATATATACTTATTATAAATAATAATAAAATACTATTATTATGTTATAATTGAATAATAGTATAATTTAGCTTAAAATTATTAATATATTGAAAAAAATTAATAATATATTATTATTATATATTCTATTATTAAATAATATAATATTATATATTTTAATATATTATAAGTAAATATATAAAATATATTGGTAATTATATTCATAAATAGATAATAATTATTTTGTTAAAATACATGTGGTAGGTAATATTGGTGTATATTAATTATATTGGTAAATATGATTTTGTTAGTAAATATATAACAAAATCCGAACGAAGAATCCAACTATTAGGTTAAAGAAAACTAATAATGGGGCATTCATTTTATCTATGGAAGCTAGCCATTAGTCTCTCTCATAAAAAAATTCAACGAAGGAGCAGCAAATTCCAACCCCCAAATTAAGTCGATAGAATCCATTAAGTAACCCTGCAAGGTTGGGTAAAGATTGGGCGTAAATCTATAACAAACAGTGGAGCAAAAAAATTATTATTATCCTCTTATTACTATGACAATAAAGTGAAATCATTTAAAATGGATACTGCTCTCATGAAAGGTTGGTCCAGACAAAAACCACCAGCTCTGTAATAAAACAAAAACTAAGATTTCAAATAAATCCTGTGTACGAAATGAAGTAAAAAAAAAATGAGCCATAAGAACATGATGGTACTCACTAGTGTGAAGAAGCAAACCAGATCCAATCCAGGTAAAAATGAGCCATAAGAACATGATGGTACTCACTAGTGTGAAGAAGCAAACCAGATCCAATCCAGGTAGGGATTGGGATGCCAGCATATAAACTTCAATGGAGCAGATGCGAGAGGTGCAAATGAGATGGCGTTGCGGTGGAAGGGAAGAGGGTAGTTACGCGTTAACTGCCCCACTCAAATCTGAGTCGTTCGATTAAACCCTAGGGCATCATCGACAATCACAATATCGAACCACAGAGACGATATTCTTGACAGCTAGGCTGTCGAGAACATTCCCAATGTATAATAGTATACATTGACATGAAATGGAATTATGTAAATTGAGTCACACTGAGAACTTTATATTATTATGCCAGGAACTTCTATGCATAAAAACTATATAGATATATATTGGCAAAGTATTTAGTGCTTAAGGTAAAATTTGATTTAATGACCAGAAGATATGTAATACCTGCGGGGAAGATTACAAATTACAAGAAAATAAAAATCTAATGATTATAACTTTGTAAAGTAGTTATATAAAACACAACTATATCTAGTAAAAAAAATTATTGATATATTATTATTAATATTATTTTATAAATTTAAATTTAAAATTTACAAGTTAATTAAAATTATATATATATATATATATATAAACTGAAAAGTATAGTCAATGTTGATATTGTTTATTGTGTTAAATATATTTATTTTAGTATTTTTAATGAAAATTTTGAATTTACACTTTTACCTAATTTCTTAATAATTTTTTAACATTTTATATTTTTGTTTAATTATATTTTTTATATATTAATTTAAATTTATTCTAAATATATATCTTCCAAGTATGAAGGAAGATCATATTTTTAAAATGTTTAAAGTTATATTTTTTATTTTTTCCAATATATAACCATGGTTATTTCCGAGAAGGACCTTCATACTAATATCTATAAATTGATATCTATTAGGAGCTCAATGAAAATTATAACATTAAGGAAAATTTAAATGGAATGGAGAGCTAAAAGTTTATTATAGACATGAAAACAATTATAGATTAGAGGATTTTTTATATGGTTTAAAAAGTATAGTTATATTTATTATTAATAATGATGATTAATCTTCATTAATACTTCTATGGTCTACTAGAGATTAAGAAGGTAAGAGATTAATCATAGATCACCATAGTTTCATTGAGATAAGGTCAAGAAGGTTGGTAATATGAAAAATAACTTGAAAATGAGATTGAATGTGAGTATAAGATAGACAATCTAAGAGAAAATTATTTTCATTTACAACCTCTTGAGATCATACATGTGACAAAATCTTTCATTTAGTGGTATTTTGAGAATTGACCAATGGCTAGTTTCATTATGAAGTTCATTAGAATTAGTTACTATTGTGTCAATGTCCATTGTATTCTTATCTCTCTAGTCTTTATTTCCCCACAATTTCTCCTTAAATTTATAAGTAGTAATATTTTATGGGGATGTGTGGTTTGGGGATACAATATATCTATAGAATCATAGATAAAGATATACTTGATATCCAAAGGAAACTTATAACATATAATATCAAAATTAAAGAAAATACAATTTATGACATCCTCCTCCTTCTATGAGAAAACATTTCATAAATTTTTAAACTCTAGATGATTGTTGTCATATGTTTCTCTTAATAAAATAAATCAAATCTAAACCGATTTAAACACATAAATGAATTTTTTGACATTCAAAAATCAAATATATGGATGAACAATTAACACCATAATTACTAAAGGAGAAACATATATTCACAATCATTTCCCTTTAAATCAACTTATCATTCCAATGACCTAAGCTTACAAGGTAACTCCATAGGTTATTGTAACCTAGTATTTCCATGGTAAATAAAATAATACATAATAGTGAAGTATAAACCGTTGAAACAAAAATACAACTTCAATGAAAAAAGTAGGAAACAACTACTACTTTATAAGTGTAACATGTTTCATCTTATCTTTTCAATAATGAAATATTACAAGGTTTTTCTATAGTGTACAATAACTTGATATTTAAATGCTAAACAAAATAGTGCATAATAGATAAATATAGCCCATTTACAATTCTATGATGTTTCTAATGTGAAAATTCCCTAATACCTTTTGCTACATTGGATGTGCACTTTCCCCTCTCATATACACTTTCCATCTCGTTATATCCACCTCCCTCAAGTGTTTTCATGTGTGGTGTTTAAGCTTTTCCCATTGTGTCTTATTTATTCTTTGAGAGATAACTAATTTCCTAGAAATGAAGTTTCCATATATTAACAACTAATCTAATTAATCCTAACAACCACCTTATCTCATTGATTACGTGTATGATAAGATTAGAACAAATACAATTCACTAGTGTTCTAGAGTTTTTAAAATGTTTCATTTAAATTTGTAAAACTACAAAAATATAGGAAATTTGGCTTTCACGTGTATTGATATAAGTGAAATTACAAGATGTTAATATTTCCCACTTTTAGGAAATGGTTATTAGAATTTGTCTTTCAGTATTGGTCACACATTCGCACATATTATGTGCAAGAAGCTCTTACTTAAATTATATATCTTAGCACTCCTTCTACTTAGGAAAAAATTCTATATTAATTCAAATATGTTTCTAAATGCTTCATCCTTCTCTTTTGTAAGGACTTTGTCAAAATTCCATCTTTGTTGATTGGTGAGAATATCCTTAAGTTAGTTGTTGACTTCTAAATCATTTTTGAAATAAAATTATATTTAATAGCTACATGCTTGAATCGTAAAAGAATGGATTCTTTGAGACCAAAAAACCTTTATTATCAAACTATATCATTATTTAATATCTACATTCTTTGACCATAAAAGACTCGATTCTTTGAGGCAAAAAAAACCGTTATTATCAAAGTATATCACTAGTATTCAACTTTTAATCAAATAAACTCATATTATTTCTAAATCATACCAATGTAAATATTAAATTTACATATAAATTGAAAATTAAAGATAATAAATAAATATTTAATTTATTAAAAAAAAATGCATTTTCAATCATTTTATATTACCTAAAAAAGAACCTTCAAAAAATAGTTTCTGTTATATTAGAAAAACACCTTAAAATAGTTTCAATTATATTAAAATAATGTTGAAAACATTAAATTATTTAGAGTTCAAAATTTCCTAATATAATAGATTATTTTATAAATTATTTTTTTCTTTATTATTTTAAAAGTCAAAATCATTGTTATTTTTATTATCAAGATATGTATTTATTTTTTCATAAGATTTTTAAAATTTTAATTTAATTATTATTAATTATTAAATAGATAGTAAAATTAATTTCACAAATTAAAAGTTGTATATTTATCTCCAAAGTAATTATTTCATTTTTTTTCATATAAAAAAATGTCATATGAATTGCATTATTTATTTTTCGACATGTGCTATTAATAAATCATAACATTATCTTATGGTATTATACCATTGTCTATATGCTTAACTTATATATTAATTCTTTTTTTATGAGTAAAAATAATAATATTAATGATTTGAAATAAAGTCTTAATTTACTTAGATTTTTTTAGTTTTAACAAATGTATTATGAAGTAAATATTCTAATATACTAACAATATTTACTACTTGTTGTCACTGTTTCTCATAGGTAGTCCTTGGCTGCAAACTCTATGCCAAGAAACCAACTCAACTAGCCTTTAGGTTCAAGCTTTCCCTTGAACCAGAGGGGGCTCCCTTAGTTGTTACGAGGCCTTGTTTAACATTGTTCACTGTCACCGAACAACAGCCTTTGAAGCATAATGGCCAGATTTATGGTTTTAATTGGGGGTGGCTGGATATCATTAACAATCCCTATTCATGAATAAATCTCTCCTTTACAGAGTCCTTAATCAAAGTGTCAGCTTCCAGCCTGACATAATGAATTGATTTGTATAAGAATTTGGGAGAAGAATGTAAGGATATCCCTAATAATGTAGCAGCCAGACTGACTACTTAACAATTACGGATATTTGGACAAACAATAACCAGTTTCAAAGAGGAGCTTGATCAGACAGACACTGTGATATACTAATCTCTTTAAAAAGACATAGTCTTTAGAAATTATGAAAACTATGTTTTCACAATAGACAAAATATAATCAAGTCATTACAAAAACATTGTGTAATTTAGATTTCAAGAGGAATTTACAATAACAGATAGCCCTGTAAATTAATATCTTAATCAAATTACAACTTCACAACGAATTAAAAATGAAACTGAGATTAAATTAAATTTTCAATGGTGTAATTGCACATGAATTAAATCATATGAAGAAAATAGATATGGAAATACTAGAAAAATGGACAAGAAGCACAAATTTTGTCAAAGCCAGAGTTGAAATACTTTAATCAGAATTTCTGGAGCAAACTTTTACAAAGTTGAAAAGGTCTTGGCCTCAAAATCCCATGCCTTTCTTATCACAATCCATCAAATATATAGAAATAAAATTTGAAACCATCCCTATCGTATAGGAGATTAATTCTATCAAATAAGATAAAAATAGAACAATCTTTGACTTGTTGCAAAAAATATGGAACAATACCCTTCAAATTGGGATTTAATTATAGTGTTGACTAATGCTTCTCCTTCATATTTGGATCTGATTTTCTGATTGATAATATCTGTCTAAATATGGAAATAATTTGATTGGTTGTTGATTGTCCTCCTTGGAAATTTGAAACTCAACGTTCATGGGTGAATAATACGAATTTTCATTCACATATATTTTGCAGAAAATGACACTAAACATATACCCTTCAAAGAAATATAAAGATCTCTTAAAAGCACTCAGAATCTATGTGAAATTTCCCACTTTGTACCTGATAGATGATATTCTACAAAAAACCCATGTCTTAGATTTTGGAATTTTATCTTTGTTTGCCTGGAAATGGAGCCTGAAATCCACTGTGCGATCTCCCCAAAGTACCTGTATGTTATCACTAAGTTTTCAGTCATAACAAAAATGTACATATTCTTGTCATCTATTTGTACACAAACCTTGGTCTTGAATGAATATTGATCGAAAAAATACTCTTCTATGCTTCCTTGAAATAGTGTTGGCACATGAAATCTAGAGGAGGACGATTCTACACATAAAAAGAAAGGCGACCTTTGGCTTGCTGGAGAGAGTTTTGATTAAGTTTGCATGATTTGAACTCAATTAGGACCTAAATTGGGCCTCCATCTTTAAAAAACACAAAAAGGGCAGCCATGAAGAGGACCCCAAACTTTTAGATCCATCGATAGTGTTGTTGGAGTTGATGGTTGGGTGCCTTCTTCTTCATCATTGTTAAATGTCAATTATTCCCTCCTTCTGCTGTAATGTTGAACATTAACATACAGAAATGTACTCAACCTAAAACCACTGACAGATTTCGAAGGGGTTCTTTGTTGATAAGAGGTTTCGCAACTAGGGTTGCAAACTACTCCACACAATGCCACGTGCCTAAGGGTTTTTTTACAAAACATCTAATTTCCCACACCCCGAGCTTTTAAAGCTCGAATGAACCTGGGGGTTCCGAAATGAATGGAGACTATCCTTCATAAATTAAAAATACTGGATTGGACTTAGGCTTTCAAATTTAATTAATTTTATAATATAATTTTAATTTAAAAAAAAAATCCATAAAAATATAATTATATTTTTATAAAAATAATTTATTTTAAATTAATATATAAAATTAATAATCCATTCCAAAGCATAATAAATATATCTCTCATTATTTTTATCTTAGTAATAATTTGACAATTTTTAACCGCAAATTAAAAATTTTAGGTGTGCCAAAACATGTTACAACATGGTACAACTCAAAAAGCTTGATTGGACTTAGGCTTCCCCCAATGTTGTACCTGTTTCCTGTAGGCAGTCCTTGGCTCCAAAAAGTATGCCAGAAAACCAATTCAACCATCCTTTAGGTTCAAGTTGGCCCTTGAACCAGAGGGGGTTCCATCAGTTGTTACGAGGCCTTGTTTAACGTTGTTCATTGTCATCGAACAACAACCTTTGAAGCAAAATGGCCAAATCTATGGTTTTAATTGGGGGTGGTTGGTTATCAATGACAATCCCTATTCATGAATAAATCCCTTCTTTACAGAGTCCTTTCTCAAAGGGCCAGCTTCCACCCTGGCAGAATGAAACAATGAACGAAGTCCTTTTTAATTAGGGTGATCTGGACAAACAATAACTAGTTTCAAAGAGGAGCTTGATCAGACAGACAATCTGATATACTAATCTCTTTAAAAATATATAGTTTTAAGAAATTATAAGAACTATGTTTTCATGATAGACAAAATATAATCAAGTATTTATAGAAAGCTTGTGTAATTTAGATTTCAAGAGGAAGTTACAATAAAAAATTTCCCTGTAAAGTAATCTATTAATCAAATTACAAATTCACAATGAATTGAAAATGAAAATGAGATTCAATTAAATTTTCAATTGGGTAATTGTACATGAATTAAACCATATGAAGAAAATAGATATGGAAATACTAGAAAAGCGGAGGAGAAACACAAACTCTGTCGAAGCGAGAGCTGTAATGCTTTAATTAGAATTTCTCGAGAAAAAATTTACAAAGATGAAAATGTCTTGGCCTCAAAAGCCCACGACTTTCTTATTACAATCCATCAAATATATAGAAATACAAGTTGAAACTATTCCTGTCCTATAGGAGATCAATTCTATCAAATAAGCTAAAAATAAAACAATCCTTGACTTGTTGCAGAAAATCTAGAACAATATCCTTCAAATTGGGATTTAATTATGTGTTGACTAATTCTTCTCCATCATATTTGGATCTGATCCTTTGATTGATGATATGTGTCTAAATATGGAAATAAGCTGATTGGTTGCTAATTGTCCTCCTTGGAAATCTGAAAGTCACCATTCATGGGTGAACAATACCAATTTGTGTTCACAGATGTTTTGTAGAAAATGACACTGAACATATACCCTTAAAATAAATAGAGAGATATCTTAAAAACACTCAGAATCTACCAGAAATTTCTCGCGTTGTACCTAATAGACGACATTTTGCAAAATACCCATGTATTATATTTTGCAATTTTTTCTTCTTTTTCTTGCAAATGGAACCCGAAATCCCTTGTGCAAATATGCCCACGAAATGTTTTACCCAATTGCGTTGTTGCATGTGTAGAAAAAGTCATTGCAAAAAGGAAGCATGGAAGTGTTTTTCCTGTTGTTGTTGCACCATTTTGTTCGAAATTCTATCTCATAAGAGACATGATCAATGCTCTTTATATTCTTAATAAGTCTGTCACTAACATCTGCATGGTTTCTTATTAACGTAGCCCATTGTGATCCTTTCCACCACTTATTCTTTTGAATGGCTGGAGCCATTTTTGAGTTGTACAAACATGATTTTGGGTCTACAAAGCTATGTAAAAAATTATTTGGAGATGAAATTACATAATCATATGTATAGCTGAAGTTGTACAAAGGTACACAACTATCTGAAACCAAAATGAATCTCTAGTTAGCTGGATTCTCGAGTGCCTTCCTAAGTAGAATACACTCTGCTTGTATCATATTGGCTTCTCCCCAAAGTACCTATATGCTATCACTAAGCTACCAGCTGTAACAAAAATATATATATTTTTGTCATGTCATTGTACATGAACCTTGGCCTTGAATGAATATAGATCGGAAAACTAGTCTCCTCTGCTTCCTTGAAATAGTGTTGCCACATGAAATCTAGAGGAAGATGATTCCGCGCAATAAAAAGAAAGGCAACGTGTGTCTTGTTGGAGAGAGTTTTGATTAAGTTCACATGATTTGAACTCAATTGGGACCTAAATTATGCCTCCAGCTTGAACTTAAAAAACACAAAAATGAGGCCAATGAAAAGGACCCCAAACTTATACATCCATCGATAATGTCACTGGAGTTGATGTTTGGATGCCTTCTTCTTCATCGTCGTTCAATGTAGATTCTCCCCTTATACTGTTGCAACGCCAAACATTAACATACACAAATGTGCTCAACATGAAACCACTGACAGATTTCGGAGGGGGTCTTTGTTGATAAGAGGTTTTGCAGCTGGGTGGTGTGAATGACTCCACATAATGCCACATGCCGAAGATTTGTTTTACAAAAAAACTAATTTTAGAACCCCAAGCTTTTAAAGCTCGAATGACCCTTGGGGGTACGAAATGAATGGATACCATCCTTCATAAATTAAGAATGTTGGATTGGACTTGGGCTTTAAAATTTAATTAATTTTATAATATATTTTTTATTTAAAATGAATATTTCCATAAAAATATATTATATTTTTATAAAACTAATCTATTTTGAATTAATATATAAAATTAATAAACGATCCAAAGCATAATAAATATATCTCTCAACATTTTTAGCTTAGTAATAAATTCACAAAATTTCACCGCAAATTAAAATTTTCAGGTGTGCTAAAACATGTTACAACGTCGGCTCCAATGGGGACTGCTTCCCCCTGTGGGATGCAGAGAACAAGTAGATCATTTTCCTTTAGCGTTGGGAATGGAGTCATTCTGTAAACATGAACATCAACCATTATTTGCCATAACCAATTATCACATATCAATCCAGTCATTTGAATAGCCTTCCAGTACAGACTGCAACCTGCAACTGTGAAATGAAACCATATAGAAGCACTAATCCCGATACTCTTTCATACTGAAATCTGAAAAATTAAAAATTATAGAATGAAAATATAAGTTGATCTATCACACCATCATAAACAATAAGCATGCTGATCTACCGCATACTAAAACTCTGAATATCTATCAATCCTCACACTTATATCTAACTGAACTCGAAAAAATTGCACTGTTAGGTGTAATATGTTTCCAAGTGTAACCAACTGCAGAGTGGATTTATTGACAAACCACATTGCCAATAACTAAAAATCTGAAGAATATATACAATATGAACATAAAATCCCATGGAAAACTTATACTCACACATGTACTTTAAAAGTTGCTTCCTCTGTAGACATGCAAAATTTCTGATCATGGATGAGAGGAGAAAACATCTACAGCTAATTTCAAGTATCAATGGACCAGTCATAGAAATA
The DNA here is from genome assembly GCA_034641835.2 of Pinus albicaulis. Taxonomy (NCBI): domain Eukaryota; kingdom Viridiplantae; phylum Streptophyta; class Pinopsida; order Pinales; family Pinaceae; genus Pinus; species Pinus albicaulis. The sequence goes on along the minus strand of CM076572.1, from coordinate 1,246,587,396 downwards.
AATGAAGCTGAAATTTCAAAATACTACGATCAGTTTCCCAATGGAATCACCATCCGACAAATTGGAGTCGCCAGGTGAAAATAATTCAACCAATACAAATTCCTATTCCTTGTTCACCGACAAGGAATACATCTAATATTTATCGTATTCCAAGGAAAAATATCTTTGTTACTTTGCTCCCTGGCTACAATGCCAAATGTTGTACCTGCTTCCTGTAGGTAGACCTTGGCTGCAAAAAGTATGTTGGGAAATAAACTCAACCAGCCTTTAGGTTCAAGCTGGCCCTTGAACTAGAGGAGGCTCCCTCGGTTGTTACAAGGCCTTGTTTAATGTTGTTCATTGTCACCGAACAACACCATTTTAAGGACAATGGCCATATTTATGGTTTTAATTATGGGTGGTTGGATATCAATGACAATCCCTATTCATGAATAAACCCCTCCTTTACAGAGTCCTTTCTCAAAGTGTCAGCTTCCATCCCGACAAAATGACTTGATTTGTATAAGAATTTGGGAGAATAGTGTAAGGAGATCCCTAATAATGTAGCAGCTAGACTAACTACTTAACAATTAGGGAGATGTGGACAAACAATAACCACTTTCAAAGAGGAGCTTGATCATACAGACAGTCTAATATACTAATTTCTTTAGAAAAATATAGTTTTCAGAAATTATGAAAACCAGTTTTTCATAATAGAAAAAATACAATCAAGTCATTACAGAAACATTGTGTAATTTAGATTTCAAGAGGAATTTATAATAACAGATAGCCCTGTAAATTAATCTCTTAATCAAATTACAAATTCACAACGAATTGAAAATGAAACTGAGATTCAATTAAATTTTCAATTGGGTAACTGTACATGAATTAAATCATATGAATAAAATAGATATAGAAATACTAGAAAAACGGATGAGAAACACAAATTCTGACAAAGCGAGAGCTGAAATACTTTAATTAGAATTTCTGGAGAAAAAATTTACAAAGCTGAAAAGGTCTTGGCCTCAGAAACCAACGCTTTTCTTATTACAATCCATCAGATATATAGAAATACAATTTGAAAATGTTCCTATCCTATAAGAGATCAATTCTATCAAATAAGCTAAAAATAAAACAATCTCTGACTTGTTGCAGAACAATACCCTTCAAATTGGCATTTAGTTATAGTGTTGACTAATGCTTCTCCTTCGTATTTGGATCTGATCCTTTGATTGCTAATATGTGTCTAAATATGGAAATAAGTTGATTGGTTGTTGATTGTCCTCCTTGGAAATATGAAACACAGTGTTCATGGGTGAAGAATACCAATTTCTATTCATAGATATTTTGCAGAAAACGGAAGTGAACAACCCTTCAAAGAAATAGCAAGATATCTTAAAAACTCTTAGAATCTACCATAAATTTCTCACGATGTACCTAATAGATGACATTCTGCAAAAAAATTATGTCTTAGATTTTGGAATATTGTCTTCGTTTTCCAGGAAATGGAGCCTAAAATCCATTGTGTGAAAATGCCCACGAAATGTTTTACCCAATTGCATTGTTGCACGTGTAGAAAACTTCATTGCAAGAAGGAAGCATGGAAGTGTTTTTCTGTTGCGTCTGCACCATTCTGTTCGAATTTCCATCCCATAAGAGACATGATCAATGCTCTTTATATTCTTAATAAGTATGGCACTAACATCTGCATGCTTTCTTATTAACGTAGCCCATTATGATCCTTTCCTCCATTTATTCTTTCGAATGGTTGGAGCCATTTTTGAGTTGTACTAACTAGCTTTTGGGTCTATAAAGTTGTCTACACAATTATTTGGAAATTCCATTACATAATCATATGTATAGCTGAATTTGTACGAATGTACACAACTGTCTGACACCAAAATGAATCTCTAGTTACCTGGATTCTCGAGTGCTTTCCTAAGTAGACTACGCTCTGCTTGTATCGTACTGGCTTCTCCCCAAAGTACCTGTATGCTATCACTAAGCTGTCGGCCGTAACAAAAATGTACATATTTTTTACATCTATTTGTACACGAACTTTGGTCTTGAGTGAATATAGATCGGAAAACTAGTCTCTTTTGCTTCCTTGAAATAGTGTTGCCACATGAAATCCAGGGGAAGATGATTCCGTGCAATAAAAATAAAGGTGACCTTTGTCTTTATCGAGAGATTTTTGATTAATTTCACATGATTTTAACTCAATTGGGACCTAAATTGGGCCTCCATCTTGAACTTAAAAATCACAAAAATGATAGTCATGAAGAGGACCCCAAACTTGTACATCCATCGATAATGTCACTGGAGTTGATGGTTGGGTGTCTTCTTCCTCATTGTCGTTCAATGTCAATTATCCCCTTCTGATGTTGCAATGCCGAACATTAACATACACAAATGTGCTCAACCTAAAACCACTCATAGATTTCAAAGGGGGTCTTTGCTAATAAGAGGTTTCACAGCTAGGGGGTGCAAACTACTACACACAATGCCACGTGCCCAAGAGTTGTTTTACAAAACAACTAATTTCGGACCCACCCCCATATTTTAAAGCTCGAATGACCCTCGGTGGTCTGAAATGAATGGAGACTGTCCTTCATAAATTAAAAATGCTAGATTGGACTTAGGCTTTCAAATTTAATTAATTTTATAACATAATTTTAATTTAAAACAAATATTTCCATAAAAATATAATTATATTTTTATAAAAATAATCTATTTTAAATTAATAAACCATTCCGAAGCATAATAATTATATCTCTCAACATTTTTAGTTTAGTAATAAATTGACAAACTTTCACCGCAAATTAAACATTTTAGGTGTGCCAAAACATGTTACAACATGGTACAACTCAAAAATGTTCGATTGGACTTAGGCTTCCCCCATTCGGGAACTGCTTCCCCCAATGTTGTATCTATTTCCCGTAGGCATTCCTTGGCTGCAAAAACTATGCTAGGAAACCAACTCAACCAACCTTTAGGTTTAAGGTGGCCCTTGAACCAGAGGGGGCTCCCTCAGTTGTTATGAGACCTTATTTAACGCTATTATCTATCACTGAACAACATTATTTGAAGCACAATGGCCAGGTTTATGGTTTTAATTGGGGGTGGCTGGCTATCAATGGCAATCCCTATTCATGACTAAATCCCTCCTTTGCAGAGTCCTTTCTCAAAGTGTGAGCTTCCATCCTGATAGAATGACTTTATTTGTATAATAATTTGGGAAAGGAATGTAAGGAGATCCCTAATAATCTAGTAGCTAGACTGACTACTTAACAATTAGGGAGATTTGGACAAACAATAACAAGTTTCAAAGAGGAGCTTGATTAGACACGCATTATGATATACTAATCTCTTTAAAAAATATAGTTTTCAGAAATCATGAAACTATGTCTTCATAATAGACAAAATATAATCAAGTCATAAGCTTGTGTAATTAGATTTCAAGAGGAATTTACCATAATAGATAGCCCTATAAATTAATCTCTTAATCAAATTACAACTTCACAACGAATTGAAAATGAAACTGAGATTCAATAGAATTTTCAATTGGGTAATTGTACATGAATTAAATCATATGAATCAAATAGATATGGAAATACTAGAGAAGTCGATGAGAAACACAAATTCTATCAAAGCTAGAGCTGAAATACTTTAATTAGAATTTCTAGAGAAAAAATTTACAAATCTGAAAAGGTCCTGGCCTCAAAAGCACATGCCTTTCTTATTACAATCAATCAAGTATATATAAATACAATTTGAAAATTTTCCTATCCTATACGAGATCAATTCTATCAAATAAGCTAAAAATAAAACAATCTCTGACTTGTTGCAGAAAATCTAGAAAAATACCCTTCAAATTGGGATTTAATTATAGTGTTGACTAACGCTTCTCCTTCATATTTGGATCAGATCCTTTGATTGATGATATGTGTCTAAATATGGAAATAAGTTGATTGGTTGCTGATTGTCCTCCTTCGAAATCTGAAACTCAGCGTTCATGGGTGAAGAATACCAATTTTCGTTCACAAATGTTTTGCGGAAAATGGCACTAAACATATACCCTTCAAATAATTAGCAAGATCTCTTAAAAACACTTAGAATCTACTAGAAAATTTTCGTGAGTAGCTAATAGACGAGATTCTGCAAAAAAAACCACTCCATAGATTTTTGAATTTTTCCTTCATTTGTCTGGATTTTTTCTGTTGCTGCTCACCATTATGTTCAAAATTCTGTCTCATAAGAGACATGATCAATTCTCTTTATATACTTAATAAGTCTGGCACAAACATTTGCATTCTTTCTTATTAACGTAACCCACTGTGATCCTTTCCACCATTTATTCTTTCGAATGGTTGGAGCCATTTTTGGTTTGTACAGACTAGCTTTTGGGTCTACAAAGTTGTCTACAAAATTCTTTGGAAACGACATTACATAATCATCTGTATAGCTCAAGTTGTACAAAGGTACACAGATATTTGACACCAAAATGAATCTCTGGTTAACTGGATTCTCGAGTGCTTTCCTAACTAGAATATGCTCTGCTTGCATCATACTGGCTTCTCCCCATAGTACCTGTATGCTATCACTAAGCTATCGGTTGTAACAAAATTGTACATATTGTTGTCATATAATTCTACACAAACCTTGGTCTTGAATGAATATAGATCGGAAAACTAATCTCCTCTACTTCCTTGAAATAGTGTTGCCACATGGAATCCAAAGGAAGATGATTCCGCACAATAAAAAGATAGGCGTCCTTTGGTTTGCTGGAAAGAGTTTTGATTAAGTTCGCATGATTTGAACTCAATTGGGACCTAAATTTTCCCTCTAGCTTGAACTTAAAAAACACAAAAAGGACAGCCATGAAGAGGACCCCAAACTTGTACATCCATCGATAATGTCATTCGAGTTAATGCCAGGGCGCCTTCTTCTTCATCACCGTTCAATGCCAATTCTCCCCTTCTGCTACTGCAACGCCGAACATTAACATACACAAATGTGCTCAACCTGAAACCTATTGAACCCTTAGTTAAACTGAGAAGGGGGGGGGGGGGTGAATCAGTTTAACACATTCATGGACTTTTAAAACTTTTCATTAAAACTTATTTACACCTTCATTTCATGTTCAACTTAATATGTCAATAATCTTAGAATGTCAGCTGTAAGTATTAAGGTAATGTAACAGTAGACTTAATATGAGAGTAGAAAGTATTAAGCGGATTAGATAAACCATATCAACACATAAACATCATGCACAGAGACACCAGATATAAGTGGAAACCCATAAAGGGATAAAACCACATCTTATTATTGTTGTGATGCAAAGGAAAGCTCCAACTCCCTCTCGCCACTGGTTTTTTGTAGGCTCCAACCCACAGGAGGCTCCTACCTCAATTCTACAAGCTACAACTTGCAAGGAAGCTCCAACTCCCCACAATTTTCTGCAAGCACCAACCTACAGGAGGCTCCAACCTCAGCCAGCTACAACTGACTTATATCAAGCTACCACTTGATATGGAAGCACCAACAGTTCCTCTATTTTTTAAAAGAAAAACACTTGCTGATTTACCTTTGATATCAGCTCTGTTCTGTACCTTCTTCATTGTCGTCCTCCAGCTTTCTTATCTGTCCTATATCTTCTCTAAATTTTCACAGCATCTCTTTCTGGTCCTCCTTCTTATCTTCTCCGCCTCAATTTTGGATTCTCTAACCTCTCTATGCATATCAATATGATATCATTTATAGAGTTTGCCTCATGACTTTTTGTATTCCACAGGGAATTCAAAGTGAACAACCATGACTCTTTGACTTCTACCTTCGCATTTCCTTATCTAGAAAATTCAGAAAAATATTATAATATGTACTGGTTTCAATATTACAGTGGGTTTTTTTTTTTCCTCCAAAAACTTGCCAATGCATCACAAACAATATAAAACCAATTAAAACATTTACATTTAGTTACAATATGGATTTCAAATCAACCCATTCAGTTTTTGGATCATCGTGTGTTTGTCTTTTCTGTTGTTGTCTCTGTCTTTTTCCGTTTCTATATGCTCCTCTGTTCACTGCAGTTGTGTAACTCCTGCATATCTGATTACCTTTTAATATAATGCAAATAACTCTCGACGAAATAATAATAGATCCTTTTAATATATAAAACACCCTTTCGGGCCCACTAGCCGAACTTTTCTTATTCCCTGATGTGATGGATTACCTCTGAATACTTCCGATTGTGATTACTTCCCTTGCGATAGTTCCGATGCGATTAATAGAAATTGCAACTTTCAATGGTATGTGCCACTACTCTGTTTTACTTCGATGCGATGGTTCATTGTTCACAGATATATATATATATATATATATATATATATATATATATATATATTGTTTCATATATATACTTGCTGCTTTACTTTCCTTTTACTCTTCAGCTTTGATTAAAAACTCGGAGTAAACATATATTAACCTTTTTTTTGTATGGATCCCACATTACAACTACACTCCGCCTCATTCATCTTTCCAATCGCAATCGCAACATTCAGAGTACTCTTGTGCCTTTGGTCATTTGATTTTCGCCGATGCGATTCATGAAGGTCCCACCATGTAATAAAGCGACTTACATATCCGTCATCCATCCTTCATCAAATCTGACGGATGACATTCAATCAGTCAATCACAATCGCAGTTTTTAATTTATTCACCTCTCTGCGTCTCTCGTTCTCCACCGATGCGATGGTTCACTGTGGCCCCACTACACATATACAATGCTCTTTCAAACTCTATCAACAACATTAGGTTTAAGTTCGAATATCAACATAATTGATATGGCCCCATAGTGTATTAATCTTTGGTTTAAGTTCATTGGTCAACTTTATTAAACCAACACGCTGATGCATATATCAATAGGGACATTTGGGCCCACAACTCTATTCACCCGCATATTAAATTATATTAGACTTTGGGCTTAATACTACTTCCTTCCTCCACATATATATACTAGCCGCATTTTAACACTTTGTATTGGACAATATTCATTTGCGCTCCTCAACATAACATATATATATATATATATATATATCCCATAGTCCAATCATTATAGCTCGTTCATAAATCAACTCGCAATTCTTCATCTTCAACTTTGGCTTAAGATTAACATATGTAATGTTGACCTACAAGAATTCCCAATGTATATAAACGTCCTGGAGCCCACAGCTTACCTTTGCACTAACATTACAGTTTATATCAACCCCGACGTGTACAAAATACCTTTCAAACATTATACCACGACTTGAATTAAAACAAACCTTCGGGCCCACAATGCATTATAACATACCTTCCGCCCATTTATTAACTATTATAACACACACAATACACCAAAATTCACATAATATTCGGCCTCGTAGCAATGAGTGTAGGTCCCACAGCATGTTTTACATCCGACGACTATAAACTTGTCGCGATACAAACCTCAATTGGACTGTTATCTGACGATCCCCACACAATATTGCACAAATTAGATGCACGGTACATAATTCTCCAAAATCGCGCAATGAAAACGGTTTTGGAAAACCACCTTAGGACATGTGGCGAGCGGCAACCCCAATCGCGTTTTTTCACAAAAGCTTTTTACCACTTTTAAAAAATGTGAATACCACGGTTTCCTGTTTCAAAAACGCTATTAATGTTAATTACTTTATGGTTCCTCTCCTTTTTGGCTCAAGGTTCCGTCTAGCTCTTCAACATTTTATTATCATTAAACGCTGCTTCTTAACTACAGGTTCTTTTGATTCGGGCTTCATGTAAGATAAAACACACCATCGCATCTATTTAAGGTTTCGTTATGAAACCGCGCCATTGCTTCCATAACTACAAATAGAGGTTAAACAACCCCTCGTCGTTCACCTTGGTGCTTCCAGTTTAAACACAATGAACACAGAAGTCAACCAACCAGTTGCGCTTGCAAGGCTATTCATACAGAAATCAACCAACCACTGTTTCCTACACAGCCACCATTTTAGAATGACTATTTCTCTACATTCAGTTACTGTGCATGACAGTGCATAGGGAGTGCATGTCAATATATTCTCTGTATATTCTTTGTTTCTCTATATTCTCTGCTGCCTGGGCTACTTCTTTTTGCTACCCTGTTTCTTCAAATGGCCCTGTTCACAGTTGCTCGACCCTCCACATCCTCTTCAAGTCTCTGCTGCCTCTCTACTACCTCTCTATATCTTTGCTGCCTATTTTGCTATCTCTCTTTTCCTTTCTTCATATCTAATGTTCTATGTTGTCTCCTTTTCCATCATTGACAACATTTCCAACAGTCTCCCCCTTTGGCATTGATGGCAACACACTTCCTTTGCTTGCCTTTTAGAAGACCCTTTCTTCTGTTACTTGCTTTTCCTCCCCCTTTGACATCAATGGCAAAGGGTTGCACATTTCCTAGTGTGCTTTCCAAATATTGTTCATAATATTCTGATCTTGAGGACCTGTTCCATGCTCTTCTCACTTGCTCTAGTTCTTTTGTGACAATATTTGGTGACTGATCTCCCCCTAGAATGATGTTTTCTTTTCTGATCTCTCCCTGGAATGATGCTTCCTTTTCATGTCAAAGAGTAACATCTGCAGACACTACTCCTAGTTTGTCTGTTAGATATTTGAATGGTTCTCTTGCAAGAGGTTTTGTGAATATGTTTGTTGTTTTTTCCTTTGTTGGCACATATTCCAAATGCACTACTTTCTGTGCTACTTGTTCTCTGAGGAAATGGTACTTGATTGGGATGTGTTTTGTTTTTGAATGAAGTATAGGATTTTTTGATATACTTATTGCACTTGTATTGTCACATTTGATAGAAATATGTTCATCAATGCTCACCTTCATGTATTGGAGGGTTTGTTTCATCCACATGACTTGTGTGCAACATGCTGCTACTGCTATGTATTCTGCTTCTGTTGTCGATAGAGGGATGGAAGTTTGCTTCTTTCTTAGCCATGCTACCAGACTTTTTCCCAAATGGAATGCTCCTCCACTTGTGCTTTTCCTTTCATCCACACAGCTAGCCCAATCTACATCTGTATAAGCTTTCAAAGTGAAGCTCTTGCCTTTTTGATACCATAGCCCATAATGTTCAGTTCCTTGTAGATATCTGAATATTCTTTTGACTGCTAGTAAGTGATTTTGTTTTGGTGCTGCTTGATATCTTGCCACAAGTCCTACTGCCAACATAATGTCTGGTCTAGAAGCTATTAGGTATAGTAGAATTCCTATCATGGATCTGTAAATTCTTTGATCTATATCTGTAGATCCATCATCAACACATAGCTTGCATCCAGTGATCATGGGGGTTGACACAGGTTTGCAGACTTCCATTTTGAACTTTTTCAACATTTCTCTTAAGTATTTTTCTTGTGAGATGAATGTACCTGTGTTCTTTTGTAGTAATTGAAGTCCTAAATAGAAGGTGAGCTCTCCAATCATAGACATTTCAAATTCTGATTTCATTTCTTCAGCAAATTATTTTGTTAACTTCTCTTTGTTGCTACCAAACATGATGTCATATACATATACTACTACAATAAGGAGTTCATTTTCATTGGTCTTTATGTATAAATTTTTCTCTACTCCTCCTCTCTTAAAGCCTTGTTTTTGCAAGTATTTGTCTAGCCTTGAATACCATGCACGAGGATCTTGTTTCAACCCATATAGGGCTTTCTTTAATCTGCACACATAGTCTTGTTTTTATGTTAATGAGAATCCTTTAGGCTGTTCCATATAGACTTCTTCTTCTAGATCTCCATTCAGGAAGGCAGATTTCACATCCATTTGATATACCTTGAAGTGATGGTAGCATGAAAAGGCAAAAAAAATTCTGATAGCTTCCATTCTGGCTATAGGGGAAAATGTTTCATCATAATCAAGACCTTCAATTTGTGAATATCCCTTGCATACAAGTCTGGATTTATTTCTGAATGCCTATGCTTGTTCATTCATCTTATTCTTGAATACCCATTTTGAGCCTATGAAATTTTTCCGTGTGGGTCTTGGTATTAACTCCCATGTATTATTCTTCTTAATCTAGTCTAGTTCTTCATTCATAGCTTTCACCCAATATTTGTCTTTGTTGGATTCTTCAAACTTATTTGGTTATATTTGAGATAACATAGCCATGTATACTTCTTCTGTTTTTTTAGTTAGTTGTCTTCTTGTCTGGACTCCTACACTCTTGTCCCCAATGATTTTATCTTCTAGATGGTTATTTTGAGTGTATCTTGAGGGACCTTTTGAGTTTAACTTAGTATCTTCTGTTGTCTTGCTTAGTTCATCATCATCTTGGTTCTCTTCTTCATGATCTTCTAGAGGATTGCTGCAACTTGTTCTTATTGTCTTGTTTGATATTTCTTCATCAAATCTTACATCAATTCTTTCCACAATTTTGTGAAGTGTTTTGTTGTAGCACCTATAACCCTTACTCTTGGATGCATATCCTAAAAATTTTCCTTCATCTACTCTTGCATCAAACTTTCCTAGTTTTTCATCATTATTATTTATGAAACACTTGCTTCCAAAGACTCTAAAGTGCTTGATTAATGTTGGTTTACCATGCCATAGTTCATAAGGAGTCTTGTCACTGTTTGGTCTTAAATGAGCTTTGTTAAGAATACACACAGCTATGTGTACTGCTTCTGCCCAGAAGGTTTTGGGAATGTTACTTTCTTGCATCATGGCTCTGGCAATCTGTTGTCCAAACAAGTTTTGTCTCTCTGCCACTCCATTCTGTTGAGGTGTACCTACAATTGTAAACTGTTGTTTTATCCCATGTTCATTGCATAGGTCTGCAAAATCATAGTCTGTGAATTCACCTCCTCTATCTGATATGATGCACTTTAGCTTGCATCTTGTTTGATTTTCTGCCAATGCTTTGAATATCTTGAATTTCTCAAGTTCTTCCAATTTATATTTGAGAAATGCAACCCATGTCATTCTGGAAAAATCATCTATTATCAGCATGAAATAGGATTCTCCACTTGGTGTTTTAGTTCTTGAAGGTCCATGCAGGTCCATGTGTACAAGCTGAAGTGGCCTACTTGTTGATAGCTCATCTTTGGTCTTAAAGGATGTGCGTGTCTGTTTTCCCAATTGGCAAGATTTACATATGGTATTTGAAGGCTTCTTTATTGTTCGCATATCTCTGACTGCTTTCTTATTGCTTAGACTGATGATATGGTCGAAGCTAAGGTGTCCCAATATTCTATGCCATAAACATGACTCCTCAAGTTTGCTAATGTGGCATGCTTCATTCTCTTCTTTCACTATGTAGACATTACTTTCTATTCGAACACATTTGATCAGGGTCTTTCCTATGGTGCTTGATCTTACTTCACATTCTTGTACTCTAAAAAGAACTTCACAACCTTTATCACACATTTGACTGACACTCAATAGGTTTTATTTCAGCCCATCCACAAATAGTACATCTTGGGTCTTTCCTCTACCATTAGCCAGATTGACTGAGCCTTTTCCTTTGATTTTCCCTGCTTTATCATTGCCAAAAGTAACATTTCCAGATTTCTTATCATCAAAGGTTATAAACTTGCTTCTATCTCCAGTCATATCTTTGAGCATCCATTGTCCAAATACCATTGGCTTTTCAGATTTTGAGCTATTAGAGCCAGGTCACATTTATTCACCTTCTTTTTCCACTACATGCATCCTTTTGTTTGGTACCTTTTCTGAGATGATGGACCACATTTTCTGAGAGGACATTTGGAAGACATATGTCCAATTTTATGGCATACACAACATTTGATCATATTTTTAGCAGAATTATGAGTACAAGTAAACGCTCCATGATTCATAAACCTCCTTGAGGTTTTGAACATCAGTCTTTGTGCATATGTTTTTCATTCTATGATTTTATGGCCAAATTCCTTACCGTAAAAACAGTATCCATAAAAAAAATTTGCATACCTGATGAAGGGGAACCATTTGTTTACTTGAGGTACTCTTTTCACTGTTTGCATCCTATGCTAGATTTAATTAATTATCCTTGTATGACAGTATGCAGCAATATGTCCCAGTTTGTGGTAGGCATAAAAGGTGGCATTTTTCATAGGGGGGAAGAACCTCCTTTGATGGCTTCCAAATTTGACATATTGAGGAGTATATGAGCCTTTTTCTGTTGACTGTTTATTTATTTCATTCTTTTTAATTTGAGGTTCCTTTTGGTTTCTGTCTACTTCATTGCAGGTTTCTTCTTCTGTAGGAATCTTCTGAGCTGCTTTATTATCCTTAGTTGCTTTTACAAAAATGATATTTTTGTCTTCCTTTTCTTTGCCTTTGCTTGATTCTCCTTCATAGCCTATCCCAGTTTTTATCGGAGATATTTGAGCATCTAGAATTTCATTCAACTTATCAGAGCTTGTCATTTGAGAAGTATTTTTTGACACTTTCCTTTGGGCGCTTTCTAATTTCTTCCTCAAGAATACTACTTCTTCTTCCAATTTTTCTTGTTCCTGAATTTTATCCTTAATTTGCTTAAGTAAAATGTCTTCTACCTTCTTGGCTTCTTCAATCTTTACTTTCAACTGAATGAGGAATTTTTAATTTTGTTCTTCTCTTACATATTTGAGGAGAATGTCTTTCTATTTTCTGCACTTCAGTTTGAGTCTGTCAATTTCCTCCAGTGCATTTCTTAGGGCCCCCTCAAGATCAACTTCACCTTCTTCCTTATCTTCTAGAAGGAATCCTTCAAGTTCTTCTATAGCCATCAATATAAATTCAGAGGTTCCTTCTTCACTTGAGGATTCATCTGAGTCTTCAGATGCACTGATGTCTTGCTGAGCATAGAAATACTTTCTATTGAATCTCTTCCCTTTCTGCTAGTTGTTTTCTATGGCTTTCCCTGATTCTTGAGTTTGATTCTTTGTTTTATTATGAGGACACTTAGCAGCATAGTGTCCAACTCTTCCACAATTAAATCATTTAAATGGAATTTTACCTTTATATTTACCTGAGCCTTTATCCAATTTCCTGATAAATTTGGCCTCTTCTTCATTAGAGCAAGAGCACATATCTTCCTTTTCTTCTTTCTTCTTATCTATATTAAAGGCTGCCTCCCTTACATTTGACTTCCTCTATGGTAGTCTCATGTCATAGGCTTCTAGGTTTCCAAGTAGTTCTTTCATGGTCAAAATTTCCCAATCATCTGTTTCTTCTATGGCAGAAACCTTGGGGTTAAAGCTGGATGGTAGATATCTTAGAATCTTTTGAACAATTACACATTCTTGTATGGTTTCTCCTAGAGATTTCATATTATTAACAATTTCTACAACCTTTAAAAAGAAGCTTCCAATGTTTTCATCATCATTCATTTTTATATTTTCAAACTGTGCTCTATAAACTTGAAGTTTGGCTGTCTTCACCTTTTTGTTTCCCTCATGGACGTTTTCTAGAGTATCCCACATTTCTTTGGCAATCTTGCTGTGCATTACTTTGATAAATTATACCTCACACAGTCCATTTAAGATTGCATTCATGGCCTTTGCATTAGCTACAAAATCTTGTATGGCTTCTTTCTCTGAGTCAGTCGCCTTTGGGGCATATCCAAATTCCATAGCAGCCCAAACTTCTATTGCTAGAGACATTATGTAAGTTATCATTCTGATTTTCCAGAAGGCATAATTTGCACCAGTGAAAAAAGGGGCTTTATTGGTTGAGCATCCTTCTTGACTAGCCATCCTGTGGACCTAGGATCTCCTAGGAACAACAGACTTAATATGAGAGCAGCAAGTATTAAGAAGATTATATAAGCCATATCAACACATAAACATCATGCACAGAGACACCAGATATAAGTGGAAACCCATAAAGGGAGAAAACCACATCTTATTATTGTTGTGATGGAAAGGCAAGCTCCAACTCCCTCTCACCACTGATTTTTTGTAGGCTCCAACCCACAGGAGGCTCCTACCTCAATTCTGCAAGCTACAACTTTCAAGGAAGCTCCAACTCCCTAGAATTTTCTGCAGGAACCAACCTACAGGAGGCTCCAACCTCAGCCAACTACAACTGACTTCTATCAAGCTACCACTTGATATGGAAGCACCAAATTCCTCTATTTTTGTAAAGAAAAACACTTGCTGATTTACCTTGGATATCAGCTCTGTTATGTACCTTCTTCACTACTGTCCTCCATCTTTCTTATCTGTCTTATATCTTCTCTGAATTTTCACAACATCTCTTTCTGGTCCTCCTTCTTCTTATCTTCTCTGCCTCAATTCTGCATTCTCTAACCTCTCTATGCATATCAATATGATATCATTTATAGATTTTTACTCATGATTGTTTGTATTCCACAGGGAATTCAAAGTGAATAGCCATAACTCTTTGACTTCTTCCTTCGCATTTCCTTATCTAGCATATTCAGAAAAATATTATAATATGTACTAATTTCAATATTACAATGGGTTTTTTGTTTTCCTCCGGAGACTTTCCAATGCATCACAAACAATATAAAACCAATTAAAACATTTACATTCAGTTACAATATGGATTTCAAATTAATCCATTCAGTTTTTGGATCACTGTGTGTTTTTCTTTTCTTCTGTTGTCTCTGTCTTTTTACGTTTCTGTATGCTCTGTTGTTCACTGCAATTGTGTAACTCCTGCATATCTAACTGCCTTTTTATATAACGCAAATAACTCTCGGAAAAACAATAATAGATCCTTTTAATATAGAAAACACCCTTTCAGGCCCACTAGCCAAACTTTCCTTATTCCCTGATGCGATGGATCGCCTCTGAATACTTCCGATTGCGATTACTTCCCTTGCGATAGTTTCGATGTGATTAATCGCAATCGAAACTTTCAATGGTATGCTCCAATGTTCTGCTTTCACTCCGATGCAATTGATTCCTATGCGATAGTTCCGATGCGATTAATCGCAATCACAACTTTCAATGGTATGTTCCGATGTTCTGCTTTCACTCCAATGTGGTTGATTCCTATGCGATAGTTCCAATGTGATTAATCGCAATCGCAACTTTCAATGGTATGTGTCACTACTCTATTTTACTCCGATGCGATGGTTCACTGTTCACAGATATATATATATATATATATATATATATATATATATATATAGATATAGATATAGATATAGATATAGATATAGATATAGATATAGATATAGATATAGATATAGATATAGATATAGATATAGATATAGATATATATATAGATATAGATATAGATATAGATATAGATATAGATATATATATATATATATATATATATATATATATATATATATATATTGTTTCATATATATACTTACCGATTTACTGTCCTTTTACTCTTTAGCTTTGGTTAAAAACTCGGAGTAAACATATATTAACATTATTCTTTGTATGGAGCCCACATTAAAACTACACTCTGCCTCATTTATCTTTCCAATCGTAATCACAACATTCAGAGTACTCTTGTGCATTTGGTCATTTGATTTTTACCGATGTGATTCGTGAAGGTCCCACCATGTAATCAAGCGACTCGCATATCCGCCGTCCATCCTTCATCAAATCCGACGGCTGACACTCAATCACTCAATCGAAATCGCAGTTTTCAATTTATTCGCCTCTCTGCGTCTATCGTTCTCTGCCGATGCGATGGTTCACTGTGGCCCCACTACGCATATACAATGCTCTTTCAAACTCTATCAACAACAATAGGTTTAAGTTCGAATATCAACATAATTGATATGGCCCCACAGTGTATTAATCTTTGGTTTAAGTTCATTGGTCAACTTTATTAAACCAACACACTGATGCATATATCAATAGGGAATTTTGGGCCCACAACTCTATTCACCCGCATATTAAATTATATTAGACTTTGGGCTTAATACTACTTCCTTCCTCCACATATATATACTGGCCACACTTTAACACTTCGTATTGGACAATATTCATTTGCGCTCGTCAACATAACATATATAGTAACATATATATATATATATATATACCCCATATTCCAATCGTTATAGCGCGTTCATAAATCAACTCGCAATTCTTCATCTTCGACTTTGGCTTAATATTAACATATGCAATGTTGACCTACAGCAATTCCCAATGTATATAAATGTCCTCGGGCCCACATGTTACCTTTGCACTAAGATTACAGTTTATATCAACCCCGACGCATACAAAATACTTTTCAAACATTATACCACGACTTGAATTAAAACAAACCTTCGGGCCCACAATGCACTATAAAATACCTTCCGCCCATTTATTAACTGTTATAACAAACACAATACACTGAAATTCACATAATATTTGGCCCCACAGCAATGAGTGTAGGTCTCATAGCATGTTTTACATTCAACAACTATCAACTTGTTGCGCTACAAACCTCAATTAGACTCTTATCCGGTGATCCTTGCGCAATATCGCATAAATTAGATGCACGGTACATAATTCTCCAAAATCACGTGATGAAAATGGTTTTGGAAAACCACCTTAGGACACGTGGCGAGCGGCGACCCTAATCGCATTTTTTCACAAAAACTTTTTACCACTTTTAAAAAACACGAATACCACGGTTTTCTGTTTCAAAAACGCTTTTACTGTTCATTACTTTATGGTTCCACTCCTTTCCGACTCAAGGTTTCGTCCAACTCTTCAACGTTTTATTATCATTAAACTCAGCTTCTTAACTACAGGTTCTTTTGATTCGGGCTTCATGTAAGATAAAACACACCATCGCATCTATTTAAGGTTTCGCTATGAAACCACGTCATTTCTTCCATAACTACAAATAGAGGTTAAAAAACCCCTCATCATTCACCTTGGCACTTCCAGTTTAAACACAATACACACAGAAATCAACCAACCACTTGCGCTTGCAAGGCCATTCATACAGAAATCAACCAACCACTATTTCCTACACAACCACTGTTTTAGAATGACCGTTTCTCTGCATTCAGTTACTGTGCATGACAGTGCATAGGCAGTGCATGTCAGTATATTCTCCGTATATTCTCTGTTTCTCTGTATTCTCCGCTACCTGCGCTGCTTCTTTTTGCTACCCTGTTTCTTCAAATGGCCCTGTTCACAGCTGCTCGACCCTCTGCATCCTCTTCAGGTCTCTGCTGCCTCTCTGCTACCTCTCTATATCTTTTCTGCCTCTTTTTCTATCTCTCTTTTCCTTTCTTCATATCTAATGTTCTATGATGTCTCCTTTGCCATCAATGACAACATTTCCAACAAAACCATTGACAAATTTCGGAGGGGGTCTTTGCTGATAAGAGGTTTCGCAGTCGAGGGGGTGTGAACTACTCCACACAATGCCACGTGGCCAAGAGTGTTTTTACGAAACAACTAGTTTCGGACCCCCAACTTTTAAAGCTCGAATGACCAGGGGGGTCTGAAATGAATAGAGACTTTCCTTCATAAACTAAAAATGCTGGATTGGACTTAAGCTTTAAAATTTAATTAATTGTATAATATAATTTTAATTCAAAACAAATATTTCCGTAAAAATATAATTATATTGATTATTTTTAAATTAATATACAAAATTAATAAACCATTCAAAAACATAATAAATATATCTCTCAACATTTTTAACTTAGTAAGAAATTGACAATTTTTCATCTCAAATTAAAAAATTTAAATATGCCAAAACATGTTACAACACTACCAATTTAATTTATAGAAATACCTTAAAAAATATAATTACTTAAAAATATGTTATCGATTCATTTAATTAAAAATTAAAATACAATAATTATAATTAAAAATTGTTCAAATACAATAATTATCAAGATAAAAAAAAAAAAATTGAAGTTTATGAGCACAGCGTTTAAAGTGCGTTAAGTGGGTTAAACACAACTTCCAACCTAACCTTACTCACGGTAAATGGTGTGCAACAAGTGTCAAAGTTTTAACCTAATTTCTGACATCAATATCTAGACAATTACTTTATATATATATATATATTTCATTTAATATAATATAAGTTTACTTTTGTATAAGTAGTCATATCTATTCATTAGATAAATCAAGAAACATAAAGTCATATCTATTCATTAGATAAATCAAGAAACATAAAAGTTATATTAGAAGATTATACAGATTTTCAAATTAAAAAGTAATGTATTCAATTTAATCTAAAATAAGTATAGGTATAATAGTTTTTTATTATAGGTTAAGAAGGATTAAATCTTTTGAGATATAAATTTTTACTTAAATTATTAATCTAGATTTATTAAATCTAATAATGTTAATATTATAATATTATATATTAAAACTAAATTAAATTAATATTAATCTTTTATATTAAAATATTTTTTTAGTATGATTTTGGATTTTTTTGTGTTGAATTGTATTGTAATTTTTTATTTATATAATTATATTTATTTTTTTGGGAAAGACATTAATTTTTTTTATTTTCTTTTTATTATTTTATTAGAGACTTGATATACACAACCTCTTATAATGAATTATAAAATGAGCTTCTAAATGCAATAGCATACTTACACATCCCTTCAATATAATAGGTTCTAAAATATATGTCTAAACACAATCAAATACAATGATTTTATAAAAATTATATTAATAAATTAATGATAAGTTTGTTTGATATACGCATTCTCTCTCATTGCCTCTCTCAACCAGCCCTCTTCTTTTAACAATTCCTCCTACAACTTGCAGGCTATATAACTCGTATTTGATATTCGCAATTGAAATGACATACTTTTAAAAAACACATTGAAAACAAATTAGTTTGAAGTCATTCAATGCAGAAAACAGTTTTAACAAGTTTAGTTGTTTGTAACATATATATTTTCTTTAAAATAACAAGTTACAAGTTTTTTTTTTTTTTTGTAAATTTGGTAGGATCTATTATTTTCTATTTATAATTGAAGGACAGGCTACAAAATATAAAATTCAGGCTTTGACCTCAACTTGCTCATAGGAAACCAGGTCTGTTGGCCACCTACCGTGAAAAGCATACCAAAACTAAAATTGTTTCATGAATCTATAAGTATCATGAGCTACAAGTTACAAATTCTAATAAGGTAAGATTTGTAACTTTTTCAGCATTAAAAAATTAAAGATTCTTATCCTCAAAGGACCTCTTATCCCACGAACCTAAAAAATGTATAGTCCGGGCCTTCTCATATAAGCAGAGAATTTCGATCAACTGTAATCTTTGATTAAACGAAGCGATTATTATATCAGAACTCGCGGTTTTAATAAATTAGATTCGGCTAATAGTGTGTCAGGATAGGTTTTAATAGTGAAAACTATAAAATTGTAATCCAAAATGACACGCACCCGGGAAAAGAATAATTACCCGTTTCTCTTCTTTAGAGATACCAACAGCTAAACCAAGAACAGGTGTTTTGGCCGATCTATGATGGAAGATGAAAACAAGTGCTGATTAAAAAATAAAAAAAATCATAGATTGAACTTGTTCATCTCTGCCGATCTCATAATTTTTGTGATTACCTTGTGCCCAGCATTCATTTTTCCTCAACAGTCTCAAGCTTAGGCGTCCAACGTTGGCCTCTGGGCTTCACAAACTGCGCATAATGCTTCTGCAATTCACGAGTGTTGCAGAGCCCGTGCTCACTATTATCTGTGGAATCCCTGGCCACTGCATGTCCGCGTTGGTCAACGATTAACCTCGCGTCTTCTAGAAGCTTTATAATAAACTCTGTCGACACTCGGATCTTAAGGCCTCCACCGATGTTTCCCTTCTCTATCTCAAACGGCTGGCAGAGAGCAGACACGCGTTCGATACTTCGAAACGGAGCTGATAAGTGAGCTGTGGCAGTAAGTGGAGCTTCTGGTGGCGGCGCTGACATTAGGGAAGCCAGCGATACAAGCGATAACGGACACTGAAAGAAGTGTTGGGGAAGAATGAAGTACATGTTTCCCACCTTCAATTGATCGTTTGGAAAAAGCGAGGGCGTTTTCTGACCGATGTAGAAAGAGAGGGAATGACAGATCAAGTGGTGAGGGAATTCCTGCATAATCTGGGCGGCGCTAATGGGTTTATTGAGAATTCGAACGATGCCTTTTGTGCAAACCAGTTTGACGGTTTCCTTGTTATTGCCCACCTGTATTAGGCATGACAAATGGCTGCCCATACCTTGTTTGGCTTGTTATGGGCAGGCAAAGCAAAGTGAAAGATGAAAATCCAGGGAATGGGTGCAGAAGTGGGTTTTTGTTGAACATTATATTTATGTAGAAATGAAGAATACAGCGGAAAATCACAATGACTGTCATGTAAACTTTCTTCAAAGTCTTTTTGGTGGACGACTTACTCAGTCTTTTTGGTGAACGACTTACTCGTCACAACCATCTCGAGTGTCCTCCATCTAAATACGAAGTCACGATACGAATGCACTCATTTGAAATAAGATGAAGTGTGGGTGAAGATCAACTTAAATTGATATGACCATGACAATAGCACCATGGAAATGTAGGCTAGCCAGCCAGTCAGTCCTCGTACTGTGAGTGACACAAAGTAGCACGTGCAACGTAGGAAGACTTCACTCTCAGTCTTCTGCGATATCGACAATATTGCATTCTGCCGTAAAGAATCTTAACAAGACTTTTGACTAAGCTTTTACCGTGTTGTTTCAAATGCTTCTAGAGAACGTTTTATTTTTTTTTAATTAACTGAACCCTTTAAATTTTAGTAACGTAAGCCATGATTCTCAGATGATTTAGATTGTGATTATATTTGAGATGATATTGTATTTACCTTATATAAATACCATACCATCATAAACTAACATAGTTATATAAATTATTCAACTAACATAGTTATATAAATTATGATTCAATTCATAATAAAAATCAAAGTTTTTATTTTATCATTTTAAATTGCTAAAATTAAAAAATTATAATTTATTTAAATTATAATTTTATTTAAAATAATTATTATTTTTAATTATAACAAATTTTAATATATAAGTTAAATATATAAATTAAACTAATATATAAATTATATGACTAGTAAATGTTGATAAATTAATTTACTTTATCATTTTAAGTTGCTAAATTAAAAAGTCATTAAAACTAACTAAATTTTAATTTTATTTAAAATAATAATAACTAATATAATATGAATGATAAAAGGAATTAATATACCAGTTAAATATATATACGTTTAAAAAAAACATGTAACATGATTCTTTATCATAGAGATTTACTATGGAGATTCTTAAATAAATTGTAATTAGTTCAATATCATGGCATATCAACACCACATATTCGTTTCATATTACATTTGTTTATATGTTTTTCTTTAATTATTAAATTTAATTAAGAAACAAAAAAGACATAACTACTTTATAAATAAATTTAATTTTTATATACTATTAAGAATATACTTTGGAGTTTAAGTTCCTACCATTTACCTAATAATAATTGATAATTAAATTAAATTTATAAAAATCCTTAATAGACATCCCTATTAATATAATTATTTTTTAATTTATATAATTGATCTAAACTATAATATAAGAATTAATATCCAATAATATTAAATTTCAATTTTTTAATTTTAAAACTATAAAAAATAATCAGTCTATTTAAAAAAAATAAAAACTATTGGTAAACTTTTAAGAACTTTTTTGAATCATTATCATTTTGAGAAAAAAAATGGTATTATCATAAATATTTAAAATTACCATATAATATGACTATAAAAAAATATTTTAAAATTAAATATTTGAAGAAAAATTAATTTTATTTTAATAATAGATTTTTTTTTTCTTTAATTTATTCGAAACATTAATTTTTTTTTTTTTTTTAAATTGATTATAGTATTTCAAACCTTCTTATTTATTTTTAAATTAAATTAAAATAATAGTCTTTCATCACATACTTGAAATAATATAAAATAATATTTTTATATTATGACTTTTACAAAATGATTTTGAAATAATATAAATATTTTTTTTTTATATTAAGACTATTTTACAATATGATTTTTCAAGGTTTGGCATCTCCATATTAAGCTTGCAGTTTTCATTAGTATTGGAAAGAATTATAGAAAGATTTTTATTTTTCATATTATATATATTTTTTCTTGAATATTATCTAGACATGATCATGCTCATAATGGTGAAAAGGATCTCTTTTATAAAGAGGATGGGATAAAGAACATTTTTAATTTTGAAATTATAAAATTATTATAAATTTAAATTTAAATATTTATTTGATTATTGTTATATTCAAATATATGTTTTATAGAGTTCCTAAATTATGTGAGAGGTGGTTTACATAGTATATCTTATTTGAGAGAGTTTTGTATTTCTTTTAGTATTTAACATTGTAATGATATGTTACTCTTAAGAAAATATTAATTATATACCATAAATAGAATATTTGACTCTACAACTTCAATAAAATATATATTTATTTGTTGTGTGATTGAGTATACTACTAGCCTAGATCCACAATAACCTTAGATCTGTGAAGCACCGAGAGGGATCAAATCTCTTGATGTTTAAACCTTTTCTCTAGTTTTTCTCTAAAAAATGAGGTTTTCACCTCGAGAGATTTCATCCCTCTCAGTGTAGATCTGGGATTGAAAAGGATCTAGGTTGCTTTATATTATATCTCTCCCTTATATATATTTATATTATATTATATGTCTCTCTACCTCTCCCTTTTCACTCCCTCTCCACCCTTCTCTCTTTGTCTTTCTTCTTCCCTCCCTCTCTCACCTCCTCCAATTCCATCTCTCTCTGCCTCTATCTCTCTCCTTCTCTCTCTCCTCCTTCCTCTCTCTCCCACCTCCCTCTATCTCTCCTCCCATCACATACACTTTCTCTCCACCCTCCATCTTTGTCACTATCTCCCTCCCTCTCTTCTTCTCTCTCTCCCCCTCTCCTCCCCAGCTTCGTATCTATGTCTCCCTCTCCCTCTCTTCCCCTTATTTCCCTATCTCTATCCTCTCATTTTCTCTCTCTTCCCTGGTCTCCTCTCTCCCTCATTCGATCTCCATCTCTCCCTTCTCACTCTCTCTCTCCACCTTTATCTCTCAGTCTATTTTTTCTTCCATCCCTTGCTTTCCCCCTCTAAATCCATCTTTATCTCCCTCCCTCACTCCTTCTCTCTCCCCCTTCCTCTCTCTTGCTTCCTCTCTCTTCCACCTCCATCTCTCTCTCCACCACTCTATTCCCCCACTCTCTCTCTTAAAAGAAAAACAGAATTGGTTACCTATATTTTGGATCAATCATGTTAAATAAAATACAATAATATAAAACTTAAAAGAAACAAGCACTATATTTCCTCTATCATTGTTAGTCACTTTTCTTTGTTTCTTTGCTTCGATCCTTGGTTAAAATGGATTTATCTAGCTTCTTTATAATATTATTTATATTATATAAATTTCACATATGTATATATTAGCCTCCACAATGTCCCAAGGCTAAGAAAGGATATCGATGGAGGTAACTTCAAACCAAGCTTTTAGTTTGGTAGCTTGCCCTACCAGACCAGACAGGGCTCTCTTTACGAAAATCACAACCAAAGGGTTTGACTGGAAGAAGAATATATTTTAGGTTATTTGGCTTAACTCTAGGGTTTTGAAAAATTGATGGTTTTTTTGCTATATCACAGATGAAAACCAGATGGCTAGGTCAAATTATCAAAGGGTTACAATAGCAAATATATTGAGGAGAAATACATAAATGATTTTGTGATGGGATTAGGCTTTTGTTGGTGTAGTGTAGGGTTTGAAAATGAAAGAGGATATTAATGAGAATGTGTCATAGATTCATGAAAATAGAAGGAATATTACATAAATGACATTCCCAAACAAAACATAGTTTTCATGAAAAAATTATGCTTATCAAAATTTTAGGAAGATCACTCAAGAAAGAAAGATATGGAAAGGAAACATGTATATAATTTATATAAGACTATAACAGAGAAAATACAACATAAAAAACTCACTACACATGAATTCCTAGATAATAGTTGCAACTAGTCCTTTGAATTTCTGAATAAAAGCTAAAGCACAAGCTAGAATAATCTCACCCTCTGATGTCCAACCATCAAAATGACTAAAAAATGCATAAATATAGACAAAAAAAAAATTACCCTCTATCAGGGATCAAATCCTAGAGTGGAGGAGTCATTCACATGATTCCCTCACCTAAAACCTAAAGACTAGTGAGGTTAACAAAACTCTCCTCAAGATAGAAAAATTGATATGTTTGACCATGAAAGATATTTACAAGCATGTATACACCTATTTTTCACTATAACCATCCTATTTACCATTGATTACATCATTACTACACCAAAAAAGAGGAATTACATCATTAGAAGTCGAACCAGACTAAGTCAACTAAGAGAATTAGCTTCTAGGAAAAAACACGGCGAAATATCAACAAAACACAGCGTGCAAGGAGAGAACGCATCAAATTTGCTGCAAGAGACTTTTTAAGGGCTTACTGAGGTCCAAATTATGATCTAAAAGATGCTGGAGAAGGCTCTTCCTGTATGTTACATGATAGAATCTCGAAGAACTGAAAAAGACTACTCCCATCCCTCCAAAAATGAATTCTCCCACAAGTGCTCCAAAAACACAATGAACTATTGTAAAACAGGGCACAAAGGTGTTTTTTAGGTGGTTTTTTGACATTTTGACCCTCCAAAATCTGCTGACATGAACATCCCAGGGGATGAAGTTGATGTACAGGTAACTAGAAACCCAAATATGTAAAACTTTTGGTATTTGAAGGCCCCCAGCAAGAGCGCAACGTGAGGCACACTGCATTTTTGTTCTAAGGATTATGCAAAATTGCCCAAAAATTCAAAATTTTCTGCAAAAATAGGGCTGAAATGTAGGTCCATATATCTTTAACCATAATGTGATTTGAAACATTGAGAGAGGGTTTTTTTCGTTGGCATGTTATGAATAAAAAAAATCACGTTCAGGTTCCAAAAATAATCTCCCATTTGGTAATAATCTAGATTTCAAGTTGATCACTCAAAAATTGGAAAAATGTAGCATGATCATGCAGGACACCTTTGACTGCCTTCCTGAACTCCAAACTCCAAACACCTTCTCCAAATCCCTCAAAAACTGTCTTGAAGTCAATCTCTCCATAAGTGCAGAAAACCTTCTGTAGTAATTGTATTATTCAAATTTCCCCCAAATCATAATACTGGCGGATAAATGGAAGGAGGTTTTTGTTCCTTGCTCTATGATCGGAAAAAAAATAATTCAATTTTGTAAAATTCATCTCTATTTAGCAAGAAATACATTTTTAAGAAAAATTGTCTGGATGTGCAATGTAAACCTTAGGTAGCTCACATCTTAGAAAGGTGAAGCTATGATTTCTTGGACTTTGGTGGGTTCATACCTAAAAAACTGACCTCCTTTGTTGTATGACTTATTTTCTCCTGCCATGTTTGAGATTGCATAACAAACCCTATTGGAATGAAAGAGAAAAGCAGGGTTTTACTTAGAAAACAAGGAATTAGGGTTGCTTGCTTTAGGTGATGGAATGTAGGAGTTAGGGAGGAGATATGTGGGCAGGGAAAATTTTGGGAGGTATATTAGGGTATTAGGAAGCGTAGGGAAGTGGAGGATGACAAAAGGAGTGTAGGGATAGGTTGTAGGAATTAAAGCACAGTCCTAACCCTAAAACTGCAAAAGTGCAACATAGGAGCTAGGGTTAGGTATAAGGATTAGGGAAATGAGGGAGTAGGGATAGGGAAGGCATTGGGGAGGTGTGTAGGGTGTAGGGAAGGGTAGTATGAGTAGGGAACCTAGTTTTTGCTGTTGAAAGTCAACCACAAGTGCCAAACCATGAAAATGCGGCGTGCAGGCTAGGTGAGGCTTCGCCACTGAAAAGCTCAAGAAACCAAGGAAAATAAAAGTTTGTAGGGTATTAATTGATGAGCTCCATCATTAGACATATTTGAAGGGGTTAATGGTCACATTTTTTCCTTATTAGATCTCTTTTTCTTGCATTTTGATAATTATTTGGTTTTATGATCTAGTATAGGTGGAAATTAAGGCTAACATACTCTAAGTGCCTAATATGAGGTTGAGTGCAGAAAATCATGAATTATTAGCATTTTTATAAGGATTTTATCATAAAGAATTGGAGGAGACAACAAAGAGAAACTGTAGGAGGATTTTCCACCCTCCTTAACTCTCAAAGGCAGCTGAAGGATCCCAAATATTATCTCCAGCAATTCAAATTCGAAATGCAGCCGAAGGATCCCCAAGGATTCTCTTGAGAAATTTGAATTCTAGAGGCAACCAAGCAAATCAAAGAGGAGTGCACCCAATCTTTATTTACTTGGAGTCAAGTGGAATCAATCACCATTTTCTAGGGATCTGTTGGTAGCTGCCTTCTAGAATAAATAGAGTAGAGATAGAGCTAGGAGGGGATTGATTCTAGTTAGAAATTTGTTGTAAGCTATTGAGATTTTTATTTTACTTATCGATCAAACTTTTAGAAATGTATGAGGCTGTTATTTTATGAAATGAGCAGATTGATTTCAACTTATTGATTTAAGTTTCAGAGAGCTAGGCTTGTGGGTTAGGGCCTAATCCATGTGCCTCAACCTCTTTGCTGTATTTGTTCTTTGCTTTCTTCCATTCAATTAGTTCTGCTTCTGATAGTTTCATTATTGTTTATTTTTTATTTTAGTATGATGTTGTAGTTTTCCTTTTCATGTGAGTAATAGAATAGAGGAGAAAAACCAAAAAGCTGTGGATCAAGACCACCTTTTCATCTCTGTCAATAGAGCTCGAGGAGGGAAAACTGTCCCATAGACCCAAAAACGGATTTTTGTTCACTATTCTATGATTAAAAGTAGAGTTTCATTACTAATTTTTGGACTACCTTTGCAATGTGTTTTTACACATTTTTCTATTTCTTTGTGCATAAGTTAGCAGGGTGATTGCATGAATTATTGCTAAGATCCCATAGCAGCTCCGTGGTGCTTCTCGTTTCATTCTCCATCTCTATTTTCATGCTTCCAACCAACTCGGTTACACTCTATTCCCTCCTTCTTATTTCATTGCAGCTCTCAATCTTTTTATTCACAAAACGCTTGAGAAACCTTTCTAGTTTGACCTCTTTCTTTCCTCCTCGAAATTCCTGCCATCGTATTTCGTGCTTCGCAACTTTTCCTAGACAAAATTTCTGCTACCCCTCAAACTTTGTGATATTGAAAACCACGATATCACATTTCATATTTCACAACTTTTACCACATCGCACTTCGTAGTTCATCGCACTTCACACTTTGCAACTTTTACCCCATCGCATTTCGCACTTTGCAACCTTTGGTCTTTTTGCACTTCATAACCTTTTCCTTTTTCTTTAAGAATAACCGCTCTTTTTCGCCGATTTCAATAAACTCTTCCCCATCGCACGTCGCACTTTGCATCGTTTTCCCTTTTTCTTTAAGACTTACTTCTCATTTTCGCTGATTGTGATAAAATTTGCCACATTGCACTTTTCATAGTTTTCCATTTTTATTTAAGACTTACTACTCCTGTTCACCGATTGCGATACTATCATCATACTCTACCGCTGGTCCCACTACCACATCACCCATCACACTTCTCACTTCGCAACTTTTCCTGAGCAATACTTCCATTATCCTTCCAACCTTTTTATATTGTGCTATCGATATCTCATTTTACACTTCGCGGATTTTATCTCGTTGCATTTCACACTTCACACTTTACATTGTTTTCCTTTTTATTTTAGGACTTATTGCTCCTATCTATGGATTGCGATATTGTGATTGTGCTCCGCCGTCGGTCCCACCACCATGTCACCCATTGCAAACCACAATGCTTATTCCTGTCGCATTTCACACTTCACATTGTTTAGTTTATTTCCTTTAACAATTACCACTCCTTTCTACCAATTGCAATATGATCAAAGTGCTTTACCACCTATCCTACTGCCACACCATCTGAATTATTGCATTTCAAATTTCGTAGTTCTTTCGCATCACATTTCACACGTCACAAATTTTATCCCATCACACTTCGCACTTTGCAAATTTTTCTCTAGTGCACCTTTGCCATTTCATTTTTCAAATTATTCTGCTTTGAAGAACTTTTTTGCTATAGCAAAGATTTAATAAGGTTTAAACCCCTCTTTCCACATTTAAGGCTTGTTTCATATGTCAAGCCCTCCATTAGCCTCTTTAGCTTATTTTTTCTTCCAAGTTGCAGATCAACAATTTTTCAATTATAATTAAGTCACGGATAGCTTAGCTACATGGATAGAAGCATGGCAGATAGACCATAGGATAAGTAGAGTGCATTTAGCCATTTGGCCAAGTTAAGTGTGGTTTAGAATTAGTTTCGTTTATTCCATTTATTTTCAGCAATTTAATTTAGTTTCCTTCTGTCATTTCCGTTATGCATATTAAATTAGTTTCATTTCCAACATTTCCTTTCTGAAAATTAAGATAGTTTCCTTTCTGTCATTTCTTTCCAGCATTTTAATTTTGAGTTTTTATCATATTTTAGGAAATAACACCCTTTCGTAAAGCAGAAGAGGATGACATGAGAAGAATGCATCTGTTGTGTATATAACACTATCACCTCCAAGTTTGTACAAACTCTGGGTTGATAAAGTAAAGTAGGGCAGCCCCTGGGAGTTGCAACACTCTTGGTGCAATCCAAGGCTCACCACTTTTTGGCGTCGTTGCCAGGGATATGTCTAGTAGATGCTCTTATTTTGTTTTAGCATTCTTTTATATTTTCTTTTGTTTTCATGTCATTTTAGAAATATTAAAAAAATACAAAAAGATCTGATTTTCATGCGTCGTAGGAGTAGGAATACTCAAAGACAAATCTTACCTAAAACCCCCCACATCACCTCCTAGAAACCCTTCACTCTTATTCAATGGCACTGAGATTGAGCCCCCTATATGAGAGCCTTCTAAATATTTTGAGGATCCTATTGGGGAAGAAGAAGAATACCTTGTTTCGACTAAGGGACTTGCTTCACCTATATTAACCATGGCTGTGATCCAGAGAGCCTTTAACTAAGATTTAAAACATTATCCCCTCAGCTTTTCAACACTTTCATTGATTTACCCCTAAGGACCCTAACACATTTATGTTTGAATTTGTGGTTGTTTGTAGGACTTATGACTACACCTCTGATGATCATAAGTTGAAGCCATTTCCATCCACCCTTGAGGATGTAGCCTTGCGCTGGTTCATGGGTCTGCCTGGGGATAGCATCACTACCTGGGCACATATGGAAGAGACCTTCAACATCAAATACAAAGACTACTGTAGGTCTAAGGAAACTAAGGATGAGATCTTTAGGATGAATCTAGGGTCAGATGAGTCCTTAGAGGACTATGAAGAGAGGTTTTAATTGAACTATAAGAGAGCCAACTGTACTGTTGATCCTGACTCACTTAAACTTGTATTTCTTAGAGGGATCAGTGAAGAGATGATAGAAACCTTGAATATGTTGTCAGGAGGAGATATCTACCAAAAACCTTATGAAACAATCAAAACTATCTTTTGGAACCATTCTAGGGAATTTAGGAAGAAGGGCAGAGCTAACCAAAGTACATCCAATGCCCCTTCCTCTTCCACCTTCATGAAACATGATATTGGAAACATGCTAGAGGACTTCAAGAGTGACATGGCGCACACCTTTTCTTTTCAAATGGACACAATGCAGGTAAAAAGGAAGCAAGAGGAAGCAAAGAGAGCCCTGGCCATATTTTGTCCTAGATGTACCAGCAAGCACTTAAGAAATGAATCTCCACTGAATATCATAGAGGTTTTCTTAGTTTGTGAGGAGAATCATGCCACAGAAAAGTGTCCCTCCTTACCTAGACTTAAAGTTGTATATTAAGGTGGGGCAGAAATGCCAAATAAACTCTGTTTCATCAACCAGAGAAGGCCTTAAGGTCCTTGGTTATCTCAAAAAGGTATGCAAGGTGAACCTTACTCTTATTATCACAACAATTAGAGCGCACCCATGAAACCTTGGTACACCCCAATCCTGGTATACAACTCCTACTTGGAATTACAAAAATTCATATCTTCCTCAGCTAGTGAACCAACCATTTCAGTAGTATGTTCCACAACAACCTCAATGGAACAATCCATCCCAAGGGTGGAAGCCTAAAAAAACTAAACCACCTACTCTAATGACTCCACCCGAACCTCAACCTTAGCTTACTCATGATGATCCAACTAGGATAACTATACCTACACAACCCAATCCGAACCCGAACCAAAGAGAGGCACAACAAGCTTCGAGTGGAGAAACATCCCATCCAGATTATGCTGTGGAGATACAAGAGGTTAATCTCAGGTCGGTAAGAGTACTCCAAGACAACCATCCTCCATCTCCACCTGTAGAGATTGAAAAGGAAAAATAAGAAGGTAATACTCAGATCCAACAAACTCCTTTTCCTGAGTGCTTGATCCACCCTAGTCGACACACCCCAAAGTAGACCAAAATACTGGGAGAATTGGGAAATTTGTGTGCAAAGATACCACTTCTCCAGGCCATGAAGGATGTCCCTATTTACAATAGGATCATAAAAGAAAAGTACTTCAAGAAACTTGGGAGAAGGAAGAGAGATACTCCCACCATCAATGTGGTAGGACAATTGTCTGACCTCATGTTGGGGAAGGTGATATTTCAAAAGTACCTGGACCCCAATAGTATAGTTGTTGATGTGCATATAGATGGTTTCATAGTCCCCATCACACTTATTGATCTAGGGGCTACCATCAATATCATGACCAAGGAAACTGTGTTGAAACTTAATCTCCAAGGGATTTTGAGGAAAACTATGACAATTCTGCAATTTGCAGAACAATCCACAGTAGCTCTGGAATGAGTTGTTGAGGATGTTATGGTTACCATTGACTCGTGGGAGTATCCTACATATTTCTTGGTCCTGCAACCAAAAACCAACTTTAATGGTTATCCTCTCATCTTATGGAGACCTTGGTTAGCCACAACAGATGCTGATATTAGTTTTCGAGCCAGAAACATGACTATTAAAAATGGACAATTGTCCAAACAACTAGTGTTATATCCTCCATCCCATCCTTCCATTGATCATGATCTCCCTATATGGTTGGAGGATGAAGAAGATGAGTTATATATCAATGCCCCTATGTGTACCGTAGATGTTATTATTAGACGGGGGTAGCTTGATGAAGATCAACTCATCGACCATGGCATTCAAAACTAGTACTCTACTAACATTCCTCTCGAAACCTTAGTCAAAGAGTCTGAAAGCCAAACTTGGATGGAAGTGCACTCAGTTTATTCAACCTCTAAAACTAGCAAGGCTATTGAGTTTGGCCTATCCATATCTCTGAAAATCAACCCAAACCTCTGGAATGAAGAAGAGAAGCAGCTATGCTAGCTTTTGAATGAAAATCCTGAAGCATTTTCTTGGGATTACAGGGACATGAAAGGGTTGGATCCTTCAGTATGCAGAATTCACATTACATCAAAGAAGGATGAAAGTCTGTGAGACAACCCCAAAGAAGTATGAACCGGGATCTGAAGGACATTATCAAAGAAGAGATACAAAAACTATTGGATGCAGGGTTCATATATCCTATATTTGACAATGAGTGGGTATCCCCTCTTGTCCTAGTCCCAAAGAAGAATGGGAAGTGGCAGATTTGTGTTGATTATCGAGAACTTAACAAAGCCACCAAGAAATACCACTTCCCTTTTCCCTTTATAGATAAAAAACTGGATGGCCTTGCGAGGAAGAATTTCTTTTCTTTCTTAGATGGGTTCAGTGGGTACATTCAGATTCAAATCAACCCTGAAGACTAGGATAAGACTACTTTCACCTTCCCTTGGGGTACCTTTACTTATATATTTCTACGCTTTGGGTTGTGCAATGCCCCAGCTACCTTCCAAAGAGCTGTCCTGAGCATATTTTTTGAGTTAGTCCATGACTTTGTCAAAATCTAAATGGATGATTTCACACCATATGGGGATGAATTCCAGGAATGTCTCTCCAATTTGGGTAAATTACTAAGAAGGTACATTGATATGAATCTCTCCTTGAGCCTAGAAAAGTGTGAATTCTTGACGAAAGTAAGGGTTTTATTAGGACACTCCATATCCCAAGTAGGAATACAGGTAGACCCAAACAAAATCACTATCATCAAAAGGGTGCCTGCTCCTCAAAAGAAGAAAGATGTTAGGATTTTCTTAGGCTTAGATGGTTACTATAGAAGGTTCATTGAATATTTTAGCAAGATGGCTTCACAATTATTTGGGTTATTGGCCAAAGATTCTGAGTTTATCTGGTCTGGTCCTTGTCAAGAGGCTTTCGATCTCATTAAGGAAAATTTGACTACCGCCTCCATCCTCCAAGCTCCAAATTGGACTCTTCCTTTCCACATCCACACTGATGCATTTGACAAAGATTTAGGGGCAGTATTAGGACAATTAGAGGAAAAAATCCCTTACGCCATTTATTTCATTAGCAAGAACTTGTCCAAGGGAGAATTGAATTATATTGTTATTGAGAAGGAGATGTTAGCCATTTTACATGCTTTAAACAAATTTAGGCATTATCTAATTGGATATCAGACCTTTGTTCACATTGACCACGCAACCATCAAGTATTTAATGAAAAAATTGGATGTTAATGCTAGGATAATTATATTATTGTTACTTTTGTAGAAATTTTATTTGACTATTGTTGATAAACCTAGAAAGAAGAATGTTGTTGCAGATTTTTTGTCTAGGTTAGCTCCCCCTGTAGGTGAAGAAGGAATGGTGGACGACCAGCTGCCAGATGAGCATCTCTTTTCTATATTAGCACTCTCACCATGGTTTGTTGATATAGCCAACTACTTGGTTGTTGGGAGACTCTCTCATAATTTTTCATTCAGGGAGAGGAAAAAAATCATTATAAAAAGAACCCCTTTCACATGGATTGGGGGAAAAGTTTTCAAGGTAGTCCCTGATAAAATCATAAGGAGATGTGTGGGGGAGGAAGAAGTTTTTGATATCCTCTTTTCATGTCATGACAACCCATGTGGAGGCCACTTTGTTGCAAAGGGAACTACTTACAAAGTTTTGTAGGCAGGATACTATTGGCCTACCCTTCACCAAGTTTCCAGAAGATACACCATCAACTGTGACCAGTGCCAAAGGATGGGGAGACCCACACAAAGGGATGAGATGCCTTTGCAACCTCATGTGGCTCTTGAGCCATTTGACAAGTGGGGCATGGACTTTTTTGGACCTATTGATCCACCATCTGGACAAAAGAAGTATATCATAGTCTTAACTGATTACCTGACAAAGTGGGTTGAAACAAAGTCAGTGAAGGTAGAAACCGAGAAGAAAGTAGCAGAATTTCTGAGGGATAATGTGTTTTAAAAGTTTGGGCACCCCAAAGAAATAGTCATTGATCAGGGAGAAAAATTCATCTCTCACCTCATTGATAATATTTTGAGGAAGCACACGATTAAGAATAGAACTTCTATTGCCTATCACCGTCAAGAAAATGGGCAAGTAGAAATAACTAATAGAGCTTTAGAGAGCATCCTCACCAAGGTTATGAGCAATAGTAGTAAATATTGGGCAGACATATTAGTAGAAGATACTTGGGCCTACAACACTACTTGGAAGACAACAACAATATTCAATCCTTATGAACTAGTCTATGGTAAGAAGGCTCTAATTTTAGTTGAGTTTGAATTGAATACTTTAAGAATAACAGCTGAATTAAATCTAGATCTATCAAATGCCAAAAAAGAGAGGTTATTGCAACTAAATGGATTAGATGAGTTCATAATGCAAGCACTTCTTCACACAGAGGTAGGTCAACTGCAAAGGAATATATGACATGACAATAACATCAAATAAAAGACCTTCCAAGAAGGAGATTAGGTGTTGTTGTATGATTCAAGGTTTAAAGTTTTCAAAGGAAAATTGATGACAAGATGGTTGGGACCTTACACAATGGAAAAATGTTTTGAAAATGGTGCAGTCCAAATCAGAACCATATATGAGGAAGGAATCCCCTTGCTTGTTAATGGCCATAGACTTAAAGTCTACAAGAAGCGTTTGTCAAGGGTAGAATTCATAAATTCAATAAGTAGAGAGGTGTATGTGATGGGAAACTCCATAGTTTCCCACACCTCCCAAAAAGAAAAGAGAGAAAGAAAAAATAATAAAGATCCATGAGTGAAAACTCTTTGAGGCACCCAAGGCAAGATTGTGGGTTGAAAACCTCGATGGAGGCAACTCACTTCGTCAAAAAAAAAAAAAAAACAAAACAAAAAAAGAGAAAAAATAAAAGGGAATAAAGATCCATCAGTGAAAACCTCTCTGAGTTGCCCAAGGCAAGTTTGTGGGTTGAAAACCTCCATGGAGGTAGCCCACTTTAAAGAAAAGAAAAACAAAAAGCAAAAGAATAACATCTGCATTTCTGTGTTTTTTGTGTTTGTTGTTTTGCAGGTAATTAATGGTTTCCAGAAACACAGGGAAGCATTCATATTCTCTCCCCTTCTATTTTACCATCCATCCCATCATTCACTCCATTCATTGAAGAATTCATCTTCTCTCCCCTTCTATTTTACCATCCATCCTGTCATTCACTCCATTCATTTACATAACTCCTTCCATCATCTCCATACACCATATTCCTCCATTCCTTAGCCCAACGTAGAAAAATAAAGCAAGACACAAACTGCTACAAACATCAGGAAGTTCCTTCAAAAACAAATTTGTTCACAGATTTAAAATAAAAACTAGGAGGAGTTGATAAAGAAAACTCTAGGAAAGACAGGAGTGCCACCCATGGCATCTGGAGCACCCCCACACAACATCTACAATGAGAAGTTACAACAAGAAAGATCAGCAACTCAATCAAAGAGATTATCACTTAGCAAGCTGCTCACTCAATGTTGAAAATGCAGCAAGATGATGGAGCTTAGTGAAATGAAGTCGCCTTCACTAAGTGGGCCCGCAGGCAAATTCTGGCGCAAAGTCTATTTTTAGACTATGTCTATTTTTAGACATATGGAGCATGGTCCAGGGGTTGCAGTATGTTATTCTTTGAGTATTGGTCATGTTGGTAAAAATAGATGGACCTCTATTTTTTGGACCTATAGGTCGAAGTCTATTTTTAGACTGCCTATCCTAAAAATAGGGAAGTCAAATATTATTTACCCTTAATAATATTTGGACTCTAAATAGTAGTTTACTCTCTTGGAGCACTTCAGTTCGAGCCTTGGAAGTGGCTCATGCATCTGACAGAGGAATTACGCTATTCCCAAGGGTTTGGTGAGCACATGCATGGTTGACTTCAATTAGGACTTCAGTGGCAGAAGTTTGGTGGAGTTAATGAGACAGCTAGTGGAGTTTTGTTCGGTTTAATTTAGTTGAATTGGTTGAGATTAGTTTAACTAGCTAATCAACTAGTTATGAGTGGAGTGAATTAAATATTATTTAATTCATTAATTAGTAACTCATTATTCAACTCAAGAACACATCAGTTCACTATAGTGCATGATCAGTTCAGTGGAGACTAGTGAAAGAGGTAGATGAAAGGGTGGAGTTAGCTATCAGTGGCGACATCAGTTGTGCATGAGATTTGCACCACACTTGAAGGAATTGCCCATGATGATTGCACTGTCAAGCCAAGGAGATTTGAACCTTGGATATCTATATAGACAGGCCTGGATTGCGCAATAGAGGCAAGGCAATTGGCGGTGAGTTTTGAACCAGTAACCTGTTCAAAACTGAGCTAGTTTGTGTGTAACTTCATGAGAAAGTACCGAGTACTTGTGAGGAGTATTGTACTGAGTTTGTTACATGATTTCTCCATTATAATATACACAATAGCTGCGGGGTTTTCAGCTATAAGCTTTCCCCATACATACTGTGTTAATGTGTATGATGATTCGATGTGCTATCGCTTGCTTTATTTCCGCATGTGTGATGATCTGAGTGGAAGAGATTATGTGTTGCATATGAATTCGAATTGATATGTGATCAGGATAGTCTCGGTGGATAATTAATCATTATTCAGCAAATTTCTACATGGTATCAGAGCTATTGAAGCAGAGATTGATCATCACAATGATTACAAACTTATTTCGGTAGACAGAGTCTGCATGCGGGCCAGGTAGCCTCCGGATTCATCTTTCTTCAGAAAGTGAAAGGTCTGGTAAACGCCCCTTGCAGTCAATCTCTGTGCTAGAAATAATTTGTTCTCACAGATCTAGAGCGGTTGAGCTTTGAGGTGGAATTCGAATTTTGCAGCAGTTTTGTTTTCTTGGTGCCGGTGTTGAAAATGTCTTTCAACTGTTTGCGACTCGAATATGCTCTTGAAGGCAGTTCGAATTATGTTGCATGGAAGGATCGCATGGAGGCAGTATTAGAAGATAATGGTCTGAAGGAGTTCGTAGATACGGATTTCCAAAAGCCCACTGATCCTGCTGAAGTCGAAGCATGGCAAAAGAAGATGGCGAAATGTCAAAGGATCTTGTTGGAGGGCATCAAGGATCATATTGTATACAGCCTGCATGGAAAGGCTTCTCCATATTTAATGTGGAAAGCTTTGACGGATCTATTCCAGAGTAAGAGCGACCAAAGGAAGCTGGCGCTCAAAGATAAGCTCAGGAACATCAAGATGGAGAAAGGCGACAGTATCGCCAAATACCTCACGAAGTTCACTCAATGCAAAGATGAGCTGGGAAGTGTGGGGGTGACTGTCAAAGACGAGGACATGGTCGACCTGGCTCTCCTTGGTCTTCCGAAGGCTTGGCACTCATATCAAGATAGTGTCAATGGTCGGGAGAATCTGCCGGGATGGGAGCGCCTTTGGGCGGATCTCATGTAGGAGGAGATAAGGAGGACTACTCGAGATGGATCTTCATCAAAGGGAGCTGATGAAGAAAATTGCGCTTTGGTTGCCAAAGCAAAGAAGGGGAAGGGTAAGAAACCTTCTCATTCTGGTGCAAAGGGAAAGAAGCAGGATATGGCAAAAGTGAAGTGACTTCACTGCCATGATCACGGACATTATGCTACAAATTGTCCAAAGAAGAAGAAGAACAAGAAAGCGGGAAGATCTGCAGATGGAGAAGCTTTGGCTTCACAGTTCGAGCTTGACTTTTCACTGATCGCATGCTTGGTTTCAAGTGTGATGGGATCGGTGTGGTTCTTGGACAGCGGTGCGTCATTTCATATGACGGGAGATCGGGATTTGTTCTCAGATCCGGAGGACAAAGATTTGGGTGTGCACATCGAGATGGGCGATGATGGTAGATACAGTGCGACTGGTATCGGTACCATATCCTTTCAGAGGGAGTATGGTAAACCCTTTGTATTGAAGGATGTCATGCATGTACCTGGATTGAAGAAGAACTTGATCTCTATGGCGATGTTGGAGGATAAGGGGTATGATGTGGTCTTCAGCGAAGGAAAAGCCTTCCTGCGCAGTAAGACTACTGGAGAGACCTGGAAGATAGGGGTTCGAACCAAGAACCTTTATCAGTTGCAGGTAGATGGCTACGCAGCTATGGCATGCAAGGCAGGAGAAGTGGTGAGCAGGGATGATAAGGGCGAACTGTGGCACAGGAGATTGGGCCACCTTCACCATGGAGCTTTGAAGATTCTGCAACAGATTTCTACTGGGCTTCCTAAGGGCATCCTTGTGCAGTTAGATCAGTGCAAGGGGTGTACTTTAGGGAAGTATGTGAAAGCCACCTTTCACGAGAAGGATAGTCGCGCCACGACGATCCTTGAGAGAGTTCACACATACGTGTGTGGTCCTTTCTCAGTTGCTTCAACAGCAAAGCACAAGTATTATGTGATCTTTGTTGATGATTTCTCTCGAAAGTGCTGGATCTTCTTCATGCAGAAGAAGAGCGATACATTCGCAAAGTTCTGTGAGTTTAAAGCACTGGTCGAGAAGGAGTCGAGGAAGAAGGTGATTGCTCTAAGGAGTGATAACGGTGGTGAATTCATCTTGGCTGAATTCAAGGAGTTCTGCAGCGCAGAAGGGATTCGGAGAGAGCTCATCGCACCCCATAACCCATAGCAGAACGGGGTGGCTGAGCGGAAGAACAGAACGATCGTGGGTGCTGCACGGGTGATGTTGCATGATCAGGGCCTACCCCTTCACTTGTGGGCTGAGGCATGCAATACAACAGTGTATGTGCAGAACCATTGTCCTCACAAGGTTCTTGGCATGAGTACACCGGAGGAGGCTTATTCGGGAAAGAGGTCTGATATTTCCCATTTGCGGATCTTTGGTTCTCCTGCCTACATGCATGTGACGAAGGATGCGAGAAGGAAGTTGGATCCAACCGCTGAGGTTGGAATATTTGTGGGGTACACTGATACACCTCAAAACTATCGGGTGTATTTGTCAGGCAGTCACAAGACTGTTGTGCGACGGGATATAAAATTTCAGGAGGAGAAAGCCATGCAGTGTTCTCTTGAGAGGGAGCTACACTTGCATGCAGATGAGGAGCTGTTAGTTCCTACGGAGGAGCTTCCGGATGTGGATCAGCCATAAGAGGAAGTTCAGGAGGTGGAAGAAATCACCCATCCAGTGCCAACCATCAGAGGGCGCATGCGCACTACAGAAGCTGAGCGACTGGCTCGAGATGCAGAGAAGGTTGTAGGACCACCTACAGCACAACGCAGACAGAGGCAGTCACCGGATCGGTACACTCGATACATGGCTCTTGTGAGTCAATGTGTTTTGACAGAGCCATCCGGTTTTGAGGAAGCTGTGGAGGAACCCGCATGGGTTGATGCCATGATCGAAGAATATGATTCGATCTTCAGGAACAGTGCATGGGAGATTGTCCCAAGACCGGTGGGAAAATCAGTGGTGGGTTCGCGATGGATCTACAAAGTGAAGCAGGCGGCTGACGGGAGTGTGGAGAAGTACAAGGCGAGATTTGTTGCCCGTGGCTTTTCACAGATCGAGGGGATCGATTATGAGGAGACCTTTGCACCTTTCGCAAGGTACTCTTCCATACAGACGATCCTTTCTCTCTCAGCGCAGATGGGATGGCACATCCATCAAATGGATGTGAAGACTGCGTTCCTCAACGGAGTCATTGAGGAGGAGGTGTACATAGAGTAGCCTGAAGGTTTCGAGATCTTCAGCAGTGAGTCGCATGTGTGCCGACTCAAGAGTATCAGACAGTCAAGCAAGCACAAGTGTTGGTACACTCCTGATAGATCTCAATTTTCATTGGGCTTGGATTCTCCAAGAGTGAGGCTGATCCTAACCCGTACCAGGATTGAGATAATCCACCTACATCGACGCTGACCTGTTTGTTTCTCAGGGAAAGTATGCTCGGGAGATTCTGGAGAGGTTCAACATGCAAGGCCGCAAGCCTGTTGACACTCCTCTTCCTGGTGGTTGGAGGAAGGAGGATGCTACTTCAGCGGAGGTAGTGGATGCCACTGTCTATCGACAGTTGGTGGGGTCGCTTATGTATCTGGTCAATACACGACCCGATATATGCTATGCAGTTAACCAGCTTTCACAAGCTATGGTTAATCCTACCAAGCTCTTTTGGAAGGCAGGCAAGCATTTATTGCGCTATATCAGAGGCACATCGGGATATGGTCTATGGTACAGATAGGAGGATGGAGTGAATCTTTCTAGCTTCACTGATGCAGATTGGGCAGGGAGTCCAACGGACCGGAAGAGAACTTCTGGAGGAGTTTTCAGCATTGGGTCGACAACAGTTTCCTGG
Organism: Pinus albicaulis; assembly: GCA_034641835.2. Lineage (NCBI taxonomy): Eukaryota > Viridiplantae > Streptophyta > Pinopsida > Pinales > Pinaceae > Pinus > Pinus albicaulis. Next base: position 1,246,547,616 of record CM076572.1, on the reverse strand, counting down.
TACAGCAGGAAGCAGAGATCCGTGGCACTCAGTTCAGCAGAGGCCGAGTACATGGCAGCTAGTTTGGCTGCATGCGAGGCTATTTGGATGAGGAAGATCCTCGCAGGATTGTTTAGGTTGCATTTGGAGCCTACAGTGATTTACTGTGATAACCAGAGTTGCATTAAACTCTCGGCTAATCCAGTACTTCATGATAGGTCCAAACAAATCGACATCAGGTACCATCATATCAAATATTGTGTTCAGTGGAGAATCATGATGCTTTCATATGTTCCCACGGAGGATCAGGATGTCGACATCCTAACGAAGGCGCTCACCAGGAGCAAGTTCGAATTCCACAGAGGCAGGATAGGGGTTGCAGATAATCCATATCTTGCTGAGAGGGAGTTTTGAAAATGCAGCAAGATGATGGAGCTTAGTGAAATGAAGTCTCCTTCACTAAGTGGGCCCGCAGGCTATTTTTGGCGCAAAGTCTATTTTTAGACTATGTCTATTTTTAGACATATGGAGCATGGTCCAGGGGTTGCAGTATGTTATTCTTGGAGTATTGGTCATGTTGGTAAAAATAGATGGACCTCTATTTTTTGACCTATAGGTCGAAGTCTATATTTAGACTGCCTATCCTAAAAATAAGGAAGTCAAATATTATTTACCCTTAATAATATTTGGACTATAAACTTCAGTTTACTCTCTTGGAGCACTTCAGTTCGAGCCTTGGAAGTGGCTCATGCATCTGACAGAGGAATTACGCTATTCCTAAGGGTTTGGTGAGCACATGCATGGTGGACTTCAGTTAGGACTTCAGTGGCAGAAGTTTGGTAGAGTTAATGAGACAGCTAGTGGAGTTGTGTTCGGTTTAATTTAGTTGAACTGGTTGAGATTATTTTAACTAGCTAATCAACTAGTTATGAGTGGAGTGAATTAAATATTATTTAATTCATTAATTAGTAACTCATTATTCAACTCAAGAACACATCAGTTCACTACAGTGCATGATCAGTTCAGTGGAGACCAGTGAAAGAGGTAGATGAAAGGGTGGAGTTAGCTATCAGTGGCGACATCAATTGTGCATGAGATTTGCACCACACTTGGAGGAATTTCCCATGATGATTGCGCTGTCAAGCCAAGGAGATTCGAACCTTGGATCTCTATATAGACAGGCCATGATTGCGCAATAGAGGCAAGGCAAATAGTGGTGAGTTTTGAACCAGTAACCTGTTCAAAACCAAGCTAGTTTGTGTGTAACTTTATGAGAAAGTACTGAGTACTTGTGAGGAGTATTTTACTAAGTTTGTTACATGATTTATCCATTATAATATACACAATAGCTGCGGGGTTTTCAGCTATAAGCTTTCCCCATACATACTGTGTTAATGTGTATGATGATTTGATGTGCTATCGCTTGTTTTATTTCCGCATGTGTGATGATCTGAGTGGAAGAGATTATGTGTTGCATATAAATTCGAATTGTATGTGATCAGGATAGTCTCGGTGAATAATTAATCATTATTCAGCAAATTTCTACGCTCAGAAAACAAGAAAATAAGGAATTACATGGCATATAAGAGGCTTGTCTCCAAATTCCAGCTCTTGCAAACGCCTTGACAACAACAAGTAAACTCAGTTATAACTTCTCACCCCTCACTATGCATCCATAATAGCTAGAAATACTTAAATTTTTAGACTTAGATTTTAAGGGGTAGAAAGGTGGCTAGTTAGCTTGGCCACCATCGTGAAGTATGACTAAGGAGAACAGCAATGTCACACGCAAAAGAAAAAAAATTCAAATCAAGGGGAGTAGAGGAGAGCGAGGGGAGGAAACATGCAGTCCATCATGAATTAACAAAGAGAAGGAAACTATGGTCTCTAAACAAAAATGGAGTTGAGGCTGAGTTAGATAAGCACTCCAAAATTATTTGTGCAATATAATAAAAAAAGATCTCGTCTCATCCAAACTAGTGAATTGAGAATTTTGGAGGGAAGAGACTGAACGGAGCCCACAACATAGCAATACTGAGATTGGGCTGCATATTTCAACAGTGTGCAGTAGCAAAACAACATTACCAATAGTTGAGCTAGCTTCCAAAGTATACCGCATATCTACCACAGTATCTAGGGACCAAGGGAAGATTTTATAGCAATCCAAACAGGCTGAAGAACTAGAACAAGAAGAACCAAAAGAAGGAGAGGAAGAGACAAATGGTCAAGAAAAAAAAGAGGAGATGGAAATAGAAGTCATAGAGGTAGCAGAAACTAAGGAAGAAGTAGACTCATAGCACAACACCACATCCCCTTAAGACAAAGATGAAGAACGAGCTACAATAATCTCACCCTGTGATGTCCAACCATCAAAATAACTAAGAAATGCATACATACAAACAAACAAACAAAAAATCCCCTCTCTCAAGAGCCAAATCCTAGAGTGGAGGAGTCATTCACAAGATTCCCTCACCTAAAACCTAAATACTAGCGAGGTTAACAAAACTTTCCTCAAGATAGAAAAATTGATACATTTGACCATGAAAGATATTTACAAGCATGTATCCACCTTTTTTCACTATAACCAACCTATTTACCATGGATTACATAATTAATATACCAAAAAAGAGGACTTACATCATTAGAAGTCGAGTTGGACTGAGTCAACTGAGAGAATTAGCTTCCTGGAAAAACGCAGTGAAATATCAGCAAAACGCAGTGTGCGAGGAGAAAACACGACAAATTTGGTGCAAGAGACTTTTGAAGGGCATATTGAGATCCAAATTCTGATATAAAAAATGCTGGAGAAATCTCTGCCTGTATGTTACATGATAGAATCCTGAAGCACTGAAAAATACGTCTCCTATCCCTCCAAAAATCAATTCTCCCAGAAGTGCTCCAAAAACACAACAAACTATTGAAAAACAGGGCAAAAAGGTGTTTTTAGGTTGTTTTTTGACATTTTGACCCTCCAAAATCTGCTGGCATGGACATCCCAGTGGATGAAGTTGATGTAGAGGTAACTAGAAACCTAAATATGTTAAATTTTTGGATTTGGAAGCCCCAAGCAAGAGCGCAACATGAGGCACGCTGCGTTTTTGGACTAAGGATTGTGCAAAATTGCCCAAAAATTTGAAATTTTCTGCAAAAATAGGGCTTAAAGGTAGGTCCATATCTCTTTAACCATAATGTGATTTGAAAAACTGAGAGAGGTTTTTTTTCATTGGCATGTTAAGAATACAAAAAATCGCCTCCAGGTTCCAAAAATAGTTTCCCATTCTGTCATAATCTAGGTTTAAACTTGATCACTCAAAAATTGGAAAAACGCATTGCCATGTGGGTAAAGCACAACGTGATCATGTAGGACACCTTTGGTTACCTTCCTGAGATCCAAATAGATATTTTAAGGTACCATTGGTAAGCTTAGGATTTCGGCTACACAATAGAGTCGTCAAGAACTACAAATACCTTCTCCAAATCCCTCAAAAACTGTCTTGAAGTCAAGCTGTCGAGAAGTATAGAAAACATTTTGTAGAAATTGTGTATTTGGAATTTATCCCAAATCATAATACCTATGAATAAACGGAAGGAGGTTTTTGTTCCTTGGTCTATGATGGATAAAAAAATCATTCAATTTTTTAAAATTCATCTCTATTTGGCCAGAAAAACAATTTTAAGAAAAACTGTCCCTACGTGCAATGTAAACCTTAGGCAGCCCACATCTTAGAAAGGTGAAGCAATTATTTCTTCGACTTTGGTGGGCTCATACCTAAAAACCTAACCTACTTTGTTGTATGGCTTCTTTTCTCCTACCATGTTTTAGATTTCACAACAAACCCTAGTGGAATGAAAGGGAAAAATAGGGTTTTACTTGGAAAACAGGGAATTAGGCTTGCTTGCTTTAGGTGATGGAATGTAGGGGTTAGGGAGGAGATAAGTGGGCAGGGAAAATTTTGGGAGGTATATTGGGGTATTGGGAAGCTTAGGGAAGTGGAGGATGACAAAACGAGTGTAGGGATAGGTTGTAGGAATTAAAACATGGTCCTAACCCTAAAACTGCCAAAAGCGCAACATAAGAGATAGGGTTAGGTATAGGGATTAGGTAAATGAGGGAGTAGGGATAGGAAAGACACTGGGGATGTTTTTAGGGTGTAGGGAAGGGTATTAGGAGTAGGGAAACTAGTTTTTTCTGCTGGAAGTCAACCACAAGTGCCAAACCATGAAAATGCAACATGGAGGCTAGGAGAGACTTCACCAATGAAAAGCTCAAGAAACTGAAGAAAAGAAAAATTTGTAGGGTATTAGTTGATGAGCTCCTTCTTAGATCTCTTTTACTTGCATTTTTATTATTATTTGGTTTTATGATGCTAGTATAGGTGGAAATTAAGGCTAACATACTCTAAGTGCCTAATATGAGGTTGAGTGAAGAAAATCATGAATTATTGACATTTTTATAAGGATTTTATCATAAATACTTGGAGGAGACAGCAAAGAGAAATTATAGGAGGATTTTCCACCCTCCTTAACTCTTAAAAGCAGTCGAAGGATCCCAAATATTCTCTCCAGCAATTGAAATTCCAAAGGCAGCCGAAGGATCCCCAAGGATTCTCTCTAGCAATTCGAATTCTAGAGGCAACCAAGAAAACAAAAGAGGAGTGCACCCAATCTTTGTTTACTTGGAGTCAAGTGGACTCAAAAACCATTTTATAGGGAGCTTTTGCTATATTCCATGTAGAATAAATAGAGTAGAGATAGAGCTAGGAGGGGGTTGATTCTAGTGGGAACTTTGTTTCAAGCTATTGAGCTTTTTATTTTACTCAACGATCAAAATTTCAAAAATGTATGAGGCTATTCTTTTATGAAATGAGCAGATTGATTTCACCTTAATAATTTAAGTTTTAGAGGGCTAGGCTCGTGGGTTATGGCCCAATCCATGTGCCTCAACCTCTCTGTTGTATTTGTTCTCTGCTTTATGTCATTCAATAAGTTTTGCTTCTGATAGTTTCATTGATATTTAGTTGTGCTTTTAGTGTGGTGATGTAGGTTTCATTTGCTTGTGATTAATAGAATAGAGGAGAAAAGCCAAAAATTTGTGGACCAAGACCCCCTTCTCATCTTTGTCAATAGAGCTCGAGGATGGCAAACCACCCCACATGCCCAAAAATGGATTTCTGTTCATTGTTATAAGATTAAAAGAAGAGTTGCATTACCATTTTTCGATCTATCTTTGCACTGTGCTTTTACACACTTGTCTATTTCTTTGCGCATAAGTTAGCAGCGTGATTGCAAGAAATATTGCTAAAATCCTAGAGTAGCTCCGTGGTGCTTCCCATTTCATTATCAAAATGTCAATAATTCATGATTTTCTTCACTCAACCTCATATTAGGCACTTAGAGTATGTTAGCCTTAATTGCCACCTATACTAGCATCATAAAACCAAATAATAATAAAAATGCAAGTAAAAGAGATCTAAGAAGGAGCTCATCAACTAATACCCTAAAAAATTTTCTTTTCCTCAGTTTCTTGAGCTTTTCTATTTTTTCCTGTTGGAAGTCAACCACAAGTGCCAAACCATGAAAATGCAACATGGAGGCTAGGAGAGACTTCACCAATGAAAAGCTCAAGAAACTGAGGAAAAGAAAAATTTGTAGGGTATTAGTTGATGAGCTCCTTCTTAGATCTCTTTTACTTGCATTTTTATTATTATTTGGTTTTATGATGCTAGTATAGGTGGCAATTAAGGCTAACATACTCTAAGTGCCTAATATGAGGTTGAGTGAAGAAAATCATGAATTATTGACATTTTTATAAGGATTTTATCATAAATACTTGGAGGAGACAGCAAAGAGAAATTATAGGATGATTTTCCACCCTCCTTAACTCTTAAAAGCAGTCGAAGGATCCCAAATATTCTCTCCAGCAATTCAAATTCCAAAGGCAGCCGAAGGATCCCCAAGGATTCTCTCTAGCAATTCGAATTCCAGAGGCAACCAAGAAAACAAAAGAGGAGTGCACCCAATCTTTGTTTACTTGGAGTCAAGTGGACTCAAAAACCATTTTATAGGGAGCTTTTGGTATTTTCCCTGTAGAATAAATAGAGTAGAAATAGAGCTAGGAGGGGGTTGATTCTAGTGGGAACTTTGTTCCAAGCTATTGAGCTTTTTATTTTACTCAACGATCAAACTTTCAAAAATGTATGAGGCTATTCTTTTATGAAATGAGCAGATTGATTTCACCTTAATAATTTAAGTTTTAGAGGGCTAGGCTCGTGGGTTATGGCCCAATCCATGTGCCTCAACCTCTCTGTTGTATTTGTTCTCTGCTTTATGTCATTCAATAAGTTTTTCTTCTGATAGTTTCATTGATATTTAGTTGTGCTTTTAGTGTGGTGCTGTAGGTTTCATTTGCTTGTGATTAATAGAATAGAGGAGAAAAGCCAAAAATTTGTGGACCAAGACCCCCTTCTCATCTTTGTCAATAGAGCTCGAGGATGGCAAACCACCCCACATGCCCAAAAACGGATTTCTGTTCATTGTTATAAGATTAAAAGAAGAGTTGCATTACCATTTTTCGATCTATCTTTGCACTGTGCTTTTACACACTTGTCTATTTCTTTGCGCATAAGTTAGCAGCGTGATTGCAAGAAATATTGCTAAAATCCTAGAGTAGCTCCGTGGTGCTTCCCATTTCATTATCAATATATGTTTTCATGCTTCCAACCACCTCGGTTATGCTCTATTCCCTCCTTCTTTCATTGCAGTTGTCACTCCTTTTATTCACAAAAGACTTAAAAAACCTTTAAAGTTTGACCTTCTCCTTTCCTCCTTGAAATTCCCGCTATTGCATTTCGCACTTCACAACTTTTCCTAGACAACATTTCCACTACCCGTCAAACTTTGTGATATTATGAACCACGATATCACATTTCGCATTTCAGAACTTTTACCACATCACACTTTGTAGTTCATCGCACTTCGCACTTCACAACTTTTACCCCGTCGCATTTTTCACTTCACAACCTTTGGCCTTTTCGCATTTCGCACTTCACAACCTTTTTCTTTTTCTTTAAGACTCACCGCTCATTTTTGTTGATTGCAATAAACTCCACCGCATCGCACATCACACTTCACATCGTTTTCCCTTTCTATTTAAGACTTACTTCTCATTTTTTCCGATTGTGATAAACTCTGCTCCATCTTAGATCACACTTTGCATCATTTTCCCTTTTTCTTTAAGACTTACCGCTCATTTTTTCCGATTGCAATACTTTCATCACACTTCGCCAATGGTCCCACTTGCACGTTACCCATCACACTTCGAACTTCATGACTTTTCCTTAACAACACTTTGGCTATCCCTCCAACTTTGCGATATTGCAATTGCAATATCTCATTTCACACTTCTTTCACTTTGCACTTCCCAACGTTTTCATTTTTCTTTTAAGACTTATCGCTCATATCTGTTGATTGCAATATTGTGATCGTGCTTTGTTGTCGGTCCCAATGCCACATTACCCATCACAAATCATAATGTTTATCCCCATTGCATTTGTCACTTCACATTGGTTAGTTTATTTCCTTTAACACTTACCACTCCTTTTCGCTGATTGCAATATGATCAAAGAGATATGCCACCTGTCCTATTGCCACGTCATCTAACTTATCAGATTTCACATTTTGCACGTTGCAACTTTTATCCCATCGCACGTTGCACTCCACAACTTTTGCACCGACACATCTCCGCCATCACACTTTTGAAATTATTCTGCTCTGAAGAATTTTTTTGCTATAAAAAAGTTTTAATAAGGTTTAAACCCCTCTTTCCACTTCTAAACCTTGTTTCATGTGTTAAGCCCTCCATTAGCCTCTTTAGTTTGTTTTTACTCCAAGCTGCAAATCAACACTTGTTCACTTTGAATTAAGTCATGGATAGCTTAGCTGCATGGACAGAAGCATGGTAGATAGACCATAGGATAAATAAAGTGCACTTAGCCTTTAGCCAAGTTAAGTGTGGTTTAGAATTAGTTTCCTTTCTGCCATTTATTTTCATAAATTTCCTTTAGTTTCTTTTTGTCATTTCCTTTCTGTACATTATATTATTTTCATTTCCGATATTTCCTTTCTGCAAATTAAGTTAGTTTCCTTTCTATCATTTCCTTCCAGCAATTCAATTTTTAGTTTTTATCATAGTTTACTAAATAGCACCCTTTCGTAAATTCTAAGAGGATGACATGAAAATAATGCATCTGTTGTGTATATAACATTTTCATCTCCAAGTTTGTATGAACCTTGGGTTGATAAGGTAAATTAGGGCAACCCTTGGGAGTTTCAGCACTCTTAGTGCAATACCAGGGCTCACCATTAATTACTTGCAAAGAAGATGTTGTGACTGTTGGTTTCTGAAGGAAACCCTTGAAAATTATTCTTGGCCCTCAAACAGTGAAAGCACAATGTAGCCATTAGAAACATAGTGTGCTCTTGAAAAACACAGTGTGAGAGAGGAAAAATGCTTCTGAGAGTGAAATTTCGATGATGAGTGTGCTTGGATGGCTCTCATTGATAGTTTGGAGCTCAATATGAATTAAAAGAGTGATTGGAGTGTTTGAATGGTCTTTTAAAATTGAAAATCACTTTTTGGGATATGTCATGGCATTATATCATCCTTCATTTGAAACCAAAATCCAAAGTGATGTGTTTTACAGCAATAGCTATATGAACTGAAGTAGTATATTTACCTTTATTTTCTTGTGTAAAATGCTAACTCCCTTTATATGTGGACTAAAGACTATAAAAATGGATTTTTTAACTTGAAACTAAAATGATGATGACAATTACATGTGATGACCTAGAGCAAGACCTCTATGATAATTTGATTGATCCATGACCTGTACACTTGAAAAATAACATGACCATGATGAATAATGATAACCATGAATATTGAAGGGAGTAACACTAACCTAGATACACTAGCCAATGACCAGTCTTTTATTTGAAAACCTACTGACACCACAAAAATTTGACTTGAGACCATATTATAGGGAAAACCCAACAACCCCCATTTCTGAATTTTTAATTCGAATAATGGGGACCCTTTTTATTAAGTTTTGGCTAAACACCTTTTATGATTTTCACTAAGTTAATTGTCCTAAAATTTTACCATTTTTTCATTTTTATCGGATTTCCATTTTGATTATTTCATTGAATCCAATTTATCACAATATTTCCAATGATATTTGTTTCACTCCATTTGGTCAACTAGTTTGTAAATGACACTCTTTTGAAGTTTGATCATTTGTGTCGCCTTAGTTAAAAAAAAATGTATAAAATGTACCAATATTCCGATTTTTGTGGCTAATTTAGTTCAATAATGCATTTAGTGTAAATATTAAATTCTTTTAGTTAATATTTTCAATTTTTCATTTTTCACTAACGGTCCTACAAAATGACCTAGCTAAATTGTATGATAGACAAAAAACGTTTCGAGATATTGGTAATTTACTTCAATTTGTTATTTTAAAGAAAATTGCCAAGGATGAAATCTCAAAATTGCAAAGTGGTTGTAGTTCAACTTGTAGAAACTGTAATTTCATGTGGGCCCCACTTCTCACCACATCATCTCTTCCAAAAACCCTGAAATGAAAAAATACCCGATTTAAAAAGTTCGAAATAAAAGTGTTATGCAATATTGCGATTGCGATATATCACAAATCACATATCACAAATATTTTATTTGTTTTATGTGCTTGTTTTAAAAACAACGAACTTTGATTATGATTTGGTTTTATGCACAGGGCTAAAATTTTTAACATATGGTTTGGGTTGACCTCCTTATACCTCCCGACTCATTTTCCTTACCGCACCCTCACATCATCTTATCCCTCCACCTCACTATTCCACTCACCCTCCTTATCACTCCATCCTCCCTCACCCTTAATACTTCCACTTACCACTCCATGCTCTCCACTCCTTATAACTCCTCACTCCTCACCCTCACGTGGTTTATATTATCTTTTTAATTCATGATTAATTAAAATAAGTATTATATTTTTTTTTTTGTAAATAAGACTAATTCTATTAGAAAAGCATATGGTACATGGTGGAGTTACAATCCTGAGAGCCTAGAAATCAGAGGAGCCAGAAATGATGAACTATCAACCTCGGTCCTGAGAGTAGCTAGGAGAGAAAAAAAAAATCCAAGAAGATAAACAAGCGAGCCATGAGAAGCAAACACAGGATTCTACCCAGAATGGGTTGAATCCTTAGTACGACATTTCTTTCCTATATTTTTTAAAACTTTGACCCAACTATCATGGGCCCGATGGGCGAGAACCACTTGAATATTTTTGCTGACTTTAAAGGAGTAGTATCCTTATCCGAGTCTGAGGAGGAGGTCTCATGAGATCATTTATGAGCACTCGAACAAACTTTGGGCTCTCTAGGGCCTACCAAGATCATTTCCTTCTTCCTCTTTGCACTCTCCTCATATGCTTTAGTCTCTTCCTCATCCGAGCTAAAGGAGTCAATGTCATCCATGGGAGGCGGGATACATGGTTTCTAGCATTTAGAGTTTGATTTACGATTGCTTTTCTTCTTCTAGGCTGGGAACGTGGTGCAATAATTCTGAAGATGCCTTGTTTGATGGCAATGGAAGCATAGGAAAGCAGTTTTCTCATATTCTAAGGTCTGTGTCCGGTGGAAGTCACCAAATTTGAGGTTGAATTAATCAGGAAGGCCTTTGCTTATGTCTATTTCAGTGCATATTCTGCCATAGGTGCATATGCCTCTCGCCCCCCTGGAGGGATCCATTGCCAGAAAGCGTCCCAGAGTGTTTCCAATTCCTTGAAAGATAGATAAGTACCAGAGAGGGGTAGGTAATTTTGGAAGCCTAACCCAAATGGGAATCTTGGTGATGACTTTTGTTGAAGGGTCGAAGTCAGGGAACCATGATATGAGGAATAACCCTGCTTTTCCCCAAAGCCATGGACCTCATGTTAGGGCTTTTTGATAGTCTTCATTGAAATAAAACAAAACTATAAAGAAACCCTTTGAGTAAAAGATAACCTTGATGTTATTGGTCAAATTGGAGTGAATACATTGGTAAAGGTCCGCTGGGTGAGGCCACAATCCATTAAATTTGCAAATGATGGGTGTTTCTACATATTCTTGAAATTGGTTTTCAAATTGCTGGATGGGAAATTTATACAGTGGGTATGTTCTCCATTTTTTCCACCAAAAATTGCTCAGGAGCCTCGAAGGGTTGGCTATCTTTCTTAGGAGGTTGTGCATGGACAACATCCTTGTATGAGAAAGCTTGAGCGGAAGATGGCTTCCTGACTACCCCTCCTTGCAGCCGGAGGTTTAAAATTAAAGAAGCATCTTTTTCAATATGATAAAATGAGAGCAGAAGAGAGTTCTCTAGTTTTTTACCTCCATAGATAAATCGTTTAAAGGCATAAGGAATCCCTAACCTGTTTTCAAGGGCATGCGAATGGCTCTTCACCAGATCCATAGAATGAACCCAGAGCATCAAGGTTTTTCCATTAAGCATAGTAATCTAGATCTGAAAGGAGGGGGTTGAATGTTCTATGAATCCCTATGTTCCAACGCTCTTCTGGGAGGCTAGAAAGACAGATCTTGGTGACCCATTACAGCCACAGGATGCCTTTTCAAGGGAAGTGTGCTCGAGCAGTGGTCCATTGTAGAAAACATACAGATCTATTACGCACAGCTATTGCATGACTGATATGGCGGGAAATGTTGCGCAGGCCTCTGCGCAATATTTTTCGAGTTAAAATTGTCTCTCTTGCAGAAGAGTGCGTCCCACTAGAACAATATTTGTTCATTAGATATGGTGTCGGTGGTCGTAACATCTGCAAAACTCCATGGTATCCTTGTGCCCACATTCCTCCTCCAACATTCACGAATGGGAAGTGGACGGGACAGAGGCTCCCATGATCTCTAAGCACTCAGATCCATAGGGCAGAGTTGCTGCTTGTCAGCGCCAGTGGGAGAAGTGGCGTAGCCTCTTGCGCGGGCCCCTTCAACAAAGAGATCACCTCTCTTGCATACGAGTTCAACACTGTCGAACAAGGTCTTTCCCCCATGACCATGGTCGAGAGGTGTTGCAAAGGAATCGATCGTTGTAACGATGAGCGCAGTGTTTGCAGTGGAGCCCTGTGGAACCCTAATGCTTTCCATTTTTTCTTCCCTTTCAATAACCAAAAATAAGTATTATATTATATAATATTATAATATCTATTATATTTTTATTATAATTCTAATATAATTTAAATTATACTATTAATACAATATTTTAATATTTTAATTAATCACTAAATCAATTTTTAATTAGTTTAATTTTAGTTACAATTAATTTATTAATTAATATTAACAATGTAATTAATTAAGTATTGATTAATAGATAATTATAACTCAATTTGGAATTAGATTGTAACTAAATTAGATTAAAAATATAATTGTAATTAATTAGTTAATTAATTAAATATTATAATCTAATTTAGAATTAGAATTTAATTTAAAATTGCTAATTTTTAGCCCAAGCAATAGAAATTCCATATTTGTAGAAATTTTAATATAGCAACTTTGGAAGCTCATAGATTGAGTTTCCCTTGGCCAAATAAAGCCAGGGATGACTCATTGGATAGATAAAATCATTGATATTATTCTTGAAGTGGTTTTATTTCTATATTTGATCATTTATTCGGTCTAAAATGCAGCAAAAGATCAAGCTTTGTTTTTTCTTTTAACAAAACTAATTTCTGAGTTTAATTTTCTGCATTTTCATTTGCGCACAACTTCTTCTGAGTGTAGATCCATTCATCTATGTTCTCCTTGGCCAATTAGATCATCACAAGCATCAATCAAAAGCTTATATTTCCTTTTCAATTATTTATTTAATTAAGTTTTGATTGGATTTATTTTAATTCCAAATTTGGCATTTTGATTTTATTTTTGCATTTTAATTTTGTTTTTGCAGGCAAAAAATTAAAGAGATGAGGAAAATAAGATATCAATCAATGAAAATGCTCTACCAATTGAAGAACTACTCTTCAACAAAATTTCTTATTAAGAAATCCTTTTGTAAATCTTATAAATAGCATATTGTAGAATGTAATAGTAGCTCCTCCTCTCTGCAATTCAAAAATTATTGAAGGCACTATTGTATAGAGGATTTAGAGTTGTAGGGTAGAGGAGAGAAAACTCATGTCTGGGGATTATTTGTTGAGATTTTCTGTTTTGGATAAAATAGGCAAAATCTCAGTAGGTGACAAAAATTAGGAATTAGTTCCTAGATTAGCTCCAGTTTGTTGGGAGGGAGTTAATGCATCCTAAATTTGTGTTGAGAGGATTTATGAGGCAGTTTGATTCTCCTGGCTATATAACAGGTATCCATACGGATTTTTTGTAATGGAGTGAGGGAGTGAGAGTCTGTAATCTCCTGAATTGATTAATAAAGATTGCCAATGCCCTGTTGTGTGGACGTAGCCCAGGAGGTTTGGGTGAACCACGTTAATGCATGTGTCTTTATGTGCTTGGTTTAATTGTTGTGTGTTAATTGTTTAATGAATTCCACTATGATTTCTCCAACAAATGGTATCAGAGCATTTTTTATTAAAAAAGGCTACAAGGCATAGGCGGTTTTTTTAAATGCTGGTATTTAAAGTGTTGGTTTTGGAGATTGTTTGTTTTAAACAAGATGAAGAAAACTCAGAGTGCCCGTTTTGAGAACGATATGGTTGGAGCCTTGTTGTCTGAGGCTGAGGAGACGAGGAAGAAGTCGAATGCCGACACCTCTACATCAGAGGTAATGATGGCCAGAGGTCGCTCGAGAGAGAGACACTCCGGGGGTAAGCATAGCAACTCTCGTTCAAAGTCTAAAGGAAAGAAGACAAAGGTGAAGTGCTGGCATTGTGGGAAAGCTGGACACTTGAAGAAGGATTGCTGGAAGCGACAGCAGGCTGCTAAAGCAGATTCTTCGACAGAGAAGAAGGAGGCAAATGCGACAGATACAGGTTCGGCATCTGGTTCAGGTATGAGCGACGAAGTGTTGTCTGTTAATATGTCAAATCATGGTCAACATTGGTTGTTAGATTCCGGTGCATCAAACCACATGTGTATCCATAGAGAATGGTTTAAGACATATAGATCAGTTAATGATGGAGTCGTGTACATGGGTAATGATGTCACATCTAATATTGTTGGGATAGGAAGTATACAACTGCAAATGTTTGATGGCACAACTAGAATATTAACAGATGTGAGACATGTCCCAGACTTAAGGAAAAATCTAATTTCTTTAGGAGCATTGGATACGAATGTATATAAAACTGTAATTCAAGGTGGAGTTATGAAAATCTATAAAGGTATTTTACTAGTAATGAAAGCTAAGAAAGTAGGAAATCTGTTTCAGTTAGAAGGAAGAACAGGGTCAGTTCATGTGTCTACGGTGTCTGAACATGACAGTAGTTCCATTCGCCCATGGCATCAAAGGTTGGGCCATATGAGCGAAAGAGGGTTGAAAATTTTGGCTGATCGAACGTTACTTCCTAATCTAAGGTCTGGAAAGTTAGATTTCTGTAAGCATTGCTTGTTTGGAAAACAAAGTAAACAAAAATTTAAAACAGGCAAACATACTAGTAAAGGGATACTTGATTATATTCATTCAGATGTTTGGGGTCCAGCCCCTACAGCGTCATATGGTGGCTCGTCATATTTTGTGTCGTTCATTGATGATTTTTATAGGAAGGTGTGGGTCTACATGATGAAAAAGAAGTCTGATGTTTTTACAATTTTCAAACAGTTTAGAGCATTGGTAGAAAACAGCACTGGTAGAACAATAAAATGTTTAAGAACTAACAATGGTGGTGAGTTTACTTCCAAGGAGTTTGACAGCTATTGCAAGGATGCAGGGATCGAGAGACATAAGACCACGGTTTATACTCCTCAGCAAAATGGAGTTGCTGAACGCATGAACAGTACTCTTCTAGAAAGAGCAAGGAGTATGCTGAGTAACACTGGTTTGCAGAAGGAGTTGTGGACAGAAGCAGTGGCTACAGCTTGTTATGTGATAAATCGGTCGCCATCAACAACGATAGATTGCAAGATTCTGCAAGAGGTATGGAAAGGACACCCTTGTGATTATTCTAAACTCAGAGTGTTTGGTTGTGATGCATATGCTCTAGTGCCTAAACATCAGCGAACTAAGTTAGATCCAAAATCTAAAAGGTATATCTTTGTTGGGTATGGTGTTGGAACAAAGGGATATAGATTGTGGGATCCTACTACCCGCAAAAGCATCATCAACAGAGATGTAAAGTTTAATGAATCCTCTCTTGTACAGTTAGATGTAGATAGTAGATTGAAACAGGATGATGTATCTGACTTTCAGCACATTCAGTTTGACAACTCTTCTAATGATAGTCATGATGACCATAGTTCAGATACTAGTCATGAACAGGTTTCAGAACATGAACAGGGTTCAGGTTTAGATCATGAACAGGTCTCAGATACTGATTGGCAAGAAGTTCCTACAGGTGGTAGTCAGCCAATCGAGGGAGCACCAGAAACATCCTTAAGGAGGTCGACAAGAATCAAACGGCCACCGAGAAGGTATGATGATTATGTTACTTCAGTTGCATTTACTACTAATGACAATGAACCTCTGTGCTATCAGGAAGCAATAGAAGGTTCGAATAGTGACAAGTGGAAAGCAGCCATGAAGGACGAAATGATGGCCTTGAGTAAGAATGGCACATGGGATCTGGTTGAGCTTCCGAAAGACAAGAAAAATGTGGGGTGTAAATGGGTTTTCAAGGTGAAACGGGGAGTGAATGATACGGAAGACAGGTACAAAGCGCGACTGGTTGCAAAAGGGTTTTCTCAGAAAGCAGGCATAGACTTTCATGAGATTTTTTCACCAGTTGTTAAAATAGTTTCAATTCGAATTATGTTAGCTTTAGTTGCTTTGTTTGATTTAGAGTTACAGCAACTAGATGTTAAGACTACTTTTCTACATGGAGATTTAGATGAGGAAATCTATATGGAACAACCGGAAGGGTTTGTTCAGCATCGCAATAAGAAATTTTTCTACAGGCTCAAGAAGTCATTATATGGCCTGAAGCAGTCGCCTCGGCAGTGGTATAAGAAGTTTGATTCTTTCATGTTGAGTCAGAAATATGTTAGAAGTGAATATGATCATTGTGTGTATTTCAAGCAATTGAAAAATGGCATGTTCATTATCTTAGTGTTGTATGTTGACGACATGCTTTTAGCAAGCAAAAGCATTGATGAAATCAACAGGTTGAAGACTCAGATGGCAAGGACATTCGATATGAAAGATCTAGGAGCAGCAAGACAGATTTTGGGCATGGAGATTTTCAGAGACAGGAGCAATGGTAAGCTATGGCTATCACAACAAAAGTATATTGAGAAAATACTTTGAGGTTTGGTATGAATAATGTGAAGCCCGTGTCAGTCCCTTTCGCTTCCCATTTCAAGCTTTCTTCGGGTTTATGTCCTAATACAGATGAAGAAAAGGATTATATGTCTCGAATTCCATATGCTAATGTAGTAGGATGTTTGATGTATGCGATGGTTTGTACTCGACCAGATATTTCACATGCAGTTGGGGTTGTCAGCAGGTATATGGCAAATCCGGGTAAAGATCACTGGTCAGCAGTGAAATGGGTGCTTCGGTATTTGAGAGGCACAAGTAGTTATTGTATCACTTACAATAAGAGTAGTGAATTTGTTTGCGGATATGTTGATTCCGATTTTGCAGGTGATTTGGATAAGAGAAGGTCAACTTCAGGGTACGTCTTTACTCTTGCAGGTGGAGCTATCAGCTGGATGTCAAAGCTACAGAACATTGTTGCTTTATCTACTACTGAAGCAGAATACATTGCTGCTTCGCATGCTTGCAAAGAGGCGGTTTGGTTGAAAGGTTTGCTTGGTGAGTTTGGTAGGTTACAGGACAACATCAGGTTACTTTGTGATAGTCAAAGTGCAATACATTTGGCTAAGTATCCGGCCTATCATAGTAAATCAAAGCATATTCCAATTAAGTATCATTTTGTAAGACAGGTTATCACTGAAAGGGGAGTCTCTCTTGAAAAGGTGCATACAAAGGAAAACTGTGCAGACATGTTCACGAAACCAGTTTTGTTGGAGAAGCTGCATTGGTGTTTGGCTTCTCTTGGCTTGCAGAAAAGATAAAATAATAATAACAGGTACTGTGCACCTTCGAAAATATTGAGATCAAGTGAGATTTTCTGTTTTGGATAAAATAGGCAAAATCTCAGTAGGTGACAAAAATTAGGAATTAGTTCCTAGATTAGCTCCAGTTTGTTGGGAGGGAGTTAATGCATCCTAAATTTGTGTTGAGAGGATTTATGAGGAAGCTTGATTCTCCTGGCTATATAACAGGTATCCATACAGATTGTTTGTAATGGAGTGAGGGAGTGAGAGTCTGTAATCTCCTGAATTGATTAATAAAGATTGCCAATGCCCTGTTGTGTGGACGTAGCCCAGGAGGTTTGGGTGAACCACGTTAATGCCTGTGTCTTTATGTGCTTGGTTTAATTGCTGTGTGTTAATTGTTGAATGAATTCCGCTGTGATTTCTCCAACATTATTGATGATTTTTCCTTTGCATTTTGAATCATGTATGAGGGGCAGATTTTGCACTATTCCAACTCTTTAGAAGTGGAAGCTCAAACATTGTAAACGACTTTGGAGACTAGAGCCAGAGAAATGGTTTCAATAAATTGGTATTTATAATAATATTGTTTTAAATAATGGTTTTATTTTTTGATAGCAAGAATGTGTCATTTTATTCATATTTGTGCACTTTTGTCGGTATGAGTAATTTCTCTCAATTATATGTTATTATTTATCTCTGCTCTTAAGGGTTAAATTCTAATTTATGAGTAACTATTTACTCAAAAATCGGTCTTTTAATACCGATTTAACAAATAGTGATATGTTGTGAACTATTTCCTCATATTATTGTTTAATTATTTGAATTATTGACTTAACAATCAATATCATTTTTGTGAATTACTTCATAAATGTTCTTGGTTGATTATCTCAGTTAAGAGGCCTCTGAATAGGATGTGTTTTGGTATTCATAAGGTTAGTTAATTGAATTATTTCATTAATTTGATATTCATTATAAGCGAGACATATTTAAATCTCAACTATTTAAAATATCTTTCTCTCGGTTGGGTTAAATCTATATCTACCTAATTGAAATAGGATTAGGACAATTTCCCTTTTTCTTGCATTTTAGAATAATTTGGCATTTATATTTAATTCTATATTCCTGGAAGTCCTCTTCCTAAAGAGGTGAAACTTTATTTGTGGTTTGGCTGAGCCCCAAATTAGCCTAAGGATCACTTTCTTGCCTCATTAGCAAGAGAAATGATCTAATGTATCTTTCCCATTGGTATACAAAAGTTATATTTTAAGCCATTGGAGATTGAGAGAAGTTAATTGGGCCTAGTTAAACGAGTCGGAGCCAGCAGTCCAAATGGAAAATGAACTGCTTTAAGGTGCAGACCGGGTGGTCATCCCCTATGTTGTTGCAATGAATTACGAGGCTTCAACAGACCCTAACAAAAAAACTTGTACGAGGAAATTTCATCACTGGTGATAGACACAAGTGACTGAGCCTAACAATATATATATATATAAAAGTATTCTAATTGTGAATTTAATTAAAACCTCCATTTAATCTCTATGGGAATATTTTTAGTAGAATGGAGGGATGGAGGTTTTAGATATATCTCAAAAGTAATTATAACATTTTTTTCTTTTAAATTTAATAAAGTTATGTGATAAAATTAAATTAAAATAAAATATTTATAAAATATTTTGATTGTGAAAAAAGTTATGGTTTTGGGAATGTGGTATTGATAATCCATGGTATTGGGCCATGGTATTGTAACATAATAATTAAAAGATTCGATCCTTAACTTAATAATCAAAATCCTAGATGACCCATAATAAACAAATTAAAATAGAATAAATTATATTTTATTAATATTTATTATTTGGCTCAAATAGTTTATTGCACTAAGAAGGACTAAAGAGAACATGGAATATTGTGTTATTATTATTATTTACCCAACATTAAAAATGTTTACATACAATATTTTTTACATTATATCCAAATTCTACACATTTACCTTATACTAGGTTATAGAGGCCCCACACCCACCCTATACTAGATTGTAGAGGGCCTCTCCACCCAACAATAATTAAGAAGGTGTTCTAGTGGGAATTACATTAATGAGACGTTATATATAGAGATAAAACAAAAAGAAAACATACAAACAAACAAACTCTATTAAGAAGAAGATGTTATAATGAAGCTTTAAATAATATGTTGTAGTAAATCATTAATAATAATAAAATGATAATACTAAATCAATTTTAAAAAGCAATAAAAAATAAAAGTATTAAAAATAATATGAAAAATAATAATTAGGATAAATTCAAATAATTATATTTCAATTTTGTTTTTATTAATTAAATTAAAAAAATATGTTGATAAATCATATTTGTAATATGATATTTCAAAATATTTAAATTTAGTTAATAATCATATAAAAATTTAATACTTACAATAATTTTTGTATATTCTTACAACCCTATCATATTAGAAAAAATAAATTTCAAAAAACTATAAAATACCCTATCATATTAAAAAAAAAAAATTCAAAAGGCTATAGAACGTGATCGAGAAAAATGCTATGTTAAATGTGTTCTCATAGCTTTAGATTCAAAAAGAAAATTTATACGCAAAAAAAGAGTTAAATTTATTTGTAATGTACTCGTTAATTTGTGCCGATCTCATAATTTTCGTGATTACCTTGTGCCCAACATTCCCTTTTCCCCGATAGTCTCAAGCTTAACTTAAGTGTCCAACGTTGGCCTCTGGTTTTCACAAACTGCGCATAATGAGACTATGCTCATCATTATCTGCGGAATACCTGCCCACTGCATGTCTGCGTTCAAAAACGATTAAGCTAACGTCTTCCATAAGCGTTATAATAAACTCTGTGCACCCTCGGATCCTAACGCCTCCGCCCATGTTTCTGTTTTCTATCTCAAATGGCTGGTAGAAAGCTGACACGCGTTCGATATTGTGAATCAGAGCTGATAAGTGGGCAGTGGCAGTAAGTGGGGCTTCTGGTGGCGGCGGTGATATCATGGAAGCCAGGGATGGGAGAGATACGAGTGACTGAAACTTGAAGTGTTGTGAAGAATGAAGCACATGTTGCCCACCTTCAGTTGATCATTTTGGAAAGTCGAGGGCATTTTCTGACCGATGTAGAAGGAGTGGGAATGACACATTAAGTGGTGAGGGAATTCCTGCATGACCTGGGCGGCGCTAATGGGTTTATTGAGAATTCGAACGCTGCCTTCTGAGCGAACCAGTTTGACGGTTTCATCGCTATTATCCATCTGCATTAGGCATGAAAAATGGCTGCCTATACTTCGTTTGGCTTACTATGGTGAGGAAAAGCAAAGGGAATCATGAAAATGCAGGGAATTAGTGAAGAGGTGGGATTTTGTTGAATTTTAAGAATCATGAAAATGCAGGGAATGATTGAAGAAGTGGGATTTTGTTGAATTTTAAATGTGTGAGCGTAGATATTTATGTAGAAATGAAGAATACACCGGAAAGTCATCGTAGCGGTCATGTAAAATTTCTTAAGTCTTTTTTGTGGATGAGTTACTCGTCACAACCATCGAGAGTATCCTCCATCGAAATATGAAGTCACCATACGAATGCACCGTGTTCGCTTGAGCATGCAACAATGTGAAATAAGATGAAGTGTGCGTGAATGTCAACTTAAATTGATAATGACGGTGACAATCGCACCATGGAGTCGTAGGCCAGCCATCCAGTCCTCGTACTGTGAGTGAGTGAAATACACCCGCGCGTGCAACGTAGGAAAACTTCACTCATAGTCTTCTGCGATATCGACAATTTTGCATTCTGCCTTGAAGAATCTTAACAAGACTTTGACTAAGCTCCTACCATGTTATTTCAAATGCTTCTAGAGAACATTTTAATTTGCTTTTAATTAACTGAACCCTTTAAATTTTAGCAACGTAAGCGATGATTCCAAGATGATTTACATTGTGATTGTACTTGAGATATTCTTTGATATTGTATTTACATTATCTAAATATCATATATAAATACCATACTACTATGGCAAAGAAATTTCAATGATTTTCAATTAATTAATTATGTTAAATTAACATAGTTATATAAAGTAAACAGCTAGTAAATGTGAATGGATATCAAAATTATTATTTTATTATTTCAAATTATTAAAATAAAAGACTCAAAATTTATTTAAAATATAGCATTATTTAAAATAATAATGATTATTTTCAATAATAAACAGAATTAATATAAAAGTTAAATATACAAATACTTAAATTAAATTAATATATAAATTATATGACAAATAAATGTTGGTAGATTAATTCACTTACTTCATCATCTCAAATTGCTAAATTAAAGAAAATATTAAAATTAATTAAATTATAGCTTTATTCAAAATAATAATAACTAATATAAATAATAAAAATAATTAATATATATATTAAAAAACATGTAACAAGATTCTATACTATAGAGATTCACTAGTACTTTCTCTCTGGTGGATATTCTTAAATTGTAATTAACCCAATAACATGACATTTTATTTTATATATATATATATATATATTATTGAATTAATTAAAAAAGGCAAAAAGAGAAAAATTACTTTCTAAATAAATTTAATTTGTGCGTACTATCATTACTATTCTTTGGAGTTTAAGTTCCTACCATCTATCTAATAATGATTGATAATTAAATTAAATTTATAGAAACCCTAAATAAACATCCCTACTAACAAATTTAGTTTTTAATTTACATAATTTAACTAAACGATAATATAAGAATTAATATTCAATAATATAAAATTTCAATTATTTAATTTTAAAACAATAAAAAATAATTAGTTTACTTTAAAAAATTTCCCAGGTATTTCTAAATTTTAAAGAATATTTTTTTGAATCATTATAGTTTTGAAGAAAAAAATGGTATTATAATAAATATTTGAAATTACCATATAATATCAAGATACAAAAAATATTTTAAAATTAAATATCCTAGCTAAAAATAATTTTATTTTAGTAACAAATTAATTCAATTCTTTAATTTATTCCAAACATTAAAAATTCTGATTTTTCAATAAAATTGATTATTGTATCTCAAATATTTCTATTTCTTTTTAAATTAAAATAAAATAATATTTAGATAATTGTCTTCTATATTCACCACATAATTGAAATAATATAAACTAGCAATTGCACCACTTGTTGCAAAAGAAATGCATTAAGGTGGTAACATAGGATAGAGTAGCATATAAGAAAGAAGTAAAATTTTTATACAATTTATTTCTTTACTAGCGTTTATTTTTTATCATATGTTATGTTTCAATGATATTCCAACCAAGTCAATATTCCATAATACAATTCACATTTATCTAGGAAATACCAATATCTAACCTAATAATGATTTAAAAAAATACATTCACAATTCGTATTTACCTAGGAAATAATAACATATATCCTAATAATGATTGAGAACAAAATAATAATATATAACCTAATAATGATTTTAAAAAATACATTCACAATTCATATTTATCTAGGAAATAATAACATACCAATATCTAACCTAATAATGATTTAAAAAAATACATTCACAATTCGTATTTACCTAGGAAATAATAACATATATCCTAATAATGATTGAGAACAAAATAATAATATCTAACCTAATAATGATTTTAAAAAATACATTCACAATTCATATTTATCTAGGAAATAATAACATATATCCTAATAATGATTGAGAAAAAATACATTGAAACAATAGGAGAAAAAATATTCTTGCACGGAAGAGAACATACACAAGAGGGATCCAAAACGCCTTAAATGTAATGTTTTGGACTAATATTGGCACATTCCTTTCATGCAACATTACCTTTTCGAGTTTTAAATGTGGTATATGGGCATTAGCCAAAACTAGGAACACATTTGCTCCCCTCCCTGTTTATACTTTAATTGTGTGTGTAAATTCTCCCAAATCTTATTAATTGATGGTACATTTTGAAATAATGAAACCATTTCAATTGGATTACTATTCAGTTGCGCTAGAGCACATTGAAACTAAATAATTTAAATATATTTGGACTTCAATTACAAAATTTTCCTTAAGGAAACATGATGTTAGGACTGAGCCTATAGAAATTTGATACCTCCATTTTTTAAATTTGGATTGTACTCAAATGAGGTAGCATCAAAATTCTGATATGGAATAAAAAATCTAAAATCATATTCAATCAAATGACAAGCACAACCCAAAAAACTCTAATGTAATCTATAATCACTTGGGTATAGTGGGAGGTGGCTTAATTGCTACACAATTTAATCTTTTTCTTTGAAACTCAACATAAAGACCTAGTAATGTGCTCCTTGAATGTTTTTTTTAAATTGACCATCAAACGGGCACATTCCATAAAAATTGAAAACATACATAGGTAAGTAATAAAAACATGATGTAAAAGTCTTATTTCCAAAAAAATGCATGACTATATGAAATAAAACAACATTGTAACCTGTATAAAATTGAAAAATGAAAACATACACAGGTAAATAATAAAATCAGCTTTCGAAATCCCTATTTCCAAATAAATGCATCACTATATGAAATAAAACTACATTGTAAAGTGTATAAAATTGAAAATATTTGCTCCATTGTGAACACTTATAGATGGAAAATTAAGAGCATATGGTGGATAATTGAGCATATCATACTGAGTGATAATTGACTTGAGAAGTATGACAAATGTCTTATCTAATCAACCACGAAGTTTTAATTTAGCTATTTTCTCAGGTTTTTTCATAATAAAAGTGATATATGATCAGAAATAAGAACAAGAATCTCATGGTTTAATCAAATTCAATAAGAAACCAAAACATTAAGTGTATGTATTATTACCAACGTTTTTGCACCAGAGATCTTAAAAAAAAAAATAGGAATTTTAATTGAGTTCAAAAATATCATCTATTTTAAACAAATAAACACATAAAAATTTATTAGTTTTATTTTAATCTAAATAATAAATATAATAATTTTAAAAAGAAATAAAACTTAAAATATAAACCACTAAATCTCCATCAACACCTGAATTTAAGAAAATAAATTAAAAATACAAATAAGAAAAAATACATTATGATAAAATAAACTAGTAAAGACTTGAGATGAATATTGTCCACCCAATAATTTATTTTTTTCTCCGAGATCCAGCATAAAAATGAATCAATAATAGTTTAGTCAAGAAAAATTGGGAGCGCATACCATTCTTGGGAAACCTTGGAGAAATTAACCCACCCATAACATGGAAAAAGATACCATTAATACCACTTTGTAAAACACAAAACCTATATTTCAATAAAATTTGGCATTTAAAACTATGAAAGAGAGAAAAATATATCACTTAGAATTAGAAGAAACAACTATCACACCAAACTAAAGGAAAATTGTCGCAAGAATTGTGTGAAAGTGGCTACATTTAGGTGGAATAAATGAATATCTTCAAATTACTGACATCCCTAAAATCTACGACTAAGAAAAGCCTCACTTTGATCAATTTGGTTCAACGTTGGAGTAAAGATGGTTTTCCCTTCATGTCTACCCTTTGTAGATAGTTTTGATTCTTTGTTATTGGAAATATGTCTACGAAAACATACGAAGCATTAACAATTTTCTAAGTTCAATTTTTGAAAAAAATTCAGTCAATCTCAAAATTAATTCACAATGCTAACATCAACATATTTAGTCATGAAAAATATGTAAATATCAATGAAACTCGAATCCTAGGCTATTTAAATATGTGATAGCAAGTAAGAAAGTGTCAATGACCATCGTGGTTGAATTACTTATTAACATTTGAGGCTTTCTCATTTACGGATCCACTTTCTCTTGATAAGTTGTTGAATTCATTAGGAAATTCCCCTGTCATGTTTTGGCATGGTCAAAATATACAGATAGTAAGAAAAATACCCAAGATATCACCCACTTAAATATGGATTTATTGGAACAAACTTCCTCGATAGTATCCACTACACTAAAAGAAGCATTACGTTGATCAATTTGGTTCAACATTGGTGCAAAGCTTTTTATCCTTTCCTGTATGTAATTCGTATCTTGTTTTAAACCTCTAATTTCGACTAGATGCCTACCAGTTGACATCATGGGTTCTTAATTCTTTAAGTTCAATTATTCAAAAGATTCAATCAATATCTAAATGAAGTACCAATAATAACATCAACATATTCAACCAAGAGCGAGAAAGTATATGGAACCATCAACGAAACTTAAGTCTCAATCTATATAAGTATAAGGTACTGAGTAAAATAATGTCAATGAATGCCCTATTTTGGTTAACTATTCACACTTGAGGCATCCTCATTTTTGGACCCATTTTATCTTAATGAGTTTTTGACATCATTAAAAAGGTCATATGTAATGTTTTGACATGGTTAATACCTCCATATATCAAAAAAATAACCATACATTATGTGTTTAAATAAGGATTTAGAAGCATTAATAGAAGCATTACTTTGATTGATTTCGTTCAACATTCGACAAAATACTTTTTTCCCTTCCTGTATGCACTTTGTAGTTCATTTTGATTCTATACTATTGTCTACATATTTTCTAGTATAAACTGGGATTAACAACTTTAAAAATTTCTAACTTAATATTCCAATGCAACCAAAAAGATTACAAGAAATTTAATGCATCCTATATTAAACATGCCTTTTACCAATTATGTCTTCATTTGAAAACAACTTCACACTTCGCAATGATAGTACCTCGATCCTTTCCATTTTGAGATAGAGAGCCAGAGTCTGACTTTCGTGTTAGAGAGCGAGATCCATTTAGTTCCACATCCGAACCATATCGAGTCCCACCCGAAAAATTTCCACCTCATTTCAAATCCCAATGTGTTCTTTATGTCTTTTTAATGTCAGATGTTCCTAAGGAAAACAATGAAAAACAACCCAAATATTATTTTGAAAGGAGTTACCAAATATTTGGGTTGAATAATTATGATTCTCAGCAAGTTGTAAGCATTCTAGTGGGACTTGAATTATGTTATCACTTTTGTCTAGGTCTTAAAAGATAAAGAGGTGAATTTAAAGAGGAAAATATAGAAACCAAAGGGCACATTCACCTCAAGCTATGCCGTTTTAAATTTATACATTGAAGACATTTGATTGTAGTCATTTTGAAGCAGTTTCAACAGTTAAAAATAAAACACTTTTATCCTTCCAAGTCATAGAGAATAAGTATTTACTCCTCAAACCTGAGCCAAAGGAATTTTTTTCTTTATGGGGAGGTTACTTCGGAGGGATATAAGAATGGATAAAAACTTATTAAAATTAAATTTTAAATAATAAATAAATCAAATCGCGACCTCAATTTTTCTACCCACCCCTTTAAACATGCTATAATAACAAGACCTGGGCCCTACAGTCACTGAATGAACAAAATTATTATTAATAAAAATGCCCCATTTCACTTCACAAGACTTGAACCTTCATGTTACTAGTTTAATGGTTTAAAAACCTTATGGTGACACCAAATGTCCCTTTGCACTTCTTTTGAAGATACTCCAATGTTTGTAAAGTTTCCAAAACAAAAATAATTAAAGTTTTAAAAAGAAGAGTGTCTCCAAGTCTACCTCTCTTATATTGGGAGGAGGAGAAACATCTTTCTGCCACCAACTAACTATCTTATATTGGGAGGAGGAGAAACATCTTTCTGCCAGCAACTATCTTATATTGGGAGGAGGAGAACCATCTTTCTTCCACCAGCTAATAGGGAAAAAAGGTCTTCGAATCAACCTATGTTTTTTAACTACAACAAATTTTCTCTGCAATTTAACACTGGAATGCTTGGTTGAACGATTCAGAATGACAGGCGGAGGGGACACCCATGACTTCCCACATAGGTATTAGGCCATATTTTCCATTCGGTTGATAGATACCCACTTGCAAAAGCCCGAATGAAACCAGGTGTTAAAACTCCACCATCACTCCCAAACTCGGAACACTAATTGAAATCAGGAGCCAAAAGCCACCATGGACACACAAAATAATTATCACACGGGATAACTACATTGCGTAATCTTGTGAATACCCATAAAACCGAGAACCCCAATATAGAGAAATCAATGCTGACAATAGTAAATCAATAAAGACCGACTTCCCTGAGATATCAGATTGGTCAGAAGGTCAAAAAATTTCATGAACTTGAAAACATGTTCAGAAAACCTCTAAAAGATCCTACGTGAGGCTCAAAACATTCCAGACAATAATATACATCGTTCCATTTGCTAAATAGTTCTTTCCAAAAAATATAGCATAGATTTGAAACCCAGAGTTGATAACCACAAAGGCATACGATACATTGAATAAGGTTGTTAGATGTTCAAATAAAGACACATATGTTATTGTTATGCAACTTGTTCATGTCATCATGCTTAAACTTAATGAAACTTTCGAGATTCAACAGGAAGTTACCTCTAGTTTTGGGAGCAGAAGATTGACAATAAAAGGACTATTCTTTGGAATATTATGCAAATTATAAAGGATTAACACCATGTCTTAAACCATGAACAAATGGAGGGGCCACTGTGACAACCCTTTTTAAATCACTTGAAATGTATGCGAACAAAATTCAAAATAAAGCTATGCATAAGATTGATAGACCTCCATAAAATTACTCTCAACAAATGGATTAAAAAATCCCAAAGATCTGACTATATTCCAAAGAGTGCTACAGAACATACCTACTCCTATATATGTAACGAGGGATCCAAGCCATCACTGGAGCCAAGATGCCAAACAAGAAGCAGTTAGCATAGACCCATGCAAAATCAAGCATCGCTTTAAAAGTCGTGGAAGAAAAGTTTTATTTAGAATGGGAGGACCTAGAAGAAGACTCAATATCAGACCTTCCCCATTTGAAAATTATTTGAACTTGAGACTTGTGGAATGTTATTATTAATCAACAATTTAGTTTAAGGAAAGCGCTACAGAAACCTGGTTTCTTCATGAATTTCAGAGAGAAACAATTAAGGATAAATTACCTGTCGGATCAACGCCACACGGTTGGTTGCAAGAATTCTATAACAATTGAATGAAGGATCGAATTACCAAAGTCAAGCTCTGCTGGATGCGCGTGGCGAATATTAGTGTGACGTGGCGAATATGAGTTTGACTAAGTTCCTACCATGTTATTTCAAATGCTTCTAGCGAACATTTTAATTTGCTTTTAATTAACTGAACCCTTTAAATTTTAGCAACGTAAGCGATGATTCCAAGATGATTTACATTGTGATTGTAGTTGAGATATTCTTTGATATTGTATTTACATTATCTAAATAACATATATAAATACCATACTACTATGGCAAAGAAATTTCAATGATTTTCAATTAATTAATTATGTTAAATTAACATAGTTATATAAAGTAAACAGCTAGTAAATGTGAATGGATATCAAAATTATTATTTTATTATTTCAAATTATTAAAATAAAAGATTCGAAATTTATTTAAAATATAGCATTATTTAAAATAATAATGATTATTTTTCAATAATAAACAGAATTAATATAAAAGTTAAATATACAAATACTTAAATTAAACTAATATATAAATTATATAACAAATAAATGTTAGTAGATTAATTCACTTACTTCATCATCTCAAATTGTTAAATTAAAGAAAATATTAAAATTAATTAAATTATAGCTTTATTCAAAATAATAATAACTAATATAAATAATAAAAATAATTAATATATATATATATATATAGTAAAAAACATGTAACAAGATTCTATACTATAGAGATTCACCGGTACTTAACCCAACATGACATTTTATTTTATATATATATATATATATATATATATATATATATATATATATATATTACTGAATTAATTAAAAAAGGCAAAAAGGGAAAAATTACTTTCTAAATAAATTTAATTTGTGCGTACTAACATTACTATTCTTTGGAGTTTAAGTTCCTACCATCTATCTAATAATGATTGATAATTAAATTAAATTTATAGAAACCATAAATAAACATCCCTACTAACAAATTTAGTTTTTAATTTACATAATTTAACTAAAGGATAATATAAGAATTAATATTCAATGATATAAAATTTCAATTATTTAATTTTAAAACAATAAAAAAATAATTACTTTACTTTAAAAAAATTTCCAGGTATTTGTAAATTTTAAAGAAGATTTTTTTGAATCATTATAGTTTTGAAGAAAAAAATGGTATTATAATAAATATTTGAAATTACCATATAATATGAAGATACAAAAAATATTTTAAAATTAAATATCCTAGCTAAAAATAATTTTATTTTAGTAACAAATTAATTCAATTCTTTAATTTATTCCAAACATTAAAAATTCTGATTTTTCAATAAGATTGATTATTGTATCTCAAATATTTCTATTTCTTTTTAAATTAAAATAAAATAATATTTTGATAATTGTCTTCTATATTCACCACATAATTGAAATAATATAAACTAGCAATTGCACCACTTGTTGCAAAAGAAATGCATTAAGGTGGTAACATAGGATAGAGTAGCATATAAGAAAGAAGTAAAATTTTTATGCAATTTATTTCTTTACTAGCATTTATTTTTTATCATATGTTATGTTTCAATGATATTCCAACCAAGTCAATATTCCATAATAAAATTCACATTTTTCTAGGAAATACCAATATCTAACCTAATAATGATTTAAAAAAATACATTCACAATTCGTATTTACCTAGGAAATAATAACATATATCCTAATAATGATTGAGAACAAAATAAAAATATCTAACCTAATAATGATTTAAAAAAATACATTCACACTTCATATTTATCTAGGAAATAATAACATATATCCTAATAATGATTGAGAAAAAATACATTGAAACAATAGGAGAAAAAATATTGTTGCACGGAAGAGAACATACACAAGAGGGATTCAAAGCGCCTTAAATGTAATGTTTTGGACCAATATTGGCACATTCCTTTCATGCAACATTACCTTTTCGAGTTTTAAATGTGGTATATGGGCATTAGCCAAAACTAGGAACACATTTGCTCCTCTCCCCGTTTATACTTTAATTGTGCGTGTAAATTCTCCCAAATCTTATTAATTGATGGTACATTTTGAAATAATGAAACCATTTCAATTGGATTACTATTCAGTTGCACTAGACACATTGAAACTGAATAATTTAAATATATTTGGACTTCAATTACAAAATTTTCCTTAAGGAAACATGATGTTAGGACTGAGCCTATAGAAATTTGATAACTCCATTGTTTAAATTTGGATTGTACTCAAATGAGGTAGCATCAAAATTCTGATATGGAATAAAAAATTTAAAATCATATTCAATCAAATGACAAGCACAACCCAAAAAACTCTAATGTAATCTATAATCACTTGGGTATAGTGGGAGGTGGCTTAATTGCTACACAATTTAATCTTTTTCTTTGAAACTCAACATAAAGACCTAGTAATGTGCTCCTTGAATGTTTTTTTAAATTGACCATCAAACGGGCACATTCCATAAAAATTGAAAACATACATAGGTAAGTAATAAAAACATGATGTAAAAGCCTTATTTCCAAAAAAATGCATGACTATATGAAATAAAACTACATTGTAACCTATATAAAATTGAAAAATGAAAACATACACAGGTAAATAATAAAATCAGGTTTCGAAAGCCCTATTTCCAAATAAATGCATCACTATATGAAATAAAACTACATTGTAAAGTGTATAAAATTGAAAATATTTGCTCCATTGTGGACACTTATAGATGGAAAATTAAGAGCATATGGTGGATAATTGAGAATATCATACTGACTGATAATTGACTTAAGAAGTATGACAAATGTCTTATCTAATCAACCACGAAGCTTTAATTTAGCTATTTTCTCAGGTTTTTTCATAATAAAAGTGATATATGATAAGAAATAAGAACAAGAATCTCATGGTTTAATCAAATTCAATAAGAGACCAAAACATTAAGTGTATGTATTATTACCAATGTTTTTGCACTAGACATCTTTAAAAAAAAATAGGAATTTTAATTGAGTTCAAAAATATCATCTATTTTAAACAAATAAACACATAAAAATTTATTAGTTTTATTTTAATATAAATACTAAATATAATAATTTTAAAAAGAAATAAAACTTAAAATATAAACCACTAAATCTCCATCAACACCTAAATTTAAGAAAATAAATTAAAAATACAAATAAGAAAAAATACATTATGATCAAATAAACTAGTAAAGACTTGAGATGAATATTCTCCACCCAATACATTTTTTTTTCTCCGAGATCCAGCATAAAAATGAATCAATAATAGTTTAGGCAAGAAAAATTGGGAGCGCATACCATTCTTGGAAAACCTTGGAGAAATTAACCCACCCATAACATGGAAAAAGATACCATTAATACCACTTTGTAAAACACAAAAGCTATATTTCAATAAAATTTGGCATTTAAAACTATGAAAGAGAAAAATATATCACTTAGAATTAGAAGAAACAACTATCACACCAAACTAAAGGAAAATTGTCGCAAGAATTGTGTGAAAGTGGCTACATTTAGGTGGAATAAATGAATATCTTCAAATTACTGACATCCCTAAAATCAACGACTAAAAAAAGCCTCACTTTGATCAATTTGGTTCAACGTTGGAGTAAAGATGGTTTTCCCTTCATGTCTACTCTTTGTAGATAGTTTTGATTCTTTGTTATTGGAAATATGTCTACGAAAACATACGAAGCATTAACAATTTTCTAAGTTCAATTTTTGAAAAAAATTCAGTCAATCTCAAAATTAATTCACAATGCTAACATCAACATATTTAGTCATGACAAATATGTAAATATCAATAAAACTCGAATCTAGGCTATTTAAATATGTGATAGCGAAGTAAGAAAGTGTGTTATCATCGTGGTTGAATTACTTATTAACATTTTGAGCTTTCTCATTTACGGATCCACTTTCTCTTGATAGTTGTTGAATTCATTAGGAACATCCCTTGTCATGTTTGTGGTCGAAATATACGAATAAAGAAAAATACGGAATATCACCCACTTAAATATGGATTTATTGGAACAAACTTCCTCGATAGTATCCACTATACTAAAAGAAGCATTACGTTGATCAATTTGGTTCAACTTAGTGGTGCAAAGCTTTTTATCCTTTCTGTATGCAATTAAATGCTCTTGTTTTAAACCTCTAATATCGACTAGATGCCTACCAGTTGACATCATGGGTTCTTAATTCTTTAAGTTCAATTATTCAAAAGATTCAATCAATATCTAAATGAAGTACCAATAATAACATCAACATATTCAACCAAGAGTGAGAAAGTATATGGAACCATCAACGAAACTTAAGTCTCAATCTATATAAGTATAAGGTACTGAGTAAAATAATGTCAATGAATGCCCTATTTTGGTTAACTATTCACATTCGAGGCATCCTCATTTTTGGACCCATTTTATCTTAATGAGTTTTTGACATCATTAAAAAGGTCATATGTAATGTTTTGACATGGTTAATACCTCCATATATCAAAAAAATAACCATACATTATGTGTTTAAATAAGGATTTAGAAGCATTGATAGAAGCATTACTTTGATTGATTTCGTTCAACATTCGACAAAATACTTTTTTTCCCTTCCTGTATGCACTTTGTAGTTCGTTTTGATTCTATACTATCGTCTACATATTTTCTAGTATAAACTGGGATTAACAACTTTAAAAATTTCTAACTTAATATTCCAATGCAACCAAAAAGATTATAGGAAATTTGATGCATCCTATATTAAACATGCCTTTTACCAATTATGTTTTCATTTGCAAACAACTTCACACTTGAAGAATTTCCACCTCATTTCAAATCCCAATGTGTTCTTTATGTCGTTTTAATGTTAGATGTTCCTAAGGAAAACGATGAAAAACAACCCAAATATTATTTTGAAAGGAGTTACCAAATATTTGGGTTGAATAATTATGATTCTCAACAAGTTGTAAGCATTCTAGTGGGGCTTGAATTATGTTATCACTTTTGTCTAGGTCTTGAAAGATAAAGAGGTGAATTTAAAGAGGAAAATATAGAAACCAAAGGGCACATTCACCTCAAGCTATTTTGTTTTAAATTTATACATTGAAGACATTTGATTGTAGTCATTTTGAAGTAGTTTCAACAGTTAAAAATAAAACACTTTTATCCTTCCAAGTCATAGAGAATAAGTATTTACTCCTCAAACCTGGTACCTGAGCCAAAGGAATTTTTTTCTTTATGGGGAGGTTACTTGGGGAGGGATATAAGAATGGATAAAAACTTATTAAAATTAAATTTTCAATAATAAATAAATAAAATGGCGACCTAAATTTTTCTACCCACCCCTTTAAACATGCTATAATAACAAGACCTCGGCCCTACAGTCACTGAATGAACAATTTTTTTTTATTTTTTTTTATTTATTTTTTTTATTTTCTTTTTTTCTGAGTAAATCTAAATATATTATGGAAACATATGGTACATAGCGTTCATGGCATCCATGAGGCATACTGTCAGCAGAATATCAAAGTAATGAGCCGCCATAGAAGGAAACCAGCCCGAACAGAGTTTGAGCACTGCCTCAACTGAGGAAACCAGCTTATACAAATACAGCTTCAACAAAAAAACAGAGCCACCCATAGGGGGAAACCGACTCGAACTGAAATCTTGCGTGGCCTCAAGAGAAGTAGATAAATTTGACAAACAGAGACCATATGGAGCCAAAAACGACAAAAAAGCAATTAGACAGCAAGAAACATAGAGACCGAGTAGAATTACTTGTGCGAGTAGCGCATCTAGAGACCATAGTTGCCCAAAGGCATTTCTTCCTCGATCCTGCACCATCCAGCTTCTTCGTTGTTGTGGCTCGGACTGCTTGGAGCAGCAGCAGTGCAATCATCATGAACGCCAACCTGGATACTTTCGTTTTGAGGCAGACTTGAATTGCATTCCCCTCCTTTGCCAGAGGGATCCATACCTGCAGGCAGAGTAGGGTGCAGAGCAGAACGAGGCACAAGAAAATTATCCGTCTGAGCAGCCAGAGGGGGAGCAGGAGTAATCTCAGAGATTTCTTTGAAGGAGACGGTCACAGTAGCAATGACAAGGGGTCTATGAGAATTGCTCTGGAAATGGAAGATAGTGGTGGAGGAGTTCTGGAGGGGAGTAGAGGGAGATGGGCGTGGCTCATCAGGCTTTCTAGGGGTGACAGAGCCTCGCCGGGAGGGGGGAGAGGCTTCGCACCCATGCCCATGGCCATGATGGAAACGCGCACGGGGAGGCTGCTCATAGAGATCCCCAGAGGATGATGAAGTCGAGCTTGCCAAAGGAGAGCGACGACGGCTAGAAGAGGGGCCACACGAGCTTCCACGGCGGCATCTAAGCTTGTGTCTGAGACGAGGCATAGAATTCCGATGGCTAAAGGGGTAGGCGGGAGGAGCGCGAAGCAGCAGGGGAGAATAGGGATCAAGGAACTCAAGCGGGGTCGCAGAGAGACTGGGGCAACAGTGGCTGTGGGAGAAATGCAAACCTGGCAGAAGGTCGATGCAACAACCTAGCTGAGAACGACTACCCACATGAGTGCAAAGACTGGGTGAATTAGCCTCCTGAGAGCATCTGTAACGAAGAGGCCGAAGCTGCATCGGCATGGAGCTCAACTGTCTGTTGTGAAAATCCGTAGAGAACAGGGAGAGGATGGCGAGGAATAGCCAAATGCAAATGGGGATTAAGCTGGACAGGTACCAAATGAATGAATTGTTGTCTTGACCATCCCACCGGCATAAATGCCGCGTAGGGTGGTGGACTGGTGCGTAACTGATATCAATGGCAAATAAATTTCGCCTGCGGGAGCCCATGTGGCCTAGCCACACGCCATCCCGCTGCATCCCTCCAGTCATATCAACCTTGATCACCCGCATCTGGGTGGTTTCTATCCTGTTGCACCAGCAAGGTACACTCCTGAAGATATTTTCTGTCATTGAGGCTGGAAAGGGGCCCTGCTATGAGAGTTTGGTTAACTTCAACGCCTAAGTTTGCCAGGAAATAAGCCACCTTGTTTCCTGCTCTTTTTGTATGCTTGAAGTAGATAGCCCGATGCTCTTGCAACCAGCCAGTGATGAGCTCTAGCCTGGCCATAAGTCTCGAACTATTAGCCACCCGAGAAGAAGGAGAACCAGAAAGGAGTTTCTGGACCATGTTGATGAGGATTTGCGAGTCTCCTTCTATTTCAAGGGGGAAAATATTGTGCGCTTGGGCCAACTGCATACCTTGCCACAGACCTTCAAGCTCCGCGGAGTTGTTAGTATCCCAACCTATAGTTCCGTAGAAGATGAGCGACGGATTGCCCTTGTGATCTCGGAAAATTCCTCCAAATCCGGCCTTCCCAGGATTGCCCTTGGATGCTCCATTGAAGTTGAGCTTCAGGAATCCAGCAGGAGGAGGGGCCCATATGTCGGGGGTGGCCATCTGGGGGCCACGGGGGCCCGTTTGTGATGGATTCATTTGGAGTTTGAAATTCCATCTTTCCCATATTTGTTGTTCAATAGGTAGCATTGGAAGGTCCTCCTGTGTCCACTTCTGGAGCACTAAAGTTTCCTGAAGATTGCTACAAAGATTATTCCATAAAATTTCTTGCAGAGTGGACTGATCTTTGAAGATCCTCTTGTTTCTCTCTTTCCAGATGGTCCAGAGGGTGAACCCGGGGATCAGCCTCTAGAGGGTATTGAGAATGGAGCAGTTGTAGGGGGAAAGGGGCCAGTTGTGTATGATTGTATTTAGGTCCCTTGAACTTCTGCCATCCCACCTGCAATTCATGCTGAGTTTCTCCCACAAGAAGGCCGCTAGAGGGCAGTTGAGCATGAGGTGAGGGATTTTTTCCTCTCAACTGTTGCAATTGGGGCATTTGGAGGGCCTGGAGAAGCCCCGCTTTAAAAGATTATCCCAGGTGAGAATTTTATTGTGACAGAGGAGCCATAGGAACGTGGAGATTTTCGACCAAATGGGAGGTGGCCAAAGATCTTTCCAGATGGGATAAATAGGATCATGGTTTTGAGTTAGGAGTGCATAGGCTTCTTGAGTGGTGAACCTTCCTTGCGACCTGTACCCCCATCGAAGAATATCCTGCGCGACCGAGTATCTAATCTTCCTGCTGTTCAAGGTCGAGGTCAGTGCTGGGAGAGACTGTTCCTACATGTCATTCAGACAGCTAGCTACTAATTTCCAGCAACGGTAGCCTTGGACAGGATTCTCCACCTAGAACAGGTGAATCGGTGCTTCAAGAGAGGGAATCAAATCTGGCATCAAGGGCGACTTGATGTAGGAGAGCAGTTTAGGTTGTTGTTGCCAAGAATCTGTCTAGAAGCGAGCGGTATGGCCGTCTCGGACCTCCCAAAAACTATGGTCTTGGATGAGGTGATGGTGTTGCTTAGCTGCATTCCATATGAGCGAACCTGTTTCTGCTTCAGTAAGTCTGATTAAGTCAGAAGGAGGTCTGTGATTAGCATATTTAGCCGTCCATAGCTTAGCACATGGGCGCTGAGGGGAAGTTAACCATTGCCACCATATCTTAGCGCCCATAATCGCATTGCTATGCTGAGGGTCGCGTAGGCCAAGGCGACCTGCAATCTTAGGTTGGCAAATCGAAGTCCACTTTACCAAGGCCCATTTTCTATTTTGTCCCGATGCTCCCCACAAGAACTGTCGCTGTAGAGCTTTGATTTGTTTAAGAACCCACTTGGGGGTAGCCAGCACAGAGAAGAGATAGAGGGGCATAGTTTGAAGGACCAAATTGACTAGAATGAGTCTGCTGGGAAGGTTGAGAGACCGATAGGTCCAGGAGGATAATCTGGCTTAGATCTTGTCCAGAAGATTTTTCCAAGCAGTGTGCTTGAGGGCAGCATTAGTCAGGGGGGCCCCAAGGTATTTGTTAGGTATCTTGGCGATGGAGAAGCCGAGGATCCTGGCTATGCGATTTTTAATCAGGAGGGCCGTGTTGAAGAAAAATATTTGGGACTTGGAGGCGTTCACTGTCATGCCCGAGGCTTCAGCAAACAGATCTAGCAGACCTTTGAGGGTGGAGGCTTCTTGGGCAGAAGGATGACCAAAGAGCATGTTATCATTAACAAATTGCTGGTGAGTGATGGCAAGGGCTCCATGGACCGAAATGCCCTGGAGACGCTGGGTGAGAAGAGCATGGGTGATGGAATGACTAAGACCCTCAGCCATAAGAATGAACAGAAAAGGGGATAGAGGATCTCCTTGACGAATACCACGGGAGGGGGCAAAGGGATGGGAGGGGATGCCGTTAACAAGAATTGAGAAGAAAGAGGAAGAAATTAAGCTCATGACCCATCTAATCCATTAGGTGCTGAAACCATAGGCCTTTAACATCTGCTGAATATAATTCCAATTTAGTTTATCAAAAGCTTTAGATAGATCAATCTTCAAGAGCATACCTGATTTTTTGGTCTGTTTGAGTGAATGAATGACCTCATGGGTGAGGATAATTCCATCAAGAATTTGGTGCCCCTCCACATATCCTGTTTGCTCTGGTGAGATGAGCATAGGAAGCAGCGGCTTGAGTCTGTTGGCGATGACCTTAGAAATGATTTTGTAGATGACGTTGCAAAGTGCAATAGGTCGGAATTTGTCAGGAGTGGCTGCCTGGTTTTCTTTAGGGACCAGGGCAATGAAGGTGGAATTTAGCGATGGAAGGAGCCAATGCATGGATCTGGATTCCTTAACTAGATGCCAAACATCGGTCTTGATTAGATCCCAGAAGTGGTGGAAGAAATTGGAAGTGAAACCATCTGGCCCTGGTGCTTTGCCTTCCTTGTTTTGGGCCACCGCTTGTTCCACCTCCAGAAGAGTGACTGGGCGCAACAGAAGTTGATTGTGTTCTTCCGTAATCAATTTGGGAACATGTTGAAGGATTCGATTGATTGCAGGCTGCCTGTTAGCGTGATCTTTCTGCAGTATTGATTTGAAATGGTTGACAAGTTCCGCTTCTATGTTGTGGTGGTCCTCCAGTCTCTCTCCCGCTTGGTTAAGGAGAAAGCTGATGTGGTTGCCCATTCTACGTTGGATAGTAGAATGATGGAAGAACTTAGTATTCCGCTCTCCCTCCTTCAGCCACCGGATTCGGGATTTTTGCTTCCAGAAGATTTCTTCTTACTGCCTTCTCTCCTCCAACTATTTGAGCAGGCACTGTTCTTGCTGATCCAAGGTTTCATTACGCCCCTCTCAGATGATATGATGCTGGAGATCTGCCATTTCTTTTTCAATAAGCTTTTGTTGTTCGAAAATATTGCCAAAGGTGGAGTGATTCCATTCTTTGATGCGCGCCTTGAGGTCTTTGAGATGCTGCTGAAACTGGTATATTTTGGAGCCTGAGGGTGGGGTGAAAGCTTTCCGAGCAGAGTGGACCATTTCCTTGAAGCCTGGGTGGGTGAGCCAGAAGGCTTTGAACTGGAAAGGTCTTTTGATGTGGTCCCCAGGTCTGGACCATTGGAGAGCGATGGGCCAGTCATCCGAGCCAACGAAAGGCAGGATGGAAGTCTGAAAATCACCCCCTATGTGAATGGCATTATCAGAAAGGAGGAAGCGATCTAGTCTGGAGGCGATTTGTTGCGATCCAGATCTCCTGTTGTTCCAGGTGTGCATGCCATTTGCAAAGGGGGGGTCAATTAGCCAATTCCGTTGAATGAAATCTTTGAAGTGGATACTGTCTGAATCCAGCTTGGCCCTTCCACCCCTTTTTTCATCTAAGCTAGTTATCATATTGAAGTCACCTCCGAAGATCCATAGAGGGTGAGTTCTGGTGGAGTTGAGGAATTCGATCGTGTCCAGCAGCGCTATTTTCCTAGTAGCATCTTGGGGAAAATAGGCATTGGAAAGATGGCCATGCAAGTTGGTACCATGGATATGAAAAGAAGCTTTTATTAAGTTATGAGCAACATGGGCATCACTTAGTGAAACCGTTCGTGGATCCCATACAATAGCTAATCCTCCTGAAGCTCCGGAGGCATCGACCGCCACAGAGTGACATCTAGGCCAGGCCCTTGAGAGAATGGGTCCAAGGGTAAGGCTGGTGCATTTAGTTTCTTGCAGAAATAGGACTTGAGGTTTCTCCATCCTTATCAAGTTTTTGATCATGCGACATTTGGAGGGGCCATTGAGACCCCTTATGTTCCAAGAGACAAGTTTCATCGGGAACTGCCGTCACTGGGTGGAAATGATCCAGGTGGATATCGGTGGCCACCCACCTATTCCATTTGGACCAGCACCATCAATTCTTGCAGATTTTCACATTCAACACAACTTACTATTTTAGCAGGTTTTCGGGTCCTCCACTCTCGGAGCTGTTTTGGGGGCTTAATGATCCAGGTGGATATTGGTGGCCACCCACCTATTCCATTTGAACCCCCATCTTCAGTTCTTTCAATTTCCAAGTTGCAACAAAACTTACTATTTTTAGCAGTTTTTCGGGTCCTGAACTTCCGGAGCCATTTTGAGGCCCTAAACGACGTTTTTTGGGTATGAAAGCGCCAGCGAATTTGCTGATCAAATTTGTCCCGACAGCTGTAGTCCTTGGATAGAGCTTTCTAATGATGTATCATGTGCATCAAACGGAGATAGTATGCCAAAGTTATGCCCCCGGGAAGTTGAACCACCAATTTACCCAAACGGGCGCCCACAATTTTGACACCTCATCTCCTACGGTTAGGTTTTTGGACGTTTCAAATTCTACATTGTTTCTCAACAATAAACAGAATACAAACCTCAACCATAACAGTTGAAATTGTAGCCATCACATCTCTTCTCAGAGATTCGCTACCAGCACCCTAGCTATTTTATTTCCATTATGCCTGTAAGCATATTTCTGTTATTTGATATTAATGAAATGAAGCATTATTTCCGCTGCATCTCTTTGTTCATGGTTATTTCTATATTTTGTTGCGTTCCTGCATAAAATCCGGATCAGTGGTATCAGAGGGGGTCTGCTCTTTCTTTGTTTTTCTTTGCATGTCCGCAACGCGGTCAGGGTATAAGGAGTTAGGGCTTGATCTGGTTGAACCCTTGCAAGATCAGCCTCGCAAACCCCGACGACCTCCCATGGCGGAAGAAAAGAAAGACGAGGGAGCAGGAGATCCTATCAAAATACTGCTCGAGGAGGCCCTCGAGAAACAAAGGAATGCGATGATGGATAGCTTTGCTCAAATCCTTCAACGACTGCCCACATATGGCGCATCTGCATCCAACAGCCACTCTGGAGGCGCCACTCCCTTCAAGGTACAGGTAAACTTTTACATTCCTATATTTGAAGGAAAAATAGATGCAGACGCTGTAGACAGATGGTTAAATTTGTTGGAAGGGTATTTCTCGGTCCATGACTTCTCTGACCGAGAAAAGATTATTTTTGCACTCCTCAAAGCCGCCCCCCATGTCAAAGACTGGTGGGAAACCTACCGTGAGTAAGAGGGCGAAGGGGAACCCTCTCTGTTCTCAACCACACCCACTTGGAATTCGTTCCGAAACGGCATCAAGGAACAATATTACCTTGTGGGGAGCTATGAGGACAAATACATCCAATGGACCATGCTGCGGCAGCAAAAGGATCAAGATGTGCACGAACTGACGAATCTGTTCCATACCCTGCGCACAAAGTTGGGTATTAAAGATTCAGAGAGACATTTGGTGCTCAAGTACCGCGGCTGTCTACACAAACACATTCAGGAGGAAATGGAGTTCATCGACATTACATCGCTTGGCACGGAATATCGCTATGCCGCCAAGATCGAGCAGAAATTTAAGCAGAAGAAGCGAGACTTTGGATCTGCGAATCCGAAAGGTGCCCCCAAATCGAAGAACAAGGGGCAAGGCCAAAG
Source organism: Pinus albicaulis (assembly GCA_034641835.2). Taxonomy (NCBI): domain Eukaryota; kingdom Viridiplantae; phylum Streptophyta; class Pinopsida; order Pinales; family Pinaceae; genus Pinus; species Pinus albicaulis. The sequence goes on along the minus strand of CM076572.1, from coordinate 1,246,506,456 downwards.
CAATGTGACTCAGAACAACACCACAAATCCAAAGAAGGACACAGGGAAGTGGTGTGAATTTCATAACAGCCCCACTCACAGCACAAACGAGTGTCGGGCCAAACAGTCTTTGGTGGCTGAACTAAAGGCACCCGAATCAGATGCATTTTCTGATCCTGAGTTAGAACCAGACAAAGGCAATGAAAAAGGGAAGAAGATCATTGATGCGGATCCCAGTGCCATTGTTGCCACCACCAAGATCCAGAAGGAGGGTCCAGAGGATCTAGAGGAGGGGGAGCGCCTCTTCCAGTCGCAGATGTGGGTGAAGGGTTCTCCGCTGCAGTTTCTCGTCGATAGCGGAAGCCAAAAGAACCTCATTTCAGCAGGCGTCGTGAAGCGGCTCGGCCTACCGCCCACCCACCGCGGCCCGTATACCATCGGGTAGCTCCACCAGGGAAAATCTTCCTTCACTTGGCGTCTGACTTCCATACGATCTCAAGCCATTCCACGAGATGAGGTATTGTGTGATGTTTCCTCTCTGATGTAGGCGGTATTCGTGGGCCAACCATGCCCTTGGGCGACATGCGTATTAATGAGTCTGCGGGTCTCGTCTTGTTATTATTACTTTGGGAAATAACTTGTACGAGGATCTGGGAGGTGAGCTCTGGCCTCACCGCCATCTCTTTGTGCGCAAAACCCGCCGGTAAGATTGTTTCCCGGAGACCGGAAATTCATTTTCCTTGCGACTCACTCACGGGGAAAGAAGAAGAATATTGTGGCCACAGCTTCAAGCAGGCTCCTTTCACGACTACGGCATATGGAAAAAGTCGTGGAGGAATACGATGACAATTTCTCCTCACTCATAGGGTTCCTCTCTGTTATGGGGTCAACCTCCCCGTGATGCGATTCCCAATGTACCACCACTGATGTTGCCATACATCCTGCTTCTACACATACAGACCAAGCATATGTTGTATGAAAGTGGTAAAGAAACCAATTTCCAAATTTACTGACGCATCTGACATGTCCCTTTGACGGTCCACCAGCATCTTCAACACATCTAATACCCAGTTCAACGAATTTGCCTCATCTCATGGAGGATCTCCAGCAATGGGAACCCTGTTGCTTCCTAGAAAGGAGGGAGGAATGATCCCGAGGAGTGGATATCGGTGGCCACCCACCTATTCCATTTGGACCGGCCACCATCGATTCTTGCGGTTTTCACATTCAACACAACTTACTATTTTTTTTTAGCGAGGTTTTTAGGTCCTCCCTCCATTGCTTTGGGGCTTAATGATCCGGAATTAGATGGACAGTGGCACCACATTCCATTTGAACCCCCATCTTCAGTTCTTTCAATTTTCAAGTTGCAACAAAACTTACTATTTTTAGCAGTTTTTCGGGTCCTGAACTTCCGGAGCCGTTTTGAGGCCCTAAACGGCGAATTTCATGGAATGAAATTTGTCCTGAAAGTTGTAGTCCTCGGATAGAGCTTTCTAATGATGTATCATATGCGTCAAACGGAGATAGTATGCCAAAGTTATGCCCCTGGGAAGTTGAACCACCAATTTACCCAAATGGGCGCCCACAGTTTTGGCGCCTCATCTCCTACGGTTAGGTTTTTGGACGTTTCGGATTCTACATTGTTTTTCAACAATAAATAGGCCCTCGAGCCTCATTGTAACGCAGTTCAGAGGTCTGTAGCCATCACATCTCTTCTCAGAGATTCGCTACCAGCACCCTAGCTATTTTATTTCCATTATGCCTGTAAGCATATTTCTGTTATTTGATATTAATGAAATGAAGCATTATTTCCGCTGCATCTCTCTGTTCATGGTTATTTCTATATTTTGTTGCGTTCCTGCATAAAATCCGGATCAGGAAAGAACTTGGTAAGCTTGGGATACCTACCAGATTCCATAAGCATCTCCCCTACCAGGATTGTTCTTTGAAGGTCTTTCTTCCTTCCTCTTTTCTTTGAGTCTTTAAACAGCTTTTTTCCATCCCATGGTCCTCCCTGCTGAATACCCAAGGATTTTTGATGTTGCTGAGCTCGGGTGAGGGCCACCGTTAGCTTCTCAATTTGTTTTTTAGAGATCTGATCGTATTCCCTTTTCTTGCAAGCTTGCTCAAGGGTGAATATGTCTAGATCTCCGATGTCCACCATTTCAGATTTGTCCTCCGTCAGACTTGTTTGGCCTGTAGTGGTCACAATGATATCCACCTCCATGTGCACAGACGGCTCTGTGCTGGTCATAGGTTCAGTATTCAGAGGGGGCTGGGGTATGGCGACCTCTAGAGGAGTATTTGAGTCAGGATTGGCCAGTAGATTGAAGCTATTGCTTGTAGATGGAGGGGTAGGAGCTTGTGGAGGACCTTTGGGGTTTATTAGAGGGGTTTTTCTGTTGTGACGGCGACGGTTCTGGACTTTGGTGAACCCATCCGCATCAGCGGCAGAGGAAGCGTCAGAGGGTTTGCTGGGAGGAGCATTCAGGGGAAAATCACGGAAGAGGTGGCCATGGGTATGACATCTCCTGCATCTAAAAGGCACATGTTCATAATCTATGGGCTGTACCCATTCAAAATCATCATGGTAGAGACTTACCGAATTTGGAAGGGCGCTGGCTAGATGCATGAAGACGCAAATGCGAGCATAGGAGGTGTATCGCTTGAGCTTAGTTTCCTCCGCAGCTTTTATGAACTCCCCTAGACCATTTCCAATGTCTTTTAGGGATTCTTCATCCCAGTACTCCATAGGCAGAGAGTACAGTTTGATCCACACTGGTGCCCAGTTGAAATCCTCTTTATCCGGGTTGAATCTTTCGATCCATTCACGCAGATAAAGTCCGGAGGAGTTAAAGAAGTAGGGTCCTTCGTCCATGACCCGAGTTTTGTCCTCAAGGCAGTTAAAGATGGCCGTGAAGAATCCTTTGGGGCCAAGTTGGAGCGTAACCTGACCCTTTGGCTTCCATTTAGTCTTGATCCACCCATGTAGAGCTTTTTCAGTGGGCCAGAAGCTTACGAATTTGCCGATCAACGCATGGTCGCGCATGTACTGGATCTGAGTGTTGATCTGGTGGCTGGGGAGTTCAATCTTAGGCCGTTCTGCAGCAATCGGCTTGCAAGTCGCAGAAGTAGCTTTGGGTGTTGTCGTGTTGCCATTCGTATCCACATTTTTGTCCGTTTGCGCTCCAGGTTCATGCCCGGCATGTTGATTACGCACATTGTTGTCCGTCGAATCCTTGTTTGCACCTGAGCTTTGTTCATTGCCAGAGGTGGAATGATTAGTGTCAGAAAGGGGCTTTTGGACTGTAGTCACTTTGGGATTGGGGGGGGCTTGGAGAGCCTCCCCCTGCATGATATCCATCATGAGGGCTCAACAGGACAGGGAGGGAGTAAGCACACTAGCGCAGGGTGAGAAAGCAGCAGGAAATGCAGAGGGGCGATGCCGTAGCGATGGGGGTAGAAAACCATAGCTCAAGAGGTTGCAGAGCTCCACCCCATTAATCCCATTTCATTTTGCTTGAGGTAACAAGGAAGCGAAGGGTTGATATCTCATGAACAAAATTATTATTAATAAAAATGCCCCATTTCACTTCACAAGACTTGAACCTTCATGTTACTAGTTGAATGGTTTAAAAACCTTATGGTGACACCAAATGTCCCTTTGCACTTCTTTTGAAGATACTCCAATGTTTTTAAAGTTTCCAAAACAAAAAATAATTAAAGTTTTAAAAAGAAGAGTGTCTCCAAGTCTACCTGTCTTATATTGGGAGGAGGAGAAACATCTTTCTGCCACCAACTAACTATCTTATATTGGGAGGAGGAGAAACATCTTTCTGCCAGCAACTATCTTATATTGGGAGGAGGAGAACCATCTTTCTTCCACCAGCTAATAGGGAAAAAAGGTCTTCGAATCAACCTATGTTTTTTAACTACAACAAATTTTCTCTGCAATTTAACACTGGAATGCTTGGTTGAACGATTCAGAATGACAGGCGGAGGGGACACCCATGACTTCCCACATAGGTATTAGGGTATATTTTCCATTCGGTTGATAGATACCCACTTGCAAAAGCCCGAATGAAACCAGGTGTTAAAACTCCACCGTCACTCCCAAACTCGGAACACTAATTGAAATCAGGAGCCAAAAGCCACCATGGACACAGAAAATAATTATCACACGGGATAACTACATTGCGTAATCTTGTGAATACCCATAAAACCGAGAACCCCAATATAGAGAAATCAATGCTGACAATAGTAAATTAATAAAGACCGACTTCCCTGAGATATCAGATTGGTCAGAAGGTCAAAAAATTTCATGAACTTGAAAACATGTTCAGAAAACCTCTAAAAGATCCTACGTGAGGCTCAAAACATTCCAGACAATAATATACATCGTTCCATTTGCGAAATAGTTCTTTCCAAAAAATATAGCATAGATTTGAAACCCAGAGTTGATAACCACAAAGGCATACGATACATTGAATGAGGTTGTTAGATGTTCAAATAAAGACACATATGTTATTGTTATGCAACTTGTTCCTGTCATCATGCTTAAACTTAATGAAACTTTCGAGATTCAACACGAAGTTACCTCTAGTTTTCGGAGCAGAAGATTGACAATAAAAGGAGTATTCTTTGGAATATTATGCAAATTATAAAGGATTAACACCATGTTTTAAACCATGAACAAATGCAGGGGCCACTGTGACAACCCTTTTTAAATCACTTGAAATGTATGCGAACAAAATTCAAAATAAAGCTATGCATAAGATTGATAGACCTCCATAAAATTACTCTCAACAAATGGATAAAAAAATCCCAAAAATCTGACTATATTCCAAAGAGTGCTACAGAACATACTTACTCCTATATATATAACGATGGATCCAAGCCATCACTGGAGCGAAGATGCCAAACAAGAAGCAGTTAGCATAGACCCATGCAAAATCAAGCATCACTTTAAAAGTCGTGGAAAAAAAGTTTCATTTAGAATGGGAGGACCCAGAAGAAGACTCAATATCAGACCTTCCCCATTTGAAAACTATTTGAACTTGAGACGTGTGGAATGTTATTATTAATCAACAATTTAGTTTAAGGAAAGCGCTACAGAAACCTGGTTTCTTCATGAATTTCAGAGAGAAACAATTAAGGATAAATTACCTGTCGGATCAACGCCACACAGTTGGTTGCAAGAATTCTATAACAATTGAATGAAGGATCGAATTACCAAAGTCAAGCTCTGTTGGATGAGCGTGGCGAATATGAGTGTGACGGGTGACTGCGGGTGAGGAAGGATTTCATAATCCATTAACTAACCTTAGTCAATGAGGGTCGATGGATCCATGCCCTCAGAACCAAGGCCATATCTACGAATGAGGAGATTCTAATCGTCTAACGAAAGATCGAACAATGCAAACGAAGGACGGGATCGCAACATGGGAGTTTTTTGAAAAGAGAATGTCTTATGGCATAAATAATATTATACTTGATTTTGAATAATTTAGTCAAGGTTTAGCATTTTCAGTTTATGCTTGTATTTTTCATTAATATTTGAAAGAATTATAGCAAGCTTTTTTTCCAATTTTTTTTTTTCTCCTGGAATATTATATAGACATAACCATGTTCATAATTGTGTAAAGAACCACTTTTATAACGAGAATCGGAATATTTTATTTTCGATTTTGAAATTATAAAATCATTATAAATTTAAATTTAAATATCTATTTAGTTCTTTTTTATGTGGAGAGAGTTCCTTTATATAGTCCATAAACTATGTAAAAGATGGTTTATATAGTATATCCTATTTGATATAGCCTTGTAATTCCTTTAGTATTTAACATTGTAATGACATGTGTCATTTAAAAAAATATTAATTATAAACCATAAATAAAATAACTAAATCTACAACTTCAATACAATATCTATGTATTTGTCGTTACACTGAGTATTATATAATTAAGAAATTATTTTAGTGGGGATTAGATTAATGAAGAATTATATTTAAAAATAAAAATAGAAACAAACAAACTCCATGAAGAGGAAGAATAAAAATAGAAACAAACATACAAACAAACTCTATTAAGAGGAAGATGTTGTAACGAAGGTTTAGGAGGAAGATGTTGTAATGAAGGTTTAAATAATAGGTAGTGAATCATTAATATTGATAATATCATAATACTTTTTAAAAGTAATCAAAATTAAAAAGTATTGAAAATAATAGAAAAATAATAAACTCTATTAAGAGGAAGATGTTGTAACGAAGGTTTAAGAGGAAGATGTTGTAATGAAGGTTTAAATAATATGTAGTGAATCATTAATATTGATAACATCATAATACTTTTAAAAAGTAATCAAAATTAAAAATGGATGAAAATAATAAGAAAAATAATAATGGGGATGAATTGAAATTGTTATGTTTCAATTTTGTTTTTATTAATTAAATTAAAAAAAATGATAATTTATATTTGTAATACGATATTTAAAAATATTATGTTTAAATTTAATCAATAATTATATAAAATGGTAATATATACAATAATATTTGTATATATATACAACTTATGCTATATATCACATTAGAAAAATATATTTCAAAAGATTATAAAATAGGATAAAGAAAAATGTTATGTTAAATGTGTTATGAGAATTATAATAGAATTAAAAAAAATTATAAAAGAAAAGATTTAAATTTATATGTAATGTAATAATATTATAACGAATCAACATAAGTAACTATATCTAGAAAATATTAGGGATCAAATCTCTCTATATCTTAAAATATTTGATTCCTGTATAGTGTTAGTGGATCCAAGATTAAGATACATTTATGATGGTTTATAAAATTTAATTGAAAATTGTTAGAAAAATTGAGAGAGCACAAAGATCGTTCACACAACACAAATCACACTTCCTTGTTATTGATCACATGAGTTACAAATCTATAGGATATAGCACACTCACTTTGACATATCTAGATCATGACTCCAACTCATAACATAGCAATCAAAACCTTATAGATTGATGCCTTGGGACTCACAATGATAGCTACACATGACATGGAAGCATTGCTTCCAACACCTTTCCTTCTTACATGGAAAACACATATTATAACAACAATATGATATATGTTTGATTGATCTTCATCAGACTCACGTCCACTCTAGATTCATGCGGAGATTGTTATTTCTTCACCATCGCATCTTCAAGTTGTCACTTGACCTCCATTTAAAACATAACCACTTCAAACCATATTTGACGTACTTTGCTGAATTGATGCTTCTTGACCTCTTGGAGCATGACGGGTCAGTATCGATACTGAACCATCCTATTGACATAGGTCCATATGTCAATAGGGTTGTCATTTAGTCCTCGTATGATGAGTGAGACACACTTGTGCATGCAACGTAGCAAGACGAATTCACACTCTTCTACGACATCGCCAACATTGCATTCTTACCTAAAGAATATTAAAAAGATAATGACTAATATCCGATCATGTTGTTTCAAATGCTTCTAGAGAACATTTTCATTTGTTTTTAATTAACTGAAACCTTTGGATTTTAACAACGTAACCAAGGATTCTAACATGATTTAGATTGTGGTTATATTTGTGATATTCCTTGATATTTTATTTACTTGATATAAATAATATACCATCATAAAGAAATTTCAATGATTTATTTTATCATCTTAAATTGCTAAATTAAAAAAACTCAAAATTTACATAAATTATAATTTTATTCAAAATAATAATGATAATATATATATATATATATATATATATATATATATAATGAATCTCCAGGTGAGAACCTGGAGAGTGTACAAACACACTCACACAATCTAATACATTCAATCAAGATAACAACCTAGTACATATAGTCTTCCTCACAATCGGGCAGTTTGAACCACTCCCTGAATATTAGGATCTGAGATCTAGAATTAGAATCTCATTCGTATCCTAACTTAACTTTCTCCATTAATTTCTAACACCCCCCCTTAATGGAGAAAGGGTACAGAACAATAACATATCATAACATACGCCTATTGGTATAGTCTCAACTAGGCTTACAATGGTAAAAGACATAAAAAAATCTTGTTAGCAGAGTTTTCATCTTAGTCTTTATGATTCTGAGACCATATTTTTTCATTCGTGGATGAGGCTTCATCTTCACTTTCTTTGCCATGAGATAGTGATGTATCTTCGCCTCATTTCTTCTCCTGTGAAGGAAACCTTGATTTCTTGTTGTCATCCTTCTAAGAATTATGGTAGGTTCAATAGGAGACTGTTCCTTGTCACTATTTCCAGTGTCAATCATCAGAACATCAGTGATGATATCTTCACCATTGATTACAAAAATTTCAATGTTAATTTCATAAAGACAGGTGTTTCAAGCCATGCTTCAAGAAACTTCAATTCTTCTTCAAAATTTATTGCTGATTCTTTCCTACCAATATTTTCATCTTCCTGCTCCTTCAGAAGAGCTTTCATTTCACCATCTCTCCCTACTTCATCCTTTTTTGCTGACATAATTATGCCTTCATCCAGTTCTGTTGCTGCAAGCATGTTCTGCATTTGATTTGTATGTTAAGATAGGCCTTCCTTTTCACCAAATAGTAATTCATAAATTTGATGTTTTTCAATCATAAAATTGATCCACTCATCATGAGATATATAAGCCTCATCAAACTTGATTTCTTCATCAGGAAAAATTTCAGGTTCTACATCAGGAAAACTTTCAGGTTCTACAATAATGGATGTGTTTTCATCATTACAAGTTTCAATTACAGATACACATGCATCACCCATCATTGCATCTTCAGTTTCACAATAAAACATGTGATCATTATCAAGAGCAATATCTTCAACATCATTTCCCTTATTCAAACAATATTTCAGCTCTAAAACATCCCATACAAAATTTGTACTAAGAATCTCTCCATATTCATATATTACGTTGAATATGATATTGTCATCTACTACAGATGTTATAAGACTTAATGCTACTGTATATCCACTATCATTAATAACATCTTCAATACAATCCAGTAAATTTAACTTCCATAGTACTGTTTTCATTTCATTTGACTGGCTTTCATAATTCATACCTGAAAAAGATGGTAAATCTAGCATTAACAATTTAATAATCTCACCAAATTCCAAATCAGCACCTTGATCAATAGCTGGTCCATCACGGTCAACCTAAAACAAATCACAAAATTCTACAACATAATATTTTTCACTTCTTCGTTGATGCTTTCTCCTGAAATTTTTTCGAGACTCTTTCAATTTACTTTGACGACCCATTTTCTCCTTCTATTTTCTCACTTGCAAGAACACTTCAACCTTCTAGCTCGCCCTCTGGCAAGCACTTTATCCGCCACAAACAAAACCACAGATTTATCCCTATCCAGCTACAATCCTCAAGTAGCTAGATATTATTGCAATGTATATCAACAACTATAAATGCAGCATTGCTTTGGCCCACCGATTAAAGAAAAAAAAATGCACACAACCACACCTTTCTGTGTTAGATTCACAGTGTCTCCACTCAACTTGTGGCCTCCTCTCAGGCTCTGCCTCGCATCACAACACCTTCACTTAGCACGCCCACTCCTTCTTTGGACATTTGAAGTTCAAAGTATTTGAAAGATTACAAATTATATCACTCAGTAATTTATCTAGTCAGTACAGGGCACTGAGTCGAGCTAATAATGAGTGTAATCTAATTTTTCTTATAATAACTCAAGAAATTCCGTAGTACGATACATGAATAGATTCGTGGCGACGGTAGGTAATCTACAGATTCGTTAATTTCCAAAGCTCAAAAGCTTTGGCTGACCTGGTCAGAATTGAATTGGGCTGTTATGGGTTCCATGAAAAGTAGATGCTACTGCAATAATAATTTCTAGGGTATTAATAGAATTGTCACACAATCTGATCCACTCTCTGGATGCACGATATAATTGTCAGCATTTGCAATCTGAAAATAAATGATATTGCTGCCAGGCCAGGAAACTAGATTCACCATGGAAGTTAACTCAAATTAATCGTTGGGCAGTTGATTTCATTTGGACTGTCTAACCATTCTCTCCACTCATGAAATAAAATGGCACAGTTACCGTCACATCACACAATTGAAGATTTCAAAAGAACTAAAATGTATGGATAGCACCGGCACCACCTCTACCACTACGACGCTCCTCTTCTTTAGAACCAGTCTGAAACCTCAATATCCTAGAATTGAGAAATTTATTCGGACTCTGCATCTACAGAAACATCATTACTTGGCTTTGATCTGTGAGACATCAATCTGATCTCATGGCGTCACCACCTATACAAAATGAAAATACTGATCTCATTGCTCTGCAATTGGAAAAAAAAAATTTCTTTATGGCCTGGCGAATACGCTTAGATGCTCAACAAAGGGAAATGTGCAGGATATTTGGCTCCATTAAACCCTGATCTTAAACTGCGATTCCTCGGAGGAAAATGAAAACAACTTAATTCCAATCGAACGTATGATTATGGTGTCTTACAGACCCACGATTGCAGAAGCCCTGCTAGTAAGCTGACATTGAGATTCCCCAAATACCCGACAGGCCTTTCCTTATTATTTATCGATCTCTCAGCTATGGAATTTGCAGCATAACTACAAATTACGAGATCTTGTTAGACTTTCATTAACAGATTGAACGTATCCAATTCCAAATCAAAATCCACCCAACTACCAATCCGGTCGCTTTTACAATAGAACACGACGTTAATGGAATACCAGTTCCCCCTTCCATATCTATGTCACGTCGTTAATGCTACCGATTAAATCTTTTCATGCGTGGCCGGGAATCTAGGATGGATGCCTCTCAGTCGAAGTCTCTCAACGACCATACACAGGCTTCTCACGCATGAAAATAGCCTCCTCCAGAGTGTGTTTGATCAAGAAATGTTGTGGATCAGTGTTTTCCACTTGTTATATGCTCGCTGCGACAACTTTTATGTGCGATTTTGTGGAGCCGACGTGTTGTATCAGCAGCGACTCAACTCGGATTAGACTTATAACATGAATATAATTATAAATTATGTAGATTATTTGTCAAGGCCTCTAAATAGGTTTTGATGCTATGCACACCACCTCCTTGTCGATCACGCAAAGAATCTCCACTCCAAACGCTTCAAACGCAGCACAGAGATGGGGTCTCAACTCTAATCTAAATGCTGTCAAGGCCTCTGAAACTTGAGATCTGGTTCTCTTTGAGATTCACTGCTCGAAAAACCAGCAGAAATAGACGTCCAAATAATTTGATTGAGATTTGAAGGATCAATTCATCTGGACAGGCAGCCACAATAAATAAATATTTCTCACGGCGACTCAAAATAGATTATTCAAACAACCCAAACATCTGGGCTCTTCACATGCTCACACGCAGAGCACACAATGGATGCGTTCACTGTTGCTTTGGAGTGTGAACAGAATAGATAGCTGAGATAAAACTTACAGCCTCCACTGCCTACGGGCTCCACGTCGATTGTAGCCTCCACCAAAATTGACCACACTGCTGCTGGGCTCTCTCAACGGCTCATAGCCCAAGCGGTGGTTACCAGACTCAAGTTCTTCAATTTTCAAATTCGCCTTCATGGCCCTCCTATTTGCAAATTCACCTTCACGACCCTCCTCCTCATATCGATCAGATCGTCCTTGATTTGTCCTACACGGCCTTCACGGCTTCATAGTGCAGCAAGGAAGGAGGATGAAAAAGAAAGCAGCTCCACACAAGCGAGCCACGGAATTTTCCTTCGCGGCCTTCACTCGGGCTCTTGGCCTCACGCAGCATTCACTCTCCCACAGATCTATTTAGCTTCGACCTGAAGCTCTGATACCATGATAAAATTAATGAAATGACTCTCCAGGTGAGAACCTGGAGAGTGTACAAACACACTCACACAATCTAATACATTCAATCAAGAGAACAACGTAGTACATATAGGCCTCCACACAATCGGGTGGATTGAACCACTCCCTGAATATTAGGATCTGAGATCTAGAATTAGAATCTCAATCCTATCCTTACTTAACTTTCTCCATTAATTTCTAACAATCATGTTGTTTCAAATGCTTCTAGAGAACATTTTCATTTGTTTTTAATTAACTGAAACCTTTGGATTTTAACAAAGTAACCAAGGATTCTAAGATGATTTACATTGTGATTATATTTGTGATATTCCTTGATATTTTATTTACTTTATATAAATAATATACCATCATAAAGAAATTTCAATGATTTATTTTATCATCTTAAATTGCTAAATTAAAAAAACTCAAAATTTACATAAATTATAATTTTATTCAAAATAATAATTATTATTTTTAACTATATATATATATATATATATATATATATATATATATATATAAAAACTAATATATAAATTATATGACTAGTAAATGTTGATATATTAATTCACTTAGTTTGTTATTCTAAGTTGCTAAATTAAAAAAATCATTAAAATTAACTAAATTATAATTTTATTCAAAATAATAAAATTAATATGAATAATAAAATAAATTAATATATATACATTTAAAAAAAAAAATGTAACAAGATTCTTTACCATAAAAATTCACTAATAATAGATTCTTAAATTTTAACTAGCACAATACTATGTCACATCAACACTACATATTTATTTCAAATTTGTGTATGCTATTAATAATATTCTTTGAAATTTTAGTTCCAACTATCCACCTAATAATAATTGATAATTAGATTAAATTCATAGACACCATAAATAAACATCCTATTAACATAATTATTTTTTAATTTATATAGTTTAACTAAACTATAATATAATATTTAATATTGAATGATATTAAATTTCAATTATTTAATTTTGAAACAATAAAAAAAATAATTAGTTTATTTAAAAAAAAATCCTCCGTGTTTGTGAACATTTAAGAAGATTTTTTTGAATCATTATAGTTTTGACGAAAAAAATGGCATTATAATAAATATTTTAAATTACTATATAATATGAGTATAAAAAAAATATTTTAAAATTAATATTTTAAGAAAAATCAGTTTTAATTTAGTAATAAATTAATTATTTTCTTTAAATACATTAAAAAATTGAATTTTTATTAATTGATTATAGTATCCAAATTTTTTTGTTTTTAAATCAAAATAATATAATATTTAGATAATTGTCTTTTATATTCATCATATAATTGAAAAAATAACATAGAGTAATATTTTTATATTATAACTATTTTACAATTTGATATTTTAGTTTAGTTTTCAATGATTTAGTCAAGATTTAGCATCTCCATATTATGCTTGCAGTTTTCATTAGTTTTGGAAAGAATTATAACAATTTTATTTTTCAATATTATATATTTTTTTCTTGAATATTATGTAGACAAAACGAAGCTCATATGGGTAAAAATGATCACTTTTATAAAGAGAATGGGAAAGGCAATATTTTCGCTATTTGAATATTTATTTGATTATTGTTCTATCCAGAGAGATGCTTTATATAGTCCGTAGCCTGTGTGAGAGGTGTTTTACATAGTATATCCTATTTGAGTGAGCCTTTTAATTCTTTTAGTGTTTAACATTGTAACACTCAAATAAACCTATAAATAAAAAAAATATTAGAACTTTACGGTTGACCATATATATATATATATATTTACTGAACTAAATTTAACACTACTCATTATCATAAGTTCCCAAGTATTATCATTGAACATGAGTCACATAACATATTCTTTATACAAACATTGATTATATTCTATGTATATTATTCTTTATACAATCATTGGTTATATTCCATGTATCATATGCTTTATATGTAACATTAGTTATGTTATAAGACTTCATTTATTCCGAGTTGTACATCTAACAACGTATTTTCACATTGGAATTAGAGTCGGTACTACTCACATTGTTACAAATCTTTGACATTAATCATGCTCCACTCGCCCATTCTTATTATATATATATTTTTATAATAAAGTCTCAAACGCAAGATTTTAGGATTTAATTAACCATCTGGCAATGGATAATAAATGTGATAAGTTGCATATGGTTTGGAATTAATTATCCCTGTTCCACAAACTTACAGACTCGCATATGTAACTCTCCTCATCGTCGATCTGCTCGGAGTAAAATCCATGGTTGAACTCAGATCTAGGGTTCTGGGGTTAGTTTTGGTAATGCCTACCCCCAAAACCTAATCTTTCTTCTCATTTTTTCGGAATGCCACTGTGAGCTCTGCTAGTTGTCTCCATGGCGAGGGTACTGTGCCTTTCTCGCCTGTCTTACTCCTATACTGCTCCGGTATCCTTCAACAATGGTGAGGCTCTCTATGCTTTTCTAACGCTTCTTCATTTCATCAAAGTGTGCTTCCCTAACACCTATGATTCAGAGGTATATATATATATATTTTGTTTGTCATAAGTTCTGCTGGTTATTTTTTTGTAAGTAAAACATTATCAATGACTAACGACCAGGGTTTCCATTCTCCACTAAATACTTGTTTCCTGGAACGGAATTGGGACTTCTTTCCACTCTCAGAAGAGAATACTACCAGTTTTCCCTTACCGTCGCGGAGAATTTCTCAGGTACATGCTACTTTGTTTTTCGATTTCCAGTGGTTTGAGTTATTCCTCCTCTCTGCGCTCATACATTCTTCCAATATTTAACCTCAGTGTTTCTTCGTTGCAGTATATTGACATTTCCACTTCCACATAGGGTTAAGCTTACAACTAAATCATTCTCTTGTGACAAGTTTCATTTTCTTGTATTTTTTCTTTTAGTTTTATGCGTTTCTCTTACTCGTTTGTTTTTTTTTTTTGTTCAGGTATGCTCCGCCATCCATCACAATGGTTGGAGGTTCAATTATCTAGCTTATTCTTGAGTCTCCACTAAAACTTACCATCCATGCTAGGTACTCACTTCTATTACGGGGTCTTGTTTCCGCAGACTGTTTCACAAAGGCTATAGAAAGTTTCGAGTTTTTAATGTATTTACGCTATTTTGTTTTAATTCAGAGAGTTTTCGCACCACAATGTTTTTCCCAGAAATTTAGTAGTTCTCTACAATTTTGTGAATGATACATTTGCCACAGGCAAAGAGTTTTCCGTTACTGTAATGATACTTGTATTATTCTTAATGTTTAAAGATAGTAGGCCTACAAGGTATTTTACTTACAGTATCTGTTTCTTTAACTTATTCCCGTTGAGTGTTGTACTCATATACCAGTGATGTTATAGTATTAACACACTTCTGCATAATCGAAGGTTGAATACCTTTTCTAGTTTATGAATTTTCAAGAAAGAGAAATGCGTTATTTCTAGTTTATCTATTTTGTACTATTTGTAACACCTCCAGTTTAAGGAATTTTTTTTTTTTTTTTTTTTTTATACTTGAATTCCCTGGTTGTCTGAATACTAAGTTCAGACATTGGATATTTATATCCTTCTATTGTTGTATTTTCCTCTGCTTCTTTAGTATCTATTTTGAATAAAAAAAATCTCTTGTCTACTATTCCCTTTTAATACATTCAATGCTACCTAGATTTACATTACCCCTATGTACATAAATTTCCATACCTCCTCTTATAGCCCTATGTACATTCACCTTTTTCGATCACACATAGGCTACTTATTTATTACCTATATAAAAACATAGAGAACACACATATATATATATAAATATCTAATCCACATATATATATATCATGGGATAGGGTTATTTAAAAATTTCATACACCTATGCATAACCCATATATATATATATATATATATATATATATATATATGACCATATATATTTACATCCGCTTTGGTAAAACTTCTTTATATATTTATATCCGCTTTGGTATAACTTCTTTGAAGCCGCACGTACACCCAACTGCTACATGAAATATATATATATTCGTTAACTATATATATTTATATGTCATAAAGCACGATTTCCTCCTTCCAGACTTTTGACATAGGTAGATAAAGTGGAGACTATATTGAAACATTGCAGAAGCATATAATACATACCATATAGTCAATTGACGCCATAGATAAAAGCAGAGTTATATGCCCGTATGGATTGACCGCCATACGATTTCGTCGTTTGCATTATTGAATTTTTCGGTTAAAACGTGATTAACCCTAATCAAATTTTTATTATTCACCCTTCATTATTTATCTGACTTGTCACTGTTTGGCATATCACAGAGATATTAATTGCGGAAATCTGCGGTCGGCGTATAACCTCCGATCAACGTTACCTGTCGATGGTCTAATACCATTCTTTTGTGTTTGAAACCAGCGCATACGCGTCGGGTTTTGATACGTATGTACGCAGTATTCGTACTGGTTATGGTTCGCATGAGCTGCCTAGCACCATGCTCTATTCGACGGGTGTTGGCGTGTGAAGTTTGGTTGTAACATTTCATGGGGTTTTTGTTGCAGGAATAACATCTCTTCCGTGAGAGGGAATAGCCAACGGCGGCGTACATTGTCCCAGGTCCAACAAGAACTCGACAGGTGGATTTCTAATAGACAGTTCAAGCTATTCCAAGTACTGAGATCGCTGAGCTCCAGCTCGGGCAGTAGTTAGCTCTAGGGTTAACTCAATAACTCCGTGCCTACGACGCCCTACCTCGCCTGCGCCCATTGATATCACTTGTACCATTCTATTGACGTGCTGCATCTGCTCAATCGACATCGGGATTCTGAAGTTATTGGGCAGAGGAATTAGGGTTTCAGGTGTTCATTTAATTGGAGGTTCTCTTATCGATCTATTTACCAAATCCTTTCGGTCTCGTTTTTTTTCTAATAGTATGCGTGACTCCCTTCGTCTCCATCGTCTGAGTTTCGATGTGAATCATGTGCAGGGAGGTTTCAGGTTCGGTATTGCTGGAGAGTTTCAAGTCTCACGTATCTCTGAATCCCCTCGTCTTATATTTCTTTACGCTTGTAGATCCTACCTTCGTTTTCTCTTGTTCTTTTTTTTTATACTACAAGTACCAAATCAGCTATTGTATGTTTGCGCAGAGAGGGCAGGAGATTGGCGTCTGGAGGCAGAGATCTCGCCTGTCCTCTTTGGCGCGTTTTAATCTCTGTTTTCTTCTTGCCGTCGTTTTACAACTCTGTTCGGAGGTAACCCTAATTGTGTAACTTGTGAGTGTTTTGGATTCCCTAGGTTTTCATTTCTGCTATCATTCGAATTTACCAGATATGTGTCAAACTCATTCTAGGTTTTTGATTGTATATTTATGTTGAACTGCTTCAATAATTTCCCTTTCATTTTTTTTTTTAACTGGCTGTATTATAAATGATTCATACGAGGAAAAGGGTACCGAATATTTTATATCGGTCGTCCACCTCTCTGAACGACAGCTCAACGCTTTTATGTCTATTGTTTTACTGATGATAGCATAATTTCTGAGCGTGGATCATGCCACGCTGGCTTTGGAAGGTTTAACACAATACCTCAGACGTATAAAAATCATTTAAATAGGTTGCATGCAGTTCAACCACAGCAAGCAATCATGTCATCGCCCAGTACTTTGGATGTGTTATTTTATAGTTTGTTTTTTTTTTTGTTCAGGTGCTATATAAAATAACTCAGAGATGCCGCGGCCTTGTTTGTGTTTGCTTGACAAAGAAATTTTATTGGTTTGACCTACTTTATGCATTTCCACAATAAATATAATTCGACCACCACACACTATAACTCTATATGATTCGTATAGCAATCCTTTCAGCTAACATTTTCTCTGAAAGCGATATTAACTTTAGCTATTATTTCCCTGTTTTATTTTTAAATATACGTATTGCAAACGGTATTAAAACGAGCTAGGGATTAGATCTCGACATTTCAGTTGCACTGTAATAATCTACACGCACTAATGTAGGTTTGACTATACGTTTGTTCCAATGGAGGTAGGGATCATATATATATATATATACTTCATTTTAACATAATTGGTTCATTTTAACCTAATTGGTTCGGATCGACATTTCCTTTTGGACATATGTGGTTTACATAGATGATGCGCATTTATAACTCCTTTTTGACACGTATGATCCATATATATATATGCTTCATATTTATATCTCCCTTTTTTTGACATATATGGTTTGTATAAATATGTATAGCTTATGTGTGGTCGATGTTAAAAGGACCTCTTTGTATTTGTTCATGATACTTATTAATGTATAGATATTTTTGTTAAATGCGTGTACATGTATTCGATGGTTCATGTAATAATGTACACTCAACATAGATTAAATTCATTATCATAATAATTATTTCAAGGTTTAGGTTCATGTGAATTTAAAATGCAATATATCCTATAATTGCTATGCATGCTATGATACTCCTATAGAGTAGAGTTACTCTTTCGTTATCACGATTTCGAGTTCCATCTTCTAATGTTCTTACGTTTTCCCTTTTTTTTTGGTTTGGTTACCATATAAATTTCAGTTCTGTTGCACTAATTTCCACTACTGCAAATGACCAACCTCCCAACCTTAGAATCCTCTTTGTCTCCCAAGATTCACCCCCGAGCTGAGATCACCTCCTATGACAGATCAACCTCTGATCTGCTTAGGAGTAGCTTATTTAAGCTCATAATTCCCCAAAACATGTTTCTAATTCTGCGTCCAAAATAGAAGGATGCTTTCTTTCCTGTTTAGCCTAGGCTTCCCATTTTGGGATTCTTTAAAGCTGTTTTAAGCTTTTCCTCAGTTTTTCCAGATTTTCTCACCTCTTCCCAACTACTTTCCTCTTCATTTGGGAAATTTAGATTCCTCCTCAAATCTAAATTAATTTCTTTCAAGAATTTTTGAAAGATTTTGGGGATTTGTTGCCTTATCCATCCTCATGGATTTGGCAAGTGATCTCTAATTCTCATCTTGGTCAAAATGCACAATCAATTTATTTATTTCTTCAAATTAAATATTCAAATACATTCACACCATATTTATCCTTTGGGGTCCACTCCCCTTAGGACTTAAAGTTCACATGTCTAATTTTTAAATTTCAACACAGAAATTGGGGGTGTTACATATTCCCCCTCTGAAAATAAACACCGTCCTCGGTGTTGTTATTCAACTACTAGAGTTCATTTAAACAAAAACGGATATTTCTCCATCATTTCAGCTTCCCTTTCCCAGGTAGCTTCGTCAGCAGTAAAGTGCTTCCACTACACTTTTACTCTAGCCACTGTTATGTTTCTCAATTCAATTTCTTCCCGCTCCAATATTTGAAGCGGTTCTGGCAGAAACTCCCCTTCTGGTTCCCCCTGTACAACATTCCAATCAACTATGTGAGAAGCATCATGCACATATCTTTTTAGTAATGAAATATGAAACACATCATGCACTCTAACATGGGGTGGTAAGGCCAGCTTGTAGGCCACTGGTCCCACCCTTTCTAAAATTTCAAAAGGCCCACAATATCTAGGAGCAAGTTTTGCACAACTTCCAGCATAAAGTGTGCTCTTTTTTGGTTTGATGCGCAAATACACATGATCCCCCACTTTGAATTCTCGGTGCACTCTTTTCTTATCAGCATAGCTTTTCTGTCGATCTTGTGCTATCTTGATATTTCTTTGTATCTGTTTAACAATTCTCTCCATCTCTTGTAAGGCATCAGGTCCCAGCATTAATTTATCTTCTGGTTGGCTCCAGCTCAAAGGAGTACGACACTTCCTTCCATATAGTGCCTCAAACAGACTCATTTTAATAGAGGATTGGTAACTGTTATTATAGGCAAATTTAGCTAAATGCAGATACTCCTCCCACTTTGATGGTCTATCCATCACATACATTCTCAACATATCCTCCAAAATTAGATTCGTCCTTTCTGTCTGCCCATCTGTTTGAGGGTGATAGGCAGTACTAAATTTCAGCTTAGTACCCATCCCTCCAAACAATCCTTTCCAAAATGCTGCTGTAAACTTAGCATCTCGATCTGAAACAATTACTTTGGGAACTCCATGAAGCCTTACTATCTCCTTTAGGAAAACATTTGCTACTTGAGCTGTTCCGAAAGTAGATTTCACTGGTATAAAGTGGGCAGCTTTGGTTAAAGTGTCTACTACCACCATTACAGAATCATGTTGGTATTTAGTTTTAGGTAGTCCTGTTATAAAATCCATGGAAACTGTGTCCCATTTCCATTCTGCAATTGGCAAAGGGTTCAAAAGACCTGCTGAATGTTGATGCTCAACCTTAACCAGTTGACATTCCATACACCTACTTAGATATTCTGCTACATCTCTCTTCATTCCTGGCCAGAACAACTTCTTTTTCAAGGCTATTAACATCTTCTGGTATCCTGGATGTCCTGCATAAGGTTGTTTGTGATATTCATCCAAAATTTCTCTTTTTAATGACTCTACATTAGGAATATACAACCGGTTTTTGTAACATAGTAGCCCTTTTTGGTTTTTAGTGAAATCAGTTTTATCCCTTTTCTGTAGTTTCACCAAGAGTGTTTCATAGTTGGGATCTTGATGTGCTGCTTTTCCCACCAATTCCTCTACCTCCATCTGGGCACTACTCCCAATGTTGTTTAGGTGTTGACAAGCATTTCTACTTAGTGCATCAGCAACTTTATTTTCTTTTCCCTTGATATGCTTTATGTCCATATCAAATTCACTTAAAAAGGACAACCATCTGGCTTGTATTGCATTCAGGTCAGTTTGAGAAAAGAAATATTTGAGACTAATATGATCAGTCATCAATGTGAAATTTTTCCCCAGAAGATAGTGCCACCACATTTTCAGAGCATGGATAACAACTGCAAATTCTAAGTCATATGCACTATAATTCTGTTCATGTATCTTCAGTTTTCTAGATTCATATGCAATAACTGAATTTTCCTGCAATAGGACTCCTCCCAGCCCTTCTCTGCAAGCATCTGTGCACACCACAAACTCTTTATCAGGATCAGCAATTTTTAATATAGGGGCTGAAATAAGTTTTTGTTTTAATTGTTCAAAACTGTTTTGACATTTTTCAGTCCACACAAACTTGACACCCTTTCTTTGCAATGAAGTGATAGGATGTGCTATGGCAGAAAATATTTCCACAAATCTACGATAGTAGCCTGCCATCCCCATAAATGACCTCACTGCTGAAACATCAGTTGGGACTGGCCATTCGTTAATTGCTTTTATCTTTTCAGGGTCAACTGCAAGTCCTTTTTCAAAAATAATATGACCCAAATATTGAATCTTATCCTTGTAGAATTCACACTTACTGAACTTGGCATATAGCTGATTTTTTTTCAGAGTTTGCAACACTATCCGCAAATGTTCTTGATGTTCCTCTTTGTTTTTGGAGTAGATCAAAATATCATCTATGAACACCAAAACGAATTTATCCAAATACTTGTTTAACACACTATTCATCAGGCACATAAAGGTGGCAGGGGCATTTGTCAGACCAAAAGGTAGGACTACAAACTCGTAGTGTCCATACCTGGTTCGAAAGGCTGTTTTGCTGATGTCTTCTTCCTTGATTCTGAGCTGGTGATAACCAGTTCTTAAGTCAATATTTGAAAAGACGGAAGCTCCTCTCACCTGATCGAAAAGATCATTAATTCTCGGCAAAGGGTATCTATTCTTAATGGTTAACTTGTTCAGTTGACGATAATCAATGCACATTCTGAACGTTCCATCTTTCTTTTTCACAAATAAAACCGGGGCTCCCCAAGGAGACACACTTGGTCTGATATACCCTTTATCTAACAATTCCTGTAATTGCATTTTCAATTCCATTAGTTCAGGAGGGCTCATTCGATAAGGTGCTCGGGAAACAGGTGTTGCTCCTGGTACCAGATCGATTGAAAAATCAATCTCTCTTTTGGGGGGAAGATGAGGGATTTCCTTGGGAAATACTTCCTTAAATTCTCTGATGACTGGTATAGCATCCAGTAACTCTTCCTCAGTTTGCTGTTCTATTTCTTCTACATGCACTGCATAGACTTGGTATCCTTTTCTAGCTGTTCTTTTTAATTGTAAGGCTGATATTTGTCTTATTGAAATGGATTTTGGTTTCCCTTTTAGTGTAAAAGGTTTCCCTTCTTCATCCACACAATGCAGGGTTTTATCCCTGCAGTTCATCAGAGCTTTCTTCTTTTCCAGCCAATCCATTCCTATCAGCAAGTCATAGGATCCTAATGGCAATATGTTCAAATTTATTTATGTTGAAAAGCCATTTAATTGTATTGCTGTTTTGGGCAACTTATGTGTGACTTTTCTCTTAGTTCCAGTGGCCAGCTGTACCAACCATGACTGCTGAAACTTTTCAGGTTTAATTTTACATTTTTCTACAATTCCAGGACTAATGTAACTCAAAGAAGCACATGGATCAATCAAAACAGTAACAGGTAGGTCAGAAATCTTACCCTCCATTTCCACCATGGTTGCTTGATGTTCTTCTTGCCGATTTTCCAAGGCTGCACTGATAGTTGGTATATTTCTGGCTATGTCATTTACTGTTGTTGCCTCTCGCTCTCTGTTGATCATGTGTATATTTCGATGGGGGCAGTCCCTCATCATATGGGGTTCTCCACAGCCCCAACATTTCAAAGGTTCCTTCATTCTGACTGTCCCTTCCTTTTTATTGTTCCCTTCTACTAGTTTTGAAGCTACTTGGGACTGAGCAGTTTGACTTTCTTTTGGTTTATTGAATTTTTTCGCTGATGATCTCTACCAAAATTTCTTAGATATGCTGGTTTTGGTCCTTTACCTTTGAACTAACCCTTGTTCAGCCAGCTCTTCCCTTGTTCAGCTTTACCTTTAAACTGCTGATAGCATAATCTTGCTTTTCTAACAGCCTCATCCATTGCCTTTGGATTGTCAAACTCAATTTTCTCCTTGTACACAGTAGGAAAACAATTTAAAAACCTTTGCACTTTTGCCTTTTCTTCCCTAATGTAAGGGACATACCTCAGTAAATTCGTAAACTTAGTGACAAACTCATCGATAGTGAGCTGTCCTAGTCTAAGTTCATGGAATTCTTTTGCTTCATCATCATAATAATGTTCGTTCAAATAACGATTCTTGAACTTAGTCTGGAAATCTTCCCAAGTAACTGTCTTTTCGTCAATGGCATGCACCATTTTTGTCTCTTCCCACCACAGTGTAGCCTTTCCTTGTAGCTGATACACAGCTAATCTGGCCTTCAGATTGCTCTCATATTCATATACTTGAAAATACTTGATCATGTTCAGCAACCAAGCTTCTGTATCTTCTTCCTTCTCCCCATCATAGGAGGGAGGTTTGATCTTCCGGAACTCCCCCTGTAACTCTCTTTTCTGTTTATGTTGATGTCTAGCAGCATCATCATCATCAGACTCATCCATCTTTCTCTTTCCAGAACCTTCGCCTTCTTGGCTGTTCTGGGAAGTTAGCTCTCTGATGAGCTTTTCCTTCTCCTTACTGGCTGATGACAACATGTCATTCTGGCTTCTTAGTTCAGCCAATTCTCGTTGCATCCTGTGCAACATAGCCATCACCGGGGCATTGGGATCTGGAGTAGCAAACTCCTCACGCAGATCCACATAAATTCCTCCTTCTTCAGCCATTTTAGCACCACTGTACACACTCATACATTTGATTAGTAAGGAAAAAAAACAATCTCTACAATGTTCAATACTCTTCAAAATTCAATGAGCACAATAACAACAACCCAATTTTTGCACTTGAGCTCCGATACCATTTGTAACACCTCCAGTTTAAGGAAATTTTTTTTTTTTTTTTTTTTATACTTGAATTCCCTGGTTGTCTGAATACTAAGTTCAGACATTGGATATTTATTTCCTTCTATTGTTGTATTTTCCTCTGCTTCTTTAGTATCTATTTTGAATAAAAAAAATCTCTTGTCTACTATTCCCTTTTAATACATTCAATGCTACCTAGATTTACATTACCCCTATGTACATAAATTTCCATACCTCCTCTTATAGCCCTATGTACATTCACCTTTTTCGATCACACATAGGCTACTTATTTATTACCTATATAAAAACATAGAGAACACACATATATATATATAAATATCTAATCCACATATATATATATCATGGGATAGGGTTATTTAAAAATTTCATACACCTATGCATAACCCATATATATATATATATATATATATATATATATATATGACCATATATATTTACATCCGCTTTGGTAAAACTTCTTTATATATTTATATCCGCTTTGGTATAACTTCTTTGAAGCCGCACGTACACCCAACTGCTACATGAAATATATATATATTCGTTAACTATATATATTTATATGTCATAAAGCACGATTTCCTCCTTCCAGACTTTTGACATAGGTAGATAAAGTGGAGACTATATTGAAACATTGCAGAAGCATATAATACATACCATATAGTCAATTGACGCCATAGATAAAAGCAGAGTTATATGCCCGTATGGATTGACCGCCATACGATTTCGTCGTTTGCATTAATCAATTTTTCGGTTAAAACGTGATTAACCCTAATCAAATTTTTCATTATTCACCCTTCATTATTTATCTGACTTGTCGCAGTTTGGCATATCACAGAGATATTAATTGTAGAAATCTGCGGTCGGCGTATAACCTTCGATCAACGTTACCTGTGGATGGTCTAATACCATTCTTTTGTGTTTGAAACCAGTGCATACGCGTCGGGTTTTCATACGTAAGTACGCAGTATTCATACTGGTTATGGTTCGCATGAGCCGCCTAGCACCATGCTCTATTCGACGGGTGTTGGCGTGTGAAGTCTGGTTGTAACCTTTCATGGGGTTTTTGTTGCAGGAATAGCATCTCTTCCGTGAGAGGGAATAGCCAGCGGCGGCATACATTGTCCCAGGTCCAACAAGAACTCGACAGGTGGATTTCTAATAGACAGTTCAGGCTGTTCCAAGTACTGAGATCGCTGAGCTCTAGCTCGGGCAGTAGTTAGCTCTAGGGTTAACTCAGTAACTCCGTGCCTACGACGCCCTACCTCCCCTACGCCCATTGATATCACTTGTACCCTTCTATTGACGTGCTGCGTCTGCTCAATCAACATCGGGATTCTGAAGTTATTGGGCAGAGGAATTAGGGTTTCAGGTGTTCATTTAATCGGAGGTTCTCTTATCGATCTATTTACCAAATCCTTTCGGTCTCATTTTTTTTCTAATAGTATGCGTGACTCCCTTCATCTCCATCGTCTGAGTTTCGATGTGAATCATGTGCAGGGAGGTTTCAGGTTTGGTATTGCTGGAGAGTTTCAAGTCTCACGTATCTCTGAATCCCCTCGTCTTATATTTCTTTACGCTTGTAGATCCTACCTTCGTTTTCTCTTGTTCTTTTTTTTTATACTACAGGTACCAAATTAGCTATTGTATGTTTGCGCAGAGAGGGCAGGAGATTGGCGTCTAGAGGCAGAGATCTCGCCTGTCCTCTTTGGCGCATTTTAATCTCTGTTTTCTTCTTGCCGTCGTTTTACAACTCTGTTCGGAGGTAACCCTAATCGTGTAACTTGTGAGTGTTTTGGATTCCCTAGGTTTTCATTTCTGCTATCATTCGAATTTACCAGATATCTGTCAAACTCATTCTAGGTTTTCGATTGTATATTTATGTTGAACTGCTTCAATAATTTCCCTTTCGTTTTTTTTTACTAGCTGTATTATAAATGATTCATACGAGGAAAAGGGTACTGAATATTTTATATCGGTCGTCCACCTCTCTGAACGACAGCTCAATGCTTTTATGTCTATTGTTTTACTGATGATAGCATAATTTCCGAGCGTGGATCATGCCACGCTGGCTTTGGAAGGTTTAACACAATACCTCAGACATATAAAAATCATTTAAATAGGTTGCATGCAGTTCAACCAAAGCAAGCAATCATGTCGTCGCCCAGTACTTTGGATGTGTTATTTTATAGTTTGGTTTTTTTTTTGTTCAGGTGCTGTATAAAATAACTCAGAGATGCCGCGGCCTTGTTTGTGCTTGCTTGACGAAGAAATTTTATTGGTTTGACCTACTTTATGCGTTTCCACAATAAATATAATTCGACCACCACACACTATAACTCGATATGATTCGTATAGCAATCCTTTCAGCTAACATTTTCTCTGAAGGTGATATTAACTTTAGCTATTATTTCCCTGTTTTATTTTTAAATATACGTTTTGCAAACGGTATTAAAACGAGCTAGGGATTAGCTCTCGGCATTTCAGTTGCACTGTAATAATCTACACGCACTAATGTAGGTTTGACTATACATTTGTTCCAATGGAGGTAGGGATCATATATATATATATACTTCATTTTAACATAATTGGTTCATTTTAACCTAATTGGTTCGGATCGACATTTCCTTTTGGACATATGTGGTTTACATAGATGATGCGCATTTATAACTCCTTTTTGACACGTATGATCCATATATATATATGCTTCATATTTATATCTCCCTTTTTTTGACATATATGGTTTTTATAAATATGTATATCTTATGTGTGGTCGATGTTAAAAGGACCTCTTTGTATTTGTTCATGATACTTATTAATGTATAGATATTTTTGTTAAATGCGTGTACATGTATTCGATGGTTCATGTAATAATGTACACTCAACATAGATTAAATTCATTATCATAATAATTATTTCAAGGTTTAGGTTCATGTGAATTTAAAATGCAATATATCCTATAATTTCTATGCATGCTATGATACTCCTATAGAGTAGAGTTACTCTTTCGCTATCACGATTTCGAGTTCCATCTTCTAATGTTCTTACGTTTTCCCTTTTTTGTTGGTTTGGTTACCATATAAATTTCAGTTCTGTTGCACTAATTTCCACTACTGCAAATGACCAACCTCCCAACCTTAGAATCCTCTTTGTCTCCCAGGATTCACCCCCGAGCTGAGATCACCTCCTAGGACAGATCAACCTCTGATCTGCTTAGGAGTAGCTTATTTAAGCTCATAATCCCCCAAAGCATGTTTCTAATTCTACGTCCAGAATAGCAGGATGCTTTCTTTCCTGTTTAGCCTAGGCTTCCCATTTTGGGATTCTTTAAAGCTGTTTTAAGCTTTTCCTCAGCTTTTCCAGCTTTTATCACCTCTTCCCAACTACTTTCCTCTTCATTGGGGAAATTTAGATTCCTCCTCAAATCTAAATTAATTTCTTTCAAGGATTTTTGAAAGATTTTGGGGATTTGCTGCCTTATCCATCCTCATGGATTTGGCAAGTGATCTCTAATTCTCATCTTGGTCAAAATGCACAATCAATTTATTTATTTCTTAAAATTAAATATTCAAATACATTCACACCATATTTATCCTTTGGGGTCCACTCCCCTTAGGACTTAAAGTTCACATGTCTAATTTTTAAATTTCAACACAGAAATTGGGGGTGTTACACTATTTCTCTTTCAATAAAATAATACGGAGAGTTACTCTGCTATACTATGAATTATCAATCTATTGCTCTTGAATTTTCACTATTATGAGCACAACTGAAATGGTTCAGGGATTGTTACCTTTTGGCCTCATGAGTTCCATGCTATTTTCTAGTTATTCATTCACAACCATAAAATATTAATTTTATGTATGCTCCACTCTGGGTTGAATACAATGTTATTAATAGCCCACAAGATGTTCTTAGTATATTTTTCTTGATATTATGCTATCACAGGTTCATAGTTATATTTTTCCTGTTTCCACTGTTTTCCTACAGTTTTCTTTCCCTACTGTACTCTTTAAGTTTTTCTACATTTTAATTGTAATAAGATTTTTTTTATTCAAGCAAATGTTTGGACCATTCTGTCCATGTCTATCATAGTTGCAAGGGACAACTTACTTGGAGCTTTCGTCAAGATTTCAATGTTAACAATTCCCCGTTGTTAGATATTAATCTCTCTCATTATCCAATTTATATTAAAATACACTGTTATTTCTTTTCAGGACAGTAAACAGTCTAACAGACCCTTCTAATTTTAAAACAAGATAAACAACAGATTTCCTCTTTTCATAAGTGCATCCCAATATTATTTTTCTATCCTAAACAAAGAGCTTAATTATTCATTTACACAACAAAATTCATTTACTTATCTAACTCTCAGATTTTTTTGATGATAACTTCCCTTCCTTGAGAGAGGAAATTACGTCCTCGTCTCTTCCCCCATGCTCCAAGACTGAGCTATGTGTGTTGATAGGGTTTGTAGAAAAGCCTTTGGGTCATTCTAGTCCAGTTTTATAATCAAGGAATTCTCCAGAATTCAGAGTAATTCCATTAGTCACCACTATCTTGGGAACTCTTCTCTTCAATCTTCCTTCTTCAGTTACCCAACAGAACCCCTCTTCCTCACTGGGATATGCCTTTATACTCAAAGTTTGAGGTAACTGTTTGAACTGATTCTGTTCAACTAACTCTTAGTTATTTAATTACTTTTTAACATCAGTCTATTATTCTTTTATGGAAATCACTTCCATAATTAATTATATTAATATCAAAATTAATTCTTGTTCATAATGTGATATTTCCAAAACAAATAACAATAAATGTCTTAGTGTCTTAACCATATAACTGAATCATTAGTTATCATTTAAGCTAGTCATTACAACTTCCCCCCTGGAAGTGAAGACTGTCTCCGATGTTATCATTCTGCTCCAGGAAATAGTTTTGGGTAAGCTTTCCAAACAAAACCCTCATCCTCTGAGGTAGCTTCATCCGGGCCAAAGTGCTTCCGTTGGAATTTAACCTGGGTGATGGCTCGTTTCCGGAGCATGATTTCTCTATGACCGATTATACATTGAGGCTTGACCAAAAACTCGCCGTCCGGTTCGACCTACAATCAAAAAACTTGAATTAATTTCCTCATAAATTTTAACATTTCCAATCAAGTCTTGTATTCATATCCTACCTGGATACTTTTCCAGTGGATTATGTGCTTTGGGTCATGTACGTATCGTTTTAATAAAGATACATGAAGGATATTTTCCACACGGATATGACTGGGCAAGGCCAATCGATAAGCCACGAGCCCTACCCTTTCCAATATTTGGAAAGGGCCACAAAAACTGGGAGACAACTTGGCACAAGAGGCCCACCTTAAATTTATTTTCTTTGGTTTGATCCTTACGTACACATGGTCTCCCACCTCAAACTCACGATAGGTCCTTTTCTTCTCTGCATACACTTTTTGTTTATCGTGAGTTGCCTTTAAATTTTGTTGGATCTTTCTTACTTCTGACTTCATTTTAGCTAACATTTTCGGTCCTAGCATCAAATTGAATTATGGACTACTCCAATTAATAGAAGTTCTAAATTATCGTCATATAATGCTTCGTTCAGACTCATATTAAGGGATTCCTAATATCCATTATTGTATGAAAACTCCACTAGGTGTAGATATTCTTCCCACCTAGTTGGTTGTTGCATTACATACATGCATAGCATATCCTCTAGGATCTGATTTACGTGTTCCGTTTGTTCGTCCGTATGTGGATGGTAGGTAGTGTTGAAATTAATTTGAGTTCCCAATCCTGTAAATAACGTTTTCAAGAATGCTGAAGTAAACTTCACATCCCTGTCAGATATGACAGTCTTTGGGATACCATGAAAGATTTCTCGCATATATATGTCTACTTTTTGCACCATTTTATAAGTGGACTACACTAGTATAAAATGTGCTTCTTTTCTTAATTGATACACCACTACCACTATATAATCATTATGCTTCTTTGAACTTGATAAACAAGTGATGAAGTCTATAGATATCACCTCCTACTTCCACTCAGGTACTGGTACAAGCTGCATCAGCCCGGCTAGATGTCGGTGCTCCACTTTCACTTGCTGGCACTCTAAACACTTGTTTATATATTCTGCAATGTCTCTTCTCATACTTGGCTAGAAGTAGTTCTTACTCATTGTTGTTAGCATTTTCTGATAGCTGGGATGTCCAAAGTAGTTACTTCAGTGATACTCATTTAGCATTAGTTCCTTCAATTCCAGTCTATTTGGAACAAAAATCCTCTCCTTGAAAATTAACAACCCATCTTTATTAATTCCGTATTCAACAAATTTTCCTTGTTTTATGAAATCCTTAGCCTGCTGCCACATAAAATAGTATTTTGGATCTTTCTTAGCTTCTATTTTTATTTTCTCTAGGAATTTTCTTTCTACTTGATTATAGTACAGTTCATAAGAACCATGCAACTTCCTACTTAATGCATCATCTACTCTATTCTCCTTACCCTCACATGATGCATATCAATGTCAAACTCGCTTAGAAAAGCATTCCACCTTGCCTCACAAGAATTAAGATCGGCTTGCTTAAAATAACTGTTTAAGCTGTTATGATCAGTTTTGAGTACAAATCTCTTTCTAGGCAAGTAGTGCCTCCATACCCGGAATGCATTATCTACTACTATTAGCTCCAAATCATAAGTTGAGTACCGTTGTTCATGCTCTTTTAGTTTCCGTGATTTATAGGCAACTACCTTACCTTCTTGTGACAAAATCGCCCCAACTCCTTCTTTACATGCATTTGTGCAGACCTCAAACTCCTTATTGGGATCAGCTACCCTTAACACTGGAGCTGTAGTCAATAAATTTTTTAAATTTTCAAAACTGTCTTGACATTCCTTTGTCCATTGAAATATTTTTCCCTTCCTTTGTAAGGAAGTAATTGGGAAGGAAATCTTTGAAAATCCTTCAATGAACCACCGATAATAACTGGCCAAACCCATAAAGGATCGGATTTCTGCCACATTTTGGGGTACCTTCCATTCCATAATCATTCTAATTTTCTGCGGGTCAACCGTGATTCCTTCGGTAGAGATAACACGACCAAGATATTGTATCTCTTCATTGAAGAAATAACACTTGCTGAACTTAGCGTACAAATGATGCTTCCTTAACATTTCCATCACTATCCGTAGGTGCTCTTTATGCTCTTCTACATTCTTGGAATAAACTAAAATGTCATCAATAAATATTAACACAAAATTATTCAGATAGGGGTGAAATATACCATGCACCAGACTCATAAAGGTTGCTAGTGCATTAGTCAATCCGAATGGTAACACCACAAACTTGGAGTGTCCGTACCTGGTACGGAAAGCCATTTTATAAATTTCTTCGTCTTTTATCCAGATTTGATGGTATCCCCACCTTAGATCTATCTTTGAAAATATGGTAGCTCCCTTCACCTGATCAAACAGATCATCAATCCACGATAGAGGGTAGCTATTTTTGACAGTAAATTTATTGAGCTAGTGATAATCCATGCACATTCACATGTTTCCATTTTTCTTCTTTACAAATAACATTGGTGCTCCCCAAGGGGATACACTTGGTCAGATGTACCCTTTATCCAGTAGTTCTTGTAACTGCATCTTCAATTTGGTTGATTCTGGTATGCTCACCTGGTATGGTGACCTTGAAATCGGTGATGCTACAGGTATCAACTCTATCATAAAATCAATGCCCCTTCTAGGTGGCAAGCCTCGTAATTCCTCTGGAAATATGTCCATAAACTCTTGCACTATCGGAATGTTTTCCATCATTGTATCCTTTTCTTTGGAATTAGTAAATCCTACTTGGATGGCATATAATTGGCATCCTTTCCTCATGCACTTACCCATTTGAGATGTGGTAATAGGATGAAACTGTAGAGGTTTATTTATGCCTTGAATTTCCTTACATGTTCCATATTGCATTCTGTAATATATAAAATTTTCTTTACAATCTACTAATGTCCAGTGGTTCTCCAACCAATCCATACCAAGTAGCACACCATAGGATCCCAGAGGTAATATATTCAGTTCTATAGTTAGCTGTTGTTCACTATTTTCCAGTGCATAGTTCGGAATATTAGCAAAAGCGTTTCTTTTTTCTCCCGTGGCTAACAGTACCAACTATGGATTTCTGAATTTATAACTCTTCAATTTACAAATCTCTACTACTTTGGGACTTATGTACCTTAAAATTTAACCTGGGTTTACTAAAATAGAAATAGGTTGAGAGAGTAATTTACCTTCCAAGTCTATCATTGTCAGTTGGTAATATGCCTATTGATCTTCCAAGGCTACATTAATTCTCGGTATATTTCTGGCTACATCTCCTACTGCTGATGATTCTTGTAAGTTGGTAACCACGTCACTCCTTCCTTGCTGTGGATAATTTTTGTAGTAGTGTGCCTGACCACACCCCCAACACTGTAGGGGTGGCTTCTGATTTTGTGCTTGATCTAGTTTGCTGGAAGCTTCCATAGGTTTATCTTCCGTAGGCCATCTTATTCTTTGATGATTCCTTCTGAACTATTTGCTAAATGAGCTTACGGAAGAACTCTTGAAATTACTGGTATTGTTTTTCTTGAAATCAGAACTGCCCTTATGTTATTTCTTTGTCTACCAGTTTTTTACCCAGTTCTCTTTTTGCTTTAGCTTAATGATAGCACATTCTTTCCTTCCGAATTGCCTCGTCCATGGTTTTGGGATTCACAAACTCAATTCGCTCCTTCATATGAGTCGAAAACTACTCAGGAACCACTGTACTTTTTCTTTTTCATCCCTTCAATAAGGAACATAACGAAGTAAAGAAGTAAACTTGGTGACATATTCATCCATCGTCAATTGTCCTAGCTTTAAATTATGGAACTCTCTAGATTTCTCGTCATAGAAGCGCTCTCTTGAGTAATTATCTTTAAAATATTGCTGGAATGAATTTAAAGTCACATCCTGGTCATCTATACTGTGAAATTTCTTCACTTGCTCCGACCATAATGTGGATTTCTCCCTCAACTAATAAATGGCCAATCTGGCCTGAAGATTACTGCTATATTTGTAAACTTGAAAATACTTGTTCATATTTATCAGCCACGCCTCTGCCACCTCTTCATATACTCCATCAAACGTAGGTGGTTTTATCTTTCGAAATTCACCTTGCAACTCCACTTTTTGCTTCTTAACTTCTTTCTGATCTGACACATTACCTAGCTTGGCCTCATTATAATTTTTATTTCTATGACTTCGTTGTGAATGAATTCTCTCCATTCTGTCAATAGTATGGTCTCTTGCTTGTTGCTCATTTCTTTCTTGCATGTCTCTATTAGGGTTGGGTTGTTTCATTCCTTGATTATGTTTATCTGAGAGGATTTTTAGTATCCTCTCTTGCTCTTGCATCAAACACTCATTATCGCTTCGAACCCTCACCATTTTTTCCTATAAATTTTGTATTGTATTCAACAAAATTATAGTTTGATGCTCCTATTCATCCAACAATATACATGTTCGCTGGTGTTCATCCACATCTCAGGATTCATTTCTGGTTGATGTTGAGGTTCCCTAGTATTCTGGGGTGGTTGTTGTGTTGTTTTCCTTCTCATAATGTCTTATTAATATTATTTTATATCTATCTGTGCATCAGTATACACACATCTTAAATCATTAGATGACCCATAGGGTCCCAGCATGCGAACACTGCTCTGATACCACTTGTAACATTCAAACAAACCTATAAATAAATAAAAAATTAAAACTTTACTATTGACCGTATGTGTGTATATATATATATATATATATATAGAGAGAGAGAGAGAGAGAGAGAGAGAGAGAGAGAGAGAGAGAGACACACACATATATATTGAACTAAATATAACACTAGGGTGAAAATGTGAAGTTGGGTTACACTTTTGTGAGAATCGGGGGAGGAAATGTTTTTTTTGCAATAGTTCGGTCGTTTAGATTGACGACACATTGATGACATGGGCAAATAGAATTTTTGCTCGAGATGGGAAAACCGGCAACAACAGTTCGGCCAAAATTTGAGTTCGGCCAAACATTTAAAATAGTTCGGCCGAGCTATTGCTTGTAAATATATCGCCCACAAATTTTTTCCTTTTCGTGCGATTTTGTATCTGCAGCTCTGTTGCTTCACACGTATTTGTATCTGCTGCTCTGTTGCTTCTAGTTTTTTGAGTTGTTGCTCTAGCACTGCTCTGTTTCTTCTGCTCTGTTTCTCTGCGTGTCTTTCTTCGAGTTCGTTGAACTGCTATGGCGTTGTTGCTGCTCTGGCGCTGCTTCCACTCTATTGCTGATGATTTGCGGCGACATTAAGCGAACCACCATGTAATCGTTATGGTTTTCTTCCGTGAATTGTTTGATTGTTATCATAAATTATATTTTATGATATAGTTAACATTTTTTTTGTTGTGTTTGTTATATTTTGTCGAATTGCTCTGGTGCTACTACTACTCTAGCATAGCTGCTGCTCTGTTGTTGATCATCTATGGCGACGTTAAGCAAACCACCAGGTAAGCAGCTCATATTCTTCTATTGTTGGAAGTTATAAGTTATTTTATCACTTAACTTGCACCTTAGATCACTTTAAAACTCGCATCACTGGAATATCGCTTAGAATATAAGTGATATCAGAATCAAAGATCACTGTATATAAATCACTGCCAAATTTTACAAAAAATTTAAGTTTGTAGTTTGGTATTTAACAAGTGGTTATAGTTCTTAGGTTTTTCAAGAAAAACTATGGAATATTTTGTGTCCAGTTCAAAATGAAAAATCTCCAGA
This sequence comes from Pinus albicaulis, assembly GCA_034641835.2. Lineage (NCBI taxonomy): Eukaryota > Viridiplantae > Streptophyta > Pinopsida > Pinales > Pinaceae > Pinus > Pinus albicaulis. Next base: position 1,246,471,870 of record CM076572.1, on the reverse strand, counting down.
AAAACCTTATAACTAATACAAAAACTCGCAGTTCATTTCAAGCCATTTTCTATCCGAAACTGGAACAGTCCTAAAATTCCACCCATAAAAATATAAGATGCATAAAAGTTCAAATACTCCTGTTCTTCCAGAAAAGAAAAAAAAGTAGTATACTAAGACAAAATATCATCCTGCCCTCCTAAAATATACTCTACCAGTAGCCTTCCAACATTGAAGCTGTCACACCAAAACCAGAAGGGTGTCATTCCCTATGGCCGAAAACACCTGTGACCTACTAGAAAGCATTGAAGCCGTCACTGTGTGGTCCAAGACGTCCATGTATAAACTGGTTCTCCCTACAGGAAGCTCATCATTTGCAAGAAAAACTTAGAAATATAACAGAAAATCTTCCCATATACCTTTAAATTGTCCTGTAGTGTTGAAACGATCTGATTTCGTGATAAGGCCATTGTATATCGAATCTACCGTGATCATTCCCTCCTTGTAGTGTTGAAAATTTCTTAGGTTACAATATGTGTTAGAGACTTGTAGTATGCAGTTAAGGTCATGTGCCCAATTTATCAAATAGATTATAGAATCTATATATTAGAAACTCGAAACTTGAAACCTGCCAAATTTTACAAAAAATTTAAGTTTGCAGTTTGGTATGCAACAAGTGGTTACAGTTCTTAGGTTACAATATGTGTTAGATACTTGTACTATGTAGTCAAGGTCATGTGCCCAATTTATCAAATAGATTATAGAATATATATATTACAAACTCGAAACTTGAAAGTTGTAAATTCCAGTTATTTTAGAAGCTCAAAACTTGAAACTTGAAATTTGTAAATTTGTATTCATCCCTTGTTTTCCTTTATATCATAGAACCGTTTTCATATTTACACAAATATTAGAACTGATTATTTATTGGACTACATATCTTCATATAGAACTTGAAAATAGTATGGTGGAAATGTGGATCTCATGACTCTTCATAATGTACAATGATTCCTTCTATATTATTCGTAGATCAAATGTCATTAAATACAAGATTTATCATAATGTACAATGATTCATTCGATATTCATTTAAAAGAAGTAACTACTATGTATTCCACTTCTACTCTAGATATAGAAAGTAATGACTCTTTCTTGCTTAACCATGCAACCAAAAACTCTTCTAAGTAGAATTATACATTGTCCAAGTAATGACTCTTTCTTGCTTAATCAAGTAACCGAAGACTCTTCTAAGTAGAATTATAGATTGTCCACTTGTACTTTTCATGTCATCCACACAAGCTTAGTTGAATCTCTCTATGTTTTCAATGTAAATTTCTCACCTTTTGGGTACTATAGTCCATTTTTTTAGTCTCTTTCACTTGTATCTTAATATCTGTCTATTGGTAATAGATGACTATATTATATTTAAATATTCCAACTAATGTAAATTCCAAAATTATATCTAGTCTAAACCTTGTTATGTATATCAAGCTTCCTATCATATAGATGTAAAGGTTATGATCAACATCACCTCATTCATCATCCATCATCTGCACATGATTTGATAAAAATCACATTAGCCAATAAACAAACCGTTGAAACCAAAATTGATTTGATAGTTCTATAGGCATATTTTGTAAAGGGCTAGGTAGCCTTTGGATCTCATATTTTATGAAAGGTCACATAT